>CM056581.1:42342500-43812500 GCA_029721435.1 Gymnothorax reevesii | reverse complement strand
AGAATATTATACTGTAGCACTGACTCTAACCCTCAGCACACATCAACAACAGGGCATTGCTGCATTTCCTCAGAATATCATACTGTAGCACTGACCTCTAACCCTCAGCACACATCTACAACAGGGCATTGCTGCATTTCCTCAGAATATCATACTGTAGCACTGACCTCTAACCCTCAGCACACATCTACAACAGGGCATTGCTGCATTTCCTCAGAATATCATACTGTAGCACTGACTCTAACCCTCAGCACACATCTACAACAGGGCATTGCTGCATTTCCTCAGAATATCATACTTTAGCACTGACCTCTAACCCTCAGCACACATCTACAACAGGGCATTGCTGCATTTCCTCAGAATATTATACTGTAGCACTGACTCTAACCCTCAGCACACATCTACAACAGGGCATTGCTGCATTTCCTCAGAATATCATACTGTAGCACTGACCTCTAACCCTCAGCACACATCTACAACAGGGCATTGCTGCATTTCCTCAGAATATCATACTGTAGCACTGACCTCTAACCCTCAGCACACATCTACAACAGGGCATTGCGGCATTTCCTCAGAATATCATACTGTAGCACTGACCTCTAACCCTCAACACACATCTACAACAGGGCATTGCTGCATTTCCCAGGAATATCGTACTGTAGCACTGACTCTAACCCTCAGCACACATCTACAGTAGGGCATTGCTGCATTTCCCAGGAATATCGTACTGTAGCACTGACTCAGATACACACATTCTACCTGTAGCACTGATGCTGATACACACATTCCAACAGTTTCCCAGGAAACTTTACACTGGGATATGCACTGTTTACACACATACACACCACATCCTCATACATGTTCACACACCAAACACACACATTCTATAGATGCACCACTCACGAATAAATAATTATACATGCACACTTTCTCAATCAGACGCGTTCTCATTCACAACGACACACACGCACACGTTTAGAAATGAGCAAGGGTAAAAGGGTAAACCCTTCATGGCAGTGAAGCTTTCAAACAGCTGTAAATGCAGTCCATACACAGAGAGTGTGTTTGAGTGAGAGACGACAGACCTGCCTCCTTCAGGGAGAACAGGTATGTGATGATAGAGCAGATTTAGCACTCGGCAGTGGGGGGGGGGGTGTCAGTAGGAATCCTTCTGTCTCCTAATTGACCACCCAACAACATCTGCATCCGCTCAAACAGCCTGCACTGCTGTTCATGGCACAGACGGAACAAAATGTGGAATTCTGTTGTGTCTGTGTGCGTGTGTGTAAGTGTGTGTGTGAGTGTGTTTATGCACGTCCATGTGTGTGTGTAAGCGTGTGTGGGTGTGTGTGTGAATGTGTGCGACTGTGTGTATGTGTGTGCGTGTATGCGTGTGTGTGTGTGTGCCTGCGCGTGCATAAGTGTATGTATGTGCATGCGTGTGCACTTACCTGTGTGTGTGTGTGTGTGTGTATGTGAGTGTTTATGTGTGGGTGTGTGAGAGAGAAAGTTTGTGTGTGTTTGCGTGAGTGTGTCGTAGAGAGAAGGTGTTTGTGTGTGTGTATGTGAAAGAGAGAGAGGGATTGAGAGAGTCCATGTGTGTGTGAGTGAGATAGACACAGACAGAGAGAGATGGAGAGCGCGTTTGAGTTTGTTAATGTGAAAACATGTTCTGCATTTTGCTCTTCCTGTGTGTCTGCAGTTTGAAGGCATGGATACTTGGGGACATGTTAACTTTATGATTGTAAATATAGTATGTTGGATTTTTCTCAAGTATTTTGTTTGTTCAGCATCATATTTTTATTCCTGTCATTGCAAGTTGGGGGTGAATCTTACTCAGCTCATAAAACATAGAAATATTTCTGCAAATATTAAGCCCATGAGGATCCTGTAACTGTGACCCCGGGGAGGCCATTAAAGCAGCGAATGTTCTGAGTGAAAGATCACTGCATTATACAGAAATACACATTAACCGATTGGTATCATATGACCAAATATACTGGAACATCTGCACCATAAACATAAGTACAATTTCACCGAATGATTTTTTAGGGCAGATAATTCAAATCAAACAATGCAACACGCAAGGGACATGTTTCAGATTTGTGGCCAAGCAAAACCACCAGCATATGCAGGGAGGAGTTGAACAAGGATTTCTCTATTTGAAGCACTTTCACACTGCTGCGATAGTATATCCTTGTATGTATTACAACACTAAGACACACTTTGGATCTCTTGAGATATCAACGGTCCTCCTCTTTAGTATTAAAAAAACAAAAAAAAAGAAAGAAATAAAACTGCACCAATCAAATCTTAAGACACCTGGTAAGACAGTATGGACACCATTCTGAAGAACTGTTGGGCTTTTTTTTCTCGGCACATGCTGTATTCAGACACTCTGAAAATGCTAAATATTTTGACAACAGTGATATTTTTATTGTTTTTGATGGGTACTCTGAGTTCAAGCATAGCTGCTCATCCTCCATGACAAGGGGTGCAAGTTTGATATTCATCGACGGCACCTTGCGGTCATCTAGCGGCAACAGGTCAATTGTACGCTTCATCTGACTCCTCTGATTTACTCTCACTTTCAACAACTGAGCTCAAATTATGATAGAGGACAACAAATGTCCTCCTGCTGGCAAAAGCTGCTTTCAGAGCATAGAACTTCACAACTGCAGTTCAAGAGATGTTTTCATAATGTTCTTAGTTTTTTCTATACAAGCAATAGGAACTATGCCTACACGTACAAAGTTGAGTTACCTGTAAAGGAAACAATTTTTTTATTTAAGGTTTGTTCGCAGAAATCAAATCAAAATGGCAACTTTATGCCTTGTGATAACACGTGCTAACGGCCAGTCATGTAAATGTCTCCTCTGACATTCTTCATCCCACTAATAGTAATTGTAAACCAATAGTACAGTATCTCACAAAAGTGAGTACACCCTTCACATTTCGACTATTAATTTAGTATATATTTTTAAGGGACAATGTTACAGAAATGAAAAATGAATATATTCTAGAGTAGTCATTGCACAATAGGTGTAGCAGTGTAGATTTACTGCACTGTCCAAATAACTGAGCAAACAGTCGCTATTTCCAAAATGGGTGGCAACAAAAGTGAGTACACCTCACCGTCAACATGCCAAATTGTGTCCATAGTGTCAATATTTAGTGTGACCGCCATTGTTGTCCAGCACTGCCTTGATTCTCCGAGGCATGGAATTCACCAGAGCTGCACAGGTTGTTGCTGGGATCCTCCACTCCTCCATGACAACATCACGGAGCTGGTGGATGTTGGACACCTGCGGCTCCTCCACCTTCCTCTTGAGGATGCCCCACCGGTGCTCAATGGGATTCAGTTCTGGAGACATACTTGGCCATACCATCAACTTCAGCTTCTTCAGAAAGGCAGTTGTCATCTTGGAGGTGTGTTTCGGGTCGTTATCATGTTGGAAAACAGCCGTGCGGCCCAGTTTCTGAAGGGAGGGCGTCATGTTCTGCTTCAGAATCTCACAGTACATGTTGGATCCATTATTTCATTAATGAAGTGCAGCTCCCCAGGACCAGAAGCACTCATGCAGCCCCAGACCATGATGCTGTCAGCACCATGTTTGACTGTAGGCAGTACACACTTGTTTTGATACTTCTCACCAGGTGCCGCCACACATGCTGGACACCATCTGAGCCAAACAAGTTTATCTTGGTCTCGTCAGACCACAGAACATGGTTCTAAAAGTTCATGTTCTTGGACTGGTTGTCTTCAACAAACTGTTTTCGGGCTTTCTTGTGGGCTAGCTTCAGAAGAGGCTTCCATCTTGGCTGACGGCCATGCAGACCAACTTTGCGCAGAGCATGGCGTATGGTCTGAGCACTGACAGCCTGTTATCCCACTGCTACAACCTTGTTAGCAATGCTGCCAGCACTCCTGCGTCTGTTTTCTGAAGCCAACTTGTGCACCTGGCACAGAGCACGAGGACTCAACCTCTTCGGTCGACCCTGACGAGGCCTTTTCCGAGCAGAACTCGTATTGGAAAACCGCTGGATAACCTCAGCCACCGTGCTGTAGCTCAGTTTCATGGTTTCACAGATCTTCTTGTAGCTTAGACCATCTTTGTGGAGAGCAACAATTCTCTTTTTCAGATCCTCAGAGAGTTCTTTCCCATGAGGTGCCATGTTGACCCTACAGTGACCAGAATGAGAGCATTGCATCCAAAGCACCACAATTTAACCCTTAAACATGTTATACAACCTCATTTGGCCCAGTCGAACAGAAAAAAGCATGAACATGATGAACAAGTCGTGTTTCATTGCTTGGTTGACCATTATCAATTGGGGTGTGTACTCACTTTTGTTGCCATCCATTTTGGAAATAGTGACTGTTTGTTCAGGTATTTGGACAGTGCGGTAAATCTACACTGCTACACATATTGTACCATGACTACTCTAGAATATATAGAAGTTTCACTTCTGTAGCGTTGTCCCTTGAAAAGATATAAAAAATTAATTGTCTAAATGTGAGGGGTGTACTCACTTTTGTGAGATACTGTAGGTATTTTCCGCAATCTGATTGGTTAATTACCCTTGTCGAATAGTGTTCGACATCCCTGAAATGACAGGACCTTTTCTCCTGCTCATGAATACATTAGCATGCAGAGGTGTATAATCCAGGGGTCAGAAAGTAAAAATCCTACCATGTTTTCATTCCAACCGTAAACTCCTGTCAGCAGATTTGACTTGTTAGTTTTACCACCCAGCTGAAGAATAGTGTCAGCTGCCAGTCTTTTGTGGCTAGAACAATATGCTGGGATGGACTTTTACTTTCTGAACCTGGATTATACACCTCTGTTAGCATGAAAACGGACCTACTTTTGCTCATTCAGCCCATCAGTTCAACTTGACGGGTTGCGGAATTCTAGCATGTGACTCGATGACCTAATTGTGACCGATCACGTCGCCATACGAAAGAGTCCGTGCAAAAAACGTCTCTTTCTCGCTTATGGTTTACAATATCGATAAATAGTTACGTTTGTGAAATTTATGGTTTACAATTTCGATAAATAGTTACGTTTGTGAAATTTCCTGGGATTCATTGGAATTCAACGGCCGCAAATTTAAACGTTTAAACTAAATTTGCGGGCGTTGAATTCCAATGAATCCCGGAAATTTCAAAACGTAACTATTTATCTTCATAGTGACTTGTCTCTACATTCATGGCATTGAATGGAAAGTATAGCTTTTCTTTCAGCTCAAAATTTCTGAACAATTTTTGCTTCTTTTCCAGATTCTGTGATTATCACTGCAGAGCCTTGATGAAAGAACTGTGGTTTATCTGTAAGCACATGATCCTCTGAAATTTCTCTTAATGCTTACATCAGGGCTGCCCAGCCCTGTTCCCGGAGAGCTACCATCCTGAAGGTCATCACTCCAACTAAAGCAAACCACACCTGCTTTCAGTTACAGATCCTGACGAGCTGCTAATGAGCTGAATCAGGTGTGTTGAATTAGGGTTGGAGCAGAAACCTACAGGAAGTAGCTCTCCAGGAACAGGGCTGGGCAGCCCTGGCTTACATGTATTGGGTATGCATTAAATGAACTGTGCCGTTAACTGTGCTATTAGCCTGTTGGACCCGATGTTTAACATTTTAAATTCAGTTAACGTGCCTTATTGATCTCTCAATACTGATCATTTCATCACACTCTGAACATAAAACGAACACCCCCCCTCCAGCATGGCAGTACTGGAGTTGATGTTGGACTCCACACCTGCTGTACAAACTGCCACTCTGGGAGTGTTAAAGTGCTGCAGCTGCCCAGTGGTCTGTGTGGTGTTACGATCAGAGCCTCACTGACTCACACCTCAGAGGTAAAGAGGTGACAACCTCCTGGACTGCCACGGAAATATCTGGCAGTCATTGGTTGCATTTGTCGTAAACTTGCCTAAAGGTCACTACAGAATCGCAATATGAGCAACGTCAGTTAAACGTTGGAGGTATTAAGATTTCATATAACAGCTATGCTTTCTGCAAATCATTTGCACAGCCTAAGGCAAATATACGTGTAGTTGCACTTTTCAAATAATTCTCAAAGTTCATCTGGCATTGTAACGAACAGTGACTGAGATAGAATTTTGATATCAATGTGCTCAATGTCAGCAAGAATATGCTTTAAATGGGATAAAGTAGATGCAAAGTAGATAAAGTGAACAGATCATTATTGGCTGTGTGATTTGTTGATGTCTGTGCATCTACTACTTAGCTGCCCTGTCTGCTTTTTCCACTTATTACTGTCTTATTTAAGAATGCATGGAGTTTAGGGTTTGTCAACACATTCAAGCATATGTTTGTACTCAGGAAGGCATCCATTAAATCTCAGAGGGACCCAGCTCCTGCTCAACGTAGGTTTTGTTCTCACTGATGGTGGAAAAAACCTCCTCATTAGGTATTTCAGTTCAGGACTTTTTCTTATCTGTGACTGCAATTTTTTTCGAAAAAAGTTGGGACGGTACATTAGTTTAAAATGAGAACTGAAAGCAGTGATTTGTTAATTATCTTTGACACGTATTACATTGAAAACAATGCAAAGGCGCACTGCTTGATAGTTCACCACGCGAATTGCTTTCAGAATTAGAATTAGAATTCTAATCAGAATCAGAATTCTGCTTTCAGAATTAACGCAGATTTCAATTTAGATTCTCGGAACATATTTTTTAAGAAGATGGGACAGTAAAGTTTTTACTGCTTTTTAATCTTGCCATTTCTTTTCAAAACACTTCGTAAATGTTTAGACACTGAAGACTAGTGATTGTTTCAGCTGTAATTTCCCCCCGCCTTCTGGCAAACAAGTGTTAAGATGTGTAACAGTCTGAGGTCTTTGTTGTTGCATTATACATTCTAAAATGCTCCATAATTTAAGACAAGTTGAGACTGCAGGCAGGCCAGTCCAGCACCCACACCCGCTTCTTACGCAGTCGTGCCTCTGTAGGTGGCAGAATATGGTTTTGCAGTGTCCTGTTAAAATATACATGAGCGTTCATGGAAAAGATGTCGTTTTCAAGGCATTATATGCAGTGCCAAAACATTTTTGTGCATGTCAGCATTAATGGTGCCAGCTGATTCGGGGGAGCTTGCTATCTGGGTTATTACTAGCCCTAACTTGCCCCTGGCCCACCATTTTTTAGAATGTGTTGCAGGCCTGAGGGATAGGAATGGATGTATGCATGTTTACAAATAAATTGAAGTCGCCCCGACAAAACTTCAAATATCTTTTCTCCATTCTGCCTTTAATGAAATAAAGTTAAAGGAAATGCTTTCTATTTTTACGTGCATCTTCTGTACTGCCCCAGCTTTTTCTGAGTTGGGTTTACAGGATACACCCGAGGCAAACTGAGATCTAAGCAGACCTGTTAATGTGTTGTACATGTCCTTGCAACCATTTGCTAAAAAGGTTTGTAAAGTATATGACGATTGGTCCAAATCGTACTCATTCCGCTACTAAGCACATTATGGCAACAAATACCTGAAAGAAAGTATTACAATT
This sequence comes from Gymnothorax reevesii, assembly GCA_029721435.1. Taxonomy (NCBI): domain Eukaryota; kingdom Metazoa; phylum Chordata; class Actinopteri; order Anguilliformes; family Muraenidae; genus Gymnothorax; species Gymnothorax reevesii. The sequence goes on along the minus strand of CM056581.1, from coordinate 43,804,961 downwards.
ATAATTCTAATACTTGTGACATGGAAATGTCCCCAGACCCTAATGACAATCTTTAAGGTAAAGCAAGAAAAAAATTGGGTAGTGGGTACTTACACAGTAATATGTCAACAGCAAGTACCGTCATCAGTTACTGACATCGTCCAATGAATGACGTGTAACATGGTGTTTTATGTAATTATGAAAACACATATAATTATGATGGGATGTAACATGACTTTCTATCGGAACTGTGTCAATAACACTTTTTGCAGCTTATTGACACAGTCCTTTGTGAGATGGCATTTGTGTGCCCAGTTATTCACACAGTACTGAGTCATATGATACTTTGGAAAAAACTATTTCAGGTCACACACTCTCAAAATATGGAGTCCATTCCCTTGACACTTCATTCAACAGAAAGGAAAATGTGACTTCTCCTCAGCAAATGTTCAGTGAGGCCACAGTGTGGCTGCAGTATAACATGGTTGAGCCTATATGCCCTGATCAAGGAAACTGCAATGCACAGCTTAATACACAAAGACAACAGCAGTAGTATCAAAGCTGGGACTCCACTTTAGGGAGGTTCTTTACACGAGGGGGTTCAAATTGAGTAAGGGGTCAAATCTGGGGGATTCCCTCGGTATTGCCTTCAAGTGATACAAGTGTTCCATATATTTCAAAGATTTTGGAGGGTGTTCAAACCTGACACCCCCTCCGTCCCTCCTCCACACCCCCCTCCAAATCTCTGATTATCCTCCGTCTTACCAAAACAATACCCCCGGCCTCTCGCATGAAACACAAGAGGATGGGAACATGAAGCATTTCTGTTATGACAACATAATCGAGCTGATTCAACTTACAAACACAACACACAAACTGAGAAATGTATCAAATGTGAAGAAATCAAATATCAAGGTTAATATTACATTCTGGCAGCAAATGCATAAACTGAACAGACTCACAGCATGCGCCCTGGCCATTAAGAAATGTTCTACCATCACCAGCTTTTCTCGCCTGCTAAACAATCACATCTTATGGCAGAGGTCAAGAACGTTTTTGAAAACTGGACGTACCATGCCGACCAAAGTCAGAAAAGCACAATTATATTTTAGATGCAGTTTATGCCTATATAATGAAAAGAAGCCATGATAATGTTTCTTATTGTATTAATGGGTGTATTAAGAATCATGAATGATTTATTAGATTTGGGATGAATATGATTTTTTACAAAGCTTTTTAATCTTTCAGGTGGAAGGGTGGCCTAATGATAGGCTTATGGTTCAAGCTCCCAGTGGGTTATTGGATTCTGATGTGATCTGGAGTGATATATTTGGGAAGAACTCTGCTGTTAGGCCCTTGAACAAGGCCCTTAACTCCAAAAATTGCCGAAGGGGCTTCACCCCTGTGTCTCTCTGTCTCTCTACACTTGCAACTGTTCCACCTGGCATTTCTCCCAGGCTGTCCAATGAAAAGAAAAATATGTTCTCATTGGAACTTACTTTGTAAAATAAAAAAAAGGCCTGGATATACTAATCTCACACAATCAAATCATATGTAGCGATAGTCATAAAGTCATGACTAAAATGATGAAAGCATCGATTGTTTAGATTATCCAGTACTCAATTTATTTGTCAAGGAGTATTTTGAGTTTCTCACACAAGCTGGTGACAACCTTTCTCTCCATTTCCAGGGATCCTGAACACAATGCAAGCAGACATCGTGCCTGGACTCAAAGGTTGAATAGTGATAAAATTAAATGAAATTAAACCACATTAGCTTTTCCGGGAACAGGAAGTTGAATAAGCCTGGGATGATTAAAAAAGAACAACATGGTCATTGCTTTTACCCTGTGACCAAGAGGTCTGTGAAGACACTGGGCCAATCACAAAACATCTTTTCTGATATTCAAATCAAATTCCCATTTCAGATTATTCCAGATGGGTATATTTTTGCAGTTTTCTCAAAGCTCTGGGGAAAAAAAATCTTGTGCTGATTGCTTCATGTTCATGTGTGTCATATCCGCAAGCACTGCTCTATTCGGGACACAGGCAACCTCATATTGGGGAAGGAATTCTGCTTCTCTGGCATTTCTCAGCTGGGCCCATGAAACATAAAGCATGTTTCACACATCAGCCAATGTGCACATGCATGTACATATATGCACATGTGCAGAGGACTGTAAGTGGTGCTGAGAGCAGAGCAATAAATTGCCATTTACACACACATGCTGGACATGGTTATGTTCAGGGTGTGCAGAAATTTCCTGCTAATTATCTGCACATTGCTATAATGCTGAGGAAATACTTTTTTTTAGAGATGTTTCCTACTGTGGCTTTGGTTAAGCTTAACTAGGCCAGATATTGGCTGTTCCAGTAAGTAGATAGTTCCCATAGTTTCATGGTATCTGTTAAGGGTCTGTGCCAGTGTGTGGATGGTTCCCATGGTTTGATATCTGTTCACACTTTGTTATAGGGTGTTGATGGGCCCCATGGTCTGGTGTCTGTTAAGGCTCTGTTCCAGTGTGTGGATGGGCCCCATGGTCTGGAATCTGTTCAGGCTCTGTTCCAGTGTGCGGATGGGCCCCATGGTTTGGTATCTGTTAAGGCTCTGTTCCAGTATGTGGATGGGCTCCATGGTCTGGTATCTGTTAAGGCTCTATTCCAGTGTGTGGATGGGCCCCATGGTCTGGAATCTGTAAAGGCTCTGTTCCAGTGTGTGGATGGGCCCCATGGTCTGGTATCTGTTCAGGCTCTGTTCCAGTGTGTGGATTGGCCGCATGGTCTGGTATCTGTTCAGGCTCTGTTCCAGTGTGTGGATGGGCCCCATGGTCTGGTATCTGTTAAGGCTCTGTTCCAGTGTGTGGATGGGCCCCATGGTCTGGTATCTGTTAAGGCTCTGTTCCAGTGTGTGGATGGGCCCCATGGTCTGGGATCTGTTAAAGCTCTGTTCCAGAGTGTGGACAGACCCAAGGTCTGCTATCTGTTAGGATTTGTTCCAGAGTATGGACTCGTACTTGTGCATTTCCTCAAGTTTGTGTCGATTATTGTAGCATATGCATGCTTGTCTACTCCCCTCCCAAATTGATAATGGAAGAAAAAGCTAAAAATAAAGACCATTCGAGCTTCTAACAGACTGCATCAGTACTGCTTGCACCTTTTTCTGCACTGAGACTGGATTATTCTCACTTACTCGGGCCTTTTAGCGATAAAAAAAAAAATGCTTATTTTGCTTGAGCACAGATGTGTTTCAGCTGGGAATCATCTGCCCCGTAAGTTTCCGATCCATTAACATTTTGGGCTGAGAAATCATTTTAGATTTGTTGATCTGATCATTGCTAGCAGTCCACACAGAGCCAAAACTGATAGCAGACTGATCATCAGAGGCTATCTCAGTCCTGGCATGGAGAGCTGCAGGAGAGTCGTGGGAAGGACTCCGCTGACTCTGGCCATTGTCCATCTAACTCTGACAGCTGGGCCTCTATGTTGGTTCAGGTTTGATGTGCAAATTCACAAGATCACCTTCCCTGTCCTTTCTTCACATCTCTACTTACTTTGCTTTTGTGTTTCATTCATGTTTCAGTCGCAAAAAATCTAAAAATCTGAAAATCTGAAAAAATTAAATAATGAACACAATGGGGGGCACGGTTTCATTATTCAGAGTTGAAATTCAATATAACTCATAGTGAACACCTGGAGTTTGTTCAAAGCATGAGTTGAGTAAAAACCTACATTTCACAGAAGTGTATTTGAAATGAATTAATGAATATGATATTGAAGTGCAAACAGTCAGCTTTAAGATAAGAGTATTCATTTATAATGACAATAAATCGGATTTAAATTCAAATCAGGCCTTTCATGTTGGGATTACCGCCCATGTCATAAAAAAATGTATCTACTTCACCATAATTTTTGCATATTCCCCATGATTTTTTTCAGTGCATATGTTTTTCTCACCCCATTCACACTCATCGTCTTGTGCATCTTTATCTGGATAATATCCTGATATGTTCATCGATATTCATCACATAAATGCATCTTCGCCAGATAGATACAAATCTGATTGGCAGTGTTCCACATGAAATGCAAGTGAAAGTTCATTGACAGTATTTTCTTGTGGAGTAGGGGGAGTTACCAGGACTACGGCCTGAGAGTAAGGATGGTCAGGGAAATAAGATCTCTTGCTGTTTTGGGGAATTCTTACAGGCTAGAGCCAGTGCCGCATGTTTGATGGCCTATTATTGTATGGTCATAGATAAAATATTTCTCATTGACCTGTGATAGTGGCCTAGCTGCAGACCTAATATTTTGGGTAGGGCGTAGCACTGACATACGTGCCTTCTGTGGACAGATATATTCACACCTGACCCCTTTTTTGGTCACAGTGAGTCATAAGACTCCTCCCAAGGTAGTTTGAGAAATCTGATTTCAATCTAACCCAAATGCATCTTTGACCCACATTGTTCAATCACCATGACTTTGTTCAATAGGCCGGTCATTTGGTTACGTTACCTAACAGACAATTTTGAATGATTTGCCAAGAGAGAATAACAGTTCAAGGAGGTTGTGTGTGGCCAACATTCACCATGGGAGCAGAAAGCCACCGTTTCTGTGCAGCTTGCGCCAAGGCATTTTCAGCAGGTAAGGCTTGATTGACCTGCTATATTATCTGTTGATTGCTAATGAAAGTTATATGTTCAATAGAGTACATTGGGCTAACTCAGGGCTCTGAAATCTCCCGCTTTGAGCGTGAGACTCACGCAATTCAATAAGTTCTCATGCTCTCACGCCACACATGACATTTCTCACGCTGAGAAGTGATAAAATCGCCGCACATTAGTAACATAGACTGTATATAAAAGAGATTAGTAATCTATGAATGGATGAGGCGAAGGCAGACTGCTCTGCTTGAATCAGCAACCTATCAGCCAATCAGAAAATAGTATTTCTTGTTGCCAGGTGAAAAAGCAGCACCATAATCACGTCCTCCACACGCGCGCGAATGCTGCTTTTGTGAGCACACCTCAAAGAGCTGGAAGTGGAAGCCCGAAATCAGGTAATCACTTCATCACTCAATTATTATTCTTTTTTATCCAATGGCTGCTTATTAAAAAGTTGAGGAACTATGCAGGATATTTGCTTTTTGGATCATTTTTTGCCTCAACTTAACAGCTTTGGACAGTTATGGCTTGATGAATTGACTTGTAACTTGTTTCGGGGAGAGTGGGCTCTCTGCCCTCCATGTAGTGTATTTTGGCTGAAAACAAACCCTGCTCCGATCAGGTGTCACAGGTGGTCCCTTGTTTGTGACAGTCAAAACGATACAAATACACAAAATAATTATTTAATTTAGCCTTTATTATACTGGGGAGTCCCACTGAAATAAAAAAAAAGTACAGGTATGGCTAAACATTATCTTGTTCAAAATCTATCAACTACTCCAGGGGGAAACGCTAGCAAGTTGAAATCAAATTTTTAAGCTCATGTCAAATAGCATTCGTGAATGCCGTAGCTGGCCAGCCAACTCATATTCATGACGCTAAGCACAGCTGTTAGCTGTGTTGTAAAATGCTTGATGTTGCAAAGTAAAAGGAAATATACACGCAACATGCAGATATAAGATAGATACATGTATTTCGCAACATTTTATTGCTCGCCTACTTGAGCTACCACTTCTGACTACAAGGTGCGACGGATAACCGGTCAGCATTCATTCTGCAAATAGCCTACAACGCGCACAAAACTTCCGCGACCGATCCTGGTGTGCCATCTAGTGATGGACTGTTGTAACTGCGCGCATAAATTTGCAGCTCCACGTCCACTGGCGGACGCATCTGCACAAAGATACACCGCTGTTCTTCGCAAACGCGCAAAATCCGAATAATCCGTAAATGATGGATTCAATTAACATTTTAATTTGAAACGAGTAACTAAGTTGCCAGTGTCAAAGTAATGAAGTGAAAGTATACTTTTTATCTTTTAAGTGTAGTAGAGTAAAAGTAAAAGTCCCTGTAAAAAAAAATCATAAGTAAAGTAAAAATCCTCAAAAAAAAAACAAAAACAACAAAAAAAAAAACTTAAGCGCTGTTACTAAGTACATGTACTGAAGTTATTATGCACCTTTGAAAAAGGGGGTATCAGGCTACCCCCCCTCGCGAGCCTGCATTCAAAACTTGAGAGCCCTACTAATTGTAAACAAAAACGGTAAGTTCAATAGAGTAGATTAGGCTCATAATACTGTCAGCGAACATTGAACATATGGCTCTAATTTTGCAAGAGGAGCTCTCAGTGAGCAAGAGAAATCCTCAACAACACGATGATCGATCAACATGAAACTTGGTGGGTGTATTTTGGCCTTGATGAGGTAGAACAATACAATATTTGGAACAAATGGTCAATTGGATGGCGCTATAACAACAAACTTTATGTTTAGGCTTTGTGTCAGCCGGTGAAAAATATTCTAGATGGGGCAGTGCTGTGCCATACTCAGTTTTCAGTAACCATCCCAGTAGGATTCAACACAAATGGCAGCATACCAGTGCTTTGTAGAATAGTCAGTAATTATTTAATTCCAGTAGTAAACATCTGAGTTGTTTATACACAAAAACAGACATCTAACAACATTCTGCATACTGCTCAAACTAAAGCTTTCCATTTAAAACTGAACTGGAAAACAATGAGTTGACTTTGTGTGTTTTTATTGAAAACATCTGTATGAAAAAACTAAATAGAAATATTATTATTTATTTCATTTAGCTGTGAGAATGTTTCTGTTCGCTGAGCAACTCTAAGTTTCTTTATCTTGCTATTTTGCTCCTCTTTTGGTTAACCTTATTCATAGATGAACCAGATTCCCAACTTGTAAGAAAGCTTGTTCGAACCTTCGAGCACAGAAGCGTGCTTTACATAGAGGGTATTGCTGGGCAGCGATTAGCGCTTTCCGTGCATTTACGTCAATGGCAACGTTCTGTCAGTCCTGGTGCACTCAATGTAAATGCAAATCATGAAGTGGAATGTAGGTGCGACCATCCTAAGAGTCAATACCTACTTTGTTAGGCCCTGCTGATACACTCCACTCCTGTAGCTATGATAATTGATGAAACACTTGCGGCTAGAGACAGGACGTCATCCTAGCAGAGGACTGGGCTAGCTAACAAGATAACTGGTCAAATATGTGGGTTTACAGTGACTAGCTTGCTAGTGAATCTCATACGACTCGCAAGCACTGATCAATATACAGATCTGTGCTCGCGACTGGGAATGGGTGCTATCAGAATCGCCCTTCAGATATTATTTTAGATGACGCTGATTCACCAGATTTTCATTGCTACGCTCCTATCTTACCCCGGCAACAGTCCTTTATTGGCTACTCGTCTTTGCTTTATGGGCGCTGAATGCTAGTTTCCGACAATTCCACTGAACATGTTTATTTTTATTTTATACAATATATGTTATTGTGAATTTAAAACACATACATACTGTGGAATAATACAAAACATCCTTTGCATTCTTATCATCTTATAATCATCATCAGTATTATTATCAAAACATCTTTTGTATTATTATTATCTTTTACTGCTTAAAATATATTTTATGTCAATACCCCAAAGCTTATAATCCTATTTACCCAGAATGTATGTCTGTGTGTGAGAGGAGCTGTACAGAGGACCAAGGTCAAGAGTGGCACAGGAATGCAAAGTTTCTGCCTAGAAAGAAAATGCCCTAAGCGCAGTCTAAAGTGGCATCAGGTATCCTGTAACCGCCTTTCATTGACCTGTCCAAAGTAGCCTGGCCTTGGACAATACTATGTAGAAAGGCGGGAGCTGATTAGATTACGGTTATAGACAGATCTACAGCCCATTGATGTACAGCTAAAGGACTGTGGACAATAAGAACTGTTGCCCGGGCGATGCCCGGGCAGAGCGCTCTCCGAACTGCGGCTAAGATCATCCCTCTTGTTACAGTTTTTTTTTTTTTTACTTTTTGTCTGCTATAAACAACTATTTTCGACATTTGGTCTACAATTCTCTTATTTCCAGTCACTCTCTCCCTTGAACACGTCAAATCAGGTTTGACGAAGGGTGAAAAACCCACAGATTTGGTGAGCCCGACATGGAGGGGGAAACGGGGGACGCACCTAGAAGGCTTCTGAAACTGCATTCCAACCGTACGCCAATACTTAAAATAGCAATCAATGCCAGTACATATCAGGAAATGTGACAGCTGTGCAACCTTTCAAAAAGTGCTTTAACATTGGTTAAAATCACACCAGTTATGCATGCATGTATAATATCTGTTTATTCCTATGCCTATACCCGGGGGCATCCCGTTCACTCCGCATTTTAACTAAAATATACATGGTTGTGTTCATTGTAATGCTGTGAATGTGTGTTGTGTTTAACACTACTTTTCTTTTCTTTTTTTGTTTGTTTTTTTCGGTCTGCTGTGTTGTGGGCTTTTCTGTGAGGTGCTTGTAAAACTCGTACGTTTTTTTTTGTAAGTGCCTGCCTAAGGACTGCGGATGAAATTTAGCTGTTGTGCTAATTCCGGCATATTTACATTGACGCATATTGCTGATATGTTGATTAATGTGCATTGTCCTAATTCAATAAACTCAAATTCAAAAATGTAAATATTAGTTTTTTTTTAAAAAGAAATTAAAAGCTTTCTCCACAAGGGAGGGCGGCGCCCAGTCACCATCTATTGGCGTTTAGGCCATAGACTGTATAAAAGATGGACGCAGCACTCGGGTCTGAAAAAGTATGGTGCCCGGGCAGTGCAATGACAAGAGAAAAAAAAAATTTGTGGCCACAAGATATAACTCGTTCCCACGAGTTAGTAACTTGTTCCCACAAATTAGTTATGTCGTTGCCACAAGTTAATTACTCGTTCCCCTGAATTAGCCATCTCTTGGCCACAAAATGAAAATCCACACCCCCTTCGTCTCTCTGGATCATATGGCATTTGTCCCCGATAATCTCCGGACGCAGACTTGTGCCTGCGCCACCCATCCATTCCATGGCCTGCCTAACCAAAGAAATTTTCAGAACAAGCATGCTGACAATGCCACGGGCCAGTCAAATTTATTGAAAACAACAACTGAATGAGGATTAGGACATTAGCCACGGTTTTCATGTAATACATTGCAATAGATAGAATAATATTTTTGATCACTTTTTTCACTGTTGCAAAAACTTGGCCGCTCCAACTTTAGCCTGGAGCCATGGATCAACCAGATTCGATTTTACTAGCCCTAGGTATCATACTGCATGTGGAAGAATGGTAATGTAGCCTAAACTGGAAGTATTCCCCAGAAAAGTAAATCACATTTGCGTCTGACTTATAATGTTTCTTTGCTTGGTTACCGTAAATCCCCTTACTGGGCAGTGCAGGTCCGCGCCCGGTGATTATTTGTGGCAAGTCGTGGGAACGACTTATATCTAATGGCCACGAAATAGCTAAATTACGGGAACAACTTATATTTTGTGGCCACGAGATGACTAATTCGTGGGAACGAGTTGCTTACTTGTGGCAACAGCATAACTAATTTGTGTGAAGGAGTTATATCGTGGCAATGCCATAACTAGTCAGTGGGAACAAGTTACTAACTCGTGGCCACGAGATGACTAATTCATGGGAACGAGTTGCTCACTTGTGGCAACAATATAACTAATTTGTGGGAATGAGTTATATCTTGTGGCAATTACATAATTAGTTTGTGGGAAAAAGTTACAAACTTGTGGGAATGAAATAACTAATTCGTGGGAACGAGTTATACCTTGTGGCCGCAAATTAATTTTTGGGCTTTGTGGAAAAGTGAGGCCAATGCAGAAATCTCTAAAAATTGCATTCTATTTAATGGCCAGCAGATGGCGACGTTGGTGGTTGCAGAAAGAAGTTCAATGCTATAGAAATCTTTCCCACCTGATTTATTATTTCAATAATGATTTTCCACATTATTTATGGTATCTATCACAAGTTTCAAGACTCCTATGATATATTGTGACGCTCATTTTTGTAAATTATGGTCCCAAATAGACTAGAATAAAGGATAAAGCCAGAATATAGTTTAGGGGCGTGCCTAACCTGTGGTCCTCATCTGATACGATCAGATCCACCCGTAGAGCTACCCCTTGCTCCTCCCAGGATCTTCAATTCACACTCTCGTCCAATTGGAATCACATTCGGTTTCAAAATGATAAAAATGGCGCTGTTCATATCGACGAAATCGAGGCTTCCTAAATGGTATTCTGGGACCAATGGGTGACATCACGGTTGCTTCGTCTATCTTTTTATGCAGTCTATGGTTTAGGCCTATAACTTGTGGACTGTTGATCCCAGAAACAAAATCCTTGTTTTGCATGATTCTGTGGGTTCTGACAAATCTATCTACACTGTGTTCCAAAAGTTCATGCACCCCAATGGGTGCCTGTCTACTATAGTTATAATGTGATGGCTATAGTACTACTCTATAGGATATTTTCGTAAGGGTCACACTAATACCGGTTTAGAATAACCATCACCAGGGACTGCTAGAATATACATCACAAGATGCACACAGTATGAGCATGAGGCACAAATTTCTGCTTGAGGGTGCCTATTGGAAAGCACAGCCTTTATGAAATCTGGTGTTTAAATCTAGTCTCATACTGCAAAGATGGAAAAATATGCCTCACGTTTTTCACCGTCCACTTCAGCCCCCTAGAAACGCTCTAATGGAAGACATAAATGAAGTCATGCCTCCCTTCTTGGCCTGCATTCAGTAAGACAGAGCATTCAGACACAGTGGCCTATTGAATCCAGTCTACACCTACACCCAAGGCCCCTAATGCGGCCGTGTGTTAACTGCTCACGGGGCCCCCTGTGTATGCTGGCATTTTTTTCTGAAACAATTGAAAGCTTGTTCTGAATTAAGACTTTTTAACACTTCATGTTTCAACAAATACTTTTATCAAAAGAAAGAGATCATTCTCTCATTTACCCTGGCTGATGTGTGCGTTGAGCTTCTTTCTGTATCTGCATCTAGAGCACTGTTTTCGCTTTGCCTCCAAACAGCTTCTGCTTACTGGCCAAATTGAATACAGACAGTCTTGAGAACTCAAAGTCCTATTAATTGCTGAAAACTTGTGGACACCCAAAGTCTCGCAAATCCAATGAGCAGAACATGCACGATGCTAAACATGGGGGAAATGTGACCCATGTTTCCAGCTGCCTTAATTTACAGCCTGGCTGTGACACAAACCAGCTTGCCCAGAGGGTCTCCGTGGACCCCCAGTGTTTCCGGCCTCCTACAGAGCAAACATTTTCAGTGCAAATCAATTCTAGAACTATCCTGTCTGCTTAACACTGCAGGACTGAATTTAACACTGGGACAGTTGATTTTAAACTGAAAGAGATCAATTAACCCAACTGGAATTAATAGTTTTGCAGCTGAATGAACACTGCCAGAGCATAGTCAACATTTTTTCATTTAACACTGCAGGAGTTGATCTAACACTGTCAGAGTTGAAGCACACAGCTTAAGTTAATCAAACACTTTTTGAATTGGAGTGGGACTGCTGGAGCTGATTTATCGCATTAAGATAAATTAACGGGACTATTGATTGTTTAACATTGTCAGAGTTAATTTGACTGAGAAAAATCAACTCTGCTGTTATTGATTTAACACTGCCTGCATTGCTTTTACACAGTGTTCTGAGTTATAGGGTTGCTGTAACTCCTGCGTCAGACAGCGGGACCAGACGTGCCTGTAGTGTAATCGGCGGATGTGATCGGGTTTTGCTCTGGCAAGGAGGACCTCCCACACCCTGTATGCGTTATCTCACCCGGCACAGGCTCTGAGGCGGTCAGCCCCCCGTTTATGCCGGGAACAGATAGGACCCCTGCTTCAGGACCTGACTACACTGCCCGTCAGAAAACATGAGGGTGTGTTTGTGTGTGTTCTTTTACTTGCTACGCAGAGAGGATTAGAAAACGTTTTTCCAACAGTGCAGGGACATTATTAGAAAGGGAGGACATTTTTTTTACTGTCCTCACAACGGCAAATTGTGACTTACTAGTTAAGGTTAGGAGTAAAGTCAGAATATGGGATAGGGTAAGGTTAGGGTAAGGGCTTGGGTTAGGCATGCATTGCTTATTGTAAAGGTTTGGGAAAGGTTGTAGAGACACATAAAGACTGCATGGAAGTCAATGTAAAGTCCTCACAATGATAGATGTACGTGGATATTCATGCGCGCGCGCACGCGTGTGTGTCTCTGACAGAGGAGCCCAGCTTCTCCTGATGCTTCAGGTCTACCTTACCAGCGATACAAATAACACATTTTATCCTCCTACTGTGAACACAAGTGCAATCTCAGTTCACTAGGCGTAGGCGATGGAACCCATCTTGAGATGAAATTCAGCACCAGTCACCAGTTTGGACATACCCACATTTTGTTCAATAAAGAAATAGGTACCGTTTATATTGCAAAAAATAAATCTAATTATTAAATCCATCAAAATAGCCTGCATTTCCTTCATATTTACAGAGCATACTCTTTTTTTTACGAGAGCAGTTATACGGCTATAATGAGTTTGCTGCTGAGCAAAGATGTGTTCCCAAAGTTCCCAAAGATGTGCTGCACTTGTGGTTTTCTTTTAATTGACTTTTTTGCCCAATAAGTTCCAAAACAGCTTGTCTTTAATTCAGCTGTTGGAAAATGCAAAGAGCTTGTTTGCCTGCTTACTTTGCAAAATATAGCTTCTTTGAGAATTTTAAAACTTTGGACGCTATTCAAACAAGTAAATTATTCTCTTTTAACTTCTGACTGTTTACCTCTTACCAGATTCCATTTGAAATTATATATAGAAGTTAAGCCATTTACCTTTCTTTAAAAACAGAGCGCTGTGACATTATCAAAGTGCGTTCAAACATTTGACTGGTACTGAATAGAGAGATGAGATGTGATGAGAAGAACAGGCCTGTCTGCTGCCAGCTAAACTTTGCTAAAATGAGAATACATCACGGATGAAACAGATTACTCTGAATATCTAGCCTCTCGATTTGCAAACAGCCTAGAATTTGACTGCCACTGCATCCAGCTAGACTACAACATCCAGAGGAACTCTGTCGCTGCTACTTGAAACGTGTTGAAAATTCTTCCTGAAATAACTGAGGAATTTACCTCAAACTGATTTCCATGTGTATTCCCCCAAAGTAAGGACAGGATGCCAGAAAAAAATTAGTCACAGTTGATGAAGACCTTTTATGTATGAGTTCTGAGAGTGCAAAATATGCTCACATTCTACTGTAAGAAAGGTCGGGTCGCAAATAGACACCAAACCGCATCTGAAACTAATGATTTATGCCAGCGAGCCACATCAGCAGCCTGGCACTGAATTAGCTCAGTAACTGCCCTGTGTAAATATATCAATGTCAAGTTCAAAAGAGTTCAATTGCACTGCCTCTTACTTCAAATTCAGAGGGAAAAAAAATACCGCTTGTTTCATTGAATAAAAGCTTAAATAAAAGAGTTCAAATGCAGCACTTCCTGTGGCATATTCAAAAGTTCGAATGCATTTTCGTTATTCCAGGCTAGTGCTAGTCGCTCACACCATTTAAAATTGACAAGTATTGGGATGGGGGGTCAGGGTCCATGCATTTGAGAATCCCTGTGATTCATAACGACTCTCATAAACCTCACCAAATGAAACTCACTGTATCTCCGAGCTCGTAAAAATCATTGGTCGATGGATCCCACTGAAAGGCAGCCAGGCATTGCAGATTTTAGCAATATGAGAAAAATGTTTTCTTTGGACTAACGGTGCGAGATTGATAACCTTGGAGCCCATCCATGTCAATGAAAAAAGTGTCTTAAAACGATATTGCGTACAAGCTAATGCTAATCTTTTCACCTGACATTTCTTTATACATCTCCAGGCTTCATCACACTGTAATCACAGCCTATAGTCTAAAAAAGCATCACCAGTGATGCCGGAAAAGTTACAAAGATCTTGTCTCAACGGTCATGTTGTGTCCAAGGGGCATCATTCAAGTCAGTATTCCTAACTGCCGCCAGGGAAACATGTTTAATGCTGATAGTAAGAAGACAGGCATTTAGTGATACCTCCCCTAATCCAGGTCTACAGAGGACCCCCAGCCGCTTTTGTTCATGCGGACACATTTCGCCACAGGTATGGCTGCACGGCGCTCTGTCCAGACTGGAACGCCAGAGCAACACATTCTCATCGTCATATAGCGATGCTACCTGACCAAGTGTCGATATATGACGAAAAAGGGAGGTTTTTGGCAACTTGGCATATGACGTTTATGGTTCGGGTTTGGGTTAAGGGTTAGAGAGTAGAGTTAGTTTTAAGCTGGCGTCAAATAACGACGCCAAAAGCTCCCTTTTTCGTCTTATATGGTCATATAGTCGGGATGAGACTGGAATCGCCAGAGTTTGGATTGTCCCATATTGTTGAGCTTTGTTTCTTTTTTTTTTTTTTTTGAAGCGCACGTGACCGGCAAAAGGAGGGGGTATTGCGGGGCGGGTTTAGTTAGCGGTAAAATATCACCCTGGCACTGTGTAAATTAAACAGGAGTCTGGCCCTGCTCTTTGAGGGAGCTGGGGAACCTGTCAAAATCCTTCACGCACCGCGCTCCTCATTTTAGCGTGTCAGAGAGCTCTGTGAAATTCTGTTACAAGCCTTTGACCACATGTGAGTGTGGCTGTGTATCTGGGCAGATGTGTAGTTGTGTTTTGAAAAGCACATGTGAGCGCGGTTATGTTTTTGTGCACCAGTGTGTGTGTGTGTGTGTGTTTGCTCATATTGTATTGTGTGTGCAATGAGAGCATGTGTGTGTGTGTGTGTGTGCACGTGTTTTTCTGTGCAGATGCCTGTATGTAAGCGTGTGTGTGTGTGTGTGTGTGTAATAGTTTTCATGCGAATATGTGTATGTGAGAGGAATTTGCCCATGTGCAGAAGTCTTTATGTATGTGTTTGTTTTTGCGCGCGTATGTACGTGCGTTTTTGTATTTCTGTTTACATGCAGATTTCAATGTGTGTGATGAGTGTATCTGTATGTGTTTGTGCTTATGTGCAGATGCCTGCATGTATGTATGTGAGTGTGCATATGTGAGTGTGTGTTCACAAATGTGTGCCGCGTGTGTGATGTGTGCATGTGTGTGCGTGCATACGTGTTTATGTGCAGATGCCTCTATGTGAATGCACATGCGTGTGTGTGTGCGCGCGTGTGTGCATATAGGTGTATGAGTGTATATGTGTGTGTGTGTGTGTGTGTGTGTGTGTGTGTGTGTGTGTATGCATGTGCGGTTCTGTGCAGATGCCAGTATGTGAATGTGCGTGTGCATGTGCTGCGTGATGAGTGTGTGTGTGTATATGTGTGTGTGAGTGTGTGAAGACTCTGTATGCATTTTCTAAAGGCGGAGGGCTGCTCCTGCTAAAATACTTTGGGTGGACTCCCACCCACCTGTGGAAGCGCTTTTAATTCCCCACCGCCACTGTCAGTTTCCAGGAACACGTGCCAGCACTTAAAACGTAAACACCAGCCGCAGTCCCGCCGAAACAATGCGATCATACTAAGCCGGCGAAAAAGACGCAGTTTAACATCTCCGATTGAGATGCTGTGACCTCACAGGTTCGGAGAGAGGAAGGCATCTCGGGGCAGAATCCCCCGCTCATATTGAATTTGGCCAAACGTGGCCCGCAGGGGGCCATGAGAAACTACGAACATCTTGACATCATAAACATCTTCGCTTTCC
Source organism: Gymnothorax reevesii (assembly GCA_029721435.1). Taxonomy (NCBI): domain Eukaryota; kingdom Metazoa; phylum Chordata; class Actinopteri; order Anguilliformes; family Muraenidae; genus Gymnothorax; species Gymnothorax reevesii. Next base: position 43,789,225 of record CM056581.1, on the reverse strand, counting down.
CAAAGCAGCACTGACTCACAAAGCCCTGAAACCCTGTTTAACTCCACAGCAGGAAACACACGCTGCATCTCTATCCACAAACATCTTTTAACCCTCAAACCAGGACCGATCCAGAGAGAATAGGGAAAGTTGTGTCATCTAGAAGTACCAGAGTACTGAGTACTGTGCATCAACAAGGAGAGAGAGTGAGGGAGATGGAGAGATAGAGAGAGAGAAAAGAGGTAGTGCCAGCATTATTTGAGCTTACCTGCTGAAAGCAGAACTATCCCACAGTCTGTGTTCTCCGGGCTGTGGTTGGGTTTGCCTCTCTGTTCATCTCCAGGGCTGTTTGGAGTGCATCCTCCTGCATGCGCGCGAGTGTGTGTGCATGTGTAAGCGCGTGTGTGTAAGCGTGTATAAGAGTGTGTCTGTTTCTCCCTGATAGCGGAGTCTGTCAGCTGAGCAGCACTGGGAGGCAGTAATGACACATGATTCCAAGAAGCAGCAAAACCAGGCCGGACTCATCTAATGCTGCTTGTGTTGTGTACACCCAGTGAACTCTCTCTCTCATTCTCTCTCTCTCTCTCTCTTTCTATCCCCCTCTTTCTCTTGCTCCCTGTCCCTCCCTCCCTCTCTCTCTCTGCCTCTTTCCTCTCTCTATCCCTCCCTCTTTCTCTATGTCCCCCTCTCTCTTTGTCCCTCCCTTTCTCTCTCTCTCTCTCTCACTCCTTTACTTTCTCTTTCTCCAAGTCTTTTTCTGCTGCTCTCCCTCTTCCTTCCCTCTTTCTCTCCCTCATTCCTCCTCTTGCATCATACCTTCCTTTCACTCTTTCCCTCTTTTACACTTCACTATCCCTCACTGCGCACTCCATCCCTTTTCTCCTCTCCTTCATTTCTCTTCCTTTCTGCCCCCTCAGTCAGCTTCTCTGGGAACACTTCAACTAATGTGCCCTTATTGTAATGCAGTAAAAAGCATCAACTACCACTTAATTAACAGTTAACTAATGCATCAGGGAGCTAAATAAGCAGTAGGTAACCTTAACTTACCATTTATCAGCACACTTTGACATCCTTTTTATGAAGTTGAAAACATCAGAGAGTTGAAAACTATTTAATAATGTATTAATTAATACTTTAGTTAACATGAACACCATTAGTAAATGATTTGTAGACCCATTAGTTTACTGTTAATTAACTGAAAGTTATTGCTTCTTACTGCATGAGCTAATGTTAATTAATGTACCCTTATTGTAAAGAGTTATCGCTTCTTTGTTCCTTCCTTCACTCTTCCTCCTGCTCCCCCTCTCCCTCTTTCCCTCTCTCTGACTCTCCTCCTCCTTCATTACTCATCACAGATGGGTCATGGTGTGGAAACTGGGGTCTCCATCCAAACAGCAGCAGAGCCACCAGCTACAGGCAGAGCGTCAAACTAACACGCCCTTTCCTGCAGTCCCTGAGAACATTTGTGTGTGTGTGTGTGTGTGTGAGTGTGTGTGTGTATGCGTGTGTGTGAGTGTGTGTGGGTCTGTACGGACCCCTGAGTGTGTATAAAGGAGTGCTGGGCGGGCACACACACACACACACACACACACACATGCACGCACCACACCCCAGACTGACAGGATTAATTGTACACTGTAAAAAAAAAAAGTTGTCACAACTGAAAAAAGTTAGTGTCCAGGCTGCCTTAAAATTTTAAGCTCATTGTACTTGAGATGACTAGTTGAGGTTCTTCTTCTTCATGTCCGGCCGTCCTCTATATCACGTCTTTCCAGTGATTGGCGCAGGCAAGTGCCGCAGCATTTGGTTCGGCTAGGTCATCTCCAGTACATTGTGGGCCAGAGATGCATCTCATGATGTGGTCCATGGTTTGTGGTGCACCACACACACATGTACCAGAGCCTGCTAGTTTCCATTTTTTCATGGATGCCTTACAGCGTCCTTCCCCAACCGGCAGGCGGTGCAGGGTTTTCCAGATGGCCCAAGGTTGTTCATAGCCAGTTGCGAGACATTCATCTGGGATGATGCCTCTCTCTGTCCATTGGGTTGTCTGGCTGCCCAGGCTGTTCCACTGGCTGTGCCACTCTGCAGTCCTGGCTATAGGTGGTGTGGTGTGCTGTCCAGTTCTGCTGTGGCATCCAGGAAGCTGTTTCTGGACCTGAGCCGTTTCTGGGGAGCTAAGTGTTCATGCAGGGGGTGCCGGTTGTCGTTGGCCTGCGTTGCGCGTTCAGCTTTGGCGGTGACCGCTCTGCAGATGTCAGGGGCGGCGATGCCAGAGAGGGCGTAAAGGCAGGGTGTGGGGGTTGTTTTGATGCACCCGGTCACTATCCTGCAGGTCTCATTGAGGATAGGGTCTAATTTGTGCGCGTGGCTTGAATTATACCATGCTGGGCAGGCATATTCATCGGTGGAGAAGCACAGGGCTAGTGCCGTTGTGCGCAGCGTGGTTGGGTGAGCTCCCCACTTTGAATTTGTCAATTGGCGCAGGAGGTTGTTCCTGGTGGACACCTTAGCTCTTGTCTTCTTAATGTGCTCTTTGTAACTAAGGGTGCGGTCTAAGGTTACTCCCAGGTAGACCAGGTGCTGATGGTTCTCAAGTTTTATACCGTCCCATATTACGTTGAGCTCCCATTTTGCCTCCTTGTTCTTGAGGTGGAAGCTGCAGATTTGGGTCTTCCCAGGGTTAGGACGCAAGTGGTTTTCCAGATAGTATGTGGACATATCTGCCAGTCCTTGTTCCAGAGTTGACTCCACTTCTGGGAAGGTCTGCTGCTACATTGTCATTGCTAGTTCATCTGCGTAGATGAACTTGCTGCATCCTTCTGGTAGGGGCTGGTCGTTGGTGTAAATGTTGAAGAGGAGAGGTGCCAAGACGATGCCCTGTGGCAGCCTGTTGTTCTTGGTGAAACCATTTGCTTTTTTATTGTTAAGGGTGACATAGAACATCCGGTTGCTCAGTAGACATCTTATAATGCTGCACAGTTTGGCATCCGCTGTGATGTTGAAAAGTTTTTTGATCAGCAGCCTGTGTTGGACAGTGACATAAGCTGCCGTAAGATCGACAAAGGCAACGCTTGTTATCAGCTTCTTCTGGAAGCCGTCCTCGATGTGCTGGGTGAGGTTTAGCAATTGGCCTGTGCATGATTTTCCTGGTCTAAATCCAGCTTGATCTTTTATTAGTTCAGCTTCTGTTTGGGGGGATATTCGGCTGAGGAGTAGTCTCTCAAACAGCTTATAGGTGGTGCAGAGTAGGGAGATAGGACGGAAGTTTTTGGGGAGGTTGGGGTCTTTGCCAGGTTTTAGGAGAGCGATGGTGATGGCTTTCCTCCAGATCGTTGGTATGTGCTGGGTTTGTAGACAGGTGTTGGATATCTCCAAAAGCCATTGTTTAGCGACTGAGCGTAAGTGGATTATCATCTCCGACAGTATGTCATCAGGACCTTCAGCTTTGCCCATCTTCATGGTGTTTATGCCTGCTTCGAGATCCTCAACGGTGAAGGGCTTGGTGAGGATGGACATGTTCTGTCGGTTGCCCGGGATGATAGTGAGGTGGTGTTGTCCTTTGGATCTACGCCTTCCTGCTCGTCTCCCGTTGCCCACCTGTTGGCTGCCAACCTGGTTTGGTGTTACGTCAGATATGGCAGGTGGTGTAATCTTATCACCGTTTAGTTTCTGGAATGTTGACCAGGCTTTTTTGCTGTTCTGGGTCATGTTGAGGTTCTCCACAAGATCCTTCCAGGCTTTCTGCCTCTCCTTCCCTAGTGAGTCCATGAGTGCATCACCGAGATCGCTGGTGGTGTCAGAGAACGGGTCCTTTTAGAACTCTGTTTCATAGCTCTCCAGCAATTGTGATGACTCTTCTTTGAGGCCTGCGATGTATTTACAAGTTGAGGTAATATTCAACTTATAATCTTAAATTCAGTTAAGTTGAAATTTTAAGGCAGCCTGGACACTAACTTTTTTCAGTTGAGACAACTTTTTTTTTTTTACAGTGTAGCTACAGGCCTCTCTCTCTTCTTCGGTGTGCAACACTACATGTGAAGGTAGCTTTAGAAACTATTACTCCTCATGTTTGAGAATTTATTCATTCACATTTCACTTGAACACTGATTCTGCCGGTGGGCGTGGCTCTGAAACGTCTTTGCAGCCTGACCACTCAGGGATTAAAGAATTCCTCAAAAGCACAATAAAACAGACTTACTAACACTTTAACTTAAAGGGTCAAACATGTCAATTTGTCCAGGCTGGCACAAGACTGTACGTGAAAATAAACCGAAAAATCGCAAGGAGATAAGAAAACAGTCAAAAACAAGCCATGACCGCATGTTTCTCACTGAAGACACTTGCTGGGAGAGTAAGCAGAAGTATTGCTCTGACCTGACGTAGTGAGGCCTGTTTCTAACCCTGCTGCCTGAAAGAAAAACTTTGCTGCTCAGCCCTGGAGAATATGACACTGCTAATATTACAGTGGATGCTTTTTTATGTGTAATTAACCCAGCAGTATCTCAAACCCATGTCCTTTCGGTCTGCTGGAGGACACGGCTCCTCACTGTTGTGTTTCATTTCCTCATTCGACACCCTTATTTGCTTTATTAAATCATGTATTTGTTAGGTTTGGTGAGAAACCGTTCAAACCTGTGTTTAGTTGTGGAGGTATGAACGTGTTAAGGGCAGCAAAACTGCAGTTTATTCAAGTTCATTCGAGGGAGAGAAAACCTTCCAAAAGCTGAAGGAATGGAACTGAAAATACTGGAGCCAGGACGAAGTCGCATTATTCATTCGTCTGGCTGCGACCCACACGATGGCCGGCTCTAGCTTCCGAAGTGAGTTACGCTGACGGTTTTATTTAGCGATGGTGTTTCAGCAAGGTCATTTTCTCTGTCTGAAGTTTCATTGTCATCTTTGCTTTACGTTTGTTGATACAATCAGTTTTTAGCACAACAACTGTTTATTTTGTACAACCCGTAGAGTGCTGAATAAATTTTCAAGGAATTAAAAATATGATTATCCTGAGCTGTTGAAAACTTATCATGTGGAAACTTGTTTAAAGGAGCTTCTGCATGGGAGCTCTTTTAAACAAGTTGCCACTTGATAGATTTTCAACAGCATCTGATTTTGAGATATTACATCACTGGGCAAATATGGTAGCCTATAGCACTCTAAGGGTTAACAGTATAAAAAGGCTACTGAGATGTTGTTGATCTCCATGAAAGACAAATAAAGTTTAAAAAAAATTAAAGGCCAGCCTATTCTTTTATTTACAACACTAATGAGACATAATCGCAGGGTATAATCCAACATTTAGCTTTGTGGCTGTTAGCTCTGAGCCAGTAGATTTAGATGCGGTAAATATCGAGCTGTTAGTCATCTCTTTATGTTTGTTAGTCCCTTTGTTGGCCCAGGAAGCTGCCGGCTAAAATCCTCAGTTTGAAGGGTGAAGTCAGGTGGTGGAAGTGTTGTTTTTATTTAAATTTGAAGAATCAGGCCTACCTAAGAAAACGGCCGAGCTTCAACAAAAGTTTGTCTTTTTCAAAGAACCAGCAACACACAATTGAAAACTCAGTTGGTTCTTCTTCTTGGTTTTTACCAAGCCATGTGATTTATATGAGTTCGGTTCTGGTGGGTAATGGGGTGTCCCTACATTGCAGCCCCTGTCGTGATCTGATTCTTCTTGGATTTGTCAGAGCAGTGGGAGCTGTACCGGTTAAACAGATCCAGTCCCCTTCGCAGGAGGAAGATGGCATGTCAAAGCCAATAATGATTGTGCAGAATGTTAATCAGGCAACATGATACTTAATGATCTCAGGAGGCAACTTTAATTAAAATGGGGTAAAAAGTGAAAGAAAAAAACTATTATAGCTATGTGAAACAGGATGTGCACCAATCACAGGATCAGGAGCTGCATCTACTCAGAATGCTTCCTCCCTGGAGATAACACTCTGACCTTTCACTAATAAAGTGCCAGAGAAATTTTTATTTTCTTTTATTAATGTGTTGATAAAATTTTTTAATTATTGATTTATTTATTTATTTTCAAATTTACCTCTCAGTCAGTATAATTTTGACAAAATGTCTTGAGGTTAAGGCAGGTATAAGAGGAATCCATTGGATTGTCACAATTTTGTCTGGTTATCAGTACGTTTGTGAAAGATTTTCTTTGGACAGTATACTTAAATCTCACTTCTGTTCTGCCATCCTTGATACAAAATCATTCCTTTACATACTTCTACAGCAGCTGTGGAAAATTCCAATGAGGTTTTACCGAAAACACTGGAAGCATACCTATTTCTTTCATAAGCACAGACATTTTAAGGAAAACTAATTACACCACGAGCTGACCCAAAAAAGCAAGTGTAGCTGGCGAATTCTCTGGAGACCATGATTTCAATTTTTCTTTTGGTCATTTTATCAAGACAGTAGATAAATTCATGACTTGCATTTTGGAATATTGTAGAATTTATATTTGTATGTAACAAAATAATTATATTCAAAGAATAAAACTACACAAAATGTGTAGTTTTCAGTATAAGGTAGTGGGGCTTCCATGATTGCTGCATTACTGCCATCTTCTGGAATGCAGCAACTTCACAGTACACTCTGGGTGCATCTCAAAGCGTAGGTGGCATCCCTTGAAGGCTTTTAGGGGTCCTCACTTGACCCTATCTAGACCCCCTCCCCCCCCTTAACTGCTAAACGACATGGCGTACGACCACCAAATTTGCAGGGGAACGAATTGAATGTAAACATATAAAGGATTACAGGTTTGCATAAGAAAAAATTGCTCTGTTCTTATCGTCAGCTTTTTGGTTTTTGGATGTTGATTTCAAAATAGAGCCTAACATCCACCTTAATAATGGAAAAAAAAGTCTATTTGTCGGGAGTAGAAGCTTTCATCGTAGGAAAATAAAAAATTGAAATTTGAAATTTGAGGGAAAATGTACCTGAGTCAAAGATAGAGCCCGCCATCTTGGATTTTGGCCCTTTAAATTCAATGACGTCATGAAATTAGCATAAATTGAGTCACTGAGTGTAATGGTGGTCTAACTCTAATTTTCCCATTTTTGAGTAAGACCCATATTTCGCAAGTTAAAGGTAAAATCTATTCAGGGCGTAAGTGGTCTAGATGTCACGGTGATGCATCTTACTATACAGAAATTTTTAGTTATCCTCACTCCCTTTAAGACAAAAAGCGTGAGTGCAACAGTGGTCTAACTCTTTGAAACCTTCAAAAGTCAAGGATTTGAAAGATGATCTCAACCTTGTGTCGCCTGTCCACCACTCATTTTATCTGGGTCTGATCGAAGATGAAGATGGCCCAAACTTTCATCTTGATGATGACACCGAAGACAGCTGTGAGGAACAAGATTAGCTGATGGATGAATTTCTCAGTGGTCAGCAGTTTGCGATACAATGTTTCACTTTTGATCTGTATCCTCTTGTTATTTTGTGTTTCAAATTCCAAGGATGCCGGAAATTATTGCTATTATTGAGTTATTAAAATTGAGTTATTAATTTACTTGTCTTAAGTCAGTTACATTTGTCAAGACAGCCAGTGCAAGAGAGGTCTAACTTGTAAAACGGGCCGTTTTCAGAAAATTTTGAGAAAATAACCTCTGAAACATTACTTTTGTGGAAAAAAGTTGGGTTATCTTGAAAAACATGGTCATAAACTCTCAGGTTAGCAACAGATGACATACCCTTCATGTGTCCTGAATTTTATCCAGGGCTTGAATTTTGGCATAGATTATCTCAAAACTATGAAAAACGGAGTTAGACCACTCGTCCTCTGGGGCTCAATTAATTCTACTTAACAAAGCTGACAAATAATTATGTAAGATATTGTAAATATAATGAAATAAGTATATGTTAAAAGAAAATCTGGAAACTACTTGGATGAAGCCGAAATCGGCAATTGCTTGCCAGACATACCTGTTAGAAACTCGTTGCCATGGAAATGATGAAGATGATGGACTTGACTTATTGGTATAAAATTGTTCCCAGACAAGTTTTAGGAACAGTTACCAAGATTGGTGGTCGTTCAGAAATTACACGACGTGAAAATTTGCGCAGACATAAAAAGCCTCCCCCCCAGTCTAGATATGGTTAATTCCATCCGCCAAACTGACATAACATCATTTCATCTCCGTTAAACAGCTTTGTTTTAAGGGAGTCGTCACTGGCTTCGCGAACCGTAACATTAACTCATACCCCGAACTCTAAACCTAGCCCCAAACCTAATCCTAACGCTATATTTAACCTTATCCCTAACCCTAAATGTTAGTAGTTTGGCAGATGGAAGTAAGTGATGACCCCTAAAAATTCAGCCTTCCAAAGGTGCAGCCTATGCTTGAGACGCACCAGATATGTACAGGGTCCACCCAAAATGATCCCACCCAGGACATACTCCATCCTGCATCCCACACCCAGTAGCCTGGGGTGATGGAAATCCCTCCTGCAGTGTAACATCTAGACCCTCTCCAGATATGCGCACAGCATTCAAATATCTCCAGGCAGCATCCAGCTCCATCTCGAATCTTCCCAACTTCCCCTGCGCTTCAGACGCACAATTTACGACCATGGTGACGGAAGCCAAAAATCTTTTCTTTCCCTATCAGCTCCACTCCTTTCCTGCATCAGGGCTTTTTGCACTGCCACCTTCTATTTATTCTCTGAACAGCCTCGGCATACGACATTCATATTACTGTCCTCTTCTTACTGACTTTCCTTTCCCCTACCTCTTTTCGGACCCAGAGCGAGCCCCATGCTGTGATTCACCTGCCACTTTGCTTAATCTTTATTTTCACAATACAGTACATTGCAGGCTTCATTTTCTCCTCCACCCCCACATTACCCCTCCATATACAGTACTGCAGCAACATGGCCACACTACGAAAACAAAGGATCTGAGAGGAGCTCGCTCACGCGGCCTCACCCTGTAACATGCATAAACAAGGTGCACTCTTTCCAGCAATGTCTCCTCAACAAAATAAACCCAGCATTACTGCTCTCCTTCACCCCTTCGCCCAACTCTAGTCATCCATCTTTCCTCATACACCTGCAACATCCCAAAGCAAATCTGCTGACAGCGGCAGGCCACATGCCACTTACAGATGGCTCTGTCTCTTTGGTGCTTCAATACACAGTCTCTAACAACCATCCCACCTCTAGTTCTCAAGTACGATCGCATAATTCCAAGTTTTTTTCCCCCAAAAAACTTTCAGACTGTATATTGGCCCTCAAATAATTCTGTCTGTTTTTGAAACTGCTATTATCCCAACAAGATACATCTCCTCTTTTCTCAATTTCTGACTGGACTCGCTTGAGTGACTTAAGCTATTCCTCTTCCTTTTCATTTCCAATTCCTCTTGTGTCCTCAGTTTTCCGTTTCGCTCTCCAATTTTAGCAACGAATCCATTTTCCCTTTCTCGGCTGCCTCTTTGTTTTCTTCCCGCTCACTACTTTCATCCCTGTCTAACAGCTCATCGGTAAAACAGGAGCAGGTGTGTTGTCCCACTACCAGGCATTAATCACCTCCAAGCCCAATTATACAATAACACAATTAGCATTCGCCGAACTGCACTACCCCACATGTCCAAGGAGTCAACCCACTTACCGTGTCAGGAAACTCTTGACATTTGAGGAAGTATTTCACAAAATTCTGGAATGGCGCCCTCTGCTGACTGTAAACAACACAGCATGGTGTTTTGTATATCTGAAGATTTGCTGAAAAAAACACGCGTTTGGTTCTTCCACTATTAATAAATTCGGAGTTCTCACAAGAAAAAAAAAACACTGGGTAATAGACTGACTGATCAGTAAATATAGTTTTAAACTGTGTCAATACATGCAAAGGTTGAATTTCATACCTCAGTACAGTCAGGGTACAATAACATCGCAAAAGCAATTAAATATTAAGTCAGGAATAAAAAAGATAAATTTAAGTGACATTTTATTTAGATGTAAGAAAGCTGTGGCACATGTCCCATCAAATACAAATCATACCAGGATTGCAGATGTTTTTTCCTTCATTGAGCTCAGTTTTCATGTGTTTCTTTAACGCACACTAGCAAGTTCCTCTGGTTAGTTCTACCACTTTGCTGAGATGTTAGGAAGGTAATAATATTTACAGTATGAGGGAGAATTTCTATTGACTGACCCTGGATTACTGAATTTTTAACCCTTTGATGCATGAGACCTTTCACCTTGATCAACACCAATGATTTTTGGTATTTCTACTTGTTTATAGACCAAAAGACTAAATATCATTGATTTTTTTCAAGGATTGCCAAAGCTGGGGGTAATTTTTTGACCTCACATGTGAGTTTTTTTATAAAGCACACATGTGAGGTTGCCATATAACTGCCTACTGTTCAAGAAGTCATGAATCTAAAACATGTTTGATGTCTTCTATATGTTCTATGGGACCCTATATAACAGTATAACATACTACTTTGGGTAGGACTTTCCTACTCTTGCTTCTTTGGGGGGTCAAACGTTTAGAAGAGCACACTCAACTCTTTCTCATGGGTGCAGCCATCTTGGAAATTTGAAGAGCGCTAGTAGAGACATCTGTTGACTATCATATGTACCTCACAAAAGTGACATGAATGCATTTCCCGGGGTGGATGTCTTGTGGGGGGGGGGAGATGTCTTCCATTTCGCTTCCTATTCAGCAACTTGCTTGTTTATTAGAAGTTTGTGTCCTGTAATTGGTTTACATCTCGCATGCGTTCCCTTTCTTGGCTGCGTCTCATGTCATTGTTACCTCCTGAAATATCTGTGAGGTGTATTTAGGCCCCCTGCTTTGAGTTGCATGTAGCTGGATGGTATTTCACTTTGAGCCAGTCAGTAGTCCAAGTAGAAACTCTTTGACTTTATTAATTTTTATTAAATAAATTAATTTTGATTTTATTTATAAATTAAACGTAACGTTGAACTGTGGTAATTTGCCACAGGTTCTGGACTCCTATGACGGAAATTCCTCCTCCTGCTGCACCTTCCTGGCCCTGTGTTTGATGATCTTTGAACTTCAACCAATGGCTTTCACCCCAGTGAATGCTTCAGGGTGGCATTCGTCATCTGAGGTCTTTCTGGACATGACAGGTACTAGGCTGTAGCCTGCTGGGAGGCACGCAATCCTGCAATACCCACTTTCACTGCCTCTGACGAACATATGAGGAAGTTATTTGACCAGCCCTGCTAAAGCCATGCTGCCACCCGGAAGCTGCTCCAGCTGTTTCAAGACAACCAGTCAGTGACAGAGTATTCCTTCGACTCCCATACTCTGGCTGTGTCCTTGCGCAGTAACTCCGAGGCATTGTATGATATCTATCTGTTTGGAATGGCAGAGCGGATCCAGAACTAGTTGAGCACCTGCATCTTCCTTCAAGATCTGAACCAGCTCATCAACTTGGCACAAAGGATTGATCTTCGCCTGCTAGACAGATGGACTGTCTAGCAGATGGACAACAGATGGACCGGTGGGCAAGGTTAGCGGCGCATCTTCCGCCTGCATCCCAGGATGCTGAACCCTGGAGCTGATTTCCACCTGACTCCTCTGGTACCCAGGACTGTTGACTGGGCTCAGCTTCACTAGCTGCTTCCTGAAAAATGGCTGCGCCGGATAAAGTTGAACCTCTGCCTGTATTGTGGAAGTGCCACCAATGCCATTACTGAATTGTGCAGACTTGAGAGAAGTCTGTTACAGAGGAGCTATCGAATGATGCTGTGTCAACTTCCTGTCCACTCCTCCCTGTTCACCTGACAAGGTAGGGCCACCCAGTTATCACTTGGGCTTTATTAGACTCTGCCGCTGATGGGAAGTTTACCCATCCTGGTCTCATTTGCTGCCTGAGGGTGTCTATTGTGCCTCTGCCAGCTTCTCTCCAGTCCCAGGGTTTGACAGGGATTGCCCTTCCTGACGCTGCTGAGGTAACTTGCCCGGTGAAGTGTTGGAATTTCTCATTGTGAAGTAACTGAATGCCCAAGTGGCCCTGGCTTGAACATAATAACCCTTATATGGACTGGCTTTCAGGATCAGTATTGGAGTGGAGTTCATCCTGACCACAGTTCTATCTTTCCTCCAATTCTAGCACAACTCCACTTCCATCCTCCGACCAGCAAGAAGAGCCGCCAGACTGAAGGGTGTTCTAGCATAACCTCCGCATGGCATTAACCGAAGCCCAAGCGACGTCACTTCTGCCTCACAGACCCTATGATTGTGCCGTTGGCTTACTGACTGGAACATCACACCCCAGGGGTTGGCTGTACTCCCGAACCAACCTGGAGTCCCAAGCTACAGAGGCGTACATAAACTAGTCCCTCACTTCTGCAATAATTCGTCCCGACATCGACTATCCATATATGCATTATCTATACTATTTCTTCCTCACGAGGGTCGCAGGGGAGCTGGAGCCTATCCAAACTGACTATGGGCGCAAGACAGGGACCCATCCTGGACAGCTTGCCAATCCATAACGGGGCGGACACACCATTCACACACATTCACTCTCACACTCATTCCGATGGGCAATTTAGTGTCTCCAATTAGCCTGTCATGTATGTCTCTGTACTGTGGGAGGAAACCGGAGTACCCAAACGAAACCCATGCAAACATGGGAAAAACACAGAAAGGCCCCAGGCTGGATTTGAACACACAACCTTCTTGCTCTGAAGCAGTAGTGCTGCTCTCCCTGCATCAACTACCGGGGACTAAATGCAATTACAACCAGAAGGGCTCACAGTAGACTGCTTACCTCTGCCACCCCATATGTCAGTATTATTGTTCCTGGATCCGCAAGAATATTATCCAGATTACCAAAAACTATAATCAATTCTACATTAGTTTAGATTCTATTTAACTATGAAATTTAATGAAAATCTGTTGACTAAATGAGGGACAATCATTCTATTCAGGTATATACTTCTGGATCTAGAATCCAGAATATGTTCCAGATCACTTCCAAAATGGAATCAACTCATCCTTGGACTACCACCTATCATCTTACTAAATTTTGCACCAATCCTTTTGTAACTTTTTGAGTTATCCTGCTTACAGACAGACAAATAGAGGTGGAAACTTACCCTCCTTGGCAGAGGTAATAAGGAATCATTATCTTTTATCCATGATGACTCAACCTTCTCTAATCTTCAGGGCTGCCGCTTCTTTAACAAACTAGATTAGCGCAACGCTTACCATCTGGTGCAATACACTTGTCATTGTTAGCCAGGTAAGAGTTCATTTTGATTGTTTCCTGCACATGTGGTCCGAGGGCTTTGCTGTCACACGCACTCCTTCTCTTGCTTGTGAGGCTATTGCAGTCGGCATGTATTTTGAATAGGTGTAGAGAGCAGATGAGCTCCCTTATAATTAGTTTGATGCAAGAGTCACGGATGACGTACAGCAACACCAGGGTTCACCGACACACTGAGATGAGCCAAAAAGGGAAACTGAGGAATTCAATAGCAAATAAATTTGAGAACAAGTTACTGCCCAAATTACGACAGCTGACTTTACTATACGGCAGATTACCCATGTACGTGTCAAAAGCAAGTGCATGAGCAAAAGAGGTTTTTAGTATCTTAAATGGAAATGTTAGGTCTTTTTCTGAGCTAATCTTGGGTTTACTGTTTATTAAGTTGGTTTTGGATTGCTATTGGGTTGACGTTGGGTCAATGTTATGTTGTTGTTGAATTGATGTTGGGGTATTTTGAGATCAAATTTAGGTTGCTTTTGGGTTAATGTTGTGTTGATTTTGGATTGCTGTGTATTGTGTTGGCACAGTCTGTTGTTCACTTGAAATTTGTTTTTTGTTTGGCTATGTTTGGTGAGTTGGACTGTTGGTGAGTTAATAGTTGGCCGTTATTACACTCAACAAAATATAAACGCAACACTTTTGTTTTTGCTCCCATTTGTCATGAGATGGACTCAAAGATCTAAAATTCATTCCAGATACACAATATTACCATTTCTCTCAAACATTGTTCACAAATCTGTCTAAATGTGTGATAGTGAGCACTTTTGCTTTGCTGAGACAATCCATCCCACCTCACAGGTGTGCCACATCAAGATGCTCATCAGCCGCCATGATTAGAGCACAGGTGTACCTTAGACTGTCAACAATAAAAGGCCACCCTGCTTTTTGCTTTATTGGGGGTCTAGGGACTCAGAACCAGTCAGTATCTGGTGTGACCACCATTTGCCTCATGCAGTGCAACACATCTTCTTCACATAGAGTTTATCAGATTGTCAATTGTGGCCTGTGGAATGTTGGTCCACTCCTCTTCAATGGCTGTGCGAAGTTGCTGGATATTAGTGGGAACTGGTACGCGCTGTCGTATACGCCGGTCAAGCACATCCCAAACATGCTGAATGGGTGACAAGTCCGGTGAGTATGCTGGCCATGCAAGAACTGGGACATTTTCAGCTTCCAAGAATTGTGTACAGATCCTTGCAACATGGGGCCGTGCATTATCTTGCTGAAACATGAGGTGATGTTCATGGATGTATGGCACAACAATGGGCCTCAGGATCTCATCACGGTATCTCTGTGCATTCAAAATGCCATCAATAAAATGCACCTGTGTTCTTCGTCCATAACAGATGCCTGCCCATACCATAACCCCACCACCACCATGGGCCACTCGATCCACAACATTGACATCAGCAAAGCGCTCACCCACACGACGCCACACACGCTGTCTGCCATCTGCCCTGAACAATGTAAACCGAGATTCATCCGTGAAGAGAACACCTCTCCAAAGTGCCAGACGCCATCGAATGTGAGCATTTGCCCACTCAAGTCTGTTACGGCGACGATCTGGAGTCAGGTTAAGACCTAGATGAGGACGACGAGCATGCAGTTGAGCTTCCCTGAGACGGTTTCTGACAGTTTGAGCAGAAATTCTTTGGTTATGCAAACCAATTGTTTCAGCAGCTGTCTGAGTAGCTGGTCTCAGACGATCTTGGAGGTGAACCTGCTGGATGTGGAGGTCCTGGGCTGGTGTGGTTACACGTGGTCTGCGGTTGTGAGGCCGGTTGGATGTACTGCCATATTCTCTGAAACGCCTTTGGAGACGGCTTATGGTGGAGAAATGAACATTCAATGCCCGAGCAACAGATCTGGTTTACCATTCCTGCTGTCAGCATGCCAATTGCACGCTCCCTCAATGCTTGCGCCATCTGTGGCATTTTGCTGTGAGACAAAACTGCACATTTCAGAGTGGCCTTTTATTGTGGGCAGTATAAGGTACACCTGTGCACTAATCATGCTGTCTGACGAGCATCTTGATGTGGCACACCTGTGAGGTGGGATGGATTGTCTCAGCAAAGCAAAAGTGCTCACTATCACACATTTAGACAGATTTGTGAACAATGTTTGAGAGAAATGGTAATATTGTGTATCTGGAATGAATTTTAGATCTTTGAATCCATCTCATGACAAATGGGAGCAAAAACAAAAGTGTTGCGTTTATATTTTTGTTGAGTGTATGTTGATGTGGGATTATTGTGTAAATAGCTGGGTTGATGTTATTTGTCGGGTTGATAATGAGTTGTTTTTACGTTAAAGTTAGGCTATTGTTGCATAGATATGTTAACATTGGCCCATTGTTGAGTTTATATTGGGTGGTTAATGAGTTGATATCAGGTTGTTGTTGTTGAATCGATGATGTGCTGATTGATGTTTGGCTGAAGTTGGGCTGATTTTAGGTTGATGTCATGATGATGTTTGAATTAAATTGTTTTTTGGTTGAATTTGGGCTTATGTTAAGTTGATATTTGCTGTTGTTTGGTTGATGTTGGGTTGATATTTGGCTGTTGTTTGGTTGATTGTGGGCTGTTGTATACTTGTAGTTTAGTTGTTGGGCTGATGGTAGGCTGTTGTATAGTCATTCTTTAGTAGTTGTGTTGATGGTGGACTGATGTATAATTGTTATTTTGTTGTTCTGATGGGGGGCTGTTTTAAAGCTATTGTTTAGAAGTTGTGTTTATGGTGGATTGTTGTATAATTGTTGGGTTGATCCTTAATTGTATGATCGATGATGGCTTATTATGAAATGCTCTTTGGGTTGTTTTTGGGTTATTTCTGGTTTGATATTCGGATGATGGTGTGTTGATAATGGCAAGATCTTGGGTAAAAGTTTGGTCGACAATGTTTCACTGTTGTGTTTAATATTGGGTTGTCATTGAGCTGATGTTGGAAATTTGATAAATTGATGATGACACGGTTGTTTTGTAGTAAAAAATGGGCGCAGTTGCTGGGTTGTTGTTCAGTTCATGTTAATTTGATGTTTAGTTTTGTTTATCATTTTGTGTATAACAATATGACACTGTAACACAGCTCACATTATGCATTCCCAAATAGCAAGCTCCTCCGCTTCGGATCTGCCACGGCTCTAAGCCGGATCAGCTGGAGTCGGCACAAGGCCGGGGCAGATCCGGAGCGGAGGTGCTTGCTATCTGGGTTTTGCCAGCATCTCACAAATATGACAGAGAGATGGAACCAGGCGAGTTTGAAGGACGGAAAGGAAAACTCCAAAAATGATTCTCCTTTAAAACGGAACCTCAATCAAATAGAAAGAGATTACAAAAGCATTAGAGTCCCACAGTAACACGCTTTACAGTTAGAAGAGTTGATTGGTTGTGAAACATCATCATGAATTTCCAGCCAATGACAGCACACTGTAAATGGTGATGTTCCATAAGAGCAAAGCAGCAGTGTTCATCCTGCTAACCAGGGTGATTTACCTGAGTGCCGTTTTACTAAGCAGGACTTCATATTTTGTATTGGGCTCTGGGGGCACATCATTACATGCAATGAAATCACCCTTATTGCTTTTGCACATTGCAAAAGAAAGCTGCACATTTTTACTTCCTGCTGAATCAATGACATCATTCAAAGAGCAAAACTGCCCCATTTTACTCCCGTGCCTTAAGACTGGGAAATCAGCAGAGTGGTGTAGCACACACACACACACACACACACACACACACACACACGTCTATATTTAGTAAGCACATTTAGTGTTTGAATCCCCCAAACATTGCATTTTGAGGGATCATTGTCTATCATGAGTTCAAACAGAAGAATGCAGAGAATAATAGATTTACATAGATCATTTTGCATGTAAATGGAAATGGTTAATATGCTTCTATTAAAAATAGCTTTTGTCCCATGATAATCTTTCAGATGATCCATGCATATTTAAAGCATTTCGTAATCGGTCATGTTGTTGGTTCTTTGGGATTTGTACCCGGCGATACCGGTGAATGCAGTGGGAATTTTCAGTTGCGTTCACTCGCTTTGCCCATTACAGAGGAGGCTCCCTCTGTCTGGCTGCGCCACACTGCTCCTCAGCTCCTGTAGATTAGATGTGTGGAGAGGGGGCGGGAGCAGTGATGTTGCCTCTGTCATCGCAGGGCACAGGGTGGCTCTCATATCACCTCACCCTGAAAGGCCAAACCTGAAATGTACTGGATCCCAGTCCTGCCAGTCTTGACCTGCATTGTGAGGCCAAAAACCGGACAGCAAAACAAACTACCTTACCTGAGGCAAACAGATCCGCATCAACAGGAAAAAAAAATTTCAAATTGTATCATGCGAACAAACTTTTGACTGAGGCAAAATAAATAATTCATAATTCATTAATGGAAGTGAAATTGCATCCCAAGTGTTTTTCTCGGTGCACAAGATAAATACAGATATCCTGGACAAATCATCACTTTTTAAGCAGAAATGCTCAAATTATTGTTCAAGTAATGAATGATCATGCAGATATTTGAGCATGTAGGCTTGAGCTGAAATGTGGTTATGGAAATTCTCACCGCATAGCCATTTAGATGCCTCTGAATGCCCTTGCATTTTAACTGATCCAAAGCCCAACCTGTTAGTTTTGCTGAGTCATTGCAATATTAATGGCGTAATAGGGTAGAGCAGGGTAAGATGCCCCCCTTAAGCAGTAATTTTCATAACTGAAGGTAAACTGTCTTGGTTTGGATGTATTGAGAGCTTTCTTTGTTGCTCTCGTCCGGGATGATATCGTTTGCTCCCTATCGGATTCCTGGGCCAGCTGGCATTGATTGGGGGCATGGCCAGGACTCTATTTAAGCTCCCATTTCGCCTCGCTCCCATTGCTAGAGTGTCAGTGCTTCTTTGGCGCTTTAGCTGGTAAGGTCTCTAGAGAGATATTGTCGGGGAGTTAGTTTCATAACAGGAATAGTGTTAGTGAACAAGGGAATCTTTGGTTTATTTCCCTTTTCGTTTGTTCTCCTCGAGCTCGCTTGTTTTTCTACTATGGACGGCAGCAGGTCCGTTGGTAGCGCAAGCCTTGTTATTCTTATCTGCTTTTAGTCTCTCAGCACGCGGTGAGTATTGCCTTTTATTTCTGGCTGCTGCTCTTGGCGTCCACTTCCAGCACCCGTCACAGTAAACAACATGAATGAATAATTTTTTTTGCTTGAATGGATCGTGTGTAAAGTTGGCTACTGCAGCTCTAAAGATTTATGACACAGTCACTATAGTTATTGATAGAATACCTCCCCTGGATGCTCCTGAACACATCATCAGTGATGTAACCTGGGGTTATCGGGTATTTCCGGTCTTTCAACATCAGACACCCTCACCCGGTCGACCCAGCCAAGATTGATCAGACCCGACTTATGTTCAGGTGGCATTTTCTACCCCCAAGGATCTCCTCTCCTAATCCAGAGCATCTCCAGGCTTTCTTTGCTTCCTCTGTGATGCTCTGGATGGCTCTTCTCCACTCCACTCTGGTAATACCCAGTGCACTCAAGGTTTTGTAGAGTGATTGCCCCGCAAACCCACTGCAGCCGATCTCGATGGGCATACACTTTAACTTCCAGCCCTGCTTGCGGCAGTCAATGACCAGCTCTTCATATTTGATCCTCTTTCTCTCGTGGGCCTCGTCCAGACGGTCCTCCCACGGCACTGTCAGCTCCATTAAGATGATGCTTTTCATCTCCTCTGAAACCAGGAGGATGTCTAGCCTCAGGATAGTTTTGACAATGCGCAAGAACTTCAGTTGTTTCTCCAGGTCGACAGACAGTCCTTTGCAGCTGCCAGGAGTCCTGGTGGGTTGGTGGCTCCTGCGGTTCTTTGCAGATGTTCTCCAGCCTTCACGAAGGCGATCGCCTAGGTGGTGGGACGGGACCGTCTACTGCTGCTGCATATTCCCACACTGATAGCTTCTGCGGTGGGTTTCAGAACCTGGTTGTGGCGCCACGTGTACCGATGCTGCCCAAGAGCTACTGGACAGCACCTCGGGATGTACTCCAGCGAGTCCATGTGACTTTTTGGTCGATGGCCTGCTCCCACCTTGTCTAGGCTCCCTGCTGCCTCAGGCCGACAGCGCTGCTGGTCCTCCGCTCCTCCACCTCTGCTCTCACTTTGTCCTGGACCAGTTTGCGTCTCTCCTTCCCCTTGGCCTTCTCATACTGCGGTGTTGGAAAGGTCCCCAGACCAACTCTACCTCGAATCACTGCTCCAACCAGGGCTCTGTGGCGTATCCGAGACTCGACTCTCCACTTCCTCCCGGTTTTCACCTTGACCCCCGCCTGGCCCACCTTGGGGTCACTGGAGTCCCTGTACATCATCACCTCTCTTGCCCTTTGTCACCTTAAACTCCTCCTTCAGGACTTCAGGGGCAGCTGAAGCTTGTTGTTGCGTCCATGGAGGGCGATGCTGCTAAGGCTGCTGGGAAATCCCAGCCACCTCCTGAGGAAGCTGCTGACTCTCACCTCCAAGCCCTCTACGACGGAGATGGGAACTTCGTAGACGAGCAAAGGCTAAAGTACCGCTGCCAGGATGCTGTGATGATAGAGGCAAGCCTTGAATTTTCTGGGAAGTCCTGACCGGTCCACTGCTCTCAACCAGCTCTCTACCTTCTGACAGGTTTCCTGAACAGATGCTGAATCTTTCTGGCTGCTTTTAAAAAAAACGGTCATCTTACCCTACCCCTGGGGTAAGATGCCCTTCTGGATACGGTAAGATGCCCCTTATGTAGAATAACTTGTAAAGCCCAGTACATACTGGTTTTACTGCGTTTCACATGAGTAATTATCATATTATAGCTTTCTTAATTGGCAGGTGCACATCATACATCAACATCTTTTTAGGAATTTCCTTGCTAAAGAAATGGGGTACATTCTCCTTAACTAAACTTTTTTTAACTGACTAAACTCTAAAAAACACGGGATGGCAAGGTACTGCTGGCATTAAATGCATCAAGGAAGGATGGTTATATTTTGTGGACTATGAGGCACCACATTAGATAAACATTTGGCAGTATGAAACGTATATGAGCATCCATGAAAAGTCTGTAAAATTAATTATGACCATAATGCATTTCACCTAATATATTTGTTTTTTATTGTGTAACTCCATATGGCCTTACTTTTAACATGTATGGATACACTGAACTTTCCATTCCTAAGTTCTTCATAAAAATCATCATGTCAGATATATATTTCCTATAAATATAACATAATCTTTTAGAAAAAAACACTCATAAAATCAAATGAATCTGACTCATAATGGGGTGAGACGCTTCCCTTCTCTCGGGGCATCTTACCCCAAACCAAAAAGGGCATCTTACCCCCAGCGCCACCATACTGGTTTGGCTCACTGGCCCTCATTTATCAAACTTGCATAGGATCTGGTGTAGATTCTGGTATAAATATCAGCATTTGCCAGGTGTCACCTCTGATTTACTATAAGTGTGTACGGCTCTGATTTCGGTGTAGAACTGGCGTGGCGTTGATAAATCGGGCGGCTGAAACCATCGTAATTTACGTGACACGCCCCTATAAATTCATGCTCCGGAAGGCATAGTCCTGCCCACTTTACACCATGGACTCTTGAAAGACAGCAAAGAAGAATGAACTTCACTGAGGAGGAAATATAAATTATCACGTCCGAGGTGGAGAAAAACAAAATTATTTTATTGGAAGCCTTAAGAGTGGCATAAAGGGAGCCCAGAAGGCTGCAGTTTGGAAAACTATTGCTGCTGCGGTAAACCCCGTTGGGGTGAAAAACTGCAGTGCAGCAGTCCTTTGATTTAATTCATTAATAAATCGAAGCGACTATTCGCACTTATTTAAGTGCGTCCAAGCACAAAAATGGATGAAAATTCGCATTAGACGCACTTAAAAGTGTGGCCAAGATGCACATTTCTCCATTGCCCACACTTATTTTAAGTGTGTCCAAAGCTAACATTTTTTTTTGGCCAAACTTATTTTAAGCGGTACTTTCTATAAGCAGCACGGGAATGGTCATCAACTGGCGCACTTAGAAGTGTGGCCAAGAAAAAAATTCAGCATTGGCCACACGTATAAGTTCGAATAACATTGGCCTTAATAAATTCAATTAATAGATCCATGATAGTTTATGTTATAGCCTACATAATTGGCAATCCAAATGCTTTATATGCATGTTAAAAAAAGTTAGTGGTCCGATTTTAAGATCACCACCAAAAAACGGGTTGCGGCGCTTAGGCTCAGCAGCACATGGACCGGTGGAGGCCAACCAAACTCCAACCTCCAGCTGTCACAGTTCGAGGAGCGGATGAGTCCCCACTGCCTCGATCGGTGCTGCATGAGAGGGTATTGTTAAAATACAGTCAGCAGAGATCACTCTTCATTGTACAAAACCCAAAACCAGTGAAGTTGGCACGTTGTGTAAATCGTGTATAAAAACAGAATAAAATGATTTGCAAATCCTTTTCAACCTATATTCAATTGAATACACTGCAAAGACAAGTTACTTAATGTTCGAACAGGTAAACTTTGTAATTTTTTGCCAATATTAGCTCATTTGGAATTTGATGCCTGCAACATGTTTCAAAAAAGCTGGCACAAGTGGCAAAAAAGGCTGAGAGAGTTGAGGAATGCTCATCAAACACTTATTTGGAACATCCCACAGGTGAACGGGCTGAGAACAGGTGGGTGCCATGATTGGGTATAAAAGCAGCTTCCCTGAAATGCTCAGTCATTCACAAACAAGGATGGGGCATGGGTCACCACTTAGTGAACAAATGCGTGAGCTGATTGTCGAACAGTTTAAAAACAACATTCCTCAACGAGCTGTTGCAAGAAATTTTGGGATTTCATCATCTACGGTCCGTAATATCGTCAAAAGGTTCAGAGAATCTGGAGAAATCACTGCACGTAAGCGACAAGGCCGAAAACCAACATTGAATGCCCGTGACCTTCGATCCCTCATGCGGTACTGCATCAAAAACCGGCATCAGTGTGTAAAGGACATCACCACATGGGCTCAGGAACACTTCAGAAAACCACTGTCAGTAACTACAGTTTGTCGCTACATCTGCAAGTGCAAGTTAAAACTCTACAATGCAAAGCGAAAGCCATTTATCAACAGCACCCAGAAACGCCGTCGGCTTCGCTGGGCCCAAGCTCATCTAAGATGGACTGACGCAAAGTGGAAAAGTGTTCTGTGGTCTGACGAGTCCACATTTCAAATCGTTTTTGGAAACTGTGGACGTTGTGTCCTCCGGACCAAAGAGGAAAAGAACCATCCGGACTGTTTTAGGCACAAAGTTCAAAAGCTAGCATCTGTGATGGTATGGGGGTGTATTAGTGCCCAAGGCATGGGCAACTTACACATATGTGAAGGCACCATTAATGCTGAAAGGTACATACAGGTTTTGGAGCAACATATGCTGCCATCCAACCAACGTCTTTTTCATGGACGCCCCTGCTTATTTCAGCAAAACAATGCCAAGCCACATTCTGCACGTGTTACAACAGCATGGCTTCGTAGTAAAAGACTGCGGGTACTAGACTGGCCTGCCTGTAGTCCAGACCTGTCTCCCATTGAAAATGTGTGGCGCATTATGAAGCGTAAAATACGACAACGGAGACCCCGGACTGTTGAACAACTTAAGCTGTACATCAAGCAAGAATGGGAAAGAGTTCCACCTGAAAAGCTTCAAAAATTGGTCTCCTCAGTTCCCAAACATTTACTGAGTGTCATTAAAAGGAAAGGCAATGTAACACAGTGGTAAAAAGGCCCCTGTGCCAACTTTTTTGCAATGTGTTGCTGCCTTTAAATTCTAAGTTAATGATTATTTGCAAAAAAAAAATAAAGCTTCTCAGTTTGAACATTAAACATTTTGTCTTTGCAGTGTATTTAACTGAATATAAGTTGAAAAGGATTTGCAAATCATTGTATTCTGTTTTTATCTACGATTTACATAAAGTGCCAACTTCACTGGTTTTGGGTTTGTACTTTTATTAGCATTACTCTGTGACATTTTACTGGGTTCCACACAAAACGAGCTGCCTTGAATTGATGATTATAAGCAGAAGCTTTCAATGAATGAGTATACTGTGTAGCCTACATGCACTCACCAAGAAGCCAGCTTTCACACGCAGCGCCTGCCCCCAGTCTCGCCCCCACACTGCTGTGCTGTCCTCTCCTCCCATGCATTCTTCACTCCCTTTCCCACACCAGTCAATCATTGTCTCTGTATATTTAAGTTCCTCTGTTTCGTCTCCCCTTTGTTGGATTGTTGTGTAGTGCTTTGTACATTACATTTCTCTGTGCTTTGTACCCTTTGTTCATAACCAGTCCGTACACCCTGTCTGCAGTAATTCCAGAAATCTTCATAACCTAGTGGTCAATTCATTTGCGATACATTCCCGGAGTCAGCAGTCCTGATGAGCAGCACTCCTTCCAGACCCTCCTGCTTCAGAGTTTGAGAGTGCGTACAGTCCAGCATGCCTCGCACCGTCAGCCTGATTTACCAGTTGTGTCCCCGCACCAATTTCCCTGTCTTTGCCTCAACCTAATGTTCAGCATTCCTGTTTGCCCCTCACCTGACTCAGACCATCTCCAGAGCGTTCTTCTGCCAGCACCTTTTATGTTGCTATCCTCTGTTTAACAGCCAATTATTACTGAACTAATCCTTTTCTTAAAGCACCCTAGCACCTGTTTTAGAGGGCTTTTCCTGGTTCCTTCTCTGATTCTCATAACAAAAATTTGATTAGAAATTCTCAGGCTTGATTACTGCTAACCCTGTTGAATTTGTACATCTATACAACCTCTACAGTGTCAAGTAGGTGAAATGGTTTCACACCGTGTGTCAATCAAAATAAGTTCCAGAAGAGATGGGAAAGAAAGCTACCGAAATACATCAGTCTGGAAAGGGCTGTTAAGTCATTCATTTATACTTCTTTATTCACATATATGACAATTAATGTTATTCTATAAATATTCAGGCAAGGTTAAAATATGATGGGGCTTGGTGGTCTGACAGTGGGCCAGAAGTGATGCTCAATTATCTGGAAATCTTATTTTGCTATCAGGACTGTAGGTATACACTGTGTTATTCCTAAGTTTTACTGCAGTGAATGAAACATGTCAAAAGTACATTTTGATACAGCAGGTATCTGTGAAATAAAGTCCAGTGTAATGTATTTGCCACTTTCTAATTTTTTTATTTATTTTGCCGAGCATCTAACTAAATTTAAAACTAAACAGTAAGACAAAGACAACTTCAAGCAGGCTCAAGCTCATTCTTTGACAGTTTACACATTAGGCCCCAGGGCTGAGCACCACGCATGAGCCCCATAACCTCCCGCGTCTCCCCCACCAGGCTCATGTTTGAAAACATTTGGCTCAGCATAAGCACTTTGATACTGCCTTATTAGAAAAACTCTGTTTTCACTGTGACATGTAATGCATATTACAATACAGTCCCCTCAGTCACTTGGCTCACTTGGCTGTGGCTTAAACGGCATAATGTAGTTAGTCAATATTAATACAGTAAGTGTGATTTTGGCACAATTATTGATCCCTAATTTATTCCTATGAAGAATATTAGTCAGGACTTGCTAGCTAGCAGGCTGGTTACAATGTTCAACCAGTTGTGTATGTTTCTGAAATATTTTCCAGTAAAAGGCTACCTTCACTTAAATTCAAGTTCCTATTGATTAGCCTATATGAAAAAAACAGTATCTAGACTAAAATTGGCCTGGTTTTGAAGGCGAATATTAGTATGATATTGTAATCAGTGATCTCGGCGGCTTAGCTTTCTGGCTGAACTACAGCCATTGAGGCAAACGAAGAATTAATCATTGTCCTAGAAAGTAGGCTTCACGTCTCTTGATAAAAAATAATTTTTGTGTAAAACAAGTCTCTGTTCCACACATTTCTTTTTTCTTTTTCTTTTTTTTTTTGAAGGGAAACCTTTCAATTCAAACTGCACTTAAGTCGGGAAGTCCCAAAACAAAACAAAAACTCTTGTGTGTAAGGACTTGCAGGTCATGCTTCACAATACCTCTAATAGGAACAGACTGGGCAAAAATGGTGTCCATGGGGCAAATGCAACGATAAAAACCAATGCTAATGAAGAGGAACGTGACAGCCCATTTCACATTTTCAAAAAACACCTTGATAACTCCACAAGTTTTTCAGTATAAGTTTCTGTGGACCTTTTTCAAAGACAAGGGCCCAGTTACATCTGGCATTAAAGCTAACTTGGCACTCCCCAATAAAAGCAACATACCAACAGTCATACGTATTGGAGGCAGTGTGATGGTGGCGGCTGCTTTGTGGTTTCATGGCCTAAGCAACTTGCTTTAATAGACAGACCCATTTGTGCTGCTTTCGAATATCCACCAGAAAAGACTGACAGGGAATTCAAGCTGTACCATGAAGCTCATGCCCAATTGGGCTACGTAACAACCATACAGCAATCTGAACCACACAGGAAAACCCATCTCTGAATGGCTCAAAAGTTCCAAATTTAAGATTTGAACAGTCTAGTCAAAGTTCTGAGGACCTCAAGCTTGCATTTCAAACTCAAAAACCATCCTATGTTGTAGAGTGCAAATCGTTTTGTAAAGAAGAGAGGCAGAATGCCTTCTACGGTCTTGTGGAAGATCTGCAGTTATCAGAATTGATTTCCAGGTAGCAAAACCAGTTTAGTTGGTTATTGCTGCTTAAGGTGGCAAAACCAGTTTCTTGGGGCACGTTCCACATGTCTGACATTTTGCATTATACGAAGATCTGAAAGTAACTGGCACAAAAATTTGCAATAACAGAGGAAATCGGGAGGAGGGAAAATACTTTTTCCCAGCACAGTGCAAGTCTGATGACTCTCTGATGAAAAGATTTTGTTGTTGTCCCATGAAAATAAGTGTAAAAGTGAATCAGGTGACACATTAAAAAACAGTGCTCATTTGACCTTGATATTCGTTGCGGCACATGACGCATGACATGACATTGTATCTAACATATATGACAACATATTACAGATTTTGGGCATTGATGGGGAATTTCTTGTCAATTACTGAACCAAAATATTGGCAAAAGAACTTGACACGTTTGGCAAGCAGATAGAAATGTGTATTTGATTAAATAAAGTCCGAATCTCTGTCCAGCCAATCTTAGTTTTATCTGTACATTTAAATAATGCACAGCAATGTTTTTTAAAAGGCCTGTGATATTTTGGATATGATTAAACAGAAAAAAATGGTATCCAGTCAAATTGCATCATATTTTTGCAAATTGTATTCCAATTCTCAGTTCTTTCTTTGTTTTTAAATTGCAGTGACATTACATTGTGGTTTTAAAACCTAAGTGGCCCATTTAACATGTTAATACACAACTGAAATAAATGTTTCCAAAGGGAAATGACACTTTGACAAGGAAAATGAACTCTAAAATATAATAAATGAAAATAAACATAAACTTCTGTTCAGACCATTTTAATGAACCGGCACACAAGCAGGCCTTTTTTTTTATCTGAGATGAATCTGTCTGCTCAAAGTCTTACAAAATCCGCCATATTTGAAATTCACCAACAGGCAAATAGCTGCCTTTTGAAAGGCGCTCTGATTTGTTTATCTTTCATTATGCCAAAACGCATTTGTTAATTCAGCCTCTAAATCCACCCATTTTGAACCCTGAAGCGAACATTTTTTATTGTACTATCAGCTGTGAAACATCCACGCCCTAAATGGATTTACATGCTGCACCTCGTGCTCAGGCAGTGAATATAGAGCCCTCGGGGCCTGATTTTCCTCATCATGTGTGATTACGTGCAAAAACGATTGCAACCTCTTTCGCGATCCGTCAATTGGAGTGGTTCTTCTGTGTACATTTATAAACTTGCGCGGGCTAGGTGGCGGGCTTGAAGGGAAGAGATGTCATATGTTTGACGAGGCTGAGGGTCAACTTCAATACCACACACTTCCAGCCTATATTATACACCAAGACATTAGTGCCTATCTTTTTTGAATGTTCTTGGTGAGGCGCTATTCTCAGCATTTTACCTTGTACTTAATTCTATGACCAAAAATACATTAAAATTATTTTGGGGTTTTACAGCAATAACCACTGCGCACAAGTGCTCATGAAGAGAATGACAGCAGTTTTTGAAATGACCTACTGCAGTCACATTACCACAACATTGGTTGCACTGGATTTTGAAATTCAATACATTGTGAGGACAGCTCTGACTGCCAAGGTTACTGTGCAATATGACCATTGCAGTGCATAATCTCAATATCTTTAAAGGCAACGAAAACACTTTTTCAGCTCTCATCCATTAAACGTACACTGCCCCAACTATTCAAATATATTTGATCATGTTTAACAGCTAAATCAGCTCAAGAAAATCAGATTTATACATTGTAGGCGGTGCGCCATGTTTGTTGGAATCAGGATAGCTTGCCACCTCACGCAGACACTGGAATTCTTGAGGGCGCGGAGGTTATAAATAAAATAAATCATGGGAACTGTAAGCACGAGTTAGACGATGAATTACTTGTGAAACGGTATAACTACAATGACAAAATATAGGGCACTGGAGGCCCCAGAAGCTCCTGCCGTTAATATAAACAAAATGTCGAAGTTTTTGTTGATGGACGCACGCACAGATGGACCTATGCACGGACGGAGCCCAATACCATAGCTCCCGCACCACTCGGGCGGCGGGAGCTAATTAGGAGCCTGTAACTGAAATAGTTGATAAGATAAAGCAAAATGTCAAAGTTTTTAGTGATATTTTTAGGCCAGTGACCTTTGAAAAAATAGACCGAGGTCACCTTTAGGCACGTCATTTGTAGGCCTTTATAAGATGCATGTCCAGTGAAAATTAGGAGCCTGTAACTGAAATAGTTGATGAAATAAAGCAAAATGACAGAGTTTTTGGTGATATTTCTAGGTCAGTGACCTTGGAAAAAATAGGCCAAGGTCACCTTTAGGCACGTCAATTGTAGGCTTGAGATGCATGCCCAGTGAAAATTCCAAGCCAGTAACTGAAATAGTGGATGAGATAAAGCAAAATGTTGAAGTTTTTGATGACGGACACACGCACAAATGCACGCACGAACAGAGACCAATACCATAGCTCCTGCGCCACACGGCGGCGGGAGCTAATACTTATAAGCTGACATAAAATTTGGAAAGCCTACCTGTTCTATCTGTGACTGACGCTGTCGTTTCTCCGGCCTCGCCAAACTGAACAGGCGCTTGGGTTCGGGGGCCTGCCGATGATTGAATTCCGCTGGCACGGCATCATTTTTCAAAGTCTTCAGATATAATTAAGTGGATTCAATTCCTTACTTCGCTTAAACGTGCATCTTGAAACAAACGGGTAAAAAGTGCGCAGAATATGATTCGTGACTTTTTTGAATACGATGTTGTGCAATCACTGTCGTAACAAGTCAGGCTTCACCAAGGGAAATCTGTGCAAGCTTATGCCCACTGGTAAGTCCGAGTTTCGCGTTTTGTTGGAATAATCAACAGCTGCACACAGCGGCCTTGTGGCTGATTTTGACGCTCAGGTTCTAATACTGATTGTTGACCTGGAACCTTGATCATTTGGGGAAAAATTAAGCTGCAGCACTAGTGATAATCAAGACTAATTTGTAGGCTATACTCTTAACATAGATCAGCTGATGTCCTGGGGTCCAAGCTCATCATACCATCAGGGACATTGCCACACAAAGTATTTTTGATTGGCTAGTATGTGCGAAATGGCGGCATTCATGAACTAGTGCTAATTAGCTGTATTTCAGAGGTTTGAGCTTTGATCACTGTACATGAAAATTGTGAAAATTCACAAAAAAAAAAAAAACAAATTATGGAACGGGAAGAGCATGAAGAGCATGTACTGTTCTTGGGTAAGAGCTGAAAAAAGTGTTTGCCTTCAACGCGCAGGAAATTTTAATTTCATTTGTTTACTGTATACTAGTTACTACCATGGCCAAAACCACTTACTGTAGATACAGTATCGGTAAGATATTGTAAAGCAATTGCGGAATAAATGAAAGCCACTTTGTAATAATTTCAATGGATTAATTTTTGGCATATACAGCAAAGGCAATTGTCATTTTGACTGCAATAGAGATGGCATTTGGGTCACTTGAATCACAGATGACTATGACCTTCAGAAGAAAAATGCAACTGGCTCTCCTTGTCAGGTAAATTTTGAAATGAAGTTGTCTACAAGAATACTTTGACAGCAAATGCATGTCTGCCTTTAAGCTATTGTTTATACCATACTCAAGCAACACAAAGGAAGCCTACAGTTCACATTCCATACACCAAAAATTACTGTTCCAAACTGAGTAGGAAGAATAAAATAAAGTCCTCCGCAAAGTTAATTGTAGAGTTTCACTTTACTTTGTAGACATGCTTTGAGCATTGTTCAACTATGCCATAAATCACTCTTGACATTGGGTGAAGCTTGCTGTGACAAACACAGGGTCCACAGCTAAGTTATATTAACCCATTTATGCCTAGCATCCTCAAATGAGAAAAAGTGTCCTGTTTGAATGACTATTAGAGTGGTATTTTGAAGTTTAATAACATAAAAAAGTAAAAAAAGAAAATTCAGGCATAAATGGGTTAATATCAATACTAATTGTATAATAACGCAAATTTTACAATGATGATACAATGATACAGTAAAATTATGATTCATTTATATTAATACCTTCATATGCAGCCAGCCTTATGTTTCACAGAGATACCAAACATTGTCTTGAGCGGCCTCATTTAAACGATTCTACCACTGATGTAACTGATGCCTGTGTTTGAATTGTCAGATGTAGCACATGCAGAAAAATTAGAGCAATAGTGGCAGTGTTGATATAAGAGTTATCCCCACCCCTCTTGAGGGTCAATGTTCATTTTATCACACATACAGGCATACAAACTTTATACACCCGAGAATCACTCCCATTGGGTCTCTGCTTATTGGATTTTATGCGATTCTACCCTTTCAAATTGGAACAGTAATTTTTGGTGGAATTTGTACTCTCACCTACACTAAAGTCACTTGACAAAGTATGGCATGCAAAATTGCCCAGAGGCAGAGACAGAGACTTACATCCAAAGAGTGTTCCATCAGAGACTCTCATTTCAAAACTTAACTGCCAAGGGATGCCAGAGATCACTGACAATCAAGGTTATGGACGTTTGTGATCTGCATGATCAAAATGCCCACTTCATCACAGAATGGAAAAAATGCCTTGTTTTTATATTTAAAGTTTTAAGTAATTTTGTCATCACAAAGTGATATTGTGTTATTCTAAAATTTTGTTATGGTTGAAAGTTGCACAGGACACACTAAAAAGAGCAAAGCTAGGAGTTATGGAATTTACCAGATGATTGAGTGACATACTAAAGCGACCGAATTGCACAGAATGGATGCCGGGCTTTGCCACGATCTGTATTCACAGTAAAACCAAATCAATCCTAATCAACCAACACCCAAGTCATTTCAATAACTTTGTGGTCCCGTGACTTCATAGAACAAGACATGGTTATTTTCTCATGCTGGATAATATACTGTGAGTAGCATCAGGTATCCAGTACACACAGGCACAGAATGCCTTAAACTCGTACACAATTTCCAACATGTTTTTCACTTAAGGATCAGTAAGCATGCACACAATATTTTTTCTAAATGATATAAATGCACCAAATAGCTCTCTTTGAAATAATAATGACATTAATTAAATTCTTTAATAATTTCCACAAAATAAAGGCAAAAAAAACTTTTGTGGAAAAACTAAAGCTAATAAAAGTACGAGTGCAGCTGCCACTTTGAACAGATTACAGTACTTTTTATGATACCTATTTGTAGCTATCAGATAATTCATGCGTATGTTTAAAAATACAAGCCTCAAATAGACCAAAGAAAAAATTTCAGTAGTCCTTGTGTGTCTTGCATTTAATGAGTAAAACTGGATCCTCAACATCCCTCTAGGCCTTCAGCTAGTTTTGACGGGGACTGTGAGGTTTGTGAATACTTCTACAGAAACTGGGGAATGGTCTGAGGTTAATCAAAGTTTGTCCATAACTTCGGCTGAAATTAAATTCAAATTTACCCAGAACACATTCCTATATCTTGCCCATTAATCAGCATCAGCCTGCCCACTACATTGACTGGCAATAGTTGGGTGAGATAGATGGATGGATTGATGGATGGATGGATTTTGTCATCACAAATATAATTTGGACAATTCTGCATTCAGTAAAATCAAGCCAATGACTCTGTCAGTAGTCAAAGTTAATGAGAAATTTAGCATGAATAGATGCCAGGACTTAAATCTTTTCCTACAAAGCCCTGACCAATACAGTCAAGTAGTTTGTAAGGAAGAAAACAGCCCAGTGTAAGGGTTGTGCTCTGAGCACCCGAGATGTGCACTTAGGACAGGAACTGTAGGACTTAACTCAGGTGCGAAGATGGACTTGGTTGTATTTATCATGCCTTCGGCACAGCAAAGAAGGCGCATAGGATACAATACAATGGAGCAAGGAATCGAGGTTCCTGGATAATAATATTGAAGCACTGAATAAAACATAGAACAGCACTATGTTCTAGAGATATAATATTAGCACACGCGAATGCGGGAGAAAATTCTATACAAGACCTGAGTAAACACAGGCTTGTAAGGCTTACGAGACTTCGCAGTGAATTAATGTAAAGCTCAGACTTAAATAGGAAATAATACCACACAGTGGAAATGGGCAACAGATACGGATATTGATGATGGACTGAAGTATGCAGTCCGGGTCTTAATAGGCTGAGCTTTAAAAACGCCTAGAGCGTTACACCCAGCCAGTCCATCTATAGGATATCACTTTGCGTTTGAATTAGACAGTACCCTACTCTACACGTGGAGACTATCTGCGTAAACTTTAACACCTCTTACTACAGTTCAGCTGAGGCCAACTTGTCCCATTTAATTGAAAATTTAAATTTGAAACACACATAATTTTAAGAGAAATTATAAATCATTTTCATGAGAACCCAAATAAATATCCCCTTTGACCTATTTTCCCTATGGGGTGGAGATCTTGACTTAACTTTTAAATTTCATCTCAGAAAAAAAAAGTCAACTATTCACATAACCTCTTTCAACACCTTTCGATTTACTCTATTGTGGGGCTTGGAACTGAATACACTTCTGAAAGTATTATCTGACCGTTTAGTGATGTTTAGCATTAGAATTGCTGCATATATCTCAGCGTCCTGCTTGCATTTGCAAATGTAACCACATATGCAAAATTCGCAACTAAACACAATATTATTTGTAATTCCCTTAATATACATTTCCTATAATGCAGGCCCTAAATTCTCATTTGTCATGTTTTCCATTTACTTCTGAAATTTGTGCACTTTTAATGCATTAAATATAGTTAATTCTAAACTATTTTCGGAACCCATGAGTTTTGTAACATGCACTGAATTTACCCTTTTTGCTCCAAAGTCTTGCTTAGGCTACAGTTGAAGTTCCTATCTTTGCCTGGAAGGAGATTGCATTCCTCATTGTAATACTGAGAATTCTGTTCAGCCTCAGGACTTGCCCAACAACAGGGAATCATGTGACTTGCCTCATGCTCATAATAGGATGCTTTCCTACAGCCGAATCTTTTTTTTTTTTTTAAATTTGGCATCTCCAATCCCACCCGAATTTGGAATGCCCAATTGGGGTACTATGTACAAAGCTTGCTCGTATGCGACCCCTTGCTGCCAACTCAGGATAGTGAAGACAGTTCACGGCTCTCCTCCGAAGCACGTGCCTGTCAGCCACTGATTCTTATACACTCGCTGGTTGAATCTTCGCAAGTTCAGAGCGAGGGCAGAGGATACCCGGACATGAACCAAGCCGGATTCTTCCTGACGAGCGCCCGTCCGGCCAACAGGAGGCGCTGGAGCAACGAACAAAGCTGTTATCTAATGCCCAAATCCGGCAGTCCCTTCCCAATTTGTAACCCTGTAGCGCGATAGCCAATTGTGCGCTACTCTGAAAAAGCTGCCGACCCCTGCCGGTGGGTACGCCGAGGCTCGAACCCGCGACGTGGTGATCACCTCTGCACTGCAGCGCAGTGCCTTAACCATGTGAGCCACCCGGCAGCCCCCTACAGCTGAATCTTAGTGACATAATGAGATGCATGCCAGAGGATTCTATACTGTCCCTACAAATTAAGTGAAGTCCATATCGTCTAATTTCGACAAGAGTCCATGAATGTTCCATACACACAAGTTGAGGTTACTCGCATCCGCGACTGGGTGTTCTTGTTCCCTGTTGGGGTCACGGCCGTCTTCCTATTCGGCGTCAGATGCTTCCGGTGGTGTCGGCGTTGGTGACGTCGGCTCCGGACCAGCACCAGCTGCCGCTGACTTGTAGCCTGAAGAAGAAAACAGCGGGGCTGGCAATATAATGTATGAGAACTTTTCGGCTTTCCGAGTTGAAATAAACACTGTAACATCATTTTATTGTCTTTGATTCTTCGTCAGTAATGTTACTTAAAGATAATAAAAGCACATAGTTGACTGTTATGATCCAGACCAGGAATAAAATGTGGAGGCAGTGTACAATCCATTGGCAGGGTTTATTGATAGTAAAACGGTAGACAGTGGGACGGAGCCCAAAGGAGTATGGCACAGTTCAGTTCAGATGTAACCAATGAGGCCATGTGGGCGTAGCCAGTGCCTGGCCAGTGGCTTTCCAGGACAGCTGCCAGATGGAGAGCACACTTTGCCAGAGTAGTACTGTCAGATAACAGGATGGAGAAGTTTTGCTGGAACTCCGTCCCAATCCTGAGAACTGTTGAACACTTGGGAGCTTGTTCCTAATAAACTGGGCAGAGGATCATACTGGGAGTGGATTAACTGGAATGTGGTCCCAATCCTGAAGTAAGGTTTGGGAGCTTGTTCCTGTTAAGTAAACTAGAAGAAAGACTTCTGTATATTATTAATTTAAGTTAAAGATTAACATTCAAAAGATGAAGCATGTTACTAACAAATACTGCCCACTGCTAAAGTGCATAGAGCAAGTGACAATCCAGCAACTTGAACGCTCAAATTAGGGGGTATAAATACGTCACACATGTGAGGAGGGGGTAAAAAATGAATGGGACACAGCGGGTGAAAGGAAGCACACAAGGCATAAACCAATCAAAAGAGTCAATAATTCTAATGAACATGCAAGCTGCTGGATGGAAGGCATTCAACGGGGGTACTGACAGTACATAAAAGATTGATATTGGCAAAATGTGTTTTTTTTGTTGTTGTTTTTTTCTATCTCACAATACATTTGCAATACATGAGAAATGTCATACGTGCAAACCATGAAATATGCAATGAAACATTATCATTCAACCCTCACCCACTGTATTTCTTTAATAATGAATGACTTTTTTCCCCACATCTGTGTAAAGAATTCAAAATGCCATATCTCTCTGTCACAAATATTACAAATGTAAGGCAGGATTAATGCTTGAGCTGGACAAGTGTGCCGATCACTGCAGACGGAAACGTCCACTGCTTTGAAAACGTTTATTCATATATTTATTCCCGCTTGTTTGAAGTTCATGCTGTTCTGCCTTATATGGTTTGTGCTTTTATACAGACAGCACAATTAATTTCCCAATGGATATGATATCGTGTTCAATAATTCAGTAAATTCCTGCCGTAAAGAAGAAATGCGTCATGAGCACTATTCATGACAGTCAGGAGACTCGGATTCTGTACTTCGCCTTGAATGTAGCTGGCAGTAATAGTGCAAATGGCAGTATGCATGTCACAGGTTTACACAGACACAGGAAACGATGACAGCGTCAGGCACAGAGTGACATTTCAGCGGCAGTGGTTTAGGAGCTGGATTTTTATGTCTGAGGTCATTGGTTGTGCTCATTTGGTGGGGTTTGGCATAGTTGCCTTGAGTGAGTACTGCAGCTGTATGAAAAATATGGCATAGAAGGAATGTCAGCTATGTACATTCCCATGTATTTGTATGTCAGCTAAATACCTGACATGTACTGTAAATGTTGTGTATTGTGCACAATTGAGAGAGGGACTCTGAGGGAGAACAGCCTTACTCTAATGCTGCACATACTGCATGCTACAAGAGTCAGAGGACCTAAAGCCAGCCGTTTCTCGCCCCGCTTAGGTCACTACACCCAAAAATGAGGCACTAAACTTCACTTTAGTGCAGCATACTGCATGTACAGTTCTTAGTGCATGTACTGCACAAAGCACTTTGGTCATGTACTGTAGCTATATTTGCAAAACAACTTGCATAAGTCAATGTGGCCATGCATTGTCATGTATCTGTTCTACTGCCTGTTTCATATGTTTAATGTATCTATGTGTTGTGTGTTATGTGGTTGTCCAGGAAATGTAAAGGATGCCCTGCCTTTTTTAGACTGCAAACCTAGTTTACCCACGGGTACCAACAAAGTAAACTGAACTGAACTAGTGGGACCCCTTGAAGACTCCTCATGTTTGTGATCGACCAAGAACGGATCAGTCAGATGAATTTTCCTCCTAAATCTAGTGAGTATAATGAACTTCATCCCTGGTAGGCTGCAGCTCCCTAAATTCAAGGAGTTATCCAGGATTGCTTCTCCATAAAATGCAGTGTGCATATTCTGGACCCCCAAGATGTCTTATTAGAGCAGTTTACACTATACGTATAGTGCAGTCGGACCCCTCCACTTCCCAGGCTCCCCACATTTGTTATGTTGCAGCCTAATTCTTAACATAGTTAGAGTTTTCTCCCCTAACCCCCCTATAAGCCTACGCTCAATACCCATAATGAAGCAGTGAAAACAGAATTTTAATGTTTTTTGCAATTTTATTAAAAAGGAAAAAGTAAAATCTCAAATTAACATAAGTATTCAGACCCTTTACTCAGAGCTTAGTTGGCGCACCTTCGGCAGCGATTACAATCATGTCTTCTTGGGGGTGACATAACGAACTTTGCACACATTCTTCTCTGTAGGTCCTTTTGTGCTCTGTCAAGATGGGACCTTCACTGAAAAGCCATTTTCAGGCTTTTCCAGAGATGTTCAGTTGGGTTCAAGGCAGGGCTCTGGCTGGATGACTCAAGGATATTCACAGAATACTCCCTTAGCCACTCCTGCGTTGCCTCGGCTGCGTGCTTAGGGTCATTGTCCCGTTGGAAGGTTAACCTTTGGACCAGTCTGCAGTCCTGAGCACTCTTAAACAGGTTCTCACAAAGGATAGCTTAGTTTGCACTTTGCTCCATTCGGCTTTCCCTCAGCTCTAACCAGTCCATGCTAGTGAAAAACACCCCCGCAGCATGATGCTGCCACCACTGTGCTTCACCTTTGGGATGGTATTGGGCAGGTAATAGGTGGTGCCTGGTTTTCTCCAAACATGATGCTTCAAAATGAGGCCAAATAATTCAACCTTGGTTCCATCAGAGCAGAGAAGTTGTCACTGTTAGAGTCCTTAAGTGGCTCTTTGCAAACTCCAAGCAGTCTTTCACGTCTTTCACTTAGAAGAAGTTTCTGTCTGGCTACTCTGCCATAAAGCCTAGATTGGTGGAGCACTGCAGTCATTGTTGTCCTTCTGCAAGTTTTGCCCATCTCCACACAGGATCTCTGGAGCTCGGCCAGAGTGACCATCGGGTCATTGGTCACCTCTCTTAGCAATGCCCTTCGCCACCTGAATGCTCGGTTTGGCCAGACAGCCTATTCTAGAAAGAGTCTGGTTGTCCCAATCTTCTTTCATTTAAGAATTATGGTGGCAGCTGTGCTCTTGGGAACCATCAATGCAGCAGAATTTTTGTTTGTAGCCTTCTCCAGATCTGTGCCTGGACACAATCCTGTCTTGGAGCTCTGCGGGCAGGCTTGTCAACCTAATGGCTTGGATTTTGATCTGATATTCATTGACGGCTATGAGGCCTTATATGAAGAGGCATGTGTCTTTCCAAATCGTGTCCAATTTGTTGAATTTACCACAGATGGCCTCCTGTCAAGGTGTTGCAACATCTCAAAGATGACCAAGTGGAATGAAAGGCACCTGAGCTTAATTTCAAGAGTCATAGCAAAGGGTCTGAATAATTACACTTATGTGATATTTCAGTTTTCCTTTTTCATACAAATGAGCAAAAAATTTCATAAAGTCTGTTTTTACTTTGTCATGATGAGGTATTGAGTCTAAGCTGATTAGGGAAGAAATGGTTGCAAGTGGTTTGCTCTATGGTTTTTTGGCATTTAGACTACTGTGCTGTGGTTTGGTCATCTGCAGCAAAGGGTCTTTTAAAGAAATTACAAGTTGCACAAAATAAAGCAGCCAGACTAGTTCTAGGCTGCTCATATAGGTCTAGTGTGGATGATATGCATGAACACCTTTCATGGCTGCGCGTTGACACAAGATTGTCATTTGACCTACTCACATTCTTTCACAAAGTGATTAAATCTCAGAAACCTGTATTTATTTATAATGCCGTTGTTTATAGGACAAGTGCTCACATGTATGCCACCAGAGGGGCAACTTCAGGTGCATTGATTTTGTTACCAAGACCAAAATGCAATTTTATGAGAAGAACAATATTTTACAGAGCAGTAACATTATGGAACAACCTTCCTCGTGATGTGCGAACATCAAAAGGAAGTCTCATTTTAAAAGTGCCATTAGGTTGAAATTGCAGTGATATTTCCTTTAAAATTTAAGTCCATGGCACATCCTGAGTATACGCATACCTGAGAAATGTATTTATTTAGTGAGAATTGTTTTTATTTTTTTGGTTAGTCATGTCTTGTGTATAGTCTTTTTATGTGAGATGTGTGTTTTATGCTGTAATTTGTTTTCATGTAGTTTCATATTCGTGAAATTTGATGTTTTTAATATACACTTTTCTTATGTGAAATGCGTGTATAATATCTTGAGGTAAACTCTGTGTATTAGTTTAGCATGAAATGTATTTCATTCTGTTGGACCCCAGGAAGACTAGCTGCCGCTTGTGCGTCAGCTAATGGGGATCTGTTGAAATAAACAAATAAACAAATAAATAAACAAAAAACTCAGGTTTTATGGTGAAGTTTTGCATCCCTGATTAAATTCCATTTCTGAAACCTGCCACTCAGCTATAGAACAGCAGGCAAATATTAGTTCAATAAACACTCTTCCAGGTGCACCGGTTGAGACACATAAAAAAGTAATACATCATAAAAACTTGCATTTTATAATTCACACATCTTGATCAAGAAGGTGAATAGCTTCTTTGTTTAGAGGACTGAATAAGGGAGAGGCTCTGCAATCACCATGTAAAGTTCTCAGACTATTATTAGTTTATCAACCTTGTCAATGCTGCAGCCATGGCAAAAAAAGAGAGAAAAAGAGCATGTTTCAAAGGAACTCTGCAATTCAATAGAAGAGGCCTATTTAATTCATCGATTTTTTTAGCAGACACTTCCACTTTCCACACCAATGATAGATGTTGCTAGTGCCTCCACAATGAACTAAAAAAAAAGAAAAAGAAAAAAGATTTCTTCAATGGAGACCAACCAATGAATCCTCTCTTTTTCAAAGAGTATGTAGACAGACATAGAGATTAAGAATAGAGATTAAAACTGTACCCAGTTGTGTCTGCTCTTCATTGAGCACTTGTGGACCAGGAGACTTTCCTGAGTCATGATCGTATGATCAGAGACAGAATATGACACACATCAACAAGAGCAAATGGAATGCTTGACGGGGAAATGGCATTTATTGGCACTAGCATAGCCCGCATAGAATGCAGAGATTACATTTCATGTGGTCTTCAGCAATAAATTGCCTCAAGATCACAAGTGGGTTGTGTTCAAACGGCTGTTTTACTGGGATAAATATTTGTAATCTTCAGGCCCGGTCCCGCTGGCCGATGGACACAAAAAGTATGCAAAAAGGACACAGCGGACGAGCAAAATTTTGGGGGTGGCTCAATCCGTTTTCATCCGCTCCAGAAATGGACAAAATTGGCGAAAATTTGCGAAAACAGAACGGAAAAGAACGGACGTGGGTAGTATGTAGCGGGGATGTTAAATGCATGTTCATAGGAAGCCTAGCGGATGACGGCGGTTGGAAGTGGATGACAGCTCCGAAGGGGTTACCGGGGATAACTGCGAAGCGGATGCATTGCGGAAAGAGCGGATGCATAGCGGATGAGGCACTTTGTCCGTTTTGAATACTTTATATACGAGATGCATACGCTTCCATCCTTTCTATTTCCGTGCTACTAACGATGTATAGACGTTCCATGTACCTTATCTTTCCTCCCTCTTTCCGTTTTCAGCAGCAGCGGATGTGAGTTGCAAGGATGCCCAGAGGATGCAGAGAGGATACAGCAGACGTTTAACAGATGATAACGGACATAGAACGTTTGTTGCTTGTATATGTCGCAGATTTACATCGTAGACGGAGGAAAGTTCATCCGTTCTAAAAGTTTTGTGAAGCTCAAAAGTTTTTGCGTGGATGAAATCACAGTGGACGAATGCTCGATGGATAGTTTTCAGTTTTGCCCTTTATGATGTTCCCAATTGACCTCCGATGATTGTTTATGGCCTGTGATAGGCAAAGAAAAGGAACTGACCACTCCTTTCAATCCTCATTATCCATAATCCACAGCTTGGCCATTCACCATGAATGGAATGTTTGCTAACCAGTACAATCATTCATTCCTTTGAGTGTCAAGGCCAATGCTAACAGCTGATGTATCTTGTGTGACGGTATGATTATCCTCTACATTTGACCTGCATGGATTGGGAGGGGTCATAGCAAGTGTGACAAAATTCAGAGGTGAGAGTTGGGCTGCATTCAGATAGTCTTTTTTTAAGGATTTTTCTCCCTTTTTTACCACCCTGAACACAGCTAAACCGTTTGGCCCGCCACAAAGCAACCTGCCGTTATCGACTCAGGACGTAGATGCTGCGGCATGTGATTCCTCCAACTCATGTGATGGCAAGCCTGCGCTTGTTTACACTATGCAGTCACTTCACCAAGCATACACTCCCCATGCCGTACAATTAAGTCCGTACAGCTATATGTGCCTCGTCGACCAGAAGTGATGGCCACCGAGTGATGAACTATTGAATTTTAACTGAATTTTGCTTCAGAAAGTTCCCAACTCCTTGAAAATGGCCTAGAAGTATTTAGGGGGCAATCATGATAAGCATGTTTGTATTCTTAAAATGTTAAGCAAAGATGCTTCAGTACTTCCTTACTTACCTCCTTTCGCACAGGGGACACCGAGCTATCCTTTACAAAGGGAAAGATGACTCTGCCCCACAATTCCAGCAATATTACAGCCATCCATCCAGCCAATCGCAACAACAAACAAACTTGACAGGCAAGAGACATATGATCACGTCCCCAAGTGTAAGTATATTCGGATTCTTTTAGTAGCATGGTTGTCTTCCAAAGCAGATGTTTCTTCCCCTTTACACCTCTCCTTTACCTCATGACATTTCCCATCATAGTTAAAGTAAACTACTTAGGGATTTGACGATAGGACATAATTTTTTTTTAATTATTTGAAATCAGCCCAGAATGCTGGCACTGTGATGCCACAGTGGATGGAGATTGTAGCGAGAGAGATTAGGTCACTGGGCTGAGGCCTTGGTCTTTACCAAGATGAGTTGATTCTGAGTCTAGCTACGTGGCATGGCTAGAAAGGGACATGACCTGAATAAGAACATTCAGATCTACGCAGGCAACAGTAGTACCGTGACATTAAGTACACTGCTTGGCTTACAAACATTGCACATTTATTTAAATTGCAATAATGCAATAGAGTCCATAGCACATACATATGTGCTTTATTCTACCCTTCGTTGAAAAACATTTTAATATGTCTGACATATATATAGCGCCCTCCATAATTATTGGCACCCCTGGTTAACATGTGTTCTTTAGCTTCTAATAAATTAAGTTTTTTTCTAAATAATATAGGACCACAATGGAAAAAAGAGGAAAATCCTACCTTTAATTCAAGAGCATTTATTCAGTGGGAAAAAAATCTTACAATATGAAATTATTCTTTTACATCAAATCATGTGTGCCACAATTATTAGCACCCCTGATGTTAATACTTTGTACAACCCCCTTTTCCCAACAAAACAGCATCTAATCTTCTCCTATAATGTTTCACAAGATGGGAGAATACAGAAAGAGGGCTCTTTGATCATTCCTCTTTGCACAATCTCTCTAAATCATCCAGCGACCTGGGTCCTCTCCTCTGCACTCTCCTCTTCAGCTCACTCCACAGGTTTTCAACGGGGTTGAGGTCTGGGGACTGAGATGGCCATGGGAGGAGCTTGATTCTGTGTCTGGTGAATCATTTCTGTGGCCACATGTTTAGGGTCATCATCTTGCTGAAAGACCCAGTGATGACGCATCTTCAGCTTTCGGGCAGAGGCCACCAGGTTTTTGATTTAAAATATCCTGGTATTTCAAAGCGTTCATGATGCCGTGCACCCTAACAAGTTTCCCAGGGCCTCTGGCAGAGAAACAGACCCACAGCATCACCGATCCTCCCCCATACTTCACAGTAGGCATGAGGTGCTTTTCTGCATACTCATCTTTTGTGTTCCGCTAGACCCACTTAGAGTGTTTGTTGCCAAAAAGCTCTATCTTGGTCTCATCTGTCCAAAGCACACGGTCCCAGTTGAACTCCCAGTTCTCCTACCCGAGCTTAATGTTGCACATCATCTCCTAAACAATATTTTCATTGTTAATGATTATTAATTTTATGTAACCCTCTTACGGCCCTTACGTATCCCATGCAGATTATTCAGTGTCATTAGCTAGAAATGACAACTAATACGTCTGTAGATGTTGGGTAAAAATAAATAGAAAAAAAGGGAAACATAAATAGAATTTCAGTTATAATTGTAGTTAGTAGATTTTTTGAATACATTTTTTTTATCAATATTATTTCTTTCGTCTGTTGATCGAGTTCCCCACGGAAAAGATAACCAGTCGAGGCATACTGCTATTGCACGCAAGTGTCAGTAGATAGTCCTCGATTGCCGTAACGTGGGGCACAATCCAAACGGGTCACTGAATGCGGTGCAACTTCACGCGCGTCGATAGGTTCATTGCACCAGAGAGGAGGGATTCGCTGGCATGGTCTATCTGGCGAGCAGCGAGTTTACTCCGCATTTGTTTTCAATGCAGGATATTTAACATCCGGGAAACGAAACATGAGCAAAGACGTGGAATGTTGAGCTTTTTTTTTCTTGAACGCTGTAATGATGGAGTAAAAAGCACCATGATTGGTGGATGCAAGGAACATGAAATATAAAACCACTGGAGACACAGCGCTAGCTTCGGAAATTCGGTGAATACGTTGAACAAACGCATCATTCTGCGGAAAATGCGCGTTTTACGTATGGGAAGAAATACATTTCATATAATTTAATGAACTGCGGGTTCCTTACTTCGATCACTTATAAAATAGCTCACATCAATGCAAATAACTAAAAGTGCACAATGGTGCTTGCAATAAGTCGCTCTCAGACAAACGCAAAACGGCGCTCCTTGATTGACAGCTCATCGACCAATGGCAGGACTCATCGACCCAGATGCGCTATGTTTCAGCCAATAGAAAATAGAATAATACGGGCCCAATTAAGGTTAGGCTGTTGTTGCAGCCTTCCAGTGCTAAACTTCACCAAATAATAGCTGTTTGTATTTTGGCTGCTGCAGTAGCCATTTTAGGTAAGTAGATCTTTTAACTTTAATTTATTATTTTGAGCTGTATTGATGCCCGCTGCATAGTAAAGCTGCGTTTCCCTGGCAGTGAACTCCGCGCATCCCCCATGAATGAACTCCACTGCTCTTGTGCTTTACAAGGATTAAGAAATTGCACGGAGTTTTTTCCGTCACCCACCCCCTCTAATTTTTTATGCATTTTTCTTAACTGTCATGGCGTTTTTTGTCCTTGGGAATAAATGCGGTGTGGCGAAGGGGTAGCTTACTGATACCCGATCCGGTGAGTGTGGCTCTGGTAGGTGAGGTCGTATTGTGGGGTAGCGGCGATGTCCCTGTGAGGAGTTTTAAGGGGGTGTTAACACGTGTAAGGACTCGAATATGTAACATCATTGCAGTGACATTATAGTTAGCAAGCCTGCTAGTTAGCCAGCTAGCTGGTATAAATAGGGCACATTGCTGCCGATGTGGTTAGTGGGATTTTGTGGTGGTAGCCGGTTAGCTGGCATGTGAGCTATGGGGATGATGCGAAAATTGAGCATCATTGATATCAGAACTCCAATTAAGTGCATTTTGGAGCTAGCTGGTTAGCGGGAATCAAGACGAATCGCCACCTTCCTTTTCCATAGCCCGTTACTATAAAAGGAAGTGATGCCTGCAGGTATAGTTAGCATTTTCAGCCGTCTGTCGCTAACGCAAGCCATGCACAGCCAACAACGTGCGCTTCTACAACAAAGGCTCCGCCAAAGCAGGTAACCCGTTACCTGCTCAGGAGCTGCTGCTCGGATAGGTGGATGGTAACTTGATTTTGCTTATCTGGCGTTACTCTGCGAATTTCTCAAAATTACAACAGCAGTAGTTATATTTTGCCGCAGAAA
Organism: Gymnothorax reevesii; assembly: GCA_029721435.1. Taxonomy (NCBI): domain Eukaryota; kingdom Metazoa; phylum Chordata; class Actinopteri; order Anguilliformes; family Muraenidae; genus Gymnothorax; species Gymnothorax reevesii. The sequence continues at coordinate 43,745,360 of CM056581.1, read as the reverse complement.
ATTTATGAAAATTCTATAATCATTATTTACTGAGCACTCTTAGCTTTTTTTCCTCTTATAAATTAACATCTCGTGCATTTAAACAAGCCCAATGCCAGTTTTTTTCCCCACTTCTGCCCTGATAAAATTTTCTCTGTAATTGATTCATGTGGTGATCCAACTACTGTTCACCAGATAGTATTTCCATGGCTGGGTATACAGCTTAGTGTTTAAGTTTGTTGTCTTTTTTTTTTAATAGTACCCAATATTTTGAGGATTGGCTTGGTAGAAACAAATTAGTCTTGGTTCTGCTGTAAATTGATTTGTAGTCCTGAGGATTCCAGTGTAAAATTATTTAGTCAAGGAGACTGTTCTTTCTGTCTCTGTGAACAAATGTTGAAAGTTCTCGAGAAGGTAGGCTGGATGAAGAGATATCCCAGCTCTGTTATCAGGAATGAAGATTAAATTACACCAAAAATGGTCTTTGATTCTGCCGTCAGGACTGCATTGATCTTCTAGCGTCTAGGCCTCTGTGCTTTTATGGTTGGCCAGTGAAACTGTACAGGCATCCTTGGCATGTCTACCTATTAGATGACTTCATATCACAGTAGGTTGATCAATTATTCAAGTACATCAATTGGAATCAATTGACATGCGTGCAAGAAGTACCTAAGTCACATTTTTGAAAAAATCGAGCTGCCATCAGTTCTGGAATCTGTACTGATAAAAGAAATATTTGATGCCAAAATTAGGAAAAAAGAAGTACTTCACCCTCGTTTATTGTTATATGGTGTTTTCAGAATCCACTAAAATTTTCTGCAAGAAGTACCCAAGTCTATAAAATTCGTGCAGTAAGTGCCCAAGTGCATGACTGGCCAATCAAAATGCCAGAATTGAGGGGTTACCATGGTTACCAAGGCAATGTTCATACTCCCAGGAGTAGACCGTTATTGTAACATAATTTAGAATTTTCAAGCAATCACTCAAGTGGAAGGAAGTTGTTGTTTGGAAAACGACTGGTTCTCCAAAATTAGGTTTTTCTGCATTTCGATTGTTTGTTTCTGATTTGTCTAAGTGACTTTGGATTTGACCAAGTTATATTAGTGTTAAAGAAGTAGTTCTGTCTGCTGTAAAGGCACAAAAGCAAAGAAGCTTGGCTAAAATAACACGTTTGTTATGAAAACTAAGCAATTTAGGGTTTTAGGTGCTAAAAATACTCAAGTCTGTGATTTCTTTCCACAAAAAGTACCTGAGTCCAGCCATTTTGTCACAAAAAGTACCTAAATCCAAAACTACTTTTCTCTATAAAAAAGGAGAATCATTCCACAAAAAAATGGTGACTAACCATGTTCAGCCCCTTGAACTAATGCACAAGTCCATAATAAGCTACCTTGGGGGGGGAAAAAAGTACCTGCAGCATGTTTTGAAAACCTTGACCATCAATATCTCAAAACTGACATTTTGTGACTTAAGTACTTCTTGCATGCAGGTCTTCAGTTGACCTTTTAAATTTATTCTAGTTTGTACTCATTTATGGAGTATACTTGTATTAAATGAAGTCATATTTTGGAATTTCTTTCATTATGTTTTTCTTGTATGACTCTTGACTGTCCATATGGCCATAATTATAATGAAATGAAACATTTGATCATATGTGATTGAAGTGACCAAAGCTATCTCTTTGCTGACGAGGAGCAGATCAGTAAAACAAGAGGAGAGGTTGCCAGTCCGTTTTCTCCAGTGTGGTTTTTTTGAATGGAAAAAAACTGAGTAAAGAACTATCGGAGAGGATGGTATGGGGCAAGCATTCATTCTAAATGTGAAATGTCAGATCTCAAAAAATTTGTCCTTGGTGCATAATATTTTTAAAACGATAGGCCTATAGTGGTTCATGTTAGACTGAGGTTTTTTTAATCCAAATTTAATTTTGGTGATGACACAATATCTGTCACTGCTGCGAATCATGATAAATCGCGTGTTTTGTTTGTTATCAGTCAGCTGACCTAGAGTGGGCCTATTTGGGCAGGAAATTGAATTGGATGCTCTGGGCCTGAACATTTATATGGAGGTTTTTTCGGATAGAAATGAAATGGGCAGTTATAAGGAACATTCAGAAGTCTTGACCAGAGAGGGCACTAACCAACTGTTTGGCTGTTTTAAATTAACCTAGCTTATGTTATGAAAACATCCCTGTGATTTTACCTGCTGAACCTCAGAATGCTTAAAAAGGAGAGAGAGTGAGTGAGAGACTGATAGCTTTGTGATTGGAGTCTAAATTTGATTGCCTGATGCTAGAAAACCTTGGATGAGCCTGCATTACCTCCCACTAGTGCTGAACTCTGACCTTTGACATTTGACTTTTCAGAGTTGATCCCAGTGTTACTTCATTGGACTGGCAAGAACAAGACCAAAGCCTAATTTATAGTCGTCCAACTCCGTCAATGTGCAGACACGCAGTTGTCGACGGAGATGTGGACCTTTCAGTCTTCTCCGTTGCTTAATGAGTGTTGCAAAGTCATTCACCGTCGGGACAATAGGGGGCGTAGCATTTTTTTTTTTGGAGACTCGCCTTCTATTTCATGACGTTCATGAAATTCATGATGTTCATGTAGTTAGCTGACCAATCACAGGCTTGCGCTATCCGTGGGGTCTCTGTTGTGTTGACGAATAGTTTGGGAGGTGTCCGTGATGCGTCCGAGAGCATGTTGGAGAGGGTTTACGACGTCGGAGAGAGGGGCTCTGTGTGTCTGCGCATTGACGGAGTTGGACGACTATAAATTAGGTTTAAGGCTGCATTTCATGTGTCCGGTTCAGGATGGGTTGAACCAGAAACCGCTTGCTGATAAACTGGCCTGAAATTGGCTGTAATGCTCAGATCTGCACCTGTAGCTGGCAGGCTCTGTTGGATTAGTGATGCAGGTGTGAGTAATGCTACCTGCGCTGTCTTGGAGGATGTGCACCTGTTAAAGGAGAATGGTCATGGCCATGAACTTTTGGCTCAGTATTTATGTTGTTGTTATTATTATTATTTCTTTGTTCTCTGTCTAGTCAGTGGTCACTCAAGTGGTTTTATAGTCAGTCTTGTGCCCTTATTTGCAGGAGAATATGAATGAATTATGGGGTGAAGACGGTGTCATGAAATGGTATTTGTTGAACTCAGTGGGAAAGTGCACCCAAACCTGCTGAAAATTACACTCCATTACAGAAACTCATGGATGTTTCATTTTTTACATGCAGATTCGGTCTGCTCAATTGGCCTCATCATAAATGAAACCTGATCATGATTTTTGGCTTTCAAGTTTGATAAAAGATTGCCTGCCAATGCTGCTCATTTTCACTATTTTTATTTAAGAAATTCCGTATAAAAATTGAAACAAAAGGTGTTTTATGGGGGGGAAGAACTGTGAAAAAGTCGATGAATCTGCCGGCTCTGCATTAAAACTGGGTTTTGTTTGAACTGCTGCATGCCTATTGTATTTTGACCATGAAAGTCAGAAAATGGAGTCGTGAGCTGTAAAGAAATGTCAATACAGTCATGGCAACACAAGTGGCTTCATGTCTGGGTATGGGGCCTGCCTGAGTGAAATCCTTCATTGTTTTCTTGGCTTGGTTCAATAAACATTTAAGCAGAACTCTCATTATTACGCTCGGCAGCTTTCTAATGTTTAAACAATTTAGGTTTTTTTTTGCTCAACCTAGCAGTCCCATTCATTGACACGATCACTGGTTCTTTCCAGGATGTTTGTTTATTATTTATGTGGCTTTAAACTAATTTATGCTCCTAGTTTTTGCTGAAGTGAAACAACAAAATCATTGATTTCAGTTTTTGAAATTAAATGTTGATCAATGTTGGCTACACTGTTTTCCAGATTCTGACCTTGGTCAAAACCCTGTTGGGGCAAGATGGTAGGTCTTCAGTTTGGTCCTGGGGGCGAGCTGCTTTAAGACAATCGCAACTGATATTTTTAACTTTATCATTGTAGCCCCTGGACAAAGTCAGGCGACTACTGTGGATTCATGATCGTTTTCTCCGTTGCTGCGGCCTTCGAGATTTTCTTGCAGACGCTCTACAGGCCTCAAATTTCAACCAGTTCCTTTGATATTTGGTGTGGGCACAGGTTATGGTTAAAGTCACAACACCTATCAATGTTGGTTGCCATGGTAACTGAATTGGCTGTATAAAGCACAATTTCATTCCGAAAATTTTGGCGAATGGCTTGTGAACGTTCAGGAGGTCAGCGTTTATCACGATGCCACAAGCGGACACTCGGTGGGGCTACACCCATGCAGTCTCGGGCAACAGACTGTCTAGCACACTTCCGTTAGCTTGCCCTTTTTGGCTTATTTCTGGTTTGGCTTATTGCAGGGCTGGAGTGAGATGATAATGATGAAGAAATACACCTTCGCCCTACTCCCTTCTCCTCTGTTAACTTTTCCTGCCGAGGGACTGCCAGATCTGTCTAAATGCAATTGTTACCAAGTATAAAAACCTCTAGCATAGAGTTTGTGTGAATGCTGACTTTCTCCATCCCTTTACCAAAAGGAGGACAATGAAAAAGATGTGTACAAATTGACGCATGTGCTGGCAGTCTTTTGTTGCTTGGTGAATGCAAGCCAGGGGGTCCTGAAGTTCACGAGCATGTTTATACCCCCTCCAATGAAGAGTCCCTTTCACTGCTGCGAGGGAGATTTCAGACAGAGTGACACTGTAGGGGACTGTTGGTGGGGTGGGAGCATTTTGGAAAAAGGGTCTATTAGCCTGAGAAGCCAAGTATGTGGAGACAACCCATGCAAACTTCCCAAGGAAGTTCCACCTCAGTCAGTCTAAAGCACGAAAATCCTTGCACTCTTGCTCTGTTGTTTTGGGCTTTGCCGGCGTATTCTATCGACTTCACAAATCTGGGACCTCCCACTCTTTTTCAGGATTGCCGCGGGGAACTACTGTCAGTCAGCAGGCAAGGTAGGCCTGTGAAAAAGGTGGTGTTGAGCTAATCAGTAACTTAAATTGGGCACATTAGCGTGGAAACATTGAAAACAAACAGACTTCTCAGCCTGTGGGATTTCAGCGCTACATCCCTGATGTGAACAAAGCCAGTGGTTTGTCAGAAAACCGGCTTTATGGTGCTCTTGTATTGATCGGCGACTTTTCTCTCTCCAGGGGAATGGCTTTAGAACTAACTGCCTTTATTAAGCATACCTGTACAGCTGAATTAGGAAAACTCAGGACTGACGTGCTAGCGGGGACTCAACAGGACCGAAAGTGTGGGCATCGGGCTCTGCCGTGCTCCTATTTTAAGAATTTTTGCTCATGAAAATTAATGCGTCCTAATGGGGGGAAAAATGATGTTGTGCATTATGGACCTACTGGGATTTCTCTGTGCGTATCTTGGTTTGTTCTACTTTGGAGCGCAATAAAGGAAGAGAGTTTGCCGTAGCGCTTCGGTCCATAGCCAAGTGAAGTTTCACGCAAAAAAAAAAAAAAAATTAATCACTGGAAAGGCACTTGGGGAGCACGGACCTTAGCCAAGGCCTGTAGTCCACTCCTCTAAATTGGCTATGTTGTGTCAGTATTGGACTTTACTACCATCCACGGGATTTTGAGATGCATGGCATTTATTCTGCCGAGGCCCTATTTTGCTGCATTAACAAAGGTGAAAAATAATTTCTGTATATGTGCCCTGTGATTCAGGTCTGCTTTAAAAGTTATGGATTATTCCTTGGCTCATCCTGTGCTCTTGCTCAAGCTTCATGAAAATCAGGCTTAGTTTTTAGGTAATTCTACTGACAAACTCGCTAAGTAACAAACTGAACCAAAACCTCTTTGGCAGAGGTAACAATAATCGAGCACAATGTGATTTCTTAAGTATGCTCTTCTTTCGCATGCTCAGGATTATAGTTGTAGGTTTTGTATATGTCGCTAAATGCCCAAGAGTTTTAGTCTGTTATTTCAGTATTACCCTGATTACTTGGCTGTGTGCCAGGGCAACTGTACCGTTCAAAATAGCTGGAGGCTGTGCCATTATAGGTATATGCCACACACTGAACAAGGCTCGGGATATTCCCTGGAAAATCCTGTATTTCATTGGCATTGTCTGACCGAGTATGTGCCATTGTGAAATAGACTGAGCCTAAATTTCCTCTCAAAACATTGGAGAATCGGTGTGTTGACCTCCTAGCGGAGACAAAAATAGATATTTACAGTGTCATATTTGTTGTAATATGACTACAGTCTGTCTTCCTTGGGTTCTATTCTCTGGCATTGTGCAATTCCAGGACTTCGCCTCCTGTGTTGAGGCTGGAGGGCACACGATGGATGCAGATTAGCCCATGGTGTGGTAAATTGGCTGAGTGTGTATTTGCATGGGATGCACTCTGCCATTATGGTATGCAAATGAATCTGGCCAGCCCAGGTTCACAACCCTGACTCTATCTTTGAAACTAGGCCTCACAGGTGAAATGCAAATCAAGATTCAGCCTCCGCATTGCCTGATGCTCGCCTGAAATGTTCTCTGAAATGTATGCGAGGAATTTTGAATTATGATGTGCCATGCTCCGGTGTGGAAGTGGGGGTTCCCAAGCTAAGGGTTGCTTGTCTGTTCGATCCATTTGAGCAAACCAGCCTAAATGAGTTGTATAGAACTGCGCATCAAAAGGACTGTTTCGGGTCTGGTGACCGAGCATGTGTGGTTCCTTGGGATATGGCTGCTGTGAGAATGTAGAATTAACTTGATCTGATCATATATAGGCACTAGGCAATGCTGACCACCTTATTTGGCACCAGATGGGATTTTTATTTTGATTCACAAAGGTCATCAGTAAATGCGTGGAATGCGCCTAAAATGAGTCTAATTATTGCATTCTTTGAGAGCCACATTATATCTGATGTTGCGTGATTATTTTCACTATGACACGCTCGCACTCAAGTGTTTGAATAAATGCATATTCTTAAAAAAATCACATCTGCGTCTTGATATGGTGTAGTCACTTGAGCTGGTTTGACATAAGATTTTAAAACGTTTTGCGGTGTGTGTGTGGTCACAGACTGGAATGGCACACTTTCAAAAATGGTCTCAACAAGAAATTTTGTTTCGCCTGTCTTTAGGACTAGTCTTCAAATTAAGAACATGTTTTCAACGATTATAGTTTTGTCTCCGAAGACCAAAAAGTTGCCATTGATTAGAGATGGGAGTCAGGATTTGCTGTTATGGAAAGGAATGTTTTCTAGTCAGGCAATGACTGAGCAACCCTCTCATAGGGTTTAGCTTCTATGAAGGCTTTTAGCATGGAAGCTTCTGAAGCTCTTGCCTTGTCAATCATATCTGACGCCGGCGCTTCAGGATGGATGGGTGAGCGTGTGTGAGTGTGGCAGCCTGCAGCTGGGTGCTGCAGGAGGAAATGTGGCCTGAGGTGCCAGTCGGGCTTCCCCATATCTAGTGCTACAGGTGCTCCCGACTCGTGGGAAATCCCCCCCGCCCCCCATCGATTGCTCCGCTCCTCGCAGCTGGAGATGCTCCCTGACTGGGGGCTGTTGGCTGTCCTGTCGTTCAGTGATGTGAGGTTTTTTTTTTTTTTTTAACAAGCTATCAGATTCTGTTTTTGTTTTTTTTTATGAGGAAGGGCATTATGTCGACACCATGTCCGTCCGTCCGTCGTCCGTAAACTTTTCGTTTCCGTAGGATAACTATAGAATCCCTCGTCGGATTGATGCCATTTCTTAATGGCATATTGGGAGTGGCTAGAGGAAGGTTCCTTTCAAAAACCAGCGTCGTGCGATATTCAATTTGGCCGCCACAGCAGCCATCTTGATTTTTGTTTCCACCCAACAACTAAAGAACACCTCGTCGGATTAATGTCGTTTCCTGGTGGTGTATTGAGGGTGGCTGGAGGAAGGTTCCTTTCGAAAACCAGCGTCGTGCGATATCCGATATGGCCCCATATGATATTTATTGTGGTCACCGTAGCGGAAACTGAAGAACGCCTGATCCAACTGATACCTGTTCTTGGTGATGTTTTGGGACTGACCACAGATGGTTTTACTGGTAAGTTCTGTTTTTCATTTCTCTCACATTTGGCACTTACAAGGCCTTGTGCATCAATTACTGCAACCAGTAGCTTGTATATTGACTCACTCCTTTTAATTGCTACTTTGATGAGCATATACATGTGAATGAATGCAGCAGTTTGAATGATCTCCCCTCTCATGCACTCTGGAATCATTGCTGCAGCCTATGATGTATATTTATGCCCCCGCCCTCCAAAGAGGGAAGGGGACATTATGTCGACACCAAGTCCGTCCGTCGTCTGTCCGTCAGTCCGTCAACTTTTCGTTTCCGTGGGATAACTATAGAATCCCTCGTCGGATTGATGCCATTTCTTTATGGCGTATTGGGAGTGGCTAGAGGAAGGTTCCTTCTGAAAACCGGCGTCGTGCTATATCTCATATGGCCACCACTGCAGCCAACTCAATATGCCCTTGATCAACATACAGGCGGGGACATATGCCACGCTCTGCGTTGCTTTTGTTCATCGCTGTAACACCTGTGGCTGTGCTGCTGATTTCTTTCGGTGAGACAATGGAAGACTGTGACCAATGATGCCTCCTATAGAGACGGGGTCTGAAAGTAAGAGGTAAAGAATCTCAGGGTCCTTTACTCCTCAGAGTCCTAGCTGGGTTGCGAGGCTCATGGCATCCTTGTGTTATGTTTTTTTTTTCTTCTTCCCATTGGAACAAGCAACCTTTATTTTCGGTGTCCTATTGGAATATCAGAGCTGCTCGGATTGGATGAATTGTCGTAGAATTCCATGTTTTGAGCTCGCAAACTGAAGCGGTCTCCTCCTGTCCACCTGACCGTCGCCCCAGTAGGGTCACTTCCTCCCTCATCAGAAGCCTTTTCACTGAGAGTACGTGGTCAGCTTGAGCTTGCCTACGTACTGGGCTAAATGCTAGCTAACATCTTTGTAGACCACTTCAGCCAAATAATTACTGGAATCTGTGTGGATCGGTATGGCTAAATGCTAATCAGCATCTTTGGGGGCCGCTCTAGCTAAATTAAAACTGGATTCTGTGAGGACTGCTGCAGGTAAATTTTAAACTGCATCTGTTTAGACCACTATAGCTAAATGTGACTGCAGCGGCTAAATTCTAACAGACATCTGTTTGGACTGTGGAATCTAAATGCTCCGCGGATTTCACTTCTACCACTATGGCTAAGTACTACCTGGAATCTGTGTTGACTGGTACAATTTGCTGCTAACTGGCATGTATGGCTACATCTTAATCAGGGCTTCTGTAGACCTTTTCACTCGAAGGGTATTTTTCTGGGTATCCCAAGGATAAAGACATTTGAAGCCTCATTATATGAAGGGTTAACCATTAAGATGGCGAATGAAGGATCTTTGCCTCAGATATAGTTATATCCCAGGAACTCTGATGGGGTTAAAATGTAACGCAGTTTCAACACTACAATGTAATCAGTTGACAAATCAGCTACTCTTCAAAACTGGCATCAGGCCAGATTAGTTACATCAGTAGGGTTGAAAAATAAAAGGGCGTGACGAGTCAGTTAAATACCTCAAAATCTGATTTCCTAAGCTGGACATTATTCTTGATTTCATTTTTATTTCTAATCATTGTATCCATTTCATTAGTTAGTAATTTTAACAGCAAAAAACAAAGCTTTTAATGATTTATTTATTATTTTATTCATTTATACAGCAGAGTAAAGGCCTTGACACACCGGGTGTGTAACGAATAAATGACATGAAAATAGAAATGTTCGGATCAAAACTCTTCACACAGACCAAGCTGCCGGATAGCTCACTCGATAAAGCATCACGTTGCGAAGCAGAAGTGACTATTAGGTCGCGGGATCTAGCCCTGCTTCGTACCAGCTGGCAGTGGTCGGCAGCTTTTTCAGAGTAGCGCATGATTGGCTATTGATTGTATTCGATCCGCGTCATCAACGTTCGATGCGGCCATATTGTTGACATACCGCTGAGGAGCAGAGTGAAGATTTCAATTGAGTTAGGCGAGCCGTCATGGCATTCTCATTGCGCTACTACGAGAGAACTTGTTTGATTGGCGTCGATCCATATAAATTGGACTCAGCAGCATTTAGCCGAGATATATCTTTGCTGCCAGCCGTGAATTACCCCGATGCCACTATTGCCACTATTTGCCACTATTTAATCCACACAGTGTATGCCTACACGGCGCAGGAGCTGAAGGCGTACAAATCCATAGAGTCGTATAACCATTACATATAACTAAGCTAACATTGGCTGCCTCCCAAAGCGCCTGAATTAAATCCTCGTTCTGTAAACTTGCGTTTGGTCTAAAACGTCGGTTTTTGTGTCAGCATTAATATTTTATATTTCTGTGTCTTAACCGGGAATTTTATGGCGTCTTAACTGGCTATTTCTGTTGTACAATAAGAGAATGCTAACCGGGCATTTGATGGCGTCTTAAGACACAAATACAAAATCTTAATGCTGATGCCAAAACCGATGTTTTGCCAGTGGAGCTACAGAATGAGGATTTAATTTTGGCGCTTTTGGATGCAGCAATTAACTCCATTCAACAGTAACTTAGCTCACCGTGAATCTTGTAAGTCAATTATATCGACTGTCATATCAGCTGTCTTAATGTTCCCTCCTACCAAAACGATGTTGGGCGCCGGTAGCAGCACCTTACATCATTTATCACATCAAGCAACATTCACTGTCTGACAAAATGATCTCTGACTAATAAAACCGTTAACTACCAGTGATTAAATGCTGGGCACACACTATACTGGGGAAAGTGGCTTATCTAACTCCGTTACCTGAGGTAAAATGATCGGAACAGACTTTGCTGTAAGGAGTAGCCTGAAGTCTCTCCTATTGATTCTAGCTAGCCATAGGTCTCTCTTCCACTGGCTCAACTCCTCTCTGTCTCTCCCCTCTCTTTTCCTGTCAGTGGGTATTGCAAAGAAATCTAACGCCGTTTTTTTTTTTTTGCTGTAATTAGAACAGCCGTGAACCACACAGCAAACCATGTTGAACCAACCAGGGTTGATATGATCGCTAAAGAATGTGAGGTAGAAGCCTCTTGAAAGAGTCTAGTCAGGAATATTAGTGGGGGTGTCAACAATATGGCCGCATCGAATGTTGATGACGCGGATCGAATACCATCAATAGCACTACAGGGTAGCAAATTGGGAAGAGACTGCCGGGAAGGGAATATTATAGTTGCCTTGTTCATTGCTCAAGCGCCTCCTGCTGGCCAGACGGTCGCTGTTCTGGAAGATACTTGGCCTGGTTATGTCCGGGTATCCTCCGCCCTCGTTCTGAACCTGTGAAGATTCAACCAATGAGTGTATAAGAAGGGGTGGCTGACAGGCGCGTGCTTCGGAGGAGAGCTGTGAACTGTCTACACTCCTGAATTGGCAGCAAGGGGTGGCAAACGAGCAAGCCTTGTACATAGTTCACCAATTGGGTATTCCAGATTTGGGTGGAATTGGAGATGCCAAATTTAAAAAAAAATGCTTCACACCGGCTCCAATGCGAATCTGAGACAAACTCGGGAAAACAAATTCACGAAGTTTTGAAAGCTCACTCCTAAGAAGAAAAAGAGGACAGGAAGAAGAGGAAAAAATCCTCCAGTGATGAAGAGTGATGAGGAAAAGATCTTTCCTGCACCGATGGTTATGCGAGCAATGTTGGTTTGTGTTTCTGGCTGAGCAGTAATGTTACTTGTGCATATCTTTCTTTGATATCTCCAGTCGCCAGCTACTTGGCGGCGGAGCTACTTGAAAATCATTGCGCTGAGCAGCACATTTTTTTTATGCAGCTGGCAAGCAAGCTATATTATGCTGGCAGCATCGCAGCGTCCTGTACTATCCAGGGATGCCTTTCCCAAAAGCATAGTAGCTAACTGCATTAGAGCGGTGATGTTAGGGCTGGGCGATATGGATTAAAACTCATACCCAGGTATTATTTGTCTGACTGGCGGTATATGGTATGAAAACGATATTTCATACAGAGCAAGAAAAGTGATTCATTTTACTCAACATCAGAATATCAAAACCTATAAGACTTGGACCACATACAAAACCTTACAGATTTTCTTTCTCTGCTCAAGAAGGCACAGCTGTGAAAATAAATGTAAGCAGCATATCTTTTCTGATGGAAAGCGATACACAGTTATGTAAAATCAAATCTCTACAACAATAGTCTATACTTTATACAAATATGCATAATTCTGCTCATACAGAGCTCCAGAGCTGTGCAAATAACAAAACAGTAAAGAGCATTGAAGTAGCTACAGACCAATCCTGAATGAGAACCTCGGCCTTATGTTTCACATGAAAAGAGATTCAAATAAAAATACCAAAAATTGTTAATTGATACCTAAATGTATACCTCTGCTCCTGCAGAGCTGTGTGAAAGTAAAAAAATGTTAACGGATTCAATAGGCCAACCCTGGCTAAGAACACAGGCCTGCGGCTGTGCATGAACACAGATTTAAATAAGGGGAAAAAATAATTCAAGAATAATCAAGTGGCAATTGAAGACACGGCGCGTCTCCCCCATGCGATCCAACAGCGGCAAAATAATGGGCTACATCAGGGCTACCAACTTTCTACGCATTCTCATGCATATGGCGTTGGTCACACGCATTTTGAAGGCATATTCACCGAAGTCAGCAACTGTTCAATCAGCGCGTACATTTGAGATTCTTGCGCATAATTTAAGTCCTGGTGCATGGCAATTTATTTCCTTGCATAACGGTGAATTTCACCAACACTGAAAGCAATGACGACTCTGGACTTCTTGCACTTTTTAAAATTGGGGATTAAAAGCAATGCATTTGTTTCATGATCGTTTTTATTGTTTGAATGGAATAAGACTATTTGAAACGTCTTTTATGCCATTCCATGGCTTCCAATTCCCGAGTAAAGAAGGAAATCGATCATGACTCCCGAATTCTTTGTCACTAGTGGGGAAATGACCCGTAATGCACGTGGAACTGATTAACTATCGTGCACAACGACTGTAATTCTGCAAGAGAATCTCTTAAATGCGTCTTAACTGAATAATCGCTGACTACAGCACTGGAACGTGCTAATAAGAAGCGCGAGACTCGCGCGGAATGTGTGAGAGTTGGCAGCTCTGGCAACATTCTGTAAAAAAAGATAATTTAATTATAAACAGGTCTTCGCACTAGCACTTAGTTACGGTAATTTTTTTCCAGCGAGAGCAGCATTTTAAAATTCTTTAGCGAATGAAGGTAATTTCGGTGCCAAATGCGCGACGTTACACCTGTTTTTGCAGCACGGTCACGCAACTGGCTGTGAAACAAAGAGAGACAGCTGTCCGATTCGAAAATGTTAACGAACGAAAGCACGTACTTGTCACCAGAATTACCTTCATTCGCTGAAGAGCTCTGAAATATAGTCGCCGAGTGCCGGTGCATAGTCCTAATTATAATTAAATTATTCTTCTGTTCTGAACTGAAAGTAGCCCATTATTTTGTCGCCCTTAGATCGCATGGGGGAAAGCCGTGTCTTCAGTTGCCATTTGACTTCTCTTGTATTGGAAAACTTTTTAAGAAAGGGAAACCATCTAGAATTAGCTAAGACTGTTGTCATAAATGGGATGGATATTTTCCCCCGAATTTTCAGGTCTAGCCCGGCCATTACGAGTTGTCTCACAGTCGGCAGTCAACGTGTTAAGTGCCAATAGTTCAAGTGACAAAGAGCGCTTAATAAAATAAGTGACAATTTTATAAACAGTGGACAAAAAAGCTGAGACCAGTAAAGTTAGAGAAATCAACAAGCCATCTCACGCAAACGTGATGGACAGGCTATACATCGCAATCCATCCACCTTTTGAAACAACTTGCTTGTGACAGGTTTTACAGATAGCGTCTTGTTGCTCCTCGGTATTTATCTAAAATACCTCCAAATTACAGAGCTGTTTGTTTTTTTTTTTTTTTCCTTCGGAACCAGCTCCTGTTCATCTACGACCGCCAAAGTATTGTCTGTTTAGTCGCTCGCCACTACCGGCAGTCATGTTCATGGAAACTGTGACGAGGAGCGCACCTGCACACGCAAGGGGCGGAGCTTGAAGGCCCCGAGCAGTGAAAGCTGCCTGAAAACGCCTGATCGGAAAGCAGCGGAGTAGGCGACGCACACGTAATAATATAATAAATAATAAAACACCGGTATGGGGGTATTGTCTCAAATTCACACCTCCTTCAAAATTATACCGGTGTAAGTCAGAAAACCGGATACCGCCCAGCCCTAGGTGATGTTACGTTTTTAATTTAGTGAGTACCCAGGACCCACAGGTGGTGATTTGAGTGGGTCACTTGGAAATTCAATGGGTCCCCATTGGGAAAAAAATTTTTTTTTTTCTATTTCTTATATTCTTCTATTTCTTAAATTGCAATGTTAAACTCCTATGATGGTGGTATGGTATGATATGGTTATAATTAACGGAGATTCATGTATGTTCAAAATGTATCTGAAATTAAACAAAATTCCAAATCTGCAAAGTTCATTGCATAACAACTGTCACAGTGGTATGACATAAATTCAAAAAGCGTTTTTGTAGCAACATAAATGGCACCAAAATAAATGACTAGAATTCAAATGAAAACAAAATGGTGTCTGTAGTACCAAAGTAAATTTTCAATAAAAGTGCTGATTTTAACACACACACACGCAAAATATTCTCATCACCATGACAGAGTCAACAAATAATTTATCACCAAAATCTTCTTTTCTTGATCTCAACTAAATCAAATGAACGGAGTCAACCACTGAAACTTTTAGCACAATAATGAAACTTAACTAACACTGTGAAAAGTCTGAGAAATATAAAATAATGCAGATGTGTTTGTGGTGTGGTCTGCTGACAGCAAGGTTTCTTTTGCTATTTACTCTGATTTTTAAACACGAGTTGGTGTTCACAATGGGCCGATTTTACAAAAGCATTTTTGCGTGTGTATAACTAACATGCGTTTATATTTTAAACCCATGGTTTTTTTTTTTTTTTTTTAATTTGGCATCTCCAATCCCACCCGAATCTGTAATGCTTAATTGGTGAACTATGTACAAAGGTTGCTCGTATGCGACCCCTCGCTGCCAACTCAGGATAGTGAAGACAGTTCACGGCTCTCCTCCGAAGCACATGCCCATCAGCCACTAAAGGAATAAGTCCCGAGAAGCAATGGGTTACAGTGACTTTATAACGGCGGAGGGGCACTAAGGCAAACGCTGTAACCCAGTGCTTCGAGGGGCTTATTCCTTTTATAAAATGGTTACCCTACATATAGCCCATTAAATAAACACACAAGAAAAAAAAATCGACAATTTATCGGTAATAATGCAACAATAAAATTGAGAACTTCTTCCACCAAGCAATTAAGAGTGGACAGAATGGTTGGCCAGAAACACCGATGCTAAGATTGCTTATTCATCTAGCGCCATTATCATGTCACATCAGGCTATTTGGGTTCGCTAATGCAGATGTACTATGAAAGCAGGCTAGTTTGAATGTCTCCTTCGGTCTCCTGAAGACCCCGTTTAAAATTTTGCTTTCGTGTCGGTTTCCGAGTTTCCTTGTTCTCAACTTGTTCCAATCGGCCAAATCATTACAACCAGCAGCGTTTAGGAAACTTGACTTTTGTCCTCCACACTTGCCGGTGTCCGGGAAAATATGTTGAATTGTGCATTAGTTTGCTAGCCAGCTAGTCAACTAGCTTGACCTCGTTCATTAATTTTACGTGCGTTTCGGTTTTCGAGTTTCCTTGTTCTCAACTTGCGCTGAACGGCCAAATCATTACAACCAGCAGCGAGGGTAGGGAACGATTGACTTTGTCCTCCACACTTGCCGGTACCCAGGAAAATATGTTGAATTGGGCATTAGTTTGCTAGCCAGCTTGTCAACTAGCTAGCGTTCACAATGGATGTGGTTACCTTACACACAGCCTATAAATAAACACACAAGAAAAAGTCAATTTTTAGGCTACTGAAATAAGAAGCAAGTTTGCAACATAGCTTGCAACACAAAAGTGATATCGAACGTTGTAATGCAATAGCTAGCTAGGTAGATAGCCAACTGGTTAACTTCGCGGAAACTGAAATAGCGAGCGTAAACTCTTGAAACAAACGTAACCTGACGAGTCAGCTGAGCGCAGAGCAGTTCGTTGCGCGCAGGGATATTTAGTGCTGCGGCCTGCCATAGTGGGTTACAGTAATTTTATATGGGCATGGAACGCGGCTCAGCCAATCACATTTAAGGATTTTATAATTCTTCTTAAACACTCATTGGTTGAATCTTCACAAAGTCAGAATGAGGGCGGAGGATACCCGGAAATGAACAGACTTAGAATCTTCCCGAGGAGCGCCCGTCTGGCCAACAAGAGGCACTTGAGCTACGAACAAAGCAGTTTATTTATTTTCCCTTACCCGGCAGTCCCCTCCCAATTTGAAACCCTGTAGCGCGATAGCCAATTGTGCACTACGCTGAAAAAGCTGCCAACCATTGCCGGCTGGTACGACCGGGGCTCGAACCCGCGACGTAATTGTCTCCTCTGCACTGCAACGCAGTGCCTCAACCGAGAGAGCTATCCGGCAGCTCATTTTAAACCCATGATTAAAATCAAACTCATGCTAAATGCACGATTAAGAAAGTTGTCCGCGTGTAAACCTTAAAAGGCTTTTGTGAAACTGGCCTAATATATCGTTTTTCATGAGAAAAATGAGGTGCATCCCTGGGACGTATGGATAGTGAGTTTACTGCGTCCTTTCAGATTTTTAGGGCCTAGGTGTACTTGCTGCAGAGAACGAGTTTGCATCATGGCTGCCATGCGTATTTAGCGGTCGTTACAATACAAAACAATACAAAATAATACTTTGCCTGCCATGCAGGTACAATTAGCTTCAGGACGTAGTTTTCTGCTTGTTTGTTTATTTATTTATCATAACCCATGCGTCATAAACAGAGATGCCAAGTCTCATGCATTCGGCGTAGGTCTTACGCATTTTTTAACGCTTATTCACCGTAGTCCGCAATTATTTATTGAATGCTTAATGAGATTCTCATGCGGAATTAAAATTCTTGTACATTGAAGTTTCATTTTCACTTGCGTAAAGATTCGTCTCATCGCAAGTAACATTGACAGCGATTATGACCCCGGACGTCCCGTGCTTCTCTTTACTCAGGGACTGGGAACAATGCACGTGTTTCATGATCGTTTAAATTGTTTTAATCAAATAAGACCATTTGAAACGTTTTTATGCAGTTCCATTGCTTTTAATCCCTTTGTAAAGTCAAGCCTGAGAATTCCTGAGTCATAATCGATGTCACTGTCATTAGTGGGGAAATCCACCGTAATGCACCTGAAACTTATTAACTTGATGCACAATGACATAAATGCCGTGAGTGAATTTCTTCAGTGCACTTTGATTGAATAATCGCTGACTACGGCACAGAAACGTAAATGCCACCAAGAGGAGAAACGTAATGGCATCTCTGCATACAGGGCGGTTTTATGCCCTTGTGCTTAACTTGGAAGGACCTCTGATTTTGAGACACAAAACTCCAAGTCTGTTGTGGTATTTATCATTCTGCTTATGTTCGCAGATATTGCAGTCATAAGCATCCTGTGACTTGTATGCTCGTATGCTCGTGTACACTCCTCCCTAGTGTACACGGCAGGTTTCTCCTTCAAATGGGTATAAATATCAGGCCACGGAATACTGGGCCACTAACTAACGTCATCTACCCACTCACTGATAGCAACCAATTTCCAGATCTGTATGGTATTTGTCAATGTTGATTTTTTTTAGGTAGAATTTGCGACCTTTGATGGCTCATGCATAGCTTGACGAGCTATTACGGTTCGCCATACTTCCGTTGCCAAGATACGCGCGCAGCACCTTTTTGTTTGCAAACAGTAAATGGGTCTATTGAGAGAAAATGGTCCAATCAGAGTTAACCTTACTGAGCATGACCCATATCAGTCTCAACATAACATGCACTTCCACGAACGTAATGACAACATATTTACATCTAGATTTCTTACGTTTCAAGATGAAATAAAATGACAAGTAAGTAATTTATGAATCGAACCGAAACTAATGCTGGACGAATCGAACCGCATAACTTACGATCCGATTTTTGATGAACCAAACCGAATCCTGACACCCATAGTATTTATCAGTTTCAATCAGAGGCACTGAAAAGGGTGATATTCACTCAGTTTCAGAACTCTGGTATATAAAATGTACCAGGAGAGAGCCTCTCATGAAAAAGTAACTGAGTTCAGTGGATCCGAAGCCACAGCAAAATGAAAATGGCCGCCCAAAAAATTCTGCCGTGGTTTAAGCTCCGCCTTATGGTTTTTTGACTACATTAGGGACAACCCTACCCCTCGGGGGACAAGAATCGGAATCAGACCCAAAAAAAAAAAAAGGCACCCAAAAAGTGCCCAAATAGAGAAAAATTCCTATATTTAATTGAAAATGGGATGAAGACATTGTATCGAGTGGTGAAACAGATTTTTCAAAAACTTTTAAATTATCTGCTTTTTGAATTTGATGACCACTACATGTTTTAAAACAGGTTTGGATGGGAACAAAAAAAAGACTGGAAAAGTTGCATGACGCTAAAAAAAAAGAATAACTGGCAGAACATCTCACAACTAATTAGATTATTTAGCAACCAGTCAGTAACATGATTGGGTATAAAAAGTCTTTCATAAGCATGTATGGTGAGGGCTTAACCACTCTATGAAAGTCTGCATTGGAAAATAGTTTGACAATTTAAGAATAATGTTTTCAACTTAAAAGAATTTGGAGATTTTATCCTCTATGGTACATAACATCATTAAAAGATTCAGAGAATCCAGAAAAATCTCTGTACTCATGGGACAAGGCCAAAATCCAGTTTCGAATAGCTGTGATTTTTCTGGTCCTCAGGCAGGACTCCATTAAAAACAGATGGGATTCTGTTATGAAAATCACTGCATGGACTCAGAAAGACTTCTGTAAACCACAAAATGTAAAGACATTTTGTCACTGCATCCACAAATGCAAGTTAAAACTCTGCCATGTAGAGATTAAACTATTTATAAGCAAGATACAGAAACACTGCCGCCTTCTCTGGGCCCAAGCTCATTTAAAATGTACTGAGACGTAGTGGAAAAGTGCCCTCTGGTTTGACTAATCAAAATGTGAATTTTTTTTTTTGGAAATCATGGATTCCATGTCTTCTGCGTTAAGAGAGCCTATCCAGATTATCGGCAAGCAATTCAAAAGCCAGCTTCCATGATGGTATGGGGTGCATTAGTACACATGGCATGGGTACAGTAACTCGCGCATCTGTGAAGACACCATTAATAGTGAATGATATATAAAGGTTTTGGTACAACATTTACGCCATCCAGATGCCTTTAAAGCTGGGCATACACTGTGTGATTTTTGGCCCTTTTTGCCACGATATTTCAGGCGTGCAACTTTTTTAAAAGTCGGGCCGAATTTTGGCTCAATCTTGCGTCTGTCATCGTGTAGTGTATATGGGGTAACGAGAAGCGATTAACACCTCCCGACCACCTCCCGATCGATCGGGAGAAAATCAAACTTGTTTGAAATCCTGGTCGCCCTACGTGAGGCTCTCGCACTGTTGAAGCAGCTGCACGAGCCGATTTGCCCCAATCTGTCAAGCTGCGCATGCGCCAACATTAATACGAAAGAGAATGTCAACAAAACAGTTTGGCGGCACAGGGCATTGTATGGACGCCGGCAATGGAGGGTCGACTGGTTGAGCTGTGGCAGGCACATCCAAGCCTGTTTGATGTGGCCTCACAAACCTACCATGACCGGAACATGCAGAAAAAAAGTTGGATGGAGATCAGATCGCACCAGACCATCGTATCGTATAGTGTGAGAACAGGAATCATGAGCTGCAAAGTTTAAACCGCTGCGATTCACTCGTACAGCATGAACAGCAGCTTATTACCGCGATTGAAAAAATCGCACAGTGTATGCTCGGCTTAAGGGAGGGCCTTGCTCATTTCAGCGACACCTTGCCAAACACCATACTCTGCAGCAAAATGGCTCTGTTGGAAAAAGTCTGGGTGCTGAAGTGGCCTTGCTGTAGTCCAAACCTGTCACTCCCTTACAATATTTGGCAGATTATGAAATGAAAAATATGACAAAGGAGGCTGCAAAGTATTGAGCAGCTTAAATTCTACCTTAAGCAAGAATGTGAGAACATATAAAACATTTTGCTTTCAGAACTACTGCAGTTAGTCTCCTTATTTCCCAAAAACTTAGATTGTTGATTGAAGAAGACTATGCAAAGTGGTAAACATGCCCCTGTGCCAACTTTTTTGAAACATGTTGCTGGCATCAAATTCAAAATTGGCACATATTTTCCAAAAACGATAAAATATCTTAGTTTCAACTTCCAATATATTGTTTTTGTACTTGTTTCAAATAGATATGAAGTTCAAATGAAATCCTGGGTTAATGGTAGCTCTGTTAATGCTAACTTGCCCGCTGAAAGCCAACTTGAATCTCTGCAGCAGCTTATGTAAGCTGAAATCCATGCAGATAATTGCAGAAAATGCTCACCAGAATTTGTGTCCATCACTGCAGAGGAAAGCCAACTAGAATTTCTGGGGATCTGCGCAACTTGATGCTGACTCAAAATTTGCTTTCATCACTGCAGCCAAAGGGTAACTGACATTTCGTTGGACCTCTGCAGCTGAATGCTCTCTGGAACCTGTATACAGCAATATAGCCATATGCTGGCCAGAATCTCTGAATTCATGCAGCTCAATGGTCATTGGAATCTGTGTGGATCAATACAGCCAAATGCTAACTGGAATCTGTGAGGATAGCTGCAGCCGAAAACTGACTGGAATGACAGCTGAATGTCAGCTGGAATCTATGGTCTTCTGCAACTAAATGCTTACTGAAGCCTGTGTTCATCATTGCAGCTGAATGCTAACTAGAGTCTGCTTACACCATTGTAGCTGAATGCCAACTGGAATCTATGTTCATTACTGCAATCATATCTTTGTAACTCTGCAGCCATATACTGACTGGAATTTGTGTGGACCGTAGGACCGAAATGCTGACTGGAATCTATGCGGATCATTGCAGCCTAATGCTAATTGAAATGCTTTTTGAGTCACTGCTGCAGAATGCTGCCTGGAATCTGTGGACATCACTGCTGCTGACTGTTAACTGGAATCTGTGTATGTCACTGCAGCTGAATGTTAACTGGAGCATGTGTATGTCATTGTAGCCGAATGCTAGGTGGAATGTCTGTGGACCTTGGCAGCTGGAAGTGAGCCGGAGTCTGTGTGGATTGCAGTAGCCAAATGTTAGCTAGAATCTCTGTTCATCATTGCAACTGAATGCCAACTTGAATCTCTCTGCAGCTGACTGCTTCCAAAGATATTTTGGAAAAGAGACCAACCGCATAAACCAATTTTTCAACAGAAAAGTCCACAACGCCGGAGAAGGTGGTTGTAAAACTCACCCTCCTCCCCCCCCCCCCCCCCCCCCCCCTGCCAAAGCCAGTTGTCTGCGTTATGCTGTCAAACTGGGAAACCCAGCGAACCGGTCATGTTGTTACACTGATGCAAGCACAAAGTACAGATTCACGAGAGTTTCAACCCCTGTGGTTTCAGCCAATTTGGCGGTTATGCGTTGGAGTGCTCTGTTGGATGAATCATTCAGTTCAGTGGGATGAGCTGACAGCATCACGTCACAGTGTGCTGTAAAGGAGGTTTGTGTCGTGAAACCTTGTGCATGTGTGGCAGGAGTGTAACCAGTGGGGGGAAAAAAGAATTTTAAACCTTATTTTTGAGCAAAGTCGCCAAATTTTTTAGAGGGTTTTATTAGATTTGACCGGTGATTTTATACCTGCATTTTATATGCACTGCTGACCATCGAAATTGACATTATGGCTCTCCCCATTCATTTTGATAGGGGCCTGGTCTTGTTGGTCCTAGATTACTGCCTGGTGGATTTGCCTAAGTGGCTGCTGAATGCTAAGACTTGGCTTCAAGGACTTTGATGCTACCTGGAATCTGTGTAAATCACGACGATAGCTGAACACTAGCATTTGCCTCTAAGCCTTCTGCTGCCAAATGCTAACTAGAATCTCTACATCCCTGCAGCTGAATGTTTGCTGGATCCTCTGTGGACCGCTACTACTGAATGCTGACTAATCTGTGAGGATCAATGCAGCTGAATGTTCGCTGGAATATTTGTGGATCAATGCAGTCAAATGCTATCAGGTATTCTTGAACATCACTGTAGCTGAACGCAAACTGGAATCTGTATACGTCATGTGGCCAGATGCTAATTGGAATATCTGAGATCTTGTGCTGCCAAACGCTAACTGGAGTCTGTGGATCACTACTGCTGAATGCTGACTGGAATATCTGTGGACCTGTGCAGCTGGATGTTACCAATAATCTGTGGGATTCACTGCAGCAGATTGGTTCTGGGGTTTGCGAGCATCCTTGCGGCCGAATGCTAACTGGAACCTGTGTACATCAGTCTGGCCGAATGCCAAGTGGAATCTATGTACGTCACTGCAGCCGAGTTTTTAGCGATGTGTTAAGATCACTGCGACCAATTACTTTCTGAAATCTATGTGCATCACTACAGCCAGATTTATAAATGGAATCTCTGAAACTCTATAGCTAAATGCCAACTGCAGTCAGTGCCCGTTACTCCAACCAAATGCTAGCTGGAGTTTCTTTGGAATCTCTTGTGCTTAATGCTGACTGAAATTTTTTTTTTCTCCATTGCTGCATCTCAATGCTTACTGAAATCTTGATGAACCTCTGCAGCCGAATGCCAACTGAGTTTGGATCACTGCAGCCAAATGCTGACTGGCATCTTCTTTTTTTTTTGGTTCCCTGCAGCTGAATTCTAACTGGAATGTGCTTGAATCGTGGCAGCTAATTGTTATATGGAATCTGTGTACATCATTATAATCAAGTGTAACCTGAATCTCTGCAGAATTCTGCAGATGAATGTAGACTGGAATCTGGATATCACTGCTGCTGAATGCAAGCTGGTATCTTTGGGTCTATTCTGTTTAATGCTGACAGAAATCTGTTTACAACGCTGCAGTGAAATGCTGGGATTTTCTGTAGATCTCTGCAGCTGAATGCTAATCGTAATCAAAGCGGATAAGTGCAGCCAAATGGTAACTTGAATCTCTGTGGCCTTCTGCCAGTTGGTGACTGGAATCTACACAGATCACTGCAGTCAAATGCAAAGTGGAATATCAGGAAATGAATTCTGACAGGAATCTCAGGATTGCCTGAGCGGAATACTAATTGGAATCAGTAGCTAATGGAAATCTGTTTACATCACTGCAGTAAAATGATAAATGGTATCTCTGGACCTAGATGCGACTGAATGCTAGTCGAAATCTGTGAACACTACTGCAGCCAAATGCTCACTGGATGCCCTGTGGAACTTTGCAGCTGAATGCCAATTGTAATCAGAGTGGATAACTGCTGTCAAATGTTTACTTGAATTTTTGTGGCCCTCTGTAGCCTTATGCTTACTGGAATCTATGAGAATTAGGGCAACAAAATGCTAACTGGAATCTCTGTGGAAATTTGCGGCTGAATTCTGACTGGAATCTGAGGATTACTTTCCAACTTCTGCAGCTTAATGCAAAGCAGAATTTGTCCCATTATTACTTGTTACATAAGTACAGCCAGGTAATTGCAGCTACATCTGCTGTTTTGGCTTAATTTCTCTTTTAGTTTGGAGTTAAATCAGTTTTTTTTTTTTTTTAACATTTTTTTTTTTTTTTTTTATGTGCTTAACCGGAACATATAACCAGTGCGAAATTTAGGACAATATGGACCAAACTTGGCTATTTCAGATATGTGTTACTTGGTAGCACTGCGGTCAGTCGCCTTGATGCTCTACATTATGGTGTTAATGCCACATTAGGGGGAAAAAAAGGCTTTCTTGCATAATAATTTGTCGTATGTTGTTTAGTTTAGAACAGATGGTTTTGGTATTCCATGAATCTGGAAAACAAAGTTTTCTTTTATTGTCATTTTTACCAATTCTGCAGAGCAGCATTTGACCACTCCACATGAAAGCTGAATGCTGAAGCCAAGTATGGTCGGCAGGAATTAAGAGCAGGAAGTTATGTAACCAATATGGCTTTGTGCAGGATATCATGTCATTTGATCTGGCATAGAATCCACCTCCTCTTTTCCCTCAATGCATTTCCATAAGTTTGCAAAGCACTCACTCAGCTGAGGAGAGACCACTGTAGTTCGCTGTTAATTTTGCTTACTACTTTGACCATGCAGTTATGTTGGATGAAGGCTTGTAGGGAAAAGTAGCCCGACATTGTCAACTTGCATTGTTTTTAATTTGCAATAAGATGTATACAGATGTAGTTTGCCGCAAACTTTGAATAGTTTTTATGTCAACATGACATCTGACTGAACATCCTGGAGGAAAATTCCAAATCTGGGATGGTATGTTGCATTAAAATTAAAACTGAATGCAGTAATTTGAAAATTATTTGACCTGTATTACGTTGGAAACGATGAAGTAGGACATTACTCAGTGTTTCCCCACATGAATTTCATTGAGTTTTCAAAATTAAGTTTCCAATTTAGATTTTTGCAAGAAAAAAAAGTTGGGACTGTGTTTACTATTTTGCCAGGTTGCCTTTTCTTTTCCAACACTTGGTAAACCATTAGGGACATAATCACGCTAGGCGTCCGACGTTTTTCGGGCATCATTCTGTCCCATTCTTCATGCAAAGCAAGTCTTGGCGTGCTACCTCGTACAGTATGAGGTTTTCACTGTCGCATTTTTCATTTCAAAATGCACTACATGTTCTCAATTGGTGAGACGTCAGGCAGTCCTGTCCAGCACCTGCACCATCAGTCTTTTTTTTAAATGAATCCTTATTGCACTTATTCAAATGGATACAATAACCACAAGAAGGGAAAAAAAAAAAAATCAAAATATCAACGCACCAATGAGAGCATCATCAGTGTAAAATAATAATGCATTAATGCCTCAGCATTTGTAATCCATGCAGAGTCTGATTTTTTGTTTTCTTCTTGAAATAATGTATGGCAATCCCTGGAAGAAATGTCATCACCATATGTCATTCAGAAATCTGTACTTTTCAGCATTAATGGTGCCTTCACAGCAGTGTACGCTGTCCTTACCAAGGCCACTGACACAACCCCATACCAATACGCAGTATGCCTTTTTGGACTTGTAGCTGGTAACAACATGGATGGTCCTTTTTCTTGTTTGGTCTCAGCATGGCATCCATTTCTTATATATACATATATATATGTATATATAAGACCTGAATTATTGATTTACCTGACCTCAACACACACTTCCTCTGTGTGATGCTCCATTGCAGATGCCTCTGAGCCCAGAGAAGGTGGCCCCTCTGGACACTGTTCTCATAAGGCTTCCTTTTTGAACTGTGAAGTTTTACCTGGCATTTGTGGATTGTAGTACTAGAAGTGTTTCCTTTGGAATTGTTTCAGCAGTGGGGGTAAAAGTTTTTTGTACTCTGGGTGGTGTGTGCATGTGAATATCAATCAGCTTTTTAAAAAGTATTAAAAAATGACAATTGACTGCAAAACAAACTTTAAAACATTTATTGAACATTTTTTTTTGGTTTTGTATATAAAACCAGTGAAGTTGGCACGTTGTGTAAATCATAAATAAAAACAGAATACAATGATTTGCAAATCCTTTTCAACCTATATTCAATTGAATATACTACAAAGACAAGTTACTTAATGTTCGAACAGGTAAACTTTGTAATTTTTTGCAAATATTAGCTCATTTGGAATTTGATACCTGCAACATGTTTCAAAAAAGCTGGCACAAGTGGCAAAAAAGACGGAGAGAGTTGAGGAATGCTCATCAAACACTTATTTGGAACATCCCATAGGTGGGAACAGGTGGGTGCCATGATTGGGTATAAAAGCAGCTTCCCTGAAATGCTCAGTCATTCACAAACAAGGATGGGGTGAGGGTCACCACTTAGTGCACAAATGCGTGAGCTGATTGTCAAACAGTTTAAAAACAACATTCCTCAACCAGCTATTGCAAGACATTTATGGATTTCATCATCTACGGTCCGTAATATCGTCAAAAGGTTCAGAGAATCTGGAGAAGTCTCTGCACGTAAGCGACAAGGCCGAAAACCAACATTGAATGCCCGTGACCTTCGATCCCTCACGCGGTACTGCATCAAAAACCGACATCAGTGTGTAAAGGACATCACCACATGGGCTCAGGAGCACTTCAGAAAACCACTGTCAGTAACTACAGTTCGTCGCTACATCTGCAAGTGCAAGTTAAAACTCTACAATGCAAAGCGAAAGCCATTTATCAACAGCACCCAGAAACGCCGCCGGCTTCGCTGGGCCCAAGCTCATCTAAGATGGACTGATGCAATGTGGAAAAGTGTTATGTGGTCTGACGAGTCCACATTTAAAATTGTTTTTGGAAACTGTGGACGTCGTGTCCTCCGGACCAAAGAGGAAAAGAACCATCCAGACTTATAGGCGCAAAGTTCAAAAGCCAGCATCTGTGATGGTATGGGGGTGTATTAGTGCCCAAGGCATGGGCAACTTACACATATGTGAAGGCACCATTAATGCTGAAAGGTACATACAGGTTTTGGAGCAACATATGTTGCCATCCAAGCAACGTCTTTTTCATGGACGCCCCTGCTTATTTCAGCAAGACAATGCCAAGCCACATTCTGCACGTGTTACAACAGCATGGCTCTGTAATAAAAGAGTGCGGGTACTAGACTGGCCTGCCTGTAGTCCAGACCTGTCTCCCATTGAAAATGTGTGGAGCATTATGAAGCGTAAAATACGACAACGGAGACAACGGACTGTTGAACAACTTAAGCTGTACATCAAGCAAGAATGGGAAAGAGTTCCACCTGAAAAGCTTCAAGAATTGGTCTCCTCAGTTCCCAAACGTTAACTGAGTGTCGTTAAAAGGAAAGGCGATGTAACACAGTGGTAAAAAGGCCCCTGTGCCAACTTTTTTGCAATGTGTTGCTGCCTTTAAATTCTAAGTTAATGATTATTTGCAAAAAAAATAAAAGTTTCTCAGTTTGAACATTAAAGATCTTGTCTTTGCAGTGTATTCAATTGATTATAAGTTGAAAAGGATTTGCAAATCATCGTATTCTGTTTTTATCTACGATTTACATAACTTGCCAACTTCACTGGTTTTGGGTTTTGTAATAATTGTACATGTGTTTAATTACTTGTTTGTATATGTGTATTATGAAATACTTGTGCATTTATGTATATATATTTGTTGATGCATTTAATTATTTGTTCATGCAAACATTTGGGTCATTCCATGTCAAATCAACAGATACACAAAACATTTGTCACCATGTAGTCTTAGATTGCTTCCATATTTTCACATTAGGTAAATATGTATTAGTGACCAACAAATCCGAAATTTCAGCTTATTCCGACCAAAAATGAATTTTCGGTGAATCATTTTCTACGGGTACAGTTCGTCAGTCTTTTTTTTTGTCAGTTGACCTTTTTATTGTATTTAACATGGCATCACTTTTTTATTATAGCACCTATAGCTTTAGGACTTTGCATCTTAGCTAATTTTATTAATTGCTTAATCAGAAAATGCAGTCCATTTTACTTTATCTTTCTTGATTGTGGAGCTATGAGGACTCCAGAAGTGCCTTTTGTTCCTTCTCGTAGCCCTCCGCTGTCGTCTTACACGGAGTTATAAAAAAAAAAGATCCTCATTCTGAAGTAGTGGCGGGCATAATTTAGCAGCGACGGGCACTGCTACTAAATGTTTATAGCGGAAACTATGTACCTGACAGAGAAATCCTGAGCCCATGTGGTCATATCTCTTCTATGTAAATGATGGTTCTGGATGCCGTCCCGTCTGAATGATGGAGATCACGGGTCACGCCCCTGCCCTTCACACACACATTTCTCTGTTTTCTTTGAATCTTCTTTTTTTTTTTTTTTTTTTTAAATAATGTTATTCTTTATCCGGGGTGAAATATTCAATGTATTTGAATATTTCAAATACTTCATGTATTTCTCTGAGGAACTTTGTTTTTAACCCTTTTAATGATTTTTTTTTTTTCTTGCATTTGTCGGCAAATTTGCAATCCTCTGCTCTTATTGTTAGTGAAGGAGTAGGCTCTCCTGGCTGCTGCCTTTGGTACCAAAGCATGAGTAGAATCACCTGTACTCATCAGCTGTTGCAAATCGCGTCATTATTCAATTTTTTTACCGCTGTACTGTCCTGAATTATCCTTCTCCAGATTTTTTGCGGTGCATTGTCGGCCTGAATGGCAGAAATGGATATTTAAAAGTAAAATGAAGTTCACATGACCACACATTGGCTTAACTACTTTTTTTTTTTTTCCGAACTGTTTACAATGAACTACCAAAAAAAAAGAAAAATCGCTGCTTTCTTTTTTGTGTGGATTTTCCAAATCATTCCAACTTCTTCTTTAGTGGGGTTGCAGTTTATATAAAAAGAGAGGGCAAATTCAGAGATGTGATTCCTGGGACATGAAAAGGAGCTGATTCCATCTAATGTTTTAATTCTGCTAAATTCTGTCATGCATTTCAGCTAATTTTCACCAAGTGAAAAGTCAGAGTGAATCATTGTGCTTAAAGCAAAATGCACTGCAATTAAAATGGGTAGGTTTTGCTTTAAGAATATTGTTGCAGGCTCACATGTTAGACCTGGACTGATTGTGTTCTGAATGCTTATAAATTCAGTTGCCATGTTGTTGCCATGGCTGTTTGTCTAAAAAGTGAGTCTATGCCCCCGTTGCCGTCCGAATGCTGCGAGACCTATTTTCCAACCCTGCCGCTGGATTGCTAATTGCTTCTTTATGGCCTTGGTGCTCAGTCTCCGGTTTTCAGATGCAGAGAGAGGATTTAAGGTTTTCTCTAGATTTTTGGGAGTTGTTGGGAGTGGGCCAAGCCAAGGCAGGTGACTGCGTGATGTGTCACTTGCCATCTGCCTGAAAGCCTGTGTAGTTCTGATGGTTAATGGAGCAAAGAACTTTGCTGCACTGGACTTTTGGGGGAAGTCCAACATGGAAAAATTGTGGTGAGCTCCTGACTCCTAATGAACAGCTGTCGGCCGAGAGATGTGCTGTTCTGTGTCAGCGTCCCGGCGCATTCGGCGTCTTGAAGGTTTTTCTTGAAAGCCTTCTTGCTGCTTGTGTTTCTGGGCCACATGGAAGTGCCGCCCCTCATTATGCCTACATTTTTATAACTTTGACAAAACTGTTTAGAAATATTGTGAGGACATTTTGTGTCTGCTCGGGATAGACAGTTGGAGTAGTTTGTAGTTTATTGACCTGTGTTTACACAGTGTGTTTTGCAGCAAAACCCTGTGAATGAATACCTAGTAGGTAGGTGTGGCAGGATGTATGGAAAGATTTTGCATTTATAGGAAGACCTCTGATTTGAAACAGGGATGATCTTGCTGAGTGGCAACAGTACTGTCGTGTCTGCAGTTTCACCATGCAAATTTTGGCTTAAAATTTTAAGTGTTGTTTTTTTTTTTTTTTTTTTCTGACAGTTGCTCAATTTGAAAGAGGAGTGGACTCCAGTCAACATTTTTGTCCATTTTATGCACAGAACTTGCCCTAATTTGTCCTGGGTTTCTCTGTCCCATTGCCTCGCTGTTACACTATGAAGGACAGAACATTGGGCCAACAAACATGATTCAGGCAATGGTTTGCATCAAGCTTTTGGAGTTATGCCAACTGCTGGTGGAATTATGTCAATCATCCAGCACAATGTTTAATAGGGCAGGGTGGTATGACGGTATTTCCACGGTAGAGAAGTATCTACCGGTTAGAGATCTGGCAGTAACGTTGATACCGGAATGAAAACAGTTTCTGCTGCGAGAGGCAGATCTCTCTCTAAGTCACTGTAGTTACGCAGCCGCGTTGCACGGGGGAGCCGTCACTGCATGACAGACTGACCACCTTCACTCTGAAGAAGGAGCTTCACCGGTGTCGAGAAAAATCTGGTCCCCCTGCATGACTTTTCTTGCATATTCCGTCATCTAATCATTTGCGTAGTAAAGAAGTAATGGAAATAAATAAGCCAATTCATATAATTTAAGTGCAATGATTAGTACAGATGGTTGCAGACTTTATACAATCGTTCCCTTGTACTGACGTAACGAGCTAGCTAGCATGCTAATAAGACTACCGTTCCTTTGCACTACAATAATTGCTAGCTAGTTTGCAAGCTGAAGTGATAAAGAACTGTTTAATGATTAGCTAGCACACCTGTGTAGCGAGCTAGCCTGCTAGTTTGCTAATAAGGCTTCAGTATACCACATGCACACAGCCGCAATTCAATTAATTCTATGCTATCACTTGAAAATATTTTTTCGTATTTGTTTTGAAGCTGTGTGTGTGTGTGTGTGTGTGTGTGTGTGTGAGCATGCGGGGGCGGGGGTTTGTTGTGGTATTTTTGAAAGTTGGAAAAGCAGTTCAAAAATAGAGATGGAAGTACTGTATGGTTATTTTAAGCCATTAACTAGTGGTGGGCGGATCGATCCAAATATTGATGATATCGATACCAATGTTGGTATTGATATTGAATGATACCAGGGTAAAAAGATCGATACTCTAGTTTTGTTTTCTCTCCCGCGTGCACTGACTAGTGCGGTTGACCAAAGAGGCGACCTGGCTGTCCGTGTGCTTTCAAGTGCTAGTCCTGTCACAGCGTGAAGCACGCTCTTTGCTCCTCCTCCCCCTCTTGTGTTTTGGTGTTGCGCTGTCACGTGTCTCAGCGGCACCAGGCAAACATAGACGGTATAAAAAGATGGACGCAGCACTCGGGTCTGAAAACTGAACCCAATGCGGAAATCTCAAAAATTTGCATTCTATTTAATGGTCAGCAGATGGCGACATTAATGGTTGCAGAAAGAAGTTCAATCCAATGAAGTCTGAGAAAATGACGCTACTTTCTCTCCAGATTTATAAATCATGATTTTCCACATTAATTGCTGTATCTATTGCAAGTTTCAAGTCTCCTTTGATATATGATGATGTTCATTTTTGTAAATTATGGTCCCAAATATATTAGAACAAGAGTCATCAGAAGATGACACATCCCCCCAGCCCCTGATTATTTGCAAAAGTCATATCAATCCTACACCTTCAAAGAAATTCAAACAAGAATGTTGAGGTGATTTTCCTCTGGAATGATCTGGAAGTATGTACTGGCAACATCTAGCAAAGACTACGAAGCACATGTTGGCAACGGCAATAAAAAATACAAGGGTCATTAACGAACTGTGTTTTAGTTCTGCTCCGGAAAGAAACCCAGCCCTGAGTCCAAAATCCATGCCCAAATCTGAGTTCAAATCCATGTCGCTTACATGGAAAGAAGGAGAAAAATAATTTCAGAAATTTGAAAATATGAAAAGGCACCACTTCAGTACTTGGGTAATTCACGTAAAAAGTTTCAGAAAGATATAATGAACGGTTTTTTTAGTTCTGCTCCGGAAACGAATCCGGCTCTGTACAGAGTCCAAATCCTACTTGTTTCCATGGAATTGAAAAAAAATGTTGTTTTTTCAGAAATCTGAAATTATCAAAAGGCGCCTCTTCAGTATGTGGGTAATACACATGCAAAGTTTCAGAAAGATTCAATGATCGGTTTTTGAGTTGTGTTCCAGAAAGAACCCTATCTCTGAACAGAGTCCAAATGCAACTGGTTTCCATATAAACGGGAAAAAAAAAAGATTTTCGGAAATCTGAAAATGTCAAAAGGCACAACTTCAGTATGTGGGTAAAACGCATGCAGAGTTTCAGTAAGATGTATTGAACGGTTTTTTAGTTGTGCTCCGGAAACAAACCTCTGTGTACAGAGTCCAAATCCAACTTGTTCCCATGGAAACGAGAAAAAAAAAAAAAAAAATTAGAAATCTGATAATATCAAGACAACACTTCAGTATGTGGGTAATCCACATGCAAAGTTTCAGTAAGATTCAATGAATGGTTTTTGAGTTGTGTTCCAGAAACAAACCTATCTCTGTACAGAGTCCAAATGGAACTGGTTTCCATGGAAATGGAAAAAAAAAAACAACATTGTCAGAAATCTGACGATATCAAAAGGTACCACTTCAGTATGTGAGTAATACACATGCAAACTTTCATTAACATGTATTGAATGGTTTTTTACCCCTCAGCCCTCAAGGCTGACGGGGTATTGCTATCCTTCGTGCGGGCGGGCGGCGGGCGGGCGTCTCCAAAAACTTTGACATTGGGCTGAGGGTTATTCCGTGCATTGCACGCCTATTTTTGAGTTTTGCTCCGGAAACGAACTAGGCCTGATGTGCACCAAGTCCAGATTTGTTTCCGTGGGAACAAATAAAGGAATCCCAAAATTTCCGAAGTAGCAAAAGGCACATTTGGACTATACAAAGATACATGTACCGAGTTTTGTGCTGATTTCTTGCAGTGTTTCCGAGTTCTGCTCCGGAAACAAAATGATTCCAGACGGATGGACGGACGGACGTGGCTATCCCCTGGTCCTTGTCTGATACGGTCAGATCCAACAGTAGATCCACTCTTCGCTTCTCCCCAGATATTCAGTTCACGCTCTTGTCCAATAGTAATCACATCCGGTTTCAAAATGACAAAATGGCGCAATTCAAATTGCCAAAATCGAGGCTTCCTCAGTGGTTCTGAACAAAAAGGTTTATCATAATAATGAAGTATTTTGTAGTCACCTGTAAACTTTGCCCATATTCTGTCCTACTTTTTTACAAAATAATCCAAAGGAAAATTCACAAACACCGAAAAGTCAGGAGTTTGATGATACTTTTTAATTTCTAAGGTTGATGTATCGGTATCGGCAATACTGGCCCTGTATTTACTTGGCATCGTATCGATACCAAATCTTGCAGTATCGCCCACCACTACCATTAACCTTTGGCGTGTCCGCCTATATATTCTTTATTCTGTGCAACTGCTGGCGACCGCAGTCGCCACGAGTGCAGTACGGGGCTGAAGTGGTCGGAACTACTTTCAAGACTGGCGGTAGAAAAAATTGTTATTTTCAAAATAATACGGATCATTAGTTTTCCCATTTGGAGTTCTTTCCAGATCGGTTGCTGTTTTGAAGCAGCTATAACGGATTATCAGTCAACATTTTTATCAGATATGGCCTCCGTTGTGTTCGAGATGACTTGGATTCTCACTGTTCAACTAAGACCACTGACTTCTCGAAATTTTGGATGATCCAAATATCATTCAGTGGCAAGTGCTTAAATAACCTCATTTTAGAGTGAGTACATGACGCGGTGTGAGTGTGGTCACGTTGATAGCAATGGAGAGTCTGTGGCTTTGCATACGACCATTGCCAAATGTGACAGATTATTAGGTGCTGATATTATGGATTTTGTCTCACATCTGTTTTGCATTGTTCTTGCTAGCTTTGTAGACAATTCTTATTGGACAGGTATCGCAAATCTAGCCATTTTTACTTGTACATGCGAATGTAAAATGACTGTTGTGATTGCTGTAATCCTCAACATTATATTCGCGTGTCTCGCTGACAGTATCAGTACACTAATACTACATCAAATGGTTCCCTTTTTGTTAACGAACCAAATAAATCTATATGAAATGTTGAATTAGAACTTTTTTTTTTCTCACAAATGAAGACAAAAAATGGAGTATATAATACATACTTCACCGTGTTCGTGTTTGTAGCAGTGATGTAGCTAGGGGGTGTGCCAAGACACGTCCCTTTATGACAGCAATTAGTCCTGGCTAGTTCTCAATCATTTTCCTTTATTGATGTGTTTTCCAATTATCGTGATTGGCAACTGAAGACATGGTTTCTCTCCCTATGTGATCTCACAACGATGAAATCATGGGCTAAATTCAGTACAGCTAAATAATTAACTTATTAATAGGCCAATGCTTCATGCTGATTGAACTGGTCCGCGTTACAGTGTAACGCAGACTTTTGCTCTCAGTATTGGGTGGGTTGATCCAAAAAAAAAAAAAAGAAGTGGCACTCAGCAGTTTAATAAGATATAAAAAGTGTGCGGCTCCAGCTATTTACGTGAGAGTCGGCAGGTATGCAATTTTGAATATTGTTGAATTAACTACAACAAATGCGTGTCCAGATGAATGATTGCCATCTTGCCTAGTCAAGGAGAACAAGCAGCACCTGGTAAGTGTGGAGTGCACTCGGAGTGAACCTTCTGTTATGAAGATGATAGAGAATAGGTCAGGACTAATTGTTATAAATGGATGTTTTGTGCAACCCAATTCTCTGTTCTTGTTCTGCATCTGTTCTGAATTTAGCCCATGATTTAATTGCTATTGGTCACATATGGAGAGAAACCTTCAGTTGCAAATTATGATAATTTGAAAATGCGTCAATAAAGGAAAACGATTGAAAACTAGCCAGGACTAATTATTGTCATAAAGTGACATCTTGGCACACCCTCTGGCTAAACCACTGGTTTGTAGCATCAGGGGAATTTCGTAACTTGTTGGGCCACGGAGGGGTATCTGGATCATGAAAATAAGCCAGTTGCAGGCTATATTACACTGATCTAGAACTCAGCTGCCAGCATACAATAGGCTTAAATTAACTCAGCATGCTAAAGGTTAATTGAATTTTCAGGAAAAAAAATGGCATGCAGTGATGGATATCATTACCTTGATATAAAATTACTTATACCGTGATAAAAGATTTTGTTCATGCCACCCAACCCTAATGTTTAATTTGGTGATTTTTTGGTCCCCCTGACTGAATTATGCATAATCAGAGGTTCTTATTGCAGCCTCATCCTCAGCAGCAACTGCACACTGGCCCCTTTAATCCAGTCCAATCTCCTGTCTCTAGTTGAGGAGAAACTTTCATCTAAAAATGCTTATGACACAAAAATGCTTAAATTTAAGGCACGATTTGGTCATGTGGACACGCCAGAAAAATCTGAGAAGATATCTGGAGCATCTTTTATATTAGGACAATAAACGGTAGAAAATTCATCTTGTGTTTCCAACTCGTTCTAGTAAAAATCTGGCATTTTTATTTACCATGCTGTGTGGCATTTCTAAGTAGCATGAACTTAATATTTTTGAATATGAATAAGTTTTTAAGTTGACTGTTTATAAAAGTCAAGCTGGTCAAATTCATTTTTCCAATATTTGAAGGCATTTTATAACTAACTGTTGACTCATTTCTATTTATTGAAATTTTTGCATTCAACAACTTCTAGCATTGTACTGTTCCAACAAAAAAACTCATCCCAACGTATGTTTCTTTTTGTTCCCCCCAGTAGTGCCAATACCTTTCTGAATGAAGTAGAGCAAAGTAAATATTAGACAATTAGGCTAACTTTATTTCACACTGCAATTTCACAACTTCACCACATTATATCAAAGTGTAAAAAAATAAAAATAAAAAAATCAGCACAAATACCCGTCATGATTGTGGAAAATGTAGGAAATTAACTATTTAGCCACCTGTTCACCATTGCAAAAGTATGTTTAAATCACAGTTTAAAAACCCTATAAACAATGCAAGCATGCTAAGTACACCAAGTAATAAAGAGTAAATGAATTATTAACATGATGACTGGTAGAAACTGGACTGGATTAATGGTTTTTTTTTTTTTTTTTTTAAATCTCTCACAGGGGATGTAACACTGCTCCATGGCATGATATATTGTGATGCGACATTGTGGCGATCTGAGTCATCAGATGTCTGTGCATACTGTGGACAGCTGCACTCAGTTTAATAAACGAAATATGAGAAAACAGTGCAAACTGCATGTTGTACTAATGGGGTGCAAGCCTTGATCAGTATTTGGGGAGAATAAAGTATCTATCATGAATGCTTTCTGTGAACAGTTTAACAAAGGCCATGCAGCTAACTTAGCCAGAGTGCCGGTGCTGTCCTGGGACAGCGAGCAGGACGTGAAGGGAAAATAGTCTCCTTACAGCGATTGCACTAATGCAGGGGCGGCTGCAGAAGGTAGCATGTATTCCACAGGCAGAATGGGAGACGGTCATGGTAGAGAGAAATTTAAATAAGATTTAAAAACGGTCAGAATGAAGCAGGAGTGGTATGATTTCAAACAACAAAACCCACACCGCTTTAGAACACGCTGCCTAATTGAACCACTCAACGTTCACAGATTTAAATTTAACTCTGATTAAAGGTTTCTAAATTAAATGAATCACAGAATAATAAGTATGTCAAGATGTTTGGAGTGGAGTAGCCTATTATAAACTAAACTGTGAATGTCAAATAACAATTACCTGAGAGAAGAATGCCACGGTGCTACTTCGCACTGAACCTTGCTGAGGCGCGTAAGCAAAAGTCAAAGCCTATGCCTGAATTGGTAACATTACTGGACAAATTATCTGCTTTGCAACAAAATCTAATGCTTAATTTCAAAATACAACAGACAATGGAAACATACTATGATTTGGTTGAATGTGTCATTGTTTCATCCCCGCCATCATGCTCTCGAGTAGGCGGCCAGAGCCAGGACATCATCCTTATATGCTATGCATGCAATCAAACATTTATTTATGGAGATATTGGTTTTCTCTGTGTTAAATGTGGTTATCCCTACATTTGAAAGTAAAACTATACAGTCCCGCTGGTATTGGCCATCCCTAGAATGAAAAAAAGATTTCAGCGGCTGCTGATATTTTAGATTGGACATTCTAGTTAGCTTGCTAGCCCCCCTAAACTGACATATGACAACCTGGCTAGCTAGCCAGGGCTTCTTCAAAGATGACGCCCAGTCTCAAGCTGCCAACATTAGTTTGCTTAACGGTGTGGATGTTTTGATCTTGTTTTGCTAGAGAAATGCTGCTTAGTGCACGTGTCAGAAGAACAAATAAACTACCGAACTGCAGAACTGTTTTAAGCATAAAATTAATTTTTCAACTCAGTGTTAGATTTACAGCACCTGCTTTTCTGTCAGACAATAGCAGATTTACAAAATTCGCAGTGTTTGGGCGCGAAAGTTCTAAGAGTGGGGTGGATTATAAAATGAAATCTCTCATTGGCCCAGCTGCGGGCAAAATGGTGGAAGTGCCTCTTACCCGCTCTGCCGTGGTGCGAATAGCAGAGCTGCTTCTCTTGTCGGCCCGGTATGGGGCAGCTAACTGATCTCTTTCTACCAATTCACCCCCGCTGCGAGTCGAATAGCCATTTCCCTTTCGGAAAGCTGAGTGGCACAGAGTGTTTAACTTGTGTCTCTACTGAAATTGAACACAGTCGCAAGATGGGCAGAGTGTGATGCTCATCATATCACCATCAAAAGCAAAACCACCCATGCTGTTAAGTCACAAAGAAAATTAGTTTGAAACCATGTTAACTTTTACCTTGCGTGCGTGCGTGTGCGTGTGTGGTGGGGTGGGAGGAACGTGGTTTTTTAAAAAATTTTTTATTTTTTATTTTTCTTTGCTTTTTACGCAATCTGCAGGGGAGCCTAGCCATTCGAACTTGTCCAGGTACGTGAAGTGGGTGGGGAAATTCAAGCGAAAGTGAAGAAAAATTAAAGATCTACAAAATTAGAAAACATAAACGCTGTAGACATGTATTATTGCCAGTAATTCACGAATCCAGCATTTAACTTTTGTAATCGTATGTCATATTGGCAAAAAAAAATGAAGAAACTAGACACTTTGAGACCTTTCCTTAAAACTCGTGAGCCATTGGCTAATCGGCTGCCACATATGAGAAGTAATTTGCTCCGGAGCTTGTGCAGAAAATGACTTGTTTCACTCCTCATTTCAACAGCCAATTTGTGAAAGAAAGACTATTTATAGTTATCTTATTTGGGACGAATATTCTTATTGATATATTTTCTATAAACCCAATGAAATGATTTGACACAAACTGTCCAGATTTTGGGGGTTTTTATGCCCCCGCCCTCCAAAGAGGAAAGGGGGCATTATGTTGACACCATGTCAGTCCGTCCGTCCGTCGGCCGTTAACTTTTCGTTTCCATGGGATAACTATAGAATCCCTCGTCAGATTGATGCCATTTCTTAATGGCGTATTGGGAGTGGCTAGAGGAAGGTTCCTTTCGAAAACCAGCATCGTGCGATATCTAATATGGCCACCACAGCAGCCATCTCAATATGCCCTTGATCAACATACAGGCGGGGGCACATGCCACGCTTTGGGTTGCTCTTATTTACTTTTCCCAAACAAGCTCTGATCTCATCTGGGACTGCAAAACGAAAAGCTTGCATTGGGTGTAAACGGGTGTGCAATTGTTTTAAGCTTTCTTGCATTGCATACTACACAATGAGTGCTAATTTTGGACTTCGAACATAGTAAGCAACTGAGAAACACGGCAACTTCGTACTCGCATGGACCAGATGCTTGTGTTTATGTTTGGGTTTCGCTTTTGGATATGTGCCGTACCGAAGTCCTAGTAGTCCCCGGTGACTAGGATCACGATATGGCAAGTGTTTCCGAAACAAACACAAATGCAAAATTAGAATGTCGTCATCAACAACAACAATGATCAGTGATACTAGGTTACTAGCAAAGCAATGTAAACACAAGCTCTTTTGTCAGCTCGTCTTCACAACAGACTTACTTTGACATTAGCACTGAAGCCGTACAGCGGGGCTGGGCCGTGGGCTACCCGCGCTGGGCCCGGTGGGGTAGCAGCTGAGCAAGTTGGGAGTATGCACGAGAACGGATCTCAGAGATGCCAAGTCTTACGCATTCGACGTAGGTCCTACGCATTTTTTAGGCTTATTCGCCGTGGTCCACAATTATATCATGAAAGCTTATTAATGAGATTCTCACATGGAATTAAAATTCTTGCGCATTGAAGTTTCAGTTTCACTTGCTTAAAGGTGGACCTCACCACAAGTAACATGGAAAGCGATTATGACTTCAGAATTCTTGTGCTTCTCTTTACTCAGGGAAGAGAAACAGTGCACGTCTTTCATGATCGTTTCAATTGTTTTAATTAAACAAGACCACCTGAAACATCTTTCCAATTCCATTGCTTTCAATCTCTCAGTAAAGAGAAGCGCGAGAATTCCTGAGTCATGTGCCATTTCCGTGACACTAGTGGGGGGATCCACCGTATTGCATGTGAAACTGATTAACTTGATGCACATTGACTTCAATTCCGCGAGTGAATTTCTCCAGTGTGCGCTGATTGGAAAATTGCACAGGAAGGTGAATGCCACTAAGAGGCGAGAGACTACCGATTGCGTGAGACTCGGCATCTCTTTTTTTGGGAAGTGATGTAAACTCATACCATCGTTTGGAGTCTTATTACAGCCTACCACTACACACCTATTTGGCATGTTGATGAATGTTATCTCAAAATCAACGAAATCAAGGATTGATCAAGGTGAAATCAATTATCAGTATAGAACAAACCACTGATCGATCAGCTGGGAACGTTTGCAACTTACTTTTCACACGTCACAGGTCATATGACTACGAGGTCCGTGTGCAACTACTTTTTTGAGGGGTGGGGCTTAGGACTGTACAAACCAGCCAAATTCTAGTTTTCAAATAATGATGAAAAGTCATAGAAAGCATTTACAAAAGTGTGATGCATATTAATTTGCTACGTATGATCAGTTTCTTCAAAAAATAGCCAAAAAATGTTCTAACTGAGTGAACCTTTAAGTCATCAAACAAACAATTATGATTAAGTCACCTGGACTAGATTTTTCTTTTTATTGACTCATAGGTCAGTCACAATTGGGGAGCTCTATGCCATGTCACTGTCATGAAAATTATTTCTCCGCTCCAAAAACCTGAAAACACTGTTACTGCTAAACACGCACATTTGTGCCACTAACCTCCAAATTTCAGGTGTAAATCTTTTGCAGAAATCAACATTTAAACATATGCCTGTCAGGGCGTATATTGCGTGTCACGGACAGTACCATAAATTAATCATCTTGTTTCAGTAGATTTCTGACATGTAATAATATGTCTGTAATAAAATCGTTTCCGGACCAGAACTCGAAAACTATACCAGTTACAAACACCAAATTTGGTATGGAGCTTCTCCTAATGGTCTAGTTGTGCCTTTTGGGGGTTTCGGTCCGTTCGTCTGTCCACACAACCTGTTGGTTACACAACCTACAGCCGGGGTGATCCACCATTGCCAGATGGCTCTTGTTTGATGCTTGAAATCCAGGGCGATCTGAAAATAAATTTCTTTACTTCTATTATATCATTATAGATCTCCTAAAAATACTACAACGAGAGATAAAATGCTGAGTTGGAAGGTGGCGATGTTGAACGAGGATTTTTTAAAGTGTGATGAGACCACTTGCAGTCATGGGGTGTGTAGACAGTCGCATGTAATTTCTTGAAACATTCACACCTGAAGCGGCTTAAACGATTTAAAATGCCGTTGGGAAGAAGCCCAAGTTAAGATTTCGCTAATTGCAGGCGCTCCGCCCTTCCCTATATCTGCTGCCGTGTACTTGGCCTAAATAACAATCAAGCAATTTCAGTAGCCCATAACGATTAAGATGTGATGGTGAAAAGCAGTCAAACCTAACTGGGCTTGTTAGATTGAAAGAATGCCAATAATTTGAATAATTAGAAAAAAAACTTCCTCTGAATTACATCTCATTGTAGCATTTTAGGACATTATTCAAGATTAATTTAAAACAGATTTGTTAAAAAGATCGCCCTGGATTCTAAAAAATACACAAGCTGGAAAACATTATAAAAAGCAGATGAAACATGAATGTGAGATAGCTATGAATTATCACCGTCACAGCAATGGCAATTGTGTTTATGCAAATCTGTGCCATTTAAATTTAAATTTCAAAATGCAGCAATCAAACGTCTTAATAAACGGCTCTACCCATTCAACTTACAGTGTAAACGAATCCACATTTGATTGCTAATCAAGCAAAGTAAACGGGAACAGGTTTACTTTTCTTAGAGTTGCCTAATTGGTTAATAGGAGATGATTCAGTTTTCATTTGCTTGGCTCCTTTCAGCACGTAGCAGAAAAATACTGATGTGAGTAAAGTTTTTTCCGGAAGCATTTCCCATGCCCTTTGATGTTTGGCACTTTCTTTCTGGACAGCATGGTGGTTAATGAAGGAAGAAGGAAAGCTTGGATGTTCGCCCCATGATAACAGGTGGTGTTACTACGCTTTTAAAAAACCGAGATTCAGAATCGTTGCACCCCTAGTTGCTTGGTCTATTGAACTGTTCAGTAGGAAGAACCGTATCGCTCAAAATGTGTTAGAATGGCTGGTTGGGTGCCTGGCCCAGTTATTCTTTGTATTCAGTGTGGGGGAGAA
Source organism: Gymnothorax reevesii (assembly GCA_029721435.1). Taxonomy (NCBI): domain Eukaryota; kingdom Metazoa; phylum Chordata; class Actinopteri; order Anguilliformes; family Muraenidae; genus Gymnothorax; species Gymnothorax reevesii. The sequence goes on along the minus strand of CM056581.1, from coordinate 43,703,972 downwards.
GAGTCACTGCCCTTCTGATGTTTGGGCAGAAGTCCCTTCATCCCTGTGGAGTTGACGTGTTCTTGTGTGAGGTATTATGGCCAGACGTGACATGTCCGGTTTGTCTGGCTGTTTGTTTGGGTCTCTTCCTTCGGAGGTCGGGGGGGCAGAGGAGAGTCCTCTTCTGGCTCTGTGCTGAATCTCTCTGGAGGAAGGCTGAGTGTTAAACACAGAACAGCATTTGTGGGGACGCCCTGTTATTAAGTTTAGTGAGGAGGCGGATTAATTAAGAGCACTGTTTGTCCCTTATTGTGCTTCCCATGCCTTTCCTTAGCTCCGGAGAGATTGTCACTGGCTTAAGAAAAAATGTGGGCTTCTGTTTTGAAAATCATTTGTATGCAAAAAACATGTTGTTTTTCACTTATCTTTTTGTATTTGGTTAATTTTTTTTTTTCTCATAAATATATTGAGTGTGAGGTTTGTGTGATCTGGCAACATAAACAGTTAGTTACTCTGGCCCTAACTGCTTATTTATGCAGATTCTTAAAGTGGTTCCGGATGATACTGAAATGCAATGAAAGCTTGATACAGTGTGGGTCATGGGTCACTACAGTACTTTCCCAGTCAGGAATTTCTCTGAAACCCAACAGCTGACCTTAGTTCAAACGGAGCTGCACCTTTCTCCTGTCATATCAGTTTTTAAATCCCTCCAATTGCTGTGCTGTGGTCTTCGTTTATGTTGTAGCCGAATCTATATTTATAGGTAAGGATATCGTCGAGGCCTTGTGGAATAAATGCAGTCAATTTATTTATTTATTTTTTTGCATTATAGCTGGAATATGTCATTATTCTTTCATGTTATTTGTCTATTTTGTATTCCAATACTTCTCATTATTTGTAGACCAGAAATAATTTTGTACTTAGATTTGTAATGTTCATTACTACAATCTGTTTTGTAATCACACAAGATTTGGATGATGTAGCTGAAGTCTGAGTGTTTACAGTGACCTTTACTGGATTACTGCTGCACTTCAGCCTGACAGCCAGTCACATTCAGTCTTCTCCGGCGTCTAACACGGCACATCTATTGAGATGATCTAGATGCCTCAACATTCTTTAGAAATCTTAAAACATAAAGTTTATTCAGTCAGAGGTCCTATGATGTCACATATGGACCAGGTCACACGGTAACGGAGTTACAAAATTGGTGTATCAAAAGCGAAGTAAGATAGCGCTACAGTTTAAATGGCTTTGTGTTGGTCTTCCCTAGTACTTCAAAAAACAGAATAGCCAATTTTGTTCATTTGATTTCTTTTGGGTGAAAACGGCAAAAAAACGTTTTTGCCGTTTTCACCCAAAATAAACCAAATGAACAAAATTGGCTGTTCTGTTTTTTTGAAGTACTATGACCCTACACGAGACTCACAAGATGTTGGAAAATGTGCTATGGAACTATTGCAGCTTGAACCTTAATAAAAGCTTAACTGTAACCAGAACAACTGGCATACTAAATGTTCATTTTGTTGTTTTTATTGCCTTTACAATGATATAATATTCTGAAAAGATTAATTTTTTAACATCAGAGATGGTTCATACTAAGGTTCATGGTAGTATCAAATTTATTCTTATCAGTATGACATAACCTGCAAAACAAACTTAAAAATAATCCTGTTAAGAACATCATAGAAAAACCTGGCCATATTTGCCATTAAAAAAAACGCATACGAGACACTAATTGCAAATGCATAAAGGCTGATTCATACTCCTAAAGAACAGAGAAATTTGTTCTTGTTCTCTGCTGCGAGAACAAGAACAAAGTTCGTTTTGACCGAGACATTTCATACTTCACGAGAAACTCAATTGCCGAACTCCTTTGGACTGTTTCAATAAACTTCGCTTGTCCGACCGAGTCGGACCATCTGTCGAGTGAAGAGTCGGACCTTCGACAGACCATGCTAGTCGACAGACAGACACTAGTCTGTCGTGTTCATTAAAACAGCCCCCTGCTAAGTCAAAGGGTCACGCCCACTCCATCTTTCTAACCAATCACACAACAGTTCTCGGACACCACACGAGAAGAAAGTTCTGCCCAGATGATGTGTCGAGAGCAAGCTGCAAGAACTCCGAAACCAGGGCTGCGAGAACAAAATGACGTCATTTTGTTCTTGCAGCTTCGAGAAAAAGAACAAATTTCTCTGTTCTCGTGGAGTATGAATCAGCCTTAACAGTTATATCTATTGTTTCCATGAATGGGCGTCTTTTTCATTATTATCATCAGTAATAGAATTTTAGTGTGTATTCAATACATGACCAAGATGTCAAAACTCCCAAGTTTTTTTTTTTTTCTCCCCTTCTCCAACTTGGCAGTCTGTGATGTCAAACAACAAAATCATAGCAAGGCAAAATGCAAATGGACTCCCTGATCTTGATTGACTTCCATCTTCTCTGAAACCACTGAACCAATGAAGCTACAAATTCTCTGGCATATTCCTACTTATGGGGACACCAAAGTTTATGTGGGACTCTCCAATCCGATTTCAAATGGTGGTCATATTGAAAATTGCATACAGAGCTAATCTTAGTGGAAGCAAATCTCTGTTCTCAGAACCACATTCAGTGTTTCTTGGATCTAATGCAAAGCCCTAAGAATGGAGGAGGCTGTGACCAACTATATATTTTTTGGATGTGGAGGTGCATCCATATACTTTCTTCAATGTAGTGTATATAGCAAGCTTGTCATCATTTCCTATTGCTGCCAGATTTATTAGTTAAACTGATGGTAATGGTAAGTTGATGAAGTGTGTTGAACCTTGTGCAAAAGGGATTACCTGTCCTCCTCTACTCAATTTTTGCTGCTCATTGTCAGAAATGGTGAAAAATAGTCTGGTTTGGTATGTGTTTGAAAATAGGACTGTGCAGGGTGCCCAATATCCATGGTTACATCCCTTCACTGGGAGAAAAAAAAAAAAAAAAAAAATCAATTGCTGACACTGGCATGACACGGGAGTTCAATTTTTATTTATATATATTTATATTGAACATTGTAAGCATAGTCACTCATTGTTTTTTTTGAAAACAAAATTTCTAAGTTTCATTACCCCTCAGCCCGACAAGGGCACTGTCACAAGGGTATTGTCGTCCCTTCGGCGGGCGGGCGGGCGGCTGCCAATTTCGTCCGGGCTATTTCTCTGTAACCACTTGGGTTCGGAAGTTAATATTGGATATGTGGACTCCCCATGGGGGTAGGTGTGCCTTTTCGAGGTTTTGTCCCAGTTTGACCTTTGACCTTGAAGCAGTGACCTTCAGGGCTGAGGGGTATTGCCCGCTTCAGCGAGGTGGATTTTTTCACTTGAATGTGTAAATCCACAGGGAATGTGTAAATCCACTTGTTTTCATTGAGCTCAGTGGCTTGGATAAGTGAGTTTTTCTGTTGTATGGGGCTGACACAACTCGAGCATTATGCAGAGTATTTTTTTTTCACCTCCTCAACATCACTTCTTCCAAATCCCTTTATTTTTAATTCAGGAGTTGAGAGCTCCTTGAGTTGTTGACATTTGCTAAGCCAACTGATAATCTCTCTCTGGGTTTTACGTTGTATTTTTACACCAGATCAAGTCTGGAGTTGTAGACTTCTGAAGTGTGACATGCTTTTCTGCTGTAATGAGGTGTACAAAGTCCCGGTCACTCTCCTTACAATACGGTTTTGTGCTTGCACTAGCGTCTGTACTCCGGCGTGTCAAAATTGTGGGCAATAACTGTTCATCAAACACAGAGGCCAAATGCTTGATCAGGATTAATGTGTCATCAATTTTGCAGTCTTAATTTGTCCATAACAAAATTGAACTCCTTGGCTGGACAGTCTTCTGCTGGTTCTCGCTGGTAGGGCAAGATTTTCTCAGGCAGGGCTTGGTTGCGCCCCGTGGTGGTGAGATTTGATGCTAATTGGCTCTTATTGACTCAGATTTACCATCTCCACCCCCAAATTGCTGTTTTTTCTCTTGCAGAGGGTATCATCCATCAACATAAATCCTGGGTAGAAGTGGGGTAAAACTACAGAAAATTATAATCGCCACAGTATCAAATACCTCTGAAGAAATCCAACGATATGAAGACGTATTTAAGACGTATTTCCCTCTTTTTTTTTTTTTTTTGGGAGGGAAATTTCCAAGACCTTAACCCCTTGGTGACAGAAACCGCATATACGCGGGCAGCGGAGCTGGTTGCCAAGTATGAGCTCCAGACGGAATTATTTTCACAGTGACTCGTGCACTACTGGGGATAACCACATTCATATTTGTTCCCGCATATACGCGTTTCCCAGCTGACAAGCTAGTGACCCAAAATGTATTCAGTGTACTTGGGGCTCGCACAGTGGCGTAACAAGAACTGAAAATTTGGTGAGGCACAGAACATCCCTTTAGAACAAGTATTAAACTGTTTTTCAATCGAACTCGAAACCAATTTTTCACGTGAACTGATTAGATTCAAAGTCAATGCACAGACGCGAATACTCGCGTAAAGACGCAAGTTCGCCCTGGCTGATGCAAATCACTCAGGAGACGAGATGCGACGTGGATGGTGAATTCACAAAATTTGCAGGTCACCATACGCCAATTTTTATTTTTATTTTTTTTGTGTGTGAAAAATTTACATTAGTAGGGCAGTGGTCAGTATAGCATCATCATTGGCAAGCCAGGCTTCCTAGCTTCATATTTAATCTGCGGTTAGCTGCATTGCTTGAGATATGGGGCACGCTTGCTTGCTAGCAAGCTAGCGGTGTCAAATGACCTATGTAACACTGTTTCATTAAAAAAAAAAAAATGGTGGTCTAGCTCAACATTGGATATGAGAACATCATCTGTTTTGTGAATATTTTTATTCTCAAGCAGGTACATTGTTCATAAAGTAAAATGTTTTTGACATTAGCTTAGCAACAGTAGGGTTGCCATATAGCCGATGATTTTTGGAGATTGCAGGAAGTACCGCCCGTTTTGTGGAAACGAGGGTCAACTGGCATTGCTATTGATCGGCGGTGTGAATTCGCTTGTCAATCCTCTTCCAAGTTGTTCTCCCATAGAAGTGAATGTAAACTTGGCGCCAGCAAGGCAGCAAATCTTCAAAGCGAAAAAGTTAAAATGATCCGGTGGTCAAACTCCTGGGAATAAAGTGAAGAGAAATTTTGTTTTGCATTTGCTTGAAATGCAGCATTATTTCTGGCTTGTTCTCGATCAATTTTATAATTAACAATGGATTCACTCCGAAAACACTTCTCACTATCAGATGATGCTAGTTCTTCCCGTTTTGGAAAGATGATATCCATTCATTTGGATGCTTAATTTAGTGCATTTGAATCAGCGTTATTCAAAAATGAATACTGGTCAACTCTCACGCTCAGTGTATAGTATAGAATTCAGTATAGAATCTTTTGCTTCCTAGTGGCATAGCGCATTCTCACACCATAGCTAGCAATCTTACACTCAATGACATTGGAACATTCATTGGAACACGGGATCAGTCATTATATAGTTATCATTGAGATAACTAAAGGTGTCCCTCAGGGATCTATTCTGGGGCCTATTCTGTTTTCTGTTTTCATAAATGATCTCGGTAAAGGCATTCAAGCAAAAATTCATTTATATGCTTATGAGGCAGTTTATTTACACCCAAGCCCCCTCCATAGTAGGGGCAGTGCAGCAACTTCAGGCCACATTTCAGACATTACAAACTACATTAATTAGCTTAAAGTTAATTTTAAATGCTCAGAAAACAAAGTTTATGGTCTTCACAAAAGCTCGCACACAGTTACCAGGTGATTATAGCATTATTACATCTGAAGGGAAATTTACAAGGAAGGGTTTCCTTGTACAAGTCCCTGGGTATATGGATAGATGACAAACTCTCATTTAATGTTCATATTACTACTCTCGTCAGGAAGCTTAAAATGAAGATTGGCTTTTATTTTGGAAACAAATCTTGCTTTACTTTCAATGCTAAGAGAACTTGTGGAGGCTACTTTCCTGTCCTATGATTGACTATGGTGACACATTGTATATGCATGCTGCGTCCTCCATCTTGCGTAACCTTGATTCAGTATCTATGCACTGTGGGCTTGGAACAATCTGCAGAAAGATCTTAGATTAGAAACACACACATCCACTGATAAATTTAAGGGCATCCTAAAAAATATGGTGACGGAGACATGTGCTTGTTTCACTTGAGAGGTCCACTATATTTTGACTGTTTTAATAGTTGTTTTTTTTTGTTTTTTGGTTTTTTTAATGCTCTACTTGTTATATTTTAACATGTTGTGATTGGCTGTTCTCTTGGCCAGGTCAGAGATTCTGTATCTCAATGGGACTTCCTGGTTAAATAAAGGAAAAACAAAAAATGAAGAAATAATTCAGTCATCACTTGTGCATGGAAGTTTTTCAGTTTCATGTGTTCACTACTTGGTACATGGAAACTGATTTTCACTCTGGAATTCTCACGCTTTTCTTAGCAGGGTTTTTTTCTCAGGGTTTGGAAGCGATGCAAGGTTTCAAATGGTCTTTTATTTCATTTAAACTATTTAAACGATTATGAAGTGCAAATTTAATCGCCTACGTTAAGTGTGAGGAAAATGGTAGCGCGGAAGTTTCAGAGCCTTTTTTCTTTCATAAAGAGTAGGCTTTTTTGTGTAAATTTATTTTTCTGTTTTGAATTTAGCCACTTGTTTAGTCGCCGATAAATCGCATGGAGAGAGAAGCTGTGATTTTAATTGTTAAAATTATTATTATTATTGGAAAACATGTTAATGAAGGAAAATTCTTGTGAACACTCCAGGACTAATAATTGTTGTTAAGGGATGTTCTGGGAACCAACAATTTTGAGTTCTGGCTACGCCACTGCGCTTGCAGGCGTAAAAAGCTCGCCGTCACCAAGGGATTCCAGCAATTCAAACTTGACAACCCTTTGATATTTTTTTGGAGTCGTTCCTTTTGCCATTGAGGAATTTTAACATTGATTGACCAAAAAGCAGCGTTAAAACAACCAACTCCTAACTCCTGCTGTTATTCTCTGCAACAAAATTCTTATTTTGCTCGATTCTGTGGTGTCAGTTTGAGTGTGTTGCGGGGCCGTGGGATATTCCATCTCCTGTTGGAGTGTGTGCCTGTGTGCATGCGTTAGTTTGTTAACCTTTTCTGCACATCTTGATTTTGCTCTTTGTCAGTGCTGTGAGGCAGGTTGCTGTCCCTTCAGATTATGTGGCTTCAGCTGCGAGAAACGGTGCGCTGAGATGATGCTGTCAGTTGTTGCCAGGTTGTGTTTGCGAAACTGATAACTTTCGGCATCTCTAAAATATAGATTGTGTCTATTCTGTATGCCGATTAATGACTAGGTACCCGCGCCCTTGAGCACTGTCCAGGAAGGGGGGGCGAGGTGTCCAAAGTCCGGGCCGCTCTGCCCTCACTTAAACATCAGTATGCGCAGATGTTGACCTGTACCTCTTCGCAGGACATTGGCGACCTGGGTTAAGCTGACCTGTGTGTCGTCAGCCCACGTTTGAAATGGCTCCAGTCACCTAGCGACGTCTGCATATGCTCATCAAACCCAAGATGTCCGTCGGCAGATTAATAAAGTTGAATGCATTTTTGTCTTCCTTTTTAGATGCCGCAATTAGCAAGGACTAGAAAAATATGAAAATACAAAAGAAAGAAAAACAGGTTGGTGTAAATTTTTCTCAATTTTTTGCTTTTGTGTATTTGAATGTGTCATATGTAGAGCATGCCCCTCATGAAAATGAGCAAAGAAAAAATATAATCATATGTGCAGCACAATCACCATGCTCATTTCAGGTAGGTAAACCGATTAAGGCAGATATACGTAATGTAATTTTTTTGGTTGAAGAACCTCAAGAAAGTCAGTCGCCTGCACACTGCTATAGTTCTCGTTGCTGACCACTATGAGTCAAAAAGAGTACCCTAAAATTATTTGCTCAGAATAGCATTTACATTTTAGCATAGTATTTTCAGTTTTTTAAACTCTGTCAGAAGGATGCATCATTTTGCAGTTTCCTACCTTTAATGCTGCCTTTTAGAAAACAGGTTCAGGTAATCATTATGCATTGCAAGCCGAATTTGACGTGGTCGTAAAAAATACCAACTTAATGCTCTTACCTTGAGTTAAATTTGGCAAACAATCGATTGATCAAACTTTTTGTTATTTGTATACCATGCTCAGAGTTGCCAGGGTTTATTTTTTCTTGATTACAGAGTGATGTATTTTCCCAACTTTTCTTTTCCGGAAGCCATGTGATCAACAAGAGATACAATGGGCCTTGAAGCCCGGGCAGAGTTGCCACAATTTTTCGCCATGCACAGTGTTGACAGCCTATTAATCATCCTAAACCCTGCCATTTCCTTCAGAAACACGCCATGCTTTCTTCTTGGATGAAAAACTTCAACTTCCCCTCATAACGTACTTGGGGAATATCAAAGACCTATTCCAGGGGTGGGTATTCTGGGAATATTCAGTCTATAAATATTGCATGTCATAAGTTAAAATAATGTTCATTTCATGTAGATTAATGCATATTAAGTTCTCATCTTTGTGTTTTTATGGATGAAGAGAAGTGTGCAAGGATTATCAAGTATTTTTGGATGACAATAAATTTAACCCAGTGATTCAGCCAAAGGTACTGATTTTCTATTTTTAAGGCATGTTACGGGATTGGGCACTGTGCTGCACGTCTCATGGCAGCAGGGAATTCAAGTGAACTAATTTTATGAGCAAAGTTTAAACTCTGCTGCAATAAGAAATTGTACTATTTGAATTATTTTGCTTCTTCTATCCAAAACATCCTAATTTCAAGAAAGTTGGTTTTGCAACTGTTGAGGTCTCGCAAACTTGGCTTTTGTAGGCCTATTTGAGCTTGATGGCTCACTTCTTCATATGTAGTTTTAACTGGCAATCATAAACCAGTGACAACAACTAGAGCCTCAGAACCTGGGATACATCGCTATTCTCTTCGACCGCTGAATACATTTTCAAGGATATTAAAATGTAATTATTCTGAGCTGTTGAAAATCTATGATGTGGCAATGTCTTTCAACAAGTTAACAGCATCTGATTTTGAGATCTTGCATTATTGGACAACTATGGCTGCCTATAGCGCTCCAAGGGTTAAATAGCATCGATTTGTCCCTCACTTCCGTCTTTTCCTTACATCTTAGTCCCTCCCACGAAGAAAGATGCAAGAAAAGAATGCAAGGAGAGAAGAAACAAAGGAAATGAGATGTTTTATTTCGTTTGAGGCGTCGTGTGTCTGATGGCACACGGCTGGATTCGCTGTCAGCGTATGTCATTACTGATTGACATCACGGCTTTCAGCTGAAGGTGTTCGGAGAAGGCCGCTTGTGTGTATCCTCTCTCACGGCTCAGAGCTCCCTCCTCGCTCCGCTCTCCTCCCAGCAGGAATAAGTGCTAGGAGACGGCATGTTCGGAACAACCTCTGGTTCAAATTAAGCCCCAACAGCAAGGAAATGTCATAAGAGAATTTAAATGTACCCCTGCTGACAGGAAATGACTCCTTGATATTGAAGAGCCGCCATATTTTATTGTAGGTATGAAGTTGTTTTGAAAGTAGCTGGGCCAGGTCACGCGGTAACGGAGTTACAAAATTGATGTATTTTGTATCATAGCTCCTGAACTAATTAAGATAGTTACAATTAAAATACCTTTGTGTAGGTCCTCCCCAGTACTGTAAACAACAAAATGGCTACATTTGTTCATTTGACTTGCTTTGTATTTTGGGTGAAAATGGCAAAAATCTGGTTAGTAATGGAGTGACAAATTTATAGCTCTGTTACCGACCAGTTTCTGACGTTTTCACCCAAAATAACTCTGTAACTCTATCTTACTTAGTTTTGGAGCTATGATACAAAATGCACAAATTTTGTCACTCCGTTACCGCGTGACCTGGCCCAGCTGTTCTCCATCTGAAGTGAAACCCACTGCAGGTCTGCGTGTGCAGAATGTGGCCTTGTAGGCAAATGCTCCCTAAAGCCTGCTGCACTGAACTGGAATTCGATGCTGGATTTAGGGAGTCTATTTGGACAGTCTGTGCCCCTGAGAAGCAACCAAGTTTTCTTGATCTGCGACTGTGGCCCATTAATTTTTATTTTCCTCCCAGATCATCTGTCTTCCTGTGTAAGGGGGCATTATGCACTTACATCCTCAGCCAGACAGGTTTACTTCTCCTCCAGTGGTTTTAAACCCATCCATCTTTTGTGTTATTACATGATGATAATTTTCCTGATTATCATCCTGAAGTATTACCCATGAACTGCTGTATGTATCTCTGCCTTCTTTGCGCATCTTTGCTTGTCGCTTCAGTTTAAAAAATTTTTTTTTTTTTCCCGGGCAACCTGTGTGATTGATGAGTGTGTCTGTCAACTAGTGTTTTTACAATCCTGCCTTAAAATTAGCGCTTGAATATTAAATACTTTTTTTGTATTTCATGAAGCTGAATTTTGTAAATATAATTGTGATTCATTTCTAGAACGGTCACTGCAGTCCCAGCTGTCTGAATGCTGATTTTGATATTAACGCAGCCCTGAGACTCCATGTAGCAGCCTGTGGTCTGCGGAGACGGCCCACACTTTCCCTCTCTGCACATCCCGTTTTGTGCAAACTGTGTTACTTTCTTCACTTTCGCTCTTCAGTCGGCTGTCCTCCCGACAGTGAGTGTGTACTCACAGGAAGGGCGGCTGGGTCATGTATATTTGAGCGCTTCCTGTCTGCATTAAGCTTGGAGCAGAACTCCGAGTCGTGTTATGTCTTTTTTTTTTGTTTGTTTTGTTTTGGTTGTTAGTTACCCCGCCCGAAGGGGGAAGGCAATGGGTATTGTTTTCGGTTCATTTTGTTTGTTAACACTTTAGCAGCAAAACTAATGGCCAGATTCATCCCAAATTGGGTTTAGGGATTGCCACTGACCCAGAATAGATGCCTATTGAATTTAGGAAAAGTAGGTCAAAGTATGTGGGAGGGGCGGAGTTTGTTGCGCCTGGCACCACTTGTTTACCTTTGTTTTTTTTTTAAGGCTCAAAGATGTATATTTCAGTTTGTGTCAAAAGACTGTTCATGAGAGAAGGTGATGCATAAGCCATGAATGTTTTTTTTCACTAATTGTTTTTATCCTGGGGAGGGAGTGCCTGTGTGTGTCATGGTCTTTTAATAGCTGAGAATTGCTGGATTTTGGAGAAAGAGGCTGAGCTTTTGCGCGCTGTCCCCTGTCTGACCCTGGTTTTGAGTGGGGTGGGTTTCTTTACAGGTGCGTGTGCGCTGTCCCTGAAAGCCGGGCTTTTCTTAAAACTTGTGTTAAGTTGCATTTGAGCTGTGGAGGTAGGGCGAGAAACCTCGGGCATTCAGTGCTCGAGTCTAGACACCTGGAGGGATTTCGTGCTGCTTTCATTCAGGAACTGCACCTTATGTCTCTTCTACAGCCTTGTTTCTGGCAGAAGTTACTGTTGCTCGTGTCGATTCTGCGGACTTGAATCCTTCGTTGAATCCCCAATTTGAGTCTGCAGGGAGAATCCTGTGGTGAAGACATGAATCGAGTTTGGGCCTTTAAACCTATAATGGTGCCATTAATCGAGACTGCGAGCAGAATCCTGTTAGTAAAACCATGAATCGATTCTGCTGACCAAATCCTTTAATAAGGTCACGGACAGAATCTTCCCACGGAGTCCTGTAAATAAAGGTATGGATAGAGCCTTCAGACTGGTTTTTTTTTCTTTTTTCTTTTTTTTTTGGTCTTGAAACCATGGATCAAGTCTGAAGACTGAATCTTTTTATGAAGCCGCGTCTGCAACATCAGTCTGCAAACAACAACATGAATGGATTCTGCGGCCCGAATCCTTCCATGTAGCAATGGATGGACTCTGCAGACTGTTTAATTTTTAAAGCCATGGATTTCAATTCTGTGAGCAGAATCCTTTCATAAAGCCCGGGATCGAGTCTGCAGACTGTGGAAGCCGACATGGACGCAAAGAATCCTTTCGGATGAAGCTGGGACCATGAAGTGAATTTCTGTCGGTGACAGCAGGCTGTACGTGTGTGTGTGATTGTGTGGGTGCTTGTTGGTGTGTGTGTGGGTGCTTGTGAGGGTGTGGGTGTGTGTGTATGTGCTTGTGAGCGTGTGAGTGTGGGTGTGGGTGGGATTACTGACCTAAACCTGGTCTGTCGCTCTTGGTCACTGTGAATGTCCACTCCAGTGTCACTTTGAAGGCAAAACCCCTCAGGAAGTCTCCTCACTGTCCTGGTCGTGCCAACAGCGAAGTGCTTTTCCTGGGCAGAGTGTGTGTGACTGAGTGTTTTCCTGCTGACAGCCTCATAATGACCAAGTTGCCTTGACCTCAACTACTGATTTTCCTCAGGCCTGGTGCTGAGCATTTTCCCTCAGAAAAGTCCGGTTTTCGGCAGTAGTCCTGTTCTGCGGTTTGCATTCAGAGTTTGTGCAATACAGCCGCTAAGACTGTAGTAGAGCACTGAGCATGTTCAGTGCAGAGATGTATCCAGCCCCTGATTCACCCTTAAAACTTTTCTGTTTAGTTCTAATGGCTCTAAACAGATGGGTATGTTCATTTTTGAGGAGTCAGTATGGCTGGGCTTTCTATGCTGAGGCTTGGTGCTCTGATAGAAGGATAGGGAGAGGTGGGCTTGGATGATGGGTACGGAGAGTTGGGCTTGGATGATGGGTAGGAAGAGTTGGGCTTGGATGATGGGTAGGGAGAGTTGGGCTTGGATTACGGGTAAGGAAAGTTGGGCTTGGATGACGGGTAAGGAGAGTTGGGCTTGGATGAAGGGTAAGGGGAGTTGGACTTAGATGACGGATAAGGAGAGTTGCACTTGGATGACGGGTTAGGAGAGTTGGACTTGGATGACTGATTGGGAGAGTTGGCCTTGGATGATGTGTAGGGAGAGATGGGCTTGGATGATGGGTAGGGTGAGTTGGGCTTGGATGATGGGTATGGAGAGTTGGGCATGGATGATTTGTAGGGAGAATTGGGCTTCGATGATGTGTAGGGAGAGTTGGCCTTGGATGATTTGTAGGGAGAGTTGGACTTGGGTGATGGGTAGGGAGAGTTGGCCTTGGATGATGCGTAGGGAGAGATTGGGTTGGATGATGGGTAGGGAGAGTTGGACTTGGGTGATGGGTAGGGAGAGTTGGGCTTGGATGATGGGTATGGAGAGATGCATCCTGTGTGAATCATTGTGTGCCCTCGCGAAGCTAACCGCTCCGCTTCATATTCCCTGTGGCCTTCCTCGGACATTTAGCTCCCTCTACGTTTGTGTGCACTGAGAGGTCACGTGTTTGTGTTGTTTTATGTGAAACCTGGGGCTTGGTGTGCTTTCCTTGCAGGCAAAAACGTGTTATGAGTGCTGTAGTCATGCTGAAATGGTGTAGTTACCTGCCAGTAGGGCTGACAGCTGATGGCCTCAAAGCCGCTACTTCTGACTGTCTGAACCCTGATCAAACCTGACCAGGACCGAGAGATACCTGGCCAACTGCATGCTCTGTTAGCAGTGAAATCTCTCTCTCTCTCTCTCTCTCTCTCTCTCTCTCTCTCTCATATAGCCCTTTCTTCTTCCTTTCTCCTATGGCTTTTGTTCTCTATAAATCTGTGCCCATTTCTGTCTTTCTCTGCATGTGTTCTCCCATCTATGGGCCCACCTCTCACACCCCCCCCCCCCCCCCCCCCCCCCAAACCTTGCGTATTCTGGCAGCGAAAGGGTTACCATGGATACTGCGTGTTTTTGTTGCTGTTTCCCGCAGCTCAGTGCGGAGCTCTGTTTCCGTGGCGACGGCCGCGTTTTCCAAGCAGGCCGTCGCGAGCGTTGCGGTGCAATTCATTGGCATTACGGTCATACCTGCCGGAGTGTGGTTGGTGGGTGGGTGGGAGGGGGGGGGTCTGCAGATGAGGCTTCTTCCTCTGCCGCAGAAATAACAGCTTTTAAAAAAACACATGCGCGTGCTAGACGCCCCCCTCCGCAACGCCCGCGTAAAAATCACAGACGGGCGGTTTGGAAATGAGAGCAGGCAGGCCGAATCAGCCGCTGCGATGTGCCACTGCGAATCCTGCACCAGCCATGCGCAAATGTTGGCCTCCATTAGAGCCCTGCGCCAAGCTTTCTCAATCACCCATCCCCCTCCACACTCGGTGTCAGACTGAGAGAACAGCGTCACGTTAAAGCCGACTGACTGGTATTACCCTGAACATACTGGTATCTCCATTAAAACCGCTTAGAGTGGTGCTTCGGGGTAACAAAAATAGGTATGCAGTATGTCAAGTCTAAGAATAAACTTCCTTTCAAAGCAAAGGTTTGCATTTGTCATAAACTGTTGAAGGAAATTCAAACCATCAACCCTCGACGTATGGCTGACATCCAACAGCTCGCTGTTGAGAGTCCGATGTAATGATGCAGTTCCCATTTTGGAAAATTGGGCATACCTGTGAGAGATCAGAGCAATATTACACCCTATTAACAACGGTTCTCAAAATCGTTGGGGCCCCTCGTGTGTACAGTACACTGATTTTTGCTCCCACCACTATTACAGTCTTAGAGTTGTAACATGGTGTTAATGTTGCTTAATTAGTGGCTTTTAAGGCTCAGAGGAATGATGCACCCATTTTGCCACATTATGTCAAAAAATGGCTGTGCAGTTTATGAACAATAAAAGCCCAATATTGACATTGTGTTTATTTTTTCCATTTTCGGAGTAAATACGATGAACCAGTATTTAAAATAGATTAAATTCAGAACAGTGGTAATCAATTCGATGATAATTAGGTTTCTTAGCACTGCTGTTTGCGTTCTTTTTAATTGTTTTTCCCCAGAACTGTATGCAAAATAACACAATTAGTTTCACTCATAACTGGCTTATTTAGTGACCATGTGTCTATATATTCACCAGCTTGAAGCCAGTTGATTCTTTAATTTAATCAGTTACAATAGTTGAGCTTTCTGTGCAATGAGAAGGCATTTAAATCTAGTGTAACGTGAATATGGAAGTCCTCAGGGCCTGCATAGCTATGTCATGTGGCTTCACTGGGTAAATAATCCTCAGAAATGAGTGGTGCAATTAAGATGAAACTAACTTCTCATTAAAATACTGGGATTGAAATTCTGGTTGGAGAACCGCTGCTCTACGATGCCCTCAAATGAAGACCATGTCATTCAGCCGTGCTTTATGGATGCAGTGCACCGCACCGTCAATGACGTCATGGAGAGGGGACGAAGCACTAAAAGCATTTTCAATGGAAAAGTCTGTAATGCCAAGGATGAAGATTGCATGATGTGAATCCCAAACCATTCTCCCAAAAACCAATCTGCTTTATACAGCCAAACTGGGGAACATATCTAGCCAATCGTGTCGTTGCACTGAAGTAAAGCACAGTTCAGATTCACTGCAGTTTCAACCCTCATGGTTTCAACAGATGTGGCGGTTGTTTTTTTTTTTTTTTTGTTTTTTTTTTTGTTGAACTGCTCTGGTGGGATGAGTCATCGAGAGTAGTTCATCATTCACCTCAGTAGGATGAGCCGACGGCGTCACGTCACTGCAAGCTGTACAGGAAATAGGTGTCTTGAAACCTTGTGCATGTGTAATAGATGAATAACCTGTGGGGAAAAAAGTATTTCAAACCATAATAACAGGCAAAATTGCCAAACTTTTTTAGTGGTTTTCATCAGAATTGACCAGTGATTCTGTAGAAGTAGATTTCACGTCCCAGTGACCATTGAAAGTGAAGTTCGGGCTCTCTCCCCATTCTTTTAGATTGGGGCCAAGATGGCCTCCGAGTGGCCGAGTTGCCTGTAAATACTTTGGTGCTGTATGTGCTGCACTTCACTGGCTCCTGGAAAGAAGAATCTTCAGCAGTCTGCCCACTCGTGTGCTTGTGTATCGCTTCAAGTGCTTTGATTAGAAATGCAGGGCTGTGGCTCTTGAACTTAACCAAGCTCCGTGCTGATGAATGGCCCGGAGTGCTGGGCACATTTAGGTTCTACGCAGGGTTGTCGACTGACGGCACACAGTCTAAAGTAAGTACTAATGAGTATTCATTATAACGGTTTGCCATTTTACTAGATTTACTAATGGACTCCTTTGTTGATCTGGCGGCGTATGAGGACTTCCATGCGAGTGACGCAAAACTGGATTAGTCATTTGCTTCCTCGCGTATTTTCCTGTTCGAAAAAGTACCGAGAAAAATGGCTGATGGCTTTGTGTCAGTTTTAGGGGAATAAGTGTGACTCAACTGGAGCCAGTGCAGTACATTGCCGGCGATCCATGTCACAGGTGAGCACAAAAACCAGTGGTGATCTGAACCCAGTCAGAATGAAATACTGGCCAACTGAAGGGGCTGAAGTGCTTGTCTACCATCTCCTTTAGTGTTGAGAGTGAAAGGTGAAAATAATTTTAAATAGTATTTAAGAAAAAAAAAAGTGTGTATGTTGAGACAAGTTAGTCCTCCAGTTAGTGACAAGGGGTGGAAACTCACCAGTATGCACAGTGGACTCCAGAATTATTAGCCCCCTGACTGGAAATATACTGATAACCGAATAAAATAATATGCCTAGTGAATGTGTCTGGAAGTGTATTCCCTGTCCAGAGTGCCAATAATTCTGCAGCCCATTATTTATGTTGTGAAATGTTTTGCCACTGAACCTGAATCAATTCAATAGCAGCCATTTTACAAATTTAGGATCCCATTGCTTTTTCTATACCCCCCCCCTCCGGTAAACAGTCAGTTCACCACGATACAGACCTGTTCCCCACTGTCTTCATTCAGTCTTCCCATTGAGTCCTACAACCTCTGAAATTCAAACGAGCTCTCGCGCTGTTCCGAAGAACAACCGGAAAGATTTCCCTCGCTGTTAGTCCCTTACTGCTCCAGCCTTTCAGATGCAGTTGCACCCTGGGATGTGTGTATATATATATATACTGATTTCTAGGCTTTTTTATATAGGCTGATTTCTCACAGCTGCTGTTCGCAGTTAATGTTCTTTTGAACATTGATTATGACTGAAAAGTGTTCGGTCAGTCTTTTGTATATTTTGTGAATGCGTCCCGAAAGTATACGTTCAGTCACACCGTTTCCTGTCATTCCAAGCTGTTCGCTTGTACGAGAAAAAAGGGACATCAGCCAATGTATCATGCATTTATAATCTAATGCTGGCTATTGAGTCACTGTGGAAAGCGCTGAGTATTCTCCGAGGACTGCGAAAGAATGCATGTGCTAGTTTCTTGATTAATATTAATTCATTTTTTACTGCTCTGTCACTATGGCCAATGGGGTATTGTCATCATGCTGGCGTGTGTGTCTGTCGCTCCTACCTTTTGGTCTCTCCGTATTTTAAGGTATATGGCTTCTGAAATGAACTCGCACACTTTTCAGAGGACATCCCTGAAACTTTGCACACATGCTGTGGGTAGACTGATGAGCAAATTGCAGTCGTGACTCCGGCGGGGGATGCTATGCTCCGAGAGCTTTCTTGTTGTTTTGGACTACATCTCCCATCAGACCGTTGATAGTTTTCATTCCAGCTATTTGGAGAATGACTGGCTCGATTTGCTGCGTCTTGGTTACATTGATCAATTATTGACCCCACTGCAGTGGTGTTTCATTGTGCTGGTTTTCATTGATTTTGTCACTCTGCTGTTTTTATTGACTTAAAAATTGAAGTTTTTTAAATTTTTGCTTAATTTTCTTCAGTGTTGGTTGATACTGAAATAAATCATTTCTGTTACTTTGCAAATACGGGACAGGCTTGACCTGTGGGCTTCTGTTGTGTGTTGAAAACCAGACCCGTTAGCACCACTTGATAATTTTACTTGCTGCGGATCAGAAACTGTATGACATTGATTGAAGGTGCGGGCAATTACTACAGCAGATGATGGAGCACTGTTCAGCCGGCTGTTCATCATTCATTTCAGATCCAAAAACGACATTAAAATCCTGCACAAAGGTGACTGTGATTCATTAAAAAGTAAGATAAAATAAGATGGTAAATTAAAAATGGGGGAAAAAATAATTGGCTTTTTCCAATCATAAATAATAATAATAATAATAAATGGTGATTCAGTCCATGTGTCCATCCTACTCGATAGATGTACTGGTGCCTGTCTGTCTGAAAAATTTAAATCTCTACATTTTCGATCCACAGGCAGGTCCAAAGTCTTTGTCGCCCTTCAACCATGGAAATGTAGTTTGGTCTTGGTGCATTTCTTCTTATGTCACTGTTTACTATCGAATGGTCACATTATGTTAATAAGAATGATTGTTGACACCCTGAATTAAATAAATAAATGGAAATTTCTGGCTAATATAGTTATATCAAGCCATTACCGCATTTCCAGTTTCTTTAGGATGATAAAATGGATGATTACAGAACCCGGTTCCAATCCATTGTCTTTGGAAAAGTGAAAGAGCTGAATTGGGGCAGTTGAGGCCAATGGGAGTTGACCTTTCTAAGAGAAGTAATGGGTTTGGAGGAGGACCTTCATAAGAATACTGCTTGGAGCCTTAAGCCTTATTAGCTCCTGCCGCCCACGGTGCGGGAGCTATGTTATCGGGCTCCGCGCATGTGTGGGTCCGTCAACACATTTCGCTTCATCTCATCAACGATTTCAGTTACAGGCTCCTAATTTTTACTGGACATGCATCTCATAAAGGCTGACAAATGACATGCCTGAATTTGACCTTGGCCTATTTTTTTCAAGGTCACTGGCCTAAATATATCACCAAAAACTTCAACATTTTGCTTGATCTCGTCAACTATTTCAGTTACAGGCTCCTAGTTCTTCCTGGACATGCATCTCATAAAGGCCTACAAATTATGTGCCTAAAGGTGACCTTGGCCTCTTTCTCAAGGTCACTGGCCTAAAAATATCACCAAAGATTTTGACATTTTGCTTTATTTCATCAACTATTTCTGTTAGAGGCTCCTAATTTCTATTGGACACGCATTTCATAAAGTCCAACAAATGACGTACCTAAAGGTTGTGATGGGCGAGTTCAGTTTTTAACATGTTAAACACTTTGTGCTACATTTTACTGCATGAAAAATGCTTTGTAAATCAAGATTGATTGATTGGGCACATAAGGGCACATCCATGTTCTGTAATGGCCATCAGTTTGTGGACTGGAATCCTGTTGAAATTTCCTAATGAAAAACATTGAAACTCAATAATGGACACTTTGTACTGACAGTATAGATTTCCTGTGTTTGACCTGAGTATATGGGTCATTAACTGCAGTTTACTGTATGCAGCCTTTTTTTCTTAATCTTAGCTTGGGTTTCAAGACTTCTGGACTAGATCGCATGTAGTTTTTCTTTTGTGTGAGTAGTAGGCCTGAAGGTGCTTCTCCATCACTGGGTCAACAGCTGATATTTTACTCTGTAGACTGAGTTACATGGAGGATCATGTGACCTGGGTGTATTTCTGTGGAGACTGAATGGGGGGAGGGGCAGAGTGGGGGTCCTGTTGTACAGAATGTTAAAAAGACTAAGGGCAGGGAAGTGATTCAACTGCCACAAAGTATGAACTATGCTGAAAAAATGTTTGTTTTTTTTTTTTCCTGCTGCCTATTTCCTGAGAGTAATTGCGTAAATTTACTGGGGTGGACTCGTGGATCGTGTGTTGCAAATATTCTGATTTTAGCAGATGAAAATCTGCACATTTACCTTTGTGTGATTTGTTTAAGTATAAATGTGAAAGGTCCATCCATGTCCGATAACCTGTAGGGTCCAAGGTTGCCTCCTCACCTTCCTCTGAAGCACAGAAGCACCAATGCATTGGGAATTCACTTGCGGTGAAATCCCAAATATTAGGTCAGTATCTCTAATAGTATGTAAAAGTAGAATCATTAATAAATTTTCTTCCTTCATAGGACCATCTGTGATCATTTTTGTTTCCGTAATTATACCCTCCGCAACGAAGTTTAGGGGGGTATACTGGATTTTCTTTGTCCGTCTGTGTGTGTGTGCGTGCGTCTGTGCGTCCGGACCTACATCTCATAACCTACTCATCCGATTTTGAAAATTTCTTTTCTTGCTGGAAGGTCTATTGACTGTGGTACTGCCCGACTACTTGTTGTTGCGGGGGGTATCCTGTAATCCATGCTTACTGAGTAAATCTAGTTGAGGACTGGAGTAATGCCTCTTACCATTTTGGAATTATTATATTTCTAAACCACAAGGTGTCCCTATAACAACAAACATTGCGAATGACGCTGAACTTTTGAACTGTATGTCTCAGGAATAAACTTTTTAAAAAGTATTTTATTTACTTATTTTTTTTAGATTCAGTCGGTCCACACCATAATTTATTGAAGTTATGCACATTTTTGTTTTGCTATTTATAAAAGCTTTAAACTCCTTCTACATGGTGCAACCAAATCGCATGACATTTAGTGCTCTACATCTTCAGACCGTGATGCATGAGCATGGAAACCCTTCCTTCACCATCACTCTGCTTTCATGTTTTGTTTGAGTACACAGGCAAAACCATTTTGGAGACACCTGTTCCACTCAGTGGTCCTTTGTTGCTGTGTCACCAAGTTTTGAAAGTCACTATTTTGCGCTGCTTGATTCCCTGGCAAAAAATAGGACATCACTCTTGTTAGAGACATGTGGAGTCAGCGCTAGAACACAATTCAGTGTGCAGGTGGCGCCAGGCGCACATGAACAGCCATAATTTGCATTCAGCCATTGATTCTTGTTGTTTTCATTGTTTACTACCTTCGCCAACGAAATTGGGGTGGAGGTTATGTTTGAAGTAATGCTCTGTTTTTGCTGAAATTTTGTGGGTGCATTTCTATTACATCAAGGATGAACACTTGATTTCCACTGCGATCAGTGAAACAATATGGCTACCACGGCAGCCATCTTGAAATCGTATGGCACACAATAACTCAGCTTTGCTCCTACTCATGAAGATTTGGACTGTGCTGCCTTGGCGGAGGTTTGCACTCTACGAGTGCCTCTAGTATGGCTTTTTGAACGATGGATCAGAGTTGTGTTGGGGGGGGGGGTTAGAATCTGTGTTCAAAAGGCTGAGATGGTCCAGATAAAGAAACTATTATTTTTGAAACCAGTCAACATAAATGTTTGAAGAATGCTTTTTCCCATCTGGGCATTAGATCTGATTGACTTTCAGCAACGTCTGAGATTGTGGGCGTCAGGCCTAGGCGACTTTTCGGCTAGTTGCCCATCTTTAACGTAAAAATTCCTTTTTTTTTTTTTTTTTTTTTTAAGCCCTTGAAGCTTAATGGGGTATGTTTTATTTTTTTTTTGCAGATGTCCACCACCCAGTTACTAAAGCACAGACAAGCAACAGCCGCAGCTTCAACTGCCACTGACCAAAACGCACAAACTACATTTCCCAGAAATACGCTGGTCTCAGAGGAACACAACAGGGCTCCTGGTGGGCTGGCCAACCACTGTATGTCCCACTCCAAATCGGCAGGTTTTGACGACGAGGACAGCCTCTCCCCCTCCCTCCCGTCCCGACCGCTGTGCGGAGAGGAGGAGGATGATGGAGGGGGCGGGGGAGGGGCCCGGGTGAAGAAGAAACGGAAGAAAAAAGACAAGAAGGAGCCGTCCGCCTTTTGGCAGAAAGTGGAGAAGGAAACGAAACCAAAGAAGAAGAAAGAGCTTAGGGAAGGGAAGGATGCCCTCCCACGGAAGTCTAAGGAGCCCAAGAAGGCCCGGAAAACTCGGGACCAGAAAGTCAAGGCAACTCGTGACTGTAAGGCTGCAGCTTCTCCTCCCAGACAGCGGGGGCGCAAGGCCAGGTGAGTCCACAATTTTCATAGTCCACCCCCCTCTCTCACACCCCGGGATTGTTTATTTTACATATTCTGAGATTCCGTTGGATAAGCACCGGGCTCCTGCTTAGCCTGTTGTTTTTGACTCCACTCAAGAATGATAAGATAAGACCGTGGGGTAATTTGTCCTCTGCATTTGACCCATCCTATAGTTAGGAGCAGCGGGCAGCCACAGAGCAGCGCCTGGTGACTAACTCCAATTCCAAAGCTAGTACTTTGCTCAGGGGTACTGGTAGGAGCATTCCCACGATGCATGTTTTTGTGTGGGTTGGCCATAGGAACATGCACTCCATTGTAGGTTGGGCCTCCTGCCTCATGCATAGTAGCGATTATGGCTACCCCAGTCAATCTGTTTTAGTCCTGTTTTACTTCAGTGCCCCGCCACCCGAAGAGTAGGTCGGGGGATTATTGATTTTGGCCGTGTCTGTTCATGCGTGCGCCTGTGTGGATCAATCCCTCTGATCCTATATGCAGCAGCCTCACCATTTTACACTGATTTTATGACCTTTACCAAAGCTTTAGTTAGCTGTTGCCTTTTTTGTGACCTCTGACACTTGTCCTTTCAGCGATGACCTCCATCATTGTTTTTTATATTCGAAGCAAATCTTCGGCACTGTTGTTCAGTGGCCTTCCAGAAGTGCCAGTGTAGGTTGGCGGCATCATCTGGTTGTGTTTTTGAATGTTTCATTGACTTGTGACATTTAACCTTTTTCCCTGTGAACTTGAAGTTTTTCTCCAGTTTTAAATTTTTTGAATAATGTTCCGATCTTTTAATCTGGAACATCTAAGCCTACTTAGTTTAGGTCAAGTTTAGGTGCAGGTATGAAAATTGACCTAAAATAGACCTCCACAAGATATTTAATGTGACCTTTGACTGGTGACTGTGACCTCAGTTCCGTTTCTTAAGAACGTCTTCCAAACTACAAGTGTTATGGCCTTTCAGTAAATTGCTTTACAGTTTTCCGCCACTGGATGGGTAGGCCGGGGAACTCTTGATTTAGGTGGTGTCTGTACATGTGTCTGTCATCGAACTGTCCATCCATCCATCCTTCTGTCCATGTGTGCCTTCTTTGGCAGGGTATTACAGTTGCTGTACAGCTTTGGCAACTAAAGGCAGGTTTGGATAAAAAGTCTGAGGATCACCTCTTAATGTGTTATAGTGTGTTATAGGGTTGTGCCGATTGTGGACCGCAATTTATTTATTTATGTATTTATTTATTTATTTGTTTATTTTTTAAGGCGTAGTACCACCACCTGCTGCCATGGGGCGAGCATCGGAGCTTTCCCTTTTCCTTTATTAACCCCGATGCAGGTTGAATGAAAGTGTTAAACGTCAAGGGGCGTGAGAAGTGCTTCCGGAAAAAACTGGACTGACGTCAGTATTTTTCGACAACATGCTGCACGGAACCAAGTAAAGGACTACAGAATCCTCTCATATTAACCAATTAGGCAACTCCTAGAAAAGTAAACCTGTTCCCATTTACTTTGCTTGATTGACAATCAAATGGTGGATTCGTTTACTCTCTAAGTTGAATGAGTAGAGCTGTTTAGACAGCATGTTTGATTGATGCATTTCGAAATTCCAATGGCCAAAGAACAGCAGATTTGCATGAACACGATTGTCATTGCCACACCATTTCGTGCGACTGATCATTTATATCCCAAATCCACGTTTCATCCGCTTTTGGGGAAGAGGAAGATTTTTTTCTAATTATTCAAATTACTGGCATTTTTTCTATTTAACACCGCAACCCAGTTAGGTTTGTCTGCTTTTCACCATCACATCTTAATCGTTGTAGGCTACTGAAATAGTTTGATTGTTATTCAGACCAAGTACATGGAAGCAGATTTAAGGAAGGGTGGAGCACCTGCAATTAGCGAAATCTAAACTTGGGCTTCTTCCCGGCGGCATTTTAAATCGTTTTAAGCCGCTTCAGATGTGTATGTTTCAAGAAATTACACGCGACTGCCTACACACCCCATGATGGCAAGTTGTCTCATCACACTTTAAAAAAAAATCCTCGTTCAACATTGCCACATCCCTACTCAGCATTTCATCTCTCGCTGTAGTATTTTTACGAGATCTACAATGATGAAATAAAACTTAGAGATTTGTTATAAGACCGCCTTTGATTTTAAGCGTCTAGAAAATACACAAGGTGGAAAACATTCTGAAAAGCGGATGAAACGTAAATGTGAGATATAAATGACCAATCTCATGAAATGGCGTGGCAATGACAATCGGGTTCATGCAAATCCTCTGTTCTATGGCCATTTAAATTTCGAAAAGCACCAATCAAACATGTCTTAATAAACAGCTCTACTCATTCAACTTAGAGTAAACAAATCCACCATTTGATTGTCAATCAAGCTAAGTAAATGGGAAGAGGTTTACTTTTCTATGAGTAGCCTAATTGGTTAATACGAGACGATTTTATAGTCCTTTACTTGGCTCCGTGCAGCATGTTGCCGAAAAATACTGATTACAGTCAAGTTTTTTTCCGTAAGCATTTCACATGCCCTTTGATGTTAGGCATGTTTGTTGAAGACAGTACGAGGATTAATAAAGGAAAATTCAACTGGTGTATAATCTAGATTCATGGAGCTGAAAAGAAGTTTTGTCTCCAGTCAATAGGAATTTCGATAGTTACTGAGGATACCAAGGCTTAAAATGTCCATGTGTCTGTATTTGATGAAATTTTTGTTTATCAAAATGCAAATTTTGAAGATTGTAAATGGCTGAAAATTTATTGTCGAATGGAACTTTGACGTTGTTTTAAGCATGCCCACCTCTTGGCTTACTAGCGGACCCTGCAGTCTCTCTGCCTTGCCACCGAAGCTCTGGAGACATATCTTCAGTAACAGCCGTGGGTTTCACTAAATCATCTGACACCCCAGTCAGCTACCACCACACACAAAGCAAGAGCACTCAGAGCGCAGCCCCTTCGCCGTGCCAAGGCAACTCTGCATTAGTTATTTTTGTTGGCTGATGTAGGGTGTTGTTGCATTCCACCGCCAAATTTCCCAGGGGTGAAAAAATATGAAATTCCCAAAATTCAGCCAAAATATTGTGCATAGCCCAGTTTTTGGTCCCAAATAATCGGTACGCAAAGTTTAAACAAAATCCGAGTCAGTGAGCAACACCTCCATCTGAATGAACATGGAATGACTCGTAGGTTCTGAAAGGTTTGTTCCCTCATTCTGTATTCTTATATTAATGATGTACTGAATGACCATTTCTCATGATCTCCTCTGCCTCCCGCTGTCCTCCACAGGGAGCATGGGCCCGTCACCCCAGAGAAAAAGAAAAAAGGCAAGCGGAAATGCGAGGCCATGCTGGAGGCTGGCGATAGCGACGATTCGACGTCCTTGTCCGCCCTGGCGACGGGGAACGAGGAGAGCATGGATGCGCTGGACAGCACGGTGAGAGCTTCCACTGGCTACACATACGGATGGTTCCTACCAGGGGACACTGCAGGAGATGAGTGTGGGCGAACTCTCTGCTCTTAGGACAGTTGTTTTGTTTATCCATTATGCTACTTTGCTAACGGGGGGGGGGGGAAAGAGTTTCAGAGATTGTCTGGGTTTCGTTGAGGAGTAAGAGAAGGTCATAAAGAAGGAATGGACGCCCATTTATAGCATATTTACGTAATGTTGACCTAAAAAAATAAGGGTTTTTATTGTGAGAAAATAAACTGCTGCTTCATGGATATCCCATCTTTGTAGAGATAAAATCGTGCAAAGGAAAGGGAAAATAAGTGGTGCTTTAAGGCAGGAGTAGGGAGCCACAGCCCTGCATGTTTTACATGTCCCTCTTCTCTACCCCTCCAGTGGTTTATGGGAGATGTAGTGTTGTGTGATGTGGTGCATCATTTGTTACATTATGGGCCGAGTTGCTGCTGTAGGAATGTCTGGGTAAGTCGTCGAGGAACCGAGATGTCTGATGGGTCAGAAGGACCTTCTATTTTAAATATGGGAGTAGCAGTAGTCCAGAGGAGGTGATAAGCGCCCAGGCTGAGCACTGGATTTAGGAGATGGTGAGGTGGAAATCCCAAGTTATTGAAAAAAGTAAAAGCCCCCTCCTGGTACGACTCCTCAGTCAGAAGGTGCGAATTATTGGAGGCCGAGTTGAAAGGCCGTCGTCTCAGGGCTTCCTTCCTCCGGTGAGCTGACGTGGACGTAACCTTTGGAAGCTGTACAGTAGAATTTGTATGGTGGGCAGTTGTTGTTGTGTTCTCGGTGAGGGTCAGTTTGGTTTCTGAGATCAGTGAGATTGTGGGGGGGGGAGCTGTGTGGTAGTGGTGTAAGGAATATGAACCTGGCCTACTGCCTGAGTGACAGCTTCAGAATTCATTGTTGTGATGTTTGCTGGTATTTTCCTTTGCAACAAAACTTAACACTTGGTTCTTAACTCTGGCATGAATGTTGAAGTCTTTGTTTGCTTTATTATATACTCAGTCCATATGAAAACGCACCACACACGAGATCTGGAATAGCTCCACGGATTGATATGTGAAGTATATACATATGATGCATTTGAGATAATGAATGATTTAAAAAGACATGTAAATAGCATTCAATTTGATTCACGATGATATTAATGCGCGAGAGAGGTTTAACTGGTGTAGGGGTCAAACAGGAAAGTCAATAACGGGTGTGACCACCATTTGCATTGACACATGCGGTGCATCGTTGTCGCATGGAGTTGATCAGTCTCTGGATAGTGTTCTGAGGGATAGCATTCCACTCCTGAACAAGGGCAACCTCAAGTTCTCGGATGTTGTTCATCTGTCGTCGACGTGAAAGACGTCATCCAATTTCATCCCATAAGTGCTCGATAGGGGAGAGGTCGGATGACAGAGCTGGCCACTGAAGCACGGGGATGTTCTGCTGTGCAAGGTACTGCGTGGAAACCCTTGCAGTGTGTGCCCTAGCGTAGTCCTGTTGGAACGTGTGGACATCGTGGTGTTGGTTGAAGAACGGCACAACATGGTTCTGCAGCACCTGGTCCCGGTAGTAGACGCCGTTCACCCTTCCTCTGCCGATATGGAGAAGGGTTCTGTGACGTTAGCTTATTCCACCCCACACCATAACGCTGCCACCACACTAACGGTCCGTTTGAACGGCACAATCGATGTTATAACGTTCACCACGTCTCCGCCAAACACGTATACGGCCATCTGCGTTCCTTAAGTGAAATCATGACTCGTCAGAAAAGATGACACCGTGCCATTGTCGTAGTCACCAATTCTGATGCCTGTTTGCCCACTGTAGAAGCTGGTTTCGGTGACGATCCGTCAATATGGGGCCGAAATAAGGACGTCGTTCACGCGGGCCTGCAGCTCGCAGACGGTTCCGTACGGTGTTGGGGTGAATGAATCCACGTTGTCCTTGGACCTGAGCAGCCGTTCTTGTCGGTGGTAGTGTTTGGTCTCGGACATGATCCCGTACGGTCTTACGGTCCTGACGTGCCGTTGTGTCACGTTGACCCGGACGAGGACGGTCCCGAGTGCTCCCCGTTTGCAGAAACCTTTGATGGAGTCTTGCGATCGTTGTGTGCGCGCAGTGTAGTCGTCTGGCAATTTCCCTGGTGCTGGCGCCAATTTGAAGCATGCCTATGGCACGTTCCCGTTTAGGGGCAGTAAGTCGTGGCATAGTGTCGACATTTCACAAGTTTCAGTGAAGAAGTGAAATTTTATTCGGATTCACATGCTTTTAAAGGCAATGTGTGCACAAATTCAGAGTGAAATTCATTTTTCCCGTGGTGTGCGTGCAAGATGTTGCATTTTTGCAAAAAATTGCCTAGCGTTACAGTTGAATTGAAATTCTTGCATTTCTTGCACCTGGCATGTCTGGTGACGTCACTGTAGTGTTTTTGTTGTTATATAAAAATCATATTGAAGTTCATTTGAACTTAAATATTGACTTTTTTTCAAGTGATGCGTTTTCATTTGTACTCAGTATAGTTTGTTGCAGCATCAACATTGCACATAGGAAAGCCTGGTTCACATCAGAGGATAATTCAGCTGATTTAGAGACTGATTCCTCCTCTTCTGATGATTTTCAAGCCTGATAATTTTATTTTACTTCATTTTTTTCTTTTATCTTAAGGATTTCTCCTGTAGCATGAGATGTGTTGAGAATCTATCTGACATTTCCAGATCTGCCTGGAAGCTCACAAATTTTGAACATGTTCAATATTTACGATCCATTATTGCATGGTGTTGGGAGGGGGGAGTATCCTCAGGGAATGTAGATGTGTCGTTCCGTGGATTTCCACGTGGGAAAGACCAGTAGCCAATTGGGAGACAAGCTGGCAAGCTTTTTCTCCGCAAGTTATTTGAGATTTTTGGTTTTGAGAGTCGGTCTTGAGTTTGTTGATCTTGAATGGATCCCGTTTGAGTGGTGTGCTGAATCGTTTGTGAGTGCACTGTGTGCACACGAGACGCACCGTAAATGTACTGTCGTCGTGTCATGGGGTCTGTTGCATCTATGCGTCTGTTAAGACTTCAAAAATCTGCTGACAAGAGCCTGGCTTTAACAACTAACAGTTCTATTCTCTTGACGTGACAACACAATCGCGCACTTGTCTGCTGATGTTAAATTGTCACACACACTCACAAATGAGTTTATCAAATGTGCAGTTTAGTCCTGAGAAATTTAGGTCAGTGGTGGTCGGATGAACAAAGGTGATGTGTGTCTAAGCAGCTCATCAAATCCAGAAATGATTTAAAATAGGAGAAATATGTGGATGCACTGCACTTCTCAAGGGGTAGCGTGTTTTTATTTTGTTTGAACTGCGCCTTTGGAGAGACTGGTGCTATGTGTACAGACATGAATGAGAAAGCAGTTTCCTGTGTGCGTGTGTGTGTGAACAACTCTCTCCTCTGTATACAGAAGCGTCGCTCAGGCAGACAGGTGAAGCGCAGGAAGTATAATGAGGATCTGGACTTTAAGGTGGTGGATGATGATGGAGAGACCATCGCTGTGCTGGGCACAGGCCGAATCTCAGCCCTCAACTCTGCCACACTGGCCTGGCAGTCAGAGGTGCGTATACACACTCACGTATTATACACACGCACTTATCAAACACATGCACATACTCTATACACATACACACACTCTCTCAGCCCTCAACTCTGCCACACTGGCCTGGCCGTCAGAGGTGCGTATACACACAGGTATTATACACACGCACTTATCAAACACTCATGCACATACTCTGTATACGTATACACACACACACACACACAAACACACACACACACACACACACACACACTCTCTCCCAGCCCTCAACTCTGCTACACTGGCCTGGCAGTCAGTGGTGTATACATATGCACAAACTCTATATACACACACACACTCTCACTCTCTCTCTCTCTCTCTCTCTCTCTCTCTCTCTGCCCTCAACTCTGCTACACTGGCCTTGCAGTTAAAAGAGCGTGTACACCCTCACGTAGTATATACACGCAATCGTACTCACTTCGCGCACACACTTGGATTAATAATTCTCTTTTCATGTCGCAGGAGCCCCCAGAGGACGAGGCCAACATCATAGAGAAGATCCTCTCCGTAAGAGCTGTAAAGAAAGAGGTATTACGAGTCCTGATGCCTTAATCAGTGCATTCAGAACTACTGCATACACTGGGCTCCAGGATTCATTGGACAGTGATTTTTTTTTTTTTTTATGTTTCTTGCACTACTTTGTTTCTGTTGGCCAGATGTAAATCCAACTGAACATGAATTTTACATGCTAAATGGAGACTGAAGGCAACTGGTCCATGAAATGAGCAGGAACTGAAGTTGGCTGCAGTGCAGGCCTGGCAGAGCCATCACCAGGGAAGACGCCCGGCGTCTGCGGATGCCTGCGTCTCAGATTAACGCTGACAGTCCGCGGTTCAGCCTCATTGTCACTGCCTCCTTTCAGACTCAGAGCGAGAGTACAGCACTGAGATACAGTTGTGTCGCTGTCCAATGAATTATGGCGCTCACTGTCAGTGAGAATCAACCCATATTAAAACCTCTTTTCCAGTCTTCTGAACTAGGCACTCTTTCTCTTGCCCTCGCTCTCTCTTTCTCTCCCTCATTTTCACTTTTTCTCTCTCTCTCCCCCAGACATCTCCTGGGGAAACTGAGGAGATCGAGGAGTTCTATGTCAAATACCGAAACTTGTAAGTTTTTCATCAAAGAGGTCATTGGAATTTCTGTTTTCAAAGCTCCATGTGAAAGTCAGTGGACCTCGCTGTCATGTTAACTTCAGATGCAGGCCTTTGTAGAGGTCTCCGATTTTTATTTTCCTCCATTGTACCCTTTTTGGAGTAATTAAAAGAACGGGCATGCTCTCGATATTTCTCTGAAGAGCGCGGTCGCACTGCTGTGATTTTGTCTGACTGTGATGCTTCACATTCTCTGAGTCTTGCTGTGTCGTTCTTTGCTTTTATCTGTGAATGTGTACATGTGAGCACTGAACATGGAAAGTCATGTTCTGGCTTTGATTTTGAGAACAAAACGGCATTTAGGCAGATTATTTCACTCCAGAGAATACCCCCGGTGTGTTAAAATGGCTGGGTTCAGGAATGCTGAAGGAGTTCTGACAGGCTGACTAGCAGAGCTGCATTGAAATAGTGTGTCACTACAGACGGTGCAGGGATCAGCATGTGCTGAGAATCGTGGCGCATTACGCAGCTCTGCTTAGTGTACTTAATTATTTTAGGGCTGCTGCATGGCCACGTTATACTTCCCTTTATCTTGAAGAAAGCCTTCTGAAGGGCTGGGCTAAATGGGATAAGAAAATGCCTGGGGTTTCCCTGACCCTTATTTCAATCAAAAAAATGTTCAGGTTTACTGATGATGAACCCCAGACGTTTTGTACCGATTTCCAACTGCAGTTTGGTCCGATTGATGTCAAAGCCCCGTCAGGTCTGATTGATTTCAAAGCCCAGTCAGGTCTGATTGATATCAAAGCCCATCCAACCGCAGTTCGATATAAATAATGATGATCCCATACTGAGTCAAGTGTCAGGTAAATCTCATTTGCATCGCTACCCAGCCTCGTTTGATGGTGTCAACCTTCAGCAGAATCTGATTGATATCAAAGACCCATTGGATATGTCAGCAAGCTCCTGTTTGGTGTGAATTAAAAGACTACAGCTCACCCTGATTAATTTGAAGTCTTAACTGGTGATATCAAACCCCAGAAGGGCTGACTGAAATTAGACCTGATGAGGGCTGACTGACATGAGACCTCAACAGGGATGACTGATATTAGACCCGAGCAGGAACAACTGATATTAGACCCCAGCAGGACTTGCCAGTATTAGATTCCAGCAGGGCTGACTGATATTAGAACCCAGCTGGCCTGACTGACATTAGACCCCAGCAGGGATGGCTGATATTAGACCTCTGCTGGACTGACTGATATTAGACCTCAGCAGGACTGAGTGACATTAGACCTCAGCAGGACTGACTGATATTAGACCTCAGCAGGACTGAGTGACATTAGACCTCAGCAGGACTGAGTGACATTAGACCTCAGCAGGACTGACTGATATTAGACCTCAGCAGGACTGAGTGACATTAGACCTCAGCAGGACTGACTGATATTAGACCTCAGCAGGACTGAGTGACATTAGACCTCAGCAGGACTGACTGATATTAGACCTCTGCAGGGCTGACTGAAATAAGACCTCAGCAGGACTGACTGATATTAGACCCCAGCAGGACTGACTGATATTAGACCCCAGCAGGACTGACTGATATTGGACCCCAGCAGGCCTGACTGATATTGGACCCCAGCAGGCCTGACTGATATTGGACCCCAGCAGGCCTGACTGATATTAGACCCCAGCTGACTGATATTATGGTGCATCCTGTATGGCAAGCACATTTAGACTGCGCTGCTTTTCTGCTGCTCATACCAGGGAGCATACACTTGAGTCTGGCGTTTTGATGCATAGAGGGCTGCAGATGCATCAACACTTTCTTTGTTTGTGCTGTGCAGCTCCTACCTGCACTGTAAGTGGGCCACACTAGAGGATTTGGAAAAGGACCCGCGGATCCATCAGAAAATCAAGCGTTTCCGGAACAAGCAGGCGCAGCTGAAACACATTTTTACTGAGGTGAGTCTTCACATTACCCTCCTGTCCGGTTCAGTGAGATGAACTAAAACTTTATACTGGAGTCTTGGTGTTCAGAAGGTTATAGTATAAAGACATTGTACATTAAAGTGGCTGTGTGCCGTCTCGGCACATATAGTTGATTATTCAATAATTACATTAAAATATGCAGATGAAGTATTTCCTGGAACAATCTTGTTTCCACTGGCTTACCACCTTCCACTCTCTGATGCAGCCAGACGAGGATCTTTTCAACCCAGATTACGTGGAGGTGGACCGAGTACTGGAGGTGGCCCATACAACAGACACTGAAACTGGAGAGGTGAGGAGCTGGCTCAGTATGCGGAAATACAGCACCATCTTGGCTCAGTGTGGGGAAACTCATGACCATTGTGGCTCAGTATGCGGAAATACAGCACCATCTTCGCTCAGTGTGGGAAAATGCATAACCATTGTGGCTCAATGTGCGGAAATATAGCACCATCTTGGCTCAGCGTGCGGAAATACAGCACCATTGTGGCTTAGTCTGCGGAAATACAGCGCCATCTTGGCTCAGTGTGGGGAAATACATGATCATTGCAGCTTGGTGTGGGGAAATGCAGTACCATAATAGCCCGGTATTGGGAAAAATGGCGCCACTAGCTGGGTCTCCATCACCTGTTTCGATGCAAATCTAGAATGTATCCCTTCGTAAAATGATGATGGAAACTGCAAAATTCACACAAAAACAAATTCGTTTAGATTAGTGCTGCACGATTAATCTAATCAAATTGCAATTGCGATGTCTAGCAGTGCAATTGCATTACCGCTAAAAAGGCAGCGATTTGCGATTCAATCTAAATAAGCCTGTGCTGCCAGTGAACATGACTACGTCTCCTTTAATTGTATGCTGTCTGTTGACGCTATGCCCACAAGCGCTATCCTGAGCTGTGTCCGAGTAGTCAAAAATTACGTCCTATAGAATAATTCCACACCATTTAATCTGTGTGGAAAACGTCTGAAGAGACCGCTTAGGAATACAACCGCGCTAATCAGAAAATTCGAATGCACTTAAAGCAGGCAACGTGAACATGATGGGGTCCCATACGCTACGCGATTGGTCAGATGAATAGTTTCCCCTTTAAATACTGCTGCTGCGCAGAATTGTGGAATAGCGTTGTCTCCTTTCTTTCCGTCTGTGTACTCTATGCTAAAGGAGGTAAATTAGGAAGCACTGAGACACTGTTCCTTAACATGTAAAGAATTCGAAGGCTCTTATCATAGTTGCCACGGCAAGTAATCATTTCTGGATCAGTTATCAGGAGTTAAGCACTTTCCCCAGCGAAAAAAACTTTTGAGATGCAGCCGTGGTCTGTGCAGCAGGTATGATCACATGACTACTCGCTTCAGTTCTCAGAGACAAACAGTGACGCCGAATAAAATCATGAGCAGGAGCGTGAGCAAGCCCAGACTGAGAGTGAGTTTGTGGCAGAAAAGAACCCCGCAACATCTACTATCCGAGATTAGGCGTGAGTCTCGCCTCTTAGTGGCATTCACGTTCCTGTGTTTTAGTAAGCAATTATTCTATCAACGCGCACTGAAGAAATTCACTCGCGGAATTTAAGTCATTGTGCATTGTTAATAAGCTTCACATGCATTTCGGTGGATTTCCCCACTAGTGACACGGAAATTGATTGACTCTCATGATTGTCTTTACTGAGGAATTGAAAGCATTGGAATTGCGTAAGGACGTTTCAAATGTTCTTATTTCATTGAAACAATTCTAACAATCATGTCCACCTTTATGCAAGTGAAACTGAAACTTCGATGCACAAGGATTTTAATTCTGCACGAGAATCTCCTTAATCAGCGTTCATTGAACAATTGCGGACTACGGTGAATAAGCCAAAAAAAATTAAAAAATGCAGGTACGGCGACGTTGAATAGAATAGAAGACATGTTGTGTAAAACTTTCAAAGTTAAAATCTCCACATCCCGCAACAACACTCCCAATCTGTATCAACACTTGGGACAGCACAGAGAGAAGCATAAGGAATGCATGTGATGAAAGCCAAGCAAATTAAGCCAAAGAGACAACTGAAATCCGCTAATGCCCAATGGTGCCACTGCATTTGTACTTTGTGCTTTATTTTTTTTAAAGCTGCAGTCCGTAACTTTGAGGAGAGAGAGGACTTCGCACAAAAATTTGAAAAAAAGCAACTTTCAGATCCCTCCCCCTCCCTCTCCACTGCGCCTCCTCAGACCCTCCCGTAGAAAGCTACCGTGCACGCGAAGGCGCGTGAACTGTTATCCATGCAACTGCGGAGAGATTTTGCACGTTCACATTATGAAAGCGGCCAAGTTGCCGAGGTGAGACGTGACTGTTGCGAACAGTCAACACTGCTGGCCAACACACGGCGCGTTGTTAGACCTGAAAATTCCGGAGCTAATATCACTCCTTTTATTGAATTCAAGTGTTTGCCACCAACATGGCAATATCCCCCGCCGCCTCAATTTTGTGTCTGTACAGACGAAGCCCAGTGCTATATCCCCTGCTTCGCGCTAATCGCGCAGCGAGGGATGATAATTAGTCCTGGCAGATTCTAGATGGTTTTCCTTCATTCACACGTTTTCCAATTCAAGAATAATCAAGTGGCAGTTGAAGACACGGCTTCTCTCCCCCATGCGATCTAAAAGCGACAAAGTATATATATTAATATATATCGGCCTACCGAAAAATTATTAGATTATAATTAGGTCTATGCACCATCACTCGGCGATGGCATTTCATAACTCTTCAGCGAATGAAGGTAATTTCGGCGACAAGTACATAGACCTGTTTTTGCAGCACGGTCGCTCAATTCGTAGTTTAAAAAAAAAAATAGACAGCTGTCCGATTGGAAAATGTAAACGGACGAAACCACTTACTAGTCTGAAATCCCGTCGCCCAGTGCAGGTGCATGGATATAATTATAATTAAATTATTTTTCTGTCCCGAATGCAGCGCATTATTTTGTCGCTTTTAGATTGCATGGGGTAGAGAAGCCGTCTCTTCGACTGCCACTTGATTATTCGTGAATTGAAAAACTTGTAAATAACGGAAACCCATCTAGAATTAGCCAGGATTAATTATTTTCAAAAAAAGGAGGAATATTAGCCCCGGATTTTTCAGGTCCAACAACACGCCTGCCAACAAAGGAGCAGAAATAAATCATGTCGACATAAACAGTAATCTACAGCAGTATGTATTCATTAAAAACCCAGCACACACTTATTTCAGGAAATTAGCCGTTTTTTGAGTACAGAAACTGTCATGAATCCAGCTGAATGGCCAGTAAAACATGTATGTCAGCATTTAGCTGTGAGAGCACAGAAACGTTACACATATTTATAAGGACAACAACACAACTGATAAGACTGCCAGGTCACTTCATAAAGAGATTTTCTGCTGCTTTCTAATAAAACAACGCCAGTAACGTTTGCCCTAGCATCTGAAACAGGCTAAAGTTAGTTCGACTGCAACATCACAGTAACATCACATGCACTGCGAAGTACTGTAACAATTACAAGACTCTGGCTATTCGAACAGCGAATGTGCTTGTAAGCGACGTTCACTCGCTTACTTGCAGAGCGAAAATGAATTGATGCTGGTAGGGCTGGGGTTAGTTTGGTGATCATGTCAGCGACGCCAAATCGCTTATTTGCAAAGCAAAAATGAACCAACAAATAGGCTATAGTAGGGGTTTACCTGTCAAGGAGAAAATTTGCAAACTCCGCGTCAGTTTTTAATCCTTCCAGATCACGGAGTTCCTTTCACTTCTAAAAATCCACTCCGATGTTCACTCTGGTTTTATCCTGGGTTTCGTTAAATTCTTTCTTTTGCACTTTTTTTTTTCTTCTGGCTTCTTTTTTTACTTGTCTTAGCCGTAAGTGCCGTTTCTGGTAACTGAGGTATCGGTATTTTTTTTCCTCGCTGATGGCTCTAAGCTCCTGAACCTGCTCTTGGAGATTTGAACTTGACTGAGCACTGGCGTGAACTGAGGAGGGAGGGGGCATCTCTGCAGCGCGTGCATTTGCACTGTTTGACGGCTGTCAGACACCGTCCTGGCTCTAATTGGTTCTTTCTAGTCGGTCCGAACGAATATTTTAAATTGCAGTAGGAGCATTAGGTGGGTTCAAATTAGCCTTTTTTTACTTACAGAGTACTAGTTTTATGTAATACTGTCTGTACACTGTGACAGTTTTGCCAAAAATGACAAAAAGTTACTTTTCTAAAACTTACAGACTGCAGCTTTAAGGGTACTCTACAAACTTTTTGCTTTTTGTATTAAGTAGTTCTTAATAGGTTTACAAAAATGCCTGCAGAAGGGCATCTAAGTTTACAATAGTGCCACTGCATTTGTACTTTCCAGAAAATATCCTGATTTTCAAAAAAGGAAAAACCTCTTTTATGGAAAATATTATTTTAAACTTGTTTTGTATTTTTGTGCACCTTAATGTTAGCATTTTTTGAGTTGAGAGAAATACCTGACAAAATCATCATTATTCTCTGCACTCTCCTTGATAACAAAGCAAGTAGGCTCAAGATATCATAAAAAAAAAAATAATCATATCGTAATCGCAATATGGTCCAGTGCTTTTGTGGCTCGGTATGTGGAAATGCAGTATCATTATGGTTTAGTTTAGGGAAATGCAGAACCGTTCTGGCTTGGAGTTGGGAAATGCTTTGCTGCTGTGGTTCAGTGTGGAGAAATGCAGTGGCTTTTTGTCTCAGAAGGATTCTGAATTTTCTCCGAAGCACCCTCACTTTGCAGCTTGAGACCACCCGACGGTAAATGGGGAAATTAATCTGCAATGTGTTAAATTAAACTTAACTGAGGTCTCGGTGTTAGATTTGTTAATTAATGTGGGTTGGTTCTGTTTGGAAATTGCATAAATCCCAGGGAATATATTTTTTAGGGCGTCAATAGAATTTTCATGATCAATTCATTATTTTTAATTTAAGGGCAGAATGGCGGCATGTTTGTGGTAGCTGCTAAATAAGCTTTTCAGAGCTAATCCGCTGTAATTGACTCCTAATTAATTCATAATTTGAATACATGAGTGTTTTGTTAGTTTAACCATTGGAGTGTGTTAACCCTTTCTCCCTCCAGTTTTCCTGAGAAACTTCTCTCGAATGTTCCTGGCTGCAAACAAGTTCTGGACTAAGTTTACAGTTGTAATGAGTACATTTTTGAGATCCTGGATAGTTAAGCTCTCAAAATACATACCACTTACCAAACCTGTCTCTAACTGCAGTAGCATGATATCTTATCAGACAAAAGACGTTATACTTTTTGTCCCCACTGAAGTGGGTCTCCGGAGCAAAAGTGCTTCATGTTTGCGTGTGCGTGTGGTTTTATTCAGGAGGTGACGCATTACCTGGTGAAGTGGTGCTCCCTGTCCTATGAGGAGAGCACATGGGAGCTCCAGGAGGATGTGGATCCTGGGAAAATCAAGGAGTTCGAGGACATACAGAAAATTCCAGAGCTCAAGCATGTGGTAGGAAAAGGGTCCTTTTCATGAGGGGAATTCCTGGTGAAAATCATTTGTCGGCTGATTTTTTTTAAAGTCATCAGAGAATTTGTTATTGGTCCCCTGTTGACCAATTTCAAGCTGACTCAGAGGTCATAGGTATGTGTTTTGGTTTGTGTGTGTTTTGGTTTGTTTGTACGCATCAGTTAACAACCCTCCCTATGTGAATGACTGACTGCCTGGCTGACAGACATATTCGTGTACAGTGTGTCTTGTTCACGCTTCCCTCTTGCTGCAGTGCGTGTGTTGACCAGTTTGTATTGTAGGAAGGCTTTAGTGTGTATTGTATGTGAGCTGTACGTGTGTTTGCATGTGAATGTGTGCATGCCAGTGTGCACGTGTGTGTCCCCATCGTGCTGGAGGGATTGTGTGTATACTTTATGCAAGTATATTAGGTTTGATTGTACTTCCATCTTGCTGAAGCACTTTTGTGCATACAGTTAATGGGTGGGTGTGCGCATGTGTGTGTTCGTGTGTGTGTCTGTCGTGCAGGAGAGGCCAGCCCCGGAGCATTGGAAGAAGCTGGAACGTTCTCGGGATTACCGGAACGGAAACCAGCTGAGGGAATACCAGCTGGAGGGCATGAACTGGCTACTCTTCAACTGGTACAACAGGTACAGTCACCGCCTGTTCTGAAGTCAGTATATCGCCTGTTCTCTATAACTGATAAGGGACACTGTCACCATCTGGACTGTACTGGAGTCAGTATGTTGTCTATTATCTACAGCAGATTTGGTACACTGTCACCATCTGGACTTTACTTACAGTCAGTATGTCCCCTATTATCCACAACAAGTAAGGTACACAGTAGCTGCGTTTACGTGGATTGTTTTCCTCAATCTGATTGAAGTCAAAAGGATTAAATGAATCTGATTCTATCTGTGTACATGAACGCTAAGTAAAGCGATCCACGTTCAATCCGCGTATACATGGCCCCAGCTGAAACCGATTACAGTTTCTTTGACATGCATAAAAGGTCCCACTGACTGAAAAAGTGTAAGAGAAGAAGAGGTGCACTTCTGGCTTCCTGTTTACCCGCGAACATGATTACGTCATTACATGACTCCTACGTACTAGGGAGCGCATGCGCAGAACGAATAATCCAATCCATCAACCGAATCCACTCTGTATAGCCGTTTATATGCAGCATCAAGCCGATTATCAATCGGCGTAGACTACCTCTTTCAATCCGATGGAAAATTTAAACCGATCCGGGTGAATCGGATCGGCTAAGGTGGTTACATGAGACATTTTGAATCTGACTAATCTGTCAATCCGATTATAAGTAGGATTTTTGGACCCATGTAAAAACCGCTTCTGTCTGGAATGTACTAGCAGTGATGTTGTGGTCCCTGTCACTGTCACTGTGTGGACTGCACTAGAATCAGTATATTGCCTTTTCTCGACACCAGATAAGGTATACTGTCACTGTCTGGACTGTACTACTCTCAGTATTTTACCTATTCTCTAAAGCGGGTAAGGTACACACTGTCTGGACTGTACTAGCAGTGGTGCCATGGTCCCTGGAGAAGTGGGTTTACTCTATTTGGTTAGTGGGTAGATCTCTTGGCAGAATGTGGGTGTACTCTCCAATGTATTTCAATGGCTTTTTGGCGGGTAGGTGGGTATACCTGACATGTACACAAAGGGGGAGGGAAAGTGAGATGTGTCAATATTATGCTATGATAAGTGTAACATCAATGAAAAGGTAAAACAAAGTATTACGGACACTAGCATTTCAGTTGTTCTGTCCCCGTAATCATGAACACATTTTTTATTAGCTCACCGGGACGAATGTCCGGAGAGCTATTGTCGCACCCCCGGCATCCGCGTCCGTCCGCGTGCAGAAAAACTTTAACCTTGCCCCCTGGCGAGCTTTGTTGTCTTTCTGACAACTCTTGTTACACTTACGGCTGTGCCCGCTTCTGATTTCTCTGAATCCAATCAAATTTGGTTGTTCAATATGAAGATTTGTCCATTCTGTTCATCCCCCCCCCTTATAGAACAGGGCTATTCAACATTATCCTGAAAGGGCCATTGTGGGTGCAGGCTTTCATTCCAACCCAGCACTTACACACCTGATACTACTAATCAACGCCAAGAGTCTTTGCTTAAGAGCTTATTTAGTAGTACCAGGTGTGTAGTTTTACAGGATTTTATGCAAATACCACTTGGCAGAGTTTTATTTATGGTCATATTGGAGATTAACACTAACATACAGTCGATACAGAATAAATGAATGAATGGAATCGAATGCGTGTAATCGAATAAAATACCGTTGGCTAAATGATATTGCCTTCGCTACACTGCGCATAGGACAATGTAATTTAATACAAACTAGCAGAGAGAGCTTTGCAAGGCTGCACACTTTCAAGGCTCACTTGGTGAAAGATGGCTAAAGGCTTACTAAGCTCTAGAAAATTTATTTATCTGCATGCAAATCTGAAAAGTAACTGAGGTTAGATAACTTTTGGCAATCAAACAAAAATCTGTTATGCAGGGATGACATTGATAAAGTTGCAGCCAACTTCGCAATCTTTCATAACACTGGCAGAAATGCACATTCTACTCTTGGATTGTCTTTGTTTTTCAGTTAGCCGTGAGTCCGACTATGCTGCTAACTCCAGGCTGTAGCATACAGGAATGCTTGGGCATGCTAACAGACACAGAACAACTTGTCAACGAAGTAGAACTTATGAAACTTACATTCTCTTAGCACAAAGTGTAATAAACATGGTGACGAGAGCCAACTTTGCTGGCTAAGCAGGAACCAACACAAAAGCATATATTACTGATATCGATGTTGGGCCAATGCTCTGATGCTTTCGTAATGAGAGATGGCTGGATTTGAAAAATTTCAAGTTGACTGAAGGGTCACTGACCGATTTGACTCGTCAATTTTCAGGGGGCAGCCCTAGATAGTTCTTGGCTGGCACCGTCTGAACTGTCCTAGAGTCAGTATATTGCATGTTATTTTCGGCAGATGTGATACACTGGCCCCACCTGGACTGTAGTTGGTTACTATATTCCCATTATTAAACAACTGGTATGTTAGCCCTGCCTGGACTGGTCTAGAGTCAGTATTCCCCGTTACTTGCAACAGCAAAGGTCTGATGTCATTGCCTAGACTATACTGGAGTCAGTACATCCCCATTACTTAGAACAGCAAAGGTGTGATGTCATTGCCTGGACTATATTAGAGTCAGTATATTCCTGTTAATTACAACAGCGAAGGTACACAGTTAATTCCTAGACGTAAAGGGGAAATACAGACTCTAGTTACTTATAACGGCAAAGGTATGCCATTGCCTGGACTATACTAGAGTCAGTATTTCCCTGTTTATTTTTTCACAACAGCTTTGGTTTGTTTTCAGCACCTGGACCATACTAGAGTCTGTATATCAGCATTATCTACAACAGAGATGGTATGCTGGCCCTCCTGGGCCTGCACTACACTCAGTATATTACCATTAGGGAGAGTGAGTGAGTGTCCATCCACACTACATACAGTGCATACGCTGGCCCTCCCTGGCCT
This sequence comes from Gymnothorax reevesii, assembly GCA_029721435.1. Lineage (NCBI taxonomy): Eukaryota > Metazoa > Chordata > Actinopteri > Anguilliformes > Muraenidae > Gymnothorax > Gymnothorax reevesii. The sequence goes on along the minus strand of CM056581.1, from coordinate 43,662,918 downwards.
GCACTACACTCAGTATATTAGTGAGTGAGTGAGTGTCCATCCACACTACATACAGTGCATACACTGGCCCTCCCTGGCCTGCACTACACTCAGTATATTACCGGGAGAGTGAGTGAGTGAGTGAGTCCGTCCACACTACATGCAGTGCATACACTGGCCCTCCCTGGCCTGCACTACACTCAGTATATTACCGGGAGAGTGAGTGAGTGAGTGTCCATCCACACTACATGCAGTGCATACACTGGCCCTCCCTGGCCTGCACTACACTCAGTATATTACCGGGAGAGTGAGTGAGTGAGTGTCCATCCACACTACATGCAGTGCATACACTGGCCCTCCCTGGCCTGCACTACACTCAGTATATTACCGGGAGGGTGAGTGAGTGAGTGAGTGAGTCCGTCCACACTACATACAGTGCATACGCTGGCCCTCCCTGGCCTGCACTACACTCAGTATATTACCGGGAGAGTGAGTGAGTGAGTGTCCATCCACACTACATGCAGTGCATACACTGGCCCTCCCTGGCCTGCACTACACTCAGTATATTACCGGGAGGGTGAGTGAGTGAGTGAGTGAGTCCGTCCACACTACATACAGTGCATACGCTGGCCCTCCCTGGCCTGCACTACACTCAGTATATTACCATTTGAGTGAGATGGTGAGTGAGTGGGTGAGATGGTGAGTGAGTGAGTGAGTGTCCATCCACACTACATACAGTGCATACACTGGCCCTCCCTGGCCTGCACTACACTCAGTATATTACCATTTGAGTGAGTGAGTGAGTGTCCATCCACACTACATACAGTGCATACGCTGGCCCTCCCTGGCCTGCACTACACTCAGTATATTACCATTAGGGAGAGTGAGTGAGTGTCCATCCACACTACATACAGTGCATACGCTGGCCCTCCCTGGCCTGCACTACACTCAGTATATTAGTGAGTGAGTGAGTGAGTGTCCATCCACACTACATACAGTGCATACACTGGCCCTCCCTGGCCTGCACTACACTCAGTATATTAGTGAGTGAGTGAGTGAGTGTCCATCCACACTACATACAGTGCATACACTGGCCCTCCCTGGCCTGCACTACACTCAGTATATTAGTGAGTGAGTGAGTGAGTGTCCATCCACACTACATACAGTGCATACACTGGCCCTCCCTGGCCTGCACTACACTCAGTATATTAGTGAGTGAGTGAGTGAGTGTCCATCCACACTACATACAGTGCATACACTGGCCCTCCCTGGCCTGCACTACACTCAGTATATTACCGGGAGGGTGAGTGAGTGAGTGAGTGAGTCCGTCCACACTACATACAGTGCATACGCTGGCCCTCCCTGGCCTGCACTACACTCAGTATATTACCATTTGAGTGAGTGGGTGAGATGGTGAGTGAGTGAGTGAGTGTCCATCCACACTACATACAGTGCATACACTGGCCCTCCCTGGCCTGCACTACACTCAGTATATTACCATTTGAGTGAGTGGGTGAGATGGTGAGTGAGTGAGTGAGTGTCCATCCACACTACATACAGTGCATACACTGGCCCTCCCTGGCCTGCACTACACTCAGTATATTACCATTTGAGTGAGTGGGTGAGATGGTGAGTGAGTGAGTGAGTGTCCATCCACACTACATACAGTGCATACACTGGCCCTCCCTGGCCTGCACTACATTCAGTATATTACCATTAGAGTGAGTGAGTGAGTGAGTGTCCATCCACACTACATACAGTGCATACGCTGGCCCTCCCTGGCCTGCACTACACTCAGTATATTACCATTAGGGAGAGTGAGTGAGTGAGTGTCCATCCACACTACATACAGTGCATACGCTGGCCCTCCCTGGCCTGCACTACACTCAGTATATTACCATTAGAGTGAGTGAGTGAGTGAGTGAGTGAGTGTCCATCCACACTACATACAGTGCATACGCTGGCCCTCCCTGGCCTGCACTACACTCAGTATATTACCATTTGAGTGAGTGAGTGAGTGAGTGAGTGAGTGAGTGTCCATCCACACTACATACAGTGCATACACTGGCCCTCCCTGGCCTGCACTACACTCAGTATATTACCATTTGAGTGAGTGGGTGAGATGGTGAGTGAGTGAGTGAGTGTCCATCCACACTACATACAGTGCATACACTGGCCCTCCCTGGCCTGCACTACATTCAGTATATTACCATTAGAGTGAGTGAGTGAGTGAGTGTCCATCCACACTACATACAGTGCATACACTGGCCCTCCCTGGCCTGCACTACACTCAGTATATTACCGGCAGGGTGAGTGAGTGAGTGAGTGAGTCCGTCCACACTACATACAGTGCATACGCTGGCCCTCCCTGGCCTGCACTACACTCAGTATATTACCATTTGAGTGAGTGGGTGAGATGGTGAGTGAGTGAGTGAGTGTCCATCCACACTACATACAGTGCATACACTGGCCCTCCCTGGCCTGCACTACACTCAGTATATTACCATTTGAGTGAGTGGGTGAGATGGTGAGTGAGTGAGTGAGTGTCCATCCACACTACATACAGTGCATACACTGGCCCTCCCTGGCCTGCACTACATTCAGTATATTACCATTAGAGTGAGTGAGTGAGTGAGTGTCCATCCACACTACATACAGTGCATACGCTGGCCCTCGCTGGCCTGCACTACACTCAGTATATTACCATGAGGGAGAGTGAGTGAGTGAGTGTCCATCCACACTACATACAGTGCATACGCTGGCCCTCGCTGGCCTGCACTACACTCAGTATATTACCGTGAGTGAGTGAGTGACTGAGTGACTGAGTGACTGAGTGACTGAGTGACTGAGTGAGTGAGTGAGTGTGTGTCCGTCCGTCCGTCCATCCACACTACATACAGTGCATACGCTGGCCCACGCTGGCCCTCGCTGGCCTGCACTACACTCAGTATATTACCATGAGGGAGAGTGAGTGAGTGAGTGTCCATCCACACTACATACAGTGCATACGCTGGCCCTCGCTGGCCTGCACTACACTCAGTATATTACCGGGAGTGAGTGAGTCCGTCCGTCCGTCCGTCCACACTACATACAGTGCATACGCTGGCCTGCACTACACTCAGTATATTACCATTAGGGAGAGTGAGTGAGTGTCCATCCACACTACATACAGTGCATACACTGGCCCTCGCTGACCTGCTACAATCAATATACTGTATCTATACCATATAGTATTTTACCCTTGCTTGGTCTGTACTAGTCAGTGTACTGACTGGAAGTTTCTGAAGTGCACTAGTTGGTATGCCACCATTTTCTGCAGTGCCGTGAAAATTTATTTTCCCCCCATTCTGTTTTTTTCTGTCTTTGCTCAGCTGTTATATATAAATGTTTCAGATCATCCAAATAAGTTTCATACTAGACAAGGCATGGTGTTTAAACACAAAATGCAGCTTTTAAATGATCATTCCATTTACCAAAGGTAAAGAGTTATTCAGAACCTGTGTCACCCAAGCGAAAAAATAATTGCCCCCAAAACCTAATAACTTGTTGTTCTACCCTTCGCAGTGACAACTGCAATCAGATTTTTGCGATAGCTGGCAGTGAATTTTTTTTTTTTGTTTTACATTGCTGCAGTGGAATTTTGACCCACTTTTCTTTGAGAATTGTTTTAAAGGTAACCTAGAATGGTTGAAGGGGGTATTTATCCCTGTTCAGTGAAAATACACAATAAAATTTTGGTTGGGTCTGTAATGCCTCAGAAGCTTCCTAACAACCTCTCTCAAAAACTTGTTCGGGTGGGGGATTTTGAACGTGTTGTTTTGCACCTATTTGGTGACCTTTCGGGCATAACTGGCAGCCTCAATATGAAATGCAAGCACTTGACGCTGATTGGCTGGCTTTGCTGTCTAAAGCGAAGCAAGTCATAATCGCTTTTCATGTTACTTGCGGTGAAATTCACCTTGACGCAAGTGAAACTGAAACATCAAGGCGCAAGAATTTTAATTCCGCATGAGAATCTCGTTAATAAGCGTTTATTGAATAATTGCAGACTACGGTGAATGATCCTAAAAAATGCACTAGACCCACGACGAATGCGTGAGACTTGGCATCTCTGCTGCTTTCATATTTTGGTGTTGACGCACCAGGCGAAACATCTTCACAAACTAAAGCCGCAGATGCTGACCTCACACCGTCCCACCGGCCGATCGCTGGCAACAACAGTCTTCACGGATTTATTTCAGATCTTGTTTCAAAGCTGTTGTTGAGTGATAATTGCGTCATGCGACATTGGCTAGACAAGCAAAACGAGTATATTCTATTTTAACGTTTTAAAAACAATCTAACAACAACATGATACTTACAGTTTGCGTCTACCTCAACAACCAGTACAAAGTCGGAACTGTTCCGCTACATGGCACCAAATGCTGCGAGAAGCCGGCTTGAAATTGTACCAGGTTAGTAAAACTGTCAAGAAGTGAAATGGGCTGAGCAAAGTAAGTCTGTGGTTGAATGTAGTGAGAATCCGATTAAAATTGAATGGCAGCCATGCATTTCTTTCGGTTGGAAGGTTATGGAACGTTTGCACACTGCTTCCACAACCTGGAAGAGCACATCTCATTACGCAACTCGGGGGGGCAGTGAGATGCATGTGACATCATATACTCAGCAACAAAAGTTTCTGTGACACCAATATTGTTAATTATTTTTCATAACGCAATTATGAAATTGTCATACATGGTGATATCAGACTGAAACAGTACACGTAAACACAACATTGAAATGGAAATCATGAAAATGCGAGAAAATGACTTTGCACGTGAAAATGTGCGTAAATCATGCTTGTGGATGGCAATAAAAGAGGAGAATTTTTGGAATGTTCACATTGTGCCTGATGAACGACGGAAGCATCACTTATCGAAAACACAGCCATTTCGGATCAGGAACTCTACCCTCTAAATGCCAAGACTGTCTGAAAATGATCGGTGGAGGGCCACTGGGATGATTGAATCCGAAACCTCGCAGAGGGAAGTTGCTCATCGCCTGAATGTCCACCGAAACACCATTTGGAACTTATGGCAGCGTCATCAGCAGACAAGACATGTCAGAGACCATCCTCGCAGCGGCCGTCCACGAGTAACCACTCCCAGACAGGACAACTGGATTCGAACAACCCACCTCCGAAATCGATTCCAACCTGCAACCATAACTGCAAGAACGATACCTGGTTTGAGGCGACTGTCTGCACAGACAATCCGTCGCCGTCTCCGTCATTTTGGCATTGTCCCACGTCGGCCAGCAAGACGTCCAATACTCACAGTACAACACCGACGACTGCGTCTACAGTGGGCACAACAACATCGGCGGTGGATCCAACGTCAGTGGGATCTTGTACTCTTCACTGATGAATCAAGATTCATGCTTAACCGATGTGATGGTCGTTTACGTGTATACCGTCGACGTGGAGAACGTTATGCCAACAACTGTGTTCAGGAATTTGATCGTTTTGGAGGTGGTAGTGTCATGATTTGGGGAGGGATCACGGCTAGAAACAGAACAGATTTGCTTGTTATTGATGGAAATCTGACAGGTCAAAGATATCGCGATGAAGTGCTACGGCCATTGGTGGTACCGTTTTTGATGCAACATGGTCCCGGAATAACGCTGCAACATGATAACGCCAGACCACACGTTGCAAGGATTGTACAGCAGTATCTGATGCAACAACATGTCAATGTCCTGCCATGGCCAGCCAGATCCCCAGACATGTCCCCAATCGAGCATCTTTGGGACGAGATGGATCGACGTTTGCGGCGGTTGGATAACCCGCCAGCTACACTCCAGGAATTGCGACAACGTCTACGTCAGATTTGGAATGACATCCCACAGCAATTTCTGGCACATCTGATTCGGTCCATGCGCCGGAGATGCGTTGCTTGCATCATGGCATGAGGAAGTCACACCCGGTATTGAAGTGTGAAGGTCACAATTGGTTAGACGTCAGACAAGTGCTTCATGACGCATGAAAATGACATTTTTCGTTTTGAGTGACGTTGGCACTGAAAAGTCAGTGTTTCTCCTGTTAAATAAACATATTGATTGCATTGAGATTTTGCGTGTCATTTATAACATACACATAAATGGTGTCACAGAAACTTTTGTTGCTGAGTATATGTATGCGTTGTTCAGATCGGCCCGTTTTCTGGCGGTCATTTTTAAAGGAGGATTTTCTATGAAACAGAGATGTTCAGAATGTCTAGCGCTTTTCGTATTTTCTTGAATGCGGGTAGACTACCGTTATTCAACATAGACAACGTAAAAATGGTTTTTGATTCTTTGTCACCTTTAATTACGCGACATTGGAGGGTTTTTAGGCATGTTTAAAGTCATGCTACAACATCTCGTTCAAGATTCAAGTCAGGGCTTTGATTAGGCCACTCCAGGACTTCATTTTGCTTCCTTAGAGCCATCCAGGGGTGTACTTGCTGATGTGATTTGGATCATTGTACTTTAACTGCACTCGAGTTTTGTCCTGAACTGATGTCCGGGCATTGTCCTTCAGGATTTTTTCGTAGACCGCAGAATTCAACGTTATTTGAATTATGGCAAGTCGCCCAGGTTCGGAAGCTAGATTCAGGGCTGAGTAGAAGGGAATGGTATCGCTGATTGCAGTCGTCATTATACGGGAGGCTTCAGAGTTGTTTGCACCTTTTTGTGGAATTATTCTCCCCCTGCTAACTTAACAGACACCCACAGACTGCAGTGCCTGGATGTAATGTTTATATTGATGACGCAGCTGCTGACAACATGTGTTTTGGAGAGAAACTGCGAATGTTAACACTCATTTTCTCTGAAATCGGCTGTGCGCTTCGCACAAGAGCACCGCTGTCATAACTGACACATTCAAACCCTTGCTGGGTGCCTAATCTCTCAATAGTGATGATAAATGTGAAAGATGTGATTGAATTGCTGTTAGTTGGTAGATGACTGACAGTGCTGTGGCTCACTGCAGGAAGAACTGTATCCTGGCAGACGAGATGGGTCTGGGGAAAACCATCCAGTCCATCACCTTCCTGTTTGAGATCTTCTCCATGGGAATAAAGGGGCCCTTCCTCATCATCGCCCCACTGTCCACCATCACCAACTGGGAGCGCGAGTTCCGCACATGGACACACATCAACGTCATCGTGTACCACGGCAGTCAGATCAGCCGGCAGATGATACTGCAGTACGAGATGTATCACAGAGACGAACAGGTGAGTTACTGACACGCGCATGCACGCATACGCGCGCACACACAGGTCAAAAATGTTTTGTACGATAGCAGCCAGATTAAGTGACAGATGATAGTGTAGATGTATCACAGAGGTGAAAAGCCGAGCCTCATGCGCGCACGCGCACTCACACTCATTCATGCATATGCGCTGGCGCTCATTCGTTTTTATAATACGCCCGTCTTAAGACGGGACGTATTATGTCATCACCCCCGTCCGTCCGTCCGTCCGTCTGTCTATTAGCAATTTCTTGTCCGGGGCATAACTCCTGAGCCGCTTGAGCTACATTCGTGATACTTCACATACACGTGCACCATCACTAGGCGCTGTGTCACGCACAGGGTTTCCGTTATCCGGTAATTACCGGACTTTGACCGGTTAAATCTGCCGAAGTCCCACATTTTTTCACACCGCCGGTCAAAATGTCCGGTGAAAATATTCCCTCCAAGCACTATTTGAATTATTAATAAAAAGCAATTTCCACGTCTCATTTTATTTAAAAACAACAACAACAAAAAAAAGCCTGAATATTATTTTTTATGAATAGGCCTGGTCTATGTGGAACGAAACTTTTTTTTTTTCCCACGCACAACTAAACTTGTAGCACTCATTTCATTTACTCTGACAAAGCCTGCAGTACAAAGACAATAGCGGGAGCCGGAGAAACATTTCAAAATAGGCGAAACTAAAAGACTATTTTATTAAACGGAATAGCTCAAAGGAGAAGGATGATGGTGAGGCTGAAATCCCGGAGACTGCAGCAGATGGTGCCGTGCCTCCCGCCGAAGAAAAAAAAAGAAATGTCGGTTGTTCCGGGCCGAATGGAAAGATAAAAATCCCTGGCTAAGGTCAATTGACGGCACTCGTTTTATTTAATACAGCCTATACTTTTCAATAAAATGGATTACAAATTGGCATGCTTTGATATCATTCTTATATATCCTTAATATCATTTATCATTTTAAGCCAGCCCCGTAATGTAAACATGTGAGGATCCATGTCAGCTCAATGTCATGACTTTAAAAGCACCAAATTACTTGCCTTCACAAATTTCGTTGGTAAATAATGTGAAGAATTGTAAAATATCATTTCCGTGAGGCTGTTCAATCAGACAGTGACAGATCATCCTATAGAGCCCTAAGTGTCATAGTCGCTGTCAAGGTGCTGATCCTGTGACTGTCATTATACGGAGCTGTCCGTGCTCCGCTATTTAACTCCTAATTACTCATTGACGCACAGTGCAGGATTTTATAATCAGTTTTTGTAAACAGCCCACTCAGATTGTTACACAACTGTACTGTGAAGATAGAAACATTTGTTCTAAGAGCAAATTATTTCTATTATAAATCGGTTTATCACGTAGAGCGACAAAGATTAAATCAATTGTGAATACACGCTCACTTAGCAACAGGACTACGTTTTCTCACAGGCTTGCAGGTGAGTAGACTATATACACATGTTGTGATCCTTTGGCATATCGTCGAACAAATTCCTATTTAAATTCAGTCCGCACGAAGTTTGACAGGCAAGGACGGGGCCCTTTGTAAACTATAACCCCCACCCCCCTCGCGGAGGCTGCGGGGGTATACTTAACGGCGCAGATTTAAGCTCAATGAAGTCAGATAATATTTGACCGGAATTTCGAACATTTGTCCGGTAAATTGAGAACCTGCCGGTCACGTTGTCCGGTGCCAATTTTTTCAAGCGGAAACCCTGGTCACGCACCATGATTTCATTCTCCCGGTCAAGGTCAAGGTCACTGGCAAACGTCAAAGGTCACATGGGGCCCAGATGTGGCTTGTCCCTAGCATAACTTCTCAAATGCTTCAGATACATCCATGATATTTCACACACACCTGTACCATCAGTGAGCGGAGTGTTGCGTACCATGTTTACGGCCCTCCCTCCAAGGTCAAGGTCACGGACAAAGGTCAAAGCTCACATGGGGCTGTTTTCTGTTGGATATTGGTATCATGTTGTCTGTCCACTTCCTGATCCATGTTCATAACGGGCGCATTATGCACCGTTGGCGGTGCTCTTCTTGTTGCACATAGACGCTCACACATGGCCTGGAGCATGGGGACCCCATGAGTCTCTCTGTGTTCCTTCAGGGTAACCCCCACCTGGGGATGTTCAAGTTCCATGCCGTCATCACCACCTTCGAGATGATCATGGCGGACTGCCCTGAGCTGAAGAAGATCCAGTGGCGATGCGTGGTGATCGACGAGGCACATCGTCTGAAGAACCGCAACTGCAAGCTGCTGGAGGGCCTGAAGCTGATGAGCCTGGTGAGCCCCGCCCCACTTCTGCATCACACCTGCATGGGCGGAGCTAACGGGGGACCATTAGTTTGATGTCATGTCACCAATGCACAGTTTCATATAACCTGATTTGATCAGGGTGAATAGAACTGGGTCTGAATGCATGAGCGGATCCAGGGGTGGGGCCACAAGGGCACTGGCCCCAGCTGAAATCTGATTGGCCCCTCAGGCGCCCCTGTCCTGTCACTAGTCACTTGACTCTCTTCAGAGCACTTCATTGGCTGAAATGTATATGTTACAGTTCTCCTGAAATGAAACTTGCAAAATAGATTATTTCCTTCAATGGCGAAGAAATGACCCGCCCTACTCCGCCTCTGATTGGCTTTATGGGAAATCTTGCCCTTATCCATCTTACTCCTCACACCTAAGCCCAACAACCCCGACCACTTTGGCATCCACTTCTAGCCAATCACAAGCAGAGTAGGACGCGTCATACCTTCGCCATCATAGGGAGAAAAAAAATTGGTGCACTGAAAATGCCACTTGCATGTGCAATACCTAAGCCAGCTGACTGGTTACTATCTGCTCTCCCAAGAAAATGTGGTTTCATATTTTGTAATTATACATCATTAATTATAATTAAACAGGAAAAATAACAATGATGATGATAATATAACAATAACTATAATTTTAAGAAAGAATATACAAAAGAACAATACACTGATCTGTGAAGGATGGAACAACGCTTTCATTTCATTACTACATGAGGTTGACCTATATTTCATACAATATAATGTGGGGTAACTGATTATATGGAGTAGCTGATCACTTAGTTTTTAAGAGAAGATATTTTCACAAAAATATCATTAAGACTACCATTTTCAGACTTCAGTAAAACATCAGTTTACTGCAAATAATCTAATTCCAAACAATGCGGCTAATGGATTTTTTTGTTGCCGTGACTGACGTTTCATAGCATAGATGGTATGAAATTACACAATCTGACTGATACGAAAGTTATTATTACAGTGCAAAGGGTAACTTATAATTTGGCTGTAATGTCATTTTCCTCAACTAATAATTGAATAGGTTACTAATCAAAAAGCGATTGATGAGTAAGACTGAATGAGATACAAAATGCTTGTGTTGACTGGAACACGATGCTTTGGTCAGATGAGGCCAAAATTGCACGTTTTGATCAGATACAGCATCGGCATGTTTTGCGTCGAAACAGGTGCATACAAGGAGAAACATATTTCACCTCATACCCATGGTGAAATATGGTGGTGGGTCATTCATGTTTCGGGGTGGTTTTAATTCAACATGTCCGGGGCACTGGCTAAGATTGATGCAATAATGAATTTCTCCAAGTATCAGGATATTTTGGCTTTTAACAATGATGTCTTTAAAATCGGGACAAACCCTTGCGGTTCTCTGTGGCTCCAGCAGTAGCAGCTAACTTCAGCTTTGAGTGGAAAAAAAAAAAACTAAATGTGAAATACACAATCATTTACTTTATGAAAAAAATCTCCTGTCTTAGACCGTACACTTTAGATTCCCCGGTCGTGGAGATGACAAATGACAGCAGCGCGGTAGATTTTGGCTAACAGTTACTTGGTCTCTGTTCCTCCAACAATGACAAGCATACAACTGCCAACCAAGACGTTGAGTGACTCTGATCCATATCCGCGCCCGCTTTGTAGGAGCTACAGCTGATTTGATCCAAAACTGGCACATATCAGCCCCGGAGTCACTGACTGTCTGGGGAACCTAACACGATGAAACAAGTTACATCAGCAAAGTTAGCGCTGCTCTGCTGAGGTTAGTTAATATTAGCGGGCTAAGACGGTTGTGATCGGCCAGACCAAAAACTGGTCAGATGGAAATCCGTCTGAACGGGAGAGTGGCCAGACGTGTCTGCCAGAGCAAATGAAGCATGAGTGCTGATTCGTCTGGTTCCCAGGCTGTGCACTCCTTGTAAAGCACATTTAAATCTTTCAGTATTACAGTCCTGAGTTTTGTTTACTGTTGTGCTTGCATTAGTCTGAAACAAACAACATTAAAAAATATTGTGCTGTATCTGCCTTGTGCGAAAACGCAAAAATGTCTGTTACAGGTCTACAAATTGGGATGCATGCAGTTTTAGAATGCCCTTATAAATGTGTAATGTGTATATTTGGCCTGTATATACATATTGTCATAAAGTTTGGGTAAATATGTGGTATGCTTCGGCTGTGTGTTCATGTTGTCATAAAGCACATATGGATATGTAGTAAGTTTTTTATTAAGCCCATATATATTTGTAATAAATGTCATTGAGCTGTATACGGTATGTATGTAGTAAAGCCCATATAAATATTTGATGTGTGTATTACTGCGTGTACATACTTACTTATTAAGCCTGTATAAATGGAAGTATACTGAACAGCATGTATATGCACAGTGTTATAAAGCCTGAATAGATGGAAGTCTGTATAAATGTGTAATAATGTACATGTGCGTTTCAGGAACACAAGGTGCTGCTGACGGGCACTCCCCTGCAGAACTCTGTGGAAGAGCTCTTCAGTCTGCTCAACTTCCTGGAGCCTCTGCAGTTCCCCTCGGAGATCAGCTTCTTGGAGGAGTTTGGAGACCTCAAAACTGAGGAGCAGGTCTGTGGTGTTTGGGGTGTAAACAGAGCGCCATTCCATTGTGGGTCCACTTGATTTCTGCCTTTTACAATTATTTTCTTAACTTTTTCTATTTTCTTAACTTATAAAATGCGTAGAAGTTGCTATTTCTCAACGTTTTTTTTTTTTTTTTTTTTTTTTTTTTGAATGGGAAGCCTTTATCCACATTTTTGGTTGACTGTCATTAGAGTGGCAGTCAGTCTTTCATGGGGAAGCAAGGTCATATTTGGGTTCTTTTTGTCCCAGTCGAGTCTTATGCTGACACAAGGGCGACTAATCAAAAGGTGTAATCCAGTTCAGAAAAACAAGTTGTTTTAATTGAATCAACGACAGAGATTTGAAATGCACAAAATTCAAAAAATCGTCGTTTTGCCTTAACGCAGTGAACAAGCAATTCCTGATAGTGCAGAGTGTTTTCGGATTGAAGGTATCGATACTTAATATTCATAGGCCTAGTTAATGAGAAAATATGATTGCAATCGAGTCAGAACTAATAAATGTTTTAAAGAGATGTGAGATTTGCCGTGAGCTGCTTGGCTGTTGAGACGGGTTACGTGCTTGAATTCTAAAACAGCCTCTTGCGATTCGACATGCAGAATCCCTGGCGACACCATCAGCCGTCTTGAGTCGAGCTGAGATGGGCCAGTTCTCACTGCTGTAACTCCTCTCTGCGATGCTCTGAAATGGTCTCGTCGCGTCGGAATCTTTGGTCTGAACTGGATTATAGTTCTTGTGTGGGACTAGTGGGCTATCTTGCTCCTTAGCTGATAAGTTCTAGGTTGTAAGTGTTCCATGTTTTTACCTCCCGCCGCTCGCGGTGCAGGAGCTATGGTATCCGGCTCCGTCTTTGTGCGCCTGTGTGCGTGCCTATGTCCGTCAACACATTTTGCTGTATCTCATCAACTATTTCAGGTACAGCCTCCTAATTTTTACTGGACATGCATCTCAAAGGCCTACAGAGGACGTGCCTGAAGGTGACCTTAGCCTGTTTTTTTCAAGGTCACTGGCCTAAAAATATCACCAAAAACTTCTACATTTTGCTTTATCTAGGGCCCTATGATTTCTGCGATCATGGGATTGCGGAATTGGCCAATAAAAACGGAATCTATTGATAAACGCGGAATTTCGTGGAAATCGGCATAATTTGACTGAAATGCTGTTTGTAAAGCCACTTTTCCACCGAACGCTAAACAAAATACTTGCGCGTCCAGATTACATTCAAAGTCAATGTAAAGACGCGAATGAACGTGAAAATGTGAGTCAAATTCACCTGCCCAGAGTGTTCGAGCAACACATCTCTTCGGTGCTACAGAAGATCTGTGGGAAGAAGTTTTTCGTTGTTGTAGATGAGACCACTGATGCCAGGGATTGCAGGGTCCTAAACATTGTCATTTGTCATCCTATGTTAGCTTTAAGGGGACCTAATATGCTATTTTGCCAAGTTTATATTTCGGTCTTTGACTCCCTTAGAGTACTCCTGATCGCGCAAAGTAAAAAAAGGGTACTTATTTCGCTTGTACTGCCATCCTCAAAAAAGCCCATTTTAGTCCATTGTAGTCTCTGCCGGAAACGCCTCATTGGGGTGGCTCTTCCGCTATTGCCCCCACTCCCCGTGTGCTCACTTTCTTCTGACTGGCCAGCTCTGTGGAGGGCGTATCTAGGCGGGACGATGCGATGTCACAGTGAAATGTGAGACGTGTCTACCATCTGAGCTATGGAATCAGCCGGGAAATTCTGCTATAAAACGCAGTACATTTGAATAGATCTACTGAAATTAACTTGTTCTAATAAACGCAACGGCAAAAGTGGAGGACGCAGTGCGAAAGTCTGGCAGCTCAAGCACGAATTTGCCATCGGCTACAGTTTGCTACGGCAACAGTTGGTGAGTACAGCAGTTTTACTACTAGCTAGGATGCAGGGGAAGCTAGAATCCACCCCTTATAGACACATTTGTAGAACGGGTCGAGATGCCCTAGTGTAGACCGAAGACCGTAGAAATCCGGTGGGTCTGAGTTTAAAGGGAAACATGAACGGTGAGGGGCAGCTAAAAATGGACCAACCGCTTATGGACTGCTCCGGTGTGTATTAGGACCTGCTGGTTCGTGTGCATAGCTGTGCTGTGTTGTTAGCGTGGAGAAACGAACAGCTTCCGCACTGGTATAGTAGGGAGGGGCGAAAGCTCCAAGCTAAACAGCCTTTTCGGAAATTGCCCGTGGTAATGGTTTACTTATTGCTTCGGAATGACCAGCTTTTCCTTGCGGAAAATGGGCGCATTATGGATAGCGTGTGAGAGCTAGACAGAGCTCCGGTTATTTCATGAACATAATACAGGTTTTACAGACCGTAAGTTCCATCTGCGTGAACCTTATGTGGAGCTAGCGAATCGATCACTTTTACAGGAAAAAATTTAATATTCAATCGATGGCAGTGCAGCGTTTGTTATACCGAACACCTTAGCCTGTGCGCTTCCCTATTGCTTTCACCGGTAGTATGAGACCTTGCCCAGCCATTGGAGATGTATCAGGCTTACCCCGGTCATGGATAAGTGAAGCAATTGTTTCATAAGCACCCAAAAACGCATCCCAAGCTCTGCAAAATCTACATCTGGTCTAACTGCAGCCCAGCTTGGCAGACACATACAGCACCTCTCCGGTTAGCTTCAACTGTAGCGGCTACAATCAGGCAACTTTATGATGAAACTGCCACATTGATGTTTACCGAAGTAACAAAAGCATACCGCTCATAATGGCTGGATATAATTTAACCAGGAGCATTTTTAATTAGCAGAGCATGCATACTAACATGCAGTAGCTGATAAGCGGTCATGACTTTGTATGTAATCTGTTGCGTGAAAAATTAGTTTTGCGTCCGGTGTGAAAGCTGCTTGACGTGCCTTGCATCTTTGCATTGAGTTTGAATGTAGGCTAATCTGTTCTGCGAAAAATTTGTTTCGTGTCTGATGTGAAAGCATCTTTATGTATAGTATGCAACAGCTTGAGAGATCCCTGTTGTGTTATGAACATGATATAGGTTTTGCCGACCATAAGTTCCGTCAGCGCAGACAAGTTGCTTATGTGGAGCTAGCAAACTGATCACTTCTACAGGAAAGAATTGCCTATTTAATCTCCGCCTTTTCCGGCTTTTTATTAGTCACAACAATCTCTAAAGGGGGATGAAATTATGTCAAGGTAGTGCAGAGAAATCATTTGTAAACCGGCATAGCTTCTGCGTTTCGTATTGCTTTCACGGTAGCACCAGAGAGCTTGCTCAGACATTTGTGAAGTATCTGGCTGATCCCAGTCATGGATAAGTGAAGCGATCACTAACTGTAGTGGCTACAATCGGGCAATATTAAGATGAAACTGCCACATTGATGCTTACCGAAGTAACACAAGCATACCGATCAGAATTACTGCATATACATTAACCAGGAGCATTTTTAATTAGCACGACACGCAAACTAACATGCAGTAGCTGGTAACCGAGCGGTCATAACCACAGAGACAAACCCTTGCAATACAGGTTTTACAGATAGCAAGTTCTGTTACTGTGAACAGTTGTACCAAGCATCCAAATTACAAACAAGTATTAAAAGTTAGCTTCAAATGAGGTTTATGTTCACAAACCTTCTGCCGAATTTTCCCTGATATCACTCTTGCATAATTAGCAACAGTTACTTGGCTACGTTAGCCACTGTGCTACAGCCACAATCAACTGGCCATCACGTCAGGTTGGCTTATGCAGTAAAAGCAACTTCCAGCTTCTGTGTCTGTGAGTCATGGACAGTCGCGACCGATACAGGCTTTATCTTCAGACATTTTACAAAGCCTGAGTTTGTGGCCAGTTGTTAGTGCCAACTATCGCTAGCAGTCCTGCTAGCTACCCATAACACGTTACCAAATAATGTGATTGAAGCTGTTATATGGTTACTTACAGTTAGTTGCTCTAAGCGCTTGATCGATGCGACTGTTTCAGGTTTGAGAAGCAGCTGAAACGCTTATCCTGTGTTGAATTATCCTTTATTGACAAAGCTGTCTTTGGTGAAATGCTGAGCACAAACAGCTAAGGTTCCCTTTGGCCATGGCTGTTTACTGCCAGCAAACAAAAAAAGCTACCCACTGATTTCGGGTGGCATCGTCTTTTGGAAGAGAATTTATTTATTAATTTATATATTTTTTTTTTGCGTCCAAAAGTAAACGGACAAGTAGCTTTGGGAGAGATACTGACAAAATTGCACCTCAATTGATCTGCGGTTCTGCTTTTGTATTTCCAATAGTGTTGACGCTACTAAGGTATAGTATGATCTGCCGTTGTTAGTGCCTGCTAGAATAGTTTCCGGTGTGGGCAGGTCCAGCGCAGTGGTTGGCTCTGGCTCGGTCTGTACTAATGGGACGGCACAACCTGACGTCAGGTTTTACCCAGATCTCGTGAAGATCTCGGGAGGAGCTGTTCAGAAAGGAAGTCACGCTCATGAGAT
Source organism: Gymnothorax reevesii (assembly GCA_029721435.1). Taxonomy (NCBI): domain Eukaryota; kingdom Metazoa; phylum Chordata; class Actinopteri; order Anguilliformes; family Muraenidae; genus Gymnothorax; species Gymnothorax reevesii. Next base: position 43,646,261 of record CM056581.1, on the reverse strand, counting down.
CACGTTCTTGGATTACGCCAAAATCCCTGTGTCTTATGTTTAGAAACTTTTTTGGTTGAGCATGGACAACCAACATTATAACATAACTAATATGTATTAAAAGAAGGTGTGTGTGTGTGTGTGTGTGTGTGTGTGTGTGTATATATATATATACGAGTGTGTGTGTGTGTGTGTATGCGCATACGTACACACAACGGTTTTACAATAAGATTATAAATTATTAAAAATGGGCAGTCAGAATAATAGATGTTAGTATAGCCATTGTCTACTTTTTGTGTGTAGCTTACACTTCCTTTGAATTTTATTTTGTCGTATTATTTTAGATAAAAAAAAAAATCTTTCATCTCAGTGCAATGTTATATTGTGTCATAATGCACTACTTGTCCTCACTTTAAGCACTTAGGAAAATGGAGGGTTGCATCAACTAATTTAAGGTTATTTCTACTTAATTAATTGAATTCTATTTATTTTTATTCATTAACATAAATAGCACACACTCTCTGATGGTAAAATTGGCGTAATTGATAAAAAATGGAATTCCAAAAAATTAAAATGGGAAAAACTGCAATTTGGGAAAAAATAAAACGTAATTTGGAAAAAAGGTCACTGCCCTAAAAATATCACCAAAAGCTTTGACATTTTCCTTTATCTCATCAACTATGTCAGTTACAGGCTCTGAAATGGCTCCTGCCGCCCGAGTGGCGCATTAGCTATGGTATCGGGCTCCGTCCGTGCATTCGAGTTTGCGTGCGTGCGTGCGTCCGTCAACAAAAACTTCGCCATTTTGCTTTGTCTTAACGGTAGGAGCTTCTTGGATCGCCAGTGCCCTATTTTTCAATGTGCATTTGTGTTTGTGCATTGACATAAGCGATTGATGAAATGTCACACTGTTGACCAAAGCCATGATGATGGCTATGGTGGCTATGATGATTACTGTGGATATACTTCCTCTCAGTAGAGCATATGTATTATACAATGACTTGCCTGTCATTTTTTGAAAATAATTGCATTCTTTAGTGTAATTTGTGATAAGCCGTTAACCAGTTTGGTACGTAATTTGCGTAATGACAGATATGAGTTCTATATTGCTCTTATGCCACAGTGACCCCATACATATGCTTATCTAAAGACATAATTTTCATGTTTTTATTCAGAAATAGCATTTATATATGGACTCTTCGCCACTACTGCTATTATGTTGCTTTGAAAATGCAGAAACCTGGTTGCTGTATGAAAGAGTGCAGCTTTCCGTTTTGCGTTGTTTTGTCGCCATATAAGAGCTTTGATGTCTGATTTCACAGTGTCATTGTTCCAGTTGGAGAATAATTGTTGCATTAAGCCGTCTCTAGTTTGTCATAAACACCATACAAATATATTGCAGAAAACTCAAACAAGTACTCTTCATCTAATTTTGCCTTCACTTTCAATGTTGGCAACTTCTTGACATGTTTGGACTTCATAGGTGTGCAGTTATATGAAAATATCCCATAGTACATCTGTAAACCAATCAAAAGTGAGCATATAACAGAGCCGTGATTGCATTACGTGTGATGCATTCCTAGGTGAAGAAACTGCAGGCTATCCTGAAGCCCATGATGCTCCGAAGACTAAAGGATGACGTGGAGAAGAACCTGGCGCCCAAAGAGGAGACCATCATTGAGGTGGAGCTCACCAACATCCAAAAGAAGTACTACCGCGCTATCCTGGAGAAGAACTTCACCTTCCTAGCCAAAGGCGCCAACCAACACAACATGCCCAACCTCATCAACACCATGATGGAGCTGCGCAAGTGCTGCAACCACCCCTATCTGATCACAGGTACTCAACACTACTGAACACTTCTGCTGCCGTCACCCCTATCTGATCACAGGTACTCAACACTACTGAACACTACTACTGCTGCAACCACCCCTATCTGATCACAGGTACTCAACACTACTGAACACTACTGCTGCAACCACCCCTACCTGATCACAGGTACTTGACATGACTGAACACTACTGCTGCAACCACCCCTATCTGATCACAGGTACTCAACACTACTGCTGCAACCACCCCTATCTGATCACAGGTACTCAACACTACTGCTGCAACCACCTCATCTGATCACCGGTACTCAACAGAACTGAAAACTGCTGCTGCTGTCACCTGTATCTGATCACAGATACTCCACATTCATGGATTGCGCTACTCGCTCGCAAAATCGCCATTAGCGAATGTTGTTCTGGCGACTAAAAACCTGAAGGTGATGACAAATTTGGCGAAGAGCATTATTTTGCTCCAGCAGTACATGGAATCAATCTTCCGGTCTGTCATGCGTATTCCCATATTCCCCATTCCACTTCAAAAAGTCCGCTTCAGCCCTCCCCTCAATGATATTTCGATACGCACTCCGCCGGGCCGCCCGCTCTCAATCTCACCGTAACTGTATGCTTTCCGCTCATCATAATTTATGCAAAAGCTGCTAGTGCCGCGGTGTGGTATACAGAACTACTTGAGGATTCCCGCTCATCAAGTTGGGCCATATGCTGGTTCCCTGCGCCACAATATAGGCGCAAAATGGGAGCAAACTGTCACAAGACTGGCAGGAACCTGCCATCTGTACCCAATTATCGCTTCCATACCCCGCACGCCAAGGGTCTTTATCATTATTATTAAAACAACATTGCAGTCTCTTATGCATACACTAGGATCAAAAGGCAGTGTCCCCCCTCATCCAACCAGACCCTCATGTTCGTTGCCTGTTCACGTCATGCACATGCCGGTATTTGAATATGCTCGCTCCGTGGACAGACTTTTTTTTCACCTTGACTAGAGTCATTGACAGGACCGGATTTTACTGATGTATTTTCTTTTCTTTTGCGCTCACTAGTCTTAAAGGAAATCTGACCTTTTCTAAGTAGAGTGAGTTTAATGCAAATTCATGCTGCAAATTCCACCCAAATATATTTGCAAAGCAATAAATAAAGGTTTCCTTTAGCACCTCTACAATTGCGCTCTGACTGACACGGATCCAGTGCTCGGGACTCTTGGGTGTTCGTGTCAGAGATCGAAAGGTTTCTCTGAAAACGTAATTATTAATATGTCTCTAATTATTCGAACATTTTATAAATCGCCTCCATTAATACGGACACCTAAAAAAATAGTAAGTACTGAATGCCATGTTCCCATCAAACAGTTCTTGTAAGGGAAATTTGTATTATTAAATTGTCTTAAGTGCAATCTTTGTTAACAGAAGAAATCAAGATAAATATTTGTCTCTTTACATCCTATATTTTTTCCTTTAATTGGGAACAGTGCACTCGCAATAACTTTTGACAGCTTTGATGGAGGATCACCAAATTCACACCACATATGCCTCTCGTGAAGGCCTTGCTCAAGTTCAATGATGATTGACCTTGACTTAGTTCTCAAGGTCACTGAGCAAAAACGTGAAGAACACTGTACTCGCAATAACTTTCGACAGCTTTGATGGAGGATCACCAAATTCACACCACATATGCCTCTCATGAAGGCCTTGCTCAAGTTCAATGATGAGTGATCTTGACCTACTTTTCAAGGACACTGAGCAAAAAGATGTGAGGAACACTGTACTCGCAATAACTTCTCACAGCTTTGATGGAGGCTCACCAAATTCATATGACATTCTTATTGGTTTGTTAGGTAGATCTCAGCCATGGGCACAAAACTATGCCTTGGCGATGCGTCCATCATCCACAAGTCATGAAAATTGTAATCTCTCTCATGACCCATGGTTATATTTAGCTCATATCACAATGATCCATACCTCATCCATCTCTCTGTTCAACCATTGACCAATGAGCTACAGTGTCATTGTACTTCACATTATTAGTGGTACAGTGCACCACATTATTTTCCGCCATCAAAACAGTTTTTGCCACATGTTTCTGGTCACTTGTGCAACGGGGTACACAAGGCCTTCAGGCCATTTTTTAAGTTGCATTTGGCTAAGACTGGTAGAATTTGGCTAATTTAAATCCTGTTTGACTAAACTTTTGGCTCAAAGGTTTTGGACTCTCAGCTATCCCTGCACATTACTAAGTACTTCTGCCAACGTCTTGATTAACTCTGTTTTTGACATAAGACAACTGAAACTCAGTTGATAAAAAATGGACCTGCTTCAAGTCTGAAATGGGCACAGATGATTTTTTGTTTTTTTTTTGTTTGATGTGAGGTGCATTTTTCTGTCTTTAGTCAGTGTTACCCACAAAAGTTTTTCATGCATCTTGGTTGCATTTATGAGCTGCGAATGCAAAAAACATTCATTGTAACGGTCAGTGAGATTCGCCTAATGGGCCGATGTAAAACCTCTGTCAATAGTCGTTAAATAAAAAAACAGAACAATTCAGAATTACAATGTGACGTGACGTCAAAACACAAATATGCTCTGACGGTTTTAACTTGATGCAGATGAGTTTCTAGCAATTTTTTCATTTTATTGCAGTGACTGATGGGCTTGCGACTCTTGATGAAGCTCAATTGTATGCGACAAAGTTGTGTGAAAAAATGTCTGGTGTAATGTCAGCCTTAGTCAGAGCTTTCAGCTAACTGTTCATTTACAGCTCAGGCTTGGGTGCTATCCTTGTTTTATCACTGTCATACTGTTTTTGGGAAGTATTAAGGCTTATTCTTTGCTATTGATTGCAATTAATTTATAAACCACTATCATCAGTTGTTGGGCTTGGTGTAATTTAGTGGTATGGTATCATCAGAGGGGCACTCGCTCATAAAAATTACGTCTCTGCTACTCCTGCTAAGCTCTTCTTTATTAAGCGCATGTTGTATTTAAACCCAATTCTTATTATTTCTGTAATTAATTTCACCCAAATATAATTATTCTACGATATTAGTAAGGGGCTCAGGGAATGCTCCCGGGGCCTGATGGGTTGTCCTCATATTGGTAGCATTGGCAGTCATGTAATTGAACTGTTTTATAGAACACCAGCATGAGTCCGGGGTAACACATTTACCTTGATCTTTAAATGACTGTCAGAGGCTTAACCTCACCCGGTTTTGGCTGCCTTTTAAAAGGGGGTTTGTATGTCTGTCAGTTAATGCATATAATGGTTTTCATTCACCTCTGCCAAGGAAGTGTTTGTTTTTGCCCGCGTTGCTTGGTTTATTTGTTTGTTTGTCTGTCTGTCCGTTGGCAGGATATGTCAAAACGGCCACATTGATTTTAACCAAACTTTGCTGGATGTTGGAGTAGTACAAGAGGAACAAGTGATTAATTTTGCCATATCTAAGCCAAAGTACAGCTGAGATGTAGGCTAAAGTTCAAATGCAGGTATGCTGGCAGAGTCCTTCCAATAGGCTGGATTTCCAATCGCCGTGCTTTTGCGTTTTGCTGCCACCTGGCGGTGGCATGCAACAATACCCTACATCAGCCAATGTAAATGACTAATGCACAGAGTTGCCTTGGCGTGGCGGAGGTGCTGCGTTCTCTGAGTGCTCTTGTTTTTATCTACTTCTGAAGATGAGTTCTTCGTGTCATTTTGATATTTGCATGTAATGGATGATTGGATATGGGGTTTAAAAAAAAAAAAAAAACTCATTCATGTAGAGCTGTCACGATCGATTAATCTGCATCATTTTTTGCGCAATAAAAGTAACTGCTACGATGTGGCAGACAGACGTGCTTGCTTATTACTTTTTCTATGACACATACCTAATGCGGTCATTTGAAATGCTTCCGGGAAGATAACTGGGATTTGAAGTCCGCTAATTACCAGCAAGGTTGAACGGCCTCCATAGCCTCGGCATAATTAGCTTACCTTAAATCAATTCCCGTCTACTTTGCCTAGCTTGCTGTCAAGCCATTTATTCAGCCAACTGACCAATCAAAAATGTGGCCTATAATTATAAAGAAATGATAATGAGAAGCAGACACACCTAATCAGGCTGCCGTGTTAATAATCTGAATGAATAGCAGACCTCTGAATTCCACCTCTCGTAGATTTCCTACATATTGTAATGAGATGGCAGTATTTACCTTTTTTTTTGTTGAGCCCAGACTGGAGCTAGGTTTGGACATGTTCTAGGCATGTCTGGGGCAAGTCCCAGAAAATTAAAAAAAAGAGGTCTAAATGTGGGTGGGGTCTGCAAAAGAGTATATAAGGAGGAGATTTGAGACAGTGAAGTAGTAGGAGAAATTGCAAGGAGAAGGATACATTTGACCAGACCTGTCATTCTGTTCAAGACCTGTGAAGCTTTTAGTGGATTTATGCCTGTGTTAGAGCATTTTCCTCACCCAGGACATCACCAAGCAACCCACCAAAGGGACTGTAAATATTTTTGTTCATGTATTTAATTAATCTTGGTCAGTAGAGTAGAGTAGTTTGTTGTAAGTTGCCTTTGTCTAATTAAATGTGTTTTAGCTTTAAAATTTTTGTCTGTCATCCTTTGCTGTCGATAATGTCATAACAAATTGGGGCCATAACAATATCATTAAAAAGATTTCTTAAAAATAAAATCATTTTAACATGGTCCTGGTTTTTAAGCGTTTCAAAACATACGCGAAGTGGAAAACATTGTGTGAAGCATATCAAACATGATAGTGGCATTGCATGCAATAGATAAATGCAGCGAAGACTTTGCAAACACGTTCAGGCAAACGCAAATTTGTTGCATTTTTTATTTGATCATTGATTAAGAGTAATTTGAAAAAGTAATTCATAGCTCTTGATTTTGGTTACTTTTGAACGACTAAATAGCCTACAGTGAAGGTGGGAAACTTTTTGTTTAAGCGTAGCCTATCCTATCGATCAGGACATGTTAATTGTTCGCACTTCGCAGGCTGCGCGACCAAACGTAAAACTAGAAATGGGCTAATCTAGCAAACATTCGAGCAAATTTTGTACGGAACAACGCAAAGTTAAGGTCTGCAAAGTCATCATCCTGTACCAGACAATTGCTCTCACCCCCTTCTGAATTACTTTGCTCAATTTACAATCAAACGGTTGATTCGCTCAATTGGGCTAACTAGTTAAATTGGTAGACAGTCTCATTTATTTAGATATCATTTTTGTTTGCCTCATTTTGAAATTTAAATAACCATGAAACACAACAGATTTGCCTCAATGCGTTTGCTAGATTATTTCTAATTTTGCATTCCGCAGCGCTGCGTGCAAATTCGTTAACAATTTACTGGTGTTCTATATGTTTAAATGTTTTCCACCTTCACTGTCGGATATTTAGACGCTCAAAAGTAAATAAATCCAAGTGCTATGAGTAACTTTATTTTAAATTACTCTCGTTCAATTATCTGATTTAAAAAATGCCATAAATTTTTACAAAGATTCGCCTGAATGAGCAATGCCAAATCTTCGGTGCAGTTGACTATTGTGTGCAATGCAAAAATATTCTCTTTTGCATTCACGTTCAATATGCTTCACAAAATGTTTTCCACTTCGCGTATGTTTTGAAACGCTTAAATACCAGGACCATCTTTATTTTTAAGAGATCTTTTTTATGATATGTGAGAATTCTACAAGAGGTGGAATTCTGAGGTCTGCTGTTTATTCAGATTATTAACACGGCAACCGGGTTAGGTCTGTCTGCTTCTCATTATCTCTTTATCACTATAGGCCTCATTCTGGTTTTGATTGGTCAGTTGGCTGGATAAATAGCTTGAGTGCAAGTTAGGCAAAGTAGACAGGAATTGATTTAAGGTAAGCTAATTATGCCATCATGATGGAGGCTGTCCAACCTTGCTGGTAATTAGCGGACTTCAAATCAGTTTTCTTCCCAGAAGCATTTCAAATGACCGCATTAGGTATGTGTCATAATGGTAATAAGCAAGCACTTCTGTCTGCCTCATAGTGGCAGTTACTTCTATTGCGTTTAAAATTATCATGATTAATCGATCGGGACAGCCCTAAATTTATGTTTAATTTATTTTCTTATAACTTTGCTGTACAGAAATAGTGAGAAATACATTTTTCAGAATTTGTAACTTCCCCCCTCCTTTGACTCCTTATGAGTCTTCATGCGGTCTTTGTTTCAAATGGGGATATTGCTTGAATAGTTGAGACTTAATTCCAATTCATAGCTGAATTAATAAATCTAATGACATGCTGTTTACTCATGTTGATGTTCATTACTGAAAAATGCTTGCTTAAAGCTGTAGTATACAATCTGAGAATCAGTTGAGAAAGATTGAGACGATGAGAAAAACTTGGAAAAAAACATCCTGCCCACACAAACGCACCCCTCCCCTCTGTGCTCCCTGATCCTTCCCACCGAGCACGTGTGACCGTCAGCGTTGAGACTCCCAGACACACCCCCTCTACCAGAGCAACAAGCCGGCCGGCAGTAAACAGACACAGAGCCAGCCTTGAATGAAGATTTACTATGTCAGATTCGCAGGTATAGCAACAATATTACAATAGGCCTAACTCAATAAAAAGCCCATGATATTTAGTGAAGGCTGTCATGATAGTCATGAAAGTCACGGTAATAATAATACCACAACAGCTCCAAAGTGCAATATTTATATCCCCGAACAACCTCCCCCCGCCGCCATCTTCCAAGGAAATGGAAATCTCCTGGATAGAAATTGCTTGAAGTTTGCAAACTTCATGTGATTTCTGTCTGGGAGATTTCCTGGAGGGGGCTGGGGCAATCTTCTGTTTGCACACACATGCACTCTGCACAAAATCATGGAAGTAAGCACAGATGATACAATACGACGCACTGGCAGCACCATTTTTTCTTCCTTTTTTTTTTTGTTTGTTTTATTTTATTATTATTTTTCTACATTTGTGTTTTACTAACGGTGCAGAATCTCACAGATTTTATTCATCATGTTCTATGAAGGTTACAGCCAATTCTGGGACTCCCCGGGCATTCGTTGGCGTCCTTTGACCTATGTAATGTTGTTTATAATGGGTGAGGACTGTAGTGCTCGTCAATCAACTGGATTTCAGCGTGAACACGGCCATCAATGTGCTTGTGCATTTTCGCATGACCGTTTAACGCTGAGAATGACATGCAACTGATCTTATTTCCATTTCTGAATTCTGTTCTTTCAGCTGGCTTTACTACACTAAGTTTTTAATGCCCGAGATACGACGAGTGCGTGTGTGGGCCAGAATTTTGACCGTCGCTGTGCACTGCAGACGTGGGATAGATCTGTTTCCATAGAAACTCCCTCTGTAAAGACGGGAAAGGGGTCGCAGTGTCCCAGTGCAGCTGCAGTGGGTGTGGTGCAATCTGAGTGCTTACCATACGCAGAAGGGTTGAACTATAAGGTTATTACATGTAACAATGTTTTGCGTTAATTTGAAATATGCTGCTCCACCTGCGCAGCAAGAGGGCCCTGTATTTCAAGTTTACCTTCTCTCCCTCTGTCCGTGGATTCTTCTGACTACTTCAGTTTCCTGCAGCGCTCGAAGGAAAGGCATTTTGGGCTAATTGTCAGTGGATTTGTCAGTGTATGAGTGTGAGGGCGAATGGCCTGTGTTAGTGATCCCTGTGAAGGATTAATGAACCCTAAATATCCCAATGTATAAGTGTGAGTGTGGCAGGCGTGTGTTGGTGTGCTCTGTGAAGTATTGGTGAACTCTTAATTGCCCAGTGTATGAGTGTGAGGGGGAATGGTGTGTGTTTACGTGCCCAGGGAAGGATTGATAAACTCTTAATACAGGGTTCTCACGGATCCTTAAAAAGTCTTAAAAGGCATTAAATTCACGAATCTAAAAACAAGGCCTCAATTGGCATTAAAATGTCTTAAATAAATCTTTCAAAAGTCTTAAAAATGTGATGAATTATTTTATGGTTGTAATTAGTCTAAAATCTAAAAAAAAAAATGGTAACATTAATTTATTTTTTATTATTTTTTCAAATCATTTACGAATGAATCTCGCAGTGACATCGCGCAATCACAGTAGCGGAACCAACAGTGATGTGGTTGCAGCCCAGTTAATGTTCAAACTGAGAAACTTTTTGTTGTTGAAAATAATCCTTAGCTTAGAATTTAAAGGCAGCAACACATTGCAAAAAAGTTGGCACAGGGGCCTTTGTATCACTGTGTTACATCGCCTTTCCTTTTAACGACACTCAGTAAATGTTTGGGAACTGAGGAGACCAATTTTGAAGTTTTTCAGGTGAAACTCTTTCCCATTCTTGCTTGATGTACAGCTTAAGTTGTTCAACAGTCTGGGGTCTCTGTTGTTGTATTGTACGCTTCATAATGCACCACAGATTTTCAATAGGAGACAGGTCTGGACTACAGGCAGGCCAGTCTAGTACCCAGACTCTTTCCCTCTTCGCTCCAGAGGACACGACGTTCACAGTTTCCAAAAACAATTTGAAATGTGGACTCGTCAGACCACAGAACACTTTTCCACTTTCCATCAGTGCATCTTAGATGAGCTCGGGCCCAGCAAAGCCGGTGGCGTTTCTGGGTGCTGTTGATAAATGGCTTTCGCTTTGCATTGTAGAGTTTTAACTTGCACTTGCAGATGTAGCAACGAACTGTAGTTACTGACAGTGGTTTTCTGAAGTGTTCCTGAGCCCGTGTGGCGATGTACTTTACACGCTGATGTTGGTTTTTGATGCAGTACTGCCTGAGGGGTCAAAGGTCACGAGCATTGCTGTACAGTTGTACAATGCACTTCATACATGTTCCTTGTGAATAGAGGTAAAATTGGTTGTGGGTGTTGTCATAAGTCTGTTTTAAGTAGGACAGGCTGCAAGTATCTTATTTGTTTTGTTTAAAAACAATTGTAATAAATAAATATGACATGTTTTAAATAACGTAAATTGAGGTATTTTTCTTATTTTGCACAAGGAGTGATTACTGATGTTACATCATTTTCAGCTTTGTCTTATGTCTGCATGTGCCAGCAGGCCGACATGATGAAGAGTCTGCAGAATAATTCTGTCTGTTATTTCCCCTGCAGAAACTAGATGATCACTGCAATTAGATGTGGGGGAAAAAATATCGGTATCAGTATCGGATGTCGGCCAAATGAGTTGTAAAATATTGGCATATCGGATATCAGCCAAAAATCTAATATCGTCCATCCCTAATATTAATGTTTTTCAAAATAACGTTTTCATTTGATCAAAAGGTCATATTTCATGTTCAAATAAACATTTGGGCAAAATTGTCCCGAATCCTATGATGAGGTGTTATTTTTCCATTTGTGTTTATTATGAAGTTGGTCTTAAATTTAATATCAAATGGCATTAAAAAAGTCTTAAAAAGTCTTGAATTTAACTTGCCCTAAGCTGTGGGAACCCTGTAATAGGCCAATGGCTCATTCCACCTGAACTCAACCAGAGGTCCCATGGTGACTGACTCAGATTTGGCTCAAAAAATTGTGGGAGTGCCTCTACATATATGATGAACACATACCAAGTACTAGGCTTTGACTTTCAAGTGGAAATTTTGATCAAATACAGATGCATGCAATTCTATAGAAGAAGTTTTTGTCGCCACAGGTAACTTCCCATGTGGTGAACTTGTCAAGTAAAATTTGACAAAATTTTTTTTTTTTTTTTTTTTTTGGCAGGTCCCTTTTTAGAGGCTTTTATCTCCAATATTAAGGTTTGCATATAGTCAATATTCTTACAGCAGATAGACCTGTCTCTAAATAAAAGGTAGCCAGAATCATCAACCCTCTGTAAAAAATCCTGGGCTTACTGGGGGTCCTTGAAAATTGAATTTTTGATTTCTGGCAATGAAAAGATTCACATTTGAGAGACCAACGACTCTGACGAGAAAAGAGATTTTGCCAAATTTGATGGCAGATTGCGAAAGCCTTGGCCCCAATCACTCTGGCTTGCCTTTTTCTGTCCAAAGCTCTGATTTATTTCCAAGATATTGGCCTCCAAAACCCCCAACAAATTAAGATTTGCAAAAAAAAAAAAAAGTCAGCATGACTTCCTCTATTTTTTCGAGGGCCGTATCCAGTGGCGTAGCGTGGAGGCGCTGGGCCCCGGTGCGAGAATGGCGCTAGCCCCCCCCCACCCCCCCAGGCCTATACGCGAAGCACAGGTGTAATTGTAACAGAGCTTTAGTTTTTTGAGGATTTGTACTTTACCTGAGTTCTTTTTTAAACCTGGACTTTTACTCTACAACATTTAAAACTTAAAAATTATCATTTTACTTCGTTACTTTGACACTAGCCACTTCGTTACAAATTAAAATATGAACGCAATTCATCGTTTAAGATTTATCTGGATTTAGCGTCTTCCAGAAGAACAACGGTGCTCGGCAGCAGGGTATGTTAGTGCGGGGACAGGGAGCTGCAAATTTATGCACGTAGTTACAATATTCTATCACTAGATGGCACACCCGCATCAGTTATTGGATATTCACAGAAACAATCGTCCTCTGTAGCCAACCACTTCAGCTACAGTGAGCCAGTAGGTATCCAAATCAGTAATTAAGAAAAATCAGTTTTCTGAAAAACGCAGACACCCATAATTATTAGGGCTATTAGAACCATGGACAATGAATATTTGCACTGCATTTCAACATCACACAACACGTTAGGCTGTTTGAACCATGAACAACAGTGACAATACATTGCCAATGAAAATGCGAAAAAGATCCATACGGCTGAACAGTCAACCGTATTTCCCTAACAGCACAACAGTGGCCAAATCAATAAGTAAACAGATAGATGGACACACATCCTGGCACAGCAGCCATTTAACCACAACCGGCAAGCTGATCACTTGCAGTAGCCTAATAAAAAACTGCACTCACCCATTCAGAAGTTAACTGTGGGTGCCTTCTGCTCTGCAAAGTCGTTGAGCAAGAGGGCAATGAGGTGGTAGCATTAGCCTCCAAGTCTGACTGCTGTGTGTCGCCGCTATCATTCACAACGCTAGCAGGAACTGCATCTGGACAAGATGACTATTTAAAAAATGCATTCAATTTCGCCAATTTGGAGTTCCGTACATCGAGCTCTTTTTTTCTTTTCTTTTTTGAGCACCGGCTTTGTGCTGCTCAACATGGTGCTCAAGACTTTTAACCTCCAATACTAGGCTAATGGGTTAGCTGATCTCTCAAAAAAGAACAATTCACGAGCAAGCGCGTAGCCTACGAAGCTACGATCAGAAAGGAATAAGTGAATGTCAACTGATTGGACAAACACATTTCCCAGCAGGCCATGTTCATTTGAAAATGTTGTGAATAAAACAATCAAATATATGATTAGTAATTGTGATTATAACTGAAAAAGTATCATTACTGCAATACAAAAGACATATATCAAAGAAAAGAGGAAAAATGGCCAATGTGTGTGTGGGAGGAGGGGGGAGGGGGTTGTTACCATGACTGTGTTGTATGAAACAGTGGAGCAATATATATACTCATCAACTCTCAGTTATGCAAAAGATAATACTGCGTTGAACAGGAGACTTGAAATGACGAGACTAATAGTTGTAATTTCTTTTTGGGTTATGGTAAGAGGAAGAATGGCATAGTTGATCACCGTGGGCCCTCAGAGGTCATCGGGGCCCCGGTTCAGCGCACCGGCTGCACCGGCAATACCTACGCCGCTGGCCATATCTGAGAAACCCTCAGGAGTTGAAGCCTGAAATTTAGCCTCCTTTCATTATATACTTACAGGTACTCAAAAAATTTCTGCCAAGTCTGAGTCGCGTCTATAGAATGAGTGCGAGGGTGAATGGTGCATGTTGGTTTGCCCTGTGAAGAAATGGTGAACTCCAAACTGCCCAGTGTATGACTGTGAGGGTGAATGGCGAGTGTGTATGTGCCTTGTGACGGATTAGTGATCTGACCAGAGTGTGCATTTTTCCCAGTACTCGCTAAGAAGGGCTCCAGCTTGTTTAGGACACTGATGAGATGGGACAACCACGAGACAAATGGTTTATCTCCCTTCTAAATAGGGTGATAAACTGCGTAAAGTGTAGGAAGACATCGCTGCAGCAGTGTTTTTCACACGTGTGTCACTCACGGTTTCTGTTTGTCAAGTCACCCGTAGGAGACAACAGCAGTGATGCATGTATGCTTTTTCCCAAAAAAAAAAAAAGAAAAATACGGCTTGGCAGCATAGCATATTTTCACTGTATCAGATAAATGGTCTCCCATGCGGTTATTTTGAATGGCATGCTGATATGAGTGAAAGATGAGCTATTATCAGGTCTTGTTGCGATGTGAGCCTTGGTGTAAAGAAAAGTGTGAAAATATGTGACTGAATCATAAGTGTAATGTAAGTTGTCACGCTTCTTTACTTCATTAATAATCTGTTTTCACACAGAGCCCAAATTTGAGATGGAAGAGTCGAGTTGCACTTTTTCTAGGGGAAAACACGACCTGGTTCTGTACATGAGGAAACTTGGAGTCTTTTTTATGTTATTTTGATGAACTGGGAGGAGTGTGTGTGGACGAAAGTGGTCAATTCCTCTGAAGCTGAGAAATGCAAAATATCTTCCAATTAGGGCTGGTCGATAAAAATGGTTTTCTGGGTATCATTTAATTTTGTTAGTGCAACAGCAACCACCCTTGCAGCTTACAAGGGACCATGTGACGCCTTTTGGCCAATCACTTGATGGCTGATTGGCTATTACTTCAACACCGGAAATGACAATGATCATAGTTTCTTAGCCAGTCTTACTTGCGGATAGAAGTGCTTTTGCACTGCTGAAATTGGGAGAAGCGTTTGGAATAGATGTTGTTTTTTTCCTGGAGACCAGGGACTAACATTCCCCCCGATGCTCACCAGCTCTGGTGGTCGGCACAGGTATTGCAGCTTATGGGCAGCTCGTATGAGGATGTTGTCATCCCTGTGCTTCGTGACCGCAGGCGCAGAGGAGAAGATTCTGGAGGGCTTTCGGAAGATGCACAGCCCCGATGCGTGGGATTTTCAGCTGCAGGCCATGATCCAGGCCGCAGGGAAGTTGGTCCTGATCGACAAGCTGCTGCCCAAGCTGATCGCTGGAGGACACAAGGTGCTCATCTTCTCCCAGATGGTGCGCTGCCTCGACATCCTGGAGGACTACCTCATACAGAGGAGGTAAGGGGGCTGCCCGCAACTCCCGAAGGCTAAAGCTCGAAATTTTATTATCGTATCCTTATATTCCATTCAGTATGTCTCATCTAACCCTCAAATAGTTGATTTGACCTAGATTTTGGATGTAAGAATCAAGTCTTTTTTTCTTTTATGCTGCGTTCTCATGGACTGTGGTTAACGGCAGATGGAAAACTAGAAATCATAATGTTGGTCAAGGGTGCTGTGATAAAATCTGATCAGGATGGCACAGAATGTTGCTGATGGCAAGAACAGATGTTCCATCTGCCATTGAATTTAACATAATTTGTCATTTTATGGTTATGTTCAACGAAATTCCAAATGTCAGGATGTGATGCAGCGCAGCATGGACTTGACGGGGGGGAGGATTATTCATGGACTTGGGGGGATGATTATTTTACTGAAAGAGCTAAATCAAGTGCAGTCATCCTTTTTCTGATTATTTACTCTGATTATACTAGCCTCTATTTTAGGACATATCTTTTTCCCTTGGTACACAACCAAAATTGTCCCCTTTTGCCTCGTGTCTTGCAAACCCCAAAAGGCGGCACCATAGTGCCTTTTTCTTGTGGATAAGGATGAGAGATAAAACCCCTAAAAATTTGAGCTTCATACTTTGCTTGGTTTTATTTGTTGAGGCAATTCAATTTCACAGCGCAAGATATGATTTTTAGTGCTTAATAACTTTCGAAGAAATAGTACTGAATATATATAGGGATTCCCTGTTTAGAATTCATTTCTAACATGAAAAATATGTACTGACATTTTTCTTTTGGGTGTAAAAATGGACCATTTTGGAGGGTTTGTACTGACCATTGGCAGTTGTATAATAGAGTGCATATGAAAATGTTATGCTTGTGAATGGTGCTTGTGAAGGAATAATGTTGTGCTAATAAATGTTTTATGTAGTCCTTGAATCCTTCTCAGCGAGCATTGCCTGCGTTTGTTAAACTCTCAGATACACGTACGAGCGCATCGACGGTCGGGTTCGGGGGAACCTGCGGCAGGCCGCCATCGACCGTTTCTGCAAAACCGACTCGGACCGATTCGTCTTCCTCCTCTGCACGCGTGCGGGGGGGCTGGGCATCAACCTGACTGCCGCCGACACCTGCATCATCTTCGATTCGGACTGGAACCCCCAAAACGACCTGCAGGTCCGCTGCTCTCCTGCTACATTTTACAGAGCGAAATTTCTCCAGAATGTTCTTCCAGTCACCAGGGTTGGCTGGTTGCCACACTTCTTTTGCCAGGAGTTAAAATTAATTTAAATGAATTGAATCAGCTTGTTGATTGATTTTATTACCTTCACCAACAACGACGTTGGCGAGAGGAGGTAATGGGATTGGTGCTGTTTGTTTGTTTGTCTATTTGTTTGTAAACAAGATCATTCAAAAAGTAATGGACAAATATCTCTGAAATTTTGTGGGTGGGTCGCTGTCACATCAGGGATGGACCCTATTGATTTTCACTGCGATCAGTCAAACAATATGGCCGCCATGGCAGCCATCTTGAAATCCTATGACAGGCAATAACTGAACTTCGCTCCCATTCACTCAGATTTGGACTGTGCTGCCTTGGGGGTTTGCACTCAAGGAGTGCCTCCTAGTTTTTTTTTATTGTTTTTGTTCCTGGTTCTTTTATTTTGTCGAGTAGCTGGAAGGTTTTTTTTTTTTTTTTCCTTCTAATTTTTGGAAAAAATTTTTCTGTATTTGCATCACGGAAAATATGTTTTCATATTTCTGCACTGTATGTTCTTGCCAATAAACAAAACTTTCTTTACAGCGAGTTTAATTGAAACAAAAGGAACTGAAAAAACATAGTAGAAACCAAAACAAACAAACGTATGGAGATGCCCTCTTGTGAGGATCCTATTCGCTCTGTGATTGGTAGGCCCAGGCTCGCTGCCACCGGATTGGACAGAGCAAGGCGGTGAAGGTGTACCGGCTGATCACGCGCAACTCCTATGAGAGAGAGATGTTTGACAAGGCCAGCCTTAAGCTGGGCTTGGACAAGGCCGTGCTGCAGGACATCAACCGCAAAGGCAGCCTCAATGGGGTGAGTACCACTTCTTCCTGTACCCTGGGCTCATGGGAAATGTGGTCCTGAACTGGTTTATTTTCCTAATTTCTTTAGAATGCAGGCAGAAAAATAGCCTCTTGTAACATGACCCTGGGACAGCACCCAGACACAGAAATCAAAAAGAGACGTGGAGTGAAGGGGAGAGAGAACATTGCCTGGGCTCAGGGTTCTGGTTCGGCGATCGGGACATAAATGAAAGTAAAGGAAAAATATATGCCTTGTGGCAGAAGCGAGGCAATCTGCAGTGCATCTTGATTTCATCATGCCAACTCTGTAAGAAGAGTGGGTGGTGTCTTTGTTGCTGTTGCTTGGGAACTTGCTTCTTGGCTGTCAATCACTTTGCCAGCATTTTTAGCTACATTAATGCAATTAATCTAATTTCACCAGATTGCCACGTTTTGTTTGTTTTTTAAACTATTGTTTAACACATTGGGTTTTTTTTTTGGTCCTAAGGATTGTGAAAGTCTATAAGTTGAAAAATGAAACCACAACTGTGAAATCACACGTGAATGGGCCTCTATGATCCAACCCATTAAGACCAGATGCAAGTTTTGTACGAACGGCCCTTCAAGACTGGGAGCGGAATGTGCGTACTTCTCCCTTTATGACCTGATGAGATGTTAGCATGTTTGAGATGAGATCATCATTTTTTCAAGAAACGTGACTGATGAATACACCCGGAAAAAGCGAAGTCCCCTATTGAATTTGCATTAAAAAAAAAAAGCTTTCCAAGGCTTCGTTTCAGACAGTGACTGACCTGAGGGAGGGGAATGACATTGGTGCCATATACAGCGGGTATTTTGATGAAAACAATGAATTGTTAGTTCCAAACCTGGATTATTATGTTACTGCTGACCTACTCGCCAAGGCTCAGAGGGTGAGAGACATTTTGAGGACGAGGAAGATTTTGGCAAGTTTGAACGATTTCAAGATGACTGCAAAATGGGAAACTATCACCAACATCGTAAGAACGAGTATAGAGTACTAAAGTGATGACGTCACGCTGGTGTCGGAAGTATAATTTCCCATTCATTTTACCCATAGACTGTTTTTTCAGTTCACTTTTGAATCACTTCCCATTGTTTTCAACCCTCCATCTTTTTCGAGATTTTGCATATCTGACTAAAAACAAATTTAATTTTTCTTGACCGGAATCAGCTATATTTCAAATCATTTTAATTTCTCGCTTCCATGCTAATCTTCTTTGTAGTCTAAAAATGACGCATCCCAAGATCCTCCTGATTCCCAGGCTAAATGAGTTCAGGACGCGTTTTATACAGTCAATGGTTAGAAGTCACCCATCTTCAATTTTCCAGCACCTCGCTATAGCAGTTTGCTTGCTTAATTAGTTAGCCACTCTACGTTCTACTTGGTTACGCTTTCCTTGCTAGATATCAAGTTTTACAATTAGCGCCTTTTTACTTTAATTAATAGCTAGGCATCTTTGGCCAACGTTTGTTTGCTTAAAAACTCAGTAGTTAACGAGCTTATCAGCCTTGTCAAAGTATAACTGGCAGGCTAACTTAGCCAGCAAGCTAGTTTACCGACTTCGGTAATTGTCTAACTTTATATTTGGCGCATATAGTTAAATGCCAGCTTGTGAAATGCTCGCAGATCAGCACTAGCTAAGTAGCCAAATAATGGCTCTTCACTGCTTTTATTCACTTAGCTAGCTTGCTAGCTAGGCTAGCGAACTAGCTTGCTGAACTAGTGATATTTATTGAATAGTCATACTAGCTAGCTTCCGAAATGACAGCAAGTGACGGTACCATTTACTGTTTCTATTGGTTTAGCTATGTGCACAAGATGTAATAAGCTCACTAGCTGGCTAGTTCGCTGGCATAACTTAATGGTAGCTAGCTAAATGGTGAAATAACTTCATTGCGATCCTTTCATTTCTAGGTTTGTAGCTAGCTAATAGTAGCCCGCTATGTGGGAACGGGTGCACGGACATACAGCAATGTAGGGCACTAATGGGCTACCTTTGTGGTACGTTATGAACGTTGGCTGAAACTGAGGTACCTAATTGGTTTGGAACAAATCACGTGGTAGGCTACTCACCCACTTGTGCAGCTGACATGTAGTTTGGAGAAGTGGACTACAAGAGCAAAAACAAATAATTTTTGTCAATAAACTACGAATTTGATGTGATCATTTGAACCCGTATACCCTGTGGGCTAATCTTGGAGCGAGGCAGCTCTAAGAATTAATGAGTCCAAGCAATGCCAGAAAGTGTCCAAACCCCATTATAGATTCCCATGGGGATATTACTTCAGACTGCAGAAGCTAAGTACTGTAGCGGTGACGTCATCGCTTTAGTACTCTATTGATTTGCGGTGATCTGGAGGTGGTAGTAATAATAATAATAATAAACTAGGCTTATGCCGTCGGAGGCGATGGCTGGGGGTATATCCCCGAACGCCCCCAATCCTTCAATTCTCCAATCCTCGAATAGTCCTTGAATAGACTTTCATTTGAACTTAATTTCAGGTCAATCGGACAAATGGTTCTGAAGATACGGCCAAAATGGTAATTTTCCATCACAAAGCGCCACCTGGTGGCAAAATATTGAACCATACAGGTATGATGTCATCATGTGACACGTTGTGAGCTCATGACCTTGCAGTTGCACATAGTTTCATGTCAATAGGACAGATGGTTCCAAAGACATGGCAAAAATGGTGAAGTTTATGCGACAAAGCTCCACCTTGTCAAAATTTTGAACCAAACGGGTATAATGTCATCGCGGGCTACATCCTCAGGTGATGACCTTTCATTTGCACTTGATTTGAGATCAATCAGACAAATATTTCCAGAGATATGATAAAAACAGTGATTTTTTTTTTTTTTCAGTTTTTGGCCCCTGGTGGCCAATCTAGAAATCGTAAATTGTCCAAAATCTAATCGATTCTTCCTCTTTGTGATGCTTACCTATATGCAAAACTTGAAATTTCTAATTGAATTAAAGCTGCAAGCAGCGTTGAAAGGGCCCTCGCCCCCCTTGTGCACGTTGGGGTGGCAGCAAGATCTTGATGGCTGCAGGTGTCCATTCAGAGCCATTGGACACAGCTGGACCGCGTACAATGTGGTTTCCTGATGGGAGTCCAAAAATTTTCTGGAGGGCGCTATGATACCATTTTGACTTGCCTGTGCGCAAAATCTACAACACAGTAATCGTAATATGGGGCTCCATGAGTGTGTTGATTTTTGTAAATTTTCCAGCATGTTTAGACTTTCAAAAGAGCAATTCTTTTATAAATATTATTGGGGGCGCTATAGAGCCATTATGCCCCATTCAGTGCCAATTGATGGATGTATTGAAGAGAATAAGACGGATCTAATTTTTGCAAGGTTTTGCAAGTTTTGGAGCATTCTAAGGCCTTAATACGTGTGTTCGTAAAATATGGAAAAACGCAAGAAATAGCTCATGGCTCACTTCCTGTTTGGCAAAAAAATTTCAAAAAATTAACATTTGCGGGGAATGACTCACGCAATGATCGCACCAAATTTCATGAACATTCAAGCACTTTTATCTGAACATGGCCATATCTAGAGGGCGCTGTGGAGCCACCTGGCACCTCTCTATCTAAAATTAGCATATATCTGTACTTGGGCGGGCAATTTTATCAAGGTTGGAAAGTTTCAGGCAAATCCCACAAAGTATGTGGAAGTGAAAGTAACTTCCTGTTTCATGGCAGGACATCAAAATTCGCCGTGACGCCACGGATGCATCGTTCGATGAAATCGAAAAAGCTTCGCAATTTAACATTAGCAAGGTTTTTAGATATTATATGCCAAATTTTAAGTTGATCGGATAAAATCTCTAGGAGGAGTTTGTTAAAGTACGACACCTGTGAATGGCAAAAAATCCAAAAAATGTGCAATTTCAATTAAAAATGGCAGACTTCCTGTTGAGTCGAGGTCATGGCACCAAGAGACTTTTTTTTAGGTCTTGTCATATTTCACATCTCTACCGAATTTCATACATGTAGGTTTACCAGGCTGCGAGGGCTGCTTATTTGAAATTTTACAGGGGGCGCTTTAATGAAATTTTTGCCATGCCAATATGTAAGCTTTTTATGAGAGTATTATGAATGAGGGTCTTTATATACTTACAAAATTTTGTGAGTTTTCGAACATTCTGAGACCCTCAAAAAGGCAATTATTTTAAAAATCTGATTGGGGGCGCTCTTGAGCCATTATGCCACATTAGGCTCCAGTTGATGGATGACAGTGAAGAGAATAAGAAAATTATAATTTGTGCAAGGTTTGGCAAGCTTTGGAGTATTTTAAGGCTTTCAAACGTGCGTTCATAAAATTTGGAAAAACGCAGGAAATAGCTCATAACTCACTTCCTGTTTGGCCAAAAAATTTCAAAAAATTATTCATCGCCTGCAATGACAAATGCAATGATCACACCTAATTTCATGAACATTCAAGCACTTTTATTTTAACATGGACGTATCTAGAGGGCGCTGTGGAGCCACCTGGCCACTCCTGATCTAATATAAGCATATATTTATACTTAGAGGGACAATTTAATCAAGCCTGTGAAGTTTTGCGGATATCTCACAAAGCATGTGCGCGTAAAACCAACTTCCTGTTTCATGGCGGAACATCAAAATTCGCCGCAACGCCACGGGTACAAAGTTAAATGAATCCAAAAAAGCTTCGCAATTTAACATCGACAAGGTCTTTAGATGTCATATGCGAAATTGTAAGTTGATACGATAAAATCTCTTGGAGGAGTTCGGAGTACGATGCCTGTGAATGGCAAAAAAGAAAAAAAATGTGCAAATTCAATTAAAAATGGCGGACTTCCTGAGTTGAGTCTAGGTCATGGCACCAAGAGACTTTTTTGTAGGTTTTGGCATAGTACACATGTCCACCGAATTTCGTACATGTAGGTTTAACATGCTGCGAGGGCTGCTTCATTGAAATTTTCTAGGTGGCGCTGTAATGCAATTTTGCCACATCCATCTGTAAATCCTATATTCAAGTACAAAGTATGACCAGCTTAATATGTTCAAAAAGTTTCGTGAGTTTTCGAGCATGCTGATGCCTTCAAAAATGCAAATATGTGGTAGGGGGCGCTATAGAGCCACCATGTCATACCCAGTGCCAAATGAACTTAATATTTTTTGTCTATGAGCCAAGTTTGGTGAGTTTTCGAGTATGATAAGGCCCTCAAAAATGTGTTCGTAAAATCTGAAAAAACGCAGGAAATGGCTCATAGCTCACTTCCTGCGAGGCAAAAAATTTTCAAAAAAATTGACAAAAAAATTTATGATGACTACTATGACCCTACCAAATTTCGTGAGAATCGAAGCAAGTGCGTTCCAAAATGGCCTCGTGTTTGGTGGCGCTATAGAGCCACCGGGGCATGTCCAAGCACAAAATTAATAATACTTTGTAATTTTCACCACGACTGATGTGTGGGCAAATTTTTGTGAGTTTTCGTGCATGGCAAAGCCCTCAAAAATGCGTTCTCGCAACAGAATAAAAAGAAGAAGAAGAAGAAGAATCCCATCAAAAACAATAGGTTCCTCGCACCTTCAGTGCCAGGACCCGTTCCGGGCCCTGGCACCGGTTGGTGCTCGGGCCCTAAATATTACTGAAGTTATCGCGTTAACACGTAGTGCGGCGGCGGCGGTCGGACCAAAAACATAATGCCCCATGGAACGCCATTCGGCGTTTGGGGATATAATTATTACAAGTAAAAATTTGTTTTTGTTTTTTAAAAATGGTAATGAAAGCTGCCGGATAGCTCACCCGGTTGAGGCACTGCGTTGCAGTGCAGAAGTGACTTTTACGTTGCGGGTTCGAGCCGCGGTCGTACCAGCCGGCAGTGGTCGGCAGCTTTTTCAGCGTAGCGCACAATTGGCATCGCGCTTCAGGGATTCAAATTGGGAAGGGACTGCCGGATAAGGGGATGTAAACAAACAGCTTTGTTCGTTGCTCAAGCGCCTCCTGTTGGCCAGACAGGCGCTCGTCAGGAAGATTCAAAGTTTGTTCATGTCCGAGTACCCTCTGCCCTCGTTCTGTACTTGCGAAGATTCAACCAATGAGTGTACAAATATAAGAAGCAGTGGCTGACGGGCACGTGCTTCGGTGGAGAGCCGTGAACTGTCTTCACTCTCCTGAGTTGGCAGCAAGGGGTCGCATACGAGCAAGCTTTGTACACAGTTTGCCAATTGGGCATTCCAGATTTGAGTGGGATTGAAGATGCCAAATTTATTATTAAAAAAAAAAAAATGGTAATGAACATTAAGACGAATTCAGTTAATTCTCTATGGAACCCAAAAGCAGTGATGCCACGAGAACGGCGTGATCGTGCCAGCGCTCATTAACGCCCGTCAAGTCCTTCTCATGGGCGCGATTTGACACGCCCGTTAGTCACATCAGGGGCGCATCACTATTTAATGCAAGTGAAAGACCATTTGACCTACCCCGGTAGACCATCACAATGACTACAGTGTCATGATCAAAACTGCTATTCGTAACATTCTCTCAGATCGAGGCAACCAGTGCCAGCTGTGAGAAACCATCCCGTATTCAGTTCTGCATATCCGACCCATCATCATAGCCGAAACTAGCCATCTCGGACTTGGTAAAAAATTCAGAGAGAGAAAAAATGTCTGCGTCATTATCATTCAGGTTTTGTTTTCGGTATCGTTAGTGTAACCCGTGTGAACATGCAATGTTACATTTCACCAAAAATCAATTTCTGTTTGCACATTATTATTATTTTCCTCTTATCTATGCATGTATTGCTTTGGGAGTTATCTTTAGTTCAGCAGAATTTTTATATTAATGTTATTTGATCTTTTTGACCTTTCTCGACATAACTTCCCCCAAATTTGCGATATTCTACTCCGTATTAAGCTCTGCTGTTGAGAGGTAAGATGAAACAAGTGCTCCTTTCAACGGTTTTGTTAAACGCAGTAAAATGATAAACATAGACAAAGATACTCCTTTGTAGAGGTCAAAGATATTGTTCATTGTGGTGTTTATACATTTTTATTTTATCATGTATGGCACTTTTTGTGAAGCATGCTAATTTACCGATCGTAAGTCCAGGCTAATGGAGCATTAGGTGGTTTCTCATGCAGTTTGCCGCTTCTTCCATCTCTAATTTAAAGATGTGCTTTTTGAAACGTGACATGCAAAGTTGCTGTACTGACATTAATGCGTTGTGCGCAGAATAAATCTTTTGGCTGGCAAGAGGAGTGGACCTTGCCCTATTATTTATTACACGCAACACAACGCTGAAGTGTAAGACCGGCTATATAAGATTATCAAATTGTTTATCTCTTATAAAGAAATGCATTACTTTTCAAATTCATCATGTTGTTCATGTATTTTTCAGTATGTAAAAAGTCTGATTACCATAAAAAAATTCAGGGGTCTCTTTACTTCTCATCTCAATATATCTGTGTGAAAATGGTTTCCTAGAGTCCCTATGATGGAAAATCTCTCTCCCTCCTCTCTCTCAAAAGAACATTATGATTACTTTAAACTCAACTACATTTGGGACTGGGTGAGGATGGATGGATGTTGGCTTGGAAGCAGTAGTTAAAGCAAATCTGCCTTTTTAGTATGGTACTTGTACTGGTCACCATGGTAACTGATAAGTTGTGAGGTTATCAAAATAAAATACATGTATGGACATTAGGCTGTACTGTTTGCAACATACTAAAGGCGGTCTACAAGCCAAGAACAGGACACAGGACTCCAGGACAGGTGAAGAATAGAGTAGGTGGCTTAGAGCTAGCAGGTACCCTTACATGCACAATGAGTAAACCTATGAAGCAAAGAAGAAATAAAATGGGGTGCATATACACGTACAGTTGAAGCCGACAATGGGAGCCGGTAGGTGAAAAACATGCCTGCCAAATGTATGGCAGGAGTGGAAAAAAATAGTGCCCGCCAGAGAATTGGCGGGAGTAATTAATAGTGCCCATGCAGTTTTTTCCTTGGCATGCACTGCAAAAGTGTAAGTTCTCTAATGGTTTTTACCCCTCGGCCGACTCCGGCATGGAGGGGTATTGTCGTCACCTGCGTGTCTGTCCGTTGTCCGTCCATGATTTTGTCTGGCCCAGTACTCGGCAAGTAATGATCGCAGCTTCACCAAATTTGGAATGGAAACTCACCATGACCCATAGATGTGCAATGTCAGGTTTTTTGCTGGATTTCACAGATGACTTTAGCGATGTAACCTTGACCCTCGAAATCTTGTCCGGGTGACATTTTCCGGGCTAGTACTCAGCAACTCATGATCGTGGCTTCACCAAATTTGGACCCATAGATGTGCAACGTCACATTTTTCACTGGATTTCACCTTTGACCTTAGCTCTATGACTTGACCCTGGAAATCTTGTACGGGTCAGTACTCGGCAACTAATTATTGCAGCTTCACCAAATTTGGTTTGGTAACTTCCTATGACCCATAGATGTGCATAGTCAGGTTTTTTTGCTAGATTTGACCTTTGACCTTTGCTCTGTGGTCTTGACCCTGGAAATCTTGTCCGTGGCAATACTCTGTAACTAATTCTCACAGCTTGTCCAAATTTGTTATGCTAACTCACTATGACCCATAGATGGGCAATGTCAGGTTTTTTGCTGGATTTGACCTTTGACCTTAGCTCTTTGACCTTGACTGTGGAGATCTTGTCCGGGTCAGTACTCAGACAAGGTGAATTGCAGCTTCACCAAATTTGGTATGGTAACTCACTGTCTCACACACGTGCAATGTCGTTTTTTGCTGGATTTCACCTTTGACCTTTGCGCTGTGACCTTAAGGCAGGAAATCTTATTTGGGTCAGTACTCAGCAACCACTGATCGCAGTTTCATCAAATTTGGTAAGGTGACTCACTCTGACACACAGATATGCAATGTCACCTTTTTTTCTGGATTTGATCTTTGACCTTAACGTTGTGACATTGAGGCAGGAAATCGTGTCCGGGCCGAGGGGTACTCAGCAACGCGTTATGTTTATTTCATGTTTCTATCAGCTACTGAGGCTGAGAAATGAAGATTTTGGTGAGCGCCAACAATGCTGTCAAGTTTTTCTGAAAACCCTCAGGTTTTACGAGGTTGTTTTCAAACAATGTCTTAGGTGACGGAACATTTTTTTAGAGGGTGCCCCAGGTCTCAACGGGTTAACGTTACTGAGTGGAAAATCAAACTCTTTATTGTCATGTTATGAGCCAGAGAGCGAGAATGACTGACTTGTGAGGAGCAGTTTTATCAGAAAATAGTGATAAAAAGAGGCATTTGATCTGGATGACTCCGTACGCTTGTCTGCTTTTGTCATCTATTGTTTCTCTTGGAGGGGAGGGAAGATCAATTTAGTTAAATACCAACCCAAATATATAGCCATTATGAATATGAGATTTGATTTATCTTTTTCATCGTGCTGCCGTGAAGATTATGGCTCTGCTGATTAATTACTTCTGTCAATGAGGCAGGCAAATTCTTTGTTATTATTAATCCGATGAAGCAATTTTGTATCCAAGCGCACCATCTAGTGTTGAATGACTGAGTCCTGTCGCTGACATCAAAAAATTGTGGTTTGAAGAAAGTACCATACGTCTCCCATGGATTCACAATGAACCAATCATATCAATGATCGAGCTCAATATTTTACCCCCAGTGTGATTAGCCAAAAGCTCTTTTCTCCTGTAACCATTACTGCTGATTCAGATGTTGGCAGTGGATCATTCATGGGAATCACCACTGTGACCAGAATTTGGCCTTTTTGGCCATAGTGGATTTGGCAAGAACACTGGAGTAGAATTCTGAATCATGACTGGTAAAATGTACTGATACTGAAATTTTAAGTGTATTGATACAGATGGATCTTTCAGAAAGCCCAGCAGTTATCAGAATTAACTATGACTTTATCTCAGGAAGGATGGACAAAGCTTTTGATTGCAACTGTCCCTGGAATCATGGTCATTTTGAGGTTTAAAATCTGCTGGTCACTAATGTTTTGAGTCTGTCTGGACATGCAGATGGACAGATTTTCTGTTATTTTTTTGGTTCTTTTATTGCACAGTCTGCCCAATCTAACATTCAAAATTAACCTTTTTTTTTTTTTTTTTTTTTTTTAACCTCTGAGGCTTTTCTTTACAACCTGGAGCAGATATTCTTCTTTGGAGCATCTCTGTCCTGAGCCCCTGTTCATATTGAATCCTGGCTTGTGGAGTCCCACACAACTCCATGGATCAGCTTTCAGGAGGTCCTGAGCAGGGTGCAGGCGTGTGGAACTGTGAGCTGTGCTAGAGATGGAGCTAATCCCCGCAAATCGTTCACACAGGTGCAGCAGCTGTCTAAGATGGAGGTGGAGGACCTGCTGCGGAAGGGCGCGTACGGAGCTCTGATGGATGAGGAGGACGAAGGCTCAAAGTTCTGCGAGGAAGACATTGACCAGATCCTGCAGCGCCGCACCCAGACCATCACCATCCAGACTGAGGGCAAGGGCTCCACCTTCGCCAAGGTAAACGCCTTTACTGACACTACCACTAACCCACCTTCACCATGCTAAACCTCCTGTGTTAACACTGGTGTTAAGCAGCCTTCACCTTGATAAATCACAATAATGCTAACATTACCCTAACTTTGCCATGGTAAACCTCCTGCGCTAATGCTAACGCTACCCCACCCTTGCCATGGTAGGCCACCTGTGCTAATGCTTGCGCTTACCCACCTTCCCCATGGTAAACCACATGCGCCAATTCCAATGCTAACCCAGCTTCGCCATGGTAAATCACCTGTGCTAATGCTAACGCTGACCCACTCTCACCAAGGCAAACTGCCTGTGCTTTCACTGCCACTAACCCACCTTTGCCAAAGACAACCGCTTGCGCTAATGCTGACATTGACCCACCTCTGTTGTGATGGACTGCCAGTGCTAATGCAGCACTACCACCTTCTCAGAGGTAAACCATAAGCAAGGTAGTCCATAACTCACAATGTGTATTGGTAGTGCTGATTTAGTGCTCCTGGCCAATCGATGTTTTCCTGATTGTGCTGTTTCTAGGCTAGCTTTGTGTCATCTGGCAACAGAACAGACATTTCACTGGATGATCCCAACTTCTGGCAGAAGTGGGCCAAAATTGCTGAGCTGGAGATCGACTCCAAGGCTGAGAAGGTAAGGGCAACGTGTATGTAAGAAAACTCAAGTGAAAGCCTGCTCTGATGTGAGCGCTGAAAATAGCCTCGTGCCAGCCAATGAAGAGATGTGGGCCATACTTACATTTTCCTGGAGAAACTATCTGAATGGACCAAATAACATGGAAAAATGTTGCAAACCTTTTGCACTGCATAATTTCACATAAAGAAGGTTCGACATGGGGTAGCGAAGGTTGTTGGGGTAAACAGTTGCGATTTGGAGAGTGAAATGTATTTGTATGCATATTTATCAAGATTGCCAATCATTTTACACCTGACTGCATGTGTGATAAGGTAGGTGGTGACATTGGGGCAGGAAGTTGAAATGCAGATGGTTTTATAGTTATTATTTATGTTTGGTTAGTTGGTAGTGATTTGAGTAGTTGTGATGTTCCTGGTTCTGTCATATGTGACAGGGGTTATTGGTTGCTTTGTGGTTTGTTAATTGTTGTGGTTATCTACTGTAGTTATGTGTGATGGGGGCAGGTAGTTGTGACGCAATTGGTTTTATAGTTATTATGTTGGGTTGGTTGGCAGCGGTAGCGGGTAGTTGTGATGTCCTGGTTCTGTCGTGATGGTTGCTTCGGAGGTAATTGGATGTTGTATGTTGCAATAGGGGTGGGTAGTTGTGATGCTCATGCAGTTGTATGGGACGGGGCTGTTGGTTGGTGTGGGGATAGTTAGTTGTTATATGTGTGGTTATGTATTTACGATGCTCATGCAATCGTGAGAGATGTAGTGGTTGGTTGGTGAGGTGTTATTGCACGCGCTCGGTGAGTGTGGCTGTGACTTCCTTCTACATCCGCAGGAGAGTCTGGTGATCGACACGCCGCGGGTACGGAAGCAGACACGACACTATAACTCCTTCGAGGATGACGAGCTGATGGAGTTCTCTGAGCTGGACAGCGACTCGGAAGAGCGGCCGTGCCGAACCCGACGACTCAGCGACCGTAACCGTCGATACCTGAGAGCGGAGTGCTTCCGCGTGGAGAAGAACCTGCTCATATTCGGGTGTGTCTGAAGCGCTGTGGAGACCTTTTTGGGGTCCTCATCAGGAAAGGATTTAATTCTGGGCCTACAGCTAGGTTTAGATCTAGGGTAGGATTAGGTATTAGAGGTTTGCATTAGGTTAAGGTGAGGTGTTAAAATAAAGTGAAAGATTATGTTCATTTGGGGGCTTGTAGATTAGAGTTGTGTGCGTGTCTGTAGGCTGTGTGTCTGTCTGTCTGCTGTAAATGTGTGTTTATGTGTCTGTAGGCTGTCTGTGTGGGTGAAGCCTGTTTTCTCGGTCTCCTTGAGTTCTCACGCTTCCTGCTTCTGTTTGCTCACTTTTTTTGGGTCTCCAGGTGGGGGCGCTGGAAGGACATCCTGACTCATGGGCGCTTTAAGTGGCACCTGGCGGAGCGGGACATGGAGCTTTTGTGTCGTGCCCTGCTGGTGTACTGCGTGCGCCACTACAAGGGCGACGACAAAATCAAGAGCTTCATCTGGGACCTCATCACCCCCACCAAGGACGGGCACAACCAGGCCCTGCTCAACCACTCCGGTGAGCTCAAGATCCCTGCACTCATCTGTTAGGCCCCAATTCACGCGCTATGTGACTGTCTGTCTTCGTCTGCATCAGGCTTTTACGGTCCTATATACATGTCCTTTTAAAATATGCTCTGTGTTCCTTTCATAAACCTGTCAAGAATTCCTTTCCCCTAGATTATTGTCCGGTTACTTGAAATGGCTTTGATAAACTTGCTTCCTGTGTCCTCCTTTGTTGTGCCAGGATCTGTAAATATGCTCATGGCATGATAATATACCACAGCCCTGAGCAGAATTCCTGCATTTCAAGGTCCTCGCCCCCTCGTGTCATTCTTGCTTATTTTAGGATGTATCGAAGGCAAAATGGCTCCCACAAGAGGCAAGGGAATAGAGTAGTGAAGTAAAGACATCACAGCTCCTTAGCTTTTGGTGTTGGAAGTAAAATCCCTATGGAAATTTGTAATGGGGTTTGGACACTTACTGGCATTGCTATTATTTTTTTGCGCCGGCTTGCTCTGAGATTAGACTACAGGGTATACAAATGCAAATGATCACATCAAATTAGTTGTTTATTGTCAAAAATTATATGCTTTTGCACTTGTCGTCCAATTTGTTGTCCACTTTTGCAAACTACATATCCTCTGCATAAATGGGCGAGTACCCCATGATTTGTTCCCAGTCAATGGGGTACCACAGGTTCAGCAAGCACTCTCAACGTAACTCGACGGAAGCCGAGCAGTGACTTAAAATGCCGTTGGCCATCTCCGTGCAACCGTTGTTATGCAGCAAGCCAGTATCAGCTAGCTAGCTAGCTGCATGCCTTGAAATGAATGAATAACAGTGAAAAGCTGTTATTTTGCTGTTTTGCTCGCAAAGTATTTTATTTGCAATATGACTAACTGTGCCAGCAAACTACTGAGCTAGCCAGGTAGTTAGCTAATTATATCTTGTGCACATAGCTGAATTGATAAAAAACAGAAAATGGCTAGTTTACTGTCACTTGGCTTTCTAGCATGATTATTCACTGAATATAACTAGCTAAGCCAGTGAAAGGAGTAGCTAGCTAGTTCACTATTATTATTATTTGGCTACTTAGCTAGCGTTGAGCTGTGAGCATTTCACAAGCTGGCTTTACCTAAATGCACCAAATATGAAGTTGGCAAACTACTGAACTTGGTGAACTAGCTCTCTGGCTATGTTAGCCTGCTGACGGTTAGTTCGCTGTCAGTTATGCATTGACAAGGCTGATAAGCTTGTTCACTGGCTACAGAGTTTTTAAGCAAACAAACGATGGCCAAAGATGCTCAGCTATTAAATTAAATTGGCGCTAATTGCAAAACTTTATCTAGCAAGGAAAGCATAACCAAGTAGAACGTGGAATGGCTAACTAATTAAGCAAACAAATGGCTATGGCAAGGTGCTGGAAATTTCTGACGCGTTATGAACTCGTTCAGCCCGGGAATCAGGAGGATCATGGGACGTATAGTTCTTAGACTACAATGAGGATGACTCTGGTTAAGAAAAATTACATTTATTGTTACTTGGAAATATGACGAAAAATCTTGATAAAGTTGGAGGCTTGAAAGCAATGGGAAGTTGTTCAAAAGTGAATATTCAAAAAAGTCTGTGTAGAATGAATGGGAACGTTTACTGCGGACACCAGCGTGACGTCATCACTTTACTACTCAGGTGGATCATGGGAGTTGTTGTTTTTAGACCAGTGAGGGGGGTAAAAAGTCTATGGGTGAAATGAATGGGCATATTCCTTATGGTACCAGTGCGACGTCACCACAGTGTGAACCTGGCTCTAATGAGGGAGCAGGTGTTAACCTGCCTGAGATGAGTGAGTTTGTGTGCCCCAAGTTTAATCCCATCTGTGCTTGCCCTCAGGCCTGTCTGCTCCTGTGCCGCGTGGCCGGAAGGGGAAGAAGCTGAAGAACCAGCTGAGTCAGCCGGAGCTGAAACACGCGGACTGGCTGGTGCACTGCAACCCTGAGGTGGTGCTGCAGGACGACAGCTATAAGAAGCACCTGAAACAGCACTGCAACAAGTGCGTCTGCTCTGCCCAGCCCTGTTCAACCACCTCACTGACCTGGTCCTGCCTGAGCCCCGCCCCTACCCCACCCTCACACTGGCTCAGTCCTACCCGAGCCCCGCCCTTACCCCACAACTGTACTGCCCCTGTCCTGCTCAATCCCTACCCCACTCTTGCACTTCTTGGCCCAAGCCCCGCCCCCTGCCACCCCTACCCCACCCATGGACTGCCCCTGTTCTGCTCAATTCCTACCCCTCACATGTACAGCCCCAGTCCTGCTCAGTCCCTGTCCCTACCCCACCCACATGCTACACCTGTCCTGCCTGAGCCCCACCCCATCTCTGTGCTCCACCCCTACACATCACTGGCAATTCATCTGGCATCAGCACTGTGTGGTTGTATGACCTCTATCAGAAGTGTACAGGTTGAAATTAGGAAGCTGGCGTCATTTTTAATTACATTTAGAATGAGGTGAGTGATGTAAGATTTGGACACAGTGTCCTCGATGTAAGATGTGACTTTAAAATTGCTGCTTGCCTGGAAATGGTCCCTCTTTTTGGAGAATCTTTGGGCTGCTAAGTGTTGGTGAGTGAGTTCTTTAGTTACTGAGTGATCGACTTGGTTAGCTTCATGCACAAAAAATGAAATGTCTCTTTTCTCGTGGAAAGCAGTGAGGCCACTTTCAAGTTAGTTATCCCTGCGCTGTTTGCGTTCTGCAGGGTTTTGCTCAGAGTGCGGATGCTGTACTACCTGAAGGTGGAGGTGCTCGGCGAGACTGCTGACCAGGCCTTGGAGGGTATCCCTGCCAAGTAAGAGTGTATGGCTGCCATCGTCAAGAGCTGCTTCTGCTAAGCACCGCTAGGGAAAATAAGGCGTGACTTCTTTTTGGCACATCTAAGGCTAATGGAGCACTGGTTACCCTAAACACAGCTAAGGCTAATGAAGCACTGCTAAACCTAAACACAGCTAAGGCTAATTAAGCAACGATGACCCTAAACATTGCTAAGGCTAATGAGGCACTGCTAATCCTAAACACAGCTAAGGCTAATGAGGCACTGCTAACCCTAAATACAGCTAAGGCTAATTAAGCAATGCTGACCCTCAACACTACTAAGGCTAATGAGGCACTGCTATCCCTAAATACAGCTAACTAATGAGACACTGCTGTCTCTAAACACAGCTAAGGCTAATGAGGCACTGCTAACCCAAAACACAGCTAAGGCTAATGAAACACTGCTAACCCTAAACGTAGCTCGGGCTAATGAGGCACTGCTTCTGCTGAGCACAGCTAAAGCTATGGGGACTCTGGGAATGCTGATCAGACCTAAAACAAATTAAGCTGAAGGGGCACTGTTACTGAAGGACCCAGCTAACTAATGTTTTTTCTCTGCTCTTCCCAGTAAACTGGAGGTCACCCTGCCTGATATTGATTATGTTGAGATCCCTGTGATCTGGTGGGATGCCGAAGCTGACAAGTCTCTCCTCATCGGTGTCCATAAACACGGTACTGCACGTTTGCTGACGCGATTAGCCTTTTTCCGCTAGGTCACTGTTCTCGTTCGCATAGTTCAGGTCTCTTACTGCTATTGTGCTCCCAGGTTACGAACGGTACAACGCCATGCGTGCTGACCCTCAGCTGTGCTTTCTGGAGCGAGTGGGCATGCCTGACGTCACTGCGCTGTCAGCTGAACAAGGCTGCGGTGATGCGGCTGCTGACATCATTGCTGACAGGCAAGTGAAAGGCGGCTCAATGATCACGCACTGCTAATTTCCTGAGGTCAGCACTGGACTGTACCTCCACTACACAACAGGAACCACTACAGTATTACAGGACAAGTGCATGTGAGCACTAGAGGTTTTACAAAGGAAAAATGAGTCTGTCGCCATTTATTGAATGGTTGGCAACTGTAATGATTCTATTGCATATTATTTGGTAACTGATATGTGTCAGGGGTGGATAGATTGAATTAGCCTGCATTCAGAAAATGTCTGCAACTAGGAGCACAGTTCATGGATGAATTTTGTATATTGGCTGAAAGGGGATAAGGGTCAGATGTGAACAAACGGAGAGTGATTGGCTCTCAGCACTCCTTTAGAGAGGCACTTCGTAAATACTGGCTAGAAGTTTTTCTTACTTGTGATTTTACATGATTTACAAATGTTTTGGGATGGTTCAGAGAAAATACTGTTTCAGAAAGCTGTTGGAATCACCCTCATTTGTCGCAAATTTTAATCCTTAGCGGTGAAATACATTTTTGAAAAATATAAATTAATTATCTTGTGCTTTTGAAAACCTATTGTGTGGCAACTTCTTTGAAAGAGCTCCCATGCAGGAACTCTATTAAACAAGTCGCCTCATGATAGGTTTTCAACAGCTTTGATTTTGATATCTTACATCAGTGGTCGTCAACCTCGGTCCTGGAGGGCCGGAGTGTCTGCTGGTTTTTGACGTTACTCTGCACTTATTTGATGAATGAAAGCAGTTTATTACACGCTTAACTCATCTCACCTGGTGTCTTAGGTTAGGTTTAAATAGGGTGGAGAAAACCAAACTCGCACACCCTGTGGCTCTCCAGGACCAGGCCTTGCTACCCCTGCCCTATAAACTTTTATCTTTACTTTGAACCTCTACTTTGTCCGGATTACAACTATGCTAAATGTCCAACTACATTGACAAATCTTGGTTTCCACGTAGACTTCTGTCACAACCTGCTTAACTGTTTAATTGGCTCTAGGAGTCTTGTGGTTATTTTCTGGTAATTGATTGATTGGCTTATTATTCCCTCAGTGCAGGAGTATTGCTAACAGCACAGGGTGTGCAGAGTTTGGTTTTCTCTACCCTATTTAAACCTAAGACACCAGGTGAGATGAGTTAAGCGTGTAATGAACTGCTTTCATTCTTCAGTTAAGTGCAGAGTAACGTCAAAAACCAGCAGACACTCCGGCCCTCCCGGGCTGGGGTTGACGAGTCCGACCACTGTCTTACATCATTGAGCAACAGTTGCTGCATTTAGCACTCCAAGGGTTAAGTTCTAGTGTAATAGTTTTGTGTTGTATTAAGGAATTGCAGTGGTCTTTACTAGGTCTGTCACTAGAGTTCGTATTTTCAAATAGATATGGGCGCAAATCAACTGGAAGTCTCTGCTTGTAGTTCCTGAGTTGACATTGAATCTTACTTGGTGAGATGGTCTGGACTGAATGGAAGCTCTGCTTTATTTGAAGTGGTGTTTAATATTATCTGCTGATCGCCAATCAGCTGTATTGATATTTGCCGACTGAAGATGATTTCAGATGATAAACCATGTTCTTCAGCGCCACTTAATTTGATGTATTGCAGCTCCGTTCTGCAGATTAATTTAAGAATCTGGTGGTGGGGGGTGCAACTAAATTAATTTAGTTTATTTGTAGACCAGTTCAGCCTAAGGGAGATTTGGGTCACATGCATACTCTTTTCATACTACGAAGGGCAGAAGATTCGCATTGAAAAAGGGGGGAATATTAAGTTCTTTCGCGTTCCCCATGTTAAAAGGTAGTGAATATTGTGGATTCGGGCCATAAAAAGGAATAATCTTTTGTTCCAAAGGAACATTCTAGCGTGTGCAGCATACATTTTGAGTCCTGATGACCCGATTTTGTAGACCCTGATGAGGGAAGAATTCTGTATTCAACCTCCACTAATATTGAATGAAATCAGTACTTTTTCGGCATACCATGATGTTACGGTACCCAGTGAAACATTCGGGTGTGTAACAAAGGTCATGTGTACATCCAGTCAAGAAAATTTAGAGTTTCATTTTTAGTGCTGCCATACGTGGCAATAGTATGTCACGTGGGCAGCCTTGTTACTGATGACACAGTGGGCTGCTGGGGCATGCGAAGTATATGCATTTGCGATGTGACTTATTAGTATTAAATTCTAACCCCCGTCTCACCAATAAAACCCCCCAAAATATATTGGCACCCACTTTTAAAATCGTTCTGGCAAATAAAAAGCTGAAAAAAGTGGAAGTTGGAAACGGAATTCTTGCCTCTGAGATCAAATCTGTTGCGTTCAGTCAAGAAGTAATGATGTTGTTCTTTTGGTAGGTCTAGGCCTTGAATGGTACATGTGTACCTGCGCACTTATCTATGTTGAGAAGAGGTTAGGGTCATGTGTGCTCACCGGTTCTTTTGAACAGTGCAAATTCATCGCAAGAACACAGTAGCTATTAGCTGACTTAGGCCGCGGGACCCAATTTTCGTGGTGTTAATGATATTAATTCACGTCCACAAAACTAACTGGCAAGCAAATTCAACTTTGTTGTGTATATTTGACTAGAAATTATGTAATCGAAATCACAAAGAAACCAAATGATTATTGTAAGAAATCTACTGAAACAGATGAAATTAAAACCATGTCGGCCCAGTTTTTGGACATTTTAAGTGACGTGTGATGTGAATAGAGGCCACTAGATGGCAGTATTTACCTTTCTTTCATTAGGCCCAGACTGGAGCTAGGTTTAGACATGTCCTGGGCATGTCTGGGGCAAGTCCCCGAAAATTTTAAAAAGATGTCTAAATGTGGGTGGGGTCTGCAAAAGAGTATATAAGGAAAAGAATTGAGACAGTAAAGTAGTAGGAGAAATTGCAAGAAGATGACCAGACCTGCCATTCTGTTCAAGACCTGTGACGTTTCTTTTGTGGATTTCTTTGACTGTGTTTGAGCATTTTCTTCATCCAGGACATCACCAAGCCACCCCACTAAAAAGGGACTGTAATTATTTCTGTTTTTTCTTATTTATCAATCTTGGTCTTTAGTTGTAGGTTGTTATTAGTCTTTGTCTTCGTTAAAAATTAAATGTGTTTTAGTTGTTAAAACTGTGTTTGTCATCCCTTGCTGTTGCTGTTGTGTTATAAATGTAATAACAAATTGGGGCCATAACAAATTGGGGGCTCAAGGTCCGGGATAGACCATTGTGTGAGTAATTTATTGAAAATCTAACATTCCAAATTGTGAAATTGTTTTTGTGAATTTTCCTAGATATATATTGACAACAGCAATGGATGATTTCTTGGCATCACCAACCGTAGGGGTTTTGAAGTCTTTTAAAAAGACAGAACTGCTAGAAATTTGCAGACAGTTGGAGCTGACAGAGGTAAAACCAGCCATGCGAAAAGCAAGACTGGCTAGAGAGATAGTTGAATATTACATTGATGAAAATGTGTTTGCACCCGGAGATCTGGAACAGTTTCCAGTGGAAAATCCAAATATAGAAATGGAACTTAAATTAAAAATGCTAGAGATTGAAAGGGAGGAAAGAGAAAAAGAAAGGGAGGAAAAAGAGAAAGAAAGGGAAGAAAGAGAAAAAGAAAGGGAGGAAAAAGAGAAACAAAGAGAATTTGAGAGGGAAGAAAAAGAAAAACAAAGGCAGTTTGAGTTAGAAAAATTAGCAAGAGAAGAAAAACAAAGAGAATTTGAGTTAGAAAAATTTGCAAGACAGAGAGATTTTGAATTAGAGAAATTCGATTGAGAAGAAAGACTCCAAATGGAGCAACTAAAAATTAAAATTCAAACTGAAAATAAATTTCGGGCTAGCCAGGAGGTAAAATTGGTGCCTCCATTTTCGGAAAAGGATGTTGACAACTATTTCCAATGTTTTGAAAAGGTAGCAAAGAGTTGCCAGTGGCCAAAGGAACACTGGCCTCTGATGTTGCAAACTGTCCTCAAGGGTAAAGCTCAACAAGCCTATTCGGCTTTGTCTGCAGATGATTCCTCTGATTATGAGGTTGTCAAAAAGGTTATTTTGAGAGCTTATGAGTTGGTTCCAGAGGCTTACCGACAGAAATTCAGAGGTCTGAAGAAATCTGAAAATCAGACTTATGTTGAATTTGCTAATGAGAAGCAGGTTTGCTTTGAGCGCTGGTGTACTTCTATGGAGGTCAAGGATGATTTCAACTCACTAAAAGAGATGGTGTTAGTTGAAGAATTCAAGAACTGTGTTAAGGATGATGTTAAGACCTACCTTAATGAGAAGCAAGCACTGAACTTGCAATCAGCTGCCAAATTTGCAGATGAATATGTTCTCACTCATAAGTCCAAATTTCAGTCTAGCAGTAACAATAAATGGTCCCAATTTCAGAAAAAGGGTTACGGTGATACCCAAGATTCCTCACCCAAAGACAAAGACAAATCTGGTGATGGTGCTCAGAAATCCAGTAATAGGTCTGATCAAAGTGTGAAAGCTGACAGTGACAAAAGTGGTCTAGTTTGCAGTTATTGCAAGAAATCTGGTCATGTTACAACTAACTGTTGGTTCCTTAAAGCTAAGAAAGAAAAAGAAAAGGATACCAAACCAAATGCCTTTGTGAAAACAAGGTTAGAAACCCCTGTAGTAGATAACCAATCTGCTAAATTGCCTGCTTCTTGTGGGGCTAAAAAGCCTAATACAGCTGACTTTGTGAGGGAGGAATTTCTTCCATTTGTGTCAGAGGGATTTGTGGCTCTGAATGAGCATACTACTCCTGTCCCCATATATATCCTAAGGGATACCGGAGCTTCTCAGTCACTTTTGTTGATGGACTCCTTGGAGTTACGTGATGAGACCGCTTCAGGGGATTTCATACTTGTACAAGGTATTGAAGGGAGGACTGTATCTGTACCCCTGCGCTCTATATTCTTGAAGTCAGATTTAGTTACAGGACAGGTAAAGGTGGGACTTATGTCAAGTCTACCTATAAAGGGTGTTTCTCTGTTGCTAGGCAATGACCTGGCTGGGGGCAAAGTAGTTCCCCCTGTACATCTTACTTCACAGCCGAGCACTGAAAATGGGGATGAGGACCCATCTCTGTATCCTTCTTGCGCAGTGACTCGTGCTATGACCAAGAAGGCTAAAGAAGATGATGTTGTGGTGCCGTCCAGTACATTGAATAGTCAGGACTCAGGTGGTTCGCCTCATGACTCTGATTGGCCTACTATGGTTTCTCCGTTTGAGGACTTATCAGATACTTTTATCAGTTCTCTATTCAGCCAGCCGGATGGGTCTGGTGATTCTGATGTGTCTGGAGACTTGTCTCTGTCCAGAAAGCGGTTGATTGAGGAGCAAACTAATGATCCTGAAATTGGTGTACTAAAGAGGAGAGCCCTTCCTGAAAAAGAAATAGATGCAGTTCCAGTTGGGTATTATCTCAAGGATGGTGTGTTGATGCGGAAGTGGCGCCCTCCTGATATCCCTGCCAATGCAGATTGGGCAGTGGTCAGGCAAATTGTTGTTCCGAAGGTCTATAGGAATGAGATCTTAACAATGGCTCATAGTTTACCTTTAGGAGGTCATCTTGGTGTTAACAAGACTGTTGATAAGATCATGAAACACTTCTTTTGGCCTGGGCTTCGGAAAGACGTTTCCAACTTTTGCAAAACCTGTCACACTTGTCAGGTAGTTGGAAAACACCAGTTAGACCCACCTGTAGCTCCATTGCAGCCTATCCCAGCATTTGGGGAGCCATTCTCTAGGGTCATTGTTGATTGCGTTGGTCCATTACCCAAGACTAGATCTGGAAATCAGTACTTGTTGACAATCATGTGTGCATCTACCAGATTCCCCGAAGCCATACCTCTACGTAACATCAAGGCAACTGCAATCTCGAAGGCTTTGATAAAGTTCTTCACGTTGTTTGGCCTTCCCAGGGAAATTCAGTCAGACCAAGGTAGCAATTTCACTTCAGGATTGTTTCAGCAGGTTGTGTATGAACTAGGTGCAAAACAGATTCTTTCTAGTGCCTATCATCCAGAAAGTCAGGGTGCCTTAGAGCGGTTTCATTCCACTCTCAAGACAATGATGAGGACTTATTGTTATGACCATGAGAAAGACTGGGATGAAGGGGTTCATTTGCTGTTGTTTGCAGCTAGAGAAGCAGTGCAGGAGTCTACTGGATTCAGTCCATTTGAGCTAGTGTTTGGTCATGAAGTGAGAGGACCTTTGCTATTATTGAGTGAACAATGGCAAGAGGAAGAGCCGCAAATCAGTCTGTTAGACTATGTTAGCAAGTTCAAGGAAAGATTGCGTGCAGCTTGTGACCTTGCCAAAGAGAACTTGAAATCAAGTCAGGGAAAAATGAAAACTTGGTATGATCATAAGGCTAGAAGCCGTGAGTTTAAACCAGGAGAAATGGTCCTTGTGTTGTTTCCCTTGCAGTCCAATCCATTGCAGGCTAGATTTCATGGTCCTTATGAAATTCTGACAAAACTCAATGATCTCAATTACATTGTGAAGACTCCAGATAGGAGAAAACCAAAACAATTGTGTCATATTAACATGCTAAAGCCTTATCATGACAGAAATGCTAGGGTTGCAGCTGTCACTTCAGATTCTCCAATGGTCGAAACGTGTGAAGATGAGGGGGAGTTTCAAGATGATGAACCAAGAATTAAAGCTGAAGTTCTTTCATGTAAATTGTCAAACACTGAAGTGTTGCAAAATCTTGATGTAAAACTCCAGCACTTAGAACCCTCACAGAGAGATCAGTTTGAAAGGTTGATCAAGAAATATGAGGATTTGTTTCCTGATGTTCCAAAGAGAGTTACTATAGCCTCTCATGATGTAGATGTTGGTGATGCCAAATCAATAAAACAGCATCCATACCGGATGAATCCTGAAAAGAGAAAGATTGCTGAGAAAGAGGTTGAGTACATGTTAAAACATGATATTATCAGACCCTCCAACTCCGATTGGAGTTCACCCTGTGTGCTAGTTCCAAAACCTGATGGAAGTACTAGATTCTGTACAGATTATCGCAAAGTCAATGCTGTAACTAGAACTGATGTGTTTCCAATACCTAGGATTGATGATTGTATTGATAGTGTAGGGCAAGCAAAGTTTCTGACCAAGATTGATTTATTGAAGGGTTATTGGTGTGTGCCTTTAACTGAGAGGGCCAAGAGCATCTCTGCTTTTGCCACACCATCTGGATTGTACCAGTATGAAGTCCTACCCTTTGGCATGAAAAATGCCCCAGCCACGTTCCAAAGGATGATACAGTCTACAATCGCCGGATTGCCACACACGGGTGCGTACATCGATGACCTGATCACATGGAGTGACTCCTGGGAAGAACATCTAAAAGATGTAGAGACGTTGTTCCAGCGCCTGACCCAGGCTAACCTGACTGTTAACCTGAGCAAGAGTGACTTTGGTTGTGCTACTGTCACCTATCTTGGCTACGTCATAGGCCAGGGTAAGGTGGCACCCATAAATGCTAAAGTCCAAGCCATCATGGACTTTCCAGTTCCTGACAACAAAAAAGCTTTGCGCCGCTTCCTTGGAATGATCGGGTACTACCGCAAGTTCTGCAAGAACTTTGCTGAGATTGCTCTCAGTCTAACTAACCAACTGAAGAAAGGCGTAAAGTTCACCTGGGATGATGCATGCCAGAGAGCCTTCGATCACCTGAAGTCTCTGCTGTGTCACTTCCCCGTGCTCAAATCTCCTGACTTCAACAAACCGTTCTCCATCGCGGTCGATGCTAGCGACCAAGCTTGTGGATCTGTGCTCCTACAGAGAAGTGACTCTGATGACATTGAGCATCCCGTGGCATACTTCTCCAGGAAGTTCAATCGCCACCAAAGGAACTATTCCACAATAGAGAAGGAACTGTTGGCTCTGGTCCTTTCTTTACAACACTTTGAGGTTTATGTTTGTACAGGACAAAAGCCAATGATTGTGTACACTGACCACAATCTGTTAATGTTTCTGAGTAAGATGAAAAACAAGAATCGGAGATTGTTGAATTGGGGTTTGATTTTACAGGAGTTTGACTTGGAAATTAAGCATGTGAAGGGTACAGACAATGTAATTGCTGATTGCTTATCCCGTGTTTGAATATGTATATATATGTCACGTGTTTATTTGAATATTGTATGATGTGTATATATAGACAAGTATCCACTTAACCATTTTGTATTGAAAAGAAAAATTTTGCCTTTATGAGTCAAAATTTTTCCCTTTTGGAATGGAGGTGTGATGTGAATAGAGGCCACTAGATGGCAGTATTTACCTTTCTTTCATTAGGCCCAGACTGGAGCTAGGTTTAGACATGTCCTGGGCATGTCTGGGGCAAGTCCCCGAAAATTTTAAAAAGATGTCTAAATGTGGGTGGGGTCTGCAAAAGAGTATATAAGGAAAAGAATTGAGACAGTAAAGTAGTAGGAGAAATTGCAAGAAGATGACCAGACCTGCCATTCTGTTCAAGACCTGTGACGTTTCTTTTGTGGATTTCTTTGACTGTGTTTGAGCATTTTCTTCATCCAGGACATCACCAAGCCACCCCACTAAAAAGGGACTGTAATTATTTCTGTTTTTTCTTATTTATCAATCTTGGTCTTTAGTTGTAGGTTGTTATTAGTCTTTGTCTTCGTTAAAAATTAAATGTGTTTTAGTTGTTAAAACTGTGTTTGTCATCCCTTGCTGTTGCTGTTGTGTTATAAATGTAATAACAAATTGGGGCCATAACAAATGGTAGATGAGAAAGAGCAGGTAGTAAATGGGGATTATTAGCCTGTAATGTGCAAATGCTTGTTTTGACAGCAGACATTTTTCAATTATCGCTTCAAGTAATTCTCCCTTTTTGAGCTTTGAATGTGGTACATCCATATCTTTGCATATCTGTCTCAGATTGCGAACCTTGAGTTGAGAGATTGCTCTCCTCTTGCTGACTGCAGGTTTGTTGTTGGTCTCCAGGTTTTCTTGTGCTATACAAAATGTCCACTGCTCTTGCGCTCTCCAAATCTCGCTTTTTCGCAACCTTGAACGGGAAGGGTCTATCGTAATCCTTTGTTCTGATTGTGCACAAAGAGGGTAGTTGGGGGGAAAAAATCAGAAATGGCCTGTTGTACCTCTGTATGAGTATGAACTGTGGAGCCTATATTCTGAAACACACCATTGTTATTCGCAGACTGCGGGTTTTGCGCTGTGTGCTCAGCTAACTTGCAGATCTTGCAGTTTCTGGCGCCTCTGTACTATAAGCCATTGCGAAAGGCCTGATAATGAAGTTGTCCAGCTCTTTGGGGCCTTTGACCTTCAGTGCTGCTCATTTGCGTTACAGTGTATGCAAGAGTGATGAAGTTAAAGAGGAGCCGGAGATCAGGCCAGACCCGGTCGGGGAGAGAGAGCTGGCGGAGGTGAGATCTTCTCATTAATTTGATCATTTCTTCACCTGTTTTTATTCATTTTCCTCAGGCAGCTCTGCAGAGCCTTTTCAATGGCCCTCAATTTAACCCTCTCGGGAACATGAGTTTAAGCTAATCTCACATCTCACCCAGCGTTACTCTCACCTGCTGTGAATATTGCACATTGGCTGTTGTTGGTACCTCACAGTATCTGCAAAGCAAATGATCAGTTCACTGGGGGAACTTCCGGAGAAATACCCTCCCCCTTCAGCATTGTTCCTTGCTGAGTGGAAGTCGCTCTTGTGATGTGATTTATGCTCCTAAAGTGAAATTAAACCACAGCCTCTTAGTGTTAGAGGCCAGTCTGTGGGGATGATGCCCATGCCTTCTTAAACAGCACCTTGGCTGCCATTTCACTTTGGATATTGCATCATAAATGTTGTTTCTGTGATTTGAGTAATTTTTTTTCTCTGTAAGGAGGAAGCTATATCCAGTAATGAAGCCTCTGATAAGGTTGAAAGTACTGTACCAGGTGAGCTTGGTCTTGTACTGCTTGAGTCATGTGCACATGAAGTGAATTTATGTTCCATGCATACAGAGCATGTACATACAGTATGTTGTACTTCTTAAAAATATCCACAAAAATTCTGTCAGGGAGACAGAAATAAATGGTGTCCAACAGTGTCTAGAACCCATCAGATATCTGCAATGTCTCAGATGCTGTCTATAGTTGTCTTATATTTTTATTGGCATGATGGGTTGAGTGTTCAGTGATTGTCTTAGATACAGGACGTTGTCCTGGTAGCATTCTGAAAAACATCAGTTTATTATAAAACAAATGTATAATTACTACAACGGCGTTTGAGCACAAATTGTGTCGTCCAACATTATTTTTAAGACATTTGTTAACACGTTGTACAAGTCTGCACCTTTTTATTGGGTGCTCGCTGAACACTGCCATGACACCCGGGAAGTGGAACACAAACTTTATAGTCAGCTAATCTGCTACACTCAGATTCACAATGTTTGTTACTCTGCCGAAATGAGTAGCTTGTCATAAAAAAATTGGTTTGGAGAAAATTGCCAGAATAGCTAAAGCTTAAGTTATGCTATATCTCTGTTATAGGTAGTCAGTTTAACGGTTAATATTAACTTAATTAGATTTTTGATAAAGTCTCAGATTTCATCGTTAGCAAGCTTGTGTTGTGGCTAACGGAAGCTTTCAATAGTCGGACTGTGGTGGCCAACTAGTTGGCTCTCGAAATGCAACTAAATGCAACTGGCCAAATGCAGCTAAATATTTGATGGCAATGCTGACATACAATCCAGCGACCAGTGCAGTGTTTGTACTGTATATGTGTCTGCAGTCACACTCTATGGCTCAGTGGCTAATGAATGTAAACAACACAGACAACTGGAAATCCCTTCTTCCTCTATGGGCTTTACATCCACATTCTATATATTCAATGTATAAAGGTGGATAAAACAGCCTTTATACAGCTTGCCTTCCTTATCCTCTCGAGCTGGGCATTAACAGTAGCATTACAGTTGAAATACTCTGCT
This sequence comes from Gymnothorax reevesii, assembly GCA_029721435.1. Lineage (NCBI taxonomy): Eukaryota > Metazoa > Chordata > Actinopteri > Anguilliformes > Muraenidae > Gymnothorax > Gymnothorax reevesii. The sequence continues at coordinate 43,601,706 of CM056581.1, read as the reverse complement.
CCCTACCTCAGTACAGCACCCTCAGTTGTGTTGGTTTTTAACAGTGGAGTTTTTGATTGGTTGAGGTTCTTTTTCTTTTTTTTCTTTTGTACATTGTCAGAAATGTGGCTGACATGAAGACAACTAATCATGTTTTGTTTTTTTTTCCCCCATCCATGCTTCATTCTCTACTTCCATTGGCCTGTTCCCTGGCCTCTCAGTTGTGACTGGTCAGGAGAGCATGGAGCTGGGGAGGGTCATGTGGCCAGCAGGCTCCGCCCTCACAGCGCGACTTCGCCGCCTCATCACGGCGTATCAGCGCTTCACTCGAAGGGAGCCGATGCGCCACGACTTCCTGATGCCGGAGGGGGTGGGACCTGTGGCCTGGCAACTGGGGGAGGAGCTGAGGAGGCGGACGATCGAACCGGACCCTCTCTTTCTGGAGTGGCAGAGGAGGTGAGGGTGCAGCGGGGGCAAAATGTAGATACAAAAATCACAACAACTTATTTTGTTTTTAGAGAGAAAATTTTATTGAACAAAATCAAATCATTGTTACCAGTAGTTAGCCATTGCTGACTCTCATTTAAGCCCCCTTTATCCTAGAACTGTAATGCTCAGATTACAGGGGAAGCTCAGGTGTTTGAATTTTGCACGGGGTGCTTGGCATTTTACAGGTAATAAAGGAGGTATCGTCCAGAAAAATTGGAGAAGAGGGGGCGACAATTTTCATGTATAGGAAATTAAGGGGTCTAAAACATCGGGAAGAAAGGTTTAATATACTTAAGCATCCACCGCCACTATACACGAGCCACAGCACTGAGACCAAGAAGTAGTAATTACTTTCCATGGGGCCATTTGTAATTGAGAGAAAAACTGGGGGGGGGAGGTTTTTTAAAAAGAGGAAATGAAAGAGTCTCACCTCTGTCACCAGGTGGACGCGACGAGAACAGGCCGATTTCTACCGGACCGTGTCGTCGTTCGGTGTGGTGTTCGACCCGGAAAAAAAGGTGTTTGATTGGACCCAGTTTCGCTCATTTGCTCGGCTGGAGAGGAAGACTGACGAGAGTCTGGAGAGATATTTCCGCAGCTTCGTTTCCATGTGCCGCACAGCCTGCCGTCTGCCGCCCCGCAAGGATGAAGGTATGAACTCTGTACACGTGGGAATTGCCATATGCTGCTTGACACCGTTCTGCTACTCGCCATGTACTAGTTGCCACTACACTTGCTGTAGATTATCTTCTTCGCAGTGTCAGTGTGTTCTCTGATCTTGAAAACCTGAGTTGGCATCTTTTTTGCTGAGATATTGTCTCTGATTAGTGAGGTAAAAAAGAAATGCATTATAGGGGGATGGCATGTCCTGCAGCCCACCCAGGGCCAGGCTTGGTGTTTGGATGTGTGCTAGTTTTCAAACTTTTTTCCATACAGGTCCTGTTTTGCCACCTATCATCTGAAATTCATTGACCTCCAATAACTGCATTATTTGTGCATTTTGTTATTGTGCATCATCCAGTAATGGAAACTGTAGAAAGTTCCATTTGACCTGGTGTCAATGAAGTAATTTTTTCAGTTAAGTATTTTGTTTGCGGGCGTTTTAGTGCTACTTGTAAAAGCTTGCTTTAAATTGCACGTTGTCACAACAGTATTGTAGAATTTGGTTAGGATTACTCCAATCACATGTGTCATCCTAGACCTTCTAAGCACATTTGTTTCAGCCTCCTGAATTGCCCCTGAGGAACTTGTGACTCCTCTCTGACTAGTTTCTGTGGTTTCTCTTAGGGCCACTGGACCACACGCTGTTCGTAGAGCCCATCACGGAAGAGCGGGCTGCTCGCACCCTCTACCGCATCGAGCTGCTGCGTAAGGTGCGGGAGCAGGTGCTGCGGCACCCCCTGCTGGCCAGCCGACTGCAGCTGTGTCGGCCCAGCCTGTACCTGCCGGTGTGGTGGGAGTGCGGCAAGCACGACCGCGACCTTCTTATTGGAGCCGCTCGCCACGGCCTCAGCCGCACCGACTACTACATCCTCAACGACCCGCAGCTGTCCTTCCTGGAGGCCCACCGCAACTACGTGCAGAAGGAGAACCGTGGAGGCAGTGGTGGCGTCAGCAGCTACCATCCCACAACCAGCCTGCCGCATCACCACTGCTGCCTCTTTGAGTCCGGGCTCAGTCAATGCCACTCCCCACAGCCATCAGAGTTCCACCCAGTCTCCACCCATCATCACGCTCCCATTCACTCCCACGTCCATCCCGCTCCAGAAGCTGTGGTCCCTGACACGAATGCATCTCTGGGGTTGGGCCCAACGTCCAGAGAGGGCTTCCTGGACTGTGGGTCGCTGGATGAGTCGCTGGAGCTGGCCTCTCTTCAGCATGGGAAGCCCAGCAAGGAGGCACTTAACGGCTTTCCCTTCAACTCTGCGTCGGGCGGACAGAGCATGCTGAATTCGTACGGCGTTCAGGGCGAACTGGGAGGGGATTCGAAGTTGCGCAGCGACGTGCTGGTGGGTGGGCAGTACCCTTGCGAGGACACGGGACTCATGACGCCCTCGGTGGAGCTGGATGAGCTGCAGGCGCCCTGGGAGAGCAGTGATCATGTTTTCACCGAGCCTGACGCCATCTTGGGCCCGCCAAGCCTGGAAACCGAGTTTTTAGACTCAGGACAGGCGGGGGATGGTCTGAGCATGCCCAGTTCTGATGCGCAACCCTCCAGCTTCATGCTTTTTAAGGACATCGCTGTAACGGAGCCGGAAGTGGGACAGGCTGACTTGTCCGTAAGCCCGCCCGAATTTGTACCCCCGCCCCTCTCCTTGTCGGACATCAGCCTGCACCCCCAGGGTGGAGCAGATGAGCGAGAGGAGAAGCTGAGCGACTCTGATGTCACACACAGTGTGCCCAGTCCAGGAGATGGAGCAGACAGCGTTACTTTTGAGTTCGATAAGGAGGAACTGTCTCGCGATAGCCAGAACCTTATAGAGCCGACGCAGGGGCTCGAAGACTCAGAAAGGCCCTGCGATGAGTCACGTGACGAGTCCTGCGACCAACCATCTGATGAGTCATGTGACCAACCCTGCAGCGAGTCACATGATATGTCATGCGATCCTCCTTGTATTGAGTCACATGATGGACCCTCTGAGTCAAGTGAACAACCTTATGATGGTCCATGTAACCAACCTAGTGACAAGTCGTGTGATGAGTCATGTGACCAGGCCTGCGAGCAGTCGTGTGACCTTCCTTGCGATATCTCTTGTGAAGAGCCCTCCGACTCGAGGGTTGAGATGTCTCTCCATGGACATGCTTTCCCTGCTGATCCCCCAACTCCGTCCCACCTCGTGCTGCCTGCTCACCCCATCCCTTCCGCAGACCGCTCCGTATCCCCTGAGCCCGAGGACGTGTCCCCGCTGAAACAGGGGCTGACATTGGAACCCCTGAGCTCAGACAACAAGCCAGATCTCCCAGAGCCAGACAGCACCATGTCACCACAGACGCTGGAGCAAACAGGGATGCTGGAGGTGAAGGAAGAAGTAACGGAGGACAGGTCCAAAACCCCAGGTTCCGACCCAACTGAAACTCCAGGTACTGTCCCAGCCAAAACTCCTGGCCCATTCCCAACATAAAACCCCAGGTATTGTCCCAACCAAATCCCCAGGTACTGTCCCACCTGAAACTCTGAGTATTGTCCTATACAAAACTTCAGGCACTGTCCCAATGAAACCGCAGGATCTATCCTAAACAAAACCCCATGCGCTGTCTCAACCGAAATCACATGTTCTGTTCAAACCGAAACCCCTGGAACAGTCCATAATAAAGCTTCAGATACTGTCCCAACTGAAATTGTAGGTACTGTCCAAACTCAAACCCCAGGTATTGTTAGGGCTGAAACCTTTGCTACTATCTGAACCAAAACGCCAGGTACTTTTGATCTCCCTGGCATATAATGTGGGGGGATTGGCTATCGCACTGTCCGTCTGTCTGTCCGTCTGTAAACATGAGTTTGTCCGGGCCATATCTCGGAAACTATATGTGCTAGCTTCACCAAACTTGACACACATGGCAATCATGATGAGTAGATGTGCCTTTTAAAGGTTGTTACACAACCTACAGCCAGGGGGATCCGCCATTGCCAGATGGCTCTTGTTAAAGTAACCAATATTCCTGGCACTGTCTAGATTAAAACCCCTGGTACTGTCCCAGCTGAAATCCCGGGTTCCGTCCCTGCCAAAATCTCAGGTAATCGGTACGTTTACATGTACAGTTAAGTCGAGCTACGGTTATAGCTCGAGTAGGCCATTTAATAAAATTACTGTCCTTGTCCAAGTATACAGGCACGGTAGGGGAATTATTTTATTGACTGAAGCATGTCCGACTCCACTATGTTAGGTGGCGACCTGCCCCCTTTCAGCTTGTTTGTGTTGGACCATTTTCTGGTTGACCTATTATGTCACAGACCAAACAGTAGACAATCCAGTTAACTGGCGGCAAACTGAGAGCATGTGAAGTGGCGCAAATATGGACAACTTTACGGCTCTGTATGTTTTGTAACTGCTGTACGCAATGCTTTTCGTACAGTTGAGATGCACACTATCCCTGGTGGTTGTGTTGTTAGTCGAAGGCTGGCGGCAGCGCCGTACGCTGCTAGAGTGGTCCAACGGCGCGACCTCCGCTATGCTCCACGTTCTGCCCTCTCTCCTACCCTAGGGTGCATTTCCTTCAAGGGTAGTTGCTAACTAAGTTAGCTACTTATAAACTTTGTCCACCCGCAGTCAGTTTGTCCAACTACGTAAGTTAGCATCTGTGCTTCGGAAAATGGACTCGCGGTCTTCCTGTGCATGTTCGATGTGGGTCAGGTGCAAAGACTAGTGGGAGAGAGAGATTTCGCAAAAGTTTTCCAATGATAAGTGGAAGTGCAATATTTGCATGACACACAGGTCATTCGATAAATTATGTGGATTAATGGACGAACCAATTAGCCCTCAAGACATGATTGTTGGAGCACTAATACCATTGCAGATGAGGATTGCTACTGTTCTGTTCAAACTTAGTATGGAGTTGTTACTACTCAGTTGTTCACAAGTCCTCAAGACTCGAGACTGATGAGCTATGGAGCATGCTCAGAGCGCTGAGTCCAGTTCTAATTCGATTCAAGCGTATTCATGGAAGTTAAATCAGACTCTAGACCGACTTTGAGAAATTCAATTTTGTACGAATCCATTCAGTCTAATGTTTACGTGTATTTTAAAAGTACAGTTATAGTCACACTAACAAAATAAATCGATTCTTTTTTTTTTTTTTTTTTTCTCCTAATGTCATGTAAATGCGCTCACTGTCCCAACCAAAATTGCTGGCGCGGTCCTACCTCAATCCCCAGGTACTCTCCCAACAAAATGCGCTGCTACTGTTCCAACTTTTATTCACTTTAGGGAGCCTTGCAATACCTGGCCTGGGACAACCGATGAAAACTAGCCTTTTGGCTAAATCTGGCACATTTACAGAAATGTTCATTAATATGCTTTATCCCAGTCAATAAAACTAGAAGAAGAAAAAACTGCATCCCCGGGTCCTGTCCAACACAATACTCCAGGTACTGTTCCACATAAAACCCAATGTACTGTCCCAACATAAACTCTCGTAACTGTCCGGCTTAAAACCAAGGGCACTGTCCCTACTAAAACTGCAGGCTCTGTCCCAACTAAAACCCCAGGTGTGGTCCGCACCAAAACCCAGAGAACTGTTAGGTCTGAAGTCTCATCTACTGTTTTGATCCAAACCCCAGGTATTGTGTGGACCGAAACCCTTGGTACTGTCCGAGCCAAAACCTTAGGTGCTGTCCAGACCCATACCCCAGGTGCTGTCCCAATCGAATTCCCAGATACTATCCCAACTGAATTGCCAGGTGCTGTCCCAATCAAATCCCAGTCACTGTCCCATTCAAAACCTTAGGTACTCTACCACATGAAACTCCCAAGTACTACCCCGCATGAAACCCCAAGTACTGGCACTATTCCTATCAAAACCTCATGTCCTGAGCCAACAGAAACCTCAAGAACTGTTCAGACCAAATGTCACAACCAAAACTGCTGCCACTGTCCCAACCCAGACCCTAAGTGCTGTGGGGACCAAAACCCCCTGATACTTTTGGGTTCAAAATACCCGATGCTGTATGGACCGAAACCCCATGTACTGCCCCAACAGAGACCCCTGGAACTATCCAAACTAAAACCCCAGGTACTCTTGCAATCATAGTTGCAAGCACTGTTCCAACTAAATTCCCAGGTGCTGTCAGGACCATACCCCAGTACTGTTGGGTCCAAAATCCCAATATCATCTTGACCAAAACCTCAGACACTGTCTGGACTTAAAACCCGGGTGATGTCCAGACCCATATCCCAGGTGCTATCCCAACCAAAACCCCTGGTACTTTCTGTCCCAGGCAAAACCCTTTTGACCCAGATACTGTCTGGGTCAAAACCTCAATTACTGTTGTCACTGAAACCCTAGCAGTGATTTAGACCAAAACCCCTGGAACTGTCTAGACCGAAACCTCGGGTACTGTCTGGACCGATACCCCAGGTACGGTGAAGACCAAAACCTCGGGCACTGTCACAACCAAAACCCAAGGTATTGTGATGGACACCACCATTATTTCAACAAAATCCCCATGCACTATTCATACTTAAGTTTGTATTGTCTTAATCAAAACCTTAGGTACTGTTGTGATTAAACCCCAGATAGACGGAAACCTTATGTACTGTCTCCACTAAATTTTACACTGTTTGGACCAAATGTTCGGGTATTGTCCTGACCAAAATGCTGGGTTTTGTCCCAACCAAAATTTCAGGCACCATCCCAACAAGTACCCTTGGCCCTGTCATCTCCAAAACTGGGTACTTTGCCAACTGATGCGTGTTATGTCGCAGAATAAAACTCGTGGGACTGTTGAGATTCAAACACCTAGTGCTGTCTCTTCAAAAATCCTGGGCATTGTCCCCACTGAAATGAAATAATTTCCAGGCCAAAGCTTCAGGGAATGTTGTGATGAAAACTGCAGGTACCATCTCAACAAAAACCTCATGTGCGGTCTCCACTAATCTTTGTACTGTCAAACTAAAACCCTGTGTACTGCTCCGACCAAAAAACGCTGGGTTCTGTTCCAACCTAAATCTCAGATACTGTCCGGACAAATGTCCTTGGCACTGTCTCTCCTAAAACTGTATACTGTGCCAAATGTATGCGATAGCTGGAATAACTCAAGAGATTGTTGCAGTTCAAACATTAGGTACTGTGTCCACTGAAATTCTCATCTACTGTGCCAAATCATTGTCCCGACGAAAACATCAGGTACTGTTTTGACCGAACACCAGATGCTGGCCCCGCCAAAATTGGGTATTGTCCTGAGCAAAACACCTGCAATTGTTGAGATTAAAACTTCAAGTACTGTTGAATAAGAACCTCAGGAACTATCCTGCAAAAACTGGATCCGGTCCCCATCAGAGCTTCTGCAGCAATCCCGACTATGCTATGGCTGTGTCCCGCCTGAAACCCCAGGCACTGTACCAGCCGAAACCCCAGGTACTTTCCTACTAATACCCCAGGAATTTTCCTGGCTAAAATCCCTACTACCATCTTGATCTTAATCCCTGGTACATGTCACACTAAAACTTTGTTCCGTCCTAACCAAAGCAACCGGTATCATGCCCTCCAAAACCTAATCACAAATCGGGGTAGTTTCCTTAATAAAACCCCAGATGCTGTCCTGACCAAAACACAAGGTACCATTTTGATCCAAACTTACTTTACTGTCCAAACTAGAACACCTATTGCCATCCTGACCAAAACCTCAGGGACTGTCCTCCCCAAAACCCTCCACTGACCCTTAAAAAAAGTTCAAGTGTTTTCTGAACTAAAACTTATTGTGTGTTTATTTTCCTACTAAAATCCCAGCTACTGTCCCCACTGAAAAACCCTGTTTACTCTCTTGACTATAAAGTCAGGTTCGTTAGTGACCTGGTCTGATTGTGTCCTTCCCTAAATGACACATGCCCAAGGGTTACTCCTCAGCTTCCAGTAGCTTATCAACATGTGTTAATGTCGCATTGACTGAAAGTCTTGAGTGAGTGTGTCCTGTCTGTGCCAAAGTCTGCCATTTTAGTGTCTAAAAAACAAACAGGGCATGTCGACAAAGTGAACGAAGTAAATGACGATGTGTCCTCTCTTCTGCCACCAGCCCTGCTTGTGGAGAGCTATGGGGAGGAACCTCGGTTTGCTCCGCCTCTGACAGTGTGTGACATGCCAGAAAGCCTGGAGGTCCGGGAACCCACCATCGCCCAGCTTCTACAGGAGAAAGCCCTGTACTCATTCTCTGAGTGGCCGAAGGTACCCTTGCCCTCCCAAAATCCGTCACTCGGACTCTGCTGGAGAAAGCGATGCCTTGTTTCTTGTAATACGGTTGCATGTTTTATGATGTTTTCAGCACAGCTATGTGCTTTGTGCTTTCATGGGGACTAGACTCTAGGATTTAATATGCATTATGGAAGTTATGTCCCCAGCGATGTGCCCATTCATTGTTTTCCTTTATTCTGTGAGAAGGTTTGCATGTTATGTGAGATGGCACATAACTTTCTTTTTTTTTCTTCCCCCCAGGATCGAGTGATCATAAACCGCATCGACAGTATCTGCCATGCCATCCTGAAGGGAAAATGGCCTTCCACCAATCAGCAGTATGAGTCGCCCAGTTCCCTTGCCAACACCTGCGTGTCCAACAGCGCCCCCCAGAGGGCAGGTTACATCCCCACCAGGGTGCAGCAGACGCAGAACCTTAACTTCAGCATCTCTGCTCCAGCCCCTCACCTGTCCAAGGTGACTGCAGTACCCAGCGGAGCCATTGGGCTAAGAGGCTCCGATTCACATGAGCCCAATTCCTAGATATATTAAATTCGGGTGTTTACTGTGGAGTGAGCAATTTTGTGCAGTAAATAAGTCTTAATATGATACTAATTGGCTACATTATGACATTTGGGGGGCTGTAACTGGAACATTACCTGGCAGCCTTTAAATAATTAAAGGCTATGAATTCCTATTTTTAGCTCACCTAGACCATGAACCGGTGAGCTCATCTTGAGGGCTCGCCTGTTTGTCCTTGTCCATTGTGTGTTAGCATCCTCTCCGAAACCGCTGGACAGATGGACCTGAAACTTGATTCATGTTTCTAAAGTACAAAATATCAGTCCGCACACCAGAAACTACTCCTTTGAAGACTTTTCAATGATATCACCACGTGACGTCACATGAGGTGATATCATTTAAAAAATCTTCAAAGGAGTAGTGTCTGGTGTGCGGACTTATGTTTTGTACTTTTGTATCTGTTCTTCTGTCCAGCACCCAGCACTCATTGTTTTTGGATGTGCGTGCTGTTTTTTGTATTTACATATGCTTCTACCCATGAGTAGATTAAAGTTGGCTCAAATCGTTCCAATCCAAAATACAATATGGCCGCCACAGCATTGACTTTGAAAATATTAAAGATGTCACGCGTTTACCTGAAACTTAGGTGGAGTGTGCACTGGAGTAAATTAAAGTCTGTTCAAATCATTCCAATCTGAAATCCAATATGGTTGCCACAGCTTTGACCTTGAAAATCTTAAAACGTCTTTTTCTCCAAAACCACTTGACAGACTAAGCTGGGACTTGGCTTGAGTGCTCTTTCACATGAAAATTTGGTCTGTTTGCCCCAGGTACCAATATTTGTCTCATACAACAAATATGTGATTCTGCCTGTGATAACCCAGCTAAAGGCATTTTCTAGTGATGTACATTTTTTACACAAAGTCATTCTACATCATGTAAGGAATATTCTGTAAAAAAATCTATCTGATATCTCTAATATTGACCGAGGCAGGTCATTTCAAAGTTTTGGCATGACATGTCTTCAAACTAGGCTGGTTAACTTCACAAGACGTTAATCTATAAATGCAAATGCTTCATTTCTGCAATTTCTGTGGTGATGCGATGCAATCCATGAAGGAATCCGCATCCCGGCTTAAATCGCAACTCTTCTGCCATACCTTTGACTGACCTGCTTTATGGTGGTGCGCATTATGGTCTACGTTCATTTTCAGGGGTAGAAAAGAAGTTCCTAAACCGAATGACTCCCAAACTATCAGGCATTTATCCGCCAAAAGTAAACTAAAAGCCGATTGGAAACCAAACTTATGGAAACCAACTTCAGCTATTTCTCAGTAATTTGTAAACAAATTGTCAATAAATTAATTCATTTTAATATGTATGATGTTAGAAATTAATGTTTGAACACTATATTTTGAAACCCCAATATGTAACATATTTATCTATCATTTACAGCAATAAACTCACGTCTCATATTTTTGTCTTTTTTTTTTTTTATCAGGGTCTACTTGACTATCTGTATCTCAAAATTGGATCCGGCAAGTTTAGCCTGGTCTACATGGGCGGGGTCATATACTGTACTTTGCACTTTACTATTGGCCTACATTTTTTAGCAACTGTGCAGTGACCGTCAGTCAGTCCTGGTGAGCTACAAAGCCAAAGAGTCTCTGCAAGACTCTTTGATGTACCGATATACAGCTTACTCAATGTTGTCTCATGTTTCAGGACTGTTATTGAGGGTAGAGAGGTCGGTCGCCAGCGACCAATTAGTATAGCCATAGTAGCTCCGACTTCATCTGGGAGCCACAATTGTCACTGAAAAGCATGGCAGTAGTTAGTTTTGGAGTGGGTGCTACATAGTTCCACATTATTTCATTGGATAGCCGAACAAGGTTGACATGAGGTCCTCTGGTTTCAGGAGAGCTTGGTGAGCATGCCTTTCCTGCCGGAGCTGAAGAGGGGCAGGCGTGCATTCGAGTACGAAGCAGAGGGTCTGGGAAAACCATGCCACTCTGGGGAGAAGATCACGGTCGGAGTGTCTCACAGGGGTGGGCCACTGCTGCTGAATGGCTGGCAGGACGCAGCCATGGACCTATCTAAGCCCGGGGAGATGGGCATAGGGGCGGAGCCTGGGACGGTGAGTCACATGACCCACCCGGGCCACCCCACCCCACACAAGCTGCCCCCTCTCAGCCCAATGCAGAGCTCTGTGGGGCTGGATATGGCTGGCATCCTACAGGCCGGACTCATCCACCCTGTCACCGGGCAGATCGTCAACGGCAACCTTCGCCGTGATGACGCCGTCCTGCGGCGAAGGCGGGGGCGACGGAGAAACGTGGAAGGAGCCGACCTTGGGTTCGTCAAGACAGCAAGCCTTCATGGCCCCGAGCAGCAGGTTAGTGGGACAGTATCAGCATGGTTGCTTTGTCCCTGCCTGGGGTACGGTAGAGCCATTCTAAAGTATCACTCCAGGACTACTTCTGACATGTAATTGCCTTGCGTTCATTAACCCAATGAAAGACGATGCTAGTTTAAGGTTTGTCACTTCCTGGTGGATGCTAAAAATTATATTTGATTCATCCTGCACTTGGGGCCGTGAGATGACTTTAGCATCAAATGAAATGCTGTGTGGATTTTGAAGTCCTTCCACAATACCTATAACTACTGCCACTAAACAACCAAGGCAGAGGCGATGAAGAAGCGTAACGCACGCTAGCAGTAATGTGTTGTCACAGTATATTTGGCTTTGCTAACTCCCTTCTCTAACTGTCTCGAGCTCACAGCAGCAATGGCTGGAATTCTTTCATTTCAAAGAAGGGGGGCTTTGTTGGAATCTTAGACTCTGTTACATTTGAAAAGATGCTCATTGTCAGCACTATTGGGTACTATTGAGATGTGAGTCAATTCCTCCAACGGATCCATTCCTACCTTCCTGTTTGTACAGGAAATGTGTAAATGTATGAAAGTTGATCATGGTCTACCAGCCGTTTCATGGGGTCTTTAGAGCAGTACCAGAGCAGCTCCCTCGTGTCATCTGGAAGCCTTGCTGATGTGTGTTCCTGTTGCGTGTACAGAGCAGGCCAGAGAGCGTCGCGAGCCAGTCGGCAGTGTCCTCATCGTCCTCTTCCTCAGCGGCTCCAGAGCAGGCCGATGGCCCCGCCCCGCCACTGGACAGGGAGGCTGCCAGTAAGGGCCTTATGGAGTGGCTGAGCCAGAACCCACGATACAGCATGGACGTGCCGGCCTTCGGCCCCGTGAGTGACACCTGCCTCCAGACACTGCGCCATGGAACTTGGGGAAGAACAGTATGTCACGTGGGACCTTTGAAAATTGTGTTAAAATTGTTTCTTATCTCTTGCTAGCAGCAGTGGTTTATTTTGCTTGGTTGGACTTGATTGTGACTAATCAGGGAAAGTGCCATCAAATGCCACGCCTGCCCCCCCATCCCCTGGCTTTGTGTCCAGGTGGATCGGGCCGTTCCTTTCCTTGGGGAACTGATCTCGTCTTCTCTGTCCACAGTCCCAGAATGTGGGGATCCTGCACGGCTTCGTCGAGAGGCCCAAGCAGAGGAGGCATCGCTGTAAAGACCCCACCAAGCTGGACGTAAACTCGCTCACCGGGGAGGAGCGGGTGCCGGTGGTGCACAGAGCCACAGGCCGAAGGGTAATGGTCCGCTCCGCACCTCCCATCATGCTCAAACTGTACCTGTGATCTATGATACTGCGTTCCAATCCTCACCTTTGGTCATGAGGTTGAGGTGGTCACTGAAAGAATAAGATTGCGAATAAAAGCGGCCAAAGTGAGCTTTCTCCGTAAGGTGGCTGGGCTGACCCTTAGAGAGAGGGGGAGAGGAGCTCGGACATCTGGGAGCGGCTCAGAGTAGAATCGCTGCTCCTCCGCATCGAGAGGAGTCAGTTGAGGTGGTTTGGACATCTAGTCTGGACGCCTCCCTTTAGAGGTTTTCTGAGCATGTCCAACTGGGAGGAACCCTGAGGCAGACCCAGGACACGCAGGAGGGATTTTATCTCCCGGGTGGCCTGGGAACGGCTTGAGGTCCCCCAGGTAGAGTTGGAGGAAGTGGCTGGGAAGGGGGGCACTTGGGCCTCTCTGCTCAGTCTGCTACCGCCACATCCCAGCCCTAGATAACCGGAGGAAAATGGATGGAGCATAGTATAGATTAGGTTAACATGGTCATGCTCATCTCAGTTTGGCTTATTCCTGCTGAGTTGATGCTCCCTCAGGCCGCGTCATACATGTGCATACAAAACACATTTTGAAAAAGAATTTTTGCAAACCCCTTTGATTAATGAGTCTAGCACATGGCGAGATCCAGAGCAATCCCAGAATTTTAATAGCTGTTCTTTTTTTTTTTTTAACCAGGAGCTTATACTGTGGAATGAACTCTTCCCAATTGAACTCTTCAATCAATTTAAGTCAGAAATGGGTATACATGTCATGAAAAATACATTGTGTGTGGGTTTGTGGTACTAACAGGATGAAATTTCAAAGAGTAAATTTCTTTTAGCATATAATTACATGAAAAGAGGTGCATTACCTGTAGCTGATTAGACTGGGATCAATCAGCAAGCTCCTAATTGGAATGTCCACCTGACCACCAATCTTAACCTTCAGGAGAATAAGGAAGAATTCTATGACAACACACATAAGGCCCACCCAAATAGCTTTGAAGTAAAAGCAAAAATAGCAAATTGTCTGGTCTTCAGCAATATAGTTAAGCTGGTTACCTGTTAAATGGATAAACTGGCCAATTATCAAAGTTTATTAGTTTCCTGTCATGTAAATGTTCAGCTGTAGTGCAATAAGCACAAATTGAAACGGAAATCCTGGGGCAGTAAAAACTGTTGGCAAAAGAGGATTAGGACGGCAAATAATCCTCTAAAGATCAAATAAACCTAATTTATCAAAATGAGCAGTTTTTTTTTTTTTTTTTACAAATTTTGATATTGTAATTGCACTTGGAAAGAAATTCGACATACACAGGGGTCCCCCAATACAATAAGTTGAGAAGCACTGCTGTGATGACGCTCATTTGACCTGATGCTGCATTTGTTTGTGCCACAGCTAGGGGGAGCTATGGCTCCAGCTATGAAGGAACTGTCACGCTGGTTGGATGCTAACTCCGATTACTGCGTGGCTCCTGACTGGGCTGACGTTGTCAAGCATTCTGTGAGTGGCAGCCTGCGTTTTTCATATCTCTGCATGACTGAAAAACTGAGCCCGAGGCCGACTTAACACTGCATGCACCGCAGCGGAGAGCCTGTTTTTGTCTGTGTTGTACAGCATGGGGGGGGCAACCATTCACAAGAATATTTCAGAAAAAAAGACTGATTCTTTGTAAGCACTGTGGTAGCGTGTAGCTGGACCCCATTGTCTGATATCTATTAAGTCTCTGTTCCAGTGTGTGGATGGGCCCCATGGTCTGGTATGTAAAATGGGCCATAGTGCTTATTACATTGTGTGTATTGTGTATCAAGTGGTATGATGGTCAGTGTGTTAAGTGTCGATGCATTTTTTTTTTTTTTTTTTTTTTTTTTTTTTTTTTAGGGCTTCCTGCCAGAAGGGAAGTTCACGCGTATCCTGACCGAGCCTGTGTGTCGTGATGCGGGGCCGCGGCGGAGGGGCCGTCGGCCGAAGAGTGGGGCCCTGCTCTCGGATTCCCCCGGGGGGATGGGCCCGCTCTTCATGAACGGGCTGATTGGCAGCATGGACCTGGTGAGCCTACAGAACCTGCGGAATGTTCCGGGCCTTCCCCTCACCGGGCTCATGGGCTTCCCCCATGGCTTTACCGCAGTCCCCGCCAGTGATGACGCCAAGAATGGCATGAACATGCTTCCCATGATGCTCCACGGCATGACAGCCGTACAGCCTCGCATGTTCAGCGTCGGGGGGCTCGTGAGCCAGCCAGGGGCCACCAGCGCCTCCGGCTCCGCCTCCTCTACTGTCGTCACGGCGTCTGGGGGAACGGCCTCCTCCGTGCTCACGCCCAGTCAAGCCCACAGGCCTGAGACTACGCCCATCTGCGCCTCGGAGGGCAAGCCTGCAGACGCCCCAGCAGGGATGCAGGGCAGAAAAGACGGAGGCGCTAGTGGTGGTGCTAATGGTAGCGGTAGCAGCGCTGGCAAACCACCTACAGAGGGTAAGAGCGGGGTGATCAGCAGCCATGGCGAACAGCCCGTCGTCACGGCAACCACCAGCAGCAGCAGCAGCAGCAGCAGCAACGGTGGGAGTCACCTGACCTTCAATCCGTTCCTGATCCCAGGAATGTCGCACGGACTGCTGTATCCGCACATGTTCCTCCCGCACGGAGGGATCATGGCGCTCCCCGGGATGCCCGCCTCGGACGCCGCCGGCAGCCCCAAGAGGAAGAGGAAGAGGCCTCGGGAGGATGAGGCGGGGGAACAGGGTTGCTCTGCCCCGCGATCGGACAACATGCCGCCGAAACCAGATACCCCAGCCGGCGGGACTGAGGCTCCTCAGGAGGCGGGGCCAGGGGCGGAGGCTGAGGACAGCGCGGATCAGGCCTACCGGGGCCACTGCGGCGTAACTGAGCGGGAGCTCGCCGAAGACCAGGGCCAGCTCCCAGAGAAGGAACACACCCCTGAAAAACTAGCAGAGGAGGAAGAGAGGGAGGAGGAAGAGGGTAAAGATGCAGGGAGGGATGTAGAACCACAGTAGACAAGGATGGCCCTGCTCTCCGGACGTTGTGACAGAATTACCAGTTTGTGATGTGCAAGTCAATGATGTTCATGTAATGACTCTTATTATCCAATTATTATTGTTTATAGATCTATCTCACGCCCACTACCAAACTTGTGATTATTTTTACGATCATTATCACTGCTATAATTCTTATGCATCTCCCCTGCCCGGTGAGGAGTAGAGAGAAACGCGTATGCTTATTTGCATGTAAAGTCACAGATCCTGTTGCATCTTGGGATGCCTACCAGGGACAACCCTGGCCCTGTGTGTCCCAATGGGAGCCTTTCTACTGGAGCGATTGCTCGGAAAAGCCTCAAGATGCCCCTCCCACCTTCTGCTTCTCTGTTGTTGGGCTCCCCCACACATACACACACACACACACGCACATACACACATACAGATGTGCACGCACACATACGCACAGGAACAAGCTCACATGCTTATGGCAGTCATGTAGCACAGGTCTGAAGTGCAGAAATGGCCACCGCTTAGATGGACGGTGTTTACGGGGTTAAGGAATCCTTCAGACCCGCGTGATCTTTCTTTTTACTTCAGTTTTCAGTTCTGTGTGAAGGAACTCCTGAAGGAAACCGTCACGATAGTACCTTTAGCAAAGCAGGCAGCCTCGCCACTGCACCGTGCCAGAAAGGTTAACAGAATTACTGTTGCTCTGTGTTTGCAGATCTGTATTTCCTTGGTGGGGTTGTCATTTTACTGCCTCAGATTTTTCTTTTAGGGCAAGTAAAGGTAAATTATAATGATATGGATGCTAAGACACCACAGCAATGGATATTTTGAAAGTGCATCATGTCGTGTAAACTGTGGACTCCAGGTTTTGTCCTCTATAACAATAAGAGAGATGCTTCTCAGTAACAAAGTGCAATCCTGGTTAAATTCCACTATGATTCACTATGAATGAGGCCCTCTGAAATTATTGGGGTTTCCAGCTGAAAGTCTTGGGCTAACCAGTTGAAAGTCTCCAGGTAATGCCCAGTTCAAAATGGTGGGGTAACCAGTTGGAAGACTTGAGGTAGTACCCAGTTGAAAATGTTGGGGTAACCAGTTGGAAGTCTTGGGGTGGTTACTGGAGCCCCCCCTGCTTGAGTAACTCCAGGATCCAGGCAGTATTAGATCCTGGTTAAGACCTCAGACAGAGAGCCATTCTGGGGCCTGTTCTGTGGGAGCTGTGCTAGCGTGAGATTAGCGGCTATGCTACGCAGGGGAGGAGGGGGGCGCTCATCAGATAAAGGGAAAGAGGAGTCTCTCTCGGCCCTTGAGTTAGTATGAGGAAAGGATATGTATTGAGGAAAGTGCTTGTGGTTTGCTTTGTGAGACGAACAGCCACAATGGAGTGCCTGATCTCTCTGAAATCCTCGCCTCTGTCCCTGTGTGCATTTTAAAATGCTGTACAATAGATCATGTTTTTTTTTTTTAAGTTTATATACATATGCATAAATATATATATAAAAATCTATATTTCTTTTCCACCCCTTGTTTTTGAGAAATGGACCATCTTGGCTCTTGTTGATATTTCAATCGCGATGTGTACTAGACTGAAGCAAAGCTTCATGCGTCCCCAATTTCATAACAGGGTTAACTGTAGAATCTCTACTCTTTTCAGTATTTCCCAGCCAGTATAAATTTGCGGATCATGATTAGTCCCCTTTATTTTTATTTTATTTAATTTTTTTTGACACAGTCCTCTTGGTAAGTGTTTACCTGTAAATGTAAGTCTCCGGACCTTTCTTTTTCGTGTGTTTGTGTGCATGCATGCGCGCGCTCAGACTCACCGGGGCCCTTGAGAGAGGTGCGTTTCCTATTTCTGTATGTACAGTCTGGTCCTTGGTCACCTTTCTCGTTGGAAGAAATGTTGTCGTTGCCTTGTCACAGGGTGTGACTTCATAATTTATTAGTTTTGCTTTGCCAAACTTTCACCAAATATGATTTTTACCCCTCTCCTATAAACCCAATCTTTGATTTCTTAAAAGTACAAATGCCTTATTTAGTGTTATATATGGATGTCTTTCAACATCTCCGTATCAAGAAAGTATATAATGAAGTGCTTATCTAGTATAGAGTTTGATCTTATTGGGATTGAAACCTATCGTCACTGGTTTGTTAGGAACTTCCCTTTAGTTGTATGCATACTTGGTTTGCAATTCATGTCCGCCTGAAAACGGGATTTATTTGCTCACGCTTCTTCATGCTGTCAAAAGGAAAAGTTCAGTATTCGCTCCCTAAATATTGATATAATTTTGAGAAAAGCTTTTCAAATTTTCAATTCAAGCACAAACTTTAAAAAGCTCCTGGATTTTTTTTTTATTATTATTATTTTCAGGTTCTTGTGTGTTTATGCATTTACACACACTTTTTTCCCGCGCTGCTCGTTAATTTTTCCCTGCTGATTTGATTTTGATATTGACAATCAATTTATCTTTTGTGGTCGATTTCATAAAATCACGCCGGCACCTTCATGTGGAAAGCTGCTAAAAGCTTTTTGTGAACTCCTTAAGTCAATCCTTAAAACAAATTCAACCACGGTGATCACTCAACGTGTGGTACGGTAATGTTAATATCGAAAATTCTGTTTAACTGTCTCTAGTCAAATCCAGTCTTACTAACCATAACACTTCTCACTATAATTACTCAAAATTTGAACATATGAATACAACTAAAGTGGACCTTGCATTATTTTTTTTTTAAGTCATTCTAATGCAAAACTATTCAGCCTGTCAGATTGATATTGTCTTGCAAATGTTTGACTAAACTTGATATATATACAAATATCTCTATTGGAATGAGAAAGGCCAGGAAGGTATTGGGAATACAGCTCAACTAGGTCCTTCAAGAGTATGCTTTACCCCAGAACATTAGGCCTGTTCCCTTTCCACAACATACCATTACTCATATGATGCCTTCACTCCGCACATTAAATTTGAGTACATTTAGGTCAATATTTATTCAGTTTCCATGCCGTGTTTCTGTTTTGTCTTCTTAATTTATCCAAAGTTCAGATTGTTTTTGGTTCATTTGTATTTCAGATATATTTATTGCACACTTCTGTCTTACCATTCATTTTTTATTTTTAATGTCTGTATTCTAACTTATAAGGATTCAGAAGGAAAACCCACAGGACCTGAAGAGACTTTCTGACTGACGCAGTTTCCTTCTTTTTAGGTTATGTTTATTATTTCTGATTTTTTGCCTCCAGTGGAAGCAAGACTATAAAAAAATTACTTAAATGTACTGAAAACAGAATTGGCAAATGTGCCCATCCTCTCTGAGTGCACCCTGGCCTGTATCCATCTCATGAAGCTGCTGTTTTCACTTCTGAAAATCAAACAAGCAAAATTTTAAAAAATAAATAAAAATAACGGTAATCTGAAGTTATAGCATGGTACTGTCTGTACTCATGTGTATGACCTGTAATGTTAGCTTATGCTAGCGCAACAAGTTGGCATGTAAAGCCTTTTGACAGTTAAAGGTTTTTCCGTGTCCTGCCTGCATCCTTTCCTTATTTTCTCTGTTTGTCTCGTTGGTTTTACATACAAGGTCACTATGGAACAAATTAAGTATGTATGCAGGAAGAGACTGTATTTTCTGTGACTGTCATCGCACCTTTGCTTCGCTGATGATTGCCACTCGGGTTTCGTCTCACAGCTCATTAAAGATGCTTGGGTGCACTCGGACAGGGTGTCTGCGTGCATGCAGTCAGGTCCCGTCCTGCGACCGCTTATGTTAGAACGATAGTTTTAAGCTCATGCAGTTAAGGCCAGTGCTCGCCAAGTGGATGTACTGTAAGCTCTTAGTTTCATCAAACCAAGGGTACTGTATTTGGGATCATATGCTACAAAGAAAAAACTAAAAGAAAAAAAATGTACTCAGTGTTGGTCTGAAATCAGCAGCAACATTTTTACAGCGTTGTGGTTTTATTTTATTATATTTTTGTTGAACTAGCTCTTGTATTCCCATGTGGACCAATCACATAACTCCGAACATGGTATGTGATCTTTTATTGTGCAATAAAAGATGACTTTCAACTTTCTTCTGGTGTCATCATTTTTTCAGAAATTGTCTGTTTATTATTTCTTGCTCACCTTGGTCAGAGATTCTGGGCTTATCAAATTACTTTTCTTCCTAAGCCCGTATTCGCCATCTATTTGTCAATAATTCACATTATCGCTATTGCAAGAAAACCTTGGTGTGGATCTTCAACATTCTGCATATAGGTTCCTCCTTCCTCTAGTTGTGAAACGTAACTTTTGTTTCATTTGCATATTGAAAAAAAGCCATCAGGCCTCCATCATGAATTTTGACTGACGTTTATCACTATTCCTGTAAAACTGCTAGAAGCATCTTTGTCTGATTTGCATTTCCAAAGTGGCTGCCAGGTTGCCATGATAAATTAGTTATATCCATTCCACGAAAAATAGAGTGGATACTCACCAAATCCTACTCACAGGTTCCCCCTATGGTCTGGTTATGTACCATGTAATTTGTGTCTCATATGCATATTCAAAATGGCTTACAGGTCTCCATATTGAATTTGTTTACCAAAAAAAAAAAAAAAACACCATGGTCACCCGAGAATCACTCGAAGAAGCGAAGACAACCAATAGTGAAATTTGTATCAGATTAGGAGTAATAAGTCCGCACACTTTGGAGTATTGTTTAATCACTAGGGGACCAGCAGCAAGTCGATGCTTTTGCAAATGTCTGCTAGCTCTTGGTCCTCTGCAGTGAATAAAGAATAGTCCTAAGTGTGTAGAATTCATATTCCTCATTTTGCTGATTATTTTGTCAGGCCTATTCCAGTGAAACTGCTGTAGGGATCTTTGAAATATTTTGTATTCAGATTCCATCAAGGAGCTGGATTCCAGTGCCTGTTCCTTATTACCTCTCCTCCCTACCGTACCTCCCTTCCTACCAGGAAACATGAGGTGGAAGATGGGAGGAGAGGATTGGAGGAGGCGAGGCCGAGGATATGAGGGAATTGAGTATTGGAGAGGTTATATTATATCCACGGTCATCCACGTTTTATGTCCATTTATGATGAAGTGGCCCTATCGCAGCTTTCAATACTTCAGTCACGCAGTCAACCAACCACATCCCCCACATCATGTCGTGGCAAATCACAAAATGTCGATTGTGTAGGCCGAGAAGCTAATGCAAACAACAGAGCTGAATTTGACTGCATTTCATTGATGTGAAGGCGAGGTTAACAAGGACAAGCAAAGTTTAATAAATAAGCATAGTCTTGGTTTATGTTTATGCAGTGCTGTCCTCAGCCATAGAGCATTGGCTTGCTTGAGTGCGACTGATGAATGGGCTGGGATTTTAAGTTGTGTGGGAGAGGATGCAATGATGTAACACTAATGTGAAAATAGTAAGTGAAAGTATTCATGTACAGATCCTCCATTTGGAGAAGATGTTTTGGAGAAATTTTTCATTGATGTCCTTGATTCCTGCAGTTTTCAAACTGCACTGGGGTGGAGAACACATGGTTTGTATCTGTTGGTGGTGGAAGGTAGGGGAAGGGAAGTGGCCTGATTGGAATAAGCCCTGGGTGTGGTTGAGCTCCCTATATTATTCTTTGCCTCATTTTCATTTCAAAAGGACCACCATGTCTCATCTCGAATTGGGACTATTTTATTTTTCTTCTACATCCATGAAACCTGAGCAGGGAATTTCTCCCCCTGAAGAGTGTAGTTTGGAAATGGCTGCAGACCAACCATCTTAAGCAATTAATTTATTTTGACTGTGATTTAATAAAATTAGAGGGTGATTCATTAACAGCCCCAACAAGGTGGGGCTGCTTTCAGTATCTGCGTGAGTTTTACCGCCGCTCTTTCTTTCAACTATAACTTTCTTGCTATCCTCCACTTATTACTAATACTTAAGTCACAGTTATTATTCTTTCATTGTTCTGGCATAATCACTGGTCACCTCAAAGGTCAAGGTTGTGACAACTGGCTATACCCCTCAAAATGCTTGTTAGCACAACACAATAGCTTCAAAAGTATGTATGATAGAAAGCTGTAACTTGGTATCTAGCAACAACAGAACAGGGTTCAGGACAAATTTCACGAAAGGTCAAGGTCACAATGAGGTTATCACCTCTGACTACTTTGTTTCTCGTATAACTTCTTGGTATCTTCAAATTATTTCTAATACTTTAGTCACAGTTATTATAACCCTGGGGAATTATTTTGGCACAATCACTGGTCACCTCAAAGGTCAAGGTCATGACGACTGGCCACACCCCTCAAAATGCCTGTTATCACGATCACTTTAAAAGAATCTATAATAGAATGCTGTAACTTGGTATCTAGCAACAATAGAACAGGGCTCAGCTTCTATTAACTTTAGGGCTAATTTCACGGTCACAAAGAGGTCATGACATCTGACCACGCCCCTCAAAAGGCTTGCTAACACGATAGCTTCCAAGTATTCATGATTGAAGGCTGTAACTTGGTATCTTGCAACTATACAACATGGCTGAGCTTCTATTAACTTTTGGGCAAATTCTATGTGGGGTCAAGGTCCAAACGAGGTCATGACATCTGACCACACCCCTCAAAAGGCTTCTTAACACTATATTTTCAGAAGTATTTATGATAGGAACCCGTAACTTGGTACATATCAAATGTATAGCAGGGTAAATCTATCAACCTTGGCTTTGTCATTCCACTCAAGGTCAAGGTCACTGCAAAAGTTCATTGCTCTTGAGGCATCTATAACTTTCTTGCCATCTTGAACCCATTTAATGCCAAGTAAATCTCAAATATGCAATTTTAATGTCAGTGAAACTAATGTCCTCCATAGGGCTAACTGCTCTAGAGCATATTTCCTCCCCTGAATCCTTTTTTCCGTGGTTTAGACGAACTAATACTTACGAGTGTACGTCATGATAATCGGCACAATCTGGTCTTTCTATTGGTGATGTGCAATGGTCGGACGGAGAAGCAAGCTTGTATTTATAATTCCTGCAGCTGTTTTAAGCTAACATTGACATTTTCGAGAGGGAAAACAGAGTCTCCTGCCTGGTCATTTCCGACCTATAGGCTATAGATAACCGGTTTACTGTAAATACCTAGCATAAATCCATGAAGTGCTTCTGTGCCATTTGAATTTTATCGCAAATGTTGCCACATTTACCACAAATGAAAGTATCTGAAAGCCAGAGCTCTTCTAGCTTGTGTGCTTTCTGTGTAGCGCAGCCACCCTCCTGCGTGAAATGAGTGGCATAGCGAACAACCACCAAGTTATGAGGACATATCAATCGATCATGCCCAAGGAAATGTGCAGTTTGGAAATATAGGGACTCACCAATATCCTCTCTGTGCTCCCCAGTGGCGGTTCTAGAACCGGGAATTGGGGGGGGGGCGCAGACGCGTCCCTTTATGACAATTAGTCTTGGCTAGTTCTTAATCATTTTCCTTTACTGACGCGTTTTCCAATTATCGTAACTGGCAACTGAAGACACAGGGTCTCTCCATATGCGATCGAACAGTG
This sequence comes from Gymnothorax reevesii, assembly GCA_029721435.1. Lineage (NCBI taxonomy): Eukaryota > Metazoa > Chordata > Actinopteri > Anguilliformes > Muraenidae > Gymnothorax > Gymnothorax reevesii. The sequence goes on along the minus strand of CM056581.1, from coordinate 43,578,597 downwards.
ATGAAATAATGGGGGAAATTCAGTACAGAAAAATAATTTACTTATTAATAGTGCTTCGCATTGAGTGATCAGGTCCGCGATCCAATGAAATATCACCTTTCACTCTCGATATTGTGTGGGTTGAATAAACAAAAAAAAAGTGGCACTCGGCAGTTAAATAGGCAGTGTGCTGCTCAAGCGATTTGCTTGAGTGTCGATAGGTATGCAAATTTGAATAACGTCGATTTTAAAAATCGCAAAACGCATCCAGATGAATGATTATCTTCTTACGTAATCAGGGAGAACAAGCAGCGCCTGTTAAGTGTGGAGCGCTCTCGGACTGAACCTTTTGTTAATCATGAAAATGACTGAGAACAGGTCAGGACTAATAACTGTTTTGAAATGGATGTTTTGTCAAAATTCTCTGGTCCCGCCACTGTATTGCATTTAACCCATGATTTAATCGCTGTTCTATCACACATGGAGAGAAACCGTGTCTTCAGTTGCCAATTACGATAATTGGAAAACACGCAAGGAAAATGATTGAGAACTAGCCAAGACTAATTGTCATAAAGGGGTGTCTGCCCTCCCTTTCCCCCAATTCCCGGTTCTAGAACCGCCACTGGTGCTCTCTCCAGAAATGCAGAGCCAAAGCAGATTTATTTATAGTGTGCACTTAACGGAAGTCTATGTCTTTAGCGCTGCTGTTTCATAGCCAGACATGTCCGATAAATAATCTACAGTAGGCCTATTCAACAATGTCCAGAAACGGCCAGTGTGGGTGCAGGCTTTCGTTCCAACTACGCAGTTACACCCCTGATTCTTCAAATCAATCCCCAGTCTTTGTTAAAGACTTTGATTGGTTGGATTGAAAGCCTGCACCCACACTGGCCCTCTCTGGATAATGTTGAATAGCCCTCATCTACAGCATTTATTGACTCAAGAAATGCTGCATAAGTAAGGAGGCTTTCCATAGTTCATGACGTTTCAGATGGTCGCCGGTGATGTCCCTGGTTCCGGTCACTGGCACAGTAGTTGGGAAGGCGCTTAGCTAAAATGGCTAGTTAGGAGCTCCAAATTTGACAGAGGGCTTCGTTTTGACAGACAGCACCCGTTGCTATAAACCAGCAACATTTTCCCACTCTTTCCAATACATTTAATTATTTTCCCCTGTAATGTGAATATAGGCCACTGGATAGCAGTATTTACCTTTTTTTATTGAGCTCAGATTGGAGCTATGTTTAGAAATGTCCTGGACATGTCTGGGGCAAGTCCCCGAAAATAAAAAAAAGAGGTCTAAATGTGGGTGGGGTCTGCAAAAGAGTATATAAGGCAAAGCATTGAGACAGTAAAGTAGTAGGAGAAATTGCTAGGAGAAGGATACATGTGACCAGACCTGTCATTTCTGTTCAAGACCTGTGAAGTTTCTTTTGTGGATTTTTGCCTGTGTTAGAGCATTTTTTTGTCCTTACCCAGGACATCACCAAGCCACCCCAACAAAAGGGACTGTAAATATTTCTGTTTTTTTGTGTTTATTCAATCTTGGTCTTTAGTTGAAGGTTATTGTTAGTTATTGTCTTTATTCATGAAATGTGTTTAAGTTTTAAAAACTGTGTGTCATCCCTTGCTGTTGCTGTTGTTTTAAATGTAATAACAAATTGGGGCCATAACAAATTGGGGGCTCAAGGTCCGGGATAGACCATTTTGTGAGTAATTTATTGAAAATCTAACATTTCAAATTGTAAAATTGATTTTTTTAATTGAATACATATATATTGACAACAGCAATGGATGATTTCTTGGCATCACCAACCGTAGGGGTTTTGAAGTCTTTTAAAAAGACAGAACTGTTGGAAATATGCAGACATTTGGAGCTAACAGAGGTAAAACCAGCCATGCGAAAAGCAAGACTGGGTGGAGAGATAGTTGAATATTACATTGATGAAAATGTGTTTGCACCAGGAGATCTGGAACAGTTTCCAGTGGAAAATCCAAATATAGAAATGGAACTTAAATTAAAAATGCTAGAGATTGAAAGGGAGGAAAGAGAAAAAGAAAAGAAGGAAAAAGAGAAACAAAGAGAATTTGAGAGGGAAGAAAAAGAAAAACAAAGAGAATTTGAGAGAGAGAAAGAGGAAAGAGCAGAAAGAGAGAGACAGAGACAGAGAGATTTTGAATTAGAGAAATTCGATAGAGAAGAAAGACTCCAAATGGAGCAACTAAAAATAAAAATAGCAACAGAAAATAAATTTCGGGCTAGCCAGGAGGTAAAACTGGCGCCTCCATTTGCGGAAAAGGATGTTGACAACTATTTCCAGTGTTTTGAAAAGGTAGCAAAGAGTTGTCAGTGGCCAAAGGAACACTGGCCTCTGATGTTGCAAACTGTCCTAAAGGGTAAAGCTCAACAAGCCTATTCGGCTTTGTCTGCAGATGATTCCTCTGATTATGAGGTTGTCAAAAAGGTTATTTTGAGAGCTTATGAGTTGGTTCCAGAGGCTTACCGACAGAAATTCAGAGGTCTGAAGAAATCTGAAAATCAGACTTATGTTGAATTTGCTTATGAAAAGCAGGTTTGCTTTGAGCGCTGGTGTACTTCTATGGAGGTCAAGGATGATTTCAACTCACTAAAAGAGATGGTGTTAGTTGAAGAATTCAAGAACTGTGTTAAAGATGATGTTAAGACCTACCTTAATGAGAAGCAAGCACTGAATTTGCAATCAGCTGCCAAATTTGCAGATTAATATGTTCTCACACATAAGTCCAAATTTCAGTCTAGCAGTAATAATAGATGGTCCCAATTTCAGAAAAAGGGTTATGGTGATACCCAAGATTGCTCACCCAAAGACAAAGACAAATCTGGTGATGGTGCTCAGAAATCCAGTAACAGGTCTGATCAAAGTGTGAAAGCTGACAGTGACAAAAGTGGTCTAGTTTGCAGTTATTGCAAGAAATCTGGTCATGTTACAACTAACTGTTGGTTCCTTAAAGCTAAAAAAAGAAAAAGAAAAGGATGCCAAACCAAATGCCTTTGTGAAAACAAGGTTAGAAACCCCTGTAGTAGATGACCGATCTGCTAAATTGCCTGCTTCTTGTGGGGCTAAAAAGCCTGATACAGCTGACTTTGTGAGGGAGGAATTTCTTCCATTTGTGTCAGAGGGATTTGTGGCTCTGAATGAGCATACTACTCCTGTCCCCATATATATCCTAAGGGATACCGGAGCTTCTCAGTCACTTTTGTTGATGGACTCCTTGGAGTTACGTGATGAGACCGCTTCAGGGGATTTCATACTTGTACAAGGTATTGAAGGGAGGACTGTATCTGTACCCCTGCGCTCTATATTCTTGAAGTCAGATTTAGTTACAGGACAGGTAAAGGTGGGACTTATGTCAAGTCTACCTATAAAGGGTGTTTCTCTGTTGCAAGGCAATGACCTGGCTGGGGGCAAAGTAGTTCCCCCTGTACATCTTACTTCACAGCCGAGCACTGAAGATGGGGATGAGGACCCATCTCTGTATCCTTCTTGCGCAGTGACTCATGCTATGGCCAAGAATCCTAAAGAAGATGTTGTGGTGCCGCCCAGCACATTGAATAGTCAGGACTCAGGTGGTTTGCCTCATGACTCTGATTGGCCTACTATGGTTTCTCCGTTTGAGGACTTATCAGATACTTTTATCAGTTCTCTATTCAGCCAGCCGGAAGGGTCTGGTGATTCTGATGTGTCTGGAGACTTGTCTCTGTCCAGAAAGCGGTTGATTGAGGAGCAAACTAATGATCCTGAAATTTGTGTACTAAAGAGGAGAGCCCTTCCTGATAAAGAAATAGATGCAGTTCCAGTTGGGTATTATCTCAAGGATGGTGTGCTGATGCGGAAGTGGCGCCCTCCTGATATCCCTGCCAATGCAGATTGGGCAGTGGTCAGGCAAATTGTTGTTCCGAAGGTCTACAGGAATGAGATCTTAACAATGGCTCATAGTTTACCTTTAGGAGGTCATCTTGGTGTTAACAAGACTGTTGATAAGATCATGAAACACTTCTTTTGGCCTGGGCTTCGGAAAGACGTTTCCAACTTTTGCAAAACCTGTCACACTTGTCAGGTAGTTGGAAAACACCAGTTAGACCCACCTGTAGCTCCATTGCAGCCTATCCCAGCATTTGGGGAGCCATTCTCTAGGGTCATTGTTGATTGTGTTGGTCCATTACCCAAGACTAGATCTGGAAATCAGTACTTGTTGACAATCATGTGTGCATCTACCAGATTCCCCGAAGCCATACCTCTACGTAACATCAAGGCAACTGCAATCTCGAAGGCTTTGATAAAGTTCTTCACGTTGTTTGGTCTTCTCAGGGAAATTCAGTCAGACCAAGGTAGCAATTTCACTTCAGGATTGTTTCAGCAGGTTGTGTATGAACTAGGTGCAAAGCAGATTCTTTCTAGTGCCTATCATCCAGAAAGTCAGGGTGCCTTAGAGCGGTTTCATTCCACTCTCAAGACAATGATGAGGACTTATTGTTATGACTATGAGAAAGACTGGGATGAAGGTGTTCATTTGCTGTTGTTTGCAGCTAGAGAGGCAGTGCAGGAGTCTACTGGATTCAGTCCATTTGAGCTAGTGTTTGGTCATGAAGTGAGAGGACCTTTGCTATTATTGAGTGAACAATGGCAAGAGGAAGAGCCGCAAATCATTCTGTTAGACTATGTTAGCAAGTTCAAGGAAAGATTGCGTGCAACTTGTGACCTAGCCAAAGAGAACTTGAAATCAAGTCAGGGAAAAATGAAAACTTGGTATGATCATAAGGCTAGAAGCCGTGAGTTTAAACCAGGAGACAAGGTCCTTGTGTTGTTTCCCTTGCAGTCCAATCCATTGCAGGCTAGATTTTATGGTCCTTATGAAATTCTGACAAAACTCAATGATCTCAATTACATTGTGAAGACTCCAGATAGGAGAAAACCAAAACAATTGTGTCACATTAACATGCTGAAGCCTTATCATGACAGAAATGCTAGGGTTGCAGCTGTCACTTCAGATTCTCCAATGGCCGAGATTTGTGAAGATGAGGGGGAGTTTCAAGATGATGAACCTAGAATTAAAGCTGAAGTTCTTTCATGTAAATTGTCAAATTCTGAAGTGTTGCAAAATCTTGATGTAAAACTCCAGCACTTAGAACCCTCACAGAAAGATCAGTTTAAGAGGTTGATCAAGAAATATGAGGATCTGTTTCCTGATGTTCCAAAGAGAGTTTCTATAGCCTCTCATGATGTCGATGTTGGTGATGCCAAACCAATAAAACAGCATCCGTACCGGATGAATCCTGAAAAGAGAAAGATTGCTGAGAAAGAGGTTGAGTACATGTTAGAACATGATATTATCAGACCCTCCAACTCAGATTGGAGTTCACCCTGTGTGCTAGTTCCAAAACCTGATGGAAGTACTAGATTCTGTACAGATTATCGCAAAGTCAATGCTGTAACTAGAACTGATGTGTTTCCAATACCTAGGATTGATGACTGTATTGATAGAGTAGGGCAAGCAAAGTTTCTGACCAAGATTGATTTATTGAAGGGTTATTGGTGTGTGCCTTTAACTGAGAGGGCCAAGAGCATCTCTGCTTTTGCCACACCATCTGGATTGTACCAGTATGAAGTCCTACCCTTTGGCATGAAAAATGCCCCAGCCACGTTCCAAAGGATGATACAGTCTACAATCGCCGGATTGCCACACACGGGTGCGTACATCGATGACCTGATCACATGGAGTGACTCCTGGGAAGAACATCTAAAAGATGTAGAGACGTTGTTCCAGCGCCTGACGCAGGCTAACCTGACTGTTAACCTGAACAAGAGTGACTTTGGTTGTGCTACTGTCACCTATCTTGGCTACGTCATAGGCCAGGGTAAGGTGGCACCCATAAATGCTAAAGTCCAAGCCATCATGGACTTTCCCGTTCCTGACAACAAAAAAGCTTTGCGCCGCTTCCTTGGAATGATCAGGTACTACCGCAAGTTCTGCAAGAACTTTGCTGAGATTGCTCTCAGTCTAACTAACCAACTGAAGAAAGGCGTAAAGTTCACTTGGGATGATGCATGCCAGAGAGCCTTCGATTGCCTGAAGTCTCTGCTGTGTCACTTCCCCGTGCTCAAATCTCCTGACTTCAACAAACCGTTTTCCATCGCGGTCGATGCTAGCGACCAAGCTTGTGGATCTGTGCTCCTACAGAGAAGTGACTCTGATGACATTGAGCATCCCGTGGCATACTTCTCCAGGAAGTTCAATCGCCACCAAAGGAACTATTCCACAATAGAGAAGGAACTGTTGGCTCTGGTCCTTTCTTTACAACACTTTGAGGTTTATGTTTGTACAGGACAAAAGCCAATGATTGTGTACACTGACCACAATCCGTTAATGTTTTTGAGTAAGATGAAAAACAAGAATCGGAGATTGTTGAATTGGAGTTTGATTTTACAGGAGTTTGACTTGGAAATTAAGCATGTGAAGGGTGCAGACAATGTAATTGCTGATTGCTTATCCCGTGTTTGAATGTGTATATATATATCATGTGTTTGAATATTGTATGATATGTATATATAGACAAGTGTTCACTTAACCATTTTGTATTGAAAAGAAAAATTTTGCCTTTATGAGTCAAAATTTTTCCCTTTTGGAATGGAGGTGTAATGTGAATATAGGCCACTGGATGGCAGTATTTACCTTTTTTTATTGAGCTCAGATTGGAGCTATGTTTAGACATGTCCTGGACATGTCTGGGGCAAGTCCCCGAAAAAAAAAAAAGGTCTAAATGTGGGTGGGGTCTGCAAAAGAGTATATAAGGCAAAGAATTGAGACAGTAAAGTAGTAGGAGAAATTGCAAGGAGAAGGATACATGTGACCAGACCTGTCATTTCTGTTCAAGACCTGTGAAGTTTCTTTTGTGGATTTTTGCCTGTGTTTGAGCATTTTTTTTTTCCTTACCCAGGACATCACCAAGCCACCCCAACAAAAGGGACTGTAAATACTTCTGTTTTTTTGTGTTTATTTAATCTTGGTCTTTAGTTGTAGGTTATTGTTAGTTATTGTCTTTATTCATTAAATGTGTTTAAGTTTTAAAAACTGTGTGTCATCCCTTGCTGTTGCTGTTGTTTTAAATGTAATAACAAATTGGGGCCATAACACCCCTCACTTGTATGATTACAATAATACAGTAATGGCCATTATCTTGGCAGGTTAGTGGGCTTAGCTGGCTAAAGGCAGGGGCCAGTGACTGCACCTATGGACTGCACAGGTGTGCTTGTCTTCTGGGCTAACATTTTGCACTGATGTTATGGGGTCCAGAGCCAGAGGAGAAGCAGGGGGTGTAGTGGGTGTACCTCATCTATGTAGCCTAGCCACGCAAGGAAAAGGCGTGACCACATGGCCTTGACTACCTCCTCTCAATGAGAGTGGCCAAAATGCATATCAATCAATGTTTTAAAAAGCCAAAAAATGTTTTAATGAATACACTGACATACTGGTCCGCCTTAACAAATGCAAATTATGGATGATAAATAAAACCACCGAGTTCATCCCAAACTGGCCCAAAATGTGTCCACCCACCCAAGGTTCTTTATGCCCGCAATCGAAACCAGCCCAAATCTGGCAACACTACAAGGAATCACCAAAGACTCCAATGCTCAACACTGAGTACTCATATCCGAAACTGCATTACGAGAACACTGTTTGAGACAAGGTCCCCCCTGATGTTCACGTAGCCTAAATAAAAACAATTTTTTTGTCGCGGCTGTGGAAAAAGACACCAATGATTTAAGTAATAATGTGACAATTGTGGTGTCGTTTATGGCTTAATGTTACAGTTATACCCTTTCTTATTCATAGTAATCAATTTTCTTTGATTTTATTTAATTTTGGATAAATTAATTTTTGGGTGCTGCTGCGCCAACAGGGGGTGCTGCAGCACCTCCAGCACCCCTACTTCTCGCGGTTATGGTTGCGCAGTTGTTATATGAGCCTCGCGCATTCTCAAAATGGTTGTGAGCTTATCAATACGATAGTTGCTATCATCGAGCTGTCGACTGTCAAGTATAGGAAATGCAAAGGCCTATGAATTCATTTCAGTCAGTTTAGCCAGAAATAGAGAGCCGCCGATCAATATTTAAGATGAGGCAAGGGATTTGCCTCACAAATGAATGACGTGAGGTTGGTTCCATCCTTCATGACATGCTAGCCCATGTTTGAATTCACTTTGAGGTGGCACCCAATAAAGATTGGAGTTTGTGCTGGGAGCAAAAACCAGTGTATGAAAGGGTCCAGTGAAATGATGTTGGGAAACACGGTTATATGGGAAAAGATAAGATCTGTTGAGCCAAAAAAAATATTCCACTGGAGAGACGCGAATTTGGTGTGAAGTATTGTACAAGATAGATTCATTTTGCCAGGGTAGATTCTATTGTATAAATATTAATGACACTTTTCACCACCTGAGGTTTCATTAACATGCTACACCAAAATCTGCCTGCTACTGGAGGAATGTTTAATTGACTCCTAGGCAAAACTTTTTTGGCTGAGCTTCATGAAAATAATGATTTGTATATTTTGTGTAGGCTATAAAAACCTGTGGACCAGAGCCATGCAGAGAGTCACATCAGCGGAAGTCCAAAATTCTAGATCGTCATGTGGTTCATGGAGACTGCGAATAGTTCCAGAAAGTCGCTGGTGGGCAATTTAATGCGTCAGTCAAATAGGCTGCAGAGAGACATATCTGCAATTCTCGGTAATTACTAGTCAATAAAGTGTTGTTTATCCCTTGTTGACATATTTTAGGCTTGAGTGAACGTTTGCAGTCTCATTATAGCAGTGGTTCTCAAATTCGGTCCTGGCGCCCCCCTGTGTATGCTGGTTTTTGTTCCAGCCATAACTGCAATTATTGGATTTTAAAAAGCTGTTACTTTGTCTTAATTAGCAGCATTCCATGTTTTGAGCAGTTATTTACCATCTTAAGTCACATTTGGATGGACACATCCATTCTGCTATGAAGATTAAAAACCCTTGAACATATTGTGCTTAATTTTCAATATTGCTAGGATTTTCAGGTAAAAACATTTTTAAACAGATCAAATTAGACTCTGAGAAAATCAATAAGCTCCAAATTAGGTTTCTGACTACAGGTCTTTTGAGTTTTTCCCAAATAACCCGCCTGAACCAAATAAAATCAACATAAAACACAACAGGTGTGACTCCACTGTTTGCCAAGTAAATTGTCGGTTTTTGCCACCATGTGTCAAGAGTTTCACCACTGAGGAACCTCTTGATTATTTATGTGGATTAAAAGTTTGGTAAAATTTTTTCCCTCTGCCGATATTTACAATATATCTCAATGTGGATATTTGCATAAATGCTCCTAATTAAAACAAATCAACAGCTTGTTAAAATCCTAAGATTGCAATTGTGGTTGGAACAAAAACCAGCATACAAAGGGGGGCGCCAGGACCGAATTTGAAAACCACTGCATTACAGTGACCCAAAAGTTAAACAACCGAGATAAAAGCTACATATAATGGCTTGTTTACTCCCATCCTAAGATTTATTATGCAGAGGGAGGGGAAAGAATGTTTCAAAATTCTTTTATTTTCAACAATTTCTTCATTTGCTTGGGGTTTTAATAATCCAACGGAAATGGAGGATCTAAGTTATCAATTCAGTAATGACTAATGTAATCTTCACGACTTTCAGAAAGGACAGAGGACTGACAGGTGACTATCAATGAGAATCAATTGACTTTTTCCATTGATTTTTTGCATGCAGAAGGTATAAATTTATCTAGGCTTGCATGTACAGTAATATTCTTAGAAAGGGCTCATTAAACACCATACATCCAGACACAACAAAACATATTAACACACAAACTTACATCGTTATTCGCATAGAAACGCATACATTTTATGTATATGTTTTTATTTGGCACTTACTACAATTACTTCATGAAAAAGAAATCTTGAATAAACTCAGAAACACAAATAACATGTGAAGCAGTCTGTCTGTGCCCTCTCCACCATGTTGTCCTTGCATATAATCTCTACCATGGTATGGTTTGCTGTGCTGTGTGGGGATGCGCCAATCGCTGGGGGGTTGAGTACAAATGTACACTTTGTAGGCTCAATTCAGGAGAAATCTAACAACCATTAAAAATTAAAACAACAATGAACATGTGAGCTGATCATATTCAAACACTGCACATGCATTTTTTCACCACCAAAGACCACCAGATTTGGAAACTTACTGTCCAGTTTATTAAAAGTAAGGAACAGGGAATGGCTTGCACAGCTTAGGGAGTTAAGACTCAGGGTGCAGGGTGAGTGTCCGCTGTATAATTGCAGGGAGTTCTCTGCCTCTTAAGGAATCCCCTGCAGTTCTTCTGCTGAAAGGGTGGGGGAGGGGGGGGGGGGGGCAGGAGAAAGGGTTAGGCACACCTATATAGGCTTGGATGGGAAATGGTGCTGAGAGATGAGGCTGGTCTTTGTTTCCCAACTTAACTTATGGAACTTCAGTAGTTGTATCAGCTTTTGCTGCTGATGTTCAAGAAAGTATGGCAAGTGGCATCAGTAACAAATGAAACAGGAATTAGTATAAAGTTAGATCATGTTCTTTGCAGTCTTTTAAACAAGCCTTACTGTACAGCTCAATATTTTTACTACTCAGTATGATTCCCCACTTAGTCTATGCTTAATTTTCCAAAATGTTTGGCCTATTTGGCCAATGTTTTCTGGTTTCAATCCCCAATTTGGTCCCCCAGTTTCCCTCTCCCTTAATCATCAATCCAAAATTGGCACAATGAGCAGCAACATAATATTGACTAGTAACAGTCAATAGAATCTCAAATCCTAAAAACTCTAACTATAGATTACGTTTTAGTTCATTGTCTAGCAGTAAAAAAAAATTGCTCTATCGATATTAATAGCGATGTATCACAGCAACCGATGGCTCTCTTCTTTATCATTGTGTAACGTTAACTTTATTATAATAGCTAACATTAGCTACCTAGTACTCATAGAGAGTGTCACTTCACCCCCTCCACCATAACAAGTCTGATGTTATATTTACATTCATTCTCTAACATTTCACTTCTCCACCCCACTCCGCAAAAAAAATCACTTTAAGAAACCTTTTTCTCTAACATCGCGTCGTTGGATGAAATGACACTGAGAGAACGGAGTTTTCCATTATGCTGCTGCTCATAGTTAGCGCTCGTAACTGTGTCGCTAACAGTACCTAGCTAGTATCCTAGCCTAATTTTTTTGCCCATAAACGTTCAATATATCTCGAATTGATCAAGATATAATCCAGTAAAACGCTTTTCTGTATGTTTAAATTTAATTCAGATATGCTTACAACATACAGTGTAATTCTTCAAACGTCTTACCTTTTAAAAGGTCATCACGAACGACCCATTCCTCTTCAATTCAGCTGCTAGACTTCGTCGCTAACTTCCGGGAACTATTGGGAGACTCCACGACCTGTGGGCGAGTGCGATTGTGATGGTTACACATACTAATGTGCCATTAAGTGCTACGTCGTAAGCCACAATAATGTTATAACCAGTGAATACAACGTCTTCCCCGATGTTTGGGCGTAAACGTGTACTTAATACTTACTAGTGTGCGCTATACATCTTCTACTAATTGATTCTATATTATAAATTATTCAGGCAATTTTTTAATGGGCTAATTTTTATGCGGTGTGTGGAGGGGTAACGGCTCTTTCATGGTGCTTCACGCATTAGATATCATGAATCATCAGTTTGCATTAAATGTTATTTAGCCAGATTTCCAGTTAAATTTTCGACCGAGTTTACCATCTGCATTCTATGGTGTGCAGTTGCACAGTGATTCTTTTCTTGGAGCTGTGATTGGGCAGCATTTCGCGCCAATAGGAGGCGCACTGCATCGTGGGATAGAGTGTGGGTCTTGGAGGACTTTTTCGTGATCTTTCCTCTGTTCGGGCAATTTGTCTGATTTTAACTTTGTTTGGCAACTGAAGACACAAATGCGAGAAGACGAAACTGAGTCCGGGGCGGCAGACACTAGCTCTGTTCGTAAAAGTCTGGATGCGATGTGTCAAGAGTTGAACATGGATGAGGAAACGGCAACTGAAGCCTTGAATAATTTCTCTGCGATATGGAATACTTACACTCTAGAGGTGGGTTAGCCAACTCCGCTAACTTTATTCTCGGCTGCTGGATAAGTTGGGGTCTCCTTTGATCGGCTGGCTAAAGTCACCTTAAGCGATGTTGGCTCTTAATCGACTTCCCTCGATTGGTTCCGCGAACCAGCTGGCTTACAGAACTGTGTTCGGTAGCCGCGGCTCGCTTGTCAAGTTAGTTCTTTATGGTTTTGGACCGGAGCTTGTTCCTTGGTTACTTCTGTTGCTAGCTGTCGTATTTAGATGCTTTCACATTGGACGCGAGACGAATTTTTCGCACGATAGATTACGCTCAAAGTGAATGAAAAGTCGCGAGTAACGCGTCTTTCGCGTTTCGGCTTTAGATTTGTCGGATCAGTTGGTTGCGTGTCCAACTAACGCACTTTATTTGAGTAGCTTGATCGCCCGCCAATGTTGTCTTGTTCTAGTTTGCTACTTGTTCCCACTTTATGACCCGTTCACTGCCAGTTGTGACAGTTCTGTATGTGAACATTTTCCTCGCTGCTGGCTTGTTAGTAAGCTACACTGATCTGCAAAGTTTGTCCCACCGGATGGCACTATTAACATTTGCGAAAAGCTGCCTTGGTGTTATTTTTCATCATTAGCTTGTTAGCTTTTAAAGGTCACTTCCCATTTGGCCATCTGCATTCAACAACAACACTGGAGCTGAGGAGTAGGGCTAGTCTTCTGAAATTATTCTACTGAAAATCCGCTTACTAATTTTTTCTTTTTCCATCAACTCAACTAGATATTGACAGGTGCACATCTCAAGAATAACTGGTGAAAATTACATCACAACATGTCAAGAAATAAAGAACTTAAGAAGGAAAGTATGGATGGTTGTAGTTTTTCAGAGGAATGTTTTCAGCAGATTAGCCCTACCCGGAATGGGGGTAGAATTGAATTGAGAAGCGTATAGTACTGTCAGTGACGTAGACTACTAAACTAGCCTAACATTACCAAAATATTAGCTTGTAGCATTAGTGTTTTCGTTCTTTGTTACCGTGTTGATTTGAGATCAATTTGTTAAAATTTTTACTACCACCAGTAGTAACAACCACCCGTTGTTTCAATAGCGTTTCAACGTTGAAACTGCAACTGACATAATTTCAACCGTATTTCAGTGTTGAAGGTCAGTCGTGTGCCGACTGGGTTATAACGTAGCTCGGTTAGTTCACTGACGCTCGTCAACTAACGTCCCATTTCAACAAATGCATGGAAATTGTAACTGTTAGTTCATGGACGGACAGAATTTGTGGTTGTTATACTGAAATATTGCTGAATTCCAGCCCGTAATTAATGGAAAATGGCTTCAGTTGTAATAACATCTATGTTTCTGTGCAGTTGTCATGAGTATATTTAGATGAGGATCTTCATCCAGATGTATTTCGCAGGCAGAGCCGTTGATAAAGGGACTTGAGACGCTTTGATCTCGTTGCAACTCGGTCACGTGGTCCATGTAGCTGTGAATGGTTGCAAACAAGTCCGCGCATGCGGCCTGAAGGAATGGTTTCAAGCGGACGGTCAGCTGGTGGAGCCATATTTGCAGCAAATTTGGTTACTATTACTTCGTAATTTCCGTCGAATAGTGTGGCATAGCCTTTAAAGCAGAGGTGGGCAGCGAGGGCCGTATCTGTCCCTGGTTTTCACACCAACGTCTGGTCTTTAATTAGTTGATTGTCTCAATTAGCCAAACCATTTATGAAATCTGACGTTTCATGCGCATTTCTTTAAATTATCATGACACTACAAAGACTAGTCTTGTCTCCCCTCATAAAACATTTTCCTTTGATCGAATCATTGCGAAAATCTATATTTGTGCATGCAATCAATTAACTCAATTAGTCAGGGTAATTGATAGGAATAAAAACCTGCATACACACCGGCCCTCCAGGACTGTGATTGCCCACCCCTGCTTTAAAGTATTCGGTGATCTGCCATTTTACTGTATTTATACTTGATTTAAAATCCCAATTCCGAAATAGTTAGGACAAAGTGTAAATTGTGAATAAAATCAAAAGCAATGACTTTCAAATCACACCAGCCGGTATTTTATTCAGAATAGAACAGGCGTAACATAGCAAATGTTGAACATGAGAAATTTTACGATTTCATCCACAAAATGAGCTCATTTGAAATTTGATGGCTGCTACAGGTCTCAAAAAATTTGGGACAGGGGCCTGTGTACCATGGTGTAGCATCCCCTCTTCTTTTTTAAACAGACTGGAGGCATTTAATACATTGAGGAGACAGGTTTCTTGAGTTTAGCCATTGGAATTTGATCCCACTCTTGTTAAATGCAGGCGTCCAGCTGCTGGAAAGTTCTGGGTCCCCTTTGATGGACTTTTTGTTTAATTATGCGCCAAAATGTCCTCAAACAGTGAAAGATCAGGACTGCAGGCAGGCCAGTTCAGCACACGGACTCTTCTACTACGAAGCCATGCTGTTGTAATAGCTGCAGTATGTGGTTTTGCATTGTCCTACTGAAATGCACAAGGCCTTCCCTGGAGTAGATGTCTTCTGGAGGGAGCATCTGTTGCTCTAAAACCTTTATATACCTTCCAGCATTCATGGTGCTTTTTGAAACATGGAAGTGTCCCACACCAGATGCACTAATGCATCCCCATACCATCAGAGATGCTGGCTTTTGAACTAAATGCTGATAACAGGAGGGGTGGTCTTTCTCCTCTTTAGCCCGGAGGACATGATGCCCATAATTTCCAACAAAAATGTCAAATTTAGACTTGTCTGACCACAGGACACTTTGCTATAATCCATGTTAAATGAGCCTTGGCCCACAAAACATGGCAGCGCTTCTGGATCACTCTCAACAATGCTTCCTTTTTGTATGATAGTTTTAGGTGGCATCTGTGGATGGCACGGTGGACTGTGTTTACATACAGTGGTTTCTTGAAGTGACCCTGGGCCCATTTAGTAATGTCAATGGCAGAATCATGCCGGTGATTGATGCAGTGGCGTCTGAGGGCCCGAAGATCATGGGCATCCAGTAAAGGTCTTCGGCCTTGTCTGTTACTCACCAAGATTTTTTCCATTTTCTCTGAACCTTTTGATAATGTTATGCACTGTCAATGATGAGACCTTCAAAGCCTTTGCAATTTGACATTGAGGAACATTGTTTCTAAAGAATTCCACAGTTTTTTCACGCAAGCCTTCACGGGTTGGAGAGCCTCTGGCCATCTTTACTTCTGAGACTCAGCCTCTCTAAGACATCCCTTTTATAGTCAATCATGTTACACACCTGATGCCAGTTAACTTAATTACTTGCTTAGTTACTTGTAAATTTTATTCACAATTTACACTTCGTCCCAACTATTTCGGAATTAGGCTTGTATTTAATGCTTGTGGCGTTTTGAGATGTCGGCACTTGAACTGATCGTTCAAGGAAGTTCATGCAATAAGTGCTGCTTGCAAATCACCATTTTGTCTGTATTTTGTAAGCTTTTAGTTATATTTTCCGCCATTAATTCTTTCATCGATGGCGTTTTTTATGTGAGGCTCTCGATGCATTTAATTTCTTTGTTGTAAAGCACCTTGAGCTGAGTTTCTTGTATGAAAGGTGCCATCAGAAATTGTTTATTATTATTACACCACTTACAAAACCCAAAACCAGTGAAGTTGGCACGTTATGTAAATCGTTGATAAAAACAGAATACAATGATTTGCAAATCCTTTTCAAATTATATTCAATTGAATACACTGCAAAGACAAGATGTTTAATGTTCAAACTGAGAAACTTTTTTTTTTTTTGCAAATAATCATTAACTTAGAATTTAAAGGCAGCCACACTTTGAAAAAAAGTTGGCACAGGGGCCTTTTTACCACTGTTACATCACCTTTCCTTTTAACGACACTGAGTAAACGTTTGGGAACTGAGGAGACCAATTTTTGAAGCTTTTCAGGTGGAACTCTTTCCCATTCTTGCTTGATGTACAGCTTAAGTTGTTCAACAGTCAACAGTCTCCATTGTCGTATTTTACGCTTCATAATGCACCACACATTTTCAATGGGAGACAGGTCTGGACTACAGGCAGGCCAGTCTAGTACCCGCCTTCTTACTACGGAGCCATGCTGTTGTAACACGTGCAGAATGTGGCTTGGCATTGTCTTGCTGAAATAAGCTGGGGCGTCCATGAAAAAGACGTTGCTTGGATGGCAACATATGTTGCTCCAAAACCTGTATGTACCTTTCAGCATTAATGGTGCCTTCACATATGTGTAAGTTGCCCATGCCTTGGGCACTAATACACCCCCATACCATCACAGATGCTGGCTTTTCAACTTTGCACCTATAACAGTCCGGATGGTTCTTTTCCTCTTTGGTCCGGAGGACACGACGTCCAGTTTCCAATAACAATTTGAAATGTGGACTCGTCAGACCACAGAACACTTTTCCACTTTGCATCAGTCCATCTTAGATGAGCTTGGGCCCAGCGAAGCCGGTGGCGTTTCTGGGTGCTGTTGATAAATGGCTTTTGCTTTACATTGTTGAGTTTTAACTTGCACTTACAGATGTAGCGACGAACTGTAGTTACTGACAGTGGTTTTCTGAAGTGTTCCTGAGCCCATGTGGTGATGTCCTTTACACACTGATGTCGGTTTTTGATGCAGTACCGCCTGAGGGATCGAAGGTCATGGGCATTCAATGTTGGTTTTCGGCCTTGTCGCTTACGTGCAGTGATTTCTCCAGATTCTCTGAACCTTTTGATGATATTACGGACCGTAGATGATGAAATCCCTAAATTTCTTGCAATAGCTTGTTGAGGATTGTTGTTTTTACCATTTGTTCACTAAGTGGTGACCCTCGCCCCATCCTTGTTTGTGAATGACTGAGCATTTCAGGGAAGCTGCTTTTATACCCAATCATGGCACCCACCTGTTCCCAATCAGCCCGTTCACCTGTGGGATGTCCCAAATAAGTCCTTGATGAGCATTCCTCAACTCTCTGTCTTTTTTGCCACTTTTGCCAGCTTTTTTGAAACATATTGCAGGCATCAAATTCCAAATGAGCTAATATGTGCAAAAAATTACAAAGTTTACCTGTTCGAACGTTAAGTAACTTGTCTTTGCAGTGTCTTCAATTGAATATACGTTGAAAAGGATTTGCAAATCATTGTATTCTGTTCTTATTTACGATTTACACAACGTGCCAACTTCACTGGTTTTGTGTTTTGTATATTCAATGTTGAAAATTGTTGTTTTTTTTTTTTCATAGGGAGTGGTAAACAGACAGCATCCATCAGCTTTTCTGTTTTTGATTTTGGAAGGAAGTAGGACTGCTCCCATAACATTACATACTTTCACAGCAAACGGTGGTGAAATGTAACCAAGTGCATTCACTCAAGTATTGTATTTGAGTACGAATTTGAGGTTCTTGACTAGCATACCTAAATTTTATGCAGGTTTATTATTTTAATCTTCCACATTTTAGAGGGAAATATTGTACTTCTCACGCCATCTGTCCCACAGATTTACCAAACCCAAAACCAGTGAAGTTGGCACGTTACGTAAATCGTAGATAAAAAGAGAAAACAATGATTTGCAAATCCTTTTCAACATATATTCAATTGAATACACTGCAAAGACAAGATGTTCAATGTTCAAACTGAGAAACTTTATTTCTTTTTGCAAATAATCATTAGCTTAGAATTTCCAGGCTGCAACACATTGCAAAAAAGTTGGCACAGGGGCCTTTTTACCACTGTGTTACATCGCCTTTCCTTTTAACGACACTCCGTAAACGTTTGGGAACTAAGGAGACCAATTTTTGAAGCTTTTCAGGTGGAACAATTTCCCATTCTTGCTTGATGTACAGCTTAAGTTGTTCAACAGTCCGGGGTCTCCGTTGTCGTATTTTACGCTTTATAATGCGCCACACATTTTCAATGGAAGACAGATCTGGACTACAAGCAGGCCAGTCTAGTACCTGCACTCTTTTACTACGGAGCCATGCTGTTGTAACACGTGCAGAATGTGGCTTGGCATTGTCTTGCTGAAATAAGCAAAGGGGTCCATGAAAAATACGTTGCTTGGATGGCAAAATATGTTGCTCCAAAACCTGTATGTACCTTTCAGCATTAATGGTGCCTTCACATTTGTGTAAGTTGCCCATGCCTTGGGCACGAATACACCCCCATACCATCATAGATGCTGGCTTTTGAACTTTGCGCCTATAACAGTCCGGATGGTTCTTTTCCTCTTAGGTCCGGAGGACACGACGTCCACAGTTTCCAAAAACAATTTGAAATGTGGACTCGTCAGACCACAGAACTTAGATGAGCTTGGGCCCAGCGAAGCCGGCGGCGTTTCTGGGTCCTGTTGATAAATGGCTTTCGCTTTGCATTGTAGAGATTTCACTTGCACTTGCAGATGTAGTGACAAACTGTAGTTACTGACAGTGGTTTTCTGAAGTGTTCCCAAGCCCACGTGGTGATGTCCTTTACACGCTGATGTCGGTTTTTGTTGCAGTACCGCCTGAGGGATCGAAGGTCACGGGCATTCAATGTTGGTTTTCGACCTTTTCGCTTACGTGCAGTGATTTCTCCAGATTCTCTGAACCTTTTGACGATATTACGGACCGAAGATGATGAATTCTTGCAATAGCTTGTTGAGGAATGTTGTTTTTAAACTGTTCGACAATCAGCTCACGCATTTGTTGACTAAGTGGTGACCCTCGCCCCATCCTTGTTTGTGAATGACTGAGCATTTCAGGGAAGCTGCTTTTATACCCAATCATGGCACCCACCTGTTTCCAATTAGCCTGTTCACCTGTGGGATGTTCCAAATAAGTGTTTGATGAGCATTCCTCAACTCTCTCCGTCTTTTTTGCCACTTGTGCCAGCTTTTTTGAAACATGTTGCAGGCATCAAATTCCAAATGAGTTAATATTTGCCAAAAATTACAAAGTTTACTTGTTCGAACATTAAGTAACTTGCCTTTGCAGTGTATTCAATTGAATATAGGTTGAAAAGGATTTGCAAATCATTGTTTTCTGTTTTTATTTACGATTTACACAACGTGCCAACTTCACTGGTTTTGAGTTTTGTAGTTGCTGCTTTTCAGATTTCAATTTTTCATACCCCACTTATATATTTTTTCCTGATAAACTGAAAGATTAAGGGCTTGTTGGTGGTTTGAGAAAATACTCCAACTTCTGGCCCAAAACAAACAGATTATTCCCCCTTTGGATTACTTAGAAAAAGTGTCATCACAACGTACGATTCTGGGAAAAATGTAAATCAAACTGAAATGTTGATTGTCGTCATTTAAAAAAAAAAAAACTGCCCATTACAGTGCAGTTTAAAAAAAAGGTAAAAAGGCAAAATAAGAGCACCTTAAGTGCTCTTTGACTCTACATGGCCCTGAGCTAGGTATGCAACCATAGACTGTATAATAATATTACGTCACCCATTGGTTTCTGCATACCATAAAGGAAGACTCTGTTTTGGCAATTTGAAATGCGCCATGTTGTCATTTTGTAACCGGATGTGATTTTTATTGGACGAAAGCATGTATTGAAGATCCGGGGAGGACCGTGACACTGGATCTGACCGTATCTGACGAGGACCAGAGGATAGCCACGCCCCTAAAGCATATTCTGGCTTTATCCTTTATTGTAATTATATGGGACCATGATTTACGAAAATGAATATCACGATATATTGAAGAAGACTTGAAACTTGCTACAGCTACCATAATATAATGTGAAAAATCATTATTTAAATGAAAAATCAGGTGGGAAAGTAGGGTCGTTCTCTCATCGACTTCCATAGCATTGAACTTCTTTGTGCAACCACCGACGTCACCATCTGCTGGCCATTAAATAGAACACCATTTTACGGTACTTCGCATGGGATTCATTTTTCAGACCAGGGTGCTGCATCCATCTTTTTATATAGTCTATGGATGCAACAATGTCAAACCGCAACCCAGGAGATGATACTGCTCAATTATTATGTCATATCAAACGGGCAGGCACCGATGCAAGTCCATCAGAGGCACATCTGCACACAAACAAAAGCCTGCACGGAGAGAAAGCAGCACGCCGACTGCATTCCAGCATAAACCAAGATTAGTTTTGGGGCAACCCTTCAAAGCAGGGGTGTCAAACTGACCCGTAAACGGGCCAAGAGGCTGCAGGTCTTCAATCCTACCAAGCAGAAGCTCACCTGAAAGCACTGATTTAATCAACTGATCTAGGCCTGCACAACTGATTAGTTATATCAGGTGCGCTTCTGCATTGTTGGAGTGAAAACCTGCAGCCTCTTGGACCGTTTACGGGTCAGTTTGTCACCCCTGCTTTAAAGGCAAACCACATATCATCCACCTGCAGTCTTGAAAAAATGGCTATCAAACTTCAGTGGCCTTTTAAAATGCTTCTGATGCTTTGAAGTCAGCTCCATCACATTGACATAATTAGCACACCCTAAATCTATTCCTGGGTAGATACTTTGCCGAACTAAAGCTTCTTTTCCACCTAACGTGAAACGATTTTTTCTCCACGACTGATAACATTCAAAGTCAATGCAAAGACGTGAATGTATGGCGTGTTCACGTCTTCGCATTCATTTTGAATGCACTAATCTGTCGTGCGAATAATTCGTTCCACTTTCGGTGGAAAAGCAGCTTAAAAATCAAGCAATTTATTTATCCAACAAGTAAAGCCGGCATGTAGCCTATAATGATTAAAAAGCGATAATAAGAAGTGGACATTACCAAAGAAGGCTTCCGTGTAAGTGTGCCAATAACCAATAACAAACCATTTTAATATGGCCCTGGTTTTCAAGATTATAACGGTATAGGCCGACGCAATGTGGAAAACATTTCATTAAGCGGTATCCACCGCGAGGTGTGATTTATTTCCGTATTCACGTCAAATCGTCAAATGTAAGCAAATAAAAATAATCTGGCAAACGCACGAAGGTGAATCTGTACTGTTTCCTGGTCATTTTAATCTGAGGCCGTGTTCGAAATCGTTCACTCATCCACTCACTCCCTATTCCCTACATCGTGAATATGATATAGTGCACTACATAGGGGATGACCAAAGGAGATTTCGGACACTAAATCGGAATTTCCTGAACATGATTGCGTCAGCAAATGCGCTGGATATTCCTGTGATGAGAGCGTACATACGGAGTATCATCTATTTTTCCCCCTAGCCGTTAATGCTTCGCTGCTCTGAAATTGTGGTCTCCCCCCCCCCCCCAAATGACTTACGTCCCATAATTTTCGTCAATTTGGGTCATGATTACCCGGCGAAATAAGGCTACGATTTGAGCCTTACTCGCTAGCGAGCTAGTTGGCTACCTAGCTAGCAATAGGATAGCTAGCAAGCGAAAGTGATACCAAGCTACGTGTCATAATTAACGCGCCATTGTATTTAGCTACATGGCCAACTAGTTAGCGAGCTTAAAGGCTACAGTTATCACACAATGCAATGCTCGCGAGCGAGCTGTTTTGCTAGCTAGCTAGCAAGATAAAGAGAATCGATAACTATAATATTTCAGCTTGCATGCCAATGTAACGTTATTTCACATCCTAAAGTCACTTTCACACCGGACGCGAAACTAATTTTTCGCATACATTCAAAGTCAATGCAAAGACGCGAATATTCGCGAAAACGCGTGTATTTGCGTTTCTTGCATTGACTGAATGTAATCTGTCGTGCAAGTAATTCGTTTCGCGTCTGGTGAGAAAGCAAATTTATTGAAACATTGGAGAATGTGTTTCTGGAGGGCGGAGTCACCTTACGCTGCCTATTCTTCTTCATGGAAAACTGAACCGCAGTGCATTGTGGTATAGCTTGCTCACTAGATTCCGCTGTGCATTATGGGTATTTAATAGTCCACTATATAGTGAATGAAAAGAATTCGAACAACACTACAAAATGGCGGACACACTATACAGTGCACTACATCCGTGATAGGGGGCGATTTCGAACACAGCGTCAAAATGCGACTGCCAAAAGAAAAAAATATAAATAAATTGGACCGTCTTCCGATACAAATTTGTAATTGAGCAAATCAAGTGCTTGATTTTCAATTGAACTTGGGACCAAGGTGAAACTTTCCTGCACTCTGCACTTCTACATTTCTTCATCTTTCCTTCGCTGCTTCTGAGTCTACACTGCTTACCAACTCTGTTCGATTCGAAAGACCAGCGCCAGTTACTGTTTAGTAGTGATGTGACGTTCTGTGCTGATGCTTCGAGGCGTGTATGGATGACGTATGCGATCACATCGGAAGCGTCGCCAGCCGGTCGTACCTCGTGACCTGTTCATGAAGTGGTCGCGTAGGTGGTCTATGGAATGTTGGAAATGACCAGGAACACTTGCTGTCTGAATAACGATATCAACAGCTGAATAAAATGATAATTGTTTGTTTCATGAGGCATTTTCCAAAAATAAATCCAAGTTATTTCATGTTATCACAACTATTGTTCAGTTAAAATGATGAAAAATGTACCATAATGACATCGACTTGCCAGCACCATGACTGAGAAATGTATGCAGTTGTAGTGGTTTGCACAGTGCCCTCCATAATTATTGGCACGTCTGGTTAAGATGCATCCTTTCACTTCTAATAATTCAGTTTTTTTTTCCAAATAATATAGGACCACAATAGAAAGAAAAGAGGAAAACCCAAACTTAATTCAAGTGCATTTATTCAGTGGGAAAATATCCCACATTAAGAAATAATTCTTTCACATCAAATCATGTTTGCCACAATTATTAGCACCCCTGATGTAAATACTTCGTACAACCCCCTTTTGCCAACAAAACAGCACCTAATCTTCTCCTATAATGTTTCACAAGATGGGAGAATACAGAAAGAGGGATATTCCACCATTCCTCTATGCACAATCCTTCTAAATCATCCAGTGACCTGGGTCCTCTCCTCTGCTAATAATTATGGAGGCCCTGTATATCCAGTAGCAGATCGATATCTATGTATAATTGTAGGCTTTGAGTGGCAGGCGACTGCGTGGTAATTAGTGACGTAGAAGTAAGATGCAGTTCTCAAGCCTTCAGTGTGCTTTTTTTCACTGAAATCTCTTTTGATATGCCACTGTGGTTATATTATCAGCAATATTTTTGCCTATTTTACACTTTTTGTCCAGTAGATGGCATAGTGAGCAAATGAAGCCTCAAGAAGTGTCATCCATTAGTGAACCACTACGGTAGAAAGCTTCATTGCTCCATGAGGCTTGCGCTCGCCATCACTACTGTTTAGGTCCTCAGGCTTCTACATGAACTCGCATAATGTAGAGCTGCCTTGCCATGGGATGAGCGCGAAGCAATAGAGACGTCAAGAGCTCAGTGCAAAGTCCGCGCCCCTTTTTGGGGGAAAACAAACGCTCTTATGCTTTGAAATCAATGAGAAATGAGCGCGATAATTGAGAAGTAAAATGCCCAAAAGTGGTTGTGTGCCGGGTCGCACCTCCAATAAAATGACCAGTCCGGACCTCAGGTTCCTCAGCCTACCTGGAAAAGGGAAGAATACAAAAATGAGAGTTAAGAGAAGATGAAGAGTAAAAGCTATGTATCCAGTGTCTTCCCATGTTTATATGTGCGGAAAACACTTCATAACAGGCCATGCCACTCTTTTTTTTTTTTTAACTTAGAAAGTAGCGCAAGTACTCTTTAATATGTAAGACTTGGTACTAGGGCTGTGCGATATGACTATATACATCGTGCCAGGATAGAAAAATGTCTCTCCATAGAAAAATGGCTCTATTGTTTATATTGTTGTGTTACAAATCAAGTCGTTTTCGGTAATTTATTATGGGAGTATATGAGCATAGGCCACATTAACTGACTGCCTAACATGCATAATAACGCAGTTTAAAGTGAAAAAAACAACTTTGTCTGTTTGAGACATCTAATGGTGAGTAATTGGTATACAAATTATAGTTTTTGGGTGGACTATCACTAAATTCAATCCTGTGAGGAAGTGCGGCAGCTATGCCGTAGTGGTCGACATGGTTTGTTCTGGGAGTCGCACTTCACCGATCACTACAACAAGACGGCAATGTCATTTTAACCGTGCTAATGAAGCTCAGATAAAAGTCAGGACTGCATTCTCTAAAACAAAACCCTCACTCCAAAGCAATGTTTTGATTTATTTCTCACTGTAAATTTAGTGACTGCTTGCAGTATGCAGAATTTGGGGATGGGCTAGCAACATCACAATAGATACGCAGACCAGCATCGTGTTGTCTTCATCAACTGGCACGAAACACGGAGGTCGCACAATAAAGTCTAGCGGGTTTTGGAGAGGTGCAGAGAGCCTCTGCAGGAGCCACACACACCTGCGGTGTAGCTGTGGCCAAGTTTTGACAGAAAAGTATAAGTGTCGCTCCATATGGTGCACTCGGGGCACCATTGTTGCCTGGGAAGAAATGTGCCAGCATCAGGAAGCATGTAGAGATTGCCGATAGACTCCTTCCATCATTACACTTCTCTTTTACAGTTGTATTGTAGATTTTGTTCACTGTTGAATTGAAAATTTGCACAAAGGTTACAAATGAAAGGAGAAAAATAATAAAGTATGATTAAGTACCTTTTATTTGTCAAGTACATAATTCTAAATACAATAAGAAATAGCCCTTTCCATGTGGTGATTTTCTTGAAACTATTTATTCATGAAAATTACAGAAATTTTGGTATATCGTGATATATATCGTAATTGGGATATCAGATAACCTATATCGGGATATGAGATTTAGGTCATATCGCACAGCCCTACTTGGTACTATACTTTAATAGGTTTATTCCCTATGATTTTTGTCTCGTGTCATTATTCTTTAATTGCTTAACTAGCTAACATAAAGCATCAGCCAAACGAGTCAGGTTTGCGGTCTAACGTTATGAGCATTTGTTAGTTATTCTTAACCCCAAACTGATACAGACTTTGAAATTCACGGTAGTGAAAGGGCAAGAGGGTGGACCGATCAACCTTATTTATTCAGATAACGCGAACGCTCAGGTTCGGGCAAGGTAGCAGAATAATCGCTAGACATATCAAGAAATGAATATAAACAGGAAATTTAAATAAATAAGATAAATTTTACATCTGAAAAAGCATCAAATTACATTTGGGTCAATGGGTCAATCTGAGATGTTCTATCCCCCAAAAAACGGCGCAGCCTTGATGTTTGGCGAAGTACTTGGACGTGCTGGTCGTCTCTGTCAGTGTTGCGTTTGGGGCTGGTTCCAAGCGCCCTGAGGAGACTGCTTACTACTCGCTACTCTGTCTTTGAAAAAAAACCAGTTTGTTTGCTGTGCAGTTCGTGAAATAATGCTGGAAAATCGTCAACATTTAGAAATTGGATCGTGTGCGTAGGGGTGAATCGAGATCATGATGTTCTGGCGATTTATCGTGCAGGGCGATCACAAAGCTGAAAATCATGAAAATTAACCTTTTACGAGATAAGTTTTCAGAGACCAACATTGTTAAGCATTTGATGATTTTATCGAACATGATTCATTGCTGTAGATTTAACAACTAACAGTATATAAAGCAGTGAAAATTAATGAAACCTTAACCAACTGCAGCACTGAAATGCAACATGCCCATTGTGCTCCAGTAATACAATCCTAAAGCATCATAAATTATAATAAAACTGTCATAGACCATTTTACTGCACAATGTGTACTTTTAATTTTGACAGGTTTAGTAAATTATGCTGTTAGTGCTTTCACATTTCACTGAGGTTTTGAATTCTGGACTTTTTACTGGAGTATTTCACTGTGTGATTTGATCTGCGATTTGATCGTTCCACAACTGACACAATATGCACAGCCATATTTTTCTTGCGCTTCTATGATTATTATTACTCACATCTTTATGTTATGTTGTTAGGACATTCCCGTATAAATGCTCATTTATCAATAAATGTTGGCTCATGTTGTGCCAAGAAAGAAGTTTGGTAAATTGTGCAGAATAAACAGCAATGCAACAAACTGCTTTCAAGGAAACATTTTATTCTGTGGTGTATCCACTTAGTTTGTTGTTTTTCCTTGAATGGCCCGTCCACAGAAAAACCTATGTTGACAGCTGGCTTGCCTCGTCTTCAGTCAGCCATCCGTGGTGTCACATCAGCTCGTCAACAGAAATTCCCACATTGATACTTAATTTTTACTGTGATCATCTGCATTTGGAGAAAACGAGTAGAGAGCTTGTTGATATTTGAAGTGTAAATGAATACAGACCCCCCCCCCCCCCAAAACCTTCATACTACGCCCCGGGACCCACCCCCGAAGTTCATGGATGCGCATTGTCATGTAAACGGCTGTAGAAACTCCATAGCTGACCAATATGGCGGAGGCCAGACCCTACAATGCTGGAGGGTTAGTTGGCGAGGGGAAGCCGTATTTATTGCTTTGAAAGTACATGTGACCAGTTTTAGTAGTATTGTAGCAAAGGTGATAATACGCATGTCATATAAAGAACTACTAAAGCATGCTTGTCAGCGCAATGCCTCAAATAGGAATCTGTGTCCACGAACAGACTACGGTCAGGAATGCATTTAAAAATCGTTCTGGCTAATTACAAGCTGAAAAAGTGGAAACTGGAGTCAGAATTTTTCCCGGTACAAGTTATCCATTTGCGAGCTCAACACAACCAATGCTTATGCAGTTTGCGTGTTTCTGCTATGAGCACATTCAGTAGCTTGCTGTCAGAATAGTTTCATTTTAGAAGAAATGGTTATCAGGAGCTTATAGCAAAATTTCTTCCTGAACAGTGGGTATATAACACTACAGCTACAACCGCATGCATGCAAAGCGAGACTGTCCAAGCAAAACAATAAGCTTAGGTAAAGGTGGTTCATTTCTTTCTATCTGGTCGCACATATGAACAGTGTTTGATTCCCTGTCGATTCCTTACATAAGATGTCAGACATTCACAAGAACTGGTAGCCACAATTTGACACCGCTAAGCCATGAAACTAAGGTTATCTGACCCGTCAGACAACTGTACCCACAACTTGACCGCTATTTTAAATGGATAACATCACAACTACGGTACGTTTTGGCAGATTAGACAATATGATGAATGCCTGATGGCAGTTACTGTTGTGTGGAGCACCACAAAGCTAATGTTGCTCAGCTGTCCAGCAGAAAGACGGCAACTTCCGCGTGCGTTTTCAGGCCCTTCAATTCACGGAGTTCCCTCCACCATCAAAGCCGCACCAATGTTGACCCGGGTCTTCGCCCCTTCATGGTCGTAGCCCTTCTTTTTTAATTACTGTTCTTCTGACCATTTTCTCTTGGGCTGTTTTTCAGCCATCACAAATGCTGCAGTGACGTGTCTCTCTCTCTCTCTCTCCTCTAACTGCGCACACTATGCGACCTGCTACTGCCCCTTCCCCCTGTGTCTGACCTGTGCACGAGTATGAACCTGCCCCTGGGCGTGCGGGGTAGACCCATGTTTTGGTGGCTCGGTCCGAGCCACAGATTTCCCTGCTGAAATTCAGAGCCCAGGCTGTGTATTGAAACCGGATTTTTTTTCAGCATGCTCTCAGAAGTGACAGCTGGCAGATAGTGAGGAGAAATACGGTGATTTTGACAAAAAGTGTGTGGATTATGGTAGCCAACTATACCTTTAAGCTGTTGACCTCATCAGCCTTCACTGATGCCCTGACTAATGAACCAATAGTCCCAAACTCAGTCCTGGAGGCTTGCTGTGTATACTGGTTTTTGTTCCAACCGCAGTTGCAATCTAAGGATTTTAATACGCTGTGAATTTGTTCTAATTAGGTGCAGTTCATGTTTAAATCAGTTACTTACCATTTTTAAGCCAAATTAGGCAAATATCCATGTTTGCCACCAAGAATAAAAGACCCTTTGACATACAGTGTTTATATTTCAGTATTACCAGCAGTTTCAGCCAACAGCATTTTTAAACAGATCAAATTAGACACTGAGAAAATCATTCGCTGAAAAAAAAATTTAAGCCACTGAACACAGGTGTTTAAAGTTCTTTAAGAAATAATAACCTCCGCCAACGGTGTTGGGGCGGAGGTTATCTTTTTGCCCCTGTTTGTTTGTTTGTCTGTTTGTGAACAACATAACTCAAAAAATAATGCACTGATTTGTCTGAAATTTTGTGGGTGAACTGCCATTACATCAAGGATGGACCCTCTTGATTTTCACCTTGATAACTGCCACGGCAGCCATGTTGAAGTCCTATCACACGCGATAACTCAAAAAGTAATGCACAGATTTTTCTGAAATTTTGTGGGTGGATTGCTTTTACAACAAGGATGGACCCTATTGATTTTGACCGCGATCAGTGAAACAATATGTCAGCCACGGCAGCCATCTCGAAATCCTATCACACGCAGTAACTCAACTTTGCTCCCACTCATGCACATTTGGATTGTGCTGCCTTGGTGGAGGTTTGCACTCTACAAGTGCCTCTAGTTTGCTTTAACTTAAGAGCAAATATGTCTCATCCGGGTCATTTTAAAGTTGATTGTTTTGAAAGAACTCTTTACCTGTGTTCAGTGACCTGATTTCAGCAACCTAATTTGGATTTAGTCCTACCATTGAAATGGCGGTTAGAATGAAAAGGAGCGCACACTGGGGGCCTTCAGGACTACTATTGGAAACCACTGTAAAGAATGATGTTTATTGTTGTAGCTCTTGCCAGAGGATGTGATCACGAGGATGTTGTGTGTCAGGGATTATTAGTCAGGGTTCGTCATTGCTCTTGTGATTAAGGATCTGCTCATGTGGATATTGTATGTCAAGTATCTTTGCTTAGGCTTTGTTGTGGCTCTTGCCTGGAGCATGAGCTCATGAGGATGTTTTGTATTGAGAATCTCTTCTACTCAGGCTTTGTTGTTGCTCTTGCAGGAAGATGTGCTCAGAAGGATGTTGTGAAAATGTTTGCTGAGGTTCTGTTTTGGCTCTTTTTCAGGGTAATGTGGTGCACTGGCTGGCCTGTGCTCTTTATGCAGCCTGCAGGAAGGGCTGGACCCCCACAGTGGGGAAAGGGGTCGTGGAGGGGAACTGCGTGTCCCTTACTCGAATCCTCAGGTCCTCCAAGCTGAGGTGAGGAGAAGTGTATGAATCCCCACCAGATTGGTTCAGAATTTTCCTGCTCCCATGTACTTTTTTAAAATTTATTCCTGCCTTTCTTTTCTTTTCTTTTTTTCAAGCCTCATTCAGTTTTTCAGTAAGATGAAGAAGTGGTCGGACATGTCAAATTTGTCCCAAGAATTCCGAGAGCGGATTGACCACTTGGAGAGGAACTTTGAGGTTTCGACGGTCATTTTCCGAAAATTTGAGCCCATATTCAGGGACATGTTCCTGGACCCCCAGGGAGAGCCGCCGCGTGTGCCCAGGAGTCGCAAGCACAGGTCCTCCTGCGCCCCGTCAAATCTGCCTTCTGTGCCTCACCAAACCTCCTGCACACTGCCCACTCTATTATTTATCCCTGGTCCTTGATGTTTTGTGTATTGCAGTGGTGGTGCAGTGGGTAGCACTGCTGCCCCACAGTGAGAAGTTTGTGGGTTCCAATCTGGCTAGGTCCTTCTGTGTGGAGTCTGCATGTTCTTCCCGTGTTTGTGTGGGTGTTTCGGGTACTCCAGTTCCCTCCCACAGCCCAAAGACATGCATGTCAGGCTGACTGGAAACTGTAAATTGCTTGTAGATGAAAGTGCCTGTGTGAATAGTATGGGAGTTTATCCATTAAAGTGTTCAGATGTATATGGCTGAAAGCAGAATATGGGCGTAAGATAATGTGCCAATGACCACATAAACTGGTTGGTTAGACTGATTTGTTAACTGATTTGTGTATTTTGCAGGCGCCTGCCCTGCCACATAAGTGATGTCTTCAAATTTTGCTGGACACTGTTTGTCTACACAAAAGGTAAACCTATTATTTTCAACTTTTGGGGCTCTTAATTCATTGACGCAGCGCAGGTGCGGCGAATGGGGGGGGCGTGCCGCGCCAACGGGGTGTATCCAGGCGTATTTTGTGCCCTGCGCAAGTACTCCTCTTTCCTGCCTCTGTCCCTCCGCTGGCAAAAGTGGCAGAGAGGGAGGAGAGAAGGCTTGAATGGGTTTAACTCAGCCAGGTCAAATCTTCACCAATCAAATGAGCTCCTCTCCTCACCTTTAATGTGTTGGAATATAGAAGCCTCTGTCCTATATCTGCATGATGCGTTAACGTTGCATTTTACTTTGCTGCTTTAGGCATGTTTTCTGCACCTCTTGCATCTATATTTAGCATTACGAGTATGAGTTAGCTGGCTAGCTAGGGCATTTGCGAATTATTATCATTAGCGAACTTGAATGGAATTTCAAAACAAAACTACGTCAGATCATTCAAACTCATGAAGTTGGAATGAAATACAACTGTTGCTCATTTATTTCTTCTGCCTGCATCATTGGGAAGAGAAACGATGGATAGCGTGTTCCTATTATTACACCCTGTTGCTGCTTAAAATTTTGGGATTAACATGCATGGACAACAATGCAAGATACATTACACATTTATTTTGAATATGTGATCTTAACTCAGTTCTGCTTGCGTGCTGGACTCGAAACAAATTTGTCGCACGCCAGATTACATTCAGAGTCAATGCAAAGACGCGAATACATGCAAAACGTGTGTAGTCGTGTCTTTGCATTGAATTTGAATGTAATCTGTCGTGCCAAAAATTTGTTTCGCGTCTGGTGTGACACATACCAACATAGCCTACACATGCGCCCACATGCACACATCTCTCTCTCTCTCTCCCTCTCTCTCTCTCTCTCTGATCTGACATCAGGACAGTCGATATAGAAACTATCATTTATGCGCTGATTCAGATAGTTACATTAAATAGTGGTTGCTGTAATTATTTACTGCATTGAAATGTGTGCGCACTGTGTGCCGGTCAGCCAAATTACCACTGCACAGAAAGTAAACCAGGTTGGAGCTGGCAAGCTCTCTGCGCACTTTCGGTGGAGCCATTATCCACGAAATTGTCACTGCGTCTTGATGAATATGTGACACCTCGCCCTACTACGCTGCCACACCCATCTCGGTGCACGACCGTTTACCGAATTGCCAAAATGGCACTGCACGGTGTTGCACCGCATTAAATTACCACTGCGCGGGCTGCACCGGACGAAATTACCACTGCATGGGCTGCGCCACACTGCACCACCCTGCGCTGCGCCAAGAAATTCGAGCCCTTGGAGTGTTGAAATTGGTCAAGAATATAGGCGTTTGTTATTAAACCTTTATGCAAGCATTATCTGGCACTGGTTTGGTCAGTGGTTGAATTTTGGCAACCAGCTGTTTACTAGTCTCTCTATTTGTTTTTGTGCTTTGTAGGAAATTTCCACATGATTGGAGATGACCTGGTGAACTCGTATCATCTCCTCTTGTGCTGCCTGGATCTGGTATTTGCCAATGCTCTGCTCTGCGCCAACAGGAAAGACCTGCTCAATCCAGACTTCAAAGGTGGGATCTTCTCTCTTTGTGTATTTGCACGCATCTATACTTGGTTTGGCTGGGATAACGCCTAACACTTTGCCCATTGGAGTATTTGCACCAGCATATTTCAGAATATTCACTTATCTTTCAACACTTTTATAATATTCAGTTCTAATTATATTTAAACAGAAAGAATGGACCTTCTAGTTATCGAAGCAAGACCCATGTCATTATTTTTTTTTTTTAAACCAATGCTTGAGTGTTGGTCATTTTCATAGAAAAATACACATTTTTGGCAAAAAGCTGATAAAAGCATTCATATGATGTTTAAGATTTACCTGCTGCTTTGTTTTAAAGCTGCCCACTTGTACCAAGATTCATCACATCTTGAGAAAAATCGTGGAATTTGTCCAGGAGAAAATGTAATGTCAGTCTTCGCATGTTTGTGAGGTGCATCAGGATGCGCTGTTTTCTTGTTTGCTTGACCTGTTTTTATGCGAAGATCCATAACAGGATCTGCCATCATTTAACAGTGAACCAACTTTAACAGTAACTCTGCATGACAGAAAATTTTACAATTGATAGGGAGTGTAAACACCATAGCGTCAGATCTTTTTTAGCGTGGCAACGTCGCCTCATGTTGTTTCTGCCTCATGATTTACTCAAGCTCAGCTGGCACCAGCAGGAAAAATGTCTTTAATTTGCTGTTTTATGTAAAAGAATGAAATGTATTAGTAATGGCCTGCCTAGGATTAATTAGAAAAATTTTGTTAACACAATTTATTAACTCAGCAGCATAATTTATGAAATTGGCTTCTGCATTGGCATAAATTAAGCATTTTTTTTTTTGGTGTGTTATGAGGAAACTGAAACACCGAACGTGCACTTGTTCATGTAGCTGTACGAGCAGGAGCCTGGCGCGTGTTGACGGGGTCTGCGCTTGTCCTCTTTGATTGCATGTACAGGGCTGCCCCAGGACTGCCTGAGTGCTGATTACTGTCCCCCGGACGAGCCACCCTGCGTGATTGACAGGCTGTGTGAGCTTCACGACGGGCTGGTGGTCGAGGCGAAGGGGATAAAGGAGCACTACTTCAAACCCTACATTTCAAAGCTCTTCGAACGACAGGTGTGGGCCCCTGTTACAGCCCGCCGGGGTCTCAGTGTGCTCTCAGCTGTATGGGCCCCTGTTACAGCCCGCTGGGCCCTCAGTGTGCTCTCCGCTGTATGGGCCCCTGTTACAGCCCGCCGGGGTCTCAGTGTGCTCTCAGCTGTATGGGCCCCTGTTACAGCCCGCTGGGCCCTCAGTGTGCTCTCAGCTGTATGGGCCCCTGTTACAGCTCGCTGGGCCCTCAGTGTGCTCTCCGCTGTATGGGCCCCTGTTACAGCCCGCTGGGCCCTCAGTGTGCTCTCCGCTGTATGGGCCCCTGTTACAGCCCGCTGGGCCCTCAGTGTGCTCTCCGCTGTATGGGCCCCTGTTACAGCCCGCTGGGCCCTCAGTGTGCTCTCAGCTGTATGGGCCCCTGTTACAGCCCGCTGGGCCCTCAGTGTGCTCTCAGCTGTATGGGCCCCTGTTACAGCCCGCTGGGCCCTCAGTGTGCTCTCAGCTGTATGGGCCCCTGTTACAGCCCGCTGGGCCCTCAGTGTGCTCCCTGCTGTATGGGCCCCTGTTACAGCTCGCTGGGCCCTCAGTGTGCTCTCCGCTGTATGGGCCCCTGTTACAGCCCGCTGGGCCCTCAGTGTGCTCTCAGCTGTATGGGCCCCTGTTACAGCCCGCTGGGCCCTCAGTGTGCTCCCTGCTGTATGGGCCCCTGTTACAGACCGCTGGGCCCTCAGTGTGCTCCCTGCTGTATGGGCCCCTGTTACAGACCGCTGGGCCCTCAGTGTGCTCTCAGCTGTATGGGCCCCTGTTACAGCCCGCTGGGCCCTCAGTGTGCTCTTCATGTAGAGGCGTAGCGTCACCTTAGCAAGAACACATTCACCACTGACATCACCTTTTAAAACTGCTGCCTTTTTGTGCTTACGTCATGCTCACTGTCTGTGCAGCTTGGGTGTCTGTGTGTGCGTCTGTGTGTTAGTGTGTATGTCTCATGAGTGTGTGTCTATGCCTCTAAATGTGTGTGAGTATTTCTGTATGTTGTGTTTTGTGTGTCTGTGTGTGTCTGTATTTGTCTCTGTGTGTATATTTGTGTGTACGTGCATACGTTTGTGGTTGTGTGCATGTGTGCGTGCGCATGTGTGTGTGTTACTATATGTCTCGCGTGTGTCTATGCCTCTAAATGTGTGTGTATCTCTGTATATTGTGTTTTGTGTGCGTGCATGTGAGTCTGTGTGTGCGCGTCTGTCTGTATTTGTCTCTGTGTGTATATTTGTGTGTGTGTGCGCATGGTTGTGTTCCTGTGTGCGTGTCTATGTGAATGTTCTGTATGCGTAGTCATTTGTGTACAGCCCCTATTTCCATAGTTATCTTTTTTTTTTTTTTAGAAATGTCAACAAAATTGATTGGAATTTTTTTATGATTACATTGACCTTCATGCAGCCTGACCAGAACACACTAATGTGGGAAAAGTAATGACTGGATAGAGTGATTGTCTCCCCTGCATTTTCTGTTTTTTGTTTTGTTTTTGTAATAATATCTTCTGGCCAGAAAATTAACTAACAAGGCTTTTGTTACATCAGGAACATCTTGGGAACTACCAGTGGCAATTTTAGATAATCGTAAGCAGCTTTGCTGAAGTGATTGATTGCCTGAGTAATTTTGCTTGTATTGTGAAACAGTGGAACCAATTAGAATGAAGCGAGCTTATTTCACGCATCTCCTGTTCTGTGCACAGATTTTGAAGGGGAATGAAATGACGCTAATGGAACTCCTGGATCCGCCAAACTTCATGGATAACAAGTAAGACCGCTACCATCATTTACTCTGTCTCAACGACTCATGTTTGCTGTGTTCTCTTGTCTGTTATCAAGCACATTCTTCCCATAATAAAACTTGTCTTGGATAATTCTGCCCTTGGCTGGTTTTTGAAATTAAGAGGTAAAAATAGCTACTTAAATATCTGATTTTTTTTGTTTTCAATGAAATATTCCAACTTGCGTAGGAGGGTTAAAAAACAAATTGTTGGTGAGAAAAAATTAAAATCGACAACGTAAAGCACTCTAGTTACCAACGTCTGCCTCCCATTAATACTTTTTTGCGCCTATTGTATTTCTTACTGCTGTAGAATTTTGTAAATGAGAAGGCACTCGGTAAGTGTATTACCAAAGATACTGGAGCCTTACTTACAAGATGGAGCAAAACAGAAAAATGAATGGGATGTTTTGGTCGTAGTTCCCATTTCCTAAAGTGGGCGTTGCCCTCAGCATGTGCCCTCTGTGCTCAGTCTTTCAGCAGCCAGTTGGGCAGGTGGTTGTGCGTTAGATGGATAGACGGTGAGGTTGATAGATGGAAGCTACGTTTTTCTGTCTTTACTGTCAAGTCTGAAAATACAGATGACTGTGAATAAGTAGCTTGCTAGCTATTAAACTACTCAGTGAGCATGGAAAAGTTATGGCTGCTGGCGAAGGAAAGATGGCGGTTACATTCTTAAAGAAATGCGACAGGCCTTCACACATTTGGAATTCAGTCTAACATTGAAATTGATCTGTGGCTAGCATCTGCGTGGTAGCAAGTATTCTCTAGCTAACGTTCAATTCTTTGGAATGGCAGCGCTATTCTCCCAAACTGAATTAATCCAATCAATTTCATCCTGTCAACATGTCTCTTCACTACCTCTGGCTAAACTTAACTAGCTAGCTTGGTCAGAACCTAGCTAGTACCTGGACTGACTGTTAATGTTATGGCGATCATGATGCTAGGCTCCGTTGGCACCTTAAAGTCCCAATATGTGTTAGCATCGCTAATTTTCGTTAGCGCCTTAATGGCAATTCCCATTATGTTATAGCATTGAGATAACTCAGTCACTCTGCTACTCACTCATTTAAGCACGGCCATTCTGTTTGTAAGAGCAACGATTTCTTAATTCACTGTCAATTGAGCTGCCAGCTTGCTAAAAACGTTCAGTTGCCGCTCTTTTGTACAAGTAGCAATGTGGCTAGCTCAATTGCTGGCTAAATAGCCGCGAACAACAAGCTTTATAAACTAGAGGCGCTTTGTTATGATTTCAAGATTCAAGTCTGGCCACCATCTTGTAATGGGTGTCCATTTCAGCAAGGTTCAGCAAAGTGGATGCTTGTTTTTAGAAATTTTTCTCTGAATGCCTGACCACTGCGTCACCGTAAATTGCAGCCACAGGAGAGGGAAAATGTGTCGACTTGACCTTTCACAGGTATGGTATTTTTAGCTTGAACAATGGAGTTCATTGGCTTAAAATAATCAAACAGCTGTACGATGTAAAGCTAGTTTTGACATGGCCCATTCCCACTACCACATCACCAGGTTACCTTGGCTGTAGCATTGCGGCTTACAGGACCGTATCTTTCAGGTTATTTGGACAGGAAACGGACATCTTATTCCTGCGTGACGACATAAACAGTTGGTTTTATGGATTTCCACTGAGTGCTATACTTGCAGTCCTAACAAGCAAAAATACTGCAGTACTTGAATCACTCCTGACTTCAGCGTCAGGCACGTCCAAAAACTTGTTGAAATCAGCAGCCGCTTCACTGTCTGTAGAAGCAAATAGGTCCATCCATCATAATGTCAGTGTCTGGGTCTGCACCATGCAGCAGTATTTCTATCAAACAAAAAATAGTCATCGATATGAGTCTGATCCAATTACACTGAGCAAAAATATAAACGCCCCATGTCAAATATTGATGCCACATGGAGTTAACAACTCTAAGTGAGCATATGCTCACTTCTACTTGTACAACAGAGATATTTCTCTTGATTTGTGTACCATTTTTCTAATCCATCTCTCTGTCAGTGAGCATTTGACTCAGTACATGGGTCATCAGACAGAATGAGCAGTACCCAAACACTCCTTATTCTGGGGACAATAAAAGGCCACCCCAAAATGTCAAATTTTGTCAAACGTCATCATGCCTCAGATGTCTCAAGTCATGCGGGAATGTGCCATTCACATGCTGGATGCAGGGATGTCTACCAGAGCGGTCGCTGTGCAGCTGAATGTTAACTATCGGACGATAGGCCGTTTGAGAGTTTATGTCCGACAGACGGGCTGTACTGCAAATCGACCTCATCCACGTCGGCTACGTGTGACCACACCAGCTCAAGATCGCTACATTCCGGCACGTTACCTTGGAACACTGGGAGGACAACCTGCAGAGACCTCAATAAAGATTATTTTTTCAATTAAATGTTCATCATGGTCACTTCAAGTGTAGCATGAAAATAATTGAAATTGGAATAATTGGACCTTTGGCTTACTGAAAATCGTATTGATTGGACACCATATGATGCAGGGGAAAAATTAGATATTTTGCTCTGTCTCC
This sequence comes from Gymnothorax reevesii, assembly GCA_029721435.1. NCBI lineage: Eukaryota > Metazoa > Chordata > Actinopteri > Anguilliformes > Muraenidae > Gymnothorax > Gymnothorax reevesii. Next base: position 43,541,518 of record CM056581.1, on the reverse strand, counting down.
TCAGTCAGTCATTGACCTCAATACATTGAAACGGCTGTCCGTTCTCCTAAATTATTATTTTTTATCGCCACTAGAGGTCGCTACTTCTCCAACCAGGACTCTTTTGTTCCACCTTGTGTTAAGCCTCCAGTATCTTAAGTATTATTTCCACCATTTTGAAATTTATTGGTGGAGGAATTATTGGACTAGTGTTAAATGAGTCTGGAAAGTGCCATCTTTACACGCATATAAATTCTTTCGGATCCTGAATCCAGGATATGAGTCGCAACTTTGCCAAAATTTAATTGCTTCCTCTTTAGCCCGGTATCTATCAACAGGCAAAATTTTATTGACATCCATCCTTAACATTGTGAGATATGCCATGGACTGTCGAATGAACGAACAAACAAACTCCCCAACAATCAATGCTGGTGAAAACACGTTACCATATGAGTCTCTTTTAGGGGTATCACTTACACAGGACGTTCCACTGCTTCTCCATGGGATGGATGTCTTGGGTCTGATCGCACCATTCCAAGATTTAGATTTTTGTTTCCCAAAACCATGCCTTGGTTGAAATGGATTTGCGTACGTGGGCTATTGTTTTATCGTGAATTGAAATGCCTTCATCGACTGCTTTCTGTGCCAATGACCTTGATGCTTGGAGTGATTCTTTGCATCTTAACTTGAGCCCCTGTCCCAGTTGAACATAAGGAGGTTTAAACCGTGATGCTATCACCACCGTGCTTGACAGTCGATAGGGTTTTTCATGGGTGATGAACACTCAAGTACAGTGGTGATTTTGCATCATGCTCTAAGGCTGCTTCTTTTCAGCTGGGACAGAGGTTTGCGGTAATCTTAGAGGAGATCATGAATATTTTCGTGTATGAAAGCATTTTGGCACAGAATTAGCTGGCTTCTGTCAAAAAGCTGAAGAGGAATTTCATCTTCCAACTTAACAATGATCTCAAGCACTTTGCCATCTAAGGCCTAGCTTCACAAAAGGAAAATCTAAATTTTGGCACACCCCAGTCAGAGCCGAGGCATCATTCCCATTGGGTGTGCAGCTCTGGGCATCTGGGGTGTGAATTTTTCTAAGACATGAACTACAGCACCCTCCATAATTATTGGCACCCCTAGTTAAGATGTGTTCTTTAGCTTCTAATAAATTCAGTTTTTTTCTCAATAATATAGGACCACAATGAAAAAAAGAGGAAAATCCAACCTTTAATTCAAGTGCATTTATTCAGTGGGGAAAAAAATCCCACATTAAAAAAGAACTTTATGACATCAAATCATGTGTGTCACAATTATTAGCACCCCTGATGTCAATACTTTGTACAACCCCCTTTTGCCAACAAAATAAACACCTAATCTTCTCCTATAATGTTTCACAAGATGGGAGAATACTGAAAGAGGGATCTTTGACCATTTCTCTTTGCAAAATCTTTCTAAATCATCCAGCGACCTGGGTCCTCTCCTCTGCACTGTCCTCTTCAGCTCACTCCAGAGGTTTTCAATGGGGTTGAGGTCTGGGGACTGAGATGGCCATGGGAGGAGCTTGATTTTGTTTGGTGAACCATTTCTCTGTAGATTTGGCCACATGTTTAGGGTCATTATCTTGCTGAAAGACCCAGTGACGATCCATCTTCAGCTTTCGGGCAGAGGCCACCAGATTTTGATTTGAAATGTCCTGGTATTTCAAAGCGTTCATGATGCCATGCACCCTAACAAGGTTCCCAGGGCCTCTGGAAGAGAAACAGGCCCACAGCACCACCGATCCTCCCCCATACTTCACAGTGGGCATGAGGTGCTTTTCTGCATACTTATCTTTTGTGTTCCGCCAGACCCACATAGAGTGTTTCTTGCCTAAAAGCTCTATCTTGGTCTCATCTGACCAAAACACACGGTTCCAGTTGAAGTCCCAGTACTGCTTAGCGAACTCCAGACATTTGTGTTTATGATTGAGTGAGAAAAGGTTTTTTCTGTGCATGCCTCCCAAACAGCTTGTTGGCATGTAGATAGCGCCTGATGGTTGTTTTGGAGACTTTGTGACCCCAAGATGCTACCATTTGTTGCAATTCTTTAACAGTGAGCTTTGGAGAACTTTTTATTTCTCTTACCATCCTCCTCACCGTGCGTGGTGGCAAAATAAACTTGCGCCCTTGTCCAGGCTTGTTTACCACTGTTCCAGTGGTTTTAAACTGCTTAATGATTCCTTTGACTGTAGATATGGGCAGGTGCAGGCGAGTGGCTATTTTCTTGTTGCCATTGCCTGACTTGTGAAGGTCGACACACATCTGCCTTACTTGAATGGTGTGTTCCTTTGTCTTTCCCTTGTTGAAGAGTGGATAAGAGAAATGGCCTCTGTGTCACGACATATACCCTAGGGAAACAGGAAGTGATGAATTACTAATTAAATGTTCCTAGATACTCTGATCAACTTTGTAAACTATTGTATAAATGACAGAAATACTTCAATTACATTTAATTTCTTGGAATTGTTAGGGGTGCCAATAATTGTGGAACAGGTGATTTTATAAAAAAATAATTATTTCTCAGTCAGGGATTTTTTTCCCCTTAAAATTCACTTGATTTGAAGGTTGTATTTTTCTACAATTTTCAGTGTGAGACTATGCTTCGGTAATAAAAATTGAATTTATTTTAAGGCTTTTAACGCATCTTAACCAGGGGTGCCAATAATTATGCAGGGCGCTGTACCCACAATAAACCTGGGTCGATATTGGGATTATAAATTCATCTTCTTAATTTCCGATAGGATCTTACATTTTACTTGCCACTGATTTATGTTCTCTTTTTTTTTCTTCTTCTTCTACAGTTTTCACAATTGCGGAAACATTCGATAAGTACACTTTCAGGTCTGGCTTGCGTCGTGAAAAACAGAGACGGCTTCACCGAAATACATAGCATAGTGATCTTGATCAAGCCGCACGTTTGAATTTATAGATTGCTTGGGAATTCCCAAAGCTGTTGGAGGAGTAGCAAATCGAAATCAATTCGGAAGAGGAATAAGAAGAAGAAGAATAAATGTACAGCATAACAATAGTGCATTGCTTTGCACAGCTGGTGACAAATGCCTTTGTGTGTGGGCCTGTGGCACTTATAAAAGTTAAAGTCAAAATGCTACCAGAGCACATAAGTTGGCAGTTTGATTTCTGGTCACCTCATTTGTGCGTTTAGTTCTTGATGTTTACCTGATTTACATCTGCCAAACCCGAGCATGCTCAGTTGTTGTAACACAGCTCCTTCAAGATGTTCTTTCAGTCTCAACTTAATCGTTTCTTCTCAAATCCATAAAGGTGGAAAAACCTAAATTGAGAGAACTATGTCTCTGTGCGAATATTTATGGACCTAACTGTACATATAATGGGAAATGAGTTCAAAAAAAACACGGAGACTGATTGAAAAACTTTGGTCGTGTCACCAACAGAGACTCTGCTGATGTTGCCTTAACATCACCTTTGTCAAGTAGACCCCGTCAGAAATAGCATTTCATTATAGCGATATACACTGTGTATAATCAATGACGTCAAAGTTGTGCAGGCTCTGTCCGGTGGTTGGAAGAAAGCGTGATCAGAATACAAAGAAACATGGGAAGTAGCCTCTTTTGGTTCTTCGTTTAGAATCCTCAGGAAAATTACTCCTGAACCCTTCGTGAACCTGTTGGTGCAACCTATAGGACAACATCTGACTGGCATCAGAATTTTAGATCTTTTATTAAGTACATGTAAAAACTGAGATCTACTAGTAAACTTAGTGTTTTAGATGAACCTTTTTGCCAAACACGTATCAAAACGTTGCGTCATTGTGAATATTGCGATTAGATTTCTCTCACCACCAACAGGAGGAGAAGGTAAAATCATAATGCGCAAAGTAATTGTTCAATGTTTGTTTATTTTATGCACTCACCTGTGTTTCTCCTCTGTGGACTCTGATACCAGGGGAACTCCTGAAGTGAGAAAAAAATGTAATGTCCTGTATTCCCTCACTTTGAACATCATTTGTCATGGGCTACATGTTGGTGCCGTCTTTTTTGTTAATGCGGAGATTGTTGGCGAGTTTCTGTCACATGGCTGCATACTGGACCAGTTTATTTCATCACAACTTTTGGTGCCGACACAATATATATGTACCATAACACGGCAAGACATTTCTAGGACAGCTGTGGGTGGAATCACATTATGTCAGCAGTAACTCATCTCTGTGATTAGGTCTTTGGCCTCCTACCTCCCCAGAAAAAATGCAAAGGACATACTAGAGACCCTCCATTGGCTGATTATGCTCACCGCTGGTGAAATTACGCTTGGGACTTGCCTTTGGGAGTGAGCAGTACTGTACGGTCACCTTGTATGAGTTTCACCCCAGGTTCAGGATCCGATTCATCCCTGGGTCAGGATTAATAACAAACCTTTAGGGGGCGCTGTGGTGTGTGTACTTTGGCCCCTAATGAAAGCATCTATCTGTGTGTGATTGTCGTGTCCCATTGTGTTTCTCCTCCCCCAGTAAAGCTGTGAACAGAGAGTACGAGGAGTTTGTTCTGACAGCTGGGGACTTTGATGAACGCATATTCCTGGGGGCCGACGCTGATGAGGAGATTGGAACGCCGCGCAAAGTTCCGCTGGAACCTCCCGAGGGCCACATATCAGCCCGCATGCAAGTCGAGAATAACCTGCAGCAGCACTTTGAGAAGGTACATCAGTAACTGCTCTCTCACACTGCTGTAGTGTATCCTGCAGCAGCACTTTGAGATTGTATGGCAGTGACATGTCTGTCATTCCATTACCCTACAGGCAGGCCTGGCTTGCCCTCAACTAACTGGGTTTCCTTCAGCAGAAGCTGAAATACTCCTAAGAATACAGTCATTACGTCCACACACAGTACTGTTACACTGTCTGCCTTGTGCACCTTTGTTGAAGAATAGGCTTAGAGAATGTCAGCAGTACTTGGTCTGTGGAAGGTGAGTAATTTTTGACTGTTATCATTGACAGGACAGGGATTGTATTAGGCACCCAGCCTCCATGGCTGTGTTTGAGGCGCTCAAATGCCGTTTCTCAAAGCGCAGGCTGCATCCTTCGAAGCTGCATTTTTAGGGGTCTTCACTTACTTCCATTTGTCAAACTAACATTTAGGGTTAGGGTTTGGGGCGAGGTTTAAGGTTAGGGGTTAGAGTTAAGGTTATGATTAGGGAAACCAGTGATGACGAAAGCCATTTAACGGAAATGTAATCATGTCATGTCAGTTTGGCTGATGGAATTAAGTGACGACCTTTAAAAATAGAGCCTTGGAAGAATGCAGCCAATGCTTTGAGAAGCGGCCCAGGGTTAGAAAGCTGGGTTTCCTGATTAGTTCTTGTATCTGTAACATTACCTCCCCACTCGCAGACGCGGTCCTTGGCTCCCTCCACCCCGCTGACCGGACGCCGTTACCTGAAGGAGAAGGAGGTGATCGTGACGCCCGTTTCCATGGCCACGCAGAGCGTCAGTCGGCTCCAGAGCATGGTGTCCGGCCTGCGTAATGCCCCCAGTGAGCAGCTCCTGCAGGTTTTCAGGTGACTGGTGTTCCAGTACACTTCAGCTCAGTTTCAGGAGAGCCATTTTCCCACATCGCAGGGAAATACAGGGTTATTTATGCATGCGGCGAGGGTTTAACATTTGGAAAATGCTAAATCCTGTTGCTTTTTTTCCATTGCATTTGTGTCCATTTTAGCAGGTTTAAGTGTAAATTATCAGCCTGGATAAATTGCAGAATGTAAACCCCAACTATGTAGTCCTCGGCAGTCATGTTTTAGGAAACACATCATGGGAATCAAGATATAACCGGAAGCTGTTGAAAGAAGAATGGATCCCTTTGTGCACGGTTAGCTGTTCGGTATAATAATTTTGGATGTGTTTGGTGAAGGTCGTGCACGCGGGACCCCACAGAGGCCATCCTGAGCAGGGTGAAATCCCTGGGAGAGACTTTCCGGCAGCATTACACCCGGAGCACGGATGAGCAGCCAGGATCTCACATGGGTAAGGGAGTAGGACAACCTGGGGAGAGATTCCCTTTAGCACCTCTGAATCCTCGTGCCTGGAGTTTGCCTGTCAGAGACTGTTATTGGGGAACCAAAGAAAGCCGTCTCACAGGGATAGCACTGTCCTGAAGTGGCTGTTGATTAATTATTTTCTTCCGCTCCTCAGATTTTGCTGATAACCGACTGAAGCTGGCTGAAATCCTGTACTATAAGGTCCTGGAGAATGTGATCACCCAGGAAATGAAGAGGCTGAATGGGAAAGATATGTCCGTGAGTAACTGCATCAACTTGCAGTCTGTGAGACATACTCAGTACTGCTAGATGTTAGCACAGCTCTGGGTGATATAGATTCTACACTGTATAGCGCAAACACAGATCTGTGGAGTAAATGCTACACTATATCACAAACACAGCTCTGTGTGATGTAAACGCTATACTATATCACAAACACAGCTCTATGTTGTGTAAAGGCTACACTGTATCACCTAAACATAGCTCTGACACGAGGACAACTGTTTTCTAGCACATAGAACCGCTAACTGTGTAAGCTGTTAGCACAAGTATGATAGCTATGCATACCTTGGGCATGTTTCCTAATTTCTCTCAGGTGCTGCTTGAGCAGGATATTTTCCACTGCTCGCTGATAGCTTGCTGCCTGGAGGTTGTGCTCTTTGCCTACAACTCCCAGCGTTCCTTCCCGTGGATCATCGAGGTCTTAGGGTTACGGCCTTTCTATTTCTACAAGGTGAGGAACTAGTTCTTGTGTAAATAATGAATGCACGCAGGCTGCTTATCCCCAGATTCACAGTCAATGACGCTTCATGAAAGACTGGATTACTAACTGGATGCATCACTTTTCTCTGAAGCAGCTCTTGAAGATAAATTGGCTTCATGTAAAGTTAACTTATTTTACTTGTAAAAAACTCATTTGGTCAAAAGTGTGAACTTGCATGCATACAGAGAAGCCAACCACTCCGATTTTGGCAGAGTTTTCATAGAAAATCCGTTCTCCGCATGTCGTAAAACTCCAATTTATCAATCAAAATTTTTTTAATTCATTTTAACATCATATAAATTTGCGATGAATAGCATTGAACCGAGTAGTTGTTTCGTCTGAACCGCTGCGTCAGTGCAATGTTACTGGATAGGCAAAGTTCCGTTCACGTGACCCACAAGTTTAGTTCGGGCTTTTTGTGGTTTGCAATTTGGTGAATAAATTGAGTGATCCCCGACTACTACTTTGCCTACGTCCCTGCAGCATAACAGTAGTATGCGGCTAGTGTCTGTGGTACAGTGGGATGTGTACATATTCAAATGTAGAGGCTAGCTAACCGATTTTTTTTTTCTTCGGCCAAAACATTCTTTAGCTTGATGAAGATTTGATATCTATTTGGGTGGCTATACACATTCCTACAGCCAAAATTAAAAAATTGTGACAAGACGGCGAGTTGCTATTCATATGCAGGAAGTGATTTGCTGGCAAACTGCCTATCAAAATGCTTTTGACTCACCAAATAGTCTGGCGAGCAGTTTCTTTGTTTTAAAAAAGGGGAAAGACCCAGCCGTCACCTGCTCACTACTGAATGATATCACATTAGCTGTGGGCAACAATCATTGTTCAGATCACGAAAGTACAGTCCCCAAGCTTCACTTTGCATGCTGGAAATCACCAATGCACGTAACGAAATTAAGATCTCAGTCCAATCCTTCACAAACGATGTAGCTGACAAGCTAAATATTTGCCTCAAGAATATAGTCAGCTAAAGCTGAGGTTTTTACAGAAGCTAGGATTACGATTATGCACCTTTCAATATTCACTAACGCTACTGGTAAACTGGTAAGCCCGCACACTGCTCAATGTTAACTTGTTCAAAAGTGCTAACATTACCCTGTATAACTGCTAAATGTGTGGGTTTCAATATGCATCCCGTGTGTGACTGTGGATGGACACTAATTACCTGGCAAACACTGGTGACCGTGGTTTTTACGTCGCAATTTTTTGCGATAGTTCCGCACGTATTCTTGCCAATAATCTGATTGGTCGAAATTAGTACTCAACGCTCAGTATAGGACTCACTTTCACTTTAATCTCTACGTGAACATGTTCTCAAACACTGTTGTGAGTTTAGAGTGCTACGTATCAAGCACTGAAGTGACTCATGTGAGCAGACTGTAAGTGAACCTTTCCTTAATGAAACCCATCACTATCCCTTTTGAAGACGTGATCTACTTGAGGGAAAACAATATCAAGATGAACTGTTGAAGTCAACATTATTTTGTGATGTTGATACTAACTTGAAAATCTATGAATATCCTATTTAAGAGATTTGATATTTTTTGAAAACATGTACAAGTGTGTTGTTCCACAGTACTTTTTGAAATATTTTGGAAAGATGTTACATTTTTGTGACAAGTTGTAAAAGCATGCTCATTGATGAAGTCATCAAGTCAGCATTATCTTGTATTGTTAATACTGTATTTGCATGCCTATCAGCATTCTTTTTGAAAGATGTGGTCTTTCGGAAACGCTTAACAACTGCACTGTCCATTACTTTCTTTGTGACCTCAACACTATTTGTGCAAAAAAAAGTGTACGTGAACTCTACAATGATTCAAGAGATTCAGTTTTGGAAGTCAATTAAAAGTTTAAAATGAACATCTGATTTTCGTCATTGTTGATATGAGTTTGATACCAACAATAGGAAAAGACTTTCAAAATGGTTGGGGGGGGGGGGGGGGGGGGTAAATTAAGTGAATTAAGAGAAAAAATGCCTCAAAATAGCTTATTTGAAACCACAATTAGTAAAATTTTCCCATACCCTCCCCACAGAACTCTGCACGTTTTGCAAGTGACCACTACATGGTTACATACTCCTCTTTGTCATTTCCAAATGTTGGCATCTCTGTGCATAACACAGTAAGACGTGATCAAACCCTTGTTAATGGCTGGCAGTGTTCGTAGTTGTTCTTTTTGAAAGCTAAGTGGCCAGTGGGGAACTTCCACTCGTCTGACTGTTGGTTTAGTGGCATCAAAGATGACCTTATACAGTCTGAATATCATCCCTCCTCCCCCAAAACTCCTTCCCACTGGAATTTAAGTTATTGGTGTATAATTAAAAAAAAAACACCAAATCCAAAAAACTTGGGACGGTGTCAGAGCTCAATATCCCCATTTTTTATCACTAGTCAGTCAGGCAAGTGACAGAAAAAAGTCACTAGCCCGTAGAGAAGTTTATGAGACCCCCTGGAAGAAGACTAGAATATCACATGAAATTTAATGGCATAGATGTAAACATTACATTTATATATTGTATTTTAATAAAGAAAATTAAATAAATGAAAACACTTAACAGTTTGTGTAAAACAAGATAATTTCATTCATCTTGTGTTCATACAATGCCCAGCCAAAGAAAGGTAAAATTAAAAAGGTAAGTGCCTCCCAATGGATAATACGATAGTCCTTAAAATGTTTCTGCTGGCAACAAGTTATTTAACCCAAGCTGATGCAGTTAGTAGCTTCTCATTTCTTAAACAACCATGTCCGATCATATGCTGTGGTCGTGGAAAGCATGTTACAGAAGGGTCAAATTATTGGCCTGCAACAAGCAAAAAAAAAACAACTGAAAAGATTGCCGAAACTACTCAAATTCGGTTAAGGACTGCAGTTAAGGCATATAACTTTAAATTTATTTCAGAACTATAGCTGTCGAAGCTCACAATCCTGCCAATGCAAGGAACATTAGCGAATTCCACTAGTATAATCGCGCAAGTGGGGGGGGAAAAGAGAAATGTAACTGTAAGGCAGGGGTCGGCAAGTAACTTTGTCTAAAGGTCTAAAGAGGAAAGTTGACAGAGCCTATAAAGAGGAATGGAGAGACAAATTTGCATTCATCTTACCCAGTTGTAGTAATGGAAAGCCCATGTGCCTCATATGCAAGGAAGTTATCACGGTTTGCAAAGAGTATAATGTATAATGTCCCGTGGCATCACGCAACAAAGGATGGCTCCTTCAACATTGCTTATCCGCCCCGGTCTGCGGCACGAAAACACAAAATTGAAGCGCTGACAGATGGTTATACAAAGAGCAGCAGCATTCTAGTGCGAGATCTAACATCCCAAGAAAAAGCCCCAAGTGCGTCATTAAAAGTTTCTTGGTTGCTTTTTATTTTCTCTTGTGCGTTTCTTTTCAGGAGCATCCGTGCCCACCACTTCTGCCATTGCGCGACTGCCTGATCATCATTTTATTTTACTTTGCATAAAAGCCTTCTGGATTACGCCACAGTTACTGGCTTGTTAAATAAAATATGAACCTAGTTTCCTGTGTCCCTCTGACGCAAATATTTTGCTGCAGCACGACTGTCGGCCTGAAGTTCTGTTAAAGACAGCGCATCCTTCCATAGGCCGCCCCATTATGTCAATAACGCAACTTTTCCTTTTTAGTTGAAGAAAGTGAACTAAAGACAACTAAGATTAAGAATGCAAATCCTGGCTCTGGTATTCTCTCATTTCTGCTTAACATCAGGTGCCTGGTAGGCTATCGGCAGGAATTGCAGGAATAGCCTGCGTTTGGGGAGGGGGGGGAAGCTTGGAAAAAAAACTGTGATCGGCCGGCTGTTGCTGACCTATGCTGTAAGGAGTGGGAAAGTGACATCTTTGATCTTTAATGAATGGGCACTCTCTGATCAAGCAGACGTATGAAAACCCGCTGAAAAATCTGAAGTAACTATATTAGCTAGCCCCCTTTATCATATTCTTCCTTATAAATGCGGGGAATCTGCCCATGTGATGCGAGCACGAGGCACGAGGCTGTCCCAGCCCGCCAGGCAAAAATCCTGTATCACCCTTATCTGCCCGCTGGGCAAAATCCAGTATCAGTAGCCGCAACCATAACCATAACAACAGTCAAGAGCGTCGTTGGACACGCATCACTTCAGACACTGATTAGACGCTGTCATGGCGGAGAGACTCGCAAATTCCTCAGCGGCTGAAATTTCTGAATTGGACTATGTTATAGAAAAGGAACTTGATACAGAAGTATTTATTGACAGCATGTGTAATGCCGCGTTTTGCAGCAATATTCATGCGAAAGGCTGGAGTAAAATGTTTCATGCGTAAGGTATCATAGAAACACAAATTTATTACCTTAATGGAGAAAATTGCATTTCTGTGTTAGCTAGCTAATTAGCCATTTCATTGACTTGAAAACACTGCTGACTAAAATTAAATGCTAGTGCCACTGGTCTCTAATGATGACAATAATGACCTGAAATAAATGCTTTCGATAAAATGCATTGTTAATTATGGATAAAATCACTATATGATAAATAGAACATCATATGCGCATTTTCATATCACACAGTGTATCAACCCTTGACCAATATCAGCCCTCAAACTAAAGCTCTTGGGCTTATACTGGGGTCTCTGGTTGATACAGCGTGAATCATGAGTTCAAGGTGTTTACACAGCCTCCATATTCCCCAGATCTCAAACCAATTAAGCATCTTTGGGTTGTGCTGGATGGAGGCCCCACTGCAACTTACAGGATTTAAAGGATCTGCTGCTAACATCTTGGCTTTAGATATCACAGCACACCTTCAGTAGTGTGGTGGAGTCCATGCCTCGATAGGTTTGGGCAGTTTTGGTGGCAAAAGTGGTGCCTACACTATATTTGGCAGGTGGTCATAATGCTATGGCTGATCAGTGTATACCCTTCTGTGAAAGGCTCGTGAGCCGTTAGCAAATGCCTCTGTATCTCAGGAGTGGGGGTGATGAGGTGCATGTTTTGTTGAAAGTTGTAACCCTTTTCTTGATGTGCAGGTGATTGAGGTTTTTATCCGCTCGGAGGAGGGCTTGTCCCGGGACATGGTGAAGCACCTGAACAGCATAGAGGAGCAGGTGCTGGAGAGCCGCGCCTGGAGCCGCGATTCGGCCCTGTGGGAGGCGCTAGAGGCTGCCCAAAATAAGGTCCCCACTGTGGAGGAGGTGAGATCCTCACTAGTCCCATCACCCAGGGGTGGGACATTGTTTCCTCAGGATGGTGCTTACGGTAGCACATGGGCTATCCAGTACTGCAGGATCTGCGGGGGTCCCCATCCCTGGTCCTGGAAAGCCTAACCTGATCTAGGAGCAGTCACACTGTGTCAGTCAGTACCAGTCTCATACCCTTACCCCTCCTGTGTGTGTCCCAGGTGAATTTCTCCAGCAGTTTTGAGATGGGAAACAATAACAGCGGCCCCACGCACCTGCCGCTGGTGACGCTCTCTCCCATAATGCACCCCAGGCTCAGAGAAGTGCGCACTGGTCTGGGCGGCAGCGCACGGAAAGGTGAGGGCACCTATTCCTGGGTATGATACTGTGATGTATTGTTGGCGTGGCTGTCTGCTAGTTTTGTTTTGTTCCCGTTTTAAGGAGTACCATTGATGGCATAACTGCAATCAAATGTTTTTGATGACAAGCAGTGAGTCTTTTACATCTTAATAGAGGAATTTAGCACTCCTTTGCAGAATTGTTTTAATTTGGCCACATTGGGGGGTTTTTGCAGATAAATTTGCTCTTTAAGGTTATGTCACAGCATATTAATTGGATTCAAGTCAGGACTTTGACTTGGCCACTCCAAAAACTTAATTATGTTTATTCTTAGCCATTCAGACGTTTGTTTGCTCATGCTTTGGATCATTGCCTCCTCTATAACCCAGTGGCAGTAAAGCTTTAGGTCATGAACTGATGGGCGGACATTCTTCCTCAGGATTTTCTGATGTTTCTGAATTCATTGTTCCATCAGTTTTGTCAAGTTGTGAAAATGTTTTTTGGCAAATTTGGCCCTTGTGTCATCAGTGGCTTTTGCCTCGCAGCTCTCTCATGGATGCCATTTTTGCCGATTCTCTCTGTTATTGTGGAATTGTGAACACTGGCCTTTACTGAGGCAAGTGAGGCCTGCAGTGCTTTCGATGTTAGTGTGGGTTTTTTCTAGTGTTGTAGTACTCAAGACCGGTCTCGAGACCAGTTTTACATGGTCTTGGTCTTGTCTTGGTCTCGACACTCTCTGGTCTTGGTCTTGTCTTGGTCTCGGACATAACAATCTTGAGGGTATTTCAAAATCCAGGCAAGCAGCTGGTCCAGGTACAGCCTCATTATCACTACGCAGCCTTCTTTAAATGCAGCCAATAAGAGGCATCTTTTTTAAAAACATATTACAATGTATATTTTTCCCCGCCTCCGCGGTCTCCCGTCAATGGTCCCGTCCCGTCTCGTCTCACAACGTATGCGCAAAGAATTAGTCCAGTGAATCAGTGTAAATGTCAGCTAATTCATTTATTCAGGGTTCCCGCTGCCGCTCGTCATTTTCCTCATTGACGTATAAAATCCATCAGTGACGAGAGAAAAATTTCAAACAGTTGTCACACTGGTGAATGTAATTGCTTCATGACAAATATAAATTCCACATGACTGAACGTCAGTAAAGCGAGTCTGCACACCGGTGTATATATTTATTTTAATCTTCAATGAACAGAGGCGGGAAAGACCATCTAGAAAGGGTTTGTTAGTGGAAAATACTTCCAAATGCTGCCTCATTCAGTCTCTGTGGGTTTGATATGTGAAACGCAGTTCACACAGTCAGTTAGTGTGAGAAAATAATGCGCGGATAACAGCAGAAGCAGGAGCTCAAACATCCTCTCTTGTTGAGCCAGGAGAACTAGGTGCGTAAATGTCTATATGAGTGCTAAGCTACGTGACTGTGATATTAGCAGAGTGTAAGCTATACAGCTTGGTTGGTGGTTGTCCCCTATTTGTCCACTTTGTCATCATTACCACCGATATCAATCTTGCCGGGTAAAATTAGCTAGGCAGGGTATTCACTGGTTTCAGAAGATCCCAAAATTCATGCAAGGGAACTTTCCTCATAGGCTGTCTGTTTTCCAGCTTCGTGAACTTGGCACCCCATATGACGAAAATCTGAATGAAACCCATTACATTTGTTTCCCCTTTGTTTGTGCAGGGAAAATGAGAATTCATCTCCTGCCGCTGCTATTCATTTTGGATGGAAATCTTAAATGTTTAATGTCTACAGAATGGTGACAATGGATTTTGGACTGTGTAACCATACCAATCCCTAACAGGAAAAAATTAAAAAGCTTATAAAGTCTCAATCCTCTGAAATGGCAATAATAGCTGTTTTTGCAGTTGCTACACACAATTATTTCACCCAAACGCTGCTCATATTTACAGTTAAGTGAAACATTTTTTTTGGTCTTTTTTCGGTCTTGGTCTCGTCCTGCTCTGGTCTTGGTCTTGAAATGGTCTGTCTTGGTCTTGGTCTCGGTCTTGTCTTGGTCTTGCTACCCTTTGGTCTTGGTAGTGTCTTGGTCTCGGCTAAGGCGGTCTTGACTACATCACTAGTTTTTTCATGACCTCTTGGATGAGTCCAGGATGTGCTCTTGGAGGAGCTGTCATAAGGAGGCCCTCCTTGGAAGGTTCACCACTGTTCCAAGTTTTCTCCATTGGCAGATCATGGCTCTCACCTTTTGCAGGTTTGCAGGAGTTCCAGAGCCTTAGAAATGGCTTTGCAACCTCTGCCTGTCTAATAGATATCAACGACTCGTTTCTCGTCTCTTCTTGAATTTCTCAGATTTTTCTTTTGATTGCAGCATCATGTACTGTTTTATTACCTACTTCAGATTGCCAAACAGGTTCTATATAAGTGGTATTTATTTTCATCAGGATTGGCAGTAATCATGCGTGGGTGCGTCTAGCGAAATTACTTTTTATATTTATCAATTATTAATTAAATTTGTTTAAATGGGGATTATCTTTGTTTAATATTGAGATTAGTTGGAGGACCTAAAACATATCAATGTGACAAATGCAAAAACGGAAGAAGTCAGCTTTGCAGCTTTGTACACAGTAATCACTAAATTTCCTTTCATGTTCCTAATTTTCATTTTTCTCAATGCAATCACGATGTCATGTGAATGTCAGAGCATGGTTTCTCACCCTAAGTTGATGTGGTCATGGTGAAAACACACAACTCTGTGCGTATGCACGGAGAATTGTGGTTCGGTCGATAGCAACAACGGCTGTCATGCCTTCAGTGAATTAATTCCGAGAGTATGATCTAGCTACCTTCGTCTGTGGAGCATGAAAGAGCACCATGCTTCTTAGTCTTAATGCAACCAATTTTTCTGACAGAAAACCAGCGACTCTTGCTTTTGCTCTCCATGGTTTACCATATCTACGTACATTATTCTAGCTTGCTGTTGTACCATTAAGTTACAAAAACCTTTTGTGGTATTGGAAAATGTTCTCAAATCACTTGTCTTTAGAAGCGCTGATCTGCGCCTCTCCTGATTGGTGCTCTGTTGATCAAAGCGTACCTTTATAATTGCAGTATTCGTGTAAGTGAAAAGGGTGAAATTCAGGGGCATGTCTGAAAACACTGAATGTAAATGGGAATTTTAAGTGAGAAAAGGAGGGTCTGGATGGGGTCTTTAAGTCATTGATTGGTTCTGGACTCCATACATTTGTTCCTTAGGCCTTCATTAGCTGCTGCTGCTGCAAAAAAAAAAAAACACTAAAGTACGGCCCTTCATGACCGGAGTTTGACTTTGTGGCCTAGATCCTTTCAGACTGTTCCCTCCGAATATAATGGCTTTAAGCTATAAGTGTGGCTCTTATGTTTCCAATTGATTGCAAGTTTTGCTCTGGGTCGTTTTGCTCCATCATTAGGCTGACTGACTGCATTTATTTAGTTATATTAGCTCATTAGCAGTAAGGCTCTGTGTAAGTTTTTCTGTACCTGTGATCTGTTCCAGACATCCCGCCCTCTCCCATCTCTCTGCACGACCGCTACAGCTCTCCCACCGCCGGAGGCGCAAAGAGGCGTCTGTTCGGCGATGAGCCCCAGTCCCCACCCCCACGCCTCTCCTTCGGCCAGTCAGGAGCCCTGAGGATTATCCCGACCTCGCCTGCCACTGGCGAGGCCACAACGCGTTCCCCCGCCCGTACGCTCATCCCCGTGGCAACCACCGCTGTCCCTTCCAGCGACGGTCATCAGCTGAGTATACCTCTGGCAGGTGCGTGTGTGCTACTCTACTGCATCATAGAAATGTGAGCAATGTCGACTGTGCCTGGGAATAATGGCCAAAAAGTCATGTCACCATATTATTCATTTTGAAGGGTATGCAATCCATCATGAAATATGATATGGACTTCAGAGATCCTGACATGTGGATCTCAATCCAAATCCAGCCCTAAGCAATTAGCAATGCTGATTGGCCAGTTTGATTTCACACCTGATTCCCAGGTAAAGGGAGGGTTGAAAACGTACAATTTTTGGATCCCAAGCACCATGATTTCAGGAATTGGAAAATACAGTTTGGACCATAAATATAATCACATTAAACTCATGATCATTATTCAGTTTCAACCCCAATATTCTTTGGTCAACAGCTAAAATAACAATAACTTCATTAAAGTGCAAGCATTCTGTTCCAATCAGAGGGTATACACATCGAAAATGGGTGGACGTTGTAGGAAGTACGGCACTTTTTTAAGGACTTCCTTATTAAGGGGACAAAATTATTTTGACTGCTTAGCTGAAGCGTAGCCAGCTGGGTTTTATTTTCCGTACAATTTCTGAACTCGTAAATGGTGCGCAGTTCATTTCAAGTGTTATGCTTGCGTTTGCAATCTTTCACTGCTAGCTCAATATGAAATCCAAAGAGCTGTCACTACCTGTGAAGCAAGCCATTATTAGGCTGAAAAATAAAATTGAGCCCACCAGAGAAAAAAGAACAAGAAACGCCCGCGTTTGAACACCCTCGACCTGACTTATGAAGTGTCCCAGAACAATTACACAATAACCAAAGTAGAATTCCACAGAATGTACATTTACAAATACAAAAAGTCCCACAAAAATTTTGGAAAATTCAATTTTTTTTTCACTAATCTAGAGCCCCGCATACATATGATCGTTCCCCCTGGTATAAACCCCCTAGCTCAAATGCTTCATCAAAATCAGTTCACGACAAAGTTTTTTTCAAAAACGCCAAAAATGCAATTTTTTCCCAAAAAAATAGTCCGATCTGAAAAATTCTTTCCTGGCCTGGACTCCCTACAATGTTTTGGCATGGGTAACTAGTTTATTGATGCTGACTTTAGAGGTGCACACACGGACGGACAGACAGACAGACAGACGACGAACTGATGACAATACCCTTTGGCCTGAAGTCGGGCCGAGGGTAAAAACCATTGGGTGTGGCCAACTGAAACATTTACTGTATTAAAAAAGAGAGAGCACTGGTGAGCTCTGGAATGCAAAAAGACCTAGAAGACCATGCATATCAATCGTGGTGGATGACGGAGGAATTCTTTCCCTAGTTCAGAAAAACCTCTTCAAGATACTTGGCCAGATCAGGAACACTCTCCAAAAGGTAGACGTATCAGTGCCAAAGTCTGAAATCAAGAGAAGACATCCCCAGATATTTTCAATGGGAGACAAGTCTGGACTATAGGCTGGCCAGTCTAGTACCCGCACTCTTTTACTACGGAGCCATGCTGTTGTAACACGTGCAGAATGTGGCTTGGCATTGTCTTGCTGAAATTAGCAGGGGTGTCCATGAAAAAGACGTTGCTTGGATGGCAACATATGTTGCTCCAAAACCTGTATGTACCTTTCAGCATCAATGGTGCCTTCACATATGTGTAAGTTGCCCATGCCTTGGGCACTGATACACCCCCATACCATCACAGATGCTGGCTTTTGAACTTTGCGCCTATAACAGTCCAGATGGTTCTTTTCCTCTTTGGTCCGGAGGACACGATGTCCACAGTTTCCAAAAACAATTCGAAATGTGGACTCGTCAGACCACAGAACACGTTTCCACTTTGCATCAGTCCATCTTAGATGAGTTTGGGCCCAGCGAAGCCGGCGGCGTTTCTGGGTGCCGTCGATAAATGGCTTTCGCTTTGCATTGTAGAGTTTTAACTTGCACTTGCAGATGTAGCGACGAACTGTCGTTATTGACAGTGGTTTTCTGAACTGTTCCTGAGCCCATGTGGTGATGTCCTTTACACACTGATGTCGGTTTTTGATGCAGTACCGCCTGAGGGATCGAAGGTCACGGGCATTCAATGTTGGATTTCGGCCTTGTCGCTTACGTGCAGTGATTTCTCCAGATTCTCTGAACCTTTTGACGATATTACGAACCGTAGATGATGAAATCCCTAAATTTCTTGCAACAGCTCGTTGAGGAATGTTGTCAGCTCACGCATTTGTTCACTAAGTGGTGACCCTCGCCCCATCCTTTTTTGTGAATGACTGAGCATTTCAGGGAAGCTGCTTTTATACCCAGTCATGGCACCCACCTGTTCCCAATTAGCCCGTTCATCTGTGGGATGTTCCAAATAAGTGTTTGATGAGCATTCCTCAACTCTCTCAGTCTTTTTTGCCACTTGTGCCAGCTTTTTTGAAACATGTTGCAGGCATCAAATTCCAAATGAGCTAATATTTGCAAAAAATTACAAAGTTTACCTGTTCGAACATTAAGTAACTTGTCTTTGCAGTGTATTCAATTGAATATAGGTTGAAAAGGATTTGCAAATCATTGTATTCTGTTTTTATTTACGATTTACGCAACGTGCCAACTTCACTGGTTTTGGGTTCTGTACAAACAATATTTAAAAAAAAAAAAAAAAATATATATATATATATATATATATATATATATATATATATATGTATATATATATATATATATATATATATATATATATATATATATATATTTATAGAGAAAATAACATTATGTGAGAAATACTGTAAAATATTAATGTTCCTGTGGAGCCAACCAAAATCGGATACCGATACAATTAAAAGTCCACAATTAACAGCACCCTTAAAGGTTATTGTAAATAACATCAGCCAAAATTAAACCTGGCATTAAATTCCACTTATTTAAATTTTATCTAAGTGTATACTGTAACTATATTGAGCCATTACATCACTTTCTGTTTTGCTTTGGTATTAAAATGAGATGGCACACATGCAGTTTCCCTATTTCATCCAAACCCATGATGAAAGCCAAGCAACTGTCAGTTCAAAAGAGGCAGATGGTCACAAACCATCATAAATCTCTCAACGGCAACAAGAAGATTCGCAAACGATTAAATATGCCACTAAGCACTGTAAGGGCAATTATTTGAAAATTCCAAAAATATGGAACTTGTGAAAACCTCAAGGGTAGAGGTTGCAACTGGTATACTGCCCCCATTTTCTTTGGAGTGTGTAGAGCATGAATTTAATTTTTCGCTGCCATTACACTGGGCACCTTTAAGTATTTTGCACAGGCTGGTGTTTTCTCTTCCATTATAATTGTATTGTTTATATTTTTTGTATAGTTTGTGCATTACCAGTCAGGGGTGCCAGTAATTTTGTAGCGCACTGTAAAGATCAGTGTTAATCAGCAATGTTCCGATCCGTACTGATTTCTCTCTAAGGGTTAAAGAGTGATGCAGGTTATTGCTCAGCGTTAGTGATGAGTGTTTGGATCAGAATGTCTGTCTTTCAGGGATGAATAGTAACGCAGGTTAATGATCAGTGTTTGTGATCAGTGTTTGGATCATGATCTCTCGGTCTCTCTCAGGGATGAAGGGTGACTCAGGGAGCTTCACCATCATTCAGATGCAGCCGGGCCCTGGGGGGAGCCCAATCTCTGCTCAGCTCTTGATCACAGCTTCTCCAAGCCGGACTGCCCCAGACCCGCAGAGCAGCCGTCCCCGCCGAACCGGCTCTCTGGCCCTCTTCTTCAGGAAGGTGAGAGAGCCGTCCCGCAGGTGGAGGAGTCAGACCCCACTATTTCATTGTATTGGAACAGCTGTATATTTGTATCTCCGGGCGATGTTGTGCCGATTACATTATTGTATTCCCCGAGCGAGTTCAGAGGATACTATGGATTTGGCCTAGTCACGCGTCCGCAGAGATTTTCTTGTGAACGCTCTGCAGCCCACATAAGTGCACCGATTCTTTTCAAATTTTACAGGGACATGTATTATGGTAAGTTCACGACACCTATTGATTATGGGTACTCTGGGACCATCTGGGCCCAACTGGGGGCCCTTTGGGGGATACCTGTACTCGGTTGCCGAGTGCTCTAGTTGTTTGTGTGCTAAAGAAACCTATATGAGATGCATTCTTCCTGTGATGGATGACTTACCTTTACGGTTAAGACAGCTGAATGTGGCGAGTTTTCCTTTACCATACATGGATGGGCCAAAACATTATGACCACTCACTGATGAAGAGAATAGTGTTGAGTATCTTGCCCGTCAGGCTCTGCATTAGACCAGTGGTTCTCAAGTTTGGTCCTGGCGCCCCCTTGTGTATGCTGGTTTTTGTTCCAACTACAATTGCAATCTTTAGATTTTAACAAGCTGATGATTTGTTTTAATTCGGTGCATTTATGCAAATATCCACATTGCGATATATTGTAAATATTGGCAGAGGGAAACAATTTAACCAAACATTTAATCAACAAAAATAATCAAAAGGTTCCTCATTGGTGAAACTCCTGACACATGGTGGCAAAACCCGACAATTTACTTGGCAAACAATGGAGTCACACCTGTTGTGTTTCCTGTTGATTTTATTTGGTTCAGGCAGGTTATTTGGGAAAAACTCAAAACACCTGTAGTCAGAAACCTAATTCGGAGCTTATTGATTTGATTTTATATTTATTTGAGTCTAATTTGATCTGTGTAAAAATGTTTTCACCTGAAAATCCTTGCAATATTGAAAATTAAGCACAATATGTTCAAGGGTTTTTATTTTTCATAGCAGAATGGATATGTCCATCCAAATGCGACTAAAGATGGTAAATAACTGCTCAAAACATGGAATGCTGCTAATTTAGACAAAGTAACAGCTTTTTAAAATCCTAGAATTGCAATTGTAGTTGGAACAAAAACCAGCATACAGAGGGGGGCGCCAGGACCGAACTTGAGAACCACTGCATTAGACTGTAAGCAAACTGTCGCTTCACACTTCAGCACCATGGATGCTCACTGCAGTCACTGCTGCCTTGTTGTGATTTACACTCATTCATGACATTCTTTTGATTAACGTTAGCTGATGAAATTTTTGAAAAATCTTTGATGCACTTCTCTGACAAACTTGTAAACATCCACTTCAACTTTTCGAGTTAGAGCTCTGAACACTGGGCCGTTCTGTGGTTTTGATGAAGATTGTTATATTTGATCATTGGCAAATTAAGAAAAGGGCCTTGGTCCCAATAAACTGGAACAATAAACGAACAAGCTCTAGTTTCAAACTCTGAATCAATGTCTGTTACCTAATTACACATTTTCATCATTATAATCCTGACATGTTTGAAAATGACCCCATTCACTCATCTACTCCCCTGTGTGCTGTTTAAAATTCTCTATTTATTTTTCTTCCCTCTCTACTCTCTCACTCCATCTTTATCCCTCCATTTTCCTATCCCTCCCTCTTCTCTCTCTCTCACTCTGTCCCTCCATCCCTCCCTCTCTCTCCCTGTCCCTCCCTGTCTCAGGTGTATCACCTGGCCAGTGTGCGTCTGAGGGACCTGTGTGTGAAGCTGGACATCTCCTCAGAGCTGAGGGGGAAGATCTGGACCTGCTTTGAGCATTCGCTCATCCACTGCACTGACCTGATGATGGACAGGCACCTCGACCAACTGCTGCTCTGCGCCGTTTACATCATATCCAAGGTGAGGGTGCGGAGCCACACCCCTTTCACCCCAGCTTCGCACGGCCCCCCCGCTGGGTCTATGAAACCCCCCCCCCATGGGAGGGAGACTGCTGTCCATCCACTGTGTGCGAGAGCGTGCATGCGCACGTGTGTACGGTTGTTCCTGTACTTGCTACGAAGTTAGAACAAGGAAGCTTTATTTTCTTACAGAGTGGAGACATTATTAAGAAATGAGGACATTTTCGCCTGTCTTCATAGCTACTAAGGCAAATAGTTGAAGGTTCGGGGAAGATTAGAATTAGGGATCCGGTAAGGTTAAGGTGAGGGTTTGGGTTAGGCAAGTGTTGGTATGGTTGCGATTAGGGAAAGGCAATGGAGACAATAAAGAATGAATGGAAGTCAATGTAATGTCCTAACAAGGCTAAAAGCACAAGGATATTTGTGTGTGTGTGTGTGTCTGTGGGGGATATGTATGAGTGTGTGTTTAGTGAGTGTAATAGTGTGCGTGTGCGTGTGTGTGTGCTTAAGGTAATGTGAGCGAGTTGGTGAATGTGTGTGTGCGGTCTGTTGGCCTCTGAACCGTGCTCCTCTCCACAGATCACCAAAGAGGAGCGCACTTTCCAGGACATCATGAAGTCCTACCGCAGCCAGCCTCAAGCGAGCAGTCATGTGAGTGAACTACACACACACACACGAACATACTCACACACTCATTCACTCGCTCACTCACTGGTAGATAGGTTCCATTAGTGGGTCGGCCATCCAGTCATTTTATTCTGGCTGAATGAAATGATTGGACAGACTTATTACAGGCCTGCAACCGCCACAGGTACCCGATTTACTTCCGGGCCGACAAGAGGATTCCAACAAATGTAAAGGAAGTGCTTCTGGATAATTTTACCTGCCCTGCCTTCAGTGTTCTCATAAAACATCTGAATGTGATCTCTGCGGCTTTGACTATGGCATGGTTGTTGATGTCAGACGGGCTAGTTTGAGTACTTTTAAGTCCCTGATCGAGTGAGGATTTTCGTGCTGAACAGTCTCTGGAGTTTACACAGAATGGCACAGCACAAACATCCATACAGGCCAGAGGGGAGTGGCCACACTGGTTCAGACTGACAGGAAATGATCTCAGAATGCACAGTACATCGAACCTGCCGGAGCATGGACAACTGAAGATCAGGTCTTGCTCCACTCCTGTCAGCATTTCACAGAGAAAAGAGACTTCCATCACGATGATGCTTCAGGTCACAAAGAAAAAGTCGTCTCAAACTGGTTTCATGAACTTGACTGCGTTCAGTGTTCTTCATTGGCCTTTCCTCTCACCAAATAGGGCCCCCCAGGGATAGAGTGGGACTGAGGATGTTCCCGTGCTCCCCAGAGGCACTCTGTTGGGGTCTTTTCAGAGCACTGCAGGGTTAGCTCACTCGGTAAAAGCACTGCTCGTGCACGAGTGGCCTCACCTTTGCATCGAATCCAGCCGCGCCAGTGCCGACTGTGGCCAGCGACCTCATGAGAGGAGCACATAATTGGCCCAGTACTGTTCAGGGTTATGGGAGGGATACAGTCAGTTTGGGTTAGCATAATTTGTTGCCAGACCGCCTCCTACTGGCCATCCGGGCATTCATCAGTTAAATTGTACGAAAGCACGTTTGGGTTTCCTCCGCCCTCATTCTGTGCAATTGAGCTTTGACAGTGAGTGAAAAGAACCTGAGGCTGACTGACGTGTTTTGGAGGACAATCACAAACTGTCTGCACTCTCCTGAGATGGCAGCATGAGTTGTACACTAGCGTACTTGAACATAGTTCACCAATTGAACTTTCTAGATTCAGGTTGGAATGTGCAGCTGGCAAACTAGCATTGTGATGCAGTCATGTTAACATGGACCAGAATCTCAAAGAAAAAACAAATTCCCCATCTTGTGGAACCCTTGAGATGAAGAACTCTGGCTGTTCTGAGGGCAGCTGGAGGCCGTAGCCAGCGTCAGTCTCCGCTCCTAATGAACTGCTCTGCTTGTATATGTGTATATGAACACAATAGTGGCGAGCGGTGGGCGGAAAACTGGGGGGGGGGGGGGCAGAAAACATCCCTTGAAATGGATGAGATTAGTGACCCGATTTCAATCATTGTTCTTCGTCAACATGTTTGTTTCCCTTATAATGAAATGTTTAGGTGAGTGAATAATAAATTCTATAAAATGTTAATTCACACGCTTTAATGGCAACTCTTCACGAAAAAACCACTATGGATTTTCTGCGTTACATTATGTCACATCCTAAGCAAGTCATTTGTTTAATTGAAAAAGATTGAAATGCGCTCTTATTTGCGTTCAACTGGTGCGTTTGATTTCTAGTCTTAACGAAGACAATTGGCTACATTTGAGAGAGGAGAGTTCAAGTGTCTTTTACCAGGGAAAATGACTGAAAACAGATCAAGACTAATAAGCAGTTTAAAGACATGTTTTTCGCCCTCCTTGTCCTCTGTCCGCCGCCCGCCACTGGTACACATGCTTCTGTATGTAGGCGCGCACGCAAATGTATGTGTCCAGATGCATGTAAACACCGATGCACATGTACTCTACAGGCCAGAAGTTTGGAAGCAAGGCCAAAACCGTTCAAAAATTTGGGAGCAACTTCAAGTTTCTGTTCACAATGCCTTTCTTAAAAACCAGTTTGAAATCTATGGATTTTGGGATGTATTTACTGCATGATTAGACTTTTCTTTCATTCATATGCACCATTTTCCTCTATTTACCTTGAGGTGCTGTATACATTGATGTTACCAGACCAATGCTGAATAAATGTTCACAAAAGAAAGGAGGGGTTTAGTTTTTGGGTTGAGAAGATTTGCAAGAGTCACAACTTCAGTGAAAAAGTAAAAAACAAATCGCAGTTTGCAATATACACTTTATGTCATGGTTTACAGCCCACCGGGTGCCGATGGCAATCCAGCGAGCACTAGGATCATGGGTCTAGTAATATGGGCCTGATGATTTGAGTAAAAATGTATTCTGATAAGTGACACTCTAGATAATAATCATGTTTATTTTGTTGCAAAGTATGCCAATGAAACGATTATCTTTTTTTGTACAAATTTGATCTTTCTTCTAAAGTTTTGGCTTGTAGTGTATTACATAGCCATACACATACACTCTCACACAGGCATTATTTAAAGCCCTGTGTTTGTAAGCCTAAAGTATACATTACAATTCTAACAACAGTCCTGTTAATTATGCAGGGAATGTACCTGTAAAGGCAGATCAAATCTCAGCCCAGTTATGTGGAAAATCAAAGGTCCAGTAACATCAGAGACGCACTGTTAGCAGACAGGTTTGATGCGGAGGTGTGTTTGATGTATAACTGGAGATAAGGGCCCACTCAGAGCGCAGAGGTAATTGGAGAGGAGCTGTGTGTTGAGAGGTGTGTGTGTGTATGTGTATTCCCCGCAGGTTTACCGCAGTGTGCTTTTGAGGAGCTCTGGCAGAGAGCAGGGTCCGGATGAGAACAGCATGGCAGTGGAAGGTAACTGCTCATCTGCCCCTCCCCCTCCCATGAGATCATTGCCCGGCCCACATCTTTCACACTCCTCACAAACTGCATCATCATGCAAACTTCACTATCGACCTAGAGCTGGAGTCAACACTAAGTATTTGCACTGTTGAATTGCATATTATGCAATGGGGCTGCACAAGGTTTATACAATGGTTACTATATAGCTACACATTACTATAGTTAGACTGTAGATTCACTCACAAAGTTGTAACAAAATGTAAGTTGCGTTTCTGGATGACAGAGCACTCAGTTGTTGTTAAATCGGGTTAAATTGATACGTGAGGATTACATTCAACTTTTGCTGTACATAAAACATGGTTATAGACTGTGAGAGAAAAGGATTAGACTGAAGAACCCTGGCAATTTTGGTGTGATTTCTCTCTTAATAAGAGTATGTCCACTCTCTCGCCTCTGTCTCTACAGGCAGCGAGTCGCGGCCGGAACGAGGAGACCTGATCCAGTTCTACAACTCCGTGTACGTGCTGAGAATGAAGGGATTTGCCCAGAAATACGCGGCCCACAGCGTGGATCATAGGGTACATCCTCTTTGATTACTGGATTAATGAACTGCTGGGGACGAACTGCGGTGCCAGCCGAAGCTGATGCACTCATTTTTGTGGTCTTATTTGGTGGCGATTTTGTGCACCCGTGATAGGTTGTTGCCAGTCTAGTTTCTGTGCTGGCCTTTACAAATCTTAGAGTTCTAGTTTTGAGGGGTTTGGTTCAGCTTTTACAGTGCTGACTGTTTTAGTCAGGCTTTACCATTTCTGATGTTTTGGTCTGGCCTGTAATGTTTTGAGAGTTTAAATCTGGCCTGAGTTTGTGTTAAGCATGTTGAGTTTGTGGTTGTGGATGTTGGGTTTGTGGTTGAGGATGTTGGGTTTGGAGTTGTGGATGTTGAGTTTGTGGTTGGGGATGTTGAGTTTGTGGATGTGGATGGTGAGTTTGTGGTTGTGGATGTTGAGTTTGTGGTTGTGGATGTTGAGCTTGTGGTTGTGGATGTTGAGTTTGTAGTTGTGGATGTTGAGTTCGTGGTTGTGGATGTTGAGTTTGTGGTTGTTGATGTTGGGTTTGTGGTTGTGGATGTTAAGTTTGTGGTTGTGGATGTTGAGTTTGTAGTTGTGGATGTTGAGTTCGTGGTTGTGGATGTTGAGTTTGTGGTTGTTGATGTTGGGTTTGTGGTTGTGGATGTTAAGTTTGTGGTTGTTGATGTTGGGTATGTGGTTGTGGATGTTGAGTTTGTAGTTGTGGATGTTGAGTTCGTGGTTGTGGATGTTGAGTTTGTGGTTGTTGATGTTGGGTTTGTGGTTGTGGATGTTAAGTTTGTGGTTGTGGATGTTGAGTTTGTAGTTGTGGATGTTGAGTTCGTGGTTGTGGATGTTGAGTTTGTGGTTGTTGATGTTGGGTTTGTGGTTGTGGATGTTAAGTTTGTGGTTGTGGATGTTAAGTTTGTGGTTGTTGATGTTGAGTTTGTGGTTGTGGATGTTAAGTTTGTGGTTGTGGATGTTGAGTTTGTGGTTGTGGATGTTGGGTTTGTGGTTGTGGATGTTGGGTTTGTGGTTGTGGATGTTGGGTTGGTGGTTGTGGATGTTGAATCAAAGATGCTGAGCTTGTAGTTGTGTTTTCAGATGGAGGTCCCCCCGCTGTCACCCTTCCCGTCAGTGAGGGCCCAGCCGCTGTCCCCACGTCGCGTCTCCCAAAGACACTCCATCTTTGTCTCCCCCCACAAGAACGGCTCCTGCCTCACGCCCAACTCTGCCTTCACATACAAATTCAATGGCAGCCCCTCCAAGGTAACCAGCACTGTTTTCTGGAATTCAGGACAACTCTTGTCCCAGGCACCCTCTCCGCAACTTACGCACTTTCCCTAACTGTCACCAACTCACTCACTCTAACTTACTCTAACTCACTCGCTCTCTAAATCAACAACTCGCTCTCTACCTCAGTTTTTAACTCAATCACTAACTCAAATTTAGAAATTCACTTTCTCTCTAAACAACTCTCTCTTACTATTATTCGCTCATCCACTTACCAACTAATTAATTCTCTCTCACTAACTCACTCATTAACTCACTCTCTAACTTGTTTTCTAACTCATTCCCTTTCTCACCCACTCACTTTCTCATTCTCAAACTCGCTCTCTAACTCACAAACTTACTTTATTACTCACCAACTCACTGATTCTCTAACTCTCTCACTCTCACTCACAAACTCACGGTCTTATCTAACTCACTTCATCACTCTCTATCTCATCAACTCACTCACTATGACTCTGTCTATTCACTACATCCAGTCACTCACTCGCCCTCGCTCAAACTCTCACACTGAACATTTTTACTGCGCGAGCACTGTTTTACACTGTCCCTCTCCCTCCGCCCCGCCGCACAGGAGCTGAGTGACATAAACCGGATGATCAAACAGGGCGGGGTGAGCAAGAAGAGGGCATTCACCATGGAGGGGGACTGCAGCGAGTCTCCGACCAAGCGACTGTGCGCCGAGAGCGAGGACGTGCTGCTCAAGCGCTTGCAGGACGTCGTGAGCGAGAGAGCCCACCACTGAGGAGCCCCGAAGCCAGCCCCTAAAAATCAGCAGAGCACCCCAAATCTGCTCCCTGTACAACCAGCCTCTCTCACCAGAACACTCTGAAAACTTAACATGCTGAGTCATTCCCGCAGTGCAGCGCATGCTATCACCTGCTGGTGTGTGTGGGAGTGCATGCTGTACATGCGTAAGGATACGATCCTTATAGTGCAGTGGGCTCCTGTGGGTCCTCTTTCGGGAGAGGCTAAGCATTAACTTACAGGCAGGTCTCATTCATGTGGGTAAAATGGGGAGCTGAAAGGTAAAACTAAAGTACAGCGCATATCTGTTTGGACAGAAACACTATAATAAGGGCTGCAGTGCTTGCTCAGTTCAAACAAGACTGATGTAAATACTCACAAAGTAAAGCTAATAGTCTCTTCTCTAACATCGTATTTTTGTTTATAAATAGCGTTCTGGAGGAGAGACGATTCGCAATAATGGCACCACTGTCCAAACGCATTTAGACCACGCTGTACCTTATTATTACATTCAATTTTCACCCATATGTGACAATCCGGAGCGTGCGTGTGGCTCTTGAAGGGCCCATTTAGGTTGGGATATGTGTCCTTCCTGCAGCGTAGTGATTATATTGGGGTTTTTAATATTAGTTACCACACGTGTGGTATAGTCCTTCAGACTGGGATTGTTAGTTTTGATTACCCCACCTGCAGTATTGTGATGCAGATTGGGATTGGGATTTTATGCTGCTTGTGCTCGCAGCAGTCACCCGTGTGTAGCATCTACACTGACATTTGTGAATAATCTTCTCATTTTCCTCAAGGATTGTTGTTCAAGAATGGTTCATTGATGGCAACTTTAAATGAAAATATTGACGCGATTACTTGCCGACTTTTAGTTTCATTTTTAGTTTTGTTTTTTTTTTGTTTTTTTTGTAAATAATCAGAGCTTCTGACGCAAACTCGTTTGGTCTCCCTAGAAAGTAAGGTGGTTAAACTGTTGTTGACTGGTATTAATTTGTCAGGGGGGTTCCAGATTGTTCTGTTCTGTGTGCGCTTTAGATTTTATCCCAGAGAAAAGCTGATCAACTGGGCCTCCGCTCATGCTTTCTATAAAAACAGGAATAATATTCGATTGTAGGTATGTTCTTTATCTTTCGACATCTGTGTCCTTCTTCTTTTTTTAAATCCGTGGATGTTACACTCCTTTGGTGAACGTGCAGCTTATTTGGTCAGTATTGAGAGTTGGTACCTTCTTATCGTTCCTCCGCTGTAAAGAGCAGCTGTCAGAGCCTCTGTCTGATTGTACATATGAAAATAAATTGCCCTTTTACACACTGGGTTTGTCTTCTCATTCAGGTTTCATCAGCTGAGTCGTGCATTGGCACACGTTTGCATATAAACAGCAGCCTTAAATTAAGTGTAAATGCTACTTTTTGTATCTCTTCAGATCTTCGTCTTCATGAACATGACCACTTGAGTGATATTTTTTCGAGACGTTAGTATCTTTGCTTCTCCAGTCCTGGCTTTCAGCTGCCCCCACTGTGAAGAGAACCTTTTACTTTTCTATTGACTGATTGCAGTAACTTTTCTAGTTTGCTTTTGTAAAAATGAATAACTTAAGTGCATGATAGAATTTTTTTTTTTTAATTTATATTTTATTTGATGCGTTATTGACTTTTCTGCTCATAACACTGAAAACAATTTGAGTGTGTATGTGATAAATAGACCACTGAGATGAAGAGGTGATTTTGCACAAAATGTCCTTTTTTGATGAAATTCCTGGGTTAAAATTTAAACGCAGCCAAGTGATTTCTATTGTGATAATTCAATTGAAGAGTTGTTCAAAAAGTATGAGGAAAATATTGAAACTTGGACCGCAAATGGCCCTATCAGGGCCTTATTCTCATGCCAAACTCTGGCCCAAACGTTGGCACTCTCTGATTTTTTTTGGCCGCATTTCCTGGTAAGGAAATGAATGACATCTGAACAGTGTTTTTGTTCCAATATGAAGCCCTTTGTGGTCTAATCCAAGCGTGAACCAATGTTTGGTAATTCTGCCCATTTCATGTGGCTTTTCTGTAGTGTTGCTTCACCACTCATCTCTGAACTCCTACTGGAAGAACGCTGCCTTGGAAATGGTACTCCCTCATCTGATGTTTTGATGATGGAGGAGAGTTGGGCGACATGTCAGCCAAAAATCTCATGGGTCCCTCATTAGGTTGATATTTGGTGGCCATGAAGGTCATATTATCCGGCTCACATCGTTCCCAAAAATTCGGTCCATTCAGTGACCCTTGGTATCTCATAAATGGGGGTACTGTCATCCCGGAAGAGGTCATTCCCATTCAGAAACGTTCATTGTGGGACACTGAAGAGCTGCATTAATGTGCAGTGACCACTTGTCCCCAATGGGATCTAAACATGGGGTGAAACTAACCTCCCAGACCATAGAGCACAAACACAGCCACCAAGCCCCTTGCTTTTAGGATCCAGTGTTCGGACCTGTGTGTGGTTATCTCAGTGTAATCAGCACATGAACTCGCCTACTGATCAAAAAAATGGAAAAAGAAAGAATGATTCGTCTGACCATAACTTTTTTTTTTTCCCAGACCCCTCTGAAGACCTGTGCCAGCAGTTTTTGCCCGACTGAACTCTCAGATTGCATTAGTCTTCGTTTACAGAGCAATACAGCTCAACTCCACCACCCTTCTTTGTAGTTGTCGATGGTCTGTCCTTGCTAACCGTCAGATCATGTCCTGAACTGACATTTTCCATATACAGAGAGCTGGAGCTGTTTGCCCATGTATTCTGCTTATTTTAGAATCTTCTCAGGCTGTCGAGTCATTATATTCCGCCTGGACGCATATTTTTGAGCGAGTGCTTGAATTGAAAATGTGCATTCGATTTATACACGGAAATCCTTTTTCCCTGCTAATCCTGTGGCATTATGCTAAGGTGATTGCCTTTCATCTCAAAATAAACCTTTTTCCGGGCTGTCAGGCAGTTTAAATGTCACATTCCATCTATTCCAGGAATATGACCTTTATCCCTTTGCCTTTGAAGACAGTAATTCAGACTGGAAAGTAACCATTGTTCGGCTCGTTATTTTTCACTGGCAAATAAAATGCTCTTGAGCTGCAGTATAAACGCTATCCACAAGATGGCGCCAGACTTGCGCTGCAGTGGTGCATCGCAGTGACTTCAGGTAGTCCTTTCACACACCATTTAAGTATTATATTTGGATATAATGACTGTTCCTACTGCTCCAACATGATTGATGAACCTGATAAATGGCTTGTAGAAGCTTTGCCTTCTCAGTGTTGTGCTTGTATTTTGGGGAAACTGCATGGAAATTGTTGTACTGAAATAGTTTAGCAATGTGGCAACATGCAATCCAGGTCAAAATTAGCTTTTTCATTAGATTTACTCACAATAATGCTAGACCCCGCAAACAATTCTATACCAAGGAGTAAAGACAGGATTCCTGAAATGAAACATTGGAAAGTGTAAGAACTAAATCCATAAATTTGCATTGTACTGCATTCTCTTAAAAATACATAGGCAGAGTACAGGAGGTATAAGTTAGGGGATGGGAAACTTATACGCAGTTGAAAGAGGTGGATCATTCTTCTTCTGTGCTAACATCAGAAGAGTGGTGCTTGTGTGCTGACCTGGTGGGAGGTTTGCTCCAGCTCCGTGAGGCCAGGAGACACAGGCAAAGTCAGGGGAGGGATACCCAAATGCCAGAGTGTGGGCGAGTGACCCAAAAAAGCAGCCCCGCTCACCTTTCACACTGTTCACCCCCTTTTCTCCAAAAGGGCGCACTCATCTTTTTCATCCTTTCAAGTACAACCTCTGTCCCCCCATTTTTCAGAAGGTGTTGCAGGCCTCAAATTCAAACTGACCGTATATCAAAAAATGAAACAAAGTCGATAAAACCTCAAGAAGCTTATCTTGGCATTGTTTCAACTGTTTTCAATGTGAACGATGGTCAGTGATGAAGTGCACTCTATTTTATATACTCTTTTTCATAGTGTCCCAAACGTTTAGGGAATCAGGCTGTATTATTGCTTCAAACTGCCCCTGAGGTATGTGCATGTTACATGGCTTAATGTGAAGGCAATCCACGGTCATCCAGCGCATTGCTTTACTTCAAGCTGAGACTTTGAGACTTGCATATGCCCAGAGAGGGCTGAGGAGACCTAATCATACACATGCACAGAAAGCAAGGCACAGGAGCCCGCAGAGGAGCAGTAGCCGCTAAAGTTATGAACGCGGCTGTATATCCCCTCCAAGTACCAAGAAAGCTAATCAAGTGTTGGGGGTAACTAAATACCAAGTAACTAATTACTAGAGGTGTGCATTGGCACTGCCCTCACGATTCAATTCGATTACAATTCGGAGGGTCACGATTCGATTCAATTCGATTCGATTCGATTCAGCAATGCATTGCGATACAAAGACCAGCGATGCATTAAAATTCTATTGAAAGCAAGACAATTTTTTCATCATGAGTCATGAGGCAACACAAGCAGTCAGATATTTAACAACATTTTATTGGCTCTTGTGTCACTCCTGGGATGAGTCAAATAAAATTAGTTATATGAAAACATAAACAAATCACAGCTTTTAGAGCTTTGAATGAGACCTGGGCTTTCCTTTTTACACACAGCAGCAGCCTTTCACACAGGGCACCTGAACTCCTGTACAAAATCAGTAATGACAGTAATTTATAATAAGTCAGTAATAACAGAAATTTTAGCCACAGCCACCCATCAATAAAAATATCAAAGTAAATATTAAAGAAAATATCAAAGAAAATATTGTAGTGCAACAGCATATTTATGGTTTTGGATTTTTTATTTTTTTGTTTTGGAGCGGCATTTTTTACACACTGCGTAACTCTGGTCAACTTTCCCACCAACCTCATAGAAACCAAAATGTCTCCAGATGTCTGCTTTCCATATCTTGGGTGCATCGATAATCTCTCTCCCTCCCTCTTTCTCCGCCTCAGCCATTGTTATGCTAGTCTCATCTCTTGAGTTGCGTGCTAGACTGCGCATGTCTATAACGTTGCTCTGGTGAGGCAACTAATATAGTTTCCAGTTGTGTTCGAAATCGCCCCCTATCACGGATATAGTGCACTATATAGTGTTTCCGCCATTTTGTAGTGCGGTTCGAATTCTTTTCATCCACTATATAGTGGACTATAAAATACCCATCATGCAGAGCGGAATCGAGTGAGCAAGTAATGTACACTACATTGTAGTGCCGTATACCCCAATGCAGTGCTTTTTGGTATTCCCTATAGAAGAAGGATGTGAATAATGTCTCCGTACTGCAGAAATACGTTCTCCAATGTTCGCGTAAAGCTTCTTTCACACCGTACGCG
The DNA here is from genome assembly GCA_029721435.1 of Gymnothorax reevesii. NCBI lineage: Eukaryota > Metazoa > Chordata > Actinopteri > Anguilliformes > Muraenidae > Gymnothorax > Gymnothorax reevesii. Next base: position 43,508,295 of record CM056581.1, on the reverse strand, counting down.
AAACGAACTTAACACACGACAGATTACATTCAAAGTAAATTCAAAGACTAATAATTAGCAAACCGGCTAAATAGCTATTGTCCTTCATATGTTACCAAGCTTGTTTGGTAGCTAGCTAACTAAGTTATGCAGCTAGCGGATAGAGCCAGAGCATCTATTATCACTACGTATAAAGCACATTCCGGAAAACCAACACGATGTCCAACGGTAAAGCTGCTTTCGCACTGGACGCGTTTCGCGTGTAGTCGGGTCTTTGCATTGACTTTGAATTAAATCTGTCGTGCGAAAAATTCCGGTTTGTTTACATGCTTGACGCGTCCGCTCACGTCACAGGAATATTCAGCGCATTTGCTGACTCAACCATGTTAAAAAAATTCCGATGTAGTGTCCGAAATCTCCTTCGGTTATTCCCTATGTAGTGCACTATATCATATACACGATGTAGGGGATAGGGAGGGAGTGAGTGAATGAGTGGACGATTTCGAACACAGCTCCGTTTCCCCTTCATTGCATTACAATGTAAAGTGAAAAAAGGGCAAAAAGGGAAACTAGGAAACCAAATCGGTTGCCTCACCGGAAGATATTTTGTATTTGTAATTATTTATTTTTCAAATGCGCTGAATCGATTCGGCTTGTTGCCCCACATCGAATTGAATCGTCCATGCCTCGCATCGGAATGCATCGCCGCATCGATTATTGTTGACACCACTACTAATTACTGTAATCCGATTACATTATCAGTAACCCAGTAATGTAACGCATTACTTTGATAACTTAAGTAATCAGATTACAGTTACTAATAAATTATAGTTACTTGTATTACTTTAAATTCTTCAACTTTCGGCAGGACAGAAGGCCAGACAAACTATTTCTTCCTCTTCTATTTCCTTTTGAGTATATTGGCGATTGAGACCAAGGACAGAAAAACAAATCAGACATCCATTTTCGTGCATATTTTTGCCAGCACTGTAGCTTTGTTCTTGACTCACTTTTCTGTGAATTGCTGTTTGGGCTGATTTTTAAAACTTTGCTGTTGGCTTTGCTGAATTAAAGAGCATGAAAGAGAGATCTTGGGTGTGTCCTCCTTACTAGAAGAAAGATTTTTGCTGATCTGGGCATATGCCAGGTTTTAACATGAAATGGTTAATTATTGAACTTAAGGTGAATTTCAGATTGATGATGCTGAGTAATCCGAAAGTAATGTAACTAGTAATGTAACTATTTACTTTCAGCAGTGAGTAACTGAGTAAAGTAAGGGATTACTTTTTTAAAATGTAACTAGTAATTTGTAATGCATTACTTTTTTAGAGTAACTACCCCAACACTGCTAGTCAATAGAAAGCTAATGGTGCCCTACTGGTTGCTAGGCTGGATAACAGCTGACGCGGTCATCCCTTCCCATAAGCTGTGACTGATTCTCTCCCCCTGTGAGCCACCCAGCAGTATGCATGCATTTCCGCAGCCTCTGCTAAAAGTGTGGAGTCCGAGAGCCTTCCACAGGCATGAGCAAGAGGAAGACTCCTTGCTCACTGATCAGTGGAGACGGAGATGTAATGCATCTGCTCAGCCAACAGGGAGAAATCAGCTCCTGGCATGCCAGTCAACGAATCCCTCCCTCCCCATCTCAGGGAACCAATCATACATCACCCTGCAGGGTTGCTGTCCAATGGGAACTGAAACATTTTTATCACTACCTCTCACTGTCCCAGTAAGAGTTGACGGATTAGCTTAGTTTGATTGATCAACTCAACTTCTATCTCGGTTGATGAATATGACACCACATGGATTGACTGCGCATGTTCAATCTGACTTGCGCTCGAATGCGTTCTAAGGTCTCGTGGATTGTGGACCTGGCTTATTTTGCCTTGTTGCAGGCCTATTAATAGTGATTCGTGGGCAGTATTCCACAATTTGCCAGTTATTCCCATTTACATATGCCATGGATGTACTTTGTGAATTATTTTATATGTTTATTTAGCAGTTTTGATTCGCTATACATTTTTTTTTAAATATCACAGAGATGAGAAGTTTAAAAATGCGCAAACTAACTGTGATGTCAAGCTCGAGTTCTACCCACCTCTCCACGGTGATTCAACTCTAGTTGCAAAAAAAGCATCTAATGACATCACTCATGTAGCAAGCACGACAGATCGGTTGCAACACGGATAAATCACATTGTATGTGGGTGGCAATCCAGCTAAGCCATGGTATATTGGCCTTCATTTAACTCTAAAGAGTAATGCTCTCATTTTTTCAGCTTATAGAATTAAGGTATCTGTTCAGGCATTATGACTTAACTCTCCCCTGTAAAGGAAACCGAGGCAATAAGTTGCCTGCTGATTGGTCCTGTTGGCACATAATGTTATGCTGCATTAGGCCTTGTGCACTCACTGCTGTTTTGATCCTGTTCCCTCGGAAACAGCTCTGCTCTGTGGTACATCTTGCATGAACAGTGCTGAGTGAACTTTTTTGGCACATGTAAACCATTGAGTAGAGCAAAGATGCTTTTAAAATCATGAGAGGTTTCTACTATTGAAAAATGTACCAAAAAGAACCATGAGCTATTATAACTAAATCAAATCAATATTTGGTGAGACTACCCTTAGCCCGAAATTAAGTCAATGAAGATTCATTTTAATAGTTTTATAGTACAGTACAAGATGATTGGCATTGCCATTTTTGTTCTAAACCTATTGGAGAATATGCCGCAGTTCCTCTGCTGGTCCACAGTCTCACTTGTCTCTTCCCCCAGGTGATCCCCCACAGCCCTGATGATATTAAGATCAGGGCTCTTTTAAGGCAATATGATTTGTATCATCTGCCTCTAATGAAAGACATTTATCTTTAAAATAATTTTTGTTGAACTCTTGTTGTCTCAGGTGTGCTTTCTATATTTAGCATGGCTACTGTAGGAAACAAAAAAACAGATCTAAGACCAAATTAAAAAAAAAAACAAGTGTTGCCACTAAACGTGCTCATGTCCCACGCCAGGTCACGGCAATCGACTGGGGTCAGTGCATCACACTAGTACGACACATTGAAGCCAAAGATGAATGAAATCGGTCAAACCAGTTCTTGAGATATGGCATTCACAACAAACGGGACGTGACGGACGACAAAAAAAAAAAAAAACCCAGACTGCCGAAAACTACCCAGAGTGTCTCAAACTTTTGCACAGTATCGTCTGTGCACATGATGTCATGCTGAATAAGAGAGACTGCTAAAAGCCCACAGTAAATGTGATGTAATGGAAGGGCTTGCGTGATTGAGGGGGGCTGACCCTAGTCCTGTGGAGCAGTGGGTCTCCGTGTAAAGCAATTACAGAGCTGGTTATGCAGTTAACTTACCTCATTTCTCTGGTTCTAATTGGCGGGTTCCTGCTGTTCTCGGAGTGCAGGGTTGAGAACATTGTGTATAATTGCATTCCCCGAGAACAATCTTCTCGTCCGTGAGTGGGTGGAACAAAGACCATAGTTATGTGCAAATTGAAAAGACTGTTGTAACAGGCTTTGATTCACTGTGTAGATGTCAGCCCGGGGATTCATGAGAGAATTTTCACTTGAATTCTGCATTTAAACGCTCGTTCGCATAGTTTGATCCATTTTGAATCAATTTATAAGATCACAAAAGGATATTTATTTTTCTTTGACCCTGCTCAATGTTACCTTTTCTTCCGACATACCTCAGTGCCATGTCTAAACACAAGAAGAGCTTTCTAGAATAGAGATGTCTGACTTGTGTGAAGGGCCTGAGGATCTTTTGAAGGATGCTATTATCTTGCTGATTCATCTCCCTCATTAAAGCTGCTTTCACACCGGACGCGAAACAAATTTTTTGCATGAAAGATTACATTCAAAGTCAGTGCTAAGACGCGCATTGACTTTGAATGTTATTTGTTGTGCAAATAATTTGTTTTGCATCCGGTGTTAAAGCACCTTTCAGGCTTCAGTCATGGGGAGAAGATTTACCCATGCAAGCACCCAGAAGATGGCAAACTTTATCACAATCACAATGTCTGGCTACGTTACTTAATCAAAGAGTGTGGAAATTTTGTGCTTCAAAATGGTTTTCTTGCTTACTGTTTTATTTTCCCGAGTTTTATATATTTAGTCTTGTTAAAGAGCTTCAAGTGTTTTTTCAATTAATTATTTGGCAAGTCATGCAGCTCAGCTGGACATTTTACATCTGTTCATTTTTTTCACATCTCTGCTGTCCTCATTTCAACTGGTAAAAAAGAAAAAAACTTCTGGCTGTTTTCAGAGATAATTTGTGTAATACTACCCTTTCATTGAATGAGAAACAATTTTTTTTAATTATGTTTCATACTTTCAATACAATACTCTGGAATGGTGCCTGTGAACTGAGATATTTTATATGTTTATATTATATGAGCATTCATTGATCATCGAAAAACACACTTCCCTAGTCATGATCCCGTGTGTAATTTATAAATAAGCCAAGAAGACCACCCCCAATTACCTAAAACAGAATCTATCTATGCATGTCAACCCTCAATGTTCAAACAGAAGTTATGCCCTTGATCCGGGGGTACATTAGGTTTACATTTTTATTTTATTGAGTATTTATTAGTCTAATCTTTATCCATGTCAGTCTCTTGACGTAAATGACCTTGTTTTCTAAAGAGGCCTGCAGCAGATTGCCCTTGTGATGCAGATTGCATTATATCCGTCAGTAAGCTCTTGAAAAACCAAGTGAGGTGAGTTAATTGTGTAATCAGCTTGTTTAGTGCTTCATCCCATTAAGGAGTTGGCTTATAATTATTCAATCACAAATTTCACAGAGATTCGTTTCCGCAAATTTTCCTGTGAAATCAGGGAGAGTGGTGCATGGGATATGTTACCCTAAATAGACTCATCTGAGCTTAGCAAGTATTTTAGGCCAAGTGTTTTGTTTGTTTGTTTGTTTGTTTTGTTTTTTGGGTTTACTCATTCCAGATAGATGCATGGGTATTTTAGGTAATTAGCCATCATATTTTGGGGAATTTTTTTATTAGGAGCTACTGTATATACCTGACAATAGGAACAAGATTCAATTAGGCCTATGCAAGAGTTTATAATCCAGACTATGGGACCCATTGGGTGACGTCTAGCTGGGCTGCGTCTATCTGGGTGCGTTTAACTGGAATGCGTCTATCTAGGATGAAACCTTGGGAAAACAAGCCAGAGCTGGTATTACATTAAATGCGATTCTGGGATGAGAGCCCAGTTACACTGCCAAGATCACAGAGACCTGGGGCCGGTTGCACAAACTGTCCTAAGTGCTGTCCTAAAGTTATGCACGAAAATGGGTTGCACCAACGACAAGCCTTGTCCTAAGTGCTGTGTCATAAGACAAATTGGTGCAACGGCTATCAACGGTGAAAAGAGCCGTCGCACCAACACAAGTTAGGACACGGAATTATGACAGAAACCTACGTGTGATGGGAGGTGACTTAAGTGTGCAGCGATCTTAAAATAAATCTCTTTCTTTTTATCTTATATGTAATAATCTCCTTTGCTACTGTGAGACCACTTCAAGTATGTACATATTCAAGTAATTGCACACAACTGTGTACATACCCCACAGCGGCAAGTGGTCACGCTTTTAAAAAATCGTGGTTTAACATAGCCACATCCCTGAATGTCAACTCTCATTGTAGCATTTTAAGGAGATTACAGATTACTTTAACAAAGAGATTCATTTTAAGATCGCCGTGGGTTTTAGGAATATAAAAAATACACAAGATGGGAAACATTCTGTATAACAAAAGAAACCTGACAGTGAGATAGAAATTATCACAATCGTGCGAAATGGCCAGATATAAGCCCACAAAAAATTGTGCAATCACTGTGCCGTTCTATGGCCATTTAATTTTCAAAATGCAATAATCAAACGCGCTTGATCTTGATAAATTGGAATATCTACTCATTCAACTTATTAAATAAGCAAACCTACAGTTTGATTACTGATTGAGCAAAGTAAATGGGGACTGGCTTAGAGTAGCCTAATTGGTTAAACAGAGACGATTTTGCAGCCCTTTGCTTTGCTCCATTCAGTACGTCACCGAAAAATACTGATGTCAGTCAAGTTTTTTCCAGAAGAATTTCACATGCCCTCTGATATTTGGTGCTTTCTGGGTCATTCATTCAAGACTGCAAAACCACCCCTTTGCTTTTGTGTGTGCTATATGTAGCTGTGTTAGTTCCGTTCATTCTATGATACTAATGTTTATTTAAACTCAGCAACAAAAGTTTCTGTGACACCATTTATGTGTATGTTATAAATGACACGCAAAGATCTCAATGCAATCAATATGTTTATTTAACAGGAGAAACACTGACTTTTCAGTGCCAACGTCACTCAAAACGAAAAATGTCATTTTCATGCGTCATGAAGCACTTTTCTGACGTCTAACCAATTGTGACCTTCACACTTCAATACCGGGTGTGACTTCCTCGTGCCATGATGCAAGCAACGCATCTCCTGCGCATGGACCGAATCAGATGTGCCAGAAATTGCTGTGGGATGTCATTCCAAATCTGACGTAGACGTTGTCGCAATTCCTGGAGTGTAGCTGGCGGGTTATCCAACCGCCGCAAACGTCGATCCATCTCGTCCCAAAGATGCTCGATTGGGGACATGTCTGGGGATCTGGCTGGCCATGGCAGGACATTGACATGTTGTTGCATCAGATACTGCTGTACAATCCTTGCAACGTGTGGTCTGGCGTTATCATGTTGCAGCGTTATTCCGGGACCATGTTGCATCAAAAACGGTACCACCAATGGCCGTAGCACTTCATCGCGATATCTTTGACCTGTCAGATTTCCATCAATAACAAGCAAATCTGTTCTGTTTCTAGCCGTGATCCCTCCCCAAATCATGACACTACCACCTCCAAAACGATCAAATTCCTGAACACAGTTGTTGGCATAACGTTCTCCACGTCGACGGTATACACGTAAACGACCATCACATCGGTTAAGCATGAATCTTGATTCATCAGTGAAGAGTACAAGATCCCACTAACGTTGGATCCACCGTCGATGTTGTTGTGCCCACTGTAGACGCAGTCGTCGGTGTTGTACTGTGAGTATTGGACGTCTTGCTGGCTGACGTGGGACAATGCCAAAATGACGGAGACGGCGACGGATTGTCTGTGCAGACAGTCGCCTCAAACCAGGTATCGTTCTTGCAGTTATGGTTGCAGGTTGGAATCGATTTCGGAGATGGGTTGTTCGAATCCAGTTGTCCTGTCTGGGAGTGGTTACTCGTGGACGGCCGCTGCGAGGACGGTCTCTGACATGTCTTGTCTGCTGATGACGCTGCCATAAGTTCCAAATGGTGTTTCGGTGGACATTCAGGCGATGAGCAACTTCCCTCTGCGAGGTTCCGGATTCAATCATCCCAATGGCCCTCCACCGATCATTTTCAGACAGTCTTGGCATTTAGAGGGTAGAGTTCCTGATCCGAAATGGCTGTGTTTTCGATAAGTGATGCTTCCGTCGTTCATCAGGCACAATGTGAACATTCCAAAAATTCTGCTCTTTTATTGCCATCCAAAAGCATGATTTACGCACATTTTCACGTGCAAAGTCATTTTCTCGCATTTTCATGATTTCCATTTCAATGTTGTGTTTACGTGTACTGTTTCAGTCTGATATCACCATGAATGACAATTTCATAATTGCGTTATGAAAAATAATTAACAATATTGGTGTCACAGAAACTTTTGTTGCTTAGTATATATATTATTGTATATATCATATAAACTGCTAATACATGCATACGTACATTACACCATTCAAAATGTACTATTTGCCACTCAGATTTGACCTTCCTAAAGTTGGAGACACCAGTCAGGACTTCAGGGCCAGGAATGTTTGTGTATGCTATTTAGGACACGTCTTAAGACATATCTGAAGGATTTTACAACTCGCATAAGAGTTCTTGGTGAAACGGCAATTATGACATGTCTCGGCGCTCTCCTAAGTTTGGTGTCTTACGACAAGCACTTACGATACGTTTGGTGCAACTGGCGGGGCAATGCTATTTCAGCACATGGATTCAGGGCTCTATCCACCATCTTAGATTTTCAACAAGGGTATGTAAATCAGTACTTCTCAACCCTGCTCCGGAAGTACCCTCCCCTGCATATAGTCATTGTCTCTGAGATTTAGCACAGCTATCATTGTCATTTGAGCTTTCAAAATCAAGTTTCTATCATATTTTTTCTGTTAGGAAAAGTCCAGAACCTAAAATGTTTTGTTCAATTGTGAGATCTTTGCCACCGATAAACTTACTAGGTTTTTCCAGATCACAGGAGCACTGGTACAAACAAACCTAATACTTAACCAATAGCACTGTGGTATCAGCAAATTCCTGATCACTTTTCTTATGATATATCCATCCATCTTCTATACCCGCTTATTCCTCACTAGGGTCACGGGGCGAGCTGGAGCCTATCCCAGCTGACTACGGGCAAAGGCAGGGACCCACCCTGAACAGCTTGCCAATCCATCGCAGGGCGCACACACCAGTCACTCTCACACTCATACCTATGGGCAATTTGATGTCTCCAATTAGCCTGATATGCATGTCTTTGGACTGTGGGAAGAAACCGGAGTACCCAGCGAAAACCCACGCAACACGGGGAGAACATGCAAACTCCACACAGAAAGGCCCAAGGCCGGATTCGAACCCACAACCTTCTTGCTGTGAGGCAGCAATGCTAACCACTGTGCCACCTTATGATATATTTGTTCCTTATATCTACAAGGTTTCAAAATACCTCACTCTTTAGCCAGCCAATCCAGTACCTGCACTCTCTGCTGATGGAGCCATGCACCAGTGATCCATTCAGATGGTGCCTGGCTCCATCTGAATCATGTGGAATCATTTTCCTGGAAAATGCAGACTCCCCTGGTCTTTCTGAACCATTGCAATATCCATTACAGTCCCATGACAGTTCATAAGAAAGAGACGTTTGGAGGATCAGATTCATGCGAATTCAGAATTGGTTTCTGCTTTGCCTTTCATGCACTGAAAATCGACTGCATTTCTCCCATTTTTAATTTTATTACTCACTGTTGAGGGTGACATGCCAAATATTCTACCCATTTGTCTTTAGGCAATGATGTACTCAAAATGATGGTGCTATGATTCTGTCTTGTCTGAATTTTGATCTCTGCCTTGCCTTACCATGCTTTGTATTGTGTATTGTGATTTGGTTGCCTGGTTATGTTCAAGTTTTGTCTTAGTTTAGTTTTGCCATGTTTTTGTTATTGTCACGTCTTGAATTCTTGCCATTATCCACGTTTCTGTTTCCAATCCGGTCCATGTTTTTGCTTTTGCCCATGCATTGCACTTTGTCTCCCCCTGTCTGGTCTCATGTCATGTGATCGCTCACTGCCCCAGTATTGTGTGCCACTCTTTCGGGTGATTTAATGATTTCTCAATTTCAACCATTCCTTCCCATCTCATTCACTTCCTTCCACTTGCTTTTCTATATTACTAACCAGTACTAACAGTTTGCTATTTTTGCTATAGTTACTAACCTAAACTAATTTTGTATATAATACTAACTTACTAACGAGCGCAAGGGATTGTATAGCTGCACCTTACTAATTGATTAACAAGCTCTCAGCACTCGCCCTGTTCTAGTCTCCGCCTCTAGCCTTTACCTAATCTTCTCTGCTGCGTTTCATCGGATCCTCCGCACCTGCTCGTGCTGTCCTTTCTCTTATTATCTGTGCACGTTAGAACTCCCTAACTGGAGCTGTGTGTTCTGTCTGTAGGCTGTCTTGTGATCCCTGTCCGCGTTTTGGCTTTAGCCTATTTCATGTGATTAGGTTCTCCCTCATGTTTGCTCCTCTGTAATTAGTCTGATTTCCTATACCAGTTGTCTGTTTAGCATGTGACCTCCCGTATGTGTATATTAGCAGTCTTCTCACAGCAGTTCCCTGTCAGAACGTTTCCCTAGTTTACCTGTGCTGCTCTCGTTTTCGCCTTGCACTCTTGTTGCTCTTCTGACTGGACCATCCTCGACTTTTGATTTTTGGCTCTGTTTTGGTACCTTTATCTGCATCTGTTAACGAACCCTTTTTCTGCCCGACTACGAATACTGTTATTGCTGTCTTGGTTTTTCGACTCGGATTCTGCCCTGTGGATTGTGACTTTTGGATTGTGGACTTTATACTGTTGCCTTTTGCCCTGCGGGGCTTTACCCCCCTCGCTCAATAAAATCACTCTTGCTGCATTGCTGGATTCTCGCGACTGGTTCCTGAAAGCATCAGTTAGCAAATTGGTGAGGCCTGAATCTTTGTTCTAGAGGAAAGAGAGGGGTTTTTTTTCTTCGATGTTTCTTTTACATCACATCAAGATGAACTCATCTGCTTAATGTCAGCTGTTTCAAATCACCATATTTCTGCAAATTGACATACCACTGTTAGTCCTAAATTTCCCATGAGTGAGTATCAGATTTAAAGTGAAAAATTAAATTAACAGGTAAAAACAAGAAATAACATGCCAACTATTTTTGTTGTAACATTTTCAATATAGTTGACCTGGAGGGTTAATGGAAACAACTCCTTACGCCGCTGATCTGCGCATTTGAGACATCTCAGGGGCGGTTGTTAACGTAATTTCTTTAGCGCCCATAATGAGTATATTTCCATCCGAAATATATTTGCCGTTACAACTGTAACAAAGTCATTTTTGATGATCAGGTCTATATTTGCAAATTAGTCTTGGTTTAATTGCATAATATTCATTGGATTTATCCTCTGGAGCGGGATTCAAATGCTCAAATAAAAGTCCCCCCTGATATGACAGACAAAGCTGCCACAGTTAAGGAGAGTGGTATTTGAGAGGGGGATTTAACTGAAGCTGACCATTCATGAAGTAGCTGCACAACAGAAAATTAAAAGAGAGAAAGAATGTATAAATGGCTGGACATTGCTACAACATATGGACACATGTTTTTACGTAATAATGTGCAACAGAAAAGAATGAAAGATCAGGGCTTTTCTGAGGAGAAAGCGCTGATTTGAAACAAAATGGAGACGTTGTGTGAAGGTCATTCAGAGCAATGATTGTCTTGGCAAAAGCTGTAGCAGAAGACTTGATAGGCCACATTTTGAACTATGACAGGGTATATGGGAACAAGCCATTCAGGAAACCCTGAGGCACTGGCATGCGTTTTTTTCTGGACTTTTCTGTGTAAAACAGAAAAATATTAGGGAAAGGTCTGGCATGTTGAACAAACCAAATCCCAGAATGTCAGGACCCATACCAAATCAACTTTTCTGCCAATATTTTGGTATCACAGTGGGAAAGACCTCTGTTTCTTAAAGGAACACTGCCACTGATTTTACTATCACAACTAGTAACTGAAAGCAGTGTTCATCTGGACCAAAGGCATAACATTTTGTGGGGGGAAAAAATTCCCAAAAAACTATTCTTTCAAGGGTTGTAGAGTATAATCACTAACGTGATTTGACTGTTCTTAACTGAGTATCCTAATGCAGGTGTGAAAATCACCACTGGCTGCTGAAAGCAAGCTGTACAACACCGACAGAGTTACAAGTGTGTAAAGCCTGCTGCCTCTCACTCCATGCACTCAAATTATTGGTCTTTGGCTACATCTCTGTGTGTTATAATGTGAATAAATCATCATGTTTACACGCCTTCCTCTTCCAAGGCCAATGGCTGCCTTTATAAAGCAGTTCTCGTTCATATATTGACGGTGTTAGCGAGTTGGAGAAAACGCCTCGTCACAGATGTGCTCCAACAGATGATGATTAGTGTTTGATTTTCAGAGTTTGATGCAAATGAGAACAGCTTTCTGATGCCGTCTGATAACACTTCAGCTTGTATTTCAATGGCACTCAAAGCAGTCAATTACTGCCGCCACCTGTGCCTGGGCTGGTACACTGTCTCCTGACATTAATGCGGATCCACTATTTCTCAAAGCAGGATGGCCAGGTTTGCTGGAAACCCGCGCAGAGTAAAACAAGGTATCCAGTCCTAATTCAGCCCATGATCCAGATCTGAGAGGGCTCGAGGAGTGGACCACATCAGTTATCCGGCAGACACGGTTATCTTGCTCCGCGAAACAGGGCTCATTTCACTCAAACGATGTCAGACAGTGAAGTCGTAATCACCTCCAACTGGCAGAAAGATTACAGCTCTCTGGTTTTTTTCTGTATTTAGAACAGGGGAGCACTCTGTGTTCGCTTCCCTGGCCTCTTCTCGCTCATTTTTCTTCATAATGGAACTGTCAGCGGACCGAGACACGGAAACCGGGCAAAAGCCACTCCCTACCAGGCCCCAGCAGCAGCCAGCGACTGGGCTAAACACCCTCTGCTTCAGGAAAATAAAATTTCCCTGTCGGCAGCGACGCGAGGCCATCCGTCAACCGCTAACTACCCTCTGAGGGGCGCAGAGGGGGTGGAGTTCCCCCTCTGTATGGTGCTGTGGCAGAGCCTGATTTTGGTGCCCATGCCTCAGCTCCTGATGCCCAGGTCACCGGTTATGGACCAGCCGCCATTCGTACACAGTAAAAAATGGAGTGTCAATTTTGCAGTGTAAACCTATTTTCCTCTGGATAGAGTAGTTATAGCACTATGCAGAGTGAAATCGTCTAAATGGAAGTGTGAAAAGTGAGAGTTAATTCCCACTTCCACTCAAGGACAAAATCTACTCTGCAGGGTGATGATTCCCTATTGTGTTAAATATGTTTACACACCTCATTTTGACACGAAATAGAGTAAAATTAACTCTAAAAATCTTACACTGGCTATAGAGTAAATTTTACACTGATTTTGAGCGGGACCAAATGTTATCTGACAGAGAGTTAAATTCAACTCTGAAAGAGTAAAATTGACACTATGATTTTTACTGTGTAGAGATGTGTTGCTAAATGTCAAACGGCACTTGGAGCCTGTGTGCAGTGTCTGTGTTGCAGAAACCCCATCAGCAGAGGATTTTAGTCGATCTCAGGATCAATCTACATCTTTAACCACTCACACCGATTCTGGACACCTGCTGTCTATTTCACAAGCATTTATGTGAATAATATAAAGGGGATCCATTGGGTAAATGCCTTTATGGGGTCAATACGGGCAATAAATATCCCCAATGCAAGTAACAATGCTACCTGCTGATAGGACATCAGCGATTTCAACACAGTTTTCAAAGCCGGAATGTGGCGGGAAATTATGATTTCTTCCTAAGGAGTAATATGCTTCTGAAAACATTTCTTGGGAAATACTGCCTATACAGACACTACTGTTTAGAACAAGAATTGAGTATATAGTGCACAAATACAGAAGATGCAAAGACCTCGCACCACTGACCAGGCTGGCTTCATCACGCTCTAAGCAGTTTTCATGCAGAATATGCTAAGTGCCAGAATCACTGTGAACAAAAATTTTTTAGCACCAGAGCCCAATTCTCACCCTGAGCCCTGTTATGGAGATGGTATATTGCACGCCCATGCACTCAAAAAGATATTAGGCTACTGTTTCTTTTTGCTTTTTTAAACTGGAGAGGATTATTTGGTTTTGAGTTCCTGGAACAGTTTTCGGAGTTGACGAGCCCAGTCGGAGTTGGCAGCTTGTGTTTTAATGGCGATTAGATGTTATGCGAGTGTTTTTGAAGCAACATTTTAAATTCATTGTTGTATGACCTAATTTAGTATGTCTTGTCTAGCTGTTGTCTTTCAAATAGTTTGCTGCCATTTTCTCCACTTCAGCCCGGTAAAATACGCGAAGATGTGCTTAGCGGAGCAGCGCTAATACCCTTATATGATGACATTCCAAAGTCCCAAAGCAGATAGAATCTATTACTTCTAAACGAACTGAAATTGCGGGAAAGGCTGCAGCAGCTTGCTTCCAACCCAGTCATCTTTATGAAATACCCACCTGGAATTTATGGGAAGCCCCTGGCATTCTCTCCAGCTGAGAAAAAAAAAATCGATAACTTCAACAGTGGCAACATGCGAGCAAAAAAAAAATAAAAAAATGAAGTCTACTGAATCTAATTCAAAGTAACAGTGACGCACAGGCAAATTGAATTTTCTCTCCTCTACTGTGAGTATTGCAATATTTATATATTTACCCATTATCAATAATGAAGTCAGCACATTGCGCGGTTGTCTCTCATCTGTGTGCGACTGCGCCCCATTAGCAGACCAAAATAACCTCAGAATAGAAGAAAGAGATCTTATTTTTGGCGCCTCGCGGCGATTTCGGAAATGCGTTTGTTCCAGAGGAAGAAGCCCTGAGTTCTGTGCAAGTAATGTCCTGACCTACTGTTTATAATTGTGTGGAGGGCACATATCACTTCTATCTCAGAACAACCCTTTTAAAAATTATTTTAAAGCTGTTAGTCCAGTTCTCATACACAAGGAAGAATTATGAGCTATCACTTCAAAGTCTGTACATTAAGATTAACTTCGGAATTCTATGACATTCTGATATTGCGTATATATCAACATCAGATCTCAGAGTAATGTATCTAGCCTAAGAAGGCAGCTATCAATTGCCTTGGCAAACCTTCTTCGTACATTAGGTGACATAACTGGGTCTTCTTATCTTTTTTTTGCGGAAAGACTGTGTAGCGTCTACTTCGCTGTCGGCAGGTATTCTTGATATTCTATTCCTTCTGAAGAAACTTAAAGGTGTACTATGCAAATTTGTTTACTTTCACTTATGTTGACATTCAAATTAAAACAAAACAGAGGTAGCTCGCCCCTCCCTCCCATAGTTCCAGCCTTCCCACGCTTCCATAACTATCAACTCTTGTTGGTGATTGGCCGGGATGGTTTATTATGTTATGGGGCACAGCCTGTGCCCCCTGTGTTTATTTGCAGTTTGTGATGCCCGTACAGTCTCCAGAGCCTGGGTTTTTTTAACAGTGAATTTAGGGGCAGGCAGCTAGTGGATCGTGGAGAGATGTCGGCGAATTGAGACAAAAACATAATCACACAGAAAGTGAACAAACTTGCAGAGTGCACCTTTAAGTCCTTGAGACAAAGATGTTTTGTTCGTAAACGACCCATATTAATCGCAGGTGCTTAGCGCAGGAAAAACAGCCAACGCCGCGGTCCTCATGTTCCATTCTCTCAAACAAGATCCAATAATGTGGTTGTAAACGGATCTTATTCTGATTAGAGATTTACTCTGACGGGTGCAGTTTGCAGCATTTAAGAAGAGAAGCGTTTAGGGGAAAATAGCCCCTTGATTTATTGTGCACTCGGAGGCAGGTGGTTCTCGTGATCTTTTGTTCAGTCTCATTACCGATAAGGGCTGTGAAACCGCAATTCTCTGTGCAGTTCGCAGTGAGTTGCTCGCTCCCGCCGGTTTCCCCCGTTAAATTTCCCCGATGCTGCTTGGCACCTCTTTCTGTGAGCAATTTACAATTCAGTAAATTGGCTGGGTTTATAAAATGCTATTTCAGATGCTGCATTTCTCATGAAAAACCAATGCTTCAAGATCTAAGTTCTGAGCAGAGTTCAGATTTGACTGTCATGAGCATGATGGGAGGATAGCAAGATAGTGAGAGAGACGTATTAATAATATTTAATACACTGGAAAACCAAATGTTTAAGTTCTGAACATAACATTTTTTAAACGCGTCAAAGTAGCCTATTTAGATTCAGTTTTCAAGTGTTTTCAACAAATTTAAAAAACCTCAATCACAATGTCCAATAAATATCAGCGTTTTGAATGAGAACACCAGTTTACAAAAATAATCACCAGGCATTCAGCTTTGACACGCTGGTGTTTAGATTGTAGATTGTTCCACAGTTTTACAGTTTAGGAGCCTGGACTTTCATTTGAAGAGACAGAGGTCCATAATTGAATGACAGACTGTGCAAAAACCACAGAGCATTTAATTGCTACAGTAGGCCTGTACACCGTTATGGGCTTCAGGAGATTAAAAAAAAGACCATATAATTTGCTGCCAGCACTCAAATGACACACTTTTAAGCATTCTAAATCTTTCTCAACGCAAGGCTCTATTAATTAATTAAGTAATTAATCATGTCAATTGCGGCATAGCCTCAGTTGGTTACTAACCAAACACAGTCCTGCTGAATTTCAGTGAGGTTTAGTACATCGGAAATCTCTGATTTGTACTTTCTCACTCTTCAATCCTTGCTTGAACCAGAGGTTTTTCTGGATCCACCATCTTGCAGGCTGTCTCAAAGCTCTTATTTCAGCTGCGAGGAGTGAGGAGGGAGTGCTGAGGAGCCGTGAGTGAGGATTCACGAGAGCAGCTGAGAGCCGTGACGTCAATCAGTAACAGCAGACGCTGCCGCAGATCCAGCTGTGCACCAGCATCAGAAACGGATGTCACTCCATGTGATGCGTCAGAGGAAAGGACGTCTCATTTCTCTAAAAACATATTTTCTTGTTTCTTCTCTCTTCATATGGTTTCCTTTTGTCTTTCCCTGCATCTCGGGTGGGAGGGACAAAGACACAAGGAAAACGTGGATGTAATTTAAGAGAATTGATAAGAGAATTGCACCTGTGATATGAATTCTTCTGGGCACGTTTGACAGCCTCCCGGTAACAAGAGCTCTTCCAGGACGGCATTCTGATGGACATTCAGATGCACAAGCCTCAGGCTTGTGAGTGGGGGGTAGGGAGGTGGACCAGTAGAAAAACGGGTCATACAGTCCAGACCTCTCCCCCAGACAGATGCCTACGTTCATCGCTTTTGGTCTCATGAATCATATATCCTTGCACTAATTTGATAGTGTGATCCTATTGTTTTCATTTTGAAAATTGGCAGTTTGACCGACATTTGTGTTGCACTTGTATATGTTTTTAGTCTTCCATCCCCTGACAACCCCCTTGATTAGCTTTAACACTAATCTTTTTAAAATTATTTAATCTTAATGTTGTGAACTAAGTGGCTTTTTTCTTTCTTTTTTGCCTTTTTAGCAATATTGTTTACCGTTTGGTTTTAATTTCATTTGGGAAATGGGTGTGTTGAATAATTGGCTTGTTTTTTAACTGGCTATAAATCCTGCTTGTGAATTTTATTACAGTCCACGAACAGCATATCCCTGCCTCTGTCCCTCATGTACAATGTCTTCTGTCTCCTGACAGAGCCTGAGAGTGTGAGGGCTAATGCCAGTTCATCACCAGCCACTGGGTATTTGTGGAGAAATGTTTTATCTTGTACTTACTGAACTGATGGATAATGAAACATTGGGGAATTTTGGGCATAACTTTGTGTGATACGCAATGAGAGACGACAACTTCTTCAATACCAGAGTTAAAGTAAAGAAATTACAACCATTGCACAGTGTTTTTGAGGACAAATGATTTGCTTTCGTGTCAATTTTTGATTTTTACTGAACATTTGAAAAAGTAAAATATTGTTTGGTGGTTTGAAGTTGAGAATTGTATGATTCCAGTGAGGTTGCATAATTTTACCTCACACACGCTAGTTCTGCAAGCATAAAACTTGAATTTCATTTTAAAAATACAAATCAAGGTGATTTTCACAAATTCCAGTTTTCATTTAATCGTTTGCGGTGAAGTCTTCATCATAGCCCAAGCTCTGGAATACTCACTAGAACAATAAACAGATTCAACAATATTTCAGCACCAGATGTTTTCTCAGAAGAGAGATCCTCAAATTATGACCTCAAATCCAGTCCTGATTTTAAGTTCCTCTGATTAGCCAGTCTGTAAACCGGACTCCCCGGTAAAGGGAGGGTGGAAAACCAGTAGATCTCGGACATCGAGGACTGAGCTTTGAGGACCAGGGTCCTAGACGATGAGACAGCTGTTTGTGTCTTGTGGTGATGAAAGTGCGATATTTCCTAGGAGAGGAATTATTTCTGAAACCTGGCAAACAATGGCCCTCTCTTGCCATTCGAAAATATCACTGAGTTTTAATAGTACTTCAGGTCTTCTTGTTGGTCATGGTCAGAGTGGACTACGATATCCAGCAGATATGAGCACGGAAAAGCAGTCAGAGCTTCTTTGCTGATGCATCTCATGAACAGTTTGCGACTAATATTTTTATTGTGTGTTTAGAGGTGTTATAATAAAAGAGGCCTAAAATGAGGAAATTCATGGAAATAGCAAACAGCTTACAATAGTGGCAGGCATTGCTAATGAGTTTCAGTTGTTTTCATTTGCATTTAAATGAAGCTATTTTTTTTCAATGTCATCTCCCCACACGCTCTATTTTCATCGTCTTAAGCACCGGCATCCTTGGCTTCAATTAAAGTCGGTCCTGGGTTCAAAGCCAAGCTTCGGCTGAGAAAACCGCGCTCAGTATGAGCCAAGATAAGAGCGAGAGACATGTAGCTGAGTGTTCGGTATTGTATCTATGAGCATTCGTTCAACCTAAATGTTCCCCTCCTAACTGTTTGAAATATTAGTAAGGGTAGAACAAAGGTAAACCTCTCATCACGGATATGATTCTGACTAACAGTATAGAAGTTTGTGCTGTCGGTGGAAGTTTTTTTTAAAAAAAATCTAACTTCCGACACTGAGCCGAAGAACATTGAGGCTGTTGTCACACAGTGTCAGGATCACCTTAATCTCATGTGGGAGTCCTTATATAAAGATGTATTTATTTTTTTATTTTACTGTTAACCGAAACAGAAGCCCTGGGAACATTGTGCCAGTTCATGTAATCCATATTAGCCGTTCCACTAGTTCTGAAAACATCCAGGATCGTGTTCCAGTCAGCGGTAAAGAGCTTTCTGTTCTGTCTTCTGTCAAAATGCACCACTGGTGATAATTATGGGAAATTATACTGAATGTTCAGGGCTGTCAAAAGTTCTCTCAGTGTACTTTTCTGTGTTTGTCTCTCGGAGTCATTTTCTCTTATTTTCTGGACTACAGGTGGTAATGACTAATAAAGTATACAAGTAAAAAAAAAAAAAAAATGAACTGTTTCATTTTATGCAGAAAAATGCAAGACAGAGTAATGCAATTCCTAACAGATCATAATATGTCAGACAATAGGATACATTAGGAACACTCCAGCATGGCTGTGTGTGAATGTTTGGTGGTGGTCGGAGGGGCCGTAGGCGCATACTGGCAGCCACGCTTCCGTCAGTCTGCCTCAGGGCAGCTGTGGCTACAAAAATGTTGTTTACCACCATCAGAGCGTGAATGTGTGAGTGAATGAATAATGAGTCTTTGAGTGTCCAGAAAAGCGCTATATAAAATTGATGCATTATTATTATTATTATTAATACACAGTCAGATGATAATTACTTCATTTACAGAAATGCTATTATTTCTTCAATTTTTATGTTACTAAATGTATTACGTTACATCTCATGCTAAAAAGAGACAATTAGCCGAAATATTTAATCCATCATCTGCGCTATATGAACCAGCACTTAACATATACAGCAGAATATACCGTTTCATGTTGGATGTGTTGTGTAACGTCTTTATTCTTTTAAAGAACTGTGAAGAAAAGTTGAATTCACATTTACATTTCATTACTGGCGATGTTTTTACATTTTTACTTGTGTTTCTCTGAAACGAGAATAGTAGCATCTGATCTTGCTCACTTCCAGGCTCATTTGTATCATGTATACTTAGTGAGGTACTGCAATTACATACACGCAGTAATCCAGGAAGATGTCACAACCCTCTTGTGAATCCCTTGTGTGTCTCCGCGCAGTTCAGCAGCTTGCATGTCTATTAAGCGCATGTGTGCAGTGATTGGTTTATGTCCTGTGTGTCTCTTCTCCCTCAGCTGAATCTCATCATGCGGTTGTGCGTGTAACGACAGCATAATGAGTATTGAAGCCCTCTAGTTCATGTGCAAGTTGGTGTATTGTAAGCTCACTTTCATGCAAGTTACCGCAGTCAATGTTTCATTCAAAATGTTTTCTGCTTCACCTAATGCAACTAGTACTTTAGTGACGGCCTTTTCCTCAGAAGGCATTCTAATCATTTAGCTGATTTTGGCTGAGTTCAAGTTAATTCAAGTCTATTCCTGTGCTTCCATTCAATCTTCTCTCCTCATCCAGTTTTTTAGGAACAAGCTTCCAATCCTGAACTGGAGCCAGGACTAGGGCTGCGTTCCCCTCAAGCAACCTCTCCATCCTCTGAAGCAGTTCAGTGCTGGCGGAGCCTGTGTTACTCCTGGCAACATCCCGAAAGTCTGGCCAGCAATTGCAGCTCAAACTTAGTTTATAACGACTGTGCTGAACTGCCTATCCTCCTCGAGGCTCCGTCCCTGCGATCCTATCCTGTGGCTCCGCCCCCACCCTCTACTGTATGGCTGTCGATAAACTACCTGTTGGATTGTGCTTCTGACTTCATGCTTGATTCCTGGTCTGGGCCGCAACAGAATTGGTAATGACAATGAAATTGGTTCTTGCCTGCATTTTATCATTAAAATTGTGTTGACCTAAATATTCCCATTTTACATCATATTGTGCCAGGTTTTTGTATGTATAAAGCTACCTTAGCCGGCCACCCAGTAAGCCCCGGCTTGAGAGACATCGATGGATAAAGAAATATTTCTGCTAACATCCATCCAGCTGCCTCTCTCAAGCCCAGGCACTGAAAAAATCTAATTCTGGGCTCAAGCAATTCTCCATTTCCAAAGTGCTTGCATCTGAAAATGTATGGGCGTAAATAGGAAGGTCATATAGGAGCATTTTTAGTGTATCCTGTTGTGTTCAGCACAGCAGCGCGAGGATTTCCTGGAAAAAGAAAAAAAAAATCACCAGCATATAGCCCAGAACTTCAAAGTCCAACATTCTGAATGCCAAGGGCTCTGCAGTCTGGCCTGTAGAAAGCTGAGGGGCTGCCTTGCTCTCCGAGACACTCAGAGAATGTGGAAGCATCTACTTGCACTGGCATCCAGGCCTAATGCCCGCCAGCACACTGGGTCTGCTCCTGTTATCCTACACACCTCCCATTACATGAGTGTCCAGTCTGGTTTAATTCAGGATTTCTGTAAACATCAGCACATGCCCACACACACACACACACACACACATATGTTCATCTGTGTGTGCTTGGATGTGCACAAACACACGCACACTGCGATGTGGCACAGAGTTACGCACTACTATTGAAGAAAAGAATGTAACATCCATCCAAATACTGTGCTCAACCAATGAAAAACATAGTATATGGCTGGACCATTTATGGTCCATTAGAAAAATTGTGGGCAATTTGTGACAGGAATGGTCAGTGATGTGGTCTATAATGTTAATTCCTGCTCTATTAAGTCTGCTGCAGATGTAGGTGAAATCTGTCTGATTTGCAGTCAATGCCTTCTGATGGCGTGATCGCAACTATTTACGATAAAATTGTTTGTCTTTTATGTAGACCAAAATCTTTTTCACTTTGATTTTTCTGCAAAGAATCAAATATTTCAAAGTGAACTGGGATGGTGTCGCTCATTTAAAGAATAGTCAGTTGGGTCGGAGTGTTTCACTTTTCAAGCAAACAGATACAAACAAAGTAATGTATTGTATTTGAGGGGGGGGGGGGTGGGAGAGATTTGGCGGTTGATTTTACAAACGCATATTACGCATACTCCTGGACCACATTTTGTTATCCATTATGAAACTGAATTCAAAAGCAAATTAATCCAGGACTAAACAGAATGTACTGCATGTCTCTGAAACCCTTTACAAGTCATTAAAAACTGAAACACTTTAACAAGAAGCCACTTTGTTCGTTTACAACGTTCGCAGATTTCAGTTTGACATTGCCCAAGGTCTTCTCAGCAGTCGCTGACGTGAGCAGGGTAAATACGGCCGTGATGTAATGCGGCCAAAGTCACGCAGAGACACTGAGATGTATGGAGCCCCCTGCCCTCTAAGTAAATTAGACTGCGTAATTGGCTGGATTAACTGGGACCAACCTTTTCTGATTGGTCCTCTCCCTCATCTTGATTTAAAACCCACCCATGCCAGCAGAAACATACTATCCAATCAGAGCACTCCGTTGTTCTCAGAAGGTCTAGTTCTCCCTCATAAATAAAGGTGCCCGGGCCTCATCAGAGGAGTGTTTCATCACCTGCTTCCAAAACAAGTCCCACTTATCTTTTCAGTTTCATTCCGCATTAAAGTTTATGCTTTCCACATTAAAGCGCTGAAAGCAAGGCACTGCCAAGTTCAGGTGAAGGGCAAAGTGTGTGTGACGTGATGTGATGAAGGACACCAACGCTCCGGTGAGACTGGCATGGCCAGTGTTTCCGGAACCAGCTATGCCATCAGGATGAGTTGCACACAGCTACCGAAGTATACTACCAGAGATATGGCAATTGACATTTATATTGCACTGTTTTCATCTTGTTTTTGGTGATTTTACCTTTCACAGCAGAACCCACAAAGTACCCAGACTTTACCCATGTCTTTGGACTGTGGGGGACATCCACTTAAGTCGGAGAGAAAGGAAATGTGCTAACGCACACATGCGTTAACAAAGCTGAGAGGCGACAGTGCAATCCACTGAATCACCGAACTCCTTTGCTGCACTCCACAGCTAAAGACAGCTCCTAATGATTCCACCAGAGCCACCATTAAATACGGCTAGCAGCAATCGTTGTCCCCAGCGATGGGACAGCTATTAATCTAGAGTTCACGACCTTCGCAATTTAAACTTGCATTATGCAGATTTTCAGGAGGCAGAGAAGGTACTAGACTGTAATAATCACCTGGCTAACAATACAATTACACAAAATATGACATGGAAATAGATGTCTACCCAAAAATCTAGAGTTCACTGTCGTACTTTTATTTTATTATTATTAGTTTTTTTTTTTTTACTGGTGTGCATCGACTCCATTAAGGCATATAAATATACCCCAAGGAAAAAACATTCAATGTTAAATGAAAAAAAAAAATCAAACATTGCGCTATGATCATGTCTACTGACAGCGGATGATAGATGACTCAGGCAATTATTCCTCACACATTTTATTTGTTCTGGAAAGAAAATAAATTACATCTGGAGTCTTGCTGACACTGTGCACCATGAATCCATAACTCTGTTCAATATTAGAACAGGATTTTACTTAGTTATTTTGAGTTGTTGAACGTACACAATGAATCCTTAAGGCTTGATGACACTGTGTACTAGTGAGTGGACTCTAGCCCAGCAGTTTCCCAAAAGCCGATAAAGTGGAGTACCTCCCAGGATTTCCTGGAATTTCCCCACGCAGCACTTCTTTGACATGTGTCAGAGTCAGATTCAGACTTTAACTCAATTTAACTTTAATTCTCCCTGAGCTGCAGTTCACACTGCGGATGAGAAGACAAGCAACCTCCCCAGCACTGCTGTGCTGGCACAGCCATTCGGAGATGTAGAGTAACGAACACGGGCTGTCCAGACGCACAGCACAGTCACACTGATAACCATCCACCACATCAGCACTCCAAAAAGAAGCAGCTAAGAAACTTACAACATGCCCTCCAAAACAAATTGCAGTTTTTTCGACCAAAAATACTGGCACGATATTAAGGTACTGCAGTGATATTCAAAGAATTATGGACGGGAAGGGTGACATCTTGAGTGATGCTCGAGATCTCTTGCAAATGTCTGTTTTAAATTGAATATGCCTCAGACTGATTCAGGAGGCAAAGGTTAAATAGCAGACCATAGCAGAAGTTGTCATCATGCATTATAAACACTGAGATGATCCATTTTCAGATTACTAACAAAAAGCCCAACGCACTTAAAAGCACAAACCCTGTCCATAAAAGTTGGCACGCTGTGTAAAATGTAAATAAAAACAGAATGCAATGCTTTGCTCACATTTAAATCCCATATTTACAACTCTAATTCTGAAATTGTTGGGACAAAGTGTAAATTGTGAATAAAATCAGAACGCATTGACTTTCAAATCACACCAGCCAGTTTTTTATTCACAATAAAACAGGGACAACATAGCAAATGTTGAAACTGAGAAATTTTACAGATTTATCCACAAAATGAGCTCAATTCAAATTTGATGGCTGCTGCAGGTCTCAAAAAAGTTGGGACAGGAGCCTGTTTACCATGGTGTAGCATACCCTCTTCTTATTAACACAGAGTGGAGGCGTCTGGGCATTGAGGAGACAAGTTTCTTAAGTTTAGCCATTGGAATTTGGTCCTACTCTTGTTTAATACTGGCTTCCAGCTGCTGGAGAGTTTTGGGTCTTCTTTGACGGACTTTTCATTCAATTATGTGCCAAATGTTCTCAATCGGTGAAAGATCAGGACTGCAGACAGGCCAGTTCAGCACACGGACTCTTCTACTACAAAGCCATGCTGTTGTAAAAGCTGCAGTATGTGCTTTTGCATCGTCCTGCTGAAATACACAAGGCCTTCCCTGGAATAGATGTTTGTTGCAGTAAAACCTTTATATACCTTTCAGCATTCATGGTCCTTTTTAAAACATGCAAGTGTCCCACACCATATGCACTAATGCATCCCCATACCATCAGAGATGCTGGCTTTTGAACTGTTCGCTGATAAGAGGAGGGGTGTTCTTTCTCATCTTTAGTCAGGAGGACACAACGCCCATGATTTCCAGCAAGAATGTCAAATTTGGACTCGTCTGCCACTTTGCTACAGTCCATTTTAAATGAGCTTTGGTCCACAGAACACGGCGGCGCTTCTGGGTCATGCTCAACAATGGCTTCCTTGAAGTATTCCTGGGCCCAGTAATGTCAATGACAGAATCATGCCGGTGAGTGATGCAGTGGCGTCTCAGGGCCCGAAGATCACAGACATCCAGTAAAGGTCTTTGGCTTTGTCCCTTACTCACAGAGTTTTTTCCAGTTTCTCTGAATCTTTTGATGATGTTATGCACTGTCAAGAAGTGCAAAACTGTATGGTGTTGCAAAGGAGACATAATGGCCTAATATCAGAATGATAATGGTAGAAGCCCTGCCAGGGTAGCAAATCCCATTCAGGACATTCTTTGCAGTCAACTGTAGTTGACAGGGGCTTGAAATGTATGAAAAGTGCATAAAATGATAGATATTAGAAGTCCGATTATTGAAAAAAAACCTCTATTTTCAACTTGCAATAAAATATGAATGGGACAGAAAACCATTCTAGAATTTTAACATGTTGTTTCTACACTTAAGATCTGTGTACAGGCCAAATTTGGTGATCCTAGGACCTGTCCCACATCTTCATTTTTGCCTCTGAAATTGAGCAAAAATGGCAAAATTCGAAATTTGAAGGGTCAATAATAGACAAAGTATGATAGTTACTTGCTCCATGAACAAAAGAGTGGTAGTCAGAGTGTCTGACAATATATGGCAGCAATTTGAACTATGTAGGTAAAATATCTTCTCGAAAAAAGTAAAAATGCCTTTTTTCCCATTTTGGGGCAGCCAAAATAACCATATTTATTTGATCAAACTCTGCCAAATTTTGGCCAGGTATTCTTTACAAAAATATCTGTGGGATTACCAAATTTCAGTCATCTAAGTTGTATGTCTTTCCAGTTACAGGCATTTGAAGACCTGTTAAGAATAAGGGGTGCGATTTTGGGCATGCACTCCCTCTCATATTTATGGGGCTGAGGGTCACAATTTACATCAGAACCCTTAGAAAATTTGCAAATGTTCTCAAATATGGTCACTTCACAACTGGTTAAAATTTGAAGAAATTCTGAGACATCAACTTTTCTGCCATTTGTTGATTTGACATGGAATGACCCTATTTGCAAATCAGGTGTTGTCTCAAGCACAGCTAATGCAGCTAATCAAGAGCCTATCATCAGGTTTGCTTGAGATAGAAACATGAAATACTTGCACTCGGTGCAAATGTCAGTGACATTTGATTGGTTATCAGAAATATGGCTGTCAGAAGAATTGTCCAAAAACCTAATAGAGGAGATCATTGCCCGGCACTAACAAGGAAAAGGATACAAAAAGGTAGCACAGGCACTGAATTTTCATAGAGATACAGTTGGAAGCATAGTTCGCAAGTTCAGAGTTAAAGGAAGAGTGGCTACAGTACCAGGATGCGGCAGAAAGAGGAAGCTATCAATGGCTGTCACCGCGGCAAGACTTGGAGACAGGGGCCACTGAGGTTTCTGTTTGCACAGTAGGGCGCATACTAAACGTTGGAGGTCTCCATGCCCGAACTCCAAGACATACACCACATACACAAATCCAAAAGCACTAGCTCCAATATGCTCAAAACCATATAAAGTTAAACCATAAAGTTAAAGTTAAAACCATATAAAGTTAACCATATAAAGGGATATTGTTCTGTGGAGTGATGAAACAAAACTGAATCTTATGAATCAGTGGTATGTCAGCAGGAGGAATAAAGAAGCAAATTATGAAAAATACACCCTGCCTACAGTGAAGAATCGTGGGGGCTTTTTGATGCTCTGCATCTGCCCTGCTTCCTCTGGCACTGGAAACTTGCAAATTGTGGAGGGCAAGATGGATTCCGTCAAGTGCCAGAATATCCAAGGAGAAAATGTGATGCCATCTGTACGGAAGATGACACTTGGGCGTCATTGGACCTTCTAAAAGGACAATGATCCTAAGCATCTCACAACATCCACCAAGGCTGGGTTTCAGAAGAAGTCTGGGAAGATTCTAGAGTATCCATCACAATCACCTCACTTGAACCCCAAAAAAAATCTCTGCTGGGATTTGAAGAAGACAGTTGCAGCACATAAACCCTTGAATGTTAATGAAGTGGAGGCCATAGTCCATGAGGACTGGGCTAAGATTCCTTGGGAATGCTGCCGAAAGATGTTGTCTGCCTATGCCCCACTTCTCCAGCAGGTCATAGCGGCATAACAGTGCTCTACTAATTATTAAAGATGATTGTCGTGAAGGGGTTGAATAATTCTGAGCCTGCATTAGTCATTAAAAGTGGAATTTTGTGTTGAATTTGGAGAAGCAACTTATAATATTTGTTGTGTTGAGCCATTTAAATTGTTCTTGTTTCACTTGTTAATCGCAAGCAGCTGAAAGTTTGTAGATTTTGCCAGTAAACCTAATTTGCAATGAGGGTTTAATAATATTGAATGCAACTAATATATACAGTGCTATGAAAAAGTATTTGCCCCCTTCCTGATTTCTTACTTTTTTTGCATATTTTTCACAGTTAAATGTTTCAGATCAAACAAATTTTTAATATAAGAAAATTATAACACAAGTAAATACAAAATGTGGTTTTTAAATGATGATTTCATTTATCAAGGGGAAAAAGCTATCCAAACCTACCTGGTCCTATGTGAAAAAGTAATTGCCCCCCCCTTGTTAAATTATGAATTAACTGTGATTAAACACATTTTTTGAGTCCAGTTTCACTAGCCATACTCAGGCATGATTACTGCCAGACCTGTTGAATCAAGAAATCACTTCAATACCTGTCTGATAAAGTGAAGTAGGCTAAAAGATCTCAAAAAGCAACCTGTCACGACGCAAACTACAGAAATGAAAGAACAGCTGAGAAACAAAGAAATTGACATCTATTAGTCTGGAAAGGGTTGCAAAGCCATTTCTAAGGCTTTGGGACTCCAGCAAATCATGGTGAGAGCCATTATCCACAAATGGAGAAAACTTTGAGCAGTGGTGAACATTCCCAGGAATGGCCGGCCTACCAAAAAGTGCACATCAACTACTCATCCTGGAGGTCACAAAAAAACCCTAAACAACATCTGAAGAACTGCAGGCCTCACTTGCCTCAGTTAAAGTCAGTGGCCATGATTCAACAATAAGAGAGACTGGGCAAACAGAGACTGGGCAAAAAATGGGCTAAAAGTCTCACATTTGCCAAACTACATCTTGATCCCCAAGACTTTTGGGAAAATATTCTGTGGACTGACTGTTGTGATCTGTGATTTTCTGCCTGTCATGTTTAAGTTCTGTGCCTGGCTCAGCCATGTATGCTTTTTGTGTATAGTGACCACTGCCTGCCTTATGACTATTCTTAGGATTGTGTTTTGTGTTTTGGCAATTTAGATTTCTTGTTTATTTTTCATGTTTAGATCATTTGGTTTCCATGCCATGTTTTCATTTCCATGCTTTGCACTTTGTCTCCCCTGTCTTGTCATGTGTGTATCTTTGCTCACGGTCCCTTGTCTTGTGTGCCACTCATTCGGGTGATTTATTGGTTTCTGGGTTTCAATCTTTCATTATCTCGTGTTCTTCCTTCCTCTCTTTAACTGTCTTACTAACACATACTAACAGTTTATTGTTTTTGCTAGATACTAACCCACACTAACCTTGTATATTTGGACTAACTTTCTAACATGCACTTGGGATTGTATAGCTGCACATACTAATTGACTAACAATCTCTCAGCAGTCGCTCAATTCTAGTCTCCGCCTCCTTGCCTATCCCTAATTACCTCTGCTGCAAGTTTCTGTGGATTTCCACTTATACTTTGTGCTTTCCTTTTCTTTTATCTTGGCACTTTAGTACTCCTTAACCGGAGCTGTTGTTTTGTACTTAGGTTTGTCTTGTGATCCCTGTCTGCGTTTTGGCTACAGCCGAATTCATTTAATTAGTTTATTCCTCATGTGTCTCTCCCTGATCATTGTCACCATTGATTGCACCTGTTCTCCCTGGTCATGTGTTCACCCCGGATGTGTATATAAGATGTCTGTTTGGTTCACACTCTTGTCAGATCGTTCTCCCTAGTTTTCTTGTGCCACGGTTCTCGCCTCGATTTCTCAGTGTTTATCTTTCTGACTGGATTGCCTGACTTTTGATTTTTGCCTCTGTGTTTTTGGATTACTGTTGCATCTGTGTGTTTTGACCATTTTTCTGCCCGACTACGAGATCTGTTTGCTGCCCTGGTAACGATTCGGATTACATCCTGTGGATTCTGGCTTGCTTCTCTGATAGAACTATTCCTGTGTACCAGACCCATTTCTGTCTGACTACGATTACTGTGATTGCTGCCCTGGTTTTTGATACTATTTTTGCCCAACTGGATTTTGACTTTTGGATTGTGGACTCTGTACTTTTGCCTTCTGCCCGGCGGGGGTCCTCCCCCTTTATTAATAAAACAAGCTCTACTGCATTTCCTGGTTCTCGCGACTGGTTCCTGATCGCACCATTACACTGACGAGACGAGACATAAGTTGAACTTTTAGGAAGATGTGTGTCCCATTACATCAGGCGTAAAACTAACACAGCATTTCATAAAAAGTACCAAAAGTACTTATCATACCAAAAATCAAACACGGTGGTGGTGTGATGCTTGGAGCTGCTTTGCAGCTTCATGACCTGGACGACTTGTCATAATTGATGGAACCTTGAATTCTGCTCTCTGCCGGAAAATCCCGAAGGAGAATGTCCAACCGTCAGTTTGTGATCTCGAGCTCAAGCACACTTGGGTTATGCAGCAGGACAATGATCTGAAACACACCAGCAAGTCCACCTCTGAATGGCTTAAAAAAACAAAATTAAGATTTTGGAGTAGCCTTGTCAAAGTCCGGGCTTAAATCCTATTAAGATGCAGTGGCACGACCTTAAACAGGTTGCCATGCTCAAAACCCCTGCAATGTAGCAGAATTAAAACAATTCTGCAAAGAGTGGGCTAAATTTCATCCACAGTGATGTGGAAAATGAATGAAAACTATAAATGGATAAATGAACTCATTTAAAAACTGCATTTTGTTTTTACTTGGGTTGTCTTTGTCTAATAAAATTTGTTTGATCTGAAATATTTGAGCGTGATCAATGATCTGAAATATTTGAGCGTGACCAACATGCAAAAAAAAGAAATCAGGAAGGGGGCAAATACTTTTTCACGGCACTGTATATATACACACATACACGCACACACACACACACACACACATATATATATATATATATACTGTATATAAGTAATCTATTGCACATGCATAATAATATTCATCTTACAATGATGCCAGCTAGATTAAACACGTTACATATAGCATAAATTAGTTTGCTAAACATATTAGCAGTGCGTAATGCTCAAATCTGCCACGAACTTCTCAGATTCCAGAACTATAAAAGGATCAACATTCTCATCATAGAAACAGTAATACCAGCGCTACTGTTAAAATCCCCTCAATATAATGAATTCGGAAGACGACTTACATTACACTGTCACTAACAAAGGAGAAAAGAAATTAGCAATATCAGAAAAAAATGGGTCGCAAATAAACCTCTTTGAGCAATTGGCAATGCTCAGAAAAATTGCCGGATCTAGCTTTTGCAATGAAAATTCTTACACTTCCGAGACTACCACACTTCCCATGCGCAACTTGCTAGTGCTTAGTTCTGTTGCATGCGCATAAAAACATTGAACAATAGCGATCTTTTCATCACCATCAGCGCTTTTTAAACTCTCCTGGAGTACCACTTCTCCTGCATGTTTTAGAGCTTCGCCTGCACCAGCACCGGTGAGTCAAATGATCAATTTGTTACCCGTGAAGGTGCTTGATAATGAATGAATCATTAGAATCATCCGTGCCAGCGGGGGGAGATCTAAAACATGCGGTACAGGTGGTACTCCTGGTGAGGTTTGAGGAGCACTGATCTACATCATCTGTGATTGTTGACGGCAATGCCAAAAATTATTCTAGAAATGATATCAATCACCTGAATATTGCAATGGAAGGCCCTTCGCAAAACTTCGAGAAAATGACCGTTATCCAGCTGAAAGCTTCTTAATACGGCTTCTATGCTCAGTGTCATGTAGCCAAGTATCCCTAACCACGCACACTAAAGCAGCTCCATGAGACTGGAAGTGAATCGGTCACCAAAGTACTCCATAAAGCACTGGAAATGGGGCGTGGCTGCAACATCAGGGCATTTTTGTATATTGACAATTGCTCAAATGAACCAATTTTAGTGACCAAAACAGCTCAAAACGAGTGGGAATGCAGTAGAGAATGAGTAAAGCTACGGTCATTCGACGTTATTGTCCCTTTACTGCCAAAGTGTTCCTCAGCCTCTCACTGGCTAACTCTTTTTGAGCGATGGAATGATGATAATCCTCAATTTATTTATTTATTTTTTTGGTTTGGTTTCGTTGTCGTTATTTTTAGCATTTAATACTGTATTTAGGGGTTTACAGCTGTGGCTTTCTGCTCTGTGTATGATGACCGTCTTACTAATTAAACTTGTTGAAAATATGTATGTTTACTAGTGTATTTGTCTGGATAAAATGATTTTAACATAATAGAGATTTGGCTCAGCCACTTACCATTTGCCATTGTAATTAAAACCTCTTGTAAAAGAGATCGTTTGTGACTTGATGAATTCAATACAATATCTGAACACATACTGGTCTGACTGTTGAAATTGCTGGGATGTGAAAAAGGGACATTCTTTTCACATTTACTACTCATGTGTAGTGTTTGAGCCATCCCAGTGATGAACTATAATGGCTACACTGTTATAAACTGCCTGAATTTAACAGTCAAGTTAACGCATCTCTTCCTTGTTATTTTAACAGTAGAATCCTGCGCACATTTGACTGAGGTTAACGCTCAACATACAAGGAACTCTGCCGTAAACTTATTATGAAACTACAGTTAAAATACAATAACTGGAAAAAAAGGTGCCAGTTTTAACTGGCAAAAACGATGCAAGTTCGTAATAGTGTATTTAGAGTAAAAATGATCAATGTCTTATTAAAACCTGCCTGCTCATTATAATACAGACTGTATTCTCACGATTGTGAGGAAAGTCTGAGCACGCACAGTTATCAGGTCTCTAAATGTATGTAGGTACAAACACGTACCCACTGGGTTGAGCTCTGTGATTATGCTTGATGAAGTCGAGTGCCTTACTGTGTTTGTGGCCTGGACATGATCATATGATGCTCTCTACCTGATGGGCCTCACTCCATTTATTTTTTTTAAAATATATACTAATTTGTTTTTGACTATAAAAAAATATTAGTGGCTGATTGTGGATGACTCTTGACTGTTTATAATTTCAAAAATAAACCCAACCGGCAATCATGACTGCTCTTAGTTCAAAACAGAGCCACCCAACACACATTTACTCCCTTTCATACAACTTTCACAACCCAACAGCCTAATATGTGCTGCTCCAAACTGTAATCCTTAAACACTTCTGTATGGTTTAATTTAGCTACAAGTGCAATTAATTTTTAGGGTCAAATTAATTTTCAGTTGAAATTACATTTTTTACATCCTTTCACAATGTAAGAAAATAAAAGTTATATCAATCAAAGGCCTTAAGGAAAAAAATCATTAAATAAACCACTTCACTGGGGAAAGGTCAATTAATTTTTCAGTCATTACAATATCTTTTCAGACTTTAATTATTTCCCAGACCATTATTGTCTTCGTGATGAGCGATGGCGTGTGTTCTGTACTGTACATTTTATTACATTCTAAAATTAGTGAACTGTATTGGCTGGTAAAGGCTATATTTGACAGCCTGCGGGCTTTGAGACTGAATCTGAGAAATGTAACTGAGAAATCTGTGAGAAGGAACCAACCAGACTCAAGTAGAAACAGCAGAAGTGCATTTTAACAAGAGTCATCAGAAGATGTCATGCCCCCACAATCTCTTTATTTAACTTATTAGGTGACATCACTGTTTAAAAATTGAGTGCATTGAGTGCAGAAACAATCCCCATCAAAAATGTCACAGAAATATCAAAATATAAGTAATCAGAGTAATGCCTGATTAATTTGCACAGAAAGTTTACTTTAAAAGTATTGAACGGTATTCGAGTTCTGCCCCGGGACCGGTCCACACTCCCATTTTGCCGAAGTTTAAAGTCGTGTCCATGGTAACATGGAAAAAGTAAAAATCAGAAATCCCAAAATAACAAAAGGCACTAGTATAGGGCCTGATTAATATGCACAGGATGTTTCGTGAAAAAATATTGAACGGTATTTGAGTTCTACTCTGGAAAAGAAAAGATACGGATGAACAGAATGACACAAGGACATACGGACGCACAGACATACTGATAACTATATCCCCCCACATTATATGCTGGGGCACAAAAATGCTGGACTCTGCTCCACTGAAAACTATAGGCTGTACAGTGCAGCCACGGCATTGATGGCTGCTCCGCTGACATTAAAGGGGGTAGTGAAATCCAAAGTTTTGTATTTTGCCTGTCTTTGTTATGTGCTTGCCTGCTATTTCCCATATTCACTGTTTAGTTATCATTCTGGTTTTTGCTTTTCTCATGCCCTGCATTGCACATTGTCTCCCCAGTCTGGTCATATGTTATGTCACAGTTTTATTCCCCAGTCTCGTGTGCCACGCTTTCAGCTGATTTCATAGTTTCTGGGTTTCCAAACATTCCTTCCAATCTCATTTGCTTCCTTCGCCTTGCTGTTCTATCTTTACTAACAATACTAACAGTTTATTATTTTAGATAAATTACTAACAGTAACTAACATTGTTTATCGTACTAACTTACTAACAAGCACTAGGGATTGTATAGCTACACATTACTAATTAACTAACGAGCTCTCAGCACTCGCTCTATTCTAGTCTCCGCCCCTTGTCTTTACTCAATTTACTTTGCTGCGCTTCAGTGGATTCTCCGCACCTGTTTAACTCTGTTCTGCCTCATTACCTGTGCATGTTAGAACTCCCGAACCGGAGCTGTGTGTTGGTTATGGGCCGTCTTTGTGATCCCTGTCCGCGTTTTGGCTTTAGCCAATTTCATGTGGTTAGGTACTTCCTCATGTCTCATGTTCCCCAGTGAATTAGTCTGATCCATTTCACCTGTTCCCTATCATAGCATGTGACTTCCCCTACATGTATTTAAGCAGTCATTTCACTACCAGCTCTAATCAGAATGTTTTCCTTGTGCCATGATCTTTTATGCCTTGTCGGCCTACTCTTTGCGTTACACTTCTGACTGGACCGTCCCTGTTTACGATTTTGGCTTTGTCTTGGATTTCTCTGCACCTGCGTAACAAACCTGTTTTGCCTGACCCTGATTGTATTTGCTGCCCTGTGTATGATTTGGATTACGCCCCAGGGATGCTGATTTTTGGATTGTGAACTCTGTACCGTTGCCTTCTGCCCTGCGGGGGTTCACCCCTCAGCTTTAATAAGATACTATATTGCTGGATCTCCTGGTTGGTTCCTGAACGCTACCTCACAGAAGCACAAAAAAAGATTACTCCTGTTAATGTCCACATTTGCCCACAGCACATCCTGCAATGCAGGCTATCCATCCTGTGCTGAATGATTGTTTAAATAACAAAAAATAAAAGATTAGCAAGACGTTTTCACTATTTTGAATAACGTTGACTGAAATAGTTTTGCATCGAAGTGAAGCATCCTTATCTGAATGAGAAGAACTGGCCACGCCTGATGAATTTGAGTGTTTTTGACGTCCACTTTAAATTTAATCTAAGTAATTAAAATCAGGTCAAGACCCATCATTTGTTTAGAGGGATGTTTTTCCCTCTATTTTCAGCTCAGCAGCTGCCAGTGAGCCACAGTCTGCATCCTGGGTTAAAGCAGTAACTGTTTGTCAGGAGAACTCATACACTGCAGTGAAAAAGTATTTAAACCCTTCCCAATTTCCTTTGTCTTTGCATATTCGTCACACTTAAATGTTTCAGATCATCACACTTTTAAATTTGGTAAAAAATTCTGCTATTAAATGATTTAATTTATATTCAGCGCCATTAAAAATGCACAGAAGAGGTATGTACTGTATTTGCGGAAAATTGAATCAATTGGTTTTTATTGCTTTTCGAGTGAGGCACGAGAGGGGAAAAAAAGGAAAAGGACGTGGTATTGTAATCCTGACGCGTGCCCTGTGTGCGCCCCAAGCACATCAGTCATAACAAACATTGAGCTGTTTGTGATGTGTACAGTGACACTTGACTTGTTCTTTTTGGTGTGGTCAATAGCCTACATAAAAAAAAATGCTACTGCATCAAGAAAATGGAACGGCTGCAGTCACAGGAGAGAGAAAAAGAGCCTTTGGCATGTTACAGGCAGATCTCAGCCGCTGAGACGTGGTGTGTCATTTGCACTGTCTCCGTTCGCCGAGAGGTAGTGTGTCATTTAGACTGTCTCCGTTCGCCGAGAGGTGGTGTGTCATTTGCACTGTCTCCGTTCAACAATCAGTCGGCTGTCTATCCGAGAATGGAACACAGGCACTGTCACTGACCGACCCCGCTGAGGGCAGCCACGAGTGACGATGGCAGCTCGAGCGCCACACCTGGTTACAGCCTGTACGTGACAGATTCCAGACAGCAACCAAAACTGATCATGAGATAAGGGGTCTGAGGCGATTGGGGGTGAGCGCAAGTACCGTTTGAAGCCGTCTATGTGAGCATCACGTGTGCACACGGGCCCTGCAGAAACCCCAGTTTTTAGCCAATTTACGCATGGCTACTGTCATGGTTTGGAGGTATTGAGCGCTTTCTTTGTTGCTCTCGTCCTGGATGATATCGTTTGCTCCCTATGGGATTCCTGGGCCAGCTGGCATTCATTAACTCATCTCTGACTGTAAAGCGGAAAAAAAGAACACAAAAGAATGCGAAAAAGAAACGAAGATGAGACAGACAAGATCAATAAAAGACAAGAACTACAAGAGAACCTAAAATCAGTCATTACGGACCACTGTGAGAGGGAAAACCACTGTCACATTGTCTTTGCTTAATATTAAAATTAGTTGGACGATCTGAAACATTTGAATATGACAAGTAAGCAAACATAGAGGAAATCAGCGAAGGGAGAAAGTACTTTTTCACACTGCTGTAGGTTAGCTACCTGAACACTCTCAGCTGATGATGCAGCAAATTTACTCATTACTGACAGCAAATTAACAACTCACAAGAGTAAATAGAACTAGTTTTAGTTCATATTCAAGAAAGATCTCAGAAACTAGAATGGTTGACTAACATTCAGATCCTTCAACATGTGAGTAAATTGTTCAAAAGACTATCATAGTCGGAGAGGCTCGCATATGTCTATTTTGGAACTTAGTTTAATATGTATCAACAGAAACTAACAGCCACAGTATTTCTGTCCTTGCTTTCTGTCCCAGGCTTCATGTTGACTGTTGTAATGAATCTGTCACCCTGGAGTAGAAGATTTGCCAGAGTAAGCGGCTGTTTCCCTATATTTTGCAACAATTCAGTGCAGCATAACTGGAAATAAATCATTGGCTGTATTAAATTATATGTTGTACTCTTGTGCAACACAATGTTTTTCTCCAAATCTAAAGTAAATTTCAAGCAGCATCTCCCACGTATTTTCCCTGATCTTTAGGACTGGAAGTGAACTTGCCCTGTTTGTGTGCCTTAAAAGTAGAATTTAGGGGAAAAAACGAGATGACTGTTTTACACAATCTGCTGCCACAATCAATCACGAAGGGCCATAACTACTTAAAAACAATATGCTTCAACATCCATTTTCAAACTCAAAGTAGATCATGAGGCGCTTATTAAGCATACAAACTTTTCATGCATATAGGTATAGAAGTTTCAGAGAAAGTCCCCATGGATGGACGGCGGGACGGACCCCAATCCAATATCCCCTGTCGCACTTCGTGTCAGGGGATTATAGTGGATGTAGGCCTGGATGAAACCTGATAACACACAGTAAAAATCAAAGATCCAGCCGAATGGGTGACGCAGCAACTTGCAAACAAACGTTTATGCAATCTGGCTGTGTGATGGTGTGAGGGGTGTCAATGAAGCTTTAAACTAATGGCAACTGGGTTGAAGCAGAATCGCTCCAGAGGAGCTACGATAATTCCATTGTGAAAACTCATTCCATAAGCTCCACTGTACAGTATCCTGTATTTCAGGTGAGAAATGAAAAGTGCTTTCCGAAACACAGAGAGAGGCTCCTGAAATGCTGCTCGAAGGCGATTAGCTGTCTATGCAGCGGTGAAATTGTGCACCTCAGTCAAACCTCGTAAACTGACCTGGGTGTATTCAGCACGACAAATTCTCCAGCGAGGCCCACATTGAAGTTTAGATGATAGGTATATTCTGTTTGTCCGCAGCATTACAGTTTTGTGCATCACTGTTTATACAGTCCTTACTGGTAGGTCCCTATGGGTGGGCACCAGAGGACTCGTAAACGTATCACTGTGCATTACATCACATTACACTACACCACATTGCAATCACATTACAGCGACTAAGATCAGGAAATGGGCTACAAAGGTGTCATCTGGAATTCAACAGGGCACCGGGGGGGGGGGGGGGGGGGGGGGGGTCGGCAATCACAGTCTCTCCGGGTATCTCACCCCATACCTCTGGACAGGCAGACAGAAAAGTGTCTGATACAACAGATACTAGAGTATTTGAAGAGTTTGTTTCCAAAACGCAATATATCCATTTTACTCATTTTGAGCAAATTTACTTCTTCTATGCTGGCGCCAATTGCATTTTATGGAAGAACACAAACTTTCACCATGAAAAAATACACCTTATAGTGTGAATTTCAAAAAACAGATTTTTACACCATCTGTAAGAAGCACAGGGCTATCGCTCTATGGCAGAGGTGCACAACAAGGGCCGGTCCCCGGTCTTAGCACCAATTTCTGGCCTTTAATTAGTTGATCATGTAAATTAGCCAAACTATTTATGAAATCTGACATTTCTGGGGCATTTCTTTAAAATATCATGAATGACCACCGAAGACTGTTCTTGTCTCCCTACATAAAACATTTTTTCTGCGATCTAATCTTTGCACAACTTGGTGTATACAACCAATTAACTCCATTAGTCAGGGTAATTGGTAGAAATAAAAACCTGCATACACACCGGCCCTCCAGGACCAGAATTGCCCACCCCTGGTCTATGGTATTATCTCAGTTTTTGTAATTTTGGAACTTACTGCATTTTGGAAACCAACTTAATTTTATTCATGGTTTGTCTACTTATTTTTAAGTGTATATATCAGGGACCAAAGCACCTGCTGTCCCTGGGGAAAAAGGCAATATTACCAGGCATTTTAAAGTGTAAATAATAGCAAAGCCAAACCAACGAGACAAAAAATAATAAAGATTAACAAAGATGGGAGTAAATATTCATCACTAACCTAAGAAAACAAAGGCTAATGTTCTTTCTACTGTTTAACAACTGTATACTGTTCTGTATCTGCATGCAAAGTCATAATAAACACGATTATACACATTTCATATGTTAAATTATTTCCAAACTATGAGTAACTGCTTGCAGCGCTTTTATCACGCTGGAAAAGAATAAAAACTCTGGCACCATCTTTGACTTGTGGGCAAACTCATTCCATAGTTTCGACAGCTACAGGAAAAAAAAAAAACTCTTTGGTCACATTTTGTGGACCAGAAACTTATATTGCAATCTATTCTAGCTGTAGGTCTAGTTTTTCTTGTTGCTGTACTTCACGCTGCTCAGGGCTATGTTTAGAAATGGAGAACATGGAGTCATTCTCAGGAATGCCTCTGACCTGCTGCTTATACATGTATAATTGTGCCTCTGTGTCCACAACAGAAATAAAATAAAAGCTTAGATATAATGGGAGTATCTGATACATAGAAATTTTAAACTATCCCTGTAGTATCACATTAATGCTAACTCCAGTGGAACAAAGAGGAAAATAGCCAAACCCAAAATAACAATAAAGTCCAGCTTTAAAAACTAGGAGCCTCTGCTCAGTGGAAGTTAAGTTTCACAAATTTGCACCATAAAAACTAAAAGCTGCTCATCATCCGGTCATAAAAATGTAAAAAATGTACACAAGGACTAACATCAGGCTCCTCTTTAAAATGTCTTGGAAAAAAATAAAAATAATAAGACAGAATGACCTTCATTTTTAAAGACTGTATGTGCACCCATAACTACACATATAATGAAATACACTTAAAATTTCAATCAGCCTCCTAAATAAATAAAAGTAAAAGATAAAATCATTAGAAACTAGCCAAACGAGAGAAAGTGGCTCTGGAGCACCATCAGAAGCGTGTGTATGAGGCCGTTTAAACTCGAGTATTCCAGCAATTAGTGCATCCGTATTTTTCAGGGACTAAAGTCCACTCAGTGGATGACGAAACGGGATTAAATTTTGATTCTTTCCATTTGAGAGTCATTCTGATTGTTCCCTTCCAGGTTGGCCTTTTTCGATTTGTATTTTTAAGCATCGAATAAGGGCCATTTACTCGATCGTTTTGGGTGGCCTTCATGATGCCATGCTCATCATGCAATGAATCGGGCAGTGCACTGATGGACTGTCCTGAGTTCCGCATTCATGCTCCAACTTCACCGGTAAAAACTCCACGGTCGTCTCTTCTCCCGCAAAGCGAGCAAGGTCAGTGTTCTCCACCTTTCGGTTTTGTCAGTCTCCACTAACTCTCGTTGAAAAATGCAGGCATCAGTGCCATTTCTAAATCCAAATTTAACGGTTTATCCAACATTTTAATTGTATCGTGTTTGTTAGCAATTGGCAGTTCATTGGAATTCTCAGACAGAAACGCTTATTAAAAATAATTAATGCAATAAACTCAATCTAGAATGTCCGCATTTTCACCGCATGCTTACTTCATCGTTATGGGATTATAAAATTACCGAAGGGGCACATAAATCAGTAAACATGCAGTCAGATATTTTAAAGGCACGGAGCATGCAAAAAAAAAAAAACTTGCTGAGCCAGAGTTTTAATGTCCCGGTGTATCTTGCCAGAAGGAAAACAACTGGGCAGCACTGGCTGACGAGGACCTTAGACAATATTTAAGGCCCCTCTGCGGCGTAATTGCAAGTATAAATAGGTTCTATTGGACACGAGTCTGTGCTACTTATCTTCTTTGTCCGGCCCGCAATCTTGCGAATGGCCTTTGCAGCCGAAGTACCGAACACG
Organism: Gymnothorax reevesii; assembly: GCA_029721435.1. Classification (NCBI taxonomy): domain Eukaryota; kingdom Metazoa; phylum Chordata; class Actinopteri; order Anguilliformes; family Muraenidae; genus Gymnothorax; species Gymnothorax reevesii. The sequence goes on along the minus strand of CM056581.1, from coordinate 43,468,505 downwards.
ATGGTGATGCATCAGGTTAATGTACTTAATAGGTGCGATACCACAAGTTCGGGAGAGTCTTGGAGTACAAACCAAGTGCTTTTAGTCACGTTTAAGTCAACTGCGCTGTATCACATCATACATTAAAACCAAGGCTCTTTTGCTCTCTCGGCTGCGCTCTAAATTCGTATTGGCCACCAGATGGCGATATACTCCTTCGTGAATGATCAACTCCCATTCTGCGTGAGCCAAGTTTATCATTTAAAGTGATCACAGATTTCAAATTTCTAAAATCAAGGCACTATACTACAGGACTGGTTCAAACATACTTTATATCACAATACATTATATCTCATGGCTTCAGATGTGAACTGGACAGTGCCAGTGCTGGTAGATCCTGTGGCTGTGATCACCACAGAGTGATGAGCAGTTGGCAATCAAGTCTGATAACGACACTCAGAGTATGGGATAATTCAGTCAGATAGTATCCCGATGTAACATCCACTGCTGATGGACTGGCCTCCAGGGGACAGCAAGTTAATTCCGCATAAGCAAAGGTCTTCCTCTAAAACCACTCTTAGCGTGCCAAGCTACAGTCTACTACTTACAGTGAGAAGAAACGGACACACCATGTTTCAGAGAAGTGCTGGATTACAGGTTCGCCCAAATCGGTCATGGATTTCCAATTTAGGATGTGAATTACCAACAAGTTCAGTGCCTAGTGCCAAATTAGAATAAGGCTTTCATTACATAGGGTCATTATTAAGCTACCGATTGGATGTCACAGAAAGGTTTTTGTGAGCTGAAGACAGAATGAGGTTAAGTAAAAACAAACAAAGAAACAAAAAAATTACACCAGGTCTATAGCGCTTGAGTCTGCAACAGATGCCTTGGATTTCACTCATACTCATCTGTCTTGAATTGGTCTCGGATGATCTGGGAGTCCAGGAAGACAAAACACATATTCCAAATTCATCGCTAACACATCATTTCACTACGATACTTTGTTCATTTCAAAACCAGGGCTGCCTTTTAACATAAACAGAGTGAGAACTGCTGCTTCAAGCTCTATTCATTCTGGTAGGCCTTATGAATCTGATGGCTCCAGAGGTGAGTATTCCCTTTCTGTGGATATAGATATGCATTTCCATGACATGTGTTTATTATCCAAGGTCAGCGAACGTTGTCGTGAATGTGCCACCGTCACCCAGAGTGACTAATATTCTCCTGCAGTCCTTGAAACACAGATCCCTGGTCTGATTGGTAATGTGCAGGTTTTGCTTCATAAAACACACTTTTTTTTTGTCTTCATATATCCTATGCGGACCCTACAGAAAATAAAAAATGTACCTCACATATTGTTTGTTCAGGGATGAGATGAAGCCCTTTAATGTCAAGAAACGCCAGCCTATCACGCGAGATAGAATTCAAATAATAGATTTTTTTTTTTTGCCAAAGAATTATTTACACTGTCCTTGTTAAACGGTTTCATGCTGTAATTATTTGCTGGATATCTTGACCATTTCTCAATCATCGTCATGCTAGGAGGTCAGTTTTATTTTCAATTATGTTTATGCCATCAGTTATTCAGTTCAGGGCCTTTTTCACCTAATTTAGGACATCTGCTACATGCACATAGAATTCAACCGGATAATTAACTAATTAAATATTGAAGACTTCAAATGTTGCCATTGTGAATATATGATTCTATTGTGCAGAGTTTCAAGGCCATAGCAATGAAAAATGCCATCACAATTAATGCAGGTGAATAAGCCAGTCTAATAAGTACAACCAAATTCAAATATTCCTTAATATGTCTGTCCAGGTTAGACTATTTTTAGTTAAAGAATCATGAACATTATATGTGAATTTATCTTGCCCTTCACTTTGTTTTAAACGCTTTTTTTTTCCTTTTTGTTTTGCTTATGTGGATTCACAGTAAGTTTTTCTTTCCCTGTTATTAATTACTGTGTGATTATCTATAATTTGGTTCATCGATCGGTGAATCCGTATGGTCATCAGTTTGCATTGAACAAGAGAGGGGATTGAACAAGAGCTCAGAATTTAATTAGAAGTGGTACACTCTGGTCCCAAATAGCAATCGATCCGCTAGCGTCCATTGGTGACACAGGCACAATTAGACTAATGGTGATGCGGGGACAGAATGAGGAGTCTATTTAACGCTTTTGTTTGCTCCAGCCACGGATAACAGCGCAATTTTGATGTAAAGTTGTGACGGTCATGCCCAGAGCTCGCGTGGCAAGTGGTGGTAATGAAATATTGATCACGATGGGATTGAGTGGCCCGAGACTCGTAAAGCGGGTTCGTATTTAGGCTGAAGTTTGACGCAAACTCAGTTGAGGTTGAATTACCGCGGCCGCTCATGGGGGAAAGCTATCATCAAGCACACAACAGTACCAATGCGCAATAACCACAGAAAAAAAAGCAATGCGTAATACTAATAACACTATTTTGGCATTCCAAGGGAGTGCTCAAGACCTTATTGTATTTCCTATTCAAATGTTCTGCTCTATGCAAGAGAAGGACTGATGCCCTAATAAAAACAACAGAATTGTCTATGAAAACAACACAGCCCATTCTCTCTGTCAAGCTGGGCCATTTTCTTTTCTCCCTGGAGTGAAAGTAACATTGTACCACAACTGCCCAATCTCTTCAGCCCTGGCAAGCTGAGCATGCATTTCTACTTTAGGCACAGGCAATAGTAACAATGCAAGTGAAAGAAAATAATGCTTCAAGCGATTTATCCCAGACTGTCTTCAGCTGTCAGGCTTCAGCAAGTTTGCCATTTCCACTCTACAATACAACAGTGCCTTTTAAAATATTTAAAAGTTCTCAATCACAACCCTCTATTTATTTCTGTTGCATCCCAAAAAAACTTTAATCTTGCTTTTAATGAGCAATTGATCATAAAAACCAAGGTTGATTTTTTTTTTTTTTTTCAGTAATCACCATTTGGTAAGAAATGCTGATTTTGGTAATCATTCATTTAGCAATACACCACATAAAAAACAAAAGGGTTAACATACGGACGTGTTTCAGTCCCGGTAATACACAGGGCCCAGTTTTTCTGCATGCGCTGTGTCTCACGCTAAGCGCTCAGACTGATCGCTGCGTCTTCTCTTATATTCCTCCAGTTGCGGTGACTGACTGCTATTATTATGTCAAACCTACATGCAGCTGGGCAGAGAGATGAATATCACAGGCGTAGTTATATTTTAGGGGGCATTTTCCATGTAAATTAAATGGCACAAGCAGGAGTGTCATGCTGTGTCAAATAAGGTTGTGCTAGGCAATATCTTATTGAAATATAAGTCAGTCTGCATATGACTGGCAGAGCCATGGCTTAATGGAAGTGCAATTTACTTATAATTTCTCCAGAAGGTGCAGATAAACATAACAAGAGCCTTCGGAAGATGGCATACATACTCCCCAACTATGGCAAATTTGAAATGTGAAAAATTCCAAAATTTCAAAAGGCAGTACTCCAGCATATGGTTGATCGGTCTTTCACATATCCCATATGAAGTTGTAAAGTTTTATGATGATAATCATAGAGCACAAGGAATGCTGAAATATGATTGGCTGATGGCAGCCATGTTGTTTGAACAATCCCCTTGTACTATCAGATATCTATAGGACCCTTGACTAACATGAAGCCCACAAAATTTGAAGTTTACGGAGCAATTAGTTTCAGGTAAATGACTATTTGTTTGCTGTAGCGCCACCTATGGGTGGTTTTCCACTAAATTTGGCAGGCTGGAGTAATGGGCTTTAGATGAGGAATCAAGTTTGGTGATAATTGGGCATTGCTCTTCGGAGTGAGAGCTCATTCCAAAGATACAGGCCGCACCCACAAAATAGGTTGCCCTGCTGTGGCCACATGTTTTAACACAACAACTTTGTGAATGTAACATTAAAATATCTTGGTTTGAAGATGCTGTTTACCAAATTTCAGGCAAATTGGTTGTCCCATGAAGAAAGTATTAGAGTTTAAAGGTTTTACAACAATTTAACAATGGCAGACAGTCTTCCCATAAACACATGGGCATGGTTTATATGGATAGATTTTCTGCACCCACCTAATCCAGAAAAAAAAAATTTTGTTTCAGAGACCTACATTATAAAAGTTATAGGATAAAATGTAAAGTTTGTTCTTATAGCACCACCTTGTGGCTAATTAACATAAAAATAGCGAAAGGCACTATTCCAGCACGTTTTTAAGGGAAAATATCAAAAAGTTCTCAAGTTATACTTTACAGTCCAGACAAAAACTGGAGCGTTAGCTACACTACAGGTCAAAAGTTTGGGGCCACCCTCAGATTTTTGAAAAAATCACACATCAACTGTTCTTTCCTTATTTTTTGCACATGAAATCACTTCAGAGCATAAAATATAGGAAGTCAAAAGGTTTTGGGGGAATTCCAGGAGTGCTGGAGACATCTTTCTTTTAAGTTTCTCAGTATCTGTGATCTAAGCAGTCCAAATTCACACCCCACCCCCACCCCCCTGCAGTTGCATTCACAAAAAATCAAATGCTCTACCCTGATATAAGAAGCTGAGAACCAGAGTTTACCTCATCAAATTGAAAGTTCTGAGAAAAAAACAGGTTCAAAATTTATACTTTCTGAATATTCAGATGTTTACTAGGTCGTTGATAGTACTGGTTAAAAAAACTTGCAACTGATGTCATATATGTCTGATTTAAGCATACAAAATTACTGGAAAGTGTGATTTTGACAAGTTTGTGCGATAGTCTGGACAAATCTGGCAACGTCCTGAACTGTGGATGTTAGTTTGCAACATAATTGCTGGCTTGCAATAATCATTTCAAACAGCTGGCAACACCTCCATATTGACTGCCAAGCCCTGCTAATGAAGTGAATCATGAACAATATTGATGTGAGAAGTTCATTCAAAACCCTGGCACTGGGGTGAACATGACAAAAAACTGGTACAAAAAAAAGAAAAACAGTCAAAATCAACACACATCTCAGGGACTTAGAGCATAAAAATCAAACTCCGCTAAGTCAGTAACATCAAACAGATGTGTAACAGAATGCTGAAACTAGAAAATGCTTAAATTTCACATATTAGAATGTAGTTTGTAGGATCTGGTTTCTGAAATTCTGAGTTTTACAGAAGTAATTACATTATAGTAACCTCAGGCAGGAAAAACAGAATGCAATGTCAGTGAGCAATGTTACACTCAAGGTGATGCTTACGGACTTTACACCAGAAATTGATTCTTACCTGCACTTGTCATTTCACATTTTTTCACTTGCCACTTCAGACACCAGATAGTGTAACTGTGAGTGATGCTTTGAAATCATTTTTTTTATTATTTCTGTTGTCTATGAGATAAACTACAAAATGGTGCCATTAAAGCATGTAGATGTGACATTTTGACTAATTACCTAATTGATATTGAAAATTGTGTTTCTTTTTTGGTCAGTACATATGATATGCATGAGTGGGTAATTCTGATCCAGTATGAGAAGGTCGAAGAATATCTTTATTCCCACTAGTAAACCTGACTTATTCTATACCCCAGAGCTTGTTCATACAACTATGTGTCACATACGTTGGTCAATAAATTAAGCTAATGCCCTTTCTTGCATGTGTTTGAGGCAATTGAATGAATGAATGAATGAATGAATGAACACATTTTCAAAATATTGTCAAGGAAGGAACCAATAACACTCCAAAATATCATGCAGTAAACAACAGTGTTGTGCAGAAACGTTGCTTTTGCACAGCTCTATTCAGCTATGTTTTGCAAGCGAGGAGTCTCACCGCAAAAAAGGCTGTAAATGTGACTTTCAAAATTTTCGAACCACCACTGTTAGAAAATCATCATTGGCGGGCCGGTAGTCATGCCAAATTCAGCCTTTAGCAACACGCTATATTATCCCAGTGTTTAGCATGCCTGAACATCAGCTTTCATTCTGAAGCACAACAAACGCCATTTCTTCCACTAAGTACGACTCATCCACGCAGCCGATCAGCGATGAAGAAGCCCGCACCGCCAACTGGCTCTATTTGTTTAGCGACTTTTGTTTCGTGCAAAACGAAAATATGAGTGTCATTTTTATGGAGCAAGCATTGCAGAAAAAAAATCTTCCCAAGTCTATCAGTCGAGAATGCATTTACCATCAGTGGGCATAGTTGATTCTCTGCTGACCAAGGTTTTCGCTGCATTGAGCAGCAGATTCTAAAAATGGACAGTGTCTGAAACACAAAGGAGTGTTACAAATTATAATGAAAACATGTTTACATTTATGGTATTGACTGGCAGGCATTTGACTTCAAATTGCTCTGCTGTGGATATATTACATTTTGCTAAATAATCACAACAAAGTTCCCCTTTTCCCAAAATTCATTACTCTTAGATTTAGTGGCATCATGATATAGTGTTTTAACTTGGTTTGCAAGGCATATAAAAAGAAAAGAAAGCTCTTATAAGCTTTCATTTCCCATAACAAAAATGTCAATTTTCCTAAAAATGCTTCGAATGGATATAATGCATTTTGTGATAAGACTTTTCAAGTATGCTATTCATTTGGACTATTTCCTATCCATGCACAAACCAACTGCACAAGATCATAAATATGTGATAACACCAGAGTTTGGTCCTGCTGGTGTATTACACTGAAGATATTAGAGGTTGTTCCATCTGTTCCATCCACTTTTAAGAGGGTATTTTGGACTTATACTGAAATTCAAAATCTAATCTCTTCGGCTTTCGCAGTGAATGAGACAAAAATATGGCCAATGAGAGAGCAGAGGCATTTACAACAGTGGTGGTATCTGCGGCAAAAGAGGCAATATGACAAGAGGTGGCAGTATTTACAGCAGAAGGGTAATTTACCAAAATGGAGGTCTACAAGCGCTAAACTGTTGCACCCAATGGCATGACCTTGTGAATAAGAAAGCAAACTTACACTATGGTATGCAATTGTCAATTTGTCGTTTGATTACACAAACGGCTCATGTGTGACTTTCTTGCTAGGGAAGCTGAATGCATGGGCAGAGTAACAGAACTCCATCTCTCCAGTGCGAGAGGGGTTTCCAGAAGCCACGAGCATAGAGCTTATTGAATTAAAGCTTGGGAGAGCGGGAAGGCAAAAGACTGTCAGGTTCCTTTTGAAACGGTGAGAGGAAGAAAGCGAGAGAGCTTAAATTCATCTGCAAACCTCTCTGTCCCCACGAAGAGCCATCATAGCTGTGGGAATAAATTCCGCAACACACTGGCGAATAAGCTGGGTTCTGACTGAACAGGCGCTTTATTTATTACTTGGTAGTAAGGCTACTGGAGCACATATTCTGACTGTGTGGGCTGATCTTCAACACAGCGTCTCAAATGTTAATGCCCTGGAATCAGTCAATAATTATCCTCAAACTTTGACGTAAAAACCAATTCTTCATAAACTATGGAACAGAATATTCTGAGGCATACGAGGTCAGAAAACTTTGTTCCAAAGAAATTGTACTTAACTTTTATATTGAAAAATAATGAAGCACAACTGGATAAGAGGTAACAGAGTGACTCATCTCATTGGGGCTCTGTTCCAGTGCTTCCATGATGCGGTATCTGCTAAGGTTCTGTTCCAATATGTGGATGGTCCCCATGGTCTGGTATCTGTTAAGGCTCTGTTCCAGTGTGTGGATGGTCCCCATGGTCTGGTATCTGTTAAGGCTCTGTTCCAGTATGTGGATGGGCCCCATGGTCTGGTATCTGTTAAGGCTCTGTTCCAGTGTGTAGATGGGCCCCATGGTCTGGTATCTGTTAAGGCTCTGTTCCAGTGTGTGGATGGGCCCCATGGCCTGGTGTCTGTTAAGACTCTGGTCCAGTGTGTGGATGGGCCCCATAGTCTGGTGTCTGTTTAGGCTCTGTTCCAGTGTGTGGATGGGCCCCATAGTCTGGTGTCTGTTTAGGCTCTGTTCCAGTGTGTGGATGGGCCCCATGGTCTGGTATCTGTTAAGGCTCTGTTCCAGTGTGTGGATGGGCCCCATGGTCTGGTGTCTGTTAAGACTCTGTTCCAGTGTGTGGATGGGCCCCATGGTCTGGTGTCTGTTAAGACTCTGTTCCAGTGTGTGGATGGGCCCCATGGTCTGGTATCTGTTAAGGCTCTGTTCCAGTGTGTGGATGGGCCCCATGGTCTGGTGTCTGTTAAGACTCTGTTCCAGTGTGTGGATGGGCCCCATGGTCTGGTATCTGTTAAGGCTCTGTTCCAGTGTGTGGATGGGCCCCATGGTCAGGTATCTGTTAAGCAGTGAACAACAAATCGGTTGCCCGGGCGCCCAGGTTTTTCACGTGGACTAGTAAAAACAAAAAATCAGTTGCCCATCGGACAAGCCCTTTTTTCTGAGGTATATTCCTATCAAATTAGCAGTGGAATGCCAAGGTTCTTACTCAATCGGAGAGAACAAACAGCACCTGTTAAATGTGGAGTGCTCTCAGAGTGAACCTTTTGTTAATCATGAAAATGACTGAGAACTGAGAAGGTTCACTCTGAGAGCACTCCACACTTAACAGGTACTGCTTGTTCTCCCCGATTAGGTAAGACGGCAATAATTCATCTGGATGTGTATTTGCTGTATTTAAATCGACGTTATTCAAAATTGCAAACCTGTCGACCCTCACACAAGTAGCCCATTTCTGTACTGAATTTCGACCATGATTTCATCGCTGTTAGATCACATATGGAGAGAAACCGTGTCTTCAGTCGCCAGAAACGATTGAGAACTAGCCAGGACTAATTGCTGCCATAAAGGACATGTCTGTGTCCCCCCAGTTCCCAGTTCTATCTGCGCCACTGCCCAGGATAACCAGTGTGTGTGCGTGTGTGTGTGTGAATGTTTGTGAGTGTGTGTTTGTATGTGCATAGTCAATTTTTTGTATGTGTGTGTGTGTGTGTGTGTGTGTGTGTGGGTGTGGCTTTTGGTATGCGAGTAGGTGTCTGTCTGTGTGTATGGGAGTGTGTGTGTGCGTGTGTATGAGTGTTACGTGCACGATCAAGTGTGTGTGTGTGTGTATGTGAGTGAGAGTGTCTGTAAGTACATGTGCGTATCTGTGTAGTTGTGTGTGTGTGTGTGTGTGTGTGTGTATGCTTGTTTTGATATGTGTGTGTGTTTGTGAGTGTAGCTTTTGGTATTCTCCTTGTTGGTGTGTGTCTGTGTGTGCATGTGTGTGCTTGAGTACACTACCGCTTTGGGGAAAAGTTTGGGATCACTTTCAAAGTTTTGGATCAAATTTCTATGTTTTCCAAAGACAAAAAACATTTTCAGGCATTTCACAAACATTTTTTTCCATTTCTCAAACATTTTTATCCATTTTACGAACGATTAAAATTAATCAGACGATTTTCAAAGGATGAATACATTTTTGCATAGAGGCCTATTATCAGCAACTGTCAGTCCTCTGCATCAATCTCCTGGTATGGCTGCTAATCCAAGTTAAGCATTTTGAAAGGCTAATTGATTATTAGAAAACCCTTCTGCAAATGTGTTGCACAGCTGAAAACCGTTGAACTAATAAGGGAGCGCAAAAGGGAGCATGGCATTCTTGAGGTTGGTTTAGTACCTGAAGCATCAGCAGTTGTTTGTTTGTTTACAGGCTCAAAATGGCCAGAAAGAAAGAACTTCCTTGAGAGACCCGTCAGTCTATTGTTGTGCTTAGAAAAGAAGGCAATTCAATGTGAGAAATTGAAAACTTAAAATCTCTTACCATGCTGTCAGCTACTCCCTTCAGAGAGCAGCACAAACTGGCACTAACAAGGACAGAAAAAAGGAGTGGGAGGCCCCGATGCACAACTGCGCAAGAAGACACATATCTGAGCGTGTGTAGTTCAAGACAAAGACGACTCACAGGTTGTCAACTAGCAGCTGCGCAGTATCAACAGTGAAGGTGGTTTTTTTTTTTTTTTGATGAAGGCAAAGTTTTTAGCACATATTCTTCATTTTCCATTAAAATCATTATTTCTAACTCATACAATGTCAGCATGTTCTGTTCATTTGCTACATTTCCTGTTCTAATTTCATGTGTGTTTCCATGGAAAACAAGAAAATTTCCAAGTGATCCCAAACCTTTGAGCGGTATTTTATATGTTCATGGTTAAATGTGTATACATGTGTGTGATCTTGTTCTCATATGTGTTAGTGAGTGTGGCCTTTGGAATGGTTATGTTTTGAGTGTGTGTGTGTGTGTGTGTGTGCGTGCGTGCGTGTACACTACAGGCCAAAAGTTTGGGGCTACCCTCAGATTTTTAATGGTGCATTAAATGCAATGTGACCCCTTGGTTTCGGGGAAGGCAGTTATACAGCATGCCTTCTTGTTACATAAAATTGTTCACGTCCTAGTGACATAAAATCATGTAACACAAAGGCATTGGAACTCAATTATAAAACTCTGGGGTCAGTGTTCAATCAGTCAAAACAGCTTTAAAATGTAGTCTGAGGTCTGGAATTCACTCAAAGCCTACTGACCTCCTATATTTTATGCACTGAAGTCATTTCCTGCGCAAAAAATAAGGAAAGAACAGTTAATGTGTGATTTTTTTTTTTATCTGAGGGTGACCTCAAACTTTCGACCTGTAGTGTTTGTTCATAGTCGAATATGTGTTTGTGTGTGTGCATGTGTGTTTTAATATGTGTGTGTCTGAGTGTGGCTTTTGGCATGCACGTAGGTGTCCAAGTGTGTTTAAGTGTGTGTGTGTGCGTGTGTGTGTGTGTGTGTGTGTGTGTGTATCAGTGGCGGCTGGTGAACAGGCAACTGGGGAGGCTCAAAACAATCCCTTAAAATTAATGATTGGTCACAACCTGTTTTCAATCTTTCATTTAAATTACCATTTCAGAAACTCTCAACATGCAGGTGTGGCCAGTTTTGATTTATAACGCATACCGCTTATGACTCCGGACTTCTCACGCTTTTCTTTTCTCAGCGGTTGGAAGCAATGCATGTGTTTCATGATCATTTAAATGAAAATAGATCATTTTAAATGTCTTTATGCAAATACATTGCTTCCAACCCCTCCATGCACAAGGACTTCAATTCTGCGGGAGAATCTCTTGCGTTGATTGAATAATTGCTGACTACAATAGAGGAAGGTAAATATGCATTTTAAACCCACACTGAATGCCTGAGAGTTGACAGGTATGCGTTATAAATGAAAACTGGCCACACCTGATAATGTTGAAAGTTTTCTAAGTTTCTGTAATGGTAATTTAAATCAATGTCTGAAAACAGGTCGTGACCAATCATTATTTTCAAGGGATTGTTTTCAGCCTCCCCAGTTTCCAGTTCATAAGCCGCTACTGGTGTGTATGTTTCTGACTGCGGGTGTGTGAGTGCTTAGGAATGTGTGTGTGTTCGTGTGTGTGTGTGTGTGCGTGTGTGTATGGGTGCATTGAAAAAGAACAGCATTGTTCAGTGGAAAACTGCTACATGTGTGAGTTTTTGAAACATCTTTCGATGCAACTTGCCTCAGTTTGCCAAAATAGGCTTTGTGTGTGAATGTGCCCCTCAATTCGCTCAAATAAATAATTTAAGGTATTGTAATATGAATCACAGTTTTAATGGAATATGTGTTGCAGTTGCTGTCAAGGGCATTCTTGTCTCAGCGAGGCTATGTAAAGTATATTGATGCTCAGTGTCTGATATCACAGCATCAGTTCCATATGTAACATCATCTTTACTTCACTAGAGAAATGATACCAGAATATTACATCAGTGAGGAAGCTGTTAGAGATATAGAGCATTCTCCAGCTCAGCTTCTAAGAGCTTTGCTGTTTTCATTTCTGAATAAATTCTGCAGAGAAAGTGGGAAGAGGTTATTCCCAAGCATAGCAGCAGCTAGCAATCATACCACAATCAATAGATGGAGCCCTTGGTCTTTGCACACAGTTTTTGACATTATCTCTCTATTTTGGCACAAGACACTGTACTCTATATTACAATATATAGGTATTCATGGTCCCTTGTATCAAAATGTTATTTTGAGCAAACCTGGGGCTACTATCTAATAAAAATTCCTATCTATAAATTTAGCATTAGCCAGTTTCCTGCTCGGGCTGACTGTGTCTGCACAGTGCTGAGGGCTGGTGTATTTCAGGGCAGTATTTAACCCAGCACTGTTTGCTTTCAAGGCAGGTAAACAAAAAAAGGCTGAGACCGGGTGTAAATCATTAGAACGAGCTATTCAGAGATCTTTACCACCAGAAATAAAAGTCTGATGCAGCGGTCCCTGGTCAGGAGACACCTGTGCCGGCTGGCTCTTTTCTGTATAATTGAGACTCAGGAGTTCGGAAGGTGAGTTATCTGTGTATTCAGCCGCATGAGCTAATAACAGAAGTAATGAGGGAAATCACCACCTGATTCACCCAGGGCTGGATTAAATGCCCCTTGCCAAGTGCTCTTCAAATTCAATGACATGTCTGACTATTGGAGAGATCAGCCCTGACCATGTTAGCGCCTTCTCTTGATCTATTTGGTGGTCAATGCTTTTTTTTTTAAAAGAGAGGAACTGGAATTTTATCATATGTTTTTAAATGTAGCGACAATTCAAGGTCCTTTTTCTTGTTTTAGTTTTCTTTTAGCATGTTCACAAAGCTTCAGATGCCATGCTGCAAGTTCAACTTATTTTTGGCAAACTTGGCCTCCATTAAGTCAGGCCTAGAAGTTGGCGACTTGATAGCTTGGTGTCCAACCATTCCGCTTAAAATAATTGGCGGAAACAACAGGACACCAACAAACAAAAAAAGCCTTATGAAAGCTGATTATTAAACTCAGAACTCTCAGAAATCAATTTTATTCTCAGTTTTCAAATGCCAATGGTAAAAGATTACTTCTTTAACAGCGAACAGGGAGGTGGACATGTCTGAACACAGCAATGTGGTGCTGTTACCTCACACCGGACTTAAGACTGTAAAACTGTTTTCAAGACAGCCCTCATTTTTGTAAGCCTGTCCCCGGCTGGAGCTATCGTGGGGTATGTTACAGTTTTTTGCAGTGTGACAACTGCAAAGCAAGAAATCATATCCACCTTGCTGTCGCAATACAGGAGGGACAGAACAGCAAATTGCTGCACCAATCTTGTGTTATTTGTTTTGACCAACAGATTGGGCTATCTGGGATAGTGTCAACTCATCTTATTTTAATCACTGCGTTTGAAGGGGCCAATAATGTTTGTAACGATAAATAATGTTATCACTGCGACCACAGGCGAAAGTAATCCGGTACAAACCATAACATCATATTGGCATGAAAATGTCAGGCAGAGAAAATGTGCTGTTAATGGCAAGGATAATCTTGTTAAGGACACCATCCATGCATCAGTAAGGTTATTAATGTTACAAGTCAGCCCTCACAATGACAGCGCAGCAGGAATCGAAGCCCAGAGATTACATCAGAGCCCAGCTCAGCTCACACAGATAAAAATTACAGTTTCCCATGATGTTCAGCTTTATTTTCTCATAACATGCTGTGCAAATCAGGCAATGTAAAATCTTAGTGAATTGTACAGGACACTGCAATGCGACAACTGAAAAGCCAATGTTACAGCAGAAGGCTGATGTGCCTCTTATGAACTCATTATCTGTTCAGATAATGTAGCTAGCTCATTGAGGTAATGCCGAAATTATTCTGGCATAATTTGACATGTTCATTAGCCTACTAGCTTGCTACAGGTCTACAGAAAAAGGGGCAGCTCAATTCCATGGTTTTTATGTAGCTCTGTCGCTAGCTAGCTGACTAATTTAAACGCCGTATGAAGGTATATGCAAGTAGCGTAAGTGCAGTACACTTCAACTGAGCTAGAGACACAAAGCAAACAACGCTATTATAACTATTGGTGAAGTCTAGTTTTTGTCAGGCTTTGATTTAATCGCTAATAATTTTATTAACGCAGTAGCTATCTTGGTTGGCAAGCTAACTGATCAAAGTAACTGATCAATCCTACTGGATTGTACACGACCATGCAATGCCGTGCATTTTTGCATATTAATTTAGTATCATGCAACTTCACAGATTCAACCAAAATTAGCACATCTGCTACACTATATCTGTTAATGAGTGAAGCAAGAAGGTTATGGCTAGTGCCATTCTTGAGATATTGAGTATGAAATGATTGTGATTCACTCACTCACTCACTTCCATTATAGCAATATTAGCCCACTATCACAGGAAATAAAGGTTAAATATTCTTTCTCTCATCGTATTTTCACAAGACGACCCAGCCATGAAACTGAGTGCAGTTTACGCTTAAGGAGGATTAGCTAAACTCACAATCTCTTGTAGCAATGCACAGTACTTCTTCAAATAGAGTACTTCTTCCAAACCTCCTTAATGCGCAAATTGTCAAACTTGTTTGGTGATGGAAGAAAAAACTTGACTAATTTTTATACACCCACTCCTCCGGATGGGAGTATATTGCAATTGCCCCTGTCCATCCGTTGGTCCATCCATAATTTATTTTTCTGACTCTACAGACTACACTTTTTGTTGAATTCTTTTCATTTTTGCTTTGTGGACGAATGGTGATATGAGGAGAATCCGTATTGATCTTGGTGATGATTGCAAAGTTTTTCATGGAGCTGAGGCATCCAACTTAGCACCTCCCTATACATGGCTTATAGATGGAAAAGGTAAAATATAAAAAGAGAATAGCTAATACAAAGCTTGTTCTCCCTGATGCTACAGTTTTGGTTGAATCACATTTGTTTTTGTTTTATGGGGCAATAGTGATAAGAAGAGGATCCTTCTTGATTTTTGTGATGTTACATAATGTTACACGCCATGACGGAGTTGTGGCACGTAATTTGCACATCCCTATACAAGGCTTATATATAGACTGTTCTCACTCTACATGGCACAAGTTTTACTGTATCCATCTTGTTATTGTTTTGCGGGTCAATGGTATTATGAAGTAGATCCATGTTAATTTTGGTGATGTGGTATGGTGTGTCAACATTTGCTGGTTAACTCTAACTTCATTCTTTTTTCCCATCTTCTGCATGAGTAACTGTTCATGGTTTTCTGCCATTGACAAGGATTAATTACTGTTGTACTTATAGAGAATATCGAGGTCTATTTTGCACCCACTGTTTGTCAAGTAATATGTCATTGACAAGGCTGCCATAATAATAATATCAGAGGAAGGTGACACGGGCAGATGATGGATCTGCAGGGGAAAATGAAAAAAAAAAAAAACTCAAGGGATGACTTTTCAGGTCAAGAGGTTAAGGAAGGAGAGGCAGTCACACTCTCAGAGCCAGAAGCCAGAGTACCAGCCACCTTAATCCCTTCGTGCAGATATAGATGCTGGCTTCCATAAATTCTGTAATGTAACTCCTAAATAATTCTGTAATTGAATTTCCCAATGTCTTGCTTCACTGAAATAATTTTCCAGAGTCTCTGTAACACAAATTCTGAGTTAGGAAGCCTGAATAGGCTCATGGATGACATGAAAAAAGGCATTGTGTCTTCTGCAGACGTTGGCACACTCCACCGACAGTGCAAAAGATGGCTGACCTGCCTTTAAGCCGCGTGTTACCTGACCATCCTCCCTTCACCTACGTCGGGGTTGATTACTTTGGCCCAATTGAAACGAAGAGAGGCTGCGCAATCGTAAAGAAGTATGGAGTCCTATTCACCTGCCTTGTCTGCAGAGCAGTCCACTTAGAGCTGGCACATTCCTTAGACATGGACTCCTGCATCACTGCTCTCCAAAGATTCATGTGCTGGAGGGGTCAGGTCGAAGAGATGTTCTCTGATGACGGCACAAACTTTGTTGGGGCAGAACGTGAATTGAAAAACTCACTTGCACTTCTGGATCACAGCAAGATCCAGAAAGGCCTTTCAGCTAAGGGATTAAAATGGACTTTCAATCCTCCCTTTGGCTCGCACCTTGGAGGCTCATGGGAGAGACCCATCCGAACCATCAAAAAGGTCCTCTACTCCATTGTTAGGCAGCAAGTGTTGGATAAGGAGAACCTGCAGACGGTTCTCTGTAAAGTAGAGATTATCTTGAATGATAGACCCATCACTGTCGTTTCTGATGATGTGAGTGATCCAGAGCCCCTCACACCAAACCATCTGCTCCTGTTGAAAGGAAAACCCCTGCTGCCACAAGGAGTGTTTCAGAAGGATGACTGCTATGCCAGAAGAAGATGGAGACAGGTGCAGTACATCGCTGACCTGTTTTGGAAGCGCTGGGTTAGAGAATATCTTCCTCTGATGCAGGAAAGGCAGAAGTGGAATGTTGTAAGAAAGAACCCGAAGCCAGATGACATCGTGTTGATCATGGATGAAACAGCAGCACGTAACTCATGATTAATGGGAAGAATAATAGAGACCATCCCAGACAGCAGAGGACATGTTCGACGGGTCAAGATACGGACCAGAAGCAACATTGTGGAGAGACCCATCACTTAGTTATGCCTTCTTCTGGAGACCTGACATGACTCTGACTGACCCCGACACTGACCTCACTGATTTACCACACTTTCCTTTTGCTTTGTACTTTGGAAGAAGACCTTTTTTTCCTTTACATTTTTGCTTTTTGAGGAAGATTTTGTTTTCTTCATTTTTTCCACTGAATAGAACAATGAACTATATATTTGAACAATTAACTATATTTTATGGCTTCGTGTTTATTACTGTAATTGTCAGAAGAATACTGTAGACAATTAGGGGCTGGGATGTTGGAGCGATTTTTACTATTTTTTAGTTTCATTTTGTTAGTATGATAATAATGATAAGAAAACATTTCCTGTGATGATAATTATCCTAATTTAGTCTGTTTTTGTCACGGGGTGCTTGGGCAATAATGGGCACAGGTTCATAGATGTACATTAGCTCCCACGTAACCCCACCTCCTCTCACCTTACGTATACAGGTCGCACAGGTGAATTGGAATCAGCTGACGGAAGTAAGAAGGGGACACTGTTTTTTGAGCGTGGAAATGAGAAATGTAAAGTATCTGAAAACAAATAAACGTTTAATTTAAGAAAGTAACCGGCTCGTCTTTAACTTCTCTGGCTAGCGGCTCAGCGCAAAGCTTGTTCGAGCACAGAAGTTAGAGCGTGCGCTTTACAAAAAGGGTATTGCGAGGCAATGATCTGCGCTTCGCCTGCATTTACATCAGTGACCACATTCTGTCAGACCTGGTATACGCAGTGCAAATGCAATTCACAAAGTCGGACGGGTATGACCATCCTAAGAGTTAACACCTACTTTTTTACACCTTGTCTGTGCACTCCGCTTCGGTAGGTGCAGCAGTTGATGCAACACTTGCAGCTAGAGAAAGGACATCATTCTTGTAGAAGACTAGGCTTACTAGCAAGAAAGCTAGTCAGATATGTGGGGTTACGGTGGGTTCGCGACTCCTGATGTGTTGTTTTTTTTTGTTTTTTTTTTTTTACCTCAGATGTCACCAAATTAGTACATTTAGTTGTAAAATTCCATAATTTTTTTTACCTGAGGTGGATGACCACCCCACCCCTTTCACACACACAATGTTCAGCTAACCACAGAACAGGCAAGGATTTAAATTTACTTTCACCACTGACTCTCACCAACACCCATCTTCACTTTCTGGTGAAATAATGTCACCTACTTATTTGATGACGTGATTTTCATCTTCAAGGTAAGGTATCTTATGAGGTAAATTTGTTATTTGTCAAAGAGGCTGAGGGTAACATTTACCAATAGTTCAACTCCATTGCATGCAGTGCCCTCCATTGAATGGGGCGCATCATTTTATTAGAGCAGTCTCTTAGCTAAGACGTTACTGTGGCTGCTCACCATATACGCCACATACAGCAAACACACGGTGTAATCGCTGTCTTTCCCCAAAAAATTTAGTGAAATGAGCCGGCTAGCCTGCATGCACAGAATGCCTCTCCATAACCATTATGTAACACTAGTTTGTTAGCAAGCTGGCTAGTCAGGGTTGACTGTGAATTTGAAAATCATGGCAAGTTCATCCATGAATGTCTATGACTCATCACAGCATATCAGAGTGATGCAACTCAGCACAAACATAAAGTTTGTAACAAACGCAAAATTTACTCATTTCATAACTTTCATGTGACACGCTTACTCATAAGATCCTCTATATCATGTATATCCCCAGTTGGCTACTGTACCACACAGGGAGTTTGTGTCATTTGTCATGCACGCTTTTATGTCAGTCATGCAGAAATAGTTGAGGTATAGATGCAGGAAATCTAATGCCGCTTTTTTATCACACAGTTTTAGCACTACACAACTCGACTCTACTTAGTTTCACTCGTTTTCCATTACAATTGAGTACCACCTCAACATGGGTGAATTCATCATAGCAAGCATCACTCCCTGGCCAGTCAGTGGCCTGCAATCTGTTGACATCATCTTTTTCGGCTCGATTCACCTCGCTTCGAACCCTGGCCAAGTAGGTAATAAAAAAGTACCTTGTACTAGTTACAATCACCTAATGGAAAACCCTAAAAACAGTGTAGAGTCGAATCTAGTAGAGCCGAGTAGGTGCTAGTGGAAAAGCCCGCTATAACTGACCCGCTTTCTTTCTAGGCAGGTGATTCGTTTTAATAGCCAGATATCACACGAAACATGCCTGATGTTCAAGTATTATCATCACGATGCATAATGCGCGACTGCAATACAGATGAAAATGACAGCCATAGTGAGCCGGAATAACGTCACCTTTTATAGCGCCTGCTAAAAGCTTCATTGCACATTCCATAAGCTTATCAAAACCATCTAAACAATTCAATAGGATGACCCCACATGAAAAATTTCTCACGCATAATTGATTTTGTTTATTCATGTAGGTATTTGGGTGTGACTTGCTGTACCATGATAATGTCCCTTTAATCAGTTGATTTTGTCCATGCTCATTGGCACATTATAGCCAGCAAACTGAATAGCTAGTTGACTTGAAGTCCCCATGAAACAGCTAGCGGGGTGTCAATGGATTCTGCATATTTACATTTCCTGTAAAAGCAGAAGGCTAGGGAGACAGCTCCACTCCCAGAAAGCCCAGTTTCCTCTGATTGGTCAGCTCTCAACAGGCTTGAGAGGTTCTGCCCACCATTCCGTATGAGTCTGCCAGAAGCTGGCCCTGTAACAAAGCAGTAGTGGTATGTCCTCAATTAGCAGGAGATCCAAGCAGTGCGTTTCCGAGTTCAGCACAGTTGAAACAAAATTAGGCTTCCCAGTAAGAATCTGCAGTCCACAGTTTGCAAGTGAGGAAACGTAACATTTTTAATAGATATTAGAGAGGAGTAGCAGCTCCGTCAGCCACTCAAACTTTGGCGTGAAATAACCTGAGGAGTGGGCAGGCATAAAATCAATCTGCAATCACCTACATTAACCTTAACTAAACCACAGTACATGGAGGAAGGATGGCTCTTGGCATTTTATTAGTCACTGTGAAAATAAATTTCGATATACTGATCTATTGCTCTCAACAGAGTGAATAAAACCAAATGACCTCCGTACCGGCTCCACCTCCTTCTTGATTGACTGCTGTTCTGATAGTGTATTTAGTCTTTTTTAATGCCAGTTACATTGGCTAGCTATGACAATTATGCAGTTGTAAACACCAGAGGAACTGGAAGTGTTGACAGAAAGATTTTGAATGTCTGGGTTTTCACTTTCCGGACCCTCCATACAGAGATCTAAATTTCCTTTCTGACAATTTCAATTACTGATAGCTGAAGGGCTTTTATGGCATTTTTACCCAATAACACACAAAAAAGTTACAAACTGTGGCTTTCTACTTGAGCAAGTGTGTCAAACTGACCCGTAAAAGGGCCAAGAGGCTGCAGGTTTTCACTCCAACAATGCAGAAGCACAACTAATCAGTTGTGCAGGCCTTGATCAGTTGATTAAATCAGGGGTTTCAGGTGTGCTTCTGCCTGGTAAGCTTGAAAACTTGCAGCCTCTTGGCCTTTTTATGGGTCAGTTTGACACCCCTGTTCTACAGGAAGCGAGCGGAGACACTATTGGGAAGAGAGCTTGCATGGAGGAGAGGGGCTGATAGGCGTGTGCTCTAGAAGGGATGTTGGAAACTTCTATCTCTGATTGGTTAAATTCATTTGGGCTCATTGGATTTTTGCCAATATCCTTAGAAGCACTGGGAGGAGTCAAAAGTTTTTTTTCACAGATTAACCATCTCATGTACCACTGTCAGTACAGAGTGATCGCACTCGCTGGCATGATAGAAGTTTTTTTTTTTTTAATAAAAGTTACCCTCTGCACATTTAAAGGACAAACTGCAAACTCACACAAAGTGCTGGATCAGGGGAATATTGCCTAATGCGATGGTAACGGTAATGCCTCCTTTATTCTCAGTTGACCAGGGCTTCCCAGACATGTAGATATTTTGCTGGAGCAGAGCACTATAAATTTCACTCCAGCCCACACAAAGCACACCTAAATCAACAGTTGGAGATCTCTTCCTGCTGCTAATCAATAAAAGGAGGAAGTAGGTGTGCCAAACCAACTAGGAGGTAGACTGCCGGGAAGAGGTTTTCCCTTTGCAGTGATAAAGCTGAGTGTGACTGTGCCCTTGATGGTTGCTGTACAGTGACAGTGTTCAAGAGCAATATCTGTCATGACTGATGACTACAGGTGTCATATTTAATCTCTCAGGCTATAAATTAATCTCCAAAAACAAGTGCATCACCAGCAAACATAACCCAGGTCTGGTGACACCTATGACCAACACACCTCAATCATCAAATGCAAGGGATTTCCAATGCAGGACTAATTATGGAGATTTAAGGATCTTGCTAATTTGTTCAGTTACTGTCAGTCCCTTAAAATGATACAATTAAAAATATGGCTGTTTTTCCTGCATGGATCAAGTAAGATGGCTGCAAATACCATAAAACTAATTTCATATTAATTGCTTCTTTAGAAATAAAAAGTGGTAAAATAAGAAGCAAAAATATGTTTGGGCATGGTAAAAATACTACACTCTACCTCACAGTTACGACAGCATTGTGTTAACTGCAAGTTTTTAGGGCATGAAGGTCACATAGGGGACAGTTGCAAGTTAACTTTTCCCTGCTAAGATGTCAGTATTCCAGATGTGTTGGCTGACCTAATGCTGTTTAATAAGAGGAATAAGGCTAATTGCCTATAGCTTTGCAATAAAAAAAATAATAGTTCTGGGCCGACTTAGTATTTCTGAAGTTTAACACCAGGGAGAGCTTCTGTTAGCTCAGCTGCAGCAGCTCGATCATTAAAAACCTTGTCTGGATTGCAAAGAAGTGCCCAGAGCCATGTTATTTTTATTTGATCTGAAATTCTGGTTGTTCAGAGAGTGCCGCTTTCAGCTGCTGTGATGTTTCTGGTCGGTTTCCCCACCGTAGGACACGCTGCATATTTCACAAAAAGCCTGAGTGTTGCAGTCATATGGCGCGCGGATCCAGCTGCGTTGATTTCTCTATTCAGTTCAGTTCCCACACAGCTGTCGGGCTCTTCCATACAGTCCTCCTGCCTCTCCCATTTCTCTCCTGCCTACAATTTCTCTTCCATTTCCATGCAATTCATTTAAAATGGCCTCCTTTAAGCATTTTTTTTTTGGCTCTCATGCTCATGTTCACCATTCCCATGAAGTACATATAGTTTTTTTTTTGATATTGGACACCAAATTCTTTCTGACCACTTAAAATTGATCCTCCACCAAAGCAGCGAGTCTGCACAACTGCCAAAAACAGGCTTTTTACAAGCTTCACTATAAAGGTCTAATTGTTTTTAATTTTTAATGTGCAACAGGACACATAATTTTGTAAGAGCTTAAATTTTTTATTTTACTTGTGCTCGACCAAACTAATGCAATACGTTTCCCATTGTTGTTGGCAGGGGTGTCACGTGGTTAACAGGGTGGCAGTCACCTCATAACAAGACTTGTCTCTTGAACTCTGGATTCACATGTCTCTTTTTTAATTCATTTAAGTGAGTTTTTGAAAGTAATTAATGGACGAGCATTTTATGCTCAGCATGTTAGCTGGAACACCAGTGCGAACCCCTTTCATGGACAGTGTGGTTCACTGAATAGAGCAACGCACTCACGTGCACATACAGGTCCACGGTTGCATGATCATTATTCATCATGGCAGCTCGGACGCATGTTAGTTGTACAGCCTTAGTCAAAGCCATAGAGGGAGAGTGCTGTACCAAAGAGTGACCAAACTGAGAAGGTCACCTTTTGTCCTCATAGAATTCCAAACATATCGTGGCTGGCAATTAGAACAAATGATGCATTCTTGTTGAAATACAGTGGCTAAATACCAATTCACTGGACATTGCACCAGCTGTTATTCTACATGCATATGTAGCTGTTTAAATGTGGTTAAAAAAATTAATTAATTAAAAAAAAATCGTAAATTAGAGAATGTGACAACAAACCCCAAAGGGTGACAGACAGGTAGCTGTTTTGATATGGTCAGTATGTACTTGTGACAATTCAGATTTAGTAATATTCATTGGATAAAACAGTTAGCTGTTAATTTTTGGATGACGTCATTGGGCTCTAAATTCATTGACCAGGCGCGGCAAATAGAGGGAGTGCCGCGCCAACGGGGTGTATCCAGGCGTATTTTGCAATTTCGTGCCCGGTGCAGCCCAGCGCAAGTACTCCTCTGTCCCACCTCTGTCACTCCTTCCAGCGCAAGTGGCAAAGAGGTGGGACAGAAGGCGTGTTTGGGTATAACACAGCCGAGTCAAATCTTCACCAAACAAATGAGCTCCTCTCCTCACCTTTAATGTGTTGGAATAACGAAGCCTCTGTCCTATATCTGCATGATGTGTTAATGTTGCATTTTACTTTGCTGCTTCAGGCATGTTTTCTGCACCGCTTACGTCTATATTAAGCATTACGAATATGGGTTAGCTGGCTAGCTAGGGCATTTGCGAATTATTACCATTAGCAAACTTGACTGGAATTTCAAAACGAAACTACATCAGATCATTCAAACTTCTGAAGTTGGAATGAAATATGACGCTTGCTCATTTATTTCTTCTGCCTGCATCATTGGCATCATTCCTATTATTACACCCTGTTGCTGCTTAAAATTTTGAGATTAACATTCAAGGACAACAATGCAAGATATGTTACGCATTTATTTTCAATATGTGATCTTAACTCAGTACGACATCATAGCAATCAGGCTTTATTCCTTTCCCCCTCTAAAAAAGATAAAACCTTAGTGACAATAAGAGTTTTAAGCCGCTTGCACATTGGACACGAAACAAATTTTTCGCACGACAGATTACATTAAAAGTCAATGCAAAGACGTCTTTGCATTGACTTTGAATGTAATCAGTTGTGCAAAAAATTTGTTTCGCGTCCGGTGTGAAAGCAGCTGAAGGACACATACCCACATAGCCTACATACGCACTCACGTGCCCACATGCACACATCTCTCTCTCTTTGATCTGACATCAGGACAATCGATATAGATACTATAATTTATGAGCTGATTCAGGTAGTTACATTAAATAGTGGTTGCTGTAATTATTTATTGCACTGAAATGTGCCTGAAATTCTGGAAACCTGCCTGTAAGGTTTCGGTGACGTGTGCGCACTGTGTGCCGGTCAGCCAAACTACCACTGCACAGAAGGTAAACCAGGTTGGAGCTGGCAAGCTCTCTGCACACTTTTGGTGGAGCCTTTATCCACGAAATTGTCACTGTGTCACTGAATATGTAACACCTCCCCCTACTACTCCGCCACACCCATCTCGGCGCATGTCCGTCCACCAAATTGCCAAAGTGGCTGCGCACGGTGTTGCATCGCACAAAATTACCACTGCGCGGGCTGCACTGGACGAAATTACCACTGCGTGTACTACCCCATGCTGTACCACCCTGCGCTGTGCCAAGAAATTAGAGCCCATTGAATCAAAGGTGTTGGCTAATAGTGCGTATATTCATTTGATTATTGTAAACGAGACAAAAAATATATATTGATCATCAATAAAGAGTATCAAGTAGTTACATTGTCAATATACAACTTTCTTCTCACCTTTTATTTTTAAGGGCAGCTGTAGATTGTGAATAAATGTGCTTAACTATCAATTGCAAGACATTGTATGATTTTGTTAAAAAAGAAGGTTTCCAATTTAAATTTAAATAAGCAATACTTATGAGCCTATGAATAGATCATTATTACTGTCATATGTGTCAACAGGCAACAATCATTTAAGCCCTCCCTCATGCAGTGTGTAGCTTTTTATTTCTTAGGCAATCATGTCAGAAGATGTATTCTGTGTTATTGTGTTTCAGAAGGGGAAAATGATTGGCCTGCATTAAAGGGGCACGATCACGACAGGCAAACTCGCAAATCTTTGCTCCAATCTTGAAATCACTCTTGAAAATCAAATGTTTTCAAGAGTTGCAAAGAATTGCAAAGTTGCAAATTGCAAAGAATTTTGAGGATCTTTGAGTATCAAAAGTAATTGTTGCAATCCATGCATTCTGGAATTTTGCAGCTGTTTAGTCTTTTAGCAGCATGACTCAGGAGGTAGAGCGGGTGGTCTAGGAACCAGAGGGTTTCTGGGTTGATCCCCGTTTCCACCAGAGAGCATGTGAAAGTGTTCCTGAGCAATACACTGAGCCCCACACTGCTCTTGATGTGCAGGCTGGCGCCTTGCATGGCAGCCTTTGTTATCAGGATGAATATGAGGCATAATTGTAAAGCAGTTTTGTCATCTGACTAGAAAACTGTTATATAAATCCAGTCCATTTACCATATTATTGTAAGTTTATTACAACGGTTTCAAACAAGACTCGGTGGGTTTCAGTTTTTATTTTTGAACGATTTTGACATGGAAACACAACGGCAGAGAGAGCAACACGCAAGAATTTTTTCCTTTACATTGACATACCAGATTGCTTTGTCATTTTTCCTTTGTAGAGTATGTGCTCTCACAGTTTCTAAAGATATGACCTCCCTCAAGTGATACCTTTGTTTGTTTTAGGTATGCAAGGATGTAGCCAAGGGCGCTTTCACATCAGGATAGTCTGGGGGACTCAGTTCGATTGGGCGAGTAATGCCAAGAAATTTCACAACTTCATTTTGTTTGGTTCACCTTCACTCTGCACTTTTGAAAGCTGACCAAACTGGACAACGTCGTGCAGTTACAACAGCTGCTCGTTTGGGGCGGTATTGCTCAAAATGAGCACTGACCAGAAATAAAAAAGCATAATTATGAAGAAAACCCGACTCATCGATTAGCCAGGACTCTGCGCCCCTCACTATGGTAGCTGGTTTCGTTTTAGCTCTTGGGTCTGTTCTAGATCAGTTTGCATTCTCACTGAAACAAACCACACCAGAGTTTGTTTGAAAGCAAGGAGGTGGTCTCTGTACACTTGTTTTGATACGCTTTTGGTGTGATTCCTGGCGCGATTGCTGCTTTCACACCGAACCAAATGAACCGTACCAAGAAGGAAAACAAACTCTGGTGCCCATTCAACCGAACCAAATGAGGCCAGTGTGAAAGCACCCTAAAACAGCAAAATTTCCAGCATTGAAAAGTTGTCTGAGTTGTCTCCTCTGGAATCATCTCCTCATTCATCGCCATAAGTTTGAAGTAAATCGGTATGGTTGTCTTAATATCATTAGTTAGCAAAAGCTGGACAGTAAAATACTTTCATTATCGTTTCAAACACGCAGTAAAAAATATCAATTCAAAAATATCAAGATTCTCCTGTAAGTTTCTGAGTTTGTTACTTCTCCATATCTTTGCATATTATTAAAGTTCACATAAGCATGTTATGACAGTGCCACATTATACAAAGAAAACAACTAAGGCAATTGCTGAATTCACAGAAACTGGGTTAAGAACTGGGTAATGCATAACTGACCCCATTGTAAGTATACGGGATGTGCTGGAGGAGACTTTACTGGGTGTTTTGACACTCCCATTGTCAGTACAAGATCTAACAATTAATGCAACTCTGGTCGGAAATTAATGTTGTGATGTTGCATAAGATTATCAGAACAGTGCTACAAAGTATTAATGTGCAACTTTTTTTGGCCTGGCAGTGTTTTATGACCACAAGAAAACATAAATATAGTACTGCCACAGTTACTTCAAAAATTTAATTTCAATCTTTGCAATGTATTATACTCTGTTTAAAAATAGCTGCAATTGGCCCTCAGCTGGCATTTTTGCTTCTCGCAGGAAGCTGTGATCTGTGTTGTGTTTTTTGTCATATTTTATTTTAGTTTCCCTCAGTCATCCTCGTTTCAGAGTTCTGTGTTCGTCTTTGTTTCCTGTGACCACATGCTTCTGTTTAACTTTCCTTTTCCTGTGTCGTGTCTGAGGTCCCAGCCAATTGGTTCCCCGCATCTTGGCTGACACCTTTCCACAAATGTCTCCCATTGGTGTTTATTTGTCTGTGAGCTTTTCATCCCCTGTCTTTCTTTTTGTCTTTGCACATTTTTGATCGTTCATTCCTGTCCTGAGTTTCATGAGTTTCAGTCTGCCGGCCTGTCTGCCCAGTTGTTGACTCTGATCTGTCTGAGTTTACGGTTTTAGATCGGCCGCTGTCAGCCTGTTTTAGCCAACCTGCTCTTCATCCACTTGCAATTTTGGATATTGAGTTGCGACTGCATTCTGCTCACCCTGTATTGACCTCTGCCCAACTGCCATGCATTTCTGTTGAAAGAAACTTTGTTTGATATTCAATATGCCTGCTCTTGAGTCCTGAATTCATCCAGACCGTTTCATTGATTTCAGCTCTTTTTTATGTCTCTTCTACAGTAATCATGAGGGCTTTATGAGCAGCTTGTGTACTTATGCACTGTCCTTTACACTTAAAAAATTCCTCAAGAGGTTTCGCCCTTTGTTTAAGCAGCACAACAGAACACAAACTCAGTATTGCTCCACACAACTGTCTTTTATCAAGGTGTTCCAGTCATTCAGACAGTCAGGAAGTGACTAAGGCTGAAATAGGTTCTTTTATTGAATTTTTTTTTTATTGAATGAATTCTTTTATTGCATGATAAATGGTAAGTTTTTGAGACCTGGAAGCCTACATTTTATAAATTAGAAGCCAATTCTTTTTTTTAAATTCAAACAGTTACAATTTTCCCCTTTTATTTATGCAATTAAAAGTTTTTTCTTATACAGCACAATATACACAAAAAACTTGTATTACTCATTGCATGCCTAACTAATTCTAACATTGCATAAAAGTGTAAATAATCACTGCTGTGCTGTGAAAAAGTATTTACCCCTTCCCAATTTATTTTATTTTTTGCATATTTGACATGTTTACATGCTTCATATCATAAAAATAAATTAATTAAACAAAGATAACCTGAGTAAACACAAATTGCAGTTTATAAACGATGATTTAATTAATTGACGGAAAAAGCAATCGAACTCTACCAGGCCTAATGTGCAAAGTAACTGACCTTTAGTTATGACATCAACCAATTAAACTTGTTTAATTGAAAATTGGGTTCAATTCCACCAGACACATCCAAGTATGATTACTGTTTACCCTCTTGAATCAAAGTGTCTTGTAAATAGAACCTGTCTTGAAATGTGAAGTAGATAGAAAGCTGCGCATGATGCCACCATCTAAAGAAATTAAAGAATAGATGCGAAGGACGTTGTTTCTCAAGGATTACAAAGCCATTTCTTAGGCACTGGGACTCCACGGACCCATTGTGTGAGTCATGATTTGCAAGTGGACAGAACTTGGAACAGTTGTGTGACCAGTCTACCAAAATACCTCCAAGAGTGCAGCTATGACTCATCCAGGAAATCACAATAGAACCCGTACTAAAATCTAAAGAACTGCAGGCCTCACTTGCCTCAGTTAAGGTCAGAGTTCATGACTCCACAATATGAAAGAGACTGGGTAAAAATAGCATCTATGGGAGAGCTCCAAGGCAAAGGCTACCGCAGACCAAAAAGAACACAAAGGCTCATCTCAGGTTTGCCAAAAAAGCATCTTGACAACCCCCAAGACTTTTGGGATAATAATCCGGGGACTGATACATCAAAGGTAGAACTTTTTGGAAGGTCTCATTACATCTGGCTTGAAGCTAACACAGCATTCTACAATAAAAAAATCATACTAACAATCAAACAAAGTGGTTTTAGTATGTGGGTCTGGGGCTGCATTGCAGCATCAGGAACTGGGCGACTTGCCTTAATTGATGGATCAGATGAATTCTGCTCTCTACCAGAAAATCCTGAAGGACCATATTAGGCCAGCTGTTGACCTACAGCTCAAGAGAAGTTAGATTATGCAACATGACAATAATCTGCTGCACACAAGCAAGTCCACCTCTGAATGGCTCAGAAGAAACAAAATGAAGGTTTTGCAGTGGCTTGACTTAAAGGAGGTCTTTCACAGTATAGGGAAAAATGCCCACAGCCCGATCAGAACAAGCTTTTGATATTATGAAACACATCTGGTAACTCCACGGGAAGTGAACTATGGCCCACTTAGTACATGCTCTATTTTTATGAGTTCAATCATCTTCTCGGCAATATACCACATCTATCAAAACAAATTAATTAACTGAAAATGACTAGTTCCATACATATCTTACATATAAGAAGGTTACCTTTACCAAATTTTGGACTTAAATGCAACATCATGAACACATTTAATCACATTCCAGAATGATCCAGAACTCACTGGATGCAAGAATTGAAGCTGTAAATTGATAAAGATAATATTTTTCTTGTCTTTATCCAGGATAGACACACAATATTAGATGTAAGGACTCCATTACAACTTGCTACTTGACATGATCCGGAATGATCCAGAATGAATTCATACCATTTTGAAGCCATAATACCATTCTTTCTTAGTTATTGCATATAATTTTGAGTACATATCAACTATTTTGGGTAAAGGTTGATAATCTTATCCTATTTCAAACAAACTGTTCCTTCTTACAAACGAGAGTTCCTTTGATATATTGATCTCTGGATCAAAGTTACTGGTCTCGAAAGTTAAAAAGATTTTTACAGGATTTATACAACTATATAGCGCAACTTTCTACAAAAAATTTTAGGTGGGCAAGAATGGGAACCTACTGAAATAAGCAAAAGAAAAATAAGATTTCTATGAAATTTTGTAATAAAATTGACAAATTCTTGAGTAAATCATCTATAACTTTTTTGGGTAACACTTTACTTGAAGGTATCGTCATCAGAGTGACTTGACACAGTCATGAAAATGTCGTGAACATTTTGTCAATGTCCTAAATATTGTCATTAAGTGTCATTCGGTTTTTTAGATGACAAGTTGACATTGTTTGGGTTGTCTTAATTATGACAACTTTGTCATAAGAGTGACATGACACTGTCATAACTGTTACATGACACATGTAACAGTTATGACAGTGTCATGTCAGTCTTATGACGGTACCTTCAAGTAAAGTGTTACCCTTTTTTGTTGCGGAGTATCTGGGTTTGCATTTGGTATCAAAATATGAATTGGTGCCTCCATTTTCGGAAAAGGATGTTGACAACTATTTCCAGTGTTTTGAAAAGGTAGCAAAGAGTTGCCAGTGGCCAAAGGAACACTGGCCTCTGATGTTGCAAACTGTCCTAAAGGGTAAAGCTCAACAAGCCTATTCGGCTTTGTCTGCCGATGATTCCTCTGATTATGAGGTTGTCAAAAAGGTTATTTTGAGAGCTTATGAGTTGGTTCCAGAGGCTTACCGACAGAAATTCAGAGGTTTGAAGAAATCTGAAAATCAGACTATTGTGGAATTTGCGAATGAGAAGAAGGTTTGCTTTGAGCGCTGGTGTACTTCTATGGAGGTCAAGGATGATTTCAACTCACTAAAAGAGATGGTGTTAGTTGAAGAATTCAAGAACTGTGTTAAGGATCATGTTAAGACCTACCTTAATGAGAAGCAAGCACTAAATTTGCAATCAGCTGCCAAATTTGCAGATGAATATGTTCTCACACATAAGTCCAAATTTCAGTCTAGCAGGAACAATAGATGGTCCCAATTTCAGAGAAATTCAGAGAAAGGGTTACGGTGATACCCAAGATTCCTCACCCAAAGACAAATCTGGTGATGGTGCTCAGAAATCCAGTAACAGGTCTGATCAAAGTGTGAAAGCTGACAGTGACAAAAGTGGTCTAGTTTGCAGTTATTGCAAGAAATCTGGTCATGGTACAACTAACTGTTGGTTCCTTAAAGCTAAGAAAGAAAAAGAAAAGGATACCAAACCAAATGCCTTTGTGAAAACAAGGTTAGAAACCCCTATAGTAGATAACCGATCTGCTAAATTGCCTGCTTCTTGTGGGGCTAAAAAGCCTGATACAGCTGACTTCGTGAGGGAGGAATTTCTTCCATTTGTGTCAGAGGGATTTGTGGCTCTGAATGAGCATACTACTCCTGTCCCCATATATATCCTAAAGGATACCGGAGCTTCTCAGTCACTTTTGTTGATGGACTCCTTGGAGTTACGTGATGAGACCGCTTCAGGGGATTTCATACTTGTACAAGGTATTGAAGGGAGGACAGTATCTGTACCCCTGCACTCTATATTCTTGAAGTCAGATTTAGTTACAGGACAGGTAAAGGTGGGACTCATGTCAAGTCTACCTATAAAGGGAGTTTCTCTGTTGCTAGGCAATGACCTGGCTGGGGGCAAAGTAATTCCCCCTGTACATCTTACTTCACAGCCGAGCACTGAAGATGGGGATGAGGACCCATCTCTGTATCCTTCTTGCGCAGTGACTCGTGCTATGGCCAAGAAGGCTAAAGAAGAAGATGATGTGGTGCCGTCCAGCACATTGAATAGTCAGGACTCAGATGGTTCGCCTCATGACTCTGATCGGCCTACTATGGTTTCTCCGTTTGAGGACTAATCAGATACTTTTATCAGTTCTCTATTCAGCCAGCCAGATGTGTATGGTGATTCTGATGTGTCTGGAGACTTGTCTCTGTCCAGAAAGCGGTTGATTGAGGAGCAAACTAATGATCCTGAAATTTGTGTACAAAAGAGGAGAGCCCTTCCTGATAAAGAAATAGACGCAGTTCCAGTTGGGTATTATCTCAAGGATGGTGTGTTGATGCGGAAGTGGCGCCCTCCTGATATCCCTGCCAATGCAGATTGGGCAGTGGTCAGGCAAATTGTTGTTCCGAAGGTCTACAGGAATGAGATCTTAACAATGGCTCATAGTTTACCTTTAGGAGGTCATCTTGGTGTTAACAAGACTGTTGATAAGATCATGAAACACTTCTTTTGGCCTGGGCTTCGGAAAGACGTTTCCAACTTTTGCAAAACCTGTCACACTTGTCAAGTAGTTGGAAAACACCAGTTAGACCCACCTGTAGCTCCATTGCAGCCTATCCCAGCATTTGGAGAGCCCTTCTCTAAGGTCATTGTTGATTGTGTTGGTCCATTACCCAAGACTAGATCTGGAAATCAGTACTTGTTGACAATCATGTGTGCATCTACCAGATTCCCTGAAGCCATACCTCCACGTAACATCAAGGCAACTGCAATCTCAAAGGCTTTGATAAAGGTCTTCACGTTGTTTGGCCTTCCCAGGGAAATTCAGTCAGACCAAGGTAGCAATTTCACTTCAGGATTGTTTCAGCAGGTTGTGTATTAACTAGGTGCAAAGCAGATTCTTTCTAGTGCCTATCATCCAGAGAGTCAGGGTGCCTTAGAGCAGTTTCATTCCACTCTCAAGACAATGATGAGGACTTATTGTTATGACCATGAGAAAGACTGGGATGAAGGTGTTCATTTGCTGTTGTTTGCAGCTAGAGAAGCAGTGCAGGAGTCTACTGGATTTAGTCCATTTGAGCTAGTGTTTGGTCATGAAATGAGAGGACCTTTGCTATTATTGAGTGAACAATGGCAAGAGGAAGAGCCGTACATCAGTCTGTTAGACTATGTTAGCAAGTTCAAGGAAAGATTGCATGCAGCTTGTGACCTAGCCAAAGAGAACTTGAAATCAAGTCAGGGAAAAATGAAAACTTGGTATGATCGTAAGGCTAGAAGCCGTGAGTTTAAACCAGGAGACAAGGTCCTTGTGTTGTTTCCCTTGCAGTCCAATCCATTGCAGGCTAGATTTCATGGTCCTTGTGAAATTCTGACAAAACTCAATGATCTCAATTACATTGTGAAGACTCCAGATAGGAGAAAACCAAAACAATTTCACATTAACATGCTGAAGCCTTATCATGACAGAAATGCTAGGGTTGCAGCTGTCACTTCAGATTCTCCAATGGTCGAAATGTGTGAAGATGAGGGGGAGTTTCAAGATGATGAACCAAGAATTGAAGCTGAAGTTCTTTCATGAAAATTGTCAAACACTGAAGTGTTGCAAAATCTTGATGTAAAACTCCAGCACTTAGAACCCTCACAGAGAGATCAATTTGAAAGGTTGATCAAGAAATATGAGGATTTGTTTCCTGATGTTCCAAAGAGAGTTACTATAATCTCTCATGATGTAGATGTTGGTGATGCCAAACCAATAAAACAGCATCCGTACCGGATGAATCCTGAAAAGAGAAGGATTGCTGAGAAAGAGGTTGAGTACATGTTAAAACATGATATTATCAGACCCTCCAACTCAGATTGGAGTTCACCCTGTGTGCTAGTTCCAAAACCTGATGGAAGTACTAGATTCTGTACAGATTATCGCAAAGTCAATGCTGTAACTAGAACTGATGTGTTTCCAATACCTTGGATTGATGATTGTATTGATAGAGTAGGGCAAGTAAAGTTTCTGACCAAGATTGATTTATTGAAGGGTTATTGGTGTGTGCCTTTAACTGAGAGGGCCAAGAGCATCTCTGCTTTTGCCACACCATCTGGGTTGTACCAGTATGAAGTCCTACCCTTTGGCATGAAAAATGCCCCAGCCACGTTCCAAAGGATGATACAGTCTACAATCGCCGGATTGCCACACACCGGTGCGTACATCGATGACCTGATCACATGGAGTGACTCCTGGGAAGAACATCTAAAAGATGTAGAGACGTTGTTCCAGCGCCTGACCCAGGCTAACCTGACTGTTAACCTGAACAAGAGTGACTTTGGTTGTGCTACTGTCACCTATCTTGGCTACGTCATAGGCCAGGGTAAGGTGGCACCCATAAATGCTAAAGTCCAAGCCATCATGGACTTTCCAGTTCCTGACAACAAAAAAGCTTTGCGCCGCTTCCTTGGAATGATCGGGTACTACCACAAGTTCTGCAAGAACTTTGCTGAGATTGCTCTCAGTCTAACTAACCAACTGAAGAAAGGCATAAAGTTCACTTGGGATGATGCATGCCAGAGAGCCTTCGATCGCCTGAAGTCTCTGCTGTGTCACTTCCCCGTGCTCAAATCTCCTGACTTCAACAAACCGTTCTCCATCGCGGTCGATGCTAGCGACCAAGCTTGTGGATCTGTGCTCCTACAGAGAAGTGACTCTGATGACATTGAGCATCCCGTGGCATACTTCTCCAGGAAGTTCAATCGCCACCAAACAAACTATTCCACAATAGAGAAGGAACTGTTGGCTCTCGTCCTTTCTTTACAACACTTTGAAGTTTATGTTTGTTCAGGGGAAAAGCCAATGATTGTGTACACTGACCACAATCCGTTAATGTTTTTGAGTTAGATAAAAAACAAGAATCGGAGATTGTTGAATTGGAGTTTGATTTTACAGGAGTTTGACTTGGAAATTAAGCATGTGAAGGGTACAGACAATGTAATTGCTGATTGCTTATCCCGTGTTTGAATATGTATATATATCATGTGTTTATTTGAATATTGTATGATATGTATATATAGACAAGTGTTCACTTAACCATTTAGTATTGAAAAGAAAAATTTTGCCTTTATGAGTCAAAATTTTTCCCTTTTGGAATGGAGGTGTAATGTGAATATAGGCCACTGGGTGGCAGTATTTACCTTTTTTTTTTATTCAGCTCAGACTGGAGCTATGTTTAGACATGTCCTGGACATGTCTGGGGCAAGTCCCCGAAAATAAAAAAAAAGAGGTCTAAATGTGGGTGGGGTCTGCAAAAGAGTATATAAGGAAAAGAATTGAGACAGTAAAGTAGTAGGAGAAATTGCAAGACGAAGGATACATGTGACCAGACCTGTCATTCTGTTCAAGACCTGTGAAGTTTTCTTTTGTGGATTTTTGGCCTGTGTTTGAGCATTTTCTTCATCCTGGACATCACCAAGCCAACCCCACAAAAAGGGACTGTAAATATTTCAGTTTTTTCTTATTTATCAATCTTGGTCTTAGTTGTAGAGAGTAGTTGTTGTCTTTGTCTGTTAATTAAATGTGTTTAGGTTTTAAATGTAAATGTAATAACAAATTGGGGCCATAACACTGTATAGCAACACAGTTTGGCTCTAAGCGTTTCGCTGTCTCAGACAGCCATTTCATTCATGGATAATGACAACATAACATTGAGACAGTGAATAGGTCCTGTGACAGGAACAAAAACACAGCTTTTATTAAGTTCACCGCTAACTTAAATAGTGTGACAATCGCGGGCAATGAAACATTAAAACCTACAAGCTAGCTGAGGTGGTTCGGCTGTCTCTCTCAGAGATGTACGGGGTGCCTATTTCATGATGGCTATGAAGTAGATATGACAATCTGTAGGGGATAGCGCTACAACATCATTTCCATTAAAAAAACTAACGAAACATTCATCTTATTGTGGCTATAACTCGCTGATACCCAGGATTTTCTCCACGACAGAGCAAATGCCCTCCTGCGTATTCATGTCCATGGCCACAATTACCTAAATTTCATACCAATTGATATCACTCAAGTTCCCAGTCTTTACGAGTCAACTATCTATAGCAAAGTCTGTCCACTTGCAAAGTGACAGGCGTATGACCCTTTGTTTGATGGAGAAAAATATAATAAATGACGGGATGTGTATTGTTATGTCCCGTATAACAGATTGAAAGTTCTTGCCATTTTTTTTTTTTTTTGAGCTGGAAACTTTTTATTAAAAATCCTCTGATTCCAGACTAAAGCTTCCAAAATACTTCTGTCTCCCCGTAATTCCATTAATTTGTTCACATAATAGTTCTCATACTCATAATTAGCCTCAAACGTATTGTCCCGTACAACAGATCATTGGCACAGTCCTTCACAGAACTGCTTAAACCAAATATCAAGGCAATTACTTCTCAGTTGGTTAGTTCTGCCTGAAATACAATAGATGTCTCTCTAATTCCCGACAACAGGGGGCATTAGTGAATGGAAAATTCCATTGAGGGAAGGCAAGTGACTGTTTCAAGGGTATGCAAATGGAAGCTCAGAGTTTCTTAATGGCATTAGCCGCCGACTCAGAGGTAAGTAAAACATTGAAAATGTTTTGAAATTAAAGGAATTGTTAAAGATATTTGTGAAAGTTACATCTGCCATAATGAAGCCTTCCAATGTGAAAAGAACAGCATACTTTGTCAACACTTGAGCGAGGACATTTTTGCCCCTGAAAACTCCAAAGGCCCCGAGCCTAAGGGCGCTTTCACGCTAGGTACGATTGTTCCGTACCATGCCACAGTACGATTGTCCTCCCTTCCCTCTCCCCCCGCTGGTCAGCTTACACACTAGCAATGTCGTACCACGCCCGAGTATGGATTATTTTATCAAAATTCTGATACATAACACAACATGAATGGCAAGAACAGGCCTTTCAGCTCAACTAAGCTCGCCAGTTTCTTTATACTATGGTGAATATATCCCTTCAGATACTGAATGACTCAATGGTATCAAGCTTTAAGTCAAGCCTGCTCTTGAAAACCCCCAAGGTCTCTGCTTCAACAATATGGTCAGGCAAGCAATTCCACATTGAAATTACTCTTTGGGTGAAGAAATATTTCCGAATATCAGTGCTAAATTTACCTTTGGTCAACTTCCATTTGTGACTCCGAGTTCTACTCACAACACTTGGTCGAAGGAATCCTACATAATTCACTTATTAATCCCTTTAACGTATTTAAAGACCTCTATCAAATCACCCCTGAGTCTCTTTTTCCTAAGACTCAAGAGATTAAGGATCTTCAGTCTCTTCTCATAGCTTTCATCTTTTATACCTGGAATAAGCTTAGTGGCTCTTCTCTGAAATTTCTCTAGAGCCTCTATATCCTTCTTAAAGTATGGTCCCCAGAACTGTACACAATACTCAAACACAATACTCCAGATGTTGTCTAACGAACGTATTGTATAAAAGAAGCATCACCTCCTCAGATTTGTACTCAATACTTTTGGCAATGTATCCCAGCATCCGATTAGCTTTTTTAACTGCTTTGGTACAATGGCTAGAACCTGTGAGGGTTTGGTCAACAATCATTCCCAGATCTTTCTTGTGTGCAGAACATTCCAGTTTTAAACCTCCCATGAAGTAATCCCGTCTAATATTTTTATTACCTACATGTACAACTTTACATTTTGCTAGATTAAATTTAATTTGCCACATTTCTGCCCAATTCTGGATTCTATCTAAATCGTCCTGAATCACTTTAGTGGACCCTAAACTATTTGCCAAACCCCCCAATTTAGTATCATCTGCAAATTTAACCAAACTGCTCTCAATATTCCTATCAAGGTCATTAATGTAGAAGAGGAACAGCAGGGGTCCCAACACCGATCTCTGGGGGACGCCACTCCCCACCACACTTAGCTCAGATGAGATACCACTGACCACCACTCTTTGTGTTCTGTCCAGTAACCAGTTTTGAATCCACTTCAGAATACCTCCTGTAACTCCAATGGAGCTCATTTTAAGAATCAGTCTTTTATGCGGTACTGTGTCGAATGCTTTCTGAAAATCCAAGTATATGATGTCATAAGCCCTGCTCTAGTCATAAGTCCTGGTGGCCTCTTCAAAAAACTCCAGAGGGTTTGTTAGGCATGACCTTCCCCTCTGAAAACCATGTTGGCTATCCCTCAAGATACTGCTACTTTCAAGAAATAAGTCCAGCTCATCTCTCACGATAGATTCCAATATTTTGCACGCAATGCAAGTTAACTGACTAGCCTGTAGTTTCCTGGCTCTGTACGGTCCCCTTTCTTATATATTGGTATTATATTGCCCTGTTTCCAATCATTTGGTATTTTTCCAGTTTCTGAAGACTGTCTGAAGATGGCGGATAGCCACATAGCAGCTTCAAGATGATCTCACCAACTTCCCTGAGCACTCTAGGATATACAGGTAAGCCATCAGGACCTGCCACCTTATCTGCCTTTAGTTTATGCAACTTGTCTAATACTTCTTTATCCCGAACCTCAATTTCCGCTAAATAATCTTGAGCATTTGACATGCCCTCTGGCCAAATAAAGACCCCCTCTGAGGTAAAATTCTCAACAAAGTAAATGTTTAAAGCATCCGCAATATGCTTTTTATCATATACCTGTAGCAGCGATCCATTTTTATTCTATATGCACTTAACCTGCTCTTTAACTTTCCTTTTTCAGCTACAGTATTGAAAGAAGCTTAGGGTTAGTTTTTGTCCCCTCTGCAATTTGTCTTTTATACAGTCTTCTAGCATTCCTCAGCTCTTTTTTGACCACAGCCCGCACTTTACAGTATTCAGCCTTAGTGTTCTCATTGTTATCCTTTATGTACATCTTATAAAGATTCCTCTTTTCCCTCAAAATCCTACGAATCCTTTTGGTCATCCACTGAGGATTCTGCTTTTTCAGCTTACTTTTGGACACCTTTGGAATGATTCTACATTGTGATTCAAGTAAAACCCCTTAAATCTTTCCCACATCTCATTTACGGACTCACAGTCCAGGAGTGTCTCCCATTTTATTTCACCCAGATATGAGTGCATCCTGTCAAAGTTTGCTCGCCTAAAATTGGAAATTTTTGTTTTAGTATACACCTTTTTAACTTCCCATAAAACATCAAAACTAACAGCAGAGTGATCACTTGTCCTAAGTGGCTCCAGCATCTCAACATTGCAAATTCTCTCGCGGTCATTACAGAGCATTAAGTCTAAAACTGCCTTCTCTCTGGTAGGTTTATTAACATACTGCACCAAGAAATTATCATTTATAACATCTAGATATTCTTCCTCCTTCCTACCCTGTCCTTTCACCATTTCCAAATTGATACCAGGATAATTTAAGTCTCCCTTGATAATAGTTCCACCACCTCTACAAGCTTGCGTATCCTCCTTAAAAGCATTTCATTGATTGTACTGTCCAAAGCTGGTGGTCAATAGCATATTCCTATTTTTAAACCTGCCTCATGTTTGCCATTGAGCCTGACCCAGATATCTTCACAGGACAAGGAACGTTCAGTTTTGGGAATTTCCTGTACATTAATGTTTTCGTTCGCATAGATTGCTACGCCCCCTCCTCGCCTATTACATCTATCCTTCCTAAAGAGCTTATAACCTTGTATGTTATATTCATCTCCATCCTCTTCACTTAGCCATGTCTCTGTAATCCCAACTATGTCATAGCCCTCACTAATCATTACAGCCTCAAGTTCTGGAAATTTATTTTTTACGCTTCTTGCATTTAAATTAAAAAGAAGTAAATAAGTAAATAAATAAATAAATAAAAATATTTATTATTGAAAAATTATAAAATGAAAACAAAAATCGAATATAGCAGTATGCACCTAGGTAGTTTTTAAGTAAAAAAAATACAAAGAAGCAGAAGAAGCTATGGAAATGTATCTTTTTCATCACTAAAACTGCTAGACTTTCGCACGTTGTTCTGCACTTTTTAGATATTGCAGCCACACTTTCTTTAGTTTGTCTCGGCACTGTTATATTGTTCTGCCATAACCACGCTCTAAAGGCCGGAAAGTGTGGAGTTCACATGCAGCGGCAAGGGAAGGTACACCAAGCACAGAGCCAGCACAGCTGAATGTGATAGAGAGAATGGAAAGGAAAAAGCTTGCGTTTCTGAAAACAAGAAAGACTAAGTGCCAGAAACAAGGCGAGTCTACACAGAGAAAAAGAAATCTCAACAAACTAGGAAATAAACAAGGCACCAAACAATACTGCGAGAAAATCCCTATAGAAACACGGCTTCCCAGAAATAAAGAGAAGATAATAGTCAAACTAACCCTGACTACAGATATCTTAAGTCAAAGCGAGTAACTACAAAGCAGACACTCCAGCAAAGGAGGCGTGGCGGATCTCCGGCTTATATAGACTCCGGGGAAGCGCCGCCCAGATATAACCAGCCAGCTGGGTGAAAAATCCGATGGAGAAAGGATTCAATCTCGTCAGGGACGAGAACCACGAAGAAAGAAAAAAAGCAACACACAAACCATGACAAACGCAAATGTAAATACTTGCAAATTATTCCATAAATCTCTGCATTTCTGTGTGTAGTATCCAATTGTGATTGTATGTTTTTTTTAGTCTGCCCAAATTTCAAGCAAGCATTTCATTTTGCCTGCCCAATTTTTTTGTTTAACTAGAGAGATCCTCTTGTCGCTATATGTCAGAACATAAGATTTGAATAGTTAAGATGTAAGGTGATACTCCACTTCAATGCTTGAGTACAATTGCTTTCACATTCAGTACGAGTACGGATGAACAGTGTTCGAGACCACTTCTTCCAAGCGGAATTGCATACCATGCCCAAACACGGCACATTTGTGTTCGCACTTACCAAATGAACCAGACTCTGGGGTCAAGTGAACTCAGATTCATGCCCGAGTCCCTAGTGTGGAGGCACCTTAAGGCTATATGTAGCATCCAAGTGGGCAATGAGATGATGAACTGATAGTAATTAGTTTTACTAGTTAGTGTGTTTCATGGTTCACATTTTATCATTTCTCAATCATTTTGATCTTTATCTAGTGATCTGTGTACTGTTTGCTATGGTAGAATTTCAAACTGCGTTCTGAACAAAAGACGTTAATAAATAATGAGGCAGGAAAGGTTGACAGGTTTTTACAGATAATAGTTGTCCCGTACAACAGATATTTTGTCCCGTATAACAGGTATGGAGTTATCACTGGACCAGAGCTAACTGAGGGGACATGAATTGTAACAAAGTAATCAGTTATTATTTATTTAGCTTTAGCTGTTCAAGTTTCAAGTGCAATAACAGGTGGGGGCAGTGCTTCAGTAAAAACCTGTGCTCGATTCAGAGTGTCATGTACAACAGATATTTTTCTGTCCCATACGACAGGTACCCCCTAGAAGTTTTAAACCCTGTTGACTTCATGCCTTATTGATTTTTTTAAATTTTTTTTTAATAAAACTGCTTTAACACAATACTGCAAACCCTCTCCAATATTTCTTTCCTATTTTTTAAAAGTCTTTAATAGCCAATTCTCAAAGTTCTTGAAAAGACTTTGTTGGAAAAAAGTGATTTCTCTGCGTCCCATACGACAGATCACATTTTTTCTTACTTGAAATGAATCAGTCTGAGCGTTGAATAATGTTGAAGCGTGGAAACCAAATGAAAAGGTCACAGCCTATTTTAAAGCCATTCATCCTTTTATTTTCTGGATGTAAAATACTGCCTGAATGTCCCGTACAACAGGCATAGAATCGCCCAAGTGTTTTCTTTACAAGGGTGATATTGGTTTTGAATAACTCTTTACCTTCGTAAATGAAATTATCATTTAAAAGCTGCATTTTGTTTCCTTGGGTCATCTTTGGTTTGTATGAAAATTAATGAGATGATCTGAACTGCTCAATTCTCGCAAATTAGCAAAAATTTAAGAAATATGGAGGGGTAAAAATTTAGAAAACTCATTGCAATTCTGAGATTGCAACTGTGGTTTAAACAAAGGCCGTCATTGATGGTGTTTCTCCAGGACAGACTGGTCTACTGATCCAGATTTAGTTTTAAAATTTCATTTTCAAGTAAATGCATTGGATGTCAAATGTAAAAATTCCTTGTTGCTGTTTGAATGAGGTTTAAATCATCCTAGTTGGTCATTCATATAGGACTCTCACAGTTTTAACGATTGTTGAGTCGTACCACTCCTTATTGCTCTCTTACCCCCTCTTGCCACCCCAAGAATTAAATCTTGGACACGAGTCCCAAGAGACCAGTACGCCCAGTATATAACAGGTTCATCCCGATTTGAATTATTTTCACCAGCAGAAAGCTTCACAACATCTATCCAAAAAAACAAAACAAAACAAAAAAAAAACAACAGAGCTTCAGTCAGCTCCAGTCCAGCTCTTCCTTTTGAGTCTGTGGCAGCATTCAGATGCATTATTCAGACCCCTTTTAATAATTCATAATAGCTAGTAGGAAGTGTTTTGGATGTGCATTGTTACACATGAATTCTGGAAATATTTTTCACAATAGTGTAGGTATAGAAAAAAAGCTCTTCTCATTAGATTCATGAAACTTACCATATCAAATAAATATATGCTAATTATTACACTGTTCCTGTCTCAATGAGTGACTGCTCTATCACCCAGCAGGTTCTGAATTAAGATAAGAGTAAACTCTGCTGGTGCAGTAACTGTCAACAAAACAAGGTTCGCTGGTTCACACAGACCTGTGACTGTCATAAGCGCAAGATCCTGCTCCACCCGTGGAAATGTCCTGAGTTTATGCAAGTTAGTGCACTTTGTAAATATTTGTTCTTGAGGTAAGGGGGTTGTAAAATTCTAGGAATGTTCAAAAAGAATATGGTTTATTTGCAGTACTCATTGGTTTTTTGACACCAGTTGAATACTTTCATGGTCTTCCATAAAAATAAAAACGGCCTAATTTTTCTGTATCCTATATTGCTAAGAATATGCATGAAAAACAGAATGCTACCTCTATTCTAGTTTTTATCCAGTCATCAGTTTTTTCCTACCAGTGATTAAAAAATAAAAAATTAAAAAAAAAACTGGGCAGAGAGGTTGATCTCAAAGGTGCACTTCAATTTTGAGGTGGGGGGTGGCTATAGTCACTATTTTATCATGTTTAATTTATACCAATAAGAAGATTATGTATAGTTAATATGATAAACATTTGGAACGGAGTTTGGATGATTAAATAATGAATTGTATGCAAAAAATGGATCATCTTTGCGCCCTTGAAAATGGACACTGTAACCATATGTTAATCTGTATTGCTGTATTTCAGTTTGTTTTATCATTTAAATTTGTTGTGTTGCGATCAGGAACCAGATGCGAGAACCAGGAAATGCAGTAGAGCTAGTTTTATTGGTAAAGGGGGGTGACCCCCGCAGGGCGAAAAACAGTACAAAGTCCACAATCCAAAAGTCGAAACCCAGTTGGGCAAAAATGGTATCAAAAACCAGGGCAGCAATCACAGTAATCGTAGTCGGACAGAAATGGGTCTAGTACACAGGAATAGTACTATCAGAGAGACAAGCCAGAATCCACAGGACATAATCCGAATCGTTACCAGGGCAGCAAACAGATCTCGTAGTCGGGCAGAAAAATGGTCAAAACACACAGATGCAACAGTAATCCAAAATCACAAAGGCAAAAATCAAAAGTCGGGCAATCCAGTCAGAAAGATAAACACTGAGAAATCAAGGCAAGAAGCATGGCACGAGAAAACTAGGGAGAACGATCTGACAAGAGTGTGAACCAAACAGACATCTTATATACACATCCGGGGTAAGCACATGACCAGGGAGAACAGGTGCAATCAATGGTGACAATGATCAGGGAGAGACACATGAGGAATAAACTAATTACATGAATTTGGCTGTAGCCAAAACGCAGACAGGGATCACAAGACAAACCTAAGTACAAAACAACAGCTTCAGTTAAGGAGTACTAAAGTGCCAAGATAAAAGAAAAGGAAAGCACAAAGTATAAGAGGAAATCGACAGAAACTTGCAGCAGAGATAATTAGGGATAGGCAAGGAGGCGGAGATTAGAATTGAGCGACTGCTGAGAGATTGTTAGTCAATTAGTATGTGCAGCTATACAATCCCGAGTGCATGTTAGAAAGTTAGTAAAAATATACAAGATTAGTGTGGTTAGTAATTAGCAAAAACAATAAACTGTTAGTATGTGTTAGTAGATTGTAAAAAAGAGAGGAAGGAAGCACATGAGATAATGAAGGAAGATTGAAAACCCAGAAACCAATAAATCACCCGAATGAGTGGCACACAAGACTAGGGACCGTGAGCAAAGACCTACATAAGACAAGACAGGGTAGATGAAGTGCAATGCATGGAAATGAAAACATGGCATAGAAAACTGAGGCATGAAAAAATAATAAAACATGAAATCTAAATTACCAAAAACACAATACATGATCCTAAGAATGGTCAAAGCGCAGGCAGTGGTCACTAAACACAGAAATCCTAAACATGGCTAGGCCAGGCACAGAGCTTAACATGGCATGCAGAATCACAGATCACAACAAAATTATTACGTAGAGGGACATTAACACGGAAAGTTTGCTTTAAAAGTCGCTCTAAGTTTGAACTTATTTTAAATTTTGTAATATCAATGCCTCTTTTCGCAGGATATTTCACGTAGCCTAATCATCCGTCATGTTCTTGCTAATTAAATAGACGTTTGACTCCTTCAAAATACTCTCTTAAGTGAGGAATTTTGGCTTTTTACATTATTCTGAGGAAGTAATGAATATTTTGTGTATAAAGAAACAGTGCTTATTATATTCATTTGTAAATAAGACAATGTGCTTGAGACGCCTCGTTTGTCTGTCAGGATAATCAGATGTTATGTGAATGGCGAAACTTGGCCAGGCGCTGTTGATTAAACTGCGAAAAAGTCATATTTTGTATAAATAAATTACTGGTAACCTAGCACATGCACGGCAGCCTTTGCTGATTGTAGACAACTAGTACACGAACAATCACGAATCACGATTTGTCAGGCAGGTTGTCATGTGAAAAAGGTAAGTAATGTGAAAGTATCTTCTTCCAATCATTAGAAGGTACTGTAACATAATTCACTTCATTTTAAGATATATTTGCAAATATGTTAGATTCTGAAATTACATTGTTTACTTGTTATTATAGTGACCTCCGTACTTCAATCGTAGACTCTTGGGCAGTAGCTTGTGACTGACATTTATTTCTGATGTTCACATAATCATGACAGATGGCTCTAAATCTGAAGGGTTTAACTAAAAGCTATAGTACAATTTTTCCAAATTTCAAGAATCATTCTAAAAATTATGTTTGAAAATTAAGAGTCTCAATAAACATGCACTTGATGAATCTAGAAGCGGCAGACTGCCAAAGGACAATTAATTTTAATCACATGGAAGTACTCATTTCACATAAATAAACTGAATTGTGTCCATCGTGGTCTGTTCGAGGTATGTGATACTGGAAATTTTAAATAGCACAGTAATTATGACAGACACCTTCTAGTCTCTATAGATTATGTAAATGATGCTGAAGATTCAGTACTATTCAGT
The DNA here is from genome assembly GCA_029721435.1 of Gymnothorax reevesii. Taxonomy (NCBI): domain Eukaryota; kingdom Metazoa; phylum Chordata; class Actinopteri; order Anguilliformes; family Muraenidae; genus Gymnothorax; species Gymnothorax reevesii. The sequence goes on along the minus strand of CM056581.1, from coordinate 43,424,158 downwards.
GCGTACTTTGATTCAAATTTCACAAAAACTCGGGATGTAATGACATGGATGCACATAAATTTGTTGAAAAGAAAGTCCAGTCAGTCTAATTACCATTAATTTGATTACTTGAGTTAATTTGACCAAATGTGAGCATATATAACAACAAAATATCCACCATCTTGGCACATCCATTCATATACTCTTTGACAGTGGGTCCGTCATGTTACAAGACTTGTGATACTCTGTGGATTATTCGATTTTCTCAGAATTTACTTTTTACGAGTTGAAGTTTTCAGTTGATACAAATATGAGATGCCTACAAGTGACCACAGAACAGCAGTTTTTTTCTGCATTGCTCCCGTGATTCTCTATTAAAACTCTCCAATTTTTTTTAAATGGAAGGGAAACTGAATGAAAGTCAATTCATTCAGTTTATGGCTGTCGCTATAATTAATCACTATTAATTTAAGCGCAATAAAAGTAACTGCCACTATGAGGCAGACAGACGGAATTGCTTATTACCTTTTCTATGACACTGACCTAATGTGGTCATTTGAAATGCTTCCGGGAAGAAAACTGAAGTCCGCTAATTACCAGCGAGGTTGGACAGCCTCCATCGCCGCGACATAATTAGCTTACCTTAAATCAATTCCAGTGTACTTCGCCTAACTTGCAATCAAGTCATTTATTCAGCCAACTGACAAATCAAAACCAAAATGTGGCCAATAATGATTAAAAAGAGAGAATGAGAACCAGACAGACCTAACCAGGCTGCCGCGTTTTATTAAATAAAAGATTTTCAGACTCGTTAACAATTTACATGTCACGTTCTATACCCATAAACAAAATGTTTTCCACCTTCACTGTTGGTTATTTAGATGCTCAAAAGTAAATATAATCTAGTGCTATGAGTTACATTATTTTAAATTACCCTCATTCAATTATCTAATAAAAAGTGCCTCAAATTTGCGGCAAAGATTCGCCTGAACGTTAATTGCCAAATCTTCGGTGCATTTGACTATTGCCTGCAATGCAAACGTATACTCTCTCACATTCATGTTCGGTATGCTTCACAAAATGTTTTCCACTTCACGTAGCCTATATTTTTATTCTTAACACCAGGGCCATCTTTGAATAACTTCATTTTTTTTAGAAATATCTTTAATAATGCATACAAAAATCCTTGATGAAAGGGGGAATTCAGAGGTCTGCTATTTATTCAGATTATTGAAATTTTTTCAATCTAACACGGCAACCTGGTTAGGTCCGTCTGCTTCTCATTATCACTTCTTAATCATTATACGCCACATTTTGGTTTTGATTAGTCAGTTGGCTGAATAAATGGCTTGATTGCAAGTCAGGAAAAGTATTTAAGGTGAGCTAATTATGCCAAGGCGATGGAGGCCGTCCCACCTCGCTGCTAATTAGTGTACTTCAAATTACAGTTTTCTTCCCGGAAGCATTTCAAATGACCGCATTAGGTCAGTGTCATAAAAAAGGTAGTAAACAATTCCGTCTGTCTGCCTCATAGTGGCAGTTACTTTTATTGCCCTTAAATTAATCGCGATTAATTATAGCGACAGCCCTAGTATTGACTGATGATGATAACACTACTTTTAGTTTGAATAAGAATTGATAATACCTTTGCAACTCAATATGTACTTTGAAAATTCAAGTTAGGCATCGTTTTTCTTGTCATCTTTGTCATTTCTGTTGTGTTACGTGAGCAAAAAAAAAAACCTTTCACTGAAAGTTATGGACGTCTGTGAGTCAATCAATCCAAGTGCCTTTCCCCTTGCAGGCAATGTAGCGATTACCCTGACCTAACATGCCACTGGGTCATTCCCAAATCCACAACTTAACACTCAGTTACTGAAGATGGCTCCAGTAACAATTACATGCATGTAGCCATTGAGGCATTTACCAGTACATGAAAGGAACTCAGACAAGATAATACCTCAGCCAAGCTAATCCATGTGCAGCCAGAGCTCCTGCTGGTTGATGGTTTGTCCTCCCTCTGAACAGCCATAGCACATAGGAGCCTACCACTGCAGACAGGCAACACTGAACAAGTCTTGTCGACCCCATTGTCCGGCCATAACAATTTTGACAGAGTTGTTTTGGTTGCATGCTGAGGACCAACAGCACATTACACAGATGGCGATAATAATTTGACTCATCGGTGTGTGTGTGGGGGCGGTTAGCATTGCTGCCTCACAGCAAGAAGGTCGTGGGTTCGAATCCGGCCTGGGGCCTTTCTGTGTGGATGTTTGCATGTTCTCCCCGTGTTGCGTGGGTTTTCGCCGGGCACTCCGGTTTCCTCCCACAGTCCAAAGACATGCATATCAGGCTAATTGGAGACACCAAATTGCCCATAAGTATGAGTGTGAGAGTGAATGTGTGCGATGGATTGGCAAGCTGTTCAGGGTGGGTCCCTGCCTTTGCCCGTAGTCAGCTGGGATAGGCTGCAGCTCGCCCGTCACCCTAGTGAGGAATAAGCGGGTATAGAAAATGGATGGATGGATGTGTGTGTATAATGCAGTATATAATAATACAATTCATATTGGCGTCTAGTGTACTTTGCCTAGTGATACTTAATTATTATGATACATAATTATTATGATTGGGATGCATGACATAGGCTAATAAGGGAGCCCAGTATAATCTTCGGGTTTTAAATGCAAAAGAAAACTGAAAATAATAGTTCATTTTTAAATGAAGTATCAGGAAGATTAAAAATCAGAAGATGTAAGCTGATTGTCCAAGTAAATCACATTAGGCTGACTGAAATATTGTATGTGTGCTCTCCAATTCCTCCTTCAGCCACCAAAGTGAGAATAGCTATGGATTTGTGGGGTAATTCATCAGAGACTGCTGAATGCGCAGTGTACCGAGCTGGGAGTTCAGATTTTACAAAGCCCTTTGGCAGTCATACATTTTGAATATGATTATGGGAATTGAATGAGAAATGATAAAGATTTGTGTAGAATCATTGAATCAGTTTATGAAGGAACTCTGCCATTTCTTCACACCGAGGACAGGCTGACACAGAGAGCACTCATCTTGTAAAAGAGCGTAGAGCATAACCACAGAAAACTATAAAGGGTGTGCAGAAAGGCAGTGCTGCATTTTCACTTGTTTTTTTATTTTTTCATGAAAGACAATCTGCCAGTATTTGCCACTTTAATGTCTCAGAACAAATGTACTCTCTGATACTGTTTACTGCTCTGCTGGCTGAGTGTCTGCTAACGCTGTTCAATGCTGGAATGGCACCACTTGAAACATTAGATTTTGATGATTGGCGAGAAAGAGAAATGAACGTTTGTGTGTTGTGTGTTTGGAAACCCAAATTCACTGCTTGGATGCACTCCGAGCAGCTTTCATATTGTAGGAAACAAGCATTTTCCCCCTTTTATCCTGGTTAAGAAAGCTCACCACTGACTTGAAACAAAAATTTTGTTATTTGAAGAAGTAGTTTTCAGACAATGTCCATAAATTGCACTCCTCATTACGATTTTAATTAAAAGTGGCATACTAGGTGCCAAGTTTTTGACAAGTGTTTTGAATATTCCGGCAGAAATTTCATTTGTTATACAAAAGAATCGTAAGACATTTTTCCATTCACTTTGTTGTTCTTTGACAGCCCAAAAGTTTCAAAACCCTAATAACTTATTTTGGATCAATGAAATAAAGTTCTCTGTGTGTGTTTGAAAGCCCCTGAATTGTTGACGGCTCAGTCGCCATCAATTCTTCAGGATTGGAACCGTTTACTCTATCAATGCTCTGTGACAAGCAGTTATTATGGGATGCAGTCCAATGAGGGAAAGAAGAATAACAAAGTGGCTTGTGATGTATCTTGAGGAAGATGGGGAATTTAAAAGATGAGTAAAAACTGCACAACAAACTTGTACAAGCCAAATTCTTAAAAAGTTTCCTTAACAAGCATGATGCACATACAATCAAAAATAACTGATTAGAAAAGTCTGTACTTCCTCTAACACTTTGGAAACAGTGGCTGCAACACATTATTTTTAAGTTCTAACATGGAATAAGAAATTAAATGCCTATGAAAAATATACTATGTTGTGATTGGAAAAGATTACAAAAAATTAGCACAGTTAATTGTTCACTGATATGAAACTTTGATGAGTTTAACAATGTGTAACATCACCATATCTTTTGATCACAGTCGTAATGCATTCGGGCACTGAAGACACTGAATAAGTTGGTCAAGTCTAGCTAGTGGAATTTTCCTCCATTCCTCCATTACACATCTTTGGCTGCACAATTTTGTTGGGGGCCTTCTTTGCCATGTATTTGCTTGATGCATGTGCTATTCATTCTCATTCGGAAACAGATCAGAACTGCAGGCAGGCCAACCTTGCACCTGCACCCTTTATACTCTCTAACTGCTTGTAATTGGTGCAAAATGTGGTTTGGAGTTGTCTTGCGGGAAAATGTACAGAACAGACATTGCCTAGATGGTAGCATATGTTGCTCCAAAATTTGTACAAATTTTTCTGCATTAATGGTGTCCTTGAAAATGTGTAAGTTACCCTTTCTATGTGTACTGAGACTCATTTATACCATGACAGATGCCGGATTTTCAATCTGACATTCATTACTGTTTGCATGGACCTTTTCATCTTTAGTTTGCAGAAGACAGTGATTGTTTTTTTCCTAAAGCTATTTGAATTGTTGGCTCAGCGAAAAACAAAACTGGTTCCCTCTGTGCTACTATGAATTTCAAATGACATGGAGCCCAGAGACGATGACCTTGCTTTCGAAAAGTGTTTAGTATGGCTTCAGCTTTGCTCAATAAAGCTGTAACTTGCATTTGCGAATGGGGTTGACTGACAAAGGTCTACTTAATTATCTCAGGCCCCTGTTGTAAAATACAGTTAATTGCAGTCTCATGACAGTTCTCATGACAGTGAAGTCTGAAGGATCAGAAATCATACACATTCCTGCTATCATGCAGGTGGTTTTCAGCCTTGTTCTTTATGCATTGAAATTTAACTAGACTCCTTCTGTCTTTTTATTATATTACTATACACTGAGGAGGGTTGAAAACCCTAAATCCAACCATTTTTTGGGGGGGGAGGGGGTTCTTCAGTTCATGATTTACAATCTTTGGCATCTAGCAGCGAATTGGTGAGCCCTGATCCATTTTTGCTCTTGAGGGACTGGGCCTTCTAGGAGGCTCCTTTTATACTACAATTAGCGCACCTGTTAATGATTGCCTCACTTGTTTAACATCTCCTCTTTTATGTTGCCTGACTTCTGCAACTTATCACGTCAGTATTCGCCTTACATTTCCCCTGCACCAACTTTTTTGGACTTTTTTTGTTGTAGTCATCCGATTTTAAATAAGCCTATATTTTTCAATTCACAAGTTAACGCATGGAGTAATGTGTTGATGTGGAATTGCTGCAGTTATGTGTATGGAAAACACCATAAGCTGAGGCTCCATGATTATGGAGCCTCTGGTCAGGAGTCCAGGTCTGGAGTGTGATGCTGTGCTATAACAATCAACGCTGTGCCTTCCAGTGCCAAAATGCATCTGCATATTTCTTTTTTGTATGGTCTCTGCAATGTTTGGAAATACCAATTAAACGCAGCTTTGTAGGTGATAAAGTTTTGAATACTTTCTTGTTAATTGGTTTTATGCATAACAGCATGGGTGAACATCTCATTAGGACCGCCTAAAACCTGCTGTTAAGGAACAATAAAGTTTCACGACTCTAAATAATTTCTCTTTAACAGAGGTCGGCGGTGCTGAGCTTATTTAGGACACTATCTCAGTATTTGAATTCCTCTGCTCATGCATTCACTTAAAAATAGCACACGCACCATTGATGGGCTGTAGGTAATGATGCTGAGAGTTATCTTAGTTGTAACATTCAGAATAGCATCTACAGTTCTCTTATAAATCATGTGTAGCTCCACAGGAGCATTTGCATATCACAGCGTATCTGACAAGCAGGTGCTTCATTTGCAATGCTAAACCACAGCTAAACGTTAAGAGGATAATGTTATTTGCGCTCATCATATCAGCCATGACACAGAATAGTTCCAGAAGTGTGCCTGCCAGACACACCACAAAGCTTTACAACAACCTGTCTGAGTGCAGCACCGACTGCCTCAGAAACAACACATCCCGACGCCGGCAAGTCGGAAGGCCTCACGCTCTTCTGGGTATATTTGTGCACGTAACTTGCAAAACTGGAGACTCATTACTGCAAAAATAATGAGCATTTCCATCTTTATTACTACATTGTTGCACCACACTGCATCAATACTTCACCAGATGAAGGGGTTGAGAGAGGAAGTGCCGTGGTAATTTGAAAGGAGAACATTTTGTTGGGGGTGCTAATTATTTGGGGAAGTGGAGTAAATGGGGTGAGAACAGATGTTGATGAAGCGGTGTGGCTGCGCTAGGTGGTCCAGTCCCACACCGTCAGACGTGATAAAGTGGAGGTGGGAGCGCGAGGAACGGACGCGCAGGCGGGCGCTCCCAGGAGCCGAAATCTCTCCTCATTACAACGGTCCTGTGCACATCCACATAAAGTAGCTGAGTGAGGGCTGCGTCGCAGGAAAGCAGCATTAAGTCACTTAAGACCGGAGCTTTGTTGACTGCAGTGTAGCTAAAGTGTCTCAAGCAAACAAACGGAAGCTCGCGAAATGGCCGTCACTGAAGTACACGTGTTCTTTCTGCCGCGGCAAATATTTACTGAGGGCTTGCAGTGGGAATGCTGTATTTCATTACGTATAATCCCTCTCAGAGCTGTGATAAAATACAGTCTGGGGCATCCAGACATCGGATCAAACCAGCCAATCAACTTCTGATTTGTGGCTGATCCCATTTTTGCTAGATGAACCCACCCAGAAACTGGGACAGACATTGTTCTGCTAGTGCGATTTGGAGGGACAATCATCAGTTGTATTGCGTTTGTATTTCTAACAAAGTTTGTAGCCTATTATGATCCTGTATTCATCATTGAAAACATTCATTTTAATACTTTTCAAAAATTTAGTATGGCCAGTCATATTATCATCATTAGTTCATTGTTCTTTTGTGGAGGGACAGATGAAGGAGCAGGTGAACTGGGCTCACTTGTGGGGGTTTCGCAGCAGTAACCACTGCGACCGTGATTTCAGGTGTCCTGGATTGGCCATCTTGAGGCAGGTTACTCCCATGCTGCCAGTGTCAATATCAGAGAGTGGATTTGGTTTCAGATGTTCTCAGGTTGCGGGAGGTCATCTCTGGGCTCTTTTTACTCATTTATTTCTCATGTTCCTCCTCCCTTTCCCAATCCCAGATTTGGACATTGATTGAATTCTGCCATCATTTGATGCCATTAAAGAGTTAGGAAATAGGAATTTTCAGCCCGCTATTTGCGTGAGGCTCTCAACTAGCTTGCTTTCATCACATTATTGTGACAAAAGCCTTTTTAAAAAAGCCATGAGTACCCCCATAAAAATTACATCTGAATATATACAGTGGTAAGAAAAACTATCTGCCTCCTTCCTGATTTCTTCTATTTTTCTTTATTTGTCATATTCAAATGCTTCAGATCATCCATCTAATTTTAATATAAGACAAAGACAACATGAGTAAAGATGAAATGCAGCTTTTAAATTCTTATTTCATTTATTGAAGGTAAGGCATTTTTGAAAACCTAGAAACGGGAACCAAACGCGCTCTCAGCCCACTGTATTGAAAAAGGGGCTCGGTAGGTGCTCAACAGCAAGGACAGTCAATAGAAGGACGCACCTTACCGGAAAAATTCCCAGCATGGGACTAGTCTAGTTAAAAGCAAGCTGGAGCACACAGAGCTCAGGACAGACTAACGTTTCGACGTTTCACAACGTCTTCCTCAGAGTCAAATGAAAATATACAAAGTACGCACCCTGCGGTTTTTGAAAACCTATTTCACTCATGAAAAAATAATTGCCCCCTAAACCTTGTAAGTGGTTTTGCCAATCTTGGTAGCAGCAACTGCAATCAGATGTTTGCGATAACTAGCAGTCTTTACATCACTGCAGGGGAACTTTGGCCTACTCTTCTTTGTAAAATTTTTTTACAAAAGGTAATTCAGGGTTTTTCAGCATGATCAGCCTATTTAAGGTCCTGCCACAGTATTTTAAGTAGATTCAGGTCAGGACTTTTACCAGGCCACTCCAGAACTTTCAGTTTATATCTTCTGAGCCATTCAGAGGTGCATTTGCTTGGCTATTGCAGATTATTGTCCCGCTGCATAACCAAACTGCACTTCATCTAAGTCACTAACTAATGGCTAGACATTCTCCTGTAAGATTTTGTGGTAGAGAGCAGAATTCCTGGTTCCATCAATTATGGCAAGTCGTCCAGGTTCTGAAGGAGCCCAGCAGCTGCAGACCATCACACTACCACCACTATGTTTGTTGTTTTGACTTTCTTATCGTGGAATGCTGTGTTAGCTTTACGCCAGATGTAGCAGCACCAATGTCTGAAAGGTTTCACTTTCACTTTTTTCATCAGCTGAAAGAATATTATCCCAAAAGTCTTGTGTCATCGAGAAGTGGGGGTTTTTTTTGCAAATATGAAAATATGAGACAAGCCTCTCTGTTCTTTTGGGTCAGCAGCGGTTTTTGGATGCCTATGGATGCCATTTTCGCCCAGTCTATTTCTTATTGTGGAATCGCAAATGCTGACCTTAGTTAGGCAAGTGAGTGCAGTGCTTTACATTTTACTTGGATTCTTTCGTGACCTCTGGATGAGTTGTCAATGGGCTTTAGAGGAATTTTGGTCAGCCAGCAGTAAGCTCAGGTCACCTTGCAGGATGTCTGTAGTACAGATGGCGTACTGCCAGCAGGCACCATGTTGTTTGTCCACTTATGGCCAAGTCTCGCCCCCCAGTGGTATTTCTGGATGTTTCTGTGGCAGGAAGGAGTTGCAGTGAGAGATGCTGGAGGTGGGTATGCCACCATAGTCGCGTGTCACACAAGGTGTTACACTTCCAGCTTTGTCCTGAATGCTGCCACTGGATTCAAAGTGAAGCCACAGATTACACATCATTGAAACAGCTTCACTTGGCATTACTCTTCTGCATGAAAGAGTGCTGTCAGAGACCTAACAAATACTGGCATTTAGTCCTGGCGAATTCAGCATGCTCCTTACCAGGAAAGTTACGTCTGTTTTGTTCAGGCCCACACAAATGAACCACCCCATGGTCATATTCAAGGCAGTGCCGGTGCCCTCTGTACAGAAAAGCAGTATGCTAGCGTTTAAATGATGCCAAAACTGAGATTGCTCCTGGAGCACATAACAATATGTTGAATTTTCATTGGGCGGTGATACCCCAGAACTAATCGAAAGATGGGAGTTGTTAAGTCTGAAATGGTGTAGTAAACATTTGAATTATATCTCCCCATAAAACTTGATCTGCCACCACCCTGGTATATGTGGCTACCAAAGACGTGCTCTCAGGGGCGGCAGCGGCTTCACTTTTTATCGCTGGATTTTGTCAACCTGTTTCCACTTACTGTGCCTGATTGGCAATCGATCAATTTTTGCTTTTTTTAATGGAACAGTTAAGACCTAGCCTACATGTTGCCTGTAATAATTAACTCTCTATTAACCAAACCCATTTCCAAGTGTGTAAAAATTATTTCCCCAGGCAAATATGTTGATTATGGGCCAATATTTGGAAAAAATGTTTTTAAAAAAATTAAATTTAAATTAAAATTTGAACTTGACGGGCCATTCAAGTTATTTTCAAATGTTTATTTGGCAATTAGAAACAAAACCGGCAGGGTGTCCAGGCTGTTAACCCTTTCACTTTACGTAGCAGATATGCTACAGTGGTTAATAGAGGGTTAAGAGGTGATAATGACAAAAAGATTCATTGACGTGTATTCTTTTTAACTCGAGACTGCTGAGATGGAAATCTTAATAATTAATTTGACAAAAATCTCACCTCTCACGGTAATTCCATGCATCGTTTTAACCTTTTGTTTAACGGATTATGAAAGAACACTGTCTCCCTCTATTTAAATGGAATTAGAAAGTACATATTTCAGGGGGAAAACATTATCGTAAACATATTGGGCTCTAATTTCAAGGCGCAGCCCGCGCAGTGGTAATTTCGTACGGCGCAGCCCGCGTAGTGGTAATTTCGTGAGGTGCGCAGCCTTCGGTAGACGAAGGTGCGCCGAGATGGGTGTGGCGACGTAGTAGGGGGAGGTGTCACATATTCATCAAGACGCAGTGACAATTCCGTAGAAAAAGTCTCCGCTGGAGTTGCGCAGAAAACTCGCCAGCTCCAACCTGGTTTAATTTCCGTGCAGTGGTAATTTGGCTGACCGGCGCAGAGTGCGCACACGTCACCGAAATCTCACAGGCAGGTTTCCAGAATGTCAGGCACATTTCAATGCAAGAAATAATTACAGTAAGCACAATTTAATGTAACAATCTGATTATGGACATAAATTATGGTATCTACATCGATTGTCCTGCATGTCAGATTAATGGCGGTTGGCACGCGTAATGGAAACTTGACCTGGCTTAATGCAGCTGAATCTGTGATGCAAACTAACGACTTTACGTCTTTCTCAGCCAACCACAAACACACACACACACACACACACACACACATATATATATATATATATATATATATATATATATATAACATGCTTGCGTTCTGTGCTCAGTAAAGCCGCTTGCGCACTGGACACGAAACGATTTTTTTCGCACGACTGATTACAGACAAAGTCAATGCAAAGACGCGATAGTCTGACAGGGTTGGAATATAGCTCCGTGTACGAAAGTCATAAAAGTTCTAATTTTTCCGAGTATTCCAGGAATTATTAGACGTGCAAACTTGGCCATGTTTGTGTTCGACCTTCGCATAATGCAAATTGATAGCTATCGACTTTTCTTGGTCTTTTTAGCCTATTCGTCTGTTTTCTTCCGTTGAAGATTGACAGCAGTCTTTATTCGGTCTTTCTTTTGAAAATTAGTCAGATGGATCGAACAGATTCACGCTTTATTTCCACACCAGAGATAAAACAGTACTTGTAGTCATTGAGCAAATCAATTCCATGACCATTGACAGTGTGAATAAATTATCGCATGCACAATCATGACTGTCCGACACGAAAAGCAAAATGTCCACCAGCCAGCAAAAAGTAAAAGTATTGATATGAGAACAGATTTATAACGAGATAAAGAATAAAATATATCACCAACACACCGAACATCCGAAAAGATGACCCGCAAATAAATAAATCGCGGTGTTCATTGGATGTTCTGTTGTTAAAATGTTTATTTTTATTCTTTATTTCGTTACCAATCTGTTCTAATCGTCCTCTTTTTCTTTTTCTTTTTTTTTGGCTCAGACTCGGAGGCATTGTTCATTGTCTCGCGCCAATGTCGACTCACTTTATTGAGCAGAGCTTAAACAGAATCATTGATTGAAATTCTCGGTACTCATCTTGAAGAACTGAGCCCTCTTATCCAAACATTCACGTTTAATATCTAAAAGAGTCAGTAGATTTGAAGAAATTAAAAACAATAATAGACTGTCGGACACGGAGATTTATTAAAACCCTGTCAGACTTTTGGAGACAAGACGCAATCTGTCGAGCGAAAAATTCGTTTCGCGTCCAGTGTGCAAGCAGCTTAATACTAGGCTACTATTATTGTCACTTAGGTTTTATCGTCTTTAGTGGGGGAAAGGTATACAGCCTGATGGCTATGATCTCGTACTGAATTAAGATCACATATTGAAAATAAATGTGTAACGTATCTTGCATTGTTGTCCATGCATGTTAATCCCAAAATTTAAAGCAGCAACAGTTTGTAATAATAGGAACACACTATCCATCGTTTCTCTTGCAAATGAGCAAGATATGACTCGGCTGTGTCGCCTTCTTTGCCAACTTGCGCTGGAAGGAGGGGCAGAAGCGGGACAGAGGAGCGCTTGCGCCAGGCTACGCCGGGCACGAAATTGCCACATACGCCTGGACACACCCCTTTGGCGCGGCGCACCCCCCATGCGCCGGGCCTGCGCCTGGTCTACGAAATTAGAGCCCATTGACTTAACATTGAATGCATAGGAAAGGTTTCAATATTGTTAATGGCATTGTGTTAGATTCCTGTAAGCAAATACGAGCAAATGTGCTTTCTCGATGCAAATTAGTCAATCAGTCCTTTGATTCCTAATGAAGAAAAATAGAAGGGAGTTATCGTTTGTGTATTAATGAGGATTCTGCCACACCTAACTGACGTCAGAGGGCACGTCAATATTTCATAATATATAGATTAAAAACAGAAATTTTCTCACCTTCTAGCGTCAGCATTAAGCCAAACATGCACAAATGAACGTGATTACAGTGGTTGAACGCTGCGTAAGGAATAACAAAATACACACAATAAATTCCAGTTTTCGGTCAATGATCAAAATCTCCTACCAAATATTAGTGGAAATACACAATGCTACCATTGCTAATGCTAACAGAAGTGGCTGTCAGAGTTCAGCATTATTTTGTCCTTCATTCATGAACACTCCAGAAAGAAATTCAAAAACAGAGCCATGTCCGAAAATTTTCTCTCTCTGCACATCATGTTTTGTTAATTTCTCCTCATGGGCAACAGGTATACTGATTTAGTCCAAAAGGAGACATGATTTGCTTTTAACTGTGTACCGCTTTAAGTACAATCTGGTTCTTGAGTGGTTGTAATTTACCGTGTAAAGAGACCTTACTTTGTGCATTTTATTCCAACTCATTACTACGTGCAGAAGAATATAAGTCAGAAGACGTAAATAAGGCAAAACACCCTTATCTCTACAGCAAATCCCCGTTTACTTAACTTACCTAATGATTCTCTGGTTAAGTTTCCCATTTTTCGTGAGTATTAAGTTATTTCACGAGCAATCGTAAAGCCCGGTTTAGATGCATATGACTGAGGCAAGTGGTATGCTGTGCCATATTTTCTAAATTCATATGTTTGCTACAATGTTGGACAACTTGAGGCTTTTGCTTGAAAAGCCTATTTTCACTGGAATCCAGTATGACCTGTGTTGCACTGACAGTACCAGTGCTCCCTTTACTGCAAATAAAATAGTTACATTAAGTGTAGAGATTTATGAAATAAACAGTGTAATACATTTAGGTAAAAGGCCTCTAATTACTCCGATTGCCCGGTTGACACTTCAGGCCCACCGCTGTTTATGCTCAGCAATGTCAAGTCAATTGTGTGCATCCCTGCACAAGTTCATGGGCAGAAAATATAACCAATCCAATACATTGAATGTTAAGTACATAGTTCACAGTTCAGCAATCAGGGGTAAGCTTCTGTGCTTGTGAGACAACTTGTATTTATTGTAATCTGCTGTTATTTGTATTATCTTGGTAATATCAAGAATAACATTCTGTGGCAATGACTGGTATTGTTACTAATGATTGTTGCATAAGTGTCGGCCTTCATTTTCACTTGGTTTATAATTTAATTCTGGATATTACAACCCAGCTGAATCGCTGGCTAGCTAGCTGAGTCACTTGCATTTGAATGAAGTAAAAACAAAATGTGGTGGGCAAAATTCTGGACACGTCATTTAACTCTTTTAATTACGAGACAGTAGCCACAAATTAAAGCTGGTGATCGGCCAAAACCCAAAATTTGGTTGAAGTAAGGCAGAGATGCTATTAATCTAGCTTTTAATCAAGCATGGCATGAAGAATCTTGAGTTTGGAATCAGGTTGCTCTGCTGGTTATGTCTTCTGTGCCACAGGTCAGGAAATGCTGCTGAGGATCGCTAAGTTTGCTAAATGGGTAATTTTTGGTATTCATTCTTTATATAAATGATATATGCAAAGTTTCAGAAGTACTAAAACTAGTATTATTTGCGGATGATGCTAGTATTTTTTGTTCTGGGGGTGAATTACATAAAATACTGGTGAGGGTCACTGAGGAGATATGCAAATTAAAAATGTGGTTTGATAGAAACAAATTATCATTAAATTTAAGTAAAACCAAATTCATGATATTCAGCAATTGCAATAAGAACATTGAGGCACAGATACAGGTAGATGGGGTAGACATTGAAAGGGTGTATGAAAATAAGCTTCTTGGGGTAATAATAGATGATAAGATTAACTGGAAAGCTCATATAAAACACATACAAAGTAAACTATCAAGAAGCATATCAGTTCTGAGTAAAGCCAAACACATCCTGGACCACAGATCACTCCACATTCTCTACTGTTCTCTAATTTTACCATAATTACATTACTGTGCAGAGGTTTGGGGCAACACATACAAATGTACAACAATTTCACTATCCATATTACAGAAAAGAGCTATAAGAATACTTCATAAAGCCGGTTATAGAGATCACACAAATCCATTATTCATAAAATCCAGTACACTAAAACTCACTGACATGATTCATTTTCAAACAGCACAATTCATGTACAAAGCAATCCATAAGACACTTCCTGGTAACATACAAAAATTGTTTTTTAACAGAGAGGGGATGTTGTGTTCTGGGGTCCTGGCCTTCAGCCAGGACGGCATTTATGGTTTTAACAGTTTCATGTTCAAGATTTCATAGTTCATGTCACAGTTTTAACAGTTTCTTGTATCAAGTCATTGCATTCCATAATTCATGTTTATTGTCCATGTTTTCTTTTCCATGTTTTTGTTCTTGCCAGGTCGGCCAAGCCACTCCACCGCTTGTCTGCGTTCCGCCCCGTGCCTTCGTTGTTGCACATTTCAGAGCTCTGGTTGGCTTTGGTGTTTCCCCTTCCTTCTGTGCTGTGCTGATTCGGGGCTGTCTAAGCTTAATTGACAATTAACTGTTTTTAAGTTACTAACATTTACTAACATTCACTGGGTTGGTGTAATTCTTAGATAGGCACATTACTAATATTACTAATTTAGACAGGGAGTTTGTTGTCATGATTCCTGCTTTACTATTTCAAGATCTTGCTGTGCTTTTCTGTTCTAAACATTCATGCTGATTTCAAACTGCATACTTAATTGGTACTTAAGCTGAGCACGCTAGTTCTCTTAATGAGCAAGTCTTGTTATCCAATCTTAGTCCATGTCATGATCTTGCCCTGCCTCTTGTTTCTCCTCCTCCAGGTGTTGCCCCTCATGTCTTGATTTCCTAGCCTTTATCTGGATGCGGAGGAAGTTGGCTGGCAGACAGTGTCTCAAGTTTTGTTGCCAAGTCTCGTTTCATGTACAAGTCTCCACTCATGGTCACGCTTCCAAGTCCTGTTCATAGTCCTTGTATATATAGCCATAGTCTTGTTATTTATTTTTCTTGCATTTCTGCCTGGAGTTTCCAGTGGTTTTTTGTTCTTGCCTTTTTGCTCCTTAGTTCCCAGCTCTGTGTAGCTTATCTTTAGTTTGTCT
Source organism: Gymnothorax reevesii (assembly GCA_029721435.1). Classification (NCBI taxonomy): domain Eukaryota; kingdom Metazoa; phylum Chordata; class Actinopteri; order Anguilliformes; family Muraenidae; genus Gymnothorax; species Gymnothorax reevesii. The sequence goes on along the minus strand of CM056581.1, from coordinate 43,408,764 downwards.
TTTGCAACCCTTTGGGCCGAGTTTTTTGTTGGCCCTCGTGCCTGTTTTATTTTTTGTTTAATAAATCCTCATTTCCCTTCCACCTTGCATCTGGTGTCTTACTGATTCCATATCAGGGGAATTATAATCTGAGGGGGGAGTTCAACTTAAAACATCAGAGGGTGCGTACGACAATGAAAAGTTTTTGTGTTTCTGTTTGTGGAGTGAGGCTGTGATGTAGAGCTTAAGCAATGTCCAAGCATGGCCCAGTTTAAAAAGCGGTATAAACACATGGTTTTCACTAGGTACAGGGAAGAGGAAGGGTGTTTTCTTTAATTATATTTGTATTTGTGAATCACTTTCTATTTCTATTTATGTATTCTTTGTTTCTTGTACATATGTATAGTATGTTTAGTTACTTTATTTATTTTCTTTTTTGTAACTATCTAGTTTATTAAGTAAGTATAAAAGACTTATTATTAATGAGAGGTGAAGAAGGGGTAGGACTAGATAAGCTTATGCTTCATCCTGCTCCTTTTCGGACGTGTTATTATAATGTGTTATTATGTATTATTATTGTCTTGACTATTGCTATGTTTTCTGTTCTACACATGTCCGAAATAAAAGCATTTTTGTGTTTCACAAATTTTTCCAATATTTATCAGTGTGCTTCAGCTGAGGACCACAGTGAAGTGATGATAGTCACAAACATATTTGCTCATCATTAACTATCATCTGGCTCCCTTTTTTTAATAAAGTCAAGATTTCACATCTGCAGTACTTTTTGATCTAGACCTAGTTTTATGTGGTCATATGGGGCACAATCAGTGAAATTGCTGCTTTTTGTCTGTTTTCACGAATAAACAAAAACTTTCACGAACGCAATAGCTGTTCATTAACTATTTTCTATCTCCCAGTGTTAATATAATCCAGGTTTCAAAAGTCTATCTACAGTGCTTTTTTACAACCCCAATTCCAAAAAAGTTGGGATGCTGTGTTAATTGTAAATGAAAACAGGATGCAATGATTTGTGAATCCCATAAATCCACATTTTATTCACAATAGAACATAGACAACATATCAGATGTTGACATTTTACCATTTCATGAAAATTATTAGTTAATTCTGAATTTGATGGCAAATGTCTGGCAAATATTAAAAACCAAATCAATTTTACGCCGGTCTTGCACACAAGGTTATATATTTTCATATTTTATCCTGGTTATCACTAGCTGCTACATCGCTTTATGGCTAGCGAGGTAGCTTGCATTTGATTAATTTCATATGACCAAATAAATGTGGTGAACAAAATTTTGGATATTTTGTTCAGCTCTATTGAGTATGAGAAGTTAAGTATTAAATTGGGCATTCCGTTAAGCATGAAAGGCAGAACTGGCAGAATATTTCGAAATCACTTGTCCTTTTTGTCATGGCTGCTGTTTTTCATGCAAAGGAATTAATGTTATATCTATAGAGTATTAATTGCAAATGAAAAGGAAATTATCAAAAACTTCAAGCATTTCAGTATGTGATGGATGTTGAATTCCAAATCTTGCTTCTCCTTTGTTATCTTATTTTCGTTCTTCGATGTCTGCAGCCTAGAGTGCCTTGGTAATGCTCAGTTGATATGCCTTTGCATGGTTATTTGATTATTTTATTATTAATGATTATTATAATTGTTTTCTTTCAAACGTTTCTCAAAATAGAAATGATGGTCTATATTTTTATTTAATTCTAAGGGTTTGAAAATGTTTTAATGAGAAAGTTATTTCAATAATGTGAAAACAGTACCTAGGCCTATATTACCCAACTTAAAGTTGCTCTCAATAATGCAACACACAATTGTCTTTATGGAAATAATTTTATTGAGTTAACATTTGTTGAATAGGAATTCATTTATCTGTAATGAGGTGTAGGTCTCAGTTTAGTGTATCAATAAGTGTATCATTTTATCATTTTGAATTTAATGGTCCAGAAAATTCATCAAAGGTGGCTGTTTGAAGTGTTTTTTTTTTCATAAAGTTCCCAGCATTTGTGAACTTCCCTGGATGTTCATATCAATACTTTCATATAAGCACCAGCTGCAACTGGTATAAAGGTGTTAAGGCACACATTTTAATTGCTTCACTCCTGATGTTCAAACTTTACCTCATTGGCACTATGTTGAATCATTAATACTTAAAATTGTCTTAGGGCTCTGGTCTGGGTCGGACAGTTAGGTCACGTGACTAGTTGCCAGTGAGCTGGTTGAATGCCCCTTTGTCAGTTATGGCTTTATGTTAATGAAGAACATGCGTAACTTCTATCTGTGGGCCTGTACTCTTAATAGAGAGCATGATTTAATTAGGGTTATGAGTACATCAGTAACTCAACGATAGTTTCCTGCATTCCTACCTGAGTGCGTGATTCGGTCTATTTTCAATGTCTGTTCATCACCCTTTGTCTTTTCAGTGTCTGTACCATGCGCTCAATTACTGCAGTTTTCTTTGTCTGCAGAGACAAAACCTTCCACACCTGAGAGGACCAGCTTGACAGCAGATGTCAGAAGCTGCTGGTATCCTCTCAAGGAGATGGGTGGACACCCTCGTTGCGGGGCCATAAAACACACACTCATGGTAACAGGCCCCACCAGAGCCAATTTTACAATCCCAATTCTCTCCTTAGAGGAGTCCACCCATCTCACACTCATTCCCCCCTCTCACACACACCCACGCACTCCTCCCATACACACCCACCTACACACAACTTGCAGCAATAACCCCATTTACACCTACTATTCATTACAGTTAATTCCTGCTCACATGGGAGAATAAGAAATAAATCCCATGTGCATTTATTTGTGTGTGTTTGTGTTTGTCTTGATATGTCGGTAAATGTTTGTTGTTATGGTATTCTCTGCGTAAAGACAAAACTATTTGCAGTTTAAATTTCAGTAATCATTTTCTTCTTTCTTATCTATTATTATATACAGGACCCTCAATAATTATTGGCACTCCCAGTTAAGATGTGTTAAAAGCCTTAGAATTCAATTTTAATTTCAGAAGCATACTCTCACACTGAAAATTGCAGAAAAATGTAACCTTCAACTCATGTGAATTTTAAGGGAAAGTTTCAAGACCTCTGGCTGACACAAAGCCCCCTGTGGAAGTCATATTATTGTCTTCAGTCTTTTATAAAACTGGACCGTAACTTATCTATTTAAAATAACCTAAACCTTTGGGAAATTCACAATATGCTCATATCTGCTATGGCATCACTTATGTACTTATAACCCAACTTACCAGTATAACAATTCAGCTTAAGACTTTTTCATGACAACTGCATCATATCAATATATTTTCCTGGCTTGTTTGGTATGTATGTTTTTACTATAATTCAAGGAGTTGAATGCAATATACAAACCCAATTATGAAATAGTTGGGACAAAGTGTAAATTGTGAATAAAATCAAAACGCATTGACTTTCAAATCACACCAGCCAGTTTTTTATTCACAATAGTGATTAGTGAGATAACAAAGCAAATGTTGAAACAGAGAAATTTTACAATTTTATCCACAAAATGAGCTCATTTCAAATTTGATGTCTGCTACAGGTCTCAAAAAAGTTGGGACAGGGGCCTGTTTACCACGGTGTAGCATCCTCTCTTCTTTTTAACGCAGAGTGGAGGCATCTGGGCATCGAGGAGACAAGTTTCTTGAGTTTAGCCATTGGAATTTGATCTCACTCTTGTTTAATACAGGCTTCCAGCTGCTGGAGAGTTTTGGGTCTTCTTTGACGGAATTTTAGTTTAATTACACTCCAAATATTCTCAATCGGTGAAAGATCAGGACTGCAGGCAGCAGTTCAGCACACGGACTCTTCTACTACAAAGCCATGCTGTTGTAATAGCTGCAGTATGTGGTTTTGCACTGTCCCGCTGAAATACACAAGGCCTTCCCTGGAATAGATGTCCTCCGGAGGGGAGCATATGTTGCTCTAAAACCTTTATATACCTTTCAGCATTCATGGTGCTTTTTAAAACCTGAAAGTGTCCCACACTATTTGCACTAATGCATCCCCATACCATCAAAGATGCTGGCTTTTGGAACGGATTGCTGATGACAGGAGGGGTGTTCTTTCTCCTCTTTAGCCTGGAGGATACAACGCCCATGATTTCCAACAAGAATATCAAATTTGGACTCGTCTGACCATAGGACGAGTCTTTTGCCACTTTGCTATAGTCCATTTTCAATGAGCCTTGGCCCACAGAACACGGTGGCACTTCGGGATCATGCTCAACAATGGCTTCCTTTTTGCATGATAGAGTTTTAGGTGGCATCAGTGGATGGCCCGGTGGACCGTGTTTACAGTGGTTTCTTGAAGTATTCCTGGACCCATTTAGTATTGTCAATGACAGAATCATGCCGGTGATGAGTGATGCAGTGGCGTCTCAGGGCCCGAAGATCACGGGCATCCATTAAAAGTCTTCGGCCTTGTCCTTTACTCACAGAGATTTTTCCAGTTTCTCTGAATATTGTGATGAAGTTATGCACTGTCGATGATGAGACCTTCAAAGTCTTTGCAATTTGATGTATTTGAAGCATTCCACAATTTTTTTACGCAAGCCTTCACAGGTTGGAGAGCCTCTGGCCATTACTTCTGAGAGACTCAGCCTCTCTAAGACATCCCCTTTTTAGCCAATCATGTTACACACCTGATGCTAGTTAACTTAAATACTTGCAAAATTTTCTTTTAACTGATTCTCTTATATATTAATTGCTTTTTCAGCCCTTTTTTGCCTGTGCCTAACTTTTCTGAGACCTGTTGCAGCCAGAAAATTTGAAATAAGCTCATTTTGTGGATAAAAATGTAAACTGTATCACTTTCAACATTTAAAATCCATGTTCTGTTGTATGTAATGTATTGGCTTGTGATCTGAAAGTCATTGCATTTTGATTTTAATCACAATTTACCCTAGTCCCAACTATCTCGGAATTGGGTTTGTATTTCGTATCAAATGAAATCATAATTCATTCACTTTCAGAAACTCCCGAAAATTGGTTGACGTAGAATGTCCTCTCGGGTGCTAGTGCCAATTGCTAAAATACTTTACAGCCTCCAGATGGGGAAAACCCAAATTTTGGTTTCGCCCCCCCCTTCCAGGCAGTTTATGGCCATACACCGGCATCAAAGGACAGAGTGAGTTTAAAGGAGAGAGAAACATTAAATTCGGGGAAGATAGCAACCAACTTCCCACATGTGCGTCTATATGCCGTGTGTAGCTCATATAGTTTGGGGAGATCGTATCGCGCACGTTAGTGCATGTGTAGCGTATGTGTATTCGGTCTTTCCCCCGCGCACGTTAGTGCATGTGTAGCGTATGTGTATTCGGTCTTTCCCCCGCGCACGTTAGTGCATGTGTAGCGTATGTGTATTCGGTCTTTCCCCCGCGCACGTTCTAGCGTGTGTAGTATATGTGTATTCGGTCTTTCCCCCGCACACGTTATAGCGTGTGTAGCGTATGTGTATTCGGTCTTCCCCCCGCGCACGTTAGTGCATGTGTAGCGTATGTGTATTTGGTCTTTCCCCAGCGCACGTTAGTGCATGTGTAACGTTTGTGTATTTGGTCTTTCCCCCGCACAAGTTATAGCGTGTGTAGCGAATGTGTATTCGGTCTTTCCCCCGCACAAGTTATAGCGTGTGTAGCGAATGTGTATTCGGTCTTTCCCCCGCGCACGTTAGTGCGTGTGTAGTGTATGTGTATTCGGTCTTTCCCCCGCACACGTTATAGCGTGTGTAGTGTATGTGTATTCGGTCTTTCCCCCGCGCGCGCTATAGCGTGTGTAGTGTATGTGTATTCGGTATTTCAGTTAAATATCTTCTTTAGTTTCAATTAAAAAAAATGTATAAAGATGGCAATGTTTTGCTGATTTTCGCACTCCTTTTTGCAACGTCAAATGAAAGTAGATTTTTAGGAGGCAATATCTCTGATGATATGAATGCCATAGGCTAAAAAATTTCCACATTGTAGCATGTATGCCCAGTACACTTGTGAAACACATTTTCAATGGCAAATATGTTTTTCTTAGGGAGCTATGGCAGTTTGAAAATTTATATGACAAAGTTATCTGTGGCACCAAATTTGAAGGCCAATTATGACCAAAGTTATGCAGGGTGAGAGCTGATTTTTTCTGAGCAAGCTCTCCTCATATAGTGCTATTGGTACAATAAACAGTAAGCATGTCAATTTTATGGTTGTCCAGAAAATACACAGCAAATTCCTAAAAACAGCCAAAATTTCCTTTTTATTTGACATTGCAAAAACGAGTGTGAAAATTCACACAACACTACCATCGGTATTATTTTTTCTGCCAAAACTAATAGACATATACTGAGTCAAAAAAGAAACTTCACACACATAAATTTAAAAAAATTTTTTTAAAACTTTTAATAAAAGAGTTTTTATAATCACAAGGGGTAAATGCGTTGTCAAAGACATCATGGCACACATCAACTCCGACGTGCACAGGTATGTAGCACATGCGAGCGTACTTTAAACTAAAACCTTAAAATGTCTTGTGTTCCTAGTCACGTGACCATATGAGAGATGTGCAACTGAGCTCACATTTGCATGTTAGAGTGACATCTTGGAAAAACACGTTTTTACGTTAATTATTCGTTGATTTTCAAAGCCATGGCTGTCAAATATTAAGCGTGAGCGTGCCATTGGTATACTGAATATGGAAACGTCCGTCACTGACGTTGCAAGGGTTATGGGATGCAGTCGACAGACTATCCATGATCTTCGGACACGTCTCCAACAAACTGGCACCACAGCTGACCGACCTCGTTCTGGTAGCCCACATGTGACGTCAAAAGCAGAAGACTGACAAATTGTCTTACGTCATTTGCATAATCAATTTGTCACTGCAACGCCCACTAGGAATGAATTGTTTAGAGGTCGTATGACTGCCCAAACCATACGTAATAGCCTGTGCACTGCTCTTATTCAAGTTGGAACTTACCATATTTACTCTTGGACATTTCCGTAGCATTTCCGGTGGAACTGGTTACATTATGGACATTATTTTTATGATACATCATCTTTAATGAGAACAGAATTAAATAAAATCATTATTTAAAAACTCATTTCTTGTATGTTCAACTTATCGACCTCCAAACGAGTGTGAAGTTTTTCTTTTGGCTGAGTATATTTAACTAAAATTTGGCACACATCCTATTAAGTATATTACATTTCTGTGATCATTTTTTTTGACAAATGGTCAGGTGGGAGGCATTTGTCGAACTGACATGGAATGACCTTTCAGGAACCCAAGGGTGTCTGCATAGACCTGAGTTCGTAGTCTCTGACTCAAGATGCTATTGCTGCGGGAGTTCCTCCCACTCCCATCGCTAGTATTGAAAATAATGTTAAAATCCGGGGGCATATATTGAGTCACGGAGGTTTTCATTTAAGAGTCCAAGGTGCAATCACCCCAAGATCCAAGCATGTTTAGCCTACACTAAATTCTAAAATCTCATTCTAATTTGAGTCAGATCTTGAATGGGAGCACATCTAATTTCTTATGGAGTCAGAGAAATTGTAACCGTTTTGCTTTTGTGCCCTGTTCTACGAACAGAGAAAACTGATTCATTTTTATTATTATTTATAATAACCAAAAATTAAAGCCTTCGCCTTCGGCAATTTCCGTCGTTGGTATTGCTGTGAGGTTTTATTTGAGCATACTTTCCAATAGTTAGTTATCACTCAAAAATGGAAAAACTAGAAGTATCTTAGTCAAATGATATTTACATCTCACTGGTAAACCCTTTCAGTTTGTTTGTGTCTGCTTGTTTATATTGACGAAAGTGTGTTCTCTTGAAATATTTATATGGAGTGTTTTCATCAAAACAGGAAGCAATAGACTGTATCGTAATGTATTTCAATTGAAAAGCTGTCCGTCTTTTCCTGCTTAAATATATTTCTGTTTGTAGTTTCAATGTTTTTCGTTTTACTTCTAATAAATCATTCATGGAAGATCCTCAGATGAAGCCAAATTGCCAAACAAAAGAAGTGTTTTTTTTTACTCGGTGAAGTCGGAGCATAAATCATTCATGACATTTCTGTTCTCGGCCGTTGCTCTGCATGATGTGCTGTTCCTGCTCAGAGGAAGAAAAGCTCACTGCAGGTGTTATTAGAGGTTCGCTGCCATTAGCTGCTCTGATGACTGAGTGCTTTCCTTCACCGCTCCAGAGTCTGATGAAACCAGGAGTAACGACGCTTACAAACAAATGGCTGTTTCCACATCCAGTTTGGATTTCAATCAGTTGTTAAGGCCTCAGTGGTTCTGAGCGCAAAATCTGATCTACAGGTGTGTTCAGGAAAATGTAGAAACGAATGACAACAAAAATCAATGTAGTGGGCATCGGTTTCATCTGTATTTGAGCATTTGACGGACGTTCTTATGCATGAACCTTACCCAGATGATTTTTTTTGATACATGTAATGCATCTATACAGTGGGGTACTCTTTTTAGGCTAAGTAGCACCCTTAGAGGTGTTACGGAAATGCCCTTGCTGGGAATGAAACCAGGGCCTTTGTGATATGAGTGATCAGCATGCTGCATAACTAGAACACTACTCCTGCCCCATCGGGACATCGCAATTATGCGCTGGCGTCTTTGAAGTGCATCTCATCATTATCTTGTACATGATCTCTGACATCAGGTTGCTGCTGCTTGTCTCATTATGATCGTTACCCCACCAATCATTGTGAAGCAAGCACATCTCATTAGGGGTGATGTCATCTTTAAAAGTGTGGGCCTTCAGGGTAAATGAAGTGCTGCAGATTTGATCAAATAAGCGAATGGAGCTTAATATCTGAATCTATCACTGTAACCCAGGAGAAGTCCAAGAAGCTGTTTAACAAGTCAAACACCGGAGATCCTTTGGGGATCTAGGATCAAAGTGCACATTTAACATGCAGAAATTAATATAGATTTTAAGGAATGATATGCTGGGGTTTTACGTTTATATCATCATGAGAGCACGCACCACACTTATGCATACCCATAATCAGTGCTGTGCAATGGGCTTTGTGGTGGTGTGGGCACCAGGTAGGCTATAGCAGGGGTTCCTACCCTGTTTTTTTGCTCAATTAGACTTGTTGATCAGCAACAGTTTTGTGGATAGGCAGTCATAAATCACATCACAACGAGGAGCATCATTGCAGGGTTTACTATATATATTACTTTTCAGATTATTGTGGTTTCTCTGTGGCCTGGTGGCAATGGTTCCCTGGTCTGGTGCCACACGTTTATATGCTTCTCAGGGATGGGTGTTGTTACTCAGTATGTGTTGATATGAAGCAAGCGTGGGTCATTTCTGAGAAAAAAATTAAAGCTCATGGGACTCTTTCTTCAAAAAAACTGTGCCAGCCTTGGAATTGCTTTTCTTTGATTGCAACAGATACAACAACCAAGTGATAGACTTAAAATGAAAATAAAATGGTTAAACTCAAATATAAATAGCGGTGCACTTCTTTGACAGAGAACACAGGACCACAGCAAAGCTAAATATCCCACATAGTGTGTCATTTAGTCACAAAATGGCCATACAATGCATCGAGAGATAAATTATTGCACGAGTAACTGAGCCAGCTGGTGCCTAATCATATCTCAGCCGTGAATGTTGTAGCTGCTTTTTGCTTCAGTTAAGTAAGCAAACAAGTTCACTTCTTGAAGCCACAAAGGCCAGCATTCTACCATTTTATCTTCACTAATCTCTCATACTTGTCTTTAGTAGAATTTATCGGGATTATGCTTGGAAAATTATCCTTCTTGTTCGATTTTTTAATTGTTCACAGATCACCTATGATATTATATTATATTATATTATATTATACTGACAGGTGATGTGAATAACATTATCTCATTACAATGCCACCAGTGAGTGGGATATATTATGTGGCAAGAGAAGATCTTGTTCTCAAAGTTGATGTGTAGAAAGCAGTAAACAAGGAAGGCTTAAGGACACGAGTGACACAGGCCAAATTTTGATGGCTCGACGACTGCATCAGAGCATCTCCAAAACTGCAGCTTTAGTGGGGTATTTTTGGTCTGCAGTGGTCTGTACCTGCCAAAAATGGTGCACGGAAGGAAAACCGGTGAATCGGCGACAGGTTCATGAGTGGCCAAAGCTCACTGATGCGTGTGGGGAGTGAAGGCTGACCCGCGTGGTCTTATCCAACAGAACAGCTATTGTAGCTCAAATTAATGAAAAAACTAATATTAGGTGTGATAGAAAGGTGTGGAACAGACAGTGCATGGCAGTTTGTTGTGTGTGGGGACCAAACTTGCTTAGGACCAGTCAGGGTGCCCATGCTGACCCCTGTCCTCTGCCGAAAGCGCCAATGGGCACATGCACATCAGAAGTGGACCATGGAGCAATGGAAGAAGGGGGGCTGGTCGGATGAATCACAATTTTTTTTTTTTTTCAACTTGATGTGGATGGCCGGGTGCAATGCTTAGCTGGGGAAGACATGGCACTAAGATGCACTATGGGTAGAAGGCAAGCTGTCAGAGACAATGTGATGCTTTGGGCAATGTTTTACTGGTAAACCTTGGGTCCAGCCATTCACATGGATGTCACTTTGTTACGTACCACCATCCTGAACGTTGTTGCAGATCAGGTACACCCCCTCATGCACTCTGCCGCACTGCAAAAATGTTTCAGGAATAGTTTGTGGAACGCAACGAGTTCAAGGTGTCAATGTGGCCTTCACTGTCCCCAGATCTTTATCCAAGCAAGCATCTGTGGGAGGTGCTGGATGAACAAGTTCAATCCATCGAAGCCCCACCTCACAACTTACAAGACCCAAAGGATCCGCAGCCAACCTCTTGGTGCCAGATACCACAGCACACCTTCAGAGGTTTAGTGGAGGCCATGCCTCGACAGGTCAGGGCTGTTTTGTTAGCAAAAGACCTACCCAATGTGAGCCATGTGGTCACAGTGTTGTGGCTGATCAATGCATATTTTGGGACCCTACAACTACAGGACTCAGGCCATACAAGCCCCATTTGATCTGGGTGTGGATAGACGCCGCCTGGATGTTTCGCCAGCAGAAGTATGCCTCAACTTAAACAGCTTAAGTCACAGATACTCAATAATACTGGGTGCAGCCTCTGCCCAACAATATAATTTTATTGCGGTACAGTTTGTCATCACGCAGGGACCTATATTATCTTTGGGATGTGTTATAATTGGCCATTTATATTTTGAGTCTTCATTTAAATTTAGACTAGTTTTTATTTCCTGGAGACCTTATGTCTTAAAGGTTGTTTTGAAATGGAAAAAAAGAAAATCTGTCCTGATCCTCATGGGGGAGTTTTTCCCTTCCTGAAAGCTACAGAACTCATTCCTGACTTATGAGAAACACTGAATGATTTCAGAACACCATTTATTAAATATTCCACTCGTGCTGGCTTAAAAGGGCAAATGTGGAGCTTTTTTAAGCAAATAAGGTTCAGTGGAGTCGTAATTCCAGAGGTCAGCCGATGCAGGCAAGTAGCTGGAGGGTAGAGGAGGGGGAGAGAGCATTGTAATGGGATGTTGAAACACACAAACAAGCACACACACACACACACATACACACGCACGCACACACACACACACACACACACACACATACACACGCACGCGCACACACACACACACACACACACAGACATGCACGTGCTTACATGTACACACACATACACACATGGTCACACACTCTCACACTAACACACGCAGACACACACACAAACACACACATGCACACACGCACACGCACTCACACAGACACATAAACATGCATACACGCATACACCGTTAGTACAGGATACAGGTCATGTTGTGATATTTTGTCATCTTTTTCCCTGTTTTGTGACAGGACTGTCTGTGACCCATGACCTCTGGCATCAGCAGCAGACATAGTGCTGTGGGAGGGAGGAGAGGTATCACATGACCTCTGGCATCAGCAGCAGACATAGTGCTGTGGGAGGGAGGAGAGGTATCACATGACCTCAGGCATCAGCAGCAGACATAGTGCTGTGGGAGGGAGGAGAGGTATCACATGACCTCTGGCATCAGCAGCAGACATAGTGCTGTGGGAGGGAGGAGAGGTATCACATGACCTCTGGCATCAGCAGCACACATAGTGCTGTGGGAGGGAGGAGAGGTATCACATGACCTCTGGCATCAGCAGCAGACATAGTGCTGTGGGAGGGAGGAGAGGTATCACATGACCTCTGGCATCAGCAGCAGACAAGGGCTGTGTTCGAAATCGCCCCCTATCACGGATATAGTGCACTATATAGTGTGTCCGCCATTTTGTTGTGTTGTTCGAATTCTTTTCATCCACTATATAGTGGACTATTAAATACCCATAATGCACAGCAGAATCAAGTGAACAAGCGATGTACACTACATTATAGTGATGTATACCACAATGCACTGCGGTCGAATTTTCACACAGAAGAAGAAAATGAAAAGCGGGATGACTCCGCCCGGCAGAAATACATTCTCCAATATGTTCCCGTTAAGCTGCTTTCATACTAGACGCGAAACAAATTTTTCGCACGACAGATTACATTCAAAGTCAATGCAAAGACTAATAATCAGCTGCATATTATTGTCTTTGATATGTTACCAAGCTTGTTAGGCTAGCGGATTGAGCTAGAGTAACTATTATAACTACGTGTAAAGCACATTCCAGAAAACCATCACGGGGTCCAACAGTAAAGCTGCTTTCGCACTGAACGCGTTTCGCGAGTATTCGCGTCTTTACATTGATTTTGAATGTAATCTATTGTGCTAAAGATTCGTTTCGTGACCGGTTTGTTTAGCTACTACATGATCCTCGGCGTGTCCGCTCACATCACGAATATCCAGCGCATTTGCTGACCCAACCATGTTCAGAAAATTCCGTTGTATTGTTAGTGTCCGAAATCTCCTTTGGTCATTCCCTATGTAGTGCACTATATCATGTACACGATGTAGGGGATAGAGAGTGAGTGAACGAGTGGACGATTTCGAACACCGCTATAGTGCTGTGGGAGGGAGGAGAGGTATCACATGACCTCTGGCATCAGCAGCAGACATAGTGCTGTGGGAGGGAGGAGAGGTATCACATGACCTCTGGCATCAGCAGCACACATAGTGCTGTGGGAGGGAGGAGAGGTATCACATGACCTCTGGCATCAGCAGCAGACATAGTGCTGTGGGAGGGAGGAGAGGTATCACATGACCTCTGGCATCAGCAGCAGACATAGTGCTGTGGGAGGGAGGAGAGGTATCACATGACCTCTGGCATCAGCAGCACACATAGTGCTGTGGGAGGGAGGAGAGGTATCACATGACCTCTGGCATCAGCAGCACACATAGTGCTGTGGGAGGGAGGAGAGGTATCACATGACCTCTGGCATCAGCAGCAGACATAGTGCTGTGGGAGGGAGGAGTGGTATCACATGACCTCTGGCATCAGCAGCACACATAGTGCTGTGGGAGAGAGGAGAGGTATCAGGCCTCACTGAAAAAAGATGCAGTGCTGGATGTGCAGAGAATCCTGATACAGTCACATCCATAAAGACTGTTGCAGTCTAAGGTCTATTTAATTATTAAACTGAAGTCCTATTTTGTGCTAAAAAGTAAAAAAAAAAAATTAATGTTTTCCTGTCAAGCCAAACAAATATATATATTTTTTTAGTTTTCCCCTATCGGCAAGCCTTAAAATAAATCTCTCACTTGTATTTTTGTCACATTTAGGCAATAAAAGTACTAGAATTAATATTTCATATCAAATTATCAGGCAAAAATGCTCATTCAAATGAACCTAATATTTCTATTTTAATTTGTCGTTACTTTTACAGTGAGTTTGGCAGCATTTCACACATGTTCCTGAGAGGGAGGAGGACTGTAAGGATATGGTGCTGATCTGAGAGAGTGCTTATGCTGCAGTTCAACACAAACAGCTAAGGAAGGGAAAACCTCCTCTCTGCTCTTATCAGGGGTTTTCATGGCTCCGCTAGCAGCTAATATTACTTGTCAGATTACTGTGCTAAAGCAACACTATCACACTTTACACTTGAAAAAGCAAAGTTTGTTGTCTCTGTATTACTGTGTATCACAGGACGTTGTTTCTGTTTGCCACCTTAGTGTTATGAACTGTCTCACCATAGAAATTTTTGGTTTGTTTTTTGAGAGATATGGTAATAATGAAAACTACCACTTTTGTCTGGAACTGGCAGGCTGATTTTCAAGAGAACAGCATCAGCATGAGCTTGAATCCCTCTGAGGAGGACGATAAAGACGGAATGTGAATCTTTGTGACATCTCTGTCATTGATTAGCGCATATTTTTACAAGCGACAGCATATTTGGCTCTTGTTCAGATATCAAATGATTTTACCCTTCCTCCCTGCCATGTCTTTGAAATTCCTTGAGTGACTTCAGTGACTCTGGGATGTTTTATTGGTCCTTAGAATTTACCATCTGCTTAAGACCATAAAATAAGCTAAACTGGCTCAATTAGGGAAATTAGATTAATTTATTAATATAGGGCAGGAAATGAAACTGGGGTTTTCTGCATCCCTTGAGAAACCCAGAAGAGCAGTAAGAGCCATTAATGTAAGATAAAATATTTTTTCCTGTAATTTCTAAAGCTTTCGCTTCCCCCCCGGGTCATTCGGGCCAATTTTATTAATGCAGGATTAAATTAAATGGATTATGAAATATGTATCACGCTGCATTCTCTCCTCCTCCTTTTTATGACAAAGACAAATGGATGAAAAGAAAATGCTGAAGCGCAGGTCCTCCTGTGAGCGTGATGTAAATCCAGAGCGATAGCTAACCCTCTCAAGATTGCTTTGCGTCCTTGGAGTTGTGACATGGAACGCGTGCCTTCCCAATCAGAACCCAGGAAGTGGGTGTTCATATTCTCTAATCCCACCTGAAGTCTCTTCAATCCAGTACAGCGACAGGCAACAGCATATCCCACGCAGAATTAATCTGTTGAGTACATCCACTGCCATTGTTGTTTATCATTAAAGGTCCGTGGCGAATTATGATTCGTTTTGCGGTTCTGGATTACGTTTCAACACGACCGCATTTCTTTTCTCAGCCATATGAAAACGCACCTGGCATCTGCTAATTGTGAAGCGCTTTGATTATGTTTCGGCGCCTAATTTTTGTCAACAAGATATTTTGGACTCCTTATTAAGTCATGTTCTGTAAAAATAACGATGCTAAAAACATCAGAGGCCTGTTGAGGATGAGATTCGTCGATCCTTAAACTTCTTTGGTACCAGGTCATAGTTGGATTGGCACAGTCACATGCTATAGATATACACTCCATGCTCAGATGGGTGACAAATTATCAGAAAAATTTACGTAAATAGACTTCATGTACAGTCTCCACAAGCGGTCAAATCAGCTTCAGCATACAGTCTTGGTATAGAGTCTATGGAGTAAAACTTTCCTGGAGGGATGAAGTGCCTGTGTTTCAAGACATGAGCAGTCATTTGGTGTTTTGATGATGGTGATGACGAACCGTCTAACGTGTTGATTATGTGTGATCAACGAGCTGTATACATAAGCTTTATGTAGGCTTCATAGACAAAGAAACTGTTTCTGTCCTGAAGGATCAAGGCATGAAAGTACACTGACCAGCGATATAAAACATGAAAGGTTGCTCTTAGAATGGCGACTTGCCTAAATCCAAATTTTAAAAAGGTGAAAAGATGTATCATATTGTCTAAAGAAGAGAATCAAAAAAATTCATTTTGGCAAAATTAAAAAAAAAATGACGTCATAAATTTTCGATTGAGTAAAGAGTGACATCATCGCGACCCCTGACTGCTAGAACTGCACTGCATTGGCGTAAAGAATGGCATTAGTTTCAAGTCTTTATCTTAAATAGAAACAAAGATTTGGATCAAAATGTGTTTTCGACCTGTGTGACCTTGACCTTGACCTTTGACATAGAAACTTAAAAAAGTATAGGTCTGTGGCAAGTAACCGAGGCTAACATGTCTCCAAGTTCTAGTTAAAGTTTGTGCAGGATAAATGACAAAAGGGTGTGTAACTAACAATTTGACAGACAAACAGATGTCTAATGCAACCCACTGATATAGTTGCCAAAATCATGCGATTTTGGCAAGTAAAAAATCCAAGCGGGGACTCTGGTGACCCTCCCACACCCAGAAGGAGAAATGGGAGAGCAGGATATCGTCGGCCTGCTGATAAAACCTTGTATCTCCAAATTTGATAAGAAACAAAAACTTGTATGTCCACGATAATAACATAAACATTGCAAAATACAAAATTTTATTGATTGGATACATTCTTGGAAGAAAAATAGTCATCTTACACCAACACAGCTCAACTGCATTCTTACATGCAAAATTAGACATTTATTATGCTGTCCTGTAAAGGCAGATACGGGGTTTTATCAGCAGGCCGACTATATAATACTTGCACTTAGATCTAATGAGGGACTACATCATGCTCCTTTTCAACTGTTTACAGTTTAGAGAATACATGTAAGTTTATACAAATTTTTCTCCTTCTATTTAACAGAATCCATGTATCGTAATGTGCTCACAACCCTCCACACTCCTAACCCCCCCCCCTTCAAACACAGCTGATGTGTGGTGAGTGTTTTGGCAGTTGAGGTGTGTTTCCACATCATCACTCTCAAAATCAGAGTGTCACCAATCACTCTATGTGTGAGGAATTACAAATTTTTCTTATACTTAAAACTTATGTTCATTGCCAAATACATGTAAACACTATCCCTAATAAAGGGGAATATACATTGTAAGGGACCCACCCTATTTAGCAGATTCAAACAGGAACAGTCTGAACTTCCAGCAGAGAGCTGATAATGCATCTGTGTGTCTCTGTTGCTGTCACCCGCTCGGCCTGGGCCGAATAAACGCAGAGTCTCTGGGTAAAAGGCTATCTGCTAATGCCCAGCACGCTGTCTATCAACTCCTGCCCCTAACCAGGCTTTATATTTAAATGCCGATCCCCGCCCCCTCAGTGATTGACAGGCGGTGTGATTAATGGCTTCCTCACAGAGAGGAGATAAGTGTTTAGAGTTATATTATCAGCTTGGCCCAGGCCTGAGCAGCCAGTCAGAGTGCGAGAGGAATAATACCTCATTGCAGGATGACTGATGTATAGAAATATTATCAGTACCTGCTGCTGGATATAGATAGGGCCAGGCAGGCTGCCTTCCTGCACCGATATATGAAATGTATCACCTGTGCAGGAGATAATCCAGGGATTAGGGCTGATTTTCGCACTTTGTGAGGTCTAATGCCTGCTCAATATCCATATTCATAAAAAATCATGCAGGAGGGGACTCCACGAATTAAATAAATAATTAAATTTGTAAGCAAGTAGTACATAAATAAAGATTGTTTGACTTTGTGGATTTTGTTGTTTTCATGGTTGCCACCTGTTTTTTTTTTTAATAATAATAATAATAATAAACATTATGTAACTACACTTTTAAAGTCTTGTGAATATCTTCCTTGAATGCCTTTTGTAATGAAAAGTCTCAAGATTTCCGGACTGCCTTTTAGGTTGATTGGAATGTCTTAGTTGGCTCTGATGAAAGCCCATGTATGAGTTATTCTTTTTTTATTGCTTCAGTGAATACTCTCAGTTTGGCCCATTGTACCAAACATGTGGAGATATTAAATGTCTATTTCCTGTTCTATTAGGTATACCAAATAGTATGGAAACCTCTCTGAGGCCTGGATCCATTTAACGGGATTTGATCCACTCCAGCAGATTTAGATCCTCTCCAGTGGAAGTAGCAGAATTAGATCTATACGAAACTACTCAACTAATAATGGAAGTGAATAATACAGAACTTTATCCCAAAAATCATTAAATACTGGCATGATACCACCCATGAGATACAGGTTTGGTATTAAATTCGTGATGCAGCTCTCTCGACTGGTCAGAATCCATTTATCGGCAGATTCCATTCATTGGACCAATCAACTAATATATTCACAAAGGTAATTTTACCCTTTCTGCTGGTAACCATTCAACATCCCTAGTGTTTGCTTCTAGTTAACAGTATTTTCAAGTCAATGGGATGAAAAATTTTTTAGCCGGCAATGCTAACGCTTTTGGCCAGTAAATACTACATTACACGTGTAACAGTTGTCATAGATGCTTGAATTTATTCATTTAATGTCTAAAAGCAATAGCATACTAGCGATCGAATTATTCATACCATTGACTTGAATAGACTGCCAACCATAAGCTAACGTTAATGCTATTTTTCCATTTTCCAAATAATATAATGCTGATATTTGAGATAAATAGCATCCCAAATTTGTGAGCTTGAGATATCAAATTATGAAACTTGAGTAGTAACTTTGATTTATTATGAAAATTACAACTCTGGTTGCGTAAATTTGGTACCTCAGAGTCACTCATTGGAGAGCCTGTATGTACACTTGATTCTTAACTTCATTTAATAACTTTTAGGTTATTTTAACAGACAGTTTATGACCAAAAACCATCCAATGTGGCTGAATTTAAATAATCATCTAAAGGCTGCATTTTATGTTTACTGGTGTTGTTTTTGATTATTAATATTAGATGGATGTTCTAAAACATATAAATATGACAAATAATACTTTTCACTGCATTGTATGTAACACAGGCTTAGGCGACACCATTAACTATATTAGAGACTCCAGACAGGGAACATCTGATGCTTCATTCATTTGGTGTTTTGACAAACTTACTTTGATCATAGCCTCACAATCTGAAAATGTGGGTCTAATGATTAGAGCAAAACCCAGCAAATTCTACCATTTGTTGGAATCATATTGACGATTCAACATCAAATCATGAAATTATATTAATTTTATGGCTTAGAAAGAACCTGCAATAAAACTAAGCAGAGCAGTTTAAGAATTAAGTGGCTGAATTGCAATCATTCACTTTTTATTCCAGTTTTCCGCTGTTCAATCACAAAAAAGCTTCATCATAAGAGACTTATCAGAACTTTACTTCTCTCCTTTAAGATAATCTTATAGATGGGATAAACTCATACAATTAATGCTATAAAATTTTATTCTGTCTTTCACATGTATGGATTGAAATTAAATCAGCGAGAGGACTGAGTTTTTATGCCTCCACTTTTTATTAGTTTTACTTACATCCATCATTGATCTTCATAAGAAGTTTTATTCTGCTATGAATAACAGGTCAGTTGAAGTGGTTGCAGCTAATGGTAAGAAATGAACTTCAAACCTCCCACATTTTTGTAACCCAGATTTAACAGAGCTTTCCTTGCATCACATTATCTGAAATACGGATTCTTCTTCTTTGTTTCTTTTTCCTCCATTTCAGATGCTGCAGAGGCTGCTCAGCATCATGGGAAAGCATCATCAGTCTCCCCTCGTGGCTGGCCTTCACAACTGTGAGAGCCACAAAATGATTCATTTCCTGAGGCCATGTTTTCCTGCTTAGTTCCTATTGGATCATTATACCTGCGGCGTGCAGGGCATGGACAAACAAACATTCAGAGGAACTTGAATTTCTAAGCAGCATGTATCTGCTTAAAAGTAGTAAGTGTCCCAAGGAAGATTGTGGTGGTCACACATAGTGGACACCTTTAAGTTAAGTGGTTTCTTTTTCTTTAAATTATGACACACACGGTTCTCTTCAAATATCATGTTTATTTACAGTTATGTTGATTGATTTGAGCGCACGCATTTCAGTTGGCAAATTGTTCATTAACATTTTGTTTGAGTTAACTCACCGTGTGTGTTGGTTTGTTTGGTTTGCAGCTCTCCCCCCGCCTGAAAAGGAGGTGGCGCTGTCCAAGATGGGCTTTTGAGGAGTAGGCCAGGAAGTGGAGGAGGCCACCTTGGAGGTGTCAGCGGGGAGGCTGTCTCTTATTTCTTTGAGCACTATTTGATTTAAGTTAATTAGGAGTCTTTGTTTCATAATTTGAGTGTTTGTATTAATTATAAATGATATACTTCTATTTGTGGCCTTTGTTCCTGTTATGTTTTGTTTGTATTATAGAGTCAGTGGTTTATGTCTGTCCTCTCCCTACTATATGTGGGCTCGCCCTTGTCCTTATAAACCTCACCTATTGTGTCATTTGTGAGGTCATTTAGGTTAAAGGCCCAGTCACACAGCGAAAACGCATGAATTACGCATGAATTACGCACAGATTTTTGTTTCTGCGCGGAGCGTACGTCGTATGCGTAATTCGTAGGTGGAACGAACGTGGACTGTCAGTGATTGTAAGTGGATGTGCGTCGAAGGCGGTTTGTGCGTGATTTTGAGTTTTGAACAGTTCAAAAATTTTCCGACGCACAACTGTGCGTTGGTGTGCGTAATTCATGAGTCGGCATGCGTAGTTTATGCGTCGAGTATGCGTAACTATGCGCGGGACACTTGTCGGCTGTCAGTGCTTATGCGTCAGAACTGGTTTGAATCCGCGCACGTCCACGTCCGTCCACTGATGCCCCACGTTCATATCACGCATGAAACGCGCACGTATCACGTTCATTCCACTGACATCCACTGACAATCAATTATAAAACTGACGAATAACTGACATATCACTGACGGAAAACGCATAACGACGCACATCCACTGACGAGTGACGCATTTCCGACGCACGACTGACTGACAGAAAACTGATGATTCACTGATGTTCCACTGACGAACCACTGACAACTCACGTATGTATTTTGGCATATAAAAGCAGCCATTTCGGGCACTTTTGCCATTCCAGACCTACGGGACCTCCTAGCAGCAGCACCAGCAGCAGGTTTTTCAGCAGCAGCAGCTTCTGGTGGATCTACATGGACTTCTTCTTCAGCAGCTTTCTTCTTCTGCACCCTTGTCTTTGAGGGCAAGCGAGCTTTCCTGGGTGGCATCTCTTGAAGTGTTCTTGATTGGCGAAAGGTACAGAGGAACTCCCGTCGTTCACCGCTTTTTATATGCGCTGAACCGAAGCGATAGTGACGCCGAAGGTGCGTTTTTTGTGCGTGCTCCGCCGGTGATTCATGCGTCGGGCGTGCGTCGAATGTTCGTGGAATACTGCACCGTGTTTGCTATTATGCGTCGATGTGCGCGATATGTCAGTGATTGTAAGTGATACATGCGTGGTTCATGCGCGATTCATGCGTGATTCGTCCGAGATTTCTACCCCCGACACCCCGAAAAATTGGTCGATTTCTCAACGCACAAGCATGCACAAACCCAATCTGTGCGTGATTTGTGAGTGATTCGTGCGTGATTGGCTGTGTGACTGGGCCTTAAGTTATGTTGTTTAAGTTGACCTCATTTTAAATTATTAGGTTATTATAATAAAGTTATTATTTGTTGCACTAGTATGTTTTAGACTTAAGTTGGAAAATAAATTATCTTTTTGTACATTTACACCTTGTGTTCTGAAGCCTTGTTGTTTAGTCCCTGACAAAGATGAACATACGAGCAGAGTTCTAAAGGGTCCAAATTCTTGGTAACCGAATCGCTGGTGCATTGGTCACAAAAATGGTTTAATTACATCTGGTGGCAAGGGTAACTGTGGCAACAAAATTAGTAAAATATTCGCCAACACCAGAAAACAGCCCCAGGAAAAGTATCTGTGACGGCAAGTTGATGCTCTCTAACAGGGATAGACAAACACCAGGTAGAATTATTGCTAATAACTGCAGAACTAAAGCTCTAAAAATCACCAAAGAATTAAAAAGACGTTTTAGCAGTCAAATGTTGCTTTCACGATGTTCACGTTTAAGTTTGCGTGATTGATAATCAAAAATGTATTTACTGAATTAATACCAATACATTAACTTTAATGACAAAATGACAAATTCATTGCCTATATTGGCTACATTTATATAATTTGATGCAACATTGTAAGGACAGCGATAATTTAAATAAACGCAGAACATCTGAAACTTTTTCTGACGTTGGCCTACATCTCTCATTTTTGCTTTTTTTTTTTTAGCAATGTGGAAAAAATACCAAAACAGGAGATCAATTTCAATGAAAGTTTTGGATATTTTTTCATTAATTTAGATATGAGTTCCCAGATAGGGAGAGTTGTTACGTGACGGTTCAAGAAAATCTGGTTCTGGAATCATTTTGTTTCCATCATGTTAGCGGGCACAGTCCCAAAGTGAATGAGTTTTTTTTTTCCATTTTCTCTTTTCTCATGTCCAGCAGTTTTCCTCTCTTATGTTTGTCAAAGTTAATACTAGCTGGTCAGTTCTTTTTCTCTTGAAATGAATATGATTCCCTTAGGAGAAAAGAATGAAAAAATCCATTGATTTCCATTGCGTGAAACAGCTTGGTTTCACGCAATGGAAAAAAAAATGGCTCCTATTCTTGAGTTGTCACACCTCTATCCATTTCGAGACTCGTATTGCCATTCTTATGATGTGACTGCGCTGTGCGCCGTGCTTATCAACGCCGTGACTGTATTCACTACATAGCTTGGCCTTTTGAACCTTATTGCTTAATCAGCCTCGGAAACTAATTCACAGAAATCTGCATCATTTCACAAGCTATATCAATTCAGAATATTTGAAAGATACATTAGCATTTTATGCCATCATTTGAAAAAAAGATTCATAACTTGTAATGCAATGTACAACATACAATAGCCAAATCCTATCAAAAATAAATTTGACAGTCATTCTACCAATTAATTTTCAGCACTGTTGTTAATCATGTGAGTAAACAGCAACAGGATACAGTAATTAAGCATTGAAAGATGAGGTCACTGAAGGCATTTGATTCTGCCAATGTGTTTAAGTACTTTTGACGTTGAATTGCCTGGGGACCCCCGACTTTTGACCCCAAACCCTGATGAGCCTAATGACATCACATGACAAAAATTGTGATGTTTCATTGTATAGATGAGTTGCATGGTCTGACATCAGAGTTTGCATGAGCCCTGTGGTCTGGTATCTGAAGGCTCTGTCTCAGTATGTGGATAGGCCCCATGGTCTGGTACCAGTTAAGGCTTTGATTATGTGTGTAAATTGGCCCCATGGCCTTCCTGAGCTGACTGAAGTAAAGGGAATAAAACCCAAGCATGATTGGTCTCATGAAGATCAGCACCTACATGCGTTCATAACAGGCATTACTGAGATGCGTCAGCAGGCATTACTGGTTCTCATGCATTTCTGAGGCCTGTATGGTGCTGCTTGCCTTTAAATGGGACCCATTAGTGTTTACTATGCATTTTGGATACTTGATAATGGTTTTTATCATCGATCTCTTCCATCCTTTGATCCTATTTGTCGGTTTGTTAATTGCAGCTGCTTTATTCAAACCCATTGAACTATTGGCCATCTGTAAATTTTAGTTGATATTCCTAAGAAATGTTTTTCCATTATTGAATGCACCTAACGGGAAATTAAAGTGAAAATCAGGGTTTAAGGAGTTAAATGAGACTGTAGCCGGCTAACCAGTCTATCTGAGTACTGACTGGTGCCGCTTGGCTTTAAATAAGACTCATTCTTATGAATTTTAGAGCTGAATGATGCTGTTGCCTTTACATGAAGCACATGGCTGGTGTTCCTCCATTTCTGCATACTTGATGATGTCGTTTGACCCTGACTTTGGTCTATGTTTATCATTCTGAATTCTAAATAATGCTGTCTGCCTTCAAATGGGACCTATGGCTCGTTATCATGCAACTCTTAGTACTGTATAGAACTCTCTGCATTGAAATGGGACTTTTTGCTTATTCCCATCCGCACTGATTCCTAGATGTTGCCTTTTGCCTTTAATAGGACCTAAGGCAGCATACCAGGAAGTGTGGCCTGATGCCAAACAGGAAGAAGGAACTGCTTTTCTGTCCCAGACAAGACCTGGCAGGTCATCTTCCGTTCATCTGACTAAGGAAGCTTTTACAGCGCCCTGCAGGTCAAAGAGATATGTTGCTTCTGATAACAGCAAAAATTAGCCTTCACCTCTGAGGCAAAATGCTTCCCCTGCTAATGCTCTTTAACTTTATAATCAGCTTTAAAGGTCACGATTCAAACAACGAAGAAAATCTGCAAACTTGGCCAGGTTCATTCATACTGGCTTATTGTCTATAGTTTAAAACAAAATATCACCCTGGCAAGTCTAAAATTCATTCAAATGCAAAAGAAATTGGAGAAGGTAAGACCCAAAATTTGTGTAAAAAGAAATAGTCTGGCTGTAATGATCCAGACCAGGCATTACATGTGGAGGTAGAGTACAATCCAGAAGTTAGCTTTATTGATTGGACACAGTAACAATGGGATGGAACCAAGAAGAGAATAGCACAGTTCAGTTCAGATGTCGCAAGTAGTACCTAAGTCTCAAAATAGTACTTTTGAGATTTTGGGAGTCAAAGTTTTCAAAACATGTTGCAGATCATGACAAGGGACAATGGAAACGCACCAGTCCACAAGACTTGAGTGCTCCTTTGCAGAAATCTTTGGTATCAGATGATGCTTTGGCCACTGTGCCTTTTAATACTGGTGCCAGCTCTTTTTTTTTTTTTTTGCAAAATGTGACTTAAGTACATCTTGCACACAGGTCTTCAGTTGCCAGCCAGTGGCTTTCAGGAATGACAGCCAAATGGAGTTAACACTTCACCTGAGCCAAACTGTCCCAGTGCAGGAAAGAGTAGCTTATGAGGAACGCGGTTCCAATCCTGATGACTGTAGAAGTACTGGGAGCTTGTTCCTCATGAACTGGACAGAGGAATATACTTAGACAGAAAATAACAAGAATGCAGTCCCAAGCACAGGACCCTGAGAAAGGCTTGGGAACTTGTTCTCATTAACTAAATAAGTAAGATAACTTCTGTAAATTACAATCATTTAAGGCTATCTTTTTCTTGCAAAAGATGAACAATTAAACTAATAAATCACTGAGTTGGTATTACAGACAAAGAGAATTACAATCCACTGGTCCTGAGACATAACAGGTTATAATTTAAATGTTCCAGAATATTCAGATGAAGATAATGAGATTACTTCATGTCTTCGGTGATTTGAAAGCAGTCGTTTCACTGGTTAGTCGTTTCAATGGCTGCAGAAATGCCTCCTCCTAGTGCCAAGGAACGTTAAAATAAATTACACTCAGGCAATTTGACTATTAATGCCCAGATAGCAAAAAGTGATTGAATCAACATTGTGATATTGTCAGGCTGAAGATTGCAATCACCACTGATGTCAGATATTGAAAAAAACATTGAAAGTGCTCGCTACGATCAACATGGAAATAACATTGAATTTCCAATCAATTCTGACAATGAATCAACCTTGATTCAACTATGACATGATCAACATTGAAAGAATGTAGAATTGCATCAACATTCAACTATATATATATGTATTGCATTACACATTGATACTATATTATTATTAATGGGCCATTTCAACACTTTTCAACCCTCCTGTATGTTTTTAATATGCCTCATTAAAAAATAATCACTTTATTACTCTATTTATGGTATAGTTCAACAAGGAGCATGGCAAAGTAGTCTACAAGTCAGTGATATCACTGCCATATGCCTGAATAGCACTGATGTCACTAATAGACATGTTTGGAGCAACGCCCTGCAGAACTGCAGAACACCAAATAGAGTAAAATGATTATTTTTTAAATGAGGCATATTAAAAACATACAGACGAAGGTTAAAATGCTGAAATGGTCCATTAAGTATCCTATACTGCAGTGGTTCTCAACCTTTTTATAAAAACACACCACTTTACTGGGACATGTTTTGGGGGACCCCATACTTGATTATAATTATTTCATTGGTGAATATTCTAAAATGTGTTGTGAGCTTGTATATTGGCTATTTCCGTTTTTTTTTTCCCAAGGTTGAGAACAGCTGCTTTACTGCATGCTCTATTAACAAAAAAAAAAAACCAAACCATAAAAAAGCAATAAAACAGACCATTATTCATTTGTTTATTTATTAAATATTCAAAAGAAACTTTTGTATTTTTTTTTTTACATTTTTGCACACACCTCTTCTTTTGATCTTTTAAGGTTTCCTGCCTGGCTTAGGTGGAGGAAGCACCTTAGAGATTATCCCCCACCCCATCAGCACCATTGAAACGATGTCACTTCATTGTAGGACATTTTTACATTGATTACATTGATTCAACAACAGTTTTTCAAACGTTGAAACGGTAACTGTAATTAATCATTGAATCAACATAGATTTTTCAACCTCAACCAAAAATAACCAATCTGACACAAATTCCAACATTGAATTAATGTCTTTTGCGGTCTGGGTGATGGTTGCTTAGGTCAGATGATGTAGAGGGGACACATTTTAATATTATTAGGCTATATCGTAGAAGCCGAGTAATTAAAGCCAAAAGTCTTTTATCTAATTTATTGTACAGATTCATTTTGAACAAATGGTTAAATAATAAAAATGAAACACAACTGCTGAAATCTGTGGCTCTGTCTGGTACCAGCAAGCAAGAGGCCCTAAGAATGGAGGCCCAGAGATTTAAACTGAAACTAGGTGGGCTGTTTGTTTCAGTAAGGATTGAACTGATTGGATACAAAAGGACAAATGATCAACCATCAGAGAAAACCAATGAATGATCAACAGAGGGGGGTTGGAGGGACATTCAAAAGATAACAATGGGAGTGGATTGGTTGATTAGCGAGGTACAGACAGAATGATGGGTAGGGGAGAGGAGAAGAGTACCTCCTTCTGGGATAGGATTAATGGCTCTTTGAAGGGAGCCGGATCTTGAGGAGCCGTTCCTTTCAAAGAGACGTTCAAAAGACTGGCTCCTCATTATATTTATTTATTTTCTCGAAGTCAACCAGGGTAACTCGTTTTTATCAAGGAAACAATCGCTGGTAGCAGTTATAAGTTAAGATTTAGATCAGAATAATTAAAACTTACACATCCCACCAAGATTTATTGGAGGGAATTATTCTGAAATATTGATTAGAATTACATTTGGCTTGTGTTTTCATTGTAAACATTCCATAAGGTGGTGCCATATCCCCATGCTTTTTGAGATCATTGAGATCACTATTTTGAATTTTCCCTCACCTAAAAATCTTTGTGGCACAATAAAAACTACGCAGGGTACAGATAACTTCCATGCAAAACAACTTTACGGTAAAATTTTCCCACACAATGTAGAAAAAATGTAAATATAATAAATTAGAATAATATATGTGTGTGTTTATGAAAAATATAAATAAAACTTGATTAAAAATTAGGACATGATAAAAATGCGAATACAAAATTGTACTACCCTACCTGATCTTTGTACACCTGAACTACTTTACAAACAGGAGCTGAGCTCCTTGACTCGAATCCACATCAGAACAGATACAGTGGCAAATGTCCTCAGTCCAGTTGGGCGGCGCTCACTAATATTCTCCTTCCCGAAGTTAGCTGCACATATATAGCTGCGTTCACGTGCATGGAGCGTGCTGTGGACAACTCAAACTCGGAGATGTCATTAGTCGTTCACGTGAAGGCAGCGGGACGACTCAGACTCATGGGGCACACAGATGACACATGAAGGCAGCGTAGGCAATTTGCATATAAGAATGGCTCGCGAACGAGCGGCTCGTAACTGCGAATCGGTTCTCATCGTTCACTTAAAAGAGCCGTTGAAAAGACTCGACTCGTTCGTGAACGTCATATCTCTACCTCCTTCTACCACAGCTAACTTTTCATTACCTCATCATTCGTCTCCTTGTCTGCCTGTTCAGTTTCCTGAATAAAAAACGCAAATAAAATCAAAAAGGAGTGATTTTAAAACTTCTATTCAGCTTCTACCATAATGGAAACTCAACAACAACACATTGTTTGATACTTAATTAAATATTTTGATACTTTTGAATTAAATTGTTCATTGAAAAATGTATGCTTATGTCAAATCTGATGACTACAACCACTCCAAAGCAGTCGGGACCGAGGAAATTTCGAACTAATGATGTGGCAAGTTGCAATAGTGAGTCCATGTGGAATAGTTGAAGTTAAATACATGTTCTAATTGTGTTATAGTGTCAAAGGAGCCTCCAGAAGTGGCCAACTGGCTCAAGAGTATAAACGGATTAAGACTTACCAATTAGCCAACAGATGTGCACGCTTATCCATCACTTTGAGAACAATGTTCCCTAAGGACTAATGGAAGGACCTTTGCACATCTACAGAGTAATATGCAGTATAATTAAAAGATGGGAAGAATCTGCTTAAATCTCAGAGCATAAAGTGCAAGGCTGAAAACTGCTTCCAAATTATTGTGATCTGAGATCCGTCAGATGTCACTGCCTTAAGAGCCCTCTAATGCTTAGAGATACCACAACATTCTGTGTCAAATCATTTTACCCTCGTCAATCGAGCAACCCTCGAGCAACATTGACGAGTGTGAAAATTATTTGACACAGAGGGAATCATGGCTAGAAGATGAGCTTGGCATCAAAATGTAGATGAAAATGAGATCTTTCATATGCCACCACTTGATTTGATCATCAGCCTATCACAAATGGTGATATGACCCCTTGAAGTTTTCCTAACATACACTTTTTCAAGTTTTTTTTTTCTGGTGAATTACAAGGATATGACATATCCATTGTTCCAGCACTTGTTTTTACTACACTACACCATAGTTATTAAATTGGTGCAGTGTTTTTAGTTAAACTTCCATAGCTCCCCAGGTAAAAAAATACTATACTTGAATTACACTTTTACAGACTGTATTAAGTATGGTGTATGTTTTTTTCGCCCCCTTTATGTGTAATTAGGTGTGCTCAAGTAGTCATTGAATACTACTTGTGTACTACTTCAGTACACTTAAAGTGTACACTTTCTAAAAGTATATATTAAATATATTACTTTTTGTGCTTAATTTGCAAAAGTATATTTGTAATAACTTTTGTATGCAACAAATATACTTTTAGTATAATTAAGTGTAATACTTTTTCAGCTATACTGAAGCTTGAAGTTGGTTACAGAACAAATTTTATTGAAGAAAATCCAGATTCTTTTAACTATCACTAATACACATGAAGTTATAAGGGCAAAAAAATTCTAGAAAAAACTACGCGAGAAATTTCTACCTACCCCATTTGGAATTTTAGAGCATGTAATTGAAAAAATATTCACAAGATCAAAGTAACATTTGCAATTATTCACTAAATATACTAAAGTAACTGTACGAAGAAAATCAGCTGATTCCATGGGGGTCAGGTGGGAGGCACTTGCTTATTTCATTTGGAATGACCCTACCGCGTTTCACGTGAATTAATGCATATTTTGTTTTTGTTGTCTTCTTTTTAATGGAAAAATAGAGGGTTTCAAGGCTTTTCAAGCATTTTTTAAAACGCCCAGTAAAACTAATTGAGTGATTTTGGCCAAAGGCATTCATTTTATACTTTACGGCATGTCACTGGATTGGGCATGGTGATTGTGCGATACATCCAGACTGGCTCATTGATGGTAGCTTCAGTGCATCTCCACGTTAAGTACAAAAGGACATAGGGTCCGTAGGTCGGCCAGACACCTCTGCAATCACATTTTGCACAGATTTGGTAACCTGACAGGCATTTTGAAGCTATATTATGCCATCTAGACATCGTCTATTCCAGGTACAATCCTGCATTCTACAGTGAGGCAACACAAAATCACATTCAGAATCGCATCTGCTGTCCTGATCGGTCTCCAATTGAGAATTCATGGCACATGATATTGCAAAGACCCCATACAATTGTGCATTATGGAGGAAAGGGGGAAAATTCTTGACCAACTGTGGCCAAATGCATTGTGATTAAAATGCATGGTGATCTTATGCAGTGGTGAAAATGGCCATGCTACTTTTTGGCCTTTGTTGGGTTCATCATATTTTATATTTTCAGTAATAATAAAATGCATTTTTTTAACAGGACTTATCATATCCAGTTTTTCAGTGCCAGTGTGTTTGTAATTTTTATTTCCATCAACTGCCCTGAGTATCTGACTGGCTGTACAGTTATAAATTAACTGAATTTAACAGCTAAACTAAGACATTGTCAACTTGTTATTTTAACTGTAAGTAGAGTCCTGTGTGCATTGAACTGTGGTTCACAGTTATCATACACAGTTATAAACTGATTGTAAAATTACAGTTGAAATAAATTGCAAAAAAGGTGCCAGATTATAACAGTGTACACTGTGACCACAGAATATGTCTGTCCACTGGCTGAACAAATAACAATTTGCCTGTGAAACATACTCACACTGACATCTCAGAATAGAGCTGATCATTGAGTGTGGTAATTGGGAGGCAGGTCAGAAATTAGGTAAATTCGGACTGCAAACAGTTCGACTAGCTGTGATATTTCTGATCCTAGACTATCGCATGCAAGCAATGGGCTCATACGACAGCGGTGTTTTATGGAAGAAACAAAAAGTCTAATGTGAAAAGAATATGAGTAATGAATACAAATGGTGAAAGAACATTGTCAGACCATACTTGAGTTATAGCTTTGGAACAATATTGTTAGGAGGATAGACACTATTGTAAGGAAGTACAAACGAAGCCAAGAAATATCTGTATGACAGTTACAGGCACACAAGGTACTGATGCCAGTCAGATCGCTACATCTGCTCTGATTTTCCATGATCTAATTGGTAAATTCCTGCCCGTGCTACAATCCCTGTTAAAATGATCGAATTACCACTCTTAATGGATACTCATCTATATATTTTTTTTTACTTCACAGCAAATAAACAAATTGCAGACATCAGACAAGTCAATTTTTGCTCAATAGCTGAACAGTTCGGCCTCATGAAGGCCTCCGCCTATAAATCATATCAAATTTTTTATTAAACCTTTATTTAACCAGGTAAGACTCATTGAGATTTAAAATCTCTTTTTCAAGAGTGACCTGGCCAAGAAGGCAGCAAAAATAAAAAGGACACACATAAGTTTCATACAAGGACAGTGACACAGGTATCAAAACATTTAAAAATAAGAATAAATACATAAATAAGTAAATTAGGCACATAGACAGTTTCTCATGCTTTCACATTCTAAATCCTTTAAAATTGAACCAAAAGCATTAATAGATTAATAGAAGCAATTAATGAATTATTTTAATGAATGGCATTTTATTTCCAAAATTATGTAGAGGGAAAAAAGTATGGAATGACCTTGTAATTGGCATTTCAAAAAGAAATGCAAACACAAATCTGAGTGTGTATATTAGTCTGCAGTTAACAGAGAGTTACTGCCCCCCAACCCCCAACCCCCTGGGAACAGAAGGCAAAAACCTGGAATACTGATGCAATGCCCTACCTATGTTGCATTTTAACAGTTGCATCAAGCACTAGCAGTGCTCTGATGTTGAACTGTGGGAATGATAATTAGAAAGTATGGTCAAGTGATTTGGAATTAGATTTAATTCGGTAAAAATGTATATAGTTCTTTGTTGAGAATAGAGTGGTGAGCAAGTACTGGTAAATAAAGTGCTTTGAACATTTATGGAAATAAGTCCATATGTAGATAAGTCTATGACTTTTTCACACTCCACAATTCACCCACTTATCCTTTAATTATGCTTTATTAATTGCACAAAAAAGAACTGAGCTAAATGTTTAATAAGTAGAGACTGAAAGAAAATGTTTAAAATTTAGATGTAAGAGCTGCATATTAATCATGCTTCATCTGGAGTGGGAACAGAACATCTCACTCATATTAAATATGATTAATAATTAGCCTAATACCTCCAGGAAAGACCTTTTCCTGGGAGAGGGATAAATTATTCCAAGACTGGCGAATAAGCTGAATTGAAAAATCCCTGTTGGCAACAACATACCCAACACTTGTGCATACTTGTTATTCTCTGTTAGAAAACAAATGTCTGCATTCATGTCTAGATTCCAAAGAGGGAATCTTTTTCCTTCTTTTTTGAAAGCTGTAACCTTGAGAAGTCAGTAATTTCGCGCACGCACAAGAGAGTCTGACACACTGACTGGACGCATGAATAATTCTGTTTTCTGGCAAAGCTCCGCATTGCACCTTTGATTTTAATACACTAATCTGCACTCCTCTGCTTCATTCTTCCGTAATGATGCACTTGGCACTACATCTATGCCGAAGCAACTGCTGTTCTTGATGTAGCTGACATCATAAAACTTTAACGCAATTTTTCATTTTATTCAGTTATTATTAGTTATTTTATGTAATCCCATTAGGCTACAGACAGAAACGTAAATATACAGATCAGCCACAACATTACATCCACTTGCCTAGTATCGTGTAGGTCCCCCTTCTGCCACAAAAACAGCTCTGCTAAAATGATGTCCGCTTCAGTTCCCGGACCCAGTGTTTTCGCAGCAGAATATTTCCCAGAGCATCACACTCCCTCCACCAGTTTGCCTTCTTCCCACAGTGCATCCTGGTGCCGTCTCTTCCACTGCTATAAATGGTGCCCACGTAACCAGCCAGTGCACAAGATGTAAAAGAAAAGGGGACTCAGAGGACCAGGTGACCATCTTCAGTTGCTCCAAGGTCCAGTTTTGATCCCTTCATTCCCACTGCAAGTGCATTTGTCAGTGGACTGGGGTTAGAATGGGCTCTCTGACCGGCCTGCGGCCACAAAGTACTGTACGCCACAGGGCCTGATGCACCTTGTTCCTCAGTAACCTTTCTCTGTGCAAAGGCTTTAGGCACTATTTTAAAACCTAATTCAAATGAATATTTGCTGTGACTACCTTTAACCCAAATATTGGGAGCACTACCTGTAGTTCAATAGTTTTCAGAGATGATTGGCTTTTTGCTTGTTCTAAACATGCTGGACAACTTATCACTGTCCATCTGCAGACCAACTGTCTTAATTGCTTCTGTCTCCGCAGGTAATCCCAAACAGCCATGATGATGTTGAGATAAGGGCACTGTCAAGGCTGAATAATCTATATCAGCTGACTGTGATGAAATACAAACAATATTTGTGAAATTATTTATTAAAATTAATATCTCATATCTCAAAGTTTCATTCCACTTTGACAACACTGATGTGAAGAACAAAAAACAAATATTTAAGACCAAATTCAAATAACACAATTGTGGAAGCGTAATACTTTAGCGCAGTATGGTACTGATATAAAAATGATTGATCAGCCATGTTTAAATATTAGTTTTACAGGGTAGAATATTATTCTGTATAATATCCTTAAAATTGTTTAGTACAGCAGTTCAGTTGCCAGTTTGGACTTCACTATTTTATTTTATGGTTTGCTACCCATTAGTGTCTTGCAAACGCTCACATTACTTTTTCCAACACTACCATCCAAAAAGCAGTGATTGAGGCATTGTGGGTAATGCACTCTGACAGGTGCGGGAAGGCTGGCTCCCGGTGTTTCAGCGATTCGGAGAGAAATGAGAGAGATGAGAGGGGACAGAGGTGGTGCTTGTAAAGTGTCATGTCGGAACCTGTGTGTCACAGACATATTGAGCCTTCTTTCCATGCCAGTGGAACTGCAAATGCTCCTGGGTGCTAGCGGAAGTGCTAATTTAATCCTGCAAAAACAGAATACTTATGGCCTCTTGGTGGGATTTGCGGCTGCTGTAGTTCGCACTAGACCTCAACAAGTGCACCCTCGAACAACCCACTTAACCTGAATAATTTCAGCTTATCCAACTGTATACCTGATTTCTATGCAAAAATGTGTCACTCTGGGCTAGGACATCTGCTGAATTGCAATAAAGTAATGCTTCACAAAAGTATTTGGCACTATGTGAGCTCAGTGTCTAATAAAGATCTGTAGTTTCAACTGAACACCAATATGAGGCTGGAAAATGTGGGATGCAAAGTCTGACTCTGATGCTGGATTTTGGTTAATGTCTCCTATACTTACCATATGAACAGACTGATGTACATGGCCATACATAGCTGACACTTCATAGAATTGTTCTCCATCTGATTTTTGTGCTGGATTTGTTCCAGGAACCTTCTTGGAGCACATACAGTGCAAAATATTTGCCCCTTCCAGATGTCCTTTGTCTTGCTTATTTGTCACACATTTGAATTTAAATGTTTCTGATCATCCAATTAATTTTAATATAAGGCAGTGACAACATGAGAAACCACAAAATGCAGCTTTAAAATCATAATTTTACTTATTTAAGGCAAAGAGATGTTCAAAACCTATATCACCAATGTGAGAAAAATAATTGCCCCCCGGGGGGGGTTTGGTTCCCTGGGTTCCGGAAACCCCAGCCTGCCCTGAGCATGTACCTTCAAAATAAGCAAATAAATAAATAAATAAATAAGTCCTCACAGGACTACCCAGCTGTACCGAGGAATAAAAAAGTTATCCATACGCAATAGAGGATGCAGTCTGACAGCTGAGTCAATGGGGCACCTACGCAGGGGAAATCACTGATGCTACGCCAGCCTTGAGAGTTACTTCGCTTCGTTTCACCACTTCCTATACCACGCGCTTTTTCACCGGAAGAACAACATAGCCTACGAGTTGTTTTCAAATTCAAGTTGCGAGTCCGCAAGAACCATGCCAAGGAAAAAAACCACTGAAACCAGTCGTTCTATATGGGACAAACAACCTTTCATCGTTCATTTCTTCACAGGCACCACATGATCCAAATTAAGGTAAGAAAGACTGAATCTTCTTCGAGAGAGATCGCAGGCAGAGAGATCCTGCATGACAGCAAGGTTCGAAATCGGGTGGCTTGCATGGCAATTTGCGAGTCAAAATTTGCATTTTACGCCTCATTAACCGCTTAAGCCCGACGCCTCCCGGTACCGAGGGCGGGGGATATGCATAATAAATACAGCATGTTTCCTAATCGCAACATTGTCATGCGGCCGCTTTCCTCGTAGAAACTAGGCAAAAAGCTTGCGTTGACCATTTTTACCTCAACTGAGCACAATTCAAGCACCAAGCAAGTAAATAAGCATGCAGCAAAACATTGGATAAAATCAGATCAGCGCTGAGTCACTAGAATTTCTCCTGAATTTGTGCTGTGCATACAAATGATATCACAAATGAAAGAGGAAAGTCCACAGAATCCAACAATGCATGCCCTGTCATTTTAAACCGACACCACACTCAAAGAACAGCTGACATACACTTTACAGTCTACAGAGATGAGCGAAGAAATTTCCTACCTTTGATATTTTGTAATAAAAAACTGTTTGAGGGTAAATCTGCGCTTGCTAATGTGAGCTCAATGTGTCCGTGTTATAACGAAACTAGATCTGCCAGTGCACATTTTCTTGCATGATCTAATAAAAATCATACTCTCTTTGAACTCAAGGTTTGAAATTTTGTTGTTGATTTTTGATGAGGCTATGACATTTAGGATATTTTCTCAGTTGCATGGGTGAAGACATATGATCTTGGTGTAGATTTACTGTTAAGCTGAATGGGCATTTGGTTTAAAAGGCATTCCTGATGGTTATTAGCGACATTTTAATTTGATCTATTTTGGTTGAAATTGGATGTAGAATGCCTGGAAATGGCTTGATTTTTGCCTCAGAAATAGCTAAAATGCTGGATTTTTCAGGGGCTTCGTCCCCTGAGCCCCCACAGGGGCGCCGCGCCCTTCATCCTGCCTGGGGGCCTATGCGGTCCCCTGGACCCCCGCCAGGAACCCCCCCCCCACAACTCATTTGATCTGTTAACAACTGCAATCAAGCATTTTCAATTCCTGGCAATAAGTCTTTAACATCACTTTGGAGTAATTTTGGCCCACTTTTCTTTCCAGAATTGTTTTAATTCAGCCACATTGGAAGGTTTTTGCATGTGATCTGTCTGTTTAAGGTCATGTCACTGCAATCAATATGATTCAAATCAGGACTTTGACTGGGTCACTCCAAAACCTTCATATTCTTTCTTTTTAGCCACTCAGAGGTAGAAAGCAGAATTCATGGTTCCATCAATTATGACAAGCTGCCTAGGTCCTGAAGCAGCAAAGCAGCCCCAGATCATCACCCTACCACAGTTTTTGACTGTTTGTATGATGTCCTTAGTGTAGGGTTCTGGCTTGGCTTTCCAGTTGATGTAACGAGACCAATATCTTCCACAAAGTTCTACTTTTGACTTATCAGTCGACTTAATGTAATCCAAAACGTCTTATGGGCCATCAAGATGTTTTTTTTTTTGACAATTGTAAGACAAACCTTTGCGTTTTTTTTGGTCAGCAGTGGTTTGCCTTGCAGCTCTTCCATGGATGATATTTTTTATTCTATTTGTGGAATTCTGAACTCTGACCTTAATTAAGACAAGTGGGGCCGGCAGTTCTTAAGTTGTTAGTCTCAGCTTTCTTGTGACCTCCGGAATGAGTCATGGATGTGCTTTTGGAGGCATTTTGGTAGGCCAATCACCCCAAAAGTTCACCACTGTGTTGTTTTCCCTATTTGTAGATTATGGCTCTCAAAAAGGTTTTCTAAAGTCACAGAGCCTTAGAAATGATTTTTTTTAACAAGCCAACTGATACAAAACAACAACTTTGGTTCTCATTTGTTCTTAAATTTTGAAGCAAGACACTGGAAAACATGACACAGACTAGGCGGGAGATTGGGGCAAAGCAGGCCCACTGCGTGGTGCTTTTATTAACAGTAAACACAAAAGGCGCCAATGACTGCGCATAGATTACAATAACATTTAAAAGAAAAAAAAATTGGCAGTCGTGTGGCCTATCCCTCGGTCCCCAACCAGATGGTGCGGCTCAAGAGATTTCTTTAGGGGATCTGGTTGTGTGTAGGCTTTGCGGTCATTGTCGGAGTCCCCAGTCACACCACCAACAGAATCTCAGGGGAGGAAAGACATACAAGTGGTTAGATACACGTCTTACATCCGCAATCCTGCGCCTCATAACTGCTCTTTTCTCTCTTTTAACCTGGGGTCAGCTCAGATTAAGATGAGACGCGGCTGTTTCATCTCGTCTGCCCTTTTCCCAGGCCCGCTGTGCCTTATGACTCACAGCTGGTGGGAACTGTCCAGGGTCCTGCGAGTCTCAGGAGTGCTGAACGGGCGTCAGCTCTCCTGCCGCTGTCCACAGCGCTGAAGATCTGCTCCGCGACAAGAACAATGGGGAGGGGAATCGACTGTTGCAGGCGTGCTGACATGGTTGAGGGCCACGGCAATGCCCCGATCTGCCGCAATTTCTTTAGATCGCAACATCATGTGCTGCTTATTGTCAAGCAGGTTCTATTTAAGTGATGTAGATTCAACAGAGCTGGCAATAATTGTGCCTGTATTTGTTCAGTAAAATTCACACGAAAAAGCAATTTAATTTGTGTAGCTTGTGGACTTTGTTACCTAGGGGGCAATTAATTTTTCACGTAAAGCCAGGTAGGTCTTAATAGCTTTTTTTCATCAAAAATGAAATCATCATTTAACCCCTGCATTTTTTTTTTCTACATGCATTACTGTTGTCTTAGATTTAGTTTGATAATGTGAAACATTTAAATGTGGTAAATATGCAAAAACATAAGAAATCAAGAACAGGCTGTATTGCATGTTACTTTTGGATAAAAGCATGTGGTAAATAAAAATGCAGAGAACACCTCCTGCCCTTCGACCTCTCAGCAGTGAGCGCCATGTAAGAGAGGCACAGGGGCCTGGACAGAGCTGGCCTCACTCTCAGATGCGACACGAGTCTTGGCTAAGTGCCAGTAATCACAGCTGCTGTCCATTGCTTAGTTACTTTCACATATAAAAGCCTATTTCTTGGGCTTGAATCGAGGCTCCTTTGTAAAATGGCTGCTGTGGCAGTTGCGAGGAGCTACACTTCTGTTTAGCAGCAGGACCTCACCTGAAACCCTCCCCCTCTGTTCATTTCCTTTATAAGCGTATCTGTTACGCTTCGTCTTTGCTTATGTGCCCCACCCTCCCACCCTGTTTTCACATTTTCTGAGTCCCACACTACTTTAATGTATTGGGCGCTCACAAAACCCAGGTGCTATGGTGAAACCTTCAATAAGGTCTTCCCCAAACTGTGATACATTGAGCGATTCCCTTGTCAGACTGCAATTTATGACACAAGAACAAAAATAGCAGCTTGCTGCGATTCTTCAAACAAATATCCTTGTTTTGCATTCAGTTCATGGTTTGATGGTGTGGTCCTTGGCTAGTGAACTGCTGGTTGCTGGTAACCTTTTTGTTCCTTGTTCCTGGCTGCTCTTTTTAACTATGCATCATTTTGTGTGTTTCAGCGATTCTTATTTGCTGAACAGGAGTTGGGTTTTTAGTTTGAGTAGATGGAGAGTGACCGTGCTAAGCCCAATGTGCCCTGGTACTTGTCTTGTTCATGTTCCACTTGACGCCGTGTTCCACCCCAGCACTGAGAAACAGCACATCTTATAAACGATGACCACACTAAATCAGACAGATGATAGCAAACAACTCTCGTCATTTGTGACAGAACAGGATGTAGTTTCTTTCATATTCTCTGAGATCTTGAGCTACACTTACACATAGTGGAACTTCTAAGATAAGTGTAGTAATGTTGTTGTCCAGTTTTAAATGGCCTCTCCCGTTTTGAGCGACGAAGAACTGTCATTGTGGAGGCCCTTGTGATTTTTCTCTTTTAGACATCTGAGCATGCTCCCACTGAGCATCCATAATGAGGGAGAACTGCTTGTAAACAGCACTGTATCTGCAGGAATACCAAGTCATCATGCATTTTTCATCATTTAAATACAGTATGGCATTTTTTAGTACATCTTGTATTTCACAGCACAATAATTCTTGAACACTTTACTATTAATATCATTATTATGTAGACATTGCTCAGTATACAAGTTTTTAAGATGTTCACTGGTGTCTTGGTAGGTTATGCTACCTGTCAAGTCACAACAAGGACCTTTGACAGACAGCACCTTTCGCAATATGTGGGCTGTTCCAAGTAGTGTTGACTTTTGCAGTGCTTGCGAGTTACAGCTGACATCTAGTTGGTCTATGTATGTTGTTAGGTTATGTGGGATAGACTCAAAGGCCCCAGTCACCACGGGTAAAAAATTTCACTCTGCTCTCTGAAATTACCCACAATCTAGCAACTTCAATCTGCAGTTCCACGTATTTCGTTATCTTTTCTTATTTCTTTTGCTCTGATATTTTGATCTCCTGGAATCGCAACATTCATCAGCAAACATTCCTTACTATCTTTCTTGTATCGTACCAAATCAGGTTTTCTGTGTTCAATGACTCTGTCAGTCTGAAAGTCAAAATCCCAGAGTATCTTTGGCTTTTTGTCTGCATGCAGCACCTTTTCGGGTACATGCTGATACTATTTATCGTCTACCTCGTAGCCGCAGTGTTTGCACAAGAGCCAGTGTAAGTTCAGACAGACTTTGTCATTATTATTATTATTGTTGTTGTTGTTGTTTTCTGAGTCATATTTTAATGTCATATTGCTGAAGCATATTCCTTTCTCAAAGTTCAATTACACCCATGTTCTGTGAGCTGAATGTCTGTCACTGCTGAATTGCGTAGCTTTTGTATTGAAGCCTGCTGCTACTAAACTGCAGCAGCATTTGTACCCTTGCCCTTTTAAAGTTTCAGGTTAGGTTGTGTCCATTGGCTCAGTGCATCACAATAACATGATAAAGTGTAGCAGAATTTATGATTGAAACCGTGTATGATGACATTTTAAAAGTTTTAAAACACAATAATGTTGAAATTTTAGTACTGTCTATAAATAAGTTTTACAATCACAAATGATCACGGTGGAAAAAATGGCATTGATTAAGATGCTCTAAATGCCCAAGTGTTGACTGCGTTTCTCAAATAAATGACTAACCTAGCAGTTTATAGCAGATAATATAATTGGCTGCCATGACCCCAGACCAATTCCAAACCCAGGGCTAATGTATTCCTCATAAAGCAGCCTTTTACACAATTTTTCTCGCAAAATGTGCAGGGGTTTTACAGTTTCAAGGCATGAAATAACCTCAACTTAGTTGTATGTGCCTTAATTTTCATTTGAAAAGCATTATCCCTTGAGCTCAACACTTGCGCTTCAGAGAGGAAATAGGGCCTAGTGCTGTAACATATAGTTTAATAGCAATGATTGGTACTTCACAGGTACAAGTGCAATCATTGACATTCTGTAAATGAGTCTGTTTTTAAACATTACTATGGTTAAAAAAAAAAAATCAATAAGATGGAATCCTGGAATCTTCACCATGGAATCTTGTTTTTAAACCCAATCAGGGTCATGGCTTTTAACATACACACACTAAATTTCATTCATCTTAGTAGTTTCTATGAACACTTGTCTCCACTTATTCTTGACGGATGGACGACCTCCATCGCGATATCCCCCTTTCTCCACTTTGTATCCTGGTGAGGGATTAAAATGGTTATGCAAGCTTTCGTTAGGAGGTAATGCCACATATATCGACAAATATCAGTCGATAGCTGACATGACAAAGCTGAAATGACTGAGGCATTGCTTTGGCTTGCTGATATCACATCCACTGTAGATCGCCAGCAAACTATATATGCAGCCCAGTGAAGGAATGGCAAACCAGGCTTTTTCACCCTCTGCGTCGTTATGAAGTTCTTTGTGCAAGTTCTTCAATTTTAATGACTGTAATGTCAGCGGAAAAGTTTGGTCATATAATGTTTGAGATTAGCTTCACTTTTGTTTCTTTCAGCTGTACTCTTTATGCAGGTAAAGTGACTGCATTCATTCTCATGTGGCACGTTACGGCAACTCAGAAATGTTTAATTAATCAAGCTGTTCACTGAAACTGAAGTTAAAAGGGCTCTGAGACTGCAGTTCAGAGGCAGAATGTAATGGGCTCAGTGGGATCTGGTACCTGTGAGAACAGAGTAATTTGCAGGAGCAAAGGTCTCTGACTCCTCACCCTGTGTGCAATTTTTATTAAGCTGAAGGGAAGTACGGACAGTACTGACACATTTCATAGGATTTTAAAGAGTGCAAACACAGTTGGCAGATGCTACAGCAAACTTTGACAAAGGTCAGAGTGTGAACTCCCTAAAAAATAGAATTTTTATTTATTTATTTTAATTTTTTTGCAAAGCTTGCACAATGCTTTGGGAGTCATGTTTACAAAATTGTGAGGTGCGTGTTCATAATGCCAATAGGCACCATGTGGGTTACAGGTCAACTGTACTGCGGAAGCATGTGTCTATGGTTCTATTTTCACACAATGGCAATCTGGTAGGCATCTTAACCAAGCTGGTATCATTTATGGTGCCCTGATCACTCAGCATACAACTCCTGTTCATCCTAATGTCTTGTTAAACAAAATTAAACATCTTCACCATTGCCTATATTCTTGATATACCGAACTGCAGACATCAGCTGCTGTTAGAAGAATCTGATAGTGACTGTGTTGAGCTGGTGCACCGAATAAACTTGCCTTTAAGTGTGTTTACAATTGTGCAAGAACTGGTTTATGGTGCTTTGGGGAAAAATCTTGCATCAATATTTATAGTCCCATTTTCAAACAGGTTGTTATTTATACAGGTCAGCTCTATCAATAATTCATGCAAGTATAATAATATTATAGCAGTATAATAATATGATGACCAGCTATGATAATGTAATGTGCAAGTATAATAACAAACAGGCATCAAGATGTTGTAAAGCCCTGCTCATGTAATTATTTAATTTTTCCAAAAATAATTTTACACGCATTTCTGTTCTCATGCAGTCATTTCTATCTGAGAACACAATTCTTCTATTTTTAGAAATGGTTTGGAAAGTTAAGTCACTCACACAATGCAAGCGTAGCTTTAATTCTTTCTGTTTCTGTTTTCTTAAGCTGTAGAGAGATGCTGGCCAGAATATTTCAGTCAGAGATAATTCCTCCCATTGTGCGTCTACGAAAGGGGAGGGTGTGTGCGCGCTTTTTGAAAAGAGCTTTTGCGCGATTATCTCCAGCCGGCGCCCAAAGTGACGCTCACAAAAAGGAGCGGCGGCGCTCACAAAGCCGCGGCGATGGAGGATGCTCGCGTATGCCTCTCCCTCGCGCC
Source organism: Gymnothorax reevesii (assembly GCA_029721435.1). Taxonomy (NCBI): domain Eukaryota; kingdom Metazoa; phylum Chordata; class Actinopteri; order Anguilliformes; family Muraenidae; genus Gymnothorax; species Gymnothorax reevesii. Next base: position 43,366,773 of record CM056581.1, on the reverse strand, counting down.
GTTTGTTCCGTTTCAACTCCCGCTCTCTCCGTCTCCGCTCCCCTCACAATAGGCGCGCGTGGCGCTTTGCGATACGCGCGGGCCATCGAGTACACTGCGATTTGCAGAAGACAAAAACAGCTGAGCTCGTTTTGAAGCCAGGGCACTTTGCAAGTGACTGCGCAGAGAAAATGATAAAGATTGACAGATGGAAATCCAGAGGTATGCAGGTTAATGTGCTATGTAGGGCAACGCGTGAAATAATGAATCAACCTTCTCTTTCAAATTACAGAGAGTAATCCCTTTGAAAACTTAATCAAGCTGTTTGCACTTGTTCTGAGCATTTTGAGAAGCTCGCGACTGGTTAAGATGTGCATTTTGCTCAGAGGTTGATTCAGATATGGGCGGATTCAATTCTGTGGTGATTTTTAGACCGCAAGATCTGTTGTTATTTCTGACTATTTATTTTGGTGAGAGCTGTCATAGTTTGGTCCCGTTTGAGTGTCCTTGCTGAACTCCTCAGTGAGACCCTTCTACTTTTGAGGAGAAAAGATATGTTTACAATATTTCAGTAATTCAGCTTCAACCAGTGTTATTAAAACAATGATAATGAATCTTAAAAAAAGGAAGGGACAGTTCATTGGCTACTTTTAGCCACAGGCACAGGCACTGAAACGCAAGTATTTGCTCTCTAATCATGAAATTAATTACAAACGGAAAAATAACTTCAACCTGATTCCCGAGGAGCTGTTCAGTCATGCACCGTAGCGCCGATCAAGACGTGTTACATACTGTCTGTGAAAAGTCTGGATTTTTATTAATGACCATCAGGGGGAGACAACATCACACCGAATACTGTAAAACATTTTCTGGATTTCCATTAGGGCTTCGAAACCACTTAAGTTCCACCAAGGGAAAGAAAAAAAAAATAACAGTAAATTATGCGAGATGATGCTCAATGTGAAACTGTTTTAAATACAGCTGGATGCATAAACCCCAACTGCTTGGCTTTCTGAGAGAAAAGTACAGTATTTTTGGTTTTACAGTCACAGTTTACCACATTCAAACACTTATTCAAAAGAGAATCCAAACAGGTTTTGCACAGAGTGATGGGTAAATGAATATGAAAAGTGTATAAATCACTGTCGCAGTTATTGTGCCATACAGACTGGCCAGAGCTGGGTCATCTCTCTGCAGCTATTGGACAAAGCTGGCCCATCTGTCTGCACCCATTGGTCCAAGCTTGATCATTTCCTCTGCATTTATTGGCTGAATCTGGTTCATCTTCACCTCTGATACTTTGCTGACAGACCGGGCAGCTAACACAGCACAGTAGCATTAGCAGAAGCACTCTCACTAATCCTCATTAAAGTCCGCAAATTGCTCGCCCACGCCAAACTGTGGAGCTCCACTCCATCTTAAGAGGAGCTCAGTACAAAAAACCTGATCCTGGCAGCCTCCCGTCAGCCCTCTTAAAGGCTTACAGTAATCATTTCAAGTAAAAAAGAGCAGTTAATAAAAATCCATCTCTTGGCAGTTAGCCTGAGTGTTCTGCCCCCGCACCCGTACCCCCGGAGCGAGGCCTCCTTCTCACCTCTTTGTGAGCGAGTTAGAGGCTCCGCTATGGAGGAGGAGCACTAAGTGTGTCGCGCGCACCTCCAGAACAGAGCAGGGATTACAGAATCCCTAATGTTCTTTCCAGATTACAGGCCATTATTTCCAACAACGTGAAAGAAATATCCAAAAAACGATGTTAACCCTGTGCGATCCGCTGGGCCAGGCTACAGCTCACAGATAACAAGGGGCTTAGCGAAAGTCAGACTCCCCGAGAGACTGCCTTACGTAGTAAACAGAGACTGATCTAAGCATTTTTAAGCCTGGTGATATATAAACTCAAGGTCATGCTCGTTTTGGGTATAACTGCATTCACACTTATCTGACCAAGGAAACCTGTGATTACATAAATCTATGGATGACCCCAGTGTGTGTGTGTGCGTGTGCACGCACATGTGAGCATGTGCGCGCGTGTGTGTGTGAGCATGTGCAGGTGTTTTATTGGTATTTGCATTAGTTTATGATTGTATAATTGCCTGATAATGATTTGTGTTTCTCAAAAAAAAGAAAGAAATGGATGAGTCCCGAGTATCTAAACCTTCCCTCGTAACTGCTCAGGTGAGAGTTTTGCCAGAACAGAATCATCAGATGGTCCATATTATTCATGCATGATCTGCAAATCAGCCATGAGTAATTATATGTTTAAGCCTAATGTTCAACAAACTGCAATTAAAAACGTTATCATTTTATAAGGGTACTTAATTAACACTTATAACTGTGTATTCTCAGAGCAATCAAGCATCAACAGATCGTTCAACAGAGATGCAGACAGAAAATTAATTACTTTATATTAGTATTAGCAGTATATCGCAAGGTTATGGTATCCTAGTACAACTCATAAAAAGCAACTCTCATAGCACAAGCAAAAACTACAGCAAGCAATTTCTCAGGTTAATGCTGGCCAAGCGAAATTCAGAAATAAGTGTATGTCTGTGCACGTGTCTGCGTCTGTGTGAGTGCATGTGTTTGTGTGCACCTGTGCATTTCAGTGATCAGATCTGGTTGATTAATGTACTGCAGTTTTCGTAATAGTGCTCTTTCAAAGTCACAGATGGAAAACAAGTACCAAAGTTAGGAGGGGGTACGATTTAGAGGTGTGAAATGTGGGGTATTTTTCAAGGTTTGTGATTCTGAGGCATTAGTTTGGGGTGTCAGGACTCTCCCAGCCTCCCTGGTAAACTGTGCAAAAAAAAAAAAAAAAGAAATGATAAGGAAATCAAAAAGCAAACACTTTTGTGTTTGCTATATCAAAATAAACTCTATGAATCACTCGCTATAAATCAATTGTCTCCTTGAAGTTTTAACTCCACTCAAAGCAAAGCACATCTCATTTCTCAGTTAGAGATCGTGATGAGCTGCTAATTAGCTCAATTAGGTGTGCTGAAAACCTACAGGATGGTGGCTTTCCAGAAACAGGGTTCGAGACCACTGTTACTAATAGAGCAGAGACTGCTATGATCAGAGGACACTTGTACATACAGAAATTCCATGTTTCATCGTAATTATGCAGAAGATCTGAGTTACAGAATGGAGTGAAATCGGCATAACAGTCTACACAGTAACTGTACGTACACACTGTGGTGGGCGTGAGCGAGAGAGTCTGTCTTTAATCCCATGTTATTAAGACTCTACAGGGTCCACTGATAAACCTCACAGGACTTCAGCTGTCACAGAATGGGCTCTGCAACATCTTATGAGGGCATGAGAATTCAGGACCTTAACATCAAACTGCTCTAACCAAAGAATATACACTGCCAAGAAGTGAAAGCTAATAGAATGTTCCATTGTAACACGAAACGCTTCACCTCCGCTATTTTGGACTGAAAGTGACTAGATGCTACATGCTAACGTAATATCAATGAATCTATTTACGCCAATAAAACATCTCGACTATAAAGTCCCGGACATTAATAACATAAATTTCTCTATACTGAGGGATAACTAAAACCCCTATAACCTATTAAATATTTAACTAATTAGGAACGTATTTATTAAATATTATGGCATTGAAAAGTGAATATGTACTATGCTAATGTAAAATTGATGGACCTGTTTACGCCGGTTAAACTTCTGACTAACAGTTCGGATTTAAACAAGGCTAATCCACGACAATATGTACAGCTATGTTTCTTGAGACCATTGATGACTAAATCAAACATGACAGTGATGTTTTTACATGCTTTTTGGATGCAAGCTAGCTGGTGAAGCTAGGGCAAAAACCGAATCCGAGCAATTAATTATAAAAATGATGACAAACATTTCCCCTAACTAACATGAGCAGGGTGGGGAGACGAATAGCGTTTTATCAGGAGTAATATAATATGCTATAGCACGCATGGAAGGATAATGCTGCTTTGACTAGCTATGAAATAACACGTCTCAGGCTGAACTTTCAGTTTGTTCTGTAGGTAAAAGAAGTTGCTTATCAATGGTGAAAGAGGTTGTGTGTGCGAGATGGAGTTGAAAGTGAAAAATCGGTTGTAAGAGCTTCTCCAGTAGGCATCATAGCTAGCTAGCTGTACCTAAGCAATTGCTTTTAGACTCACTAGCAAGCTAGCTAATGTCACTGAAATCTGCAAGCATACTTGGGTTGCAGTTGCACAACACTGCCGCGAAGCCTCGGATAAGTTCAAGCATATTACAGATAGCTCAGTTAATCGACTTGGGGCAAAAATCAAATCATATTGCTTTTATATGATGAACATTTACAAATATTTTCCTTAGTTTAAGGTTAGCTAGCATACTAGCTGCTGAGGTGGCTATATCCAAAGCGCAACATAGCCTACTGCGCAATGGCACAAATACATAGCAGCCTGGCCATCATGACATTATCAGTAAGCCTCCGTGCGTACAAGGGCTACCCAGAAGCTGATTGGTTGGTATGCAAATGATGAACATGGTTTCCTTGATGAGACACTGACAGATTGCATTTTAATTTTCATTGTGTCCCAAAAAGAGCGTGGTGACATGTATTTGAAAATGCAGTGGACTGGGAGGCGCTTTTTCCCTTACAGCGTTTGAATATTGTCCCATGTATAGCAGGATAAGTCTTTGAAAATGAAATGTCAAATGTCCCATCATTACTATGTCATTATTATTTCCAAGTGATTTGAAAACAGCATTTTCATTATCATGTTGACCCTAAAAGAGCGCGATGACATGTAAATGTAAATGCAATGGGCTGGGGGTGCTATTGAATGACATTGCAAATGAGAAGTCAAACAGCTTTTCATTATCATTTGAATATAGTCATAGATTTTCCATATGTGTATGTGAAAATGAAAGTGATAATTGGATTAATGCATTTTCAATTTCATATTGTCTCAAATAACTCATTCATAAGCGGAATATTTTAATGCAATAGTGGGATTACATTTTTATTTGAATATTGTCCGCTTTGGGCTTCCATACCTTAAGTTTTAAGTCCAAAATGGCACCAGCGCTACCAGGCGTCACGTAGTGGCCGTTGTGAAAAAAGCACCAGAGTTTCGTCTCTTGTCTTTTATCCTCCTTGCTCGAACTTAGAGGCAGATTTCATCATTATAAAAAGGGCATTAAATATGGTGTGTGCCTGTGTGTAGAGACGCAGAACAGCTTATGGGCTGCCCGTTGGAGAGAGCCCCATGGTCTGGTATCTGTTAAGGCTCTGTTCCAGTGTGTGGATGGGCCCCATGGTCTGGTATCTGTTAAGGCTCTGTTCCAGTGTGTGGATGGGCCCCGTGGTCTGGTATCTGTTAAGGCTCTGTTCCAGTGTGTGGATGGGCCGCGTGGTCTGGTATCTGTTCAGGCTCTGTTCCAGTGTGTGGATGGGCCCCATAGTCTGGTATCTGTTAAGGCTCTGATCCAGTGTGTGGATGGGCCGCATGGTCTGGTATCTGTTAAGGCTCTGTTCCAGTGTGTGGATGGGCCGCATGGTCTGGTATCTGTTAAGGCTCTGTTCCAGTGTGTAGATGGGCCCCATGGTCTGGTATCTGTTAAGGCTCTGTTCCAGTGTGTGGATGGGCCGCATGGTCTGGTATCTGTTAAGGCTCTGTTCCAGTGTGTGGATGGGCCCCATGGTCTGGTATCTGTTAAGGCTCTGTTCCAGTGTGTGGATGGGCCCCATGGTCTGGTATCTGTTAAGGCTCTGTTCCAGTGTGTGGATGGGCCCCATGGTCTGGTTTCTGTTAAGGCTCTGTTCCAGTGTGTGGATGGGCCCCATGGTCTGGTATCTGTTAAGGCTCTGTTCCAGTGTGTGGATGGGCCCCATGGTCTGGTGTCTGTTAAGACTCTGTTCCAGTGTTTAGATGGGCCCCATGGTCTGGTATTTGTTAAGACTCTTTCCCAGTTAGTGGATGGACCCCTTTTTAAAGTCAATTCAGCTCATTGTTCCTTCACTGGATTCGTCCTTTTTCCTGGATGTGAAATGATTTGCTGAGACAAATAAACAATTACAGCGGACAAAAAGAAGTGGATGGGTGCTTTTCCTCAGTCCAGTCCAGTGGGTGGACATTCTTACCAGCAGGTGCTCATTCTGTGACACTACATCAGCTCTCAGCACAGATGCTTTCCTCCGTTCTCTTTAATGTTCTACCTCAGAGCACGGCCGAGTGTGTCAGTGCTGTGTGCCGCTGATATGGGATTATACACAAGCTAAACTCAAACTAGCGGAGCTAGGGCCAACACTGCATTGCTCTATATGGGTTTCACAGGAAACTTCCGACTCATTTAAGAGATGTTCGAGCATGAAAGCCGTCATGTAGTGGACATAGCACTTTTAGTTTAATATTGTGTATTTAGGGATAACATATATTGTATTGACACATCAGGGACACTATACTTAAACTTAACATGCTGCTTAAAAATTTAACCCAATTTGACATTTGAGGAATGGTTTAAGTCATATCATATTATCCTTAAATTTGATTATTTCTCCAAAGATAGCCCAAAATGTCCAAAAATTAAAAAAATTAACTAACGGGGGTCAAGTCGAGCTTTAGAGTGATTTTGTAGAGTCTGGAAAATGCAAATTGGTATATTGCCATGTCTGTGTATTTTTTCATTGCGTCTGTGGGAACAGAGTTTGCAGGGAACTTTGACGCTGTCCTAGGAACCGTTAGCATTCCCACCAAATTCCTGCATCTGCCTCGCATGTCAGGGTCCTGTAGGCTTTTGATGTGTCACGGGTGAAATGGTGAATAAGTAAACCACAGAAGTTTGTATGGCTCAAGCGTAGCACCAGCAAATTATACATAGAAGACACTGACTGGTCAAAGAGAACAAATCCAGAGCATCAGGATATCCTTAACAATCTTTTCATTATGTCCCCGAAATACGAGATTCGGGGATATCATGGTTTCGTCCCACCCGCCGCCGCGTCCGTAGATTTTAGCTGTTAGCGCGATAACTCACAAAGTACTTTGCACTGGCTTCTCATTTTTAGCATATGTGTAGATATGGTAGGAAGGATGAACTGATTAGATTTTGGGCAAGTATGTACTCCTAGGTTTGCCCCCAGGTGGCGCTATATATTGAAAAATAAGTTTATATCCATATCTCTGGAACAATTGCTTACAAAGACCTCAAATTTGCCTCATATTGTAGGTCTAGTAAAGGGGAATCTAATAAAGGGGGCTTCAAGGATTGGGGAATTTTGGGGATACACCCTTTGCTGTTGGCTGCCGACAACATAAGCCTAGTTTGAGTATGAAAAGAAAATGGCAAATAATACTCTTGTATATATGTGTGTGTGTTCAGTCCCCGAAAATCCAATGATGGAGGTGACTTAGTTCCAAAAGATCGACCTTGTAACAAGAGCAAGCGCAGCAAGCATGACTGTGAGTTTACACTTAGATATTTTTTCTTTGATGTCAATGTGCCCAGAAGGAATTCATTTTCTCCGGTCAAATGAAAAAATCTGGTAATTTGTACATAGCGTGGTGTTGGTATGTATTTTGTGAAAAACACTGCAGTAAGTAAGAATGATAAGAATGATATGAAAAATCAATCTGTTTATTGAATCTACGTTCGCATATACTGCGATATTACTTCAAATATGATTACTTTTAAAATTGATCATGCCATAATCAAATAATAATGTTTCACTGACTGGATGGCCGATTTGGCAACTGCAATAATGTCATGCGAATTTCATACTCTTCCAGCTAACTAATTGTTATGGCCCCAATTTGTTATTACATTTAAAACAACAGCAACAGCAAGGGATGACGGACACAGTTTTAAAAACCTCAACACATTTAATTAACAAACAAAGACAATAACGACTAAACTAATATTCTGACCAAGATTGAATATAAAAAACAGAAATATTTACAGTTTCCTGGTGATGTGCTGGGTGAGGAAAAAGGCTCAAACACAGACAAAAATCCACAAAAGAAACTTCACAGGTCTTGAACAGAAACGACAGGTCTGGTCACATGTATCCTTCTCCTTGCAATTTCTCCTACTACTTTACTGTCTCAATTCTTTGCCTTATATACTCTTTTGCAGACCCCACCCACATTTAGACCTCTTTTTTTTTACTTTTCGGGGACTTGCCCCAGACATGTCCAGGACATGTCTAAACATAGCTCCAGTCTGAGCTGAATAAAAAAAAGGTAATTACTGCCATCCAGTGGCCTATATTCACATTACACTAATGAAATAGGTTGCATAGACTACATGGAAGTAAATTAATTAATTCTTTTCCTCCAGGCAAAAAATAACTGCGGCCAACTTTAAATCAGGTGTTTCAGGGCAGCAGGCAATGCCCATTATCCATGTACCTACCATTCTCCTCTTGAATGGCCTACAACTTTGCTTTGCTGTCCATTATTAGAGGATCGCTTCTTAGCTGGCACTCGAAACGGGGTGCAAGCATGCTTTTCATGCACTGAGCTCACAGGACGTACTATTCGCTGAAGCCACGAAGATTAGCAGGCTGTCGCAAAACACACACACGCACACTTTTCTTGATAAATGCAAATTCACCAAGCAGTCTTATGTTCTAAATAAATCTGCAGTTTTGTGGCATAATTTAGTTTCCTTTGTACTAAGCACCTTCAACAAATAAGTAGTATGTATGAGAAAATTTTGAAAAAAGGGTTTTTTTTCCCCTTTTTTGCTCCTGGGCTTATGAAATTAAGCCAGTTGTCAGTGAAACTTTAATTTAATCGCCAAGTGCACCAGAGGAATTTTTTTATGTTGGTCTCAGGAGAGGAAGAGAGGTTTTCACTGGAAGGTGCACGAAGAGTACTTCATGAGCCGGTATGTGATGAAAATAACAGGTTTCTACTGAAATTCATTGATCATTTTTGTAGTAAATGTCATTACATAAACACTGGCAATTGCATTCAGTTAATATCTGCATTTACAATAACACAATATGAATGAGTAGAAAATGAGTGAGTTAAAAATATCAAATATTAGCTGAAAAAAGTAGCCCCCTGCGTCCTTTTTGCCATCAGAGTAGTAGCTGTCAATAAAAAAACAAATAAAAAAAATTCCTGCCCTACTCTGTCCTGCATGCAGACAGTTGAGTAGTAGATCTAACCAAAGAGAAGCTGAGGACGTCCAAAGCACATGGCAAATAAGTGTTTGCCATTCATTATTATGGATGTAATATACCTAAATAAGCTAATTTTAACTTTCATTGCTGGATAGTCAGCCATGAGAACGAGATCTTGGGTAGCTCATATGTAGGCTGACAGCTAGAACAGAAGTACACACCTCCCTTAGTAGTTTTTGCGGTAGCGCTGGAATATTTTTCCACTCAATATCATTTCAAGTCTTTCTACACTGCCTATAGATCTGTTCCCTTCTGCAGCAGTGAGGTTCTCATCTTGATGCTATTCGCCTTCCTCAGAAATCGGCCTTGGTTCCATAGAGTACAGACCTCTGGTCAGTCCAGCAGAGAGATAAGTGTGCTGCACGGGGCAGATAGCACTCAAATTAGCATTCCAAAGTTGCAGAAAAAGAAAGGCGAACATTCAGACCTTGTCCACACCAGCATGGATAAGTTCTATCCCCACAATACTGTTTTTGCAGAATATCTCTGTGCAACACAAGAACTTCAAAACAAGAAGAAATGTGCGAATCAAGTATACTGGGCCAGTAGGTAGCGATAAAGTCTTCATATCAATATGTATGTTACCAGAGAGGAATTATCCAAAGGTACAATGGGCGTGCGCAAATTGAGTTCTCTCGTCATCATTTTCCAAACGCACCGTACCACTTGTCAACACAAACACACACAGAAACCGAAGTTTAAAAAAAAATCTGTTTTAGACACCTAAAATACCGCTTGCTTGTGGACGAAAGACCAAAACACACATTAAAAGCTTTGTTTTCAAAAATACCCATGTACATGTGGACAGTGCCTGACAGTCAAGGGCAGGAGCTGCACTGATGTAGGGGAACACAAGCAGCTAAGACGACAGAGCTAAGATCACCAAGAACTGTGTGGAAACGAGCACAATTAAAGCGCTGCATTTGAAAACAGGTAAATCGTGTAGGACAGTCGATATGAATATTCACCAGGGCTAGACGAGGAAACGGGAAACTCCTTAAGCACCTCCAGACCTAAATGCAAGCAGATAGAGGCTACTAATGGATATTGATCCTTCCAGTGCCACTTTAATTAGGCTGGTGTGGTAATTGGTAGTACTTCGAGCACAGTGGACTGCGTTTGGCCAAGCACTGTTCAGAGACTAATGAAGAACATTAAGCAGTACAGTGCAGAGGCACATTTTGTTCTTCGGTGAATGGTAATCACTAGACCTGTCCAGTTCGTCTGAAGTTTTTGCCTGTCTGATGGCCGGCCTCTGACGGACTCAGCAGAGCAATCTCTGGTTCCTGACATTTCCGGAGCTCGCCTGTGTAGACCTGGGATGACTGCTCTGCTTCTTTGATCTCTGGTCCCTCATTCCCCATGAGCTCCACAGCCTCTTCCTTTTAAAACAGGGTCATTACAGGCCAGAAGCCACAGAAATAATTATTATACATAAAAGACTCAAAGAGAACATTTTTCAATGTGATATTTGACTTTATTCATACAGTTTTTTTAGTCTGAAAAGCATCAGTTTTTTTTTGGTGAAGTACCTCTCCAGTGTCTAATTGACTGGTGCTGATAATTCTTTGTGTGCCTGCGTAACATGGTAATTTCTGTTTACCTTTAACTCATTCCCTACAGCGCTGCCAACGGCACGGCAAATTCTACCATTTCCTATGGTAAGCCGGTGCCAGCGGCATGGATGACCATTCGCAGTCTGATGAAATCACGAAATCAGTTGACGATCGCAGTCCTGGGCCACCTGTACTTCAATACTTTATATTGTGTAATTTTTGGGAAAAGTATTCAGTACAAATGCAACAATTTCATATAAAAGTATTCCGTAGGGAATGAGTTAAAGCAGTCTGCAGTGTATCTGAATTCAGAGTAGGTTACTCTGAGAATGTCTATTACTGTCACACAGTGCTAGACCTTGAGCTCCTCTCTCTATAACACCCTTCACATCAAACGGAAAATGTATTTCTTGTTGCGAAATTGGATTATTCATGGGCCTTTCCGTTGGTGAATGAAAATGTAAAATTCAACCGAACAATGATTTCATAGGGTCTTTAAGATGCATTAGGATTCACTCGTGGGGGTGTCAAAAAAAAGTCCTGGGAAGGGGCGTTAGCAGTACTCTTTTCAGTGTGAGTAAGGTGTGACTAACTAAAGCAGTGGTTCTCAAATTTGGTCCTGGTCGATCTGTCTGTGTGCTGACTTTCCTTCCAACCTTAACTGCCATTCCAGAACATTAACAGGCTACTAATTATTAGCCGATTTTGATAGGTAATAAACTGCGGTCAATGGGCTAACTTAACAACGTTGCACTTGACTAGGAACACAAGTGGTCGAAGATGTGCTAATGTATGATTCTCTCCTTAACGAGGTACTACGTAAGTTGGTCGGAAATCGCTCGCCTCTTCATTGGTTTGGTGCTTTTTTTCCCTCTCCGCAGCTCCCCCTATAGTTCTGGTATGCAAATTTCACACAACTGTCGTAAAAATCTCACGGCAACCACCTCATCCACCCCCCGTCCATTTGCATTTGTTACAACAAAGCCGGCAAGAAGGCAGTCCTGAAGCAATGTCTACCAAGGTTTGTAACCATATATATATATATCACAAGTTTTACGTTGTATATCTGACATAAACAAAACAATTACGGGAAAAAATTAAAGGCTAAGGATAACTGCGGCTTTTTTGTTAATGTTTTCTGAGTTTTTTTTTTCCCTCAACACCGATATTTATCAGACGTAATGTTTTCGTAACACGCTCTTCTGGTTGCTGATCTAATGAATCTTGAACTACTAAATGTACTGTAAATAGCAAACTGCACAAAACTCACAAAACCTAGGTTCAGCTGACAAAGTTATGTGGCTCATAGTAAAACTGCACTCCTCGGGCAGAAACAGGATGATGTAATAACAGCTACGTGACAAATAAACGTGTTTACTGGTATCTATGCTAACATCTCTGCTCGCTAACAAGCATCAAACACCACTCATACAATAATCGTGCAAAGGTCTTTACAAACAACAGCAAACATGAAGAGTGGGCAACGACTTATGAATTCAAGGAGTTCGCAACACAAGGACCCCCTTGGGGGTCACTGCACTCTCACTGTTACGTTCATGCTTGAGATGACATCTGCAGACCTGTCAACTCTCACGCATCTGGCGTGAGACTCACGCATTTGACTCCAGGGTCACGCACTCACGCAACACCTTTGTAAACTCACGCTTTCGAGAAAATGATGAAAAAAATAATTTTTTTTGCGTTGTTTTTATCATTTTGGTGTACAACGGAATTGTTAGGATACTAAGACTTCCGCTTTCATCCTAAATTGTAAACAGTTCTCTGGTTGGTCAATTACAACCAATCATCGTTTGCGATTTATGCATCAACAATGTTTTGATGATAGTCATTCTTGGCGCGCAAGATGAGCGGATCGGAAGATGAGGGGCCTTCTAAGGCCATAGTTTTATAACATCGCGGGGCTGCAAAGTATCAGACCAAATTCTATCCGGACTGGACGTCAACATAACCATGCTTTGTAGTAGATAAGTCAAGTAAGACATATTTCCGATGTACGTGCAATAAAAGCGTGAGTTGTCAACATCAAGGCTGGAGAGATGTCCAACGACACATCCAGGGTGATTCACACAAGGCACACTTAGTTCATCGAGTGTGCACGTCACGTGAATGTGCATGCAAGATATTTGTTCGGACCATGTCGATTTTTATAATTGATGGTTATGATTTTTATTACCCAGCGATATCAGTTATTTCATAAATTCAAAGTCAGTAAATCAACAGATATCATGTAAGGGATAATTAACGAGAAGGTGTGCATTCCGCGGTTTTAATGCAGGACGCGGAGGCAAATAACCACCCCATGCAAAGTGGAGGGTGTTTGCCACTGCTAAGTGCCTAAAAACCGTACACTCCATCTGCAGTGGGTAGGTTAACCTGCCCACTGCAGATGGAGTGGATAAAACCGTGGAATGCTCACCTTCGAGTTGATTATCCCGCTTATACCATGGTTATTTGCCTGCAACATCATATCGCAGCATTCAGAAATTTTTGGTGAAAGTTTTGCACAAAAAAAAAACCAAAAAAACATGATGCGCGACTATGCAGACTGTAGCTAGCTTGCTACCCTCAATTACAATGAACTTCAGGGCAGTAAGGGAGCTGAAATCACTCTGCTGGCACAGCACATAGCTAGCGAACTGTCAGCAGTGGCTGATACATGACGTGGACACGTTAGCTTCATTTGTAATCGTACGCAATTACAATTTTTTAATGAATAAAGCCTGATAACTTCGCTGCTGTAATATTTCCGGTCATTATCGCTTGAGTGCGAGTTAGCGAGCTGAAATCAGACTGCTGGCACAGCACGTAGCTAGCGAACTGTCAGCAGTCGCTGATACGCGAAGTGGGCAAGTCAGCTTCATTTGTAAACGTACGCAATTACAATCGTTTAATGGACAAAGCCTGATTACTTCGCTGCTACAATATTTACGGTCATTATCGCTTTAGTACCTATTGTTAACCACCCCGCAGGACGCAACTGATATGATACTCTAGAGATTTTATTTTAATATTGTCTGTTCATGCTTTTACAGATGTACAATGTTGTGTTAAGAAACCCTATGGCATTTACCCTTAATGTTTACATTCCATGGTTTTCATGTGAGTTTGAATGGGTAGAATTGGCGACAAATACTTAATATTTTAGGGTATGTTGGTAATGTGTGAAGTAAGATCCAGAGGATAACATATTCTCTAAGCATTCTTCAACTGTGTTCACATACCCATGTTTCCAAGTCATTTCCAATGCAATATAACACCAATGATATTGACAAAAAGGGTATCCTTTTACTGACTTAACTGGTGTTTTTGGAGGATGATACTATAGAGACTCATTTTGATATTTTACATTGACTGTTCATGTTTTAAAAGATGTACAATGTTGTGTTAAGATAACCTATGGCATTTACCCTTAATGTTTACACTCCAGAGTTTTCATGTGATTTTAAATGGGAAGAATTGCCATAAATACATGTTATTTGAGGGCATGTTGGTAATGCGACTTGCAAATACTGCATACTAGTAGTTTACTTTGAAACTGATTTCAGCATGTGTCATTTCATTAAATTACATAAAGGATGTGAAAATTTTTTGCCTTTATGTGCTGAAAATGATGAATAATTCTGTTGTTTTTCTGTCATTTTGAGATGGGTTTTTAGCTTAAGAAGTAGTCTGAAATGCCATTAAAATGGCCCTTAAAACGCTGAAATTCAATTTTTTCTGGTGGGGCTTCGCCCCCCTGCTACCCCCCACCAGGGATTCGCCCGGGACCCACCGGGGGCTGCGCCCCCTGGACCCCTGCTTCTCACTCATTGAAGTCTCTAGGGGTTGACAGCTATGCATCTGCCTGTCATGGTTTTGCCCTCAGCGGCAGAGGACAGAAACTCGGCAGGCACTGGGACCATGTACCCCAAAGAAGATGAAGGGACCCACACGCATAGGCTGAGTTAAGATATAAAAATCTTTACTTTAAAGATTTAAAAACAACCACGAGAGGAGCAGCGGCAAAAACACACTACTGGGCTCAGGACACAAACGGCTGCTGGCAGTGCAGTGCTTAAATACTCTTAACTGCACCTCCACCTCAATGAGCAACAGGTGTGGATCGTTGAAGAGGAGGTGCAGACAGCAGGAGGGGGAGGGACTGCAGGGCAGAACCACACTGTGAAGAAAAAAGTTGCCTCAACTGAAAAAAGTTAGTGCCAGGCTGCCTTAAAATGTCAAGTTAACTGAATTTAAGATTATAAGTTGAATATTACCTCAACTTGTTATCTCAAGTTCAATGAGCTTAAAATTTTAAGGCAGCCTGGACACAAACTTTTTTCAGTTCAGACAACTTAAGTTTTTTTACAGTGCTTCACTCTGCCTCGTGACATGAAACCTTATCCCACAAGGAGTAGCCATTAGAAGATGGGTACACTGTGAAAAATTTGGACTTCAGGGCTGCCAACTCTCACGAATTTGCGTGAGATTCAGTGCCATATTCACATTCCCGTTCTGTAGTCAGCAGTTACTCAATCAACGCAATGCATGTGTTTCACGATCGTTCAAATTGTTTCAATGAAATTGTTTCAATTGAAATGTTTTTATGTAATTCCATTGCTTCCAACCCCTGAGTAAAGAAAAGTGTGAGAAGTCAGGAGTCATAATTGATTTCCATGTTACTAGTGGTGAAATCCACAGTTACGCATGTGAAACTGATAAACCTCCATGCACAAGGACTTCAATTCCACCTGAGAATCTCTTTCAAACATGCTGATTGAATAATGCTGACTACAGCAACATGAATATGCCACTGAATCTCACGCATTTCTCACGCCAAGTGGTGTGCAAAGTCATAAGAGATCCTCAAATCTGATGGCACTTTTTTATCTAGCTAAGTAATCTGACATTTTTGTGATCAAATAATTCATATTTTATAGTTTTAGTGCAGATTTTCAGCTTTTTGTTTTTAAGAATATTTGTGCATGTGGTGGTTACACCATTACGTTTTTTTCCTTCCTTTGTTTGTGTTATAACCCCATAAAAACATTCGGACCCTTCAGGCTCTATCAAATGTAGCTGCTGTATTATAACCTGTGAAACTTCAGGCCTACCTTAAATTCTAGTGGAGATCCCAAGGTTGCCAATGATCCCAAATATGTTCTGCTGAATTGCAAGGAAACATGTCTAAAAATGATGTAGAAGACCTTGATATTTTCCATGTAGTGCAATGCAGTGGTCATAAAAGCATGGTGTCGTCCTGGGATTGAATATTTCTCTGAATATACAAGTGTGATGTAGCTTCAGTGAAGCGCTGCAATCAGCAGATACAGAATATGTATGTGACATTGTCCTACACTATGAAAAAAAAAAACACTTTTTTTCTGACTTTTAACCCACTTAAGGGGAAAGTCAAGCGAGAAATGAGAGTTTAAGGGGTTAAACATAGTCCCCTATTTCAGATGGAACCCAAAAAATAAAAAATAAAAGTATCATTGCCAGCATAAAACTGTGAGGAGACAAACTACTGTTTGTGCAAACTCCAACTGCAGAGAGCATTCAGGCCTGATAAAAATTCTCCATGCATTGCATTATTTATTGACCTTTCCAAAATCCTGGGTACAGTCCGCCAAATGTTGCTAATCAAGAGATTATTTGGGGTGAGGATTGGACTTCTTGCTGATAAGTGGTTTCAGAGTTATCTGTGTGTGGTGGAGATACAGTGCTGAACTCATGTGGCTGCTCTTCTGAAACAACTTTAATACATTTCTGCCCATTTCTCTGAATTTCACCACCACAGTTCAGCTCATGTGAAACTGCGTGTCATCCCCCACCAATACTGCACTTACTCCTCCTGGAGTAAAACATCTGACTTCATTACTGTATTATGTACCTATTACAAATTCTGTAAAACTGAAATTATTAAAAATAATAATAATTATTATATCCAATGAACACAGTGACTATCAGATTAAGAAACTGGAATTACTCAATTATTTTTTTGTTTGATTGTGTGCACAAATAACTTATTTCCTAAAAAAGCTGCAATAACTGCCTAATCTTGCAAAACTTGATGCGCCACTATTCCCTGAAGTAATATCTAATAACAGTACTTATGATTGCAAAGTTTAACGACACATTCTGGAAATATAATGCCGTGCTGAATTCTATAACTGTGCAATGATGTTTTGTCATGGAATTTCACTTCAAAACCATTTTGTGTATGAACTGAGAAGTTCCCATTCACGTGCATTACTGGCCCATGTCAGAATAATATTCCACTTCAGCACTAAGAGATCTACAGATGAACCAGTCACAATCTTTGTTGGAGAGCTTAATCAGTAGAATTGGAATCATGTTGGGTTCACAAAAGAAACATTCTCTCACAGCGTCTCTTAAGATCAAATGGGGACTCTAGATTACTGGGAGCTCTCTGCCTATATCATGGTCGCATTTCTCGCAGCTTATTCGATCAGTCTCAACATTTACTTGCATTTTATAAACTCAATCATAGTTAGATGAATACAAATACTTGACTTTTAAAATGTCACGTAACATCTTAGTTTTTTGACGATCAGACTAACATACCTGGATAATGCGATTGCGGTTCAATTGATTACTGCATGTAAGCCCTGTAATCAGAAAATAATTCGCCTGCGCATTCTAAGCATGTTCTGAAGGTCACAATTTTAGCTGCGGTCCACATTTCATTATGGAGGGCAAAGTACAGACTTAACATGGCAAAACCTAATATCAACGTTCAAGGTGCGGAGAATACATTTTTTAGACTGTCTTTGATTGCACTGTAAAAAAAAAAGTTGTCTCAACTGAAAGTTAATGGCCAGGCTGCCTTAAAATTTCAAGTTAACTGAATTTAAGATTATAAGTTGAATATTACCTCAACTTGTCATCTCAAGTTCAATGAGCTTAAAATTTTAAGGCAGCCTGGTC
The DNA here is from genome assembly GCA_029721435.1 of Gymnothorax reevesii. Classification (NCBI taxonomy): domain Eukaryota; kingdom Metazoa; phylum Chordata; class Actinopteri; order Anguilliformes; family Muraenidae; genus Gymnothorax; species Gymnothorax reevesii. Next base: position 43,349,127 of record CM056581.1, on the reverse strand, counting down.
ACTAACTTTTTTCAGTTGAGACAACTTTAGTTTTTTTACAGTGTGACACGTAGTGATGTAAAACCATGTCAAACGTTGTCTTTCCACTAGTAAATCTATTCTCTGACAGACTCACGTATATTTTTGGGCTGAATTAAACGGGAGATTATTTAATTGTCACCTCAGTGCTATCCTCTTCTATCTCCACTTCTTACATTTTCGATGATATTTATACAGTTGGAAAGGTGGGTAGAATTTTTTTTAAAATTATGCCTCAGTGGATTACGTCGCATTCCAGCACATTTCAGGTCCATTTCGTTCTATCTCCAGATATTTTTAAAGAAAGTGAGTCTTATCCCGTTCTAACTCCATTACATCCAGTCAAGTTGTCGCAGGTGAAGTTCTCGCTAAATTCCATCTCCAGTGGGCCAGCACGTTTTTAGCACTATGTTGTCCCTGGTTTTTAACCAATCAGAGCGTAAATCATTTTCAATTTTTTGATTTTGCTGGAAAATCTCAATTTTTATAAAATGACTCGTGACACCTTTTCCTAGTCCTGCACACAGATATTGCTGACAGCAGTGAAAAAAAGCAATCAGTTGACCGTTCAATCAAGCAATTATTTGTTCATTTCTTGGTCTTATCAAGCCAAATGTCATAAACAGTGATCATGGACGTAACTGACTTCCCTGCTTGAGTGTCATACCTCCTCCTCCTATGAATGAAGTAACAATCTCAGACTTTTCTCCCACAGCATGGATTTGTCCTTTGGCTTTAAATGAGAAGTCCAGCAAGCTGGCTTGGAAAAGTAATAATGGGTTTCACCTGAACCCCCAGGTCTTCCTCGTAATATAAATGCAATTCGCAGTCAAATTATTAATGTTCTTGTGTGAGCATCATGCTGAATACAAGGCAAAGAAAAAAGATTATAAAAGAAAATTACAATATCTAACCCCTGAAAACAACCAGAATTTGAGGTTTAATAGGATATAGTACAAAATAGAATTCGGTGCAAAAACACCTCTATGTTTTTTTCTCCAATAGTCCACAAATATCAAAGTAACATAAAATTTACCCAAAGGCATTTATTTATTGTCCTGTAAAATCCAGCCTTTTATATAAGTGAATTCTTCAAGGCAAGAATCAAAAAGAAGGAGTAGGAGTCATGCATACCTTGGATAAAATAGCACTATTTTAAAGTACCTGAAAGTTTCAGAAAGTGCGATCTCCAAGTGACAATTTTTAATTTCCTTAAAAATTCACAATCAGCTTCAGCTAAGTTGAACATTCACAGCGAAGTATTAGCGCATTTACGGTTAACTGCCAGATATTAGATGTGGTCAATGAAGGAAAGACCAATTCCATCTTGTTGAAAATTGGAAGCTTTATTTACCAAGATTATAATTCTGGAGATAGAAAAAGATAGCACTTTGGTGATGTAACATCATGTATCAAACTGAATATGTGTAGTCTGTCTGCTAGACTAGTTCAGATAGGCTTTAAATTTGCTTAACTAGAAAGTACTCGATGTCTATACCTGAATTCAATGCTAGATTACCAAGTATGAATTTAATGCTGTAAATTTCAATTCATTACATTCTGAACATGAATCGTGCCACTTTTATCCTTGGTATTTTATGTGGGTTTTTATTTTTATTTTACTTTTTTATAAGCCCTACTACAGTGACTATTCTTTCCTCATTTCTGCTGTTAGTACAGTCTATCAAAGAGGCTTTGATCACCGTGTGAATTTTTCCTGTAATAACTTCATGATATTAATGCATGTACATTTACTGTTAGGAGGTGTAATGCATCGCAGTATACTAGTGACCATGATGTTACCAGACATTAGCAAGTGAATTGTAAAACTTGTACTTCAAACGAAGCTGAGACATGGGTGCGTTTTCACACTGCTTATAAAACTTCCCTTGGCTTGGTAGCCTATTAGCCTGCAAAACAGCTAAACTGCCTCATGAACTGATAAAGTAAGAAGCAGCGGTATTCATAATTTTGGGTTTCATCTGAGAATCTGCCTTGGCAGCCGACTTGATTTCATGCTACGACACTTCCCGTGAAAATAAGACGCAGCCGAAAGGCTCCCATTAGCGTAGGCTCATCTGTGTATCATTTTAATTTCCATTCCAGCGGAGAAGAGTTTGCCCCAGATGCCAAATATTTAGCCTTCTCATTGCGCAGCAGATGGGTCCTATTTACCCAGCCTCGCGACTGTTGCGTTTTTACCTGCAGGCTGATCGGCACTGAGCTAATGGAGTAGTGTGGTGATGGCAAACTCCTGACTTACTCTCCGCTTGACCAATATCTGTGGGTTATGCTGCGGCAATCTGATTGGACATCAAAGCATCAACAGACATACAGGCTGTTTCCCGCCCCCCCATCCCCGTGGTGTGAGACTTGCCAGGCAGATTGGTTTGCGGCACGCAGCACTCTGGCACCATAACACACCAGGAAATGACACCTTATGTTGTGTGTATTTACACCGTAGATATCTAACGACAGAGGTCACACTGCCATATTCGCACCTAGGCCATCTTGTGATGACACAACAGTTACGGTGGGAAACTCCACCATGAACTAGAGAGGAAATGTAGAGAACACTAGAGAGGACCGCAAAATTGGGGTTATGTTTCCATATCTCCACATTCCATTATACAATTCAATTTTCTCCACATTTTTTCAGGCAGGACGAGGATCATTTCTTCGAGATGATTAGATCACGTTTGACCTCACATTACTCTTACAACACGAGTGAAAACGGCCTTACTTTGTAAAGCCTGCAAAATAAATTTTACATAGCCCAGTCCACACCTTATGCTGCAAAACACAAACAAAAGCCTAGCATCTAACCAACAAACCTGGATTTATTTTATGGAGAATGATTATGTAGTCGAATTATTGAGCCAAATGCTTAGAAAACGAAGCATTTTGGTATTGGAAGATCAAGCAGTGCTTCTTTAAGTCCCCTTTTCCTGCTCTCTGGCAAAATGTTACGACCCCTTCACACTCCTTAGTGAAACAAAATATGCCCCGAGAGTTTATTCACAAAATAACTTTAGCTCAGTGGCCGATATAGGTCACGTATAATAACAAATATAATGCTCATTATACGTTGATCAATGAAAATAATGATTAATAATAAATATAATAATGAAAATAAACTACCATGGGGAAATAATACAGTTTTAACAAACCACTAGGCAAGAAAATGATGAAAAATAGCACTTGCATTTTCTTGTAGAAATTCTAGCCTTTAGTTCTGTGTTTATGTATTCAAAATACCAACAACAACAACAACAAAAAAAAAGAAAGTGAATGAAAAGTACGCACAGGCAAGGCAGGCTAGAAAAGAAAAAAATCCATGAAAACACTTTTGAAAAGTAAATAAAGTCAAAACGGTGCTACGCTTTAGGAAGAAAGGCCAAGTGGCATTAGCCCAATGCACTCTTGAGAGCAAAGTGTTAAGTTGTCTACTTGTACCATCTGGTTAAGTGGAGAGTGCCCTGCAATCAGGATAAAAAGCAGCCTCATTTTACGGTTGAAGTGGAGTCAGTCTCAATAACCCTGTCTATTAACTGTCCTTAAGTTTAGCAGGAAACAGAAAGCCTGTGACGATTAGTTTCACATGATAAACAGTTGAAAACATTGATAGAAAGCACTTTTTGTCTCCGCTAAATTCCAGACGCATATTCACTGAATGGCATATGGTGAATTGCACACATTACAATCATGGGTATCCATTGGAAAGCATATGGTGAACTCCACACATTGTAAACAGCGACAGCTGTTTCATTCCCTACCCACTTTATATCCGGGTCACTTGTTCATATGTCCATAAGACGCTTCATTAACTCGTAGTGTGTAGAGCACTCAAAACCTCAAGGGCTTCTGCAATCTACGGGTCACTGATGGATGAGCTCCTCGAAGTGGCAAAAACACAGACGCCCAAAAACGATTAATTAAAATCAGGAATGAGTAATCAGGCAAGCATATTACTGTGGGCACTGCTCTGCCAGGAGGAGCACAGACGAGTGCACGTTTGTGAAGAAAAGATGACGGGCACATTGCCCATCTCTCTCACAAACGCAGTCCATGCTTGGTAAGTCAGCAAGCAGAGTTAGCGAGTGTGATGAGTAATGTGTGAGCATGCAAAGAACTGCCATGTTGGCTAAGTAATGCAAACACTGGTGCAGTACTGCTGGATCTAGTCTGCCTCTAGTCTATGCATTCCCTCAATTCAATTGGCAGAAGCTAAGAGCCCCACTTAAGGTCCCCTGTCATGAAAAATCATGTTTTCCTTGCACTTAGACATGTAATTTGTACCTCAATCTGTAACAGCTTAGTTGCTGTCGTGCACTGCGTTAGAAATCATATTTTTGAATGACCCGCTTTGTTTGGGCACTTTAGGCACATTCCGCAACCTATTACTTTGGAAGAAATCAATTTCAGTCAGGACAACTCACGTACTGAGAAGAAAAATCGTTCATTGAGGAAAATGTGGTAAATCATTAATGGTTTAGCGCTGAATTGATCTACTCTGGGTATTCATGCACTAGCCTGAATACGGGGAGACGTTATATGTACCTCATGAACAAAAGATGCCAAATCCCTCAAGTACGCAATCAGATCTAAACAATCAGGTGGAAGCTGGGGTGGCACTGGGAGTGAAGCAGTGTAAAAGCAGTGAAAAGAGCAAAATAGCAATGAACAAGCAATGCAAAGCAAGTGAGGAGCAGCAGCCCTAATGAGAAATTACTACAAAATACTACAGTAAAAATACTATAGTTTTCTATAGTAACCATGGTATTTTTGCGAAATAACTACAGATATACCATTGTAACTCTGTAGTTCACTATAGTTATACTAAAGTAAATCACAAAAGTCAAACTCTACTACAATAAACTAAAGCAATGATATTCAATTACTTTAGATTATTTGCAACAAACTATAGTAAACATCAATTTTACTGTTTACTGTCAATTGCGCAGCATTAACTTGTTTCGCAGCTTTTGCACTGTGCTCCATAACCGGTTTGGCGTGTGCAGATATGATTAGTTGTCTGGCCCATGGGGCCCATCCACACACTGGAACAGAGCCTTAACAGACACCAGACCACGGGGCCCATCTACACACTGGAACAGAGCCTTAACAGACACCAGACCATGGGGCCCATCCACACACTGGAACAGAGCCTTAACAGATACCAGACCATGGGGCCCATCCACACACTAGAACAGAGCCTTAACAGACACCAGACCATGGGGCCCATCCACACACTGGAACAGAGCCTTAACAGATACCAGACCATGGGGCCCATCCACACACTGGAAGAGAGCCTTAACAGATACCAGACCATGGGGCCCATCCAAATACTTGAACAGAGACTTAATTAACTGTTGAGCCACATCAAAACTACACCACACTGATTACAGTAGGCAGGTCAAAACAGATACACACAGTGTACTTTGGGAAGAGTCAGAATGAATTGAGGAAAAAACACAAAACATTAAATATTCTAACAGAAATTCCATTGGATTATACTGTTGGAAATTCTTGAAAGTCATAAAACAATGGCCTGCCCAATGTATCATTTTCTAAATTACAGCATTTAAAACTTTAATACAAATATCTATATTGAGTTAAAACATAAAGGTATAGATTAGGCCTCCAAAACATAAGTTCACTTAAAATTGTCTTCATGCAAGATTGGCATTTCTGTCTGAATGCAAGATGTGCGTTAAAGTAAAAGAAAAAGGTAAGCATTTCACTCTAAAGACTTTGATCAGTGCTTACATCATCAAAACCTCAACGAAACACAGAACATAAAGGAAGTCGTGCAGGCATTCTTAATTGCAAGCTCTTAAGCAATAAGCCGCAGGCCAACGATGAAAAGAATTCTCAGCTGTGAACAATGACACAGACAATGAAGACAGATTAGCATTAATTGGTGGCCATTAGGACGGGGGCGCTGGCAGATATGAAGCCTCTCACAGATAATAACAGGGAAGGGATACCTCATCAAAAGAGTGTATTTTAATGATAGCATACCAGATTAAGTTTATCATTAGCCCCATGCGGATGAATGCTCTTTAAAATAAAAAAGCATGCCGTCAACACTAAATTATTTAAAAAATACAAATGATCAGAACTGAGCAGTTTCTGAAAACCCAGTGCAAACTAGCCAAGAGCTGGACTAGCTGTGGGGTCAGCAGTAAAAATTTAATGGTGATTGCGCAATAAGGTAAACAGATTTGAGAAATTGAAATTGGGGATATTTCTAGCTCAGCCATCACATGACATTGAAACTCCCATAATAATTTCTGAGAAATGAGAAAAACGTGTATTTTTGTGTATTATGACCTTGGACATAATGTGCTGTGAATAAAATGTGAAGTAGGGATCCGGAAATCTGGCCCTCGACTCCGTCTCTGGTTTTCTTTCCTCCCTGGTGAAACGCTAAACAATCAGCACTGCCGATTCACTAGACTGCCATGACATCTGACTCTGAAGTAAAGGGTGGGTGGAAAACCAGTTGCTCTCTGACCTTGAGGACTGTGATTTGAGAAACAGCATCAGACTGCGACAGATTGATAATATTGGACATTTTTCAGTACAAGAAACATATTAAAAAGTTCAAGAAAACCAACATTTCCAGTACTGCTATGACAGAAGATATGGAATTTATGTCCGTGGATGTATAGTATGTCTATATATGAGATGCACTTCATAATTAAAATATCTCTGAAGCAGCCGTTTCTATTTCTCTATGGCCCGCACACTTACTTTAGCGGATTAGCAATTTAGTCAGCTTGCTACACTGTGTATATGGACATGGGCAATGGCAGCTAATTAACCCATTTAAACCGGGACAGCATGTTTGCATTTTAACCTTTAAAACCAGGGACGCTGTTACACATTTCTACCCTTCAGGCCGGGAAAGCAGATATGTCATTTTGTTGTTTTCATTACTTTTCCGACCATTTCCGCTCATTAGGGAAGATGGCATAGTAACACTTCAAGACACTTTATTTTTTATATTTTTATGTTTATTTTTATTTTATTTGAACAGACACTTTATCATGCCTGCCACCTAGTAGCGGAGCTACGGGGGGGGGGGGTGGGGGGGCAAAGACACGTTCCTTTTAGTCCTGGCTAGATCTCAATCATTTTCCTTTATTGACGTCTTTTCCAATTATCGTAATTGGCAACTGAAGACACGGCTTCTCACCGCATGTGATCGAACAGCGATGAAATCATGGGCTAAATTCAGTGCAGAAAAATAATTTACTTATTAATTGGCCAATGCTTCGCGTGATTGAACTGGTCCATGTTCCAATGAAACGCAAACTTTCACTCTCGGCATTTCGTGTGTTATTTAAAAAAAAAACAAAAAACAGTGGCACTCGGCAGTTAAATAGCCTAGGTTATAACAAGTGTAGGGCTCAAGCCATTTGTGTGAGGATCGACAGTAAGGCTATGCAATTTTGAATCACGTAGATTTACAGCAAACACGCGACCAGAGGAATGATTGTCGTCTTACTTAATCGGGGAGAACAAGCAGCACCTGTTAAGTGTGGTGCGCCCTCGGAGTGAATCTTTTGTTAATCATGAAGAAGACTGAGAACAGGTCAGGATTTATAATTGTTTCAAACGGCTGTTTTGTGCAACCCAATTCTCTGTTCCACTACTGTGCTGAATTTAACCTGCAATTTAATCCCTGTTAGATCTCTAGTGCAGAGCTTATACTTTTATTTATTAGGCCTCTTTATTCCATTTGAGTTGTGCATGTTATGTAGATTTGTTATTTATATTATTGGTTTTATTACATTTTATAGTTTGTTATAGTTTGTTCAGTGTTTTAAATATTGTGATGAAGATTTGCACAAATAAAAAACATAGTTCTTATGAAAGCCACAGGTGTAAGCGCTCAAATACTTTTAAAATTTTGTTTCTATCTGCTACAGGAGCAGAGGTATCAGCTAGACGTTGACGCCTGGGTGCTGTTTTCCACAAAACCTCAGGTTCTTCTCAAAATCAGTTTTCATATGCGTTTTTTTTTAATAGGCCTCAGGCCTAAATGGGTTAAAGATGAAGGGGAAGTAGCATGCACCAGAATAAGCACAAAGAGCTGAAGTGTGTTTTTGGGGACCGGTCTTGAAGTAGCCAAGAACTAGAGGAACAGGCAAACGTGATTGAAGACACTAGTCCAAAGTCAGTGACCAAGATGGCAGGATGCATGAACCCGGGCAGGGGAGTAGAGGTGGAAATGACGACGCCACTCGCCAGGACCAAAGATGCAGGTCGGGATGTACCTAGAAATAGAGTACTGTTTTTTAGTAAAATTACAACAAATGCAAAGAACTCAGAGGGCAAAATAACAATATACCAAATACAGGATGGAGACAAGGAACTTAAATACACAAGATGACAGTCAACTATGAGTGAGAATGATACAAGGAGGGAGGGGAGTGAGATGAGAATGATCAAATTATGAGAAAAAATGAACAAAATGGAACCCAAACTGACACAGACAGCTCAATTGCAGAAAAAAAGCATGAAAACACTTTGGACGTAACATTAACCCCCCCCCCCCCGTTCTGGGGTATCCCACCCAAACTTAGGCCACCAAACTGGCTGACAGACAAGGGACAGGGTACAGGACACTGTGGGGTGACATGCTAAAGGAAAGGCATGGGCTCAGGCTCGTGCTTTCTCCTGGACAACCAGACGATTCATGGGATATCCCTGGAGAATGGAGCAGGACCAGAGGACCTCATTTATGATGTGCTCCCCCACCAATTTAGTGGCAGCCGGAAGGTTGAACAAACCAGGGGACCTTCTCTGGAGAGAGAGAGTGAGTGCAGGTGAGGCCTCAGGCTTAACATTCTTAAACTCGGGACAGTGGATTGGAGTGAAATTATGAACCTGTCTGAGATTAAGCTCTTTGGCTGAGTTGAGGTACTCAAGGTTGTGGTGATTGGTCCAACCAGGAAGGAGGTGATGTCCCTATCAAGCCAGAGACTCCACTCTTCACATGCCAGCTTGATGGCCAGGAGCTCACAATCCCCAAAGCTGTAGTTCCTCTTTGCAGAGCACAGCCGACAGAAGGCGGTACAGGGGTGTATCTTGCCATAAATTGTCCTCTGGGAAGTCTGAAGCATCTACTTCAATGTCAAATTAGCACTGAGTGTCGGGGAGATCCAGGACACAAGCCATTTGTTCTTTAGCTGACAGAGGGAGGAGGCAGCCTGGGGAATCCTGCTTAACCTTTAAACCCGGACCCTGAGAACACACCAGAAGAAACGGTAAAAAATGAAGCATTACCCATGTAACAGTATAGTCATACTGCATATCAAATTAAACAGAAGAACCTGAAATACAAAAATAAACAAGCCAATTGTACATGCAATTCCGATACCTACGATCCCTACAGCGCCACCTAGTTAACCCACTCGCCAGAATTTCAATGCAATCGCTCTGCTGCTTTATGGCACTTGCTCCACCATTAGCTCTAATGAAACCAGAGAATCCCCAGATTCCAATGATAAGCTCACTTTACTCTATTCCAAAGCATCTGCAAGATATCAGCAAAAGAAGAGCAACAACAGAAAAAGAAACATAAAAAACAAGAGTATTTACACATTTGAAAAAATCTCACTAGTGTCCCCTTCATTTTGAGATCAAAATTATTCAAATAGACCTTATGGCTGCAGAGATATGCCCTTTTCAATTTGGGCATGCAATTTTCGGTCTAAAAAACAAGCTAGGGTTTAAAGGGTTAAGGGGACCTCAAGAGAGGTGAGAGATGTGAGACCGGCAGCAAAAGTGGAGAAGCCTCTGATGAAGCACCTGCACATGCTGGCAAAGCCCAGGAAATGCTGCCACTGCTTATGGTCCATGGGGACCAGGTAATCCAGGACCGCCTTCTGCTGATCTGTGCAGATATCCACCTGGGAAATGACAAATCGTAAAACTTGGACAGAATTTTTGGGATGTCTTCCAGGTATGCATACTCAAGGTGGAAAATCATGTCACTAAACATCGCTGATGACGCTCTGGAACACAGTGTGGGTGTCAGAGAGCACAAATGGCATCACCAAGTAATGGCATCACCACTCATGGAAGCATATGATGGTTCTTGAGAGTAATAACATTCAGACCTTGGTAGTTGATGCATGGGAGGAGGAAACATCTTATTTTAACTTGAGCAAGAAGTTTGCTCTTGCTGGCGAAGAAATATCAGATGATGCTTGGGCGGTGAATACATACTCATTCACAGCTCTGGATTCTGGTGCAGATAGGGAGTATACCCTGAGCCCAATTGGCGATGTTCTCGTGAGAATGTCAATACTATAGTCATATGGGCAGCAAGGAGGAGGAGACGTAGAGCATGATTTACAGGATGCCTGGCAAAAATCTATCTCTATAGATGGAACTCCTTCAAGGTCCAGTGACTACCTAAGGCCGGGAGGAAGAAGAGCAACCAAGCAGGGAACGAGCTTCAGACATGAACTTGAACAGGAAGGATTTACTTGTTTATAGTACCTCGAGCCCACTTCATGAAGGGATCATCCCTCTCCAGCCATGGCCTTACTAAAATAATACGAGGGTGTGGTGATTCTATTAGATAGAGCACTTTTAAAAAAAAATTTGGCATCTCCAATCCCACCCGAATCTGGAATGCCCAATTGGAGAACTATGCACAAGGCTTTGGCATATGCGACCCCCTGTTGCCAATTAAGGAGAGTGTAGACAGCTCGCGGCTCTCCTCCGAAGCACGTGCCAGTCAGCCACCACTTTTTATACACTCATTGGTTGAATTGTCACAAGTTCAGAACAAGGCGAAGGATACCCAAACATGAACAAGCTTAGAATCTTCCTGACGAGCGTCCATCTGACCAACAGGAGGCGCCTAAGGAACGAACAGAGCAACTTTAATTACCCTTCCCGGCAGACCCTTCCCAATTTGCATCCCTGTAGCGCATTAGCCAATTGCGCGCTACTTCTGAAAAAGCTGCCGACCAGAGGCGGCATAAGACCCGGGCTAATATCCATCCCTTTATTGACAACAATTAGCCCCGGCTAATTATAGATGGTTTTCCTTTATTAATACGTTTTCCTACTCAAGAATAATCAAGTGGCAATTGAAGACATGGCTTCCCTCCCCCATGTGATCTAAAAGAGAGAAAATAATGGGCTACATTCAGTACAGATAAATAATTTAATTATAATTAGGTCTATGCATCGGCACTCGACAACGGCATTTCAGAACACTTCAGCGAATTAAGGTAATTTTGGTGGTTTTGTCTATTTACATTTTCCAGTCAGACAGCTGTCTATTTTCAGCTCAGCTCCTGAGGGACATCCCATACCTCATCTCCATACATTGTGTTCGCTCAACAGCATTCCTTCTTTGCGAGTGAGAGACGAGTGATATCGGCGGTTATCAACGTATTCATACGTTAAAAAATCGGAAAAAGAATCGGCAGACCCAAATGGCATCTCTGTCACCCAAATGCTGCTGCTGTGATCTATTAAGCAGTAAAATTCAACTACTGGAAGAGAGTATTACAAACCTTCATGCTATACGGGACGACAAAATCCTGATTGACTCATTCGTCATGGCCTGTCAGACTATGGATGCTACTGGCTTCAATTCCTCTGCTCACTGCCTTCCCCCTCCTGAGGTAGTAGAACACCTGCCTGAGGGCTCGAGGCCGAGATTAAGCACCAACTTTCAACCCAAGTACCCCTTGGGTTGAGGTTCAGCGAAGCACGCCCCACAGGGGCGTACGCTGCCCCAAACCATTCGCTCCAGAGCCTCTCCAGCTGAGGAACAAATTCCAAGCCCTGGAAAGTCAGTCTCCTCTACCTTCCCTGGTATGCACTGATCTGGCTGACGGTGCATCTGGTGTGAATCTCCAGGACCACAACAGGTTCCCTCCGCTGACTGGGCCATCACGCACGGTGGCGTTTCCCTCTCCAGCAGCTACCGCTCACCCCTCCGGACAGCGATCCTCTTTTCGGCGCAAGTTGCTGAAGTAGGTGGTCACAAGACACCGCGCTGCCGCTGCACTTGAGGATGGTGGCACTCCCGCTGGTGCCATGTCTTCTTCCCGGTCAGCAAACCCCCATTTACCGGTGAACGATGGCCCTGGGATTTCACTCTCTCTGTCAGGGGTAACTACTACGCCAGCACATTCGCCTTCTCCGCCTCAGTCTGGTATGGATAGCCTAAAGCATCCACCTCTTCGTCCATTATTCCCACTAACAACACTAGTAATTGGGGACTCCATAATTCGGAACATTAGCTTTTTTAATGTAGTAACCCGCTGTTTTCCGGGAGCCAAGGTACTTGATATTCTGGATAAACTCCCGGTCCTTTTGCATTCACTCCCGTCCTCGTTTAAAAGGATTATTGTTCGTGTGGGAACAAACAAAACTTCTCGGCGTCAATCGGAATTGACTAAGAGTGATTTTAAGGGCCTTTTAAAATTTTTAATAAGCTGCGGCAAATCTGTCTTTATTTCAGGTCTTAGCATTTACAAGTGGCTTAAAATAGCTTCCAGACTCTGCAATATTGGTTTCATAGACAATTTTAATCCGTTTTGGGAACGTCTATCCTTATATAAAAATGACGGAGTGCACCCAAACTGGCACGGCAGCCAAATGCTCGCGACTAACATACAACACACGGTACATACACACTAGCACAAGACGACTGACTGTTTACCTTCCGGGAAGGGCAATCCTTGTCTTCTTTGCTGGTTTCAACTTCGAGTATTATACCCTAATAGCTCCTCCTCCTGGCGCGGCAAGGCTACTAACCCTGTGATCAGACCCTTCTCTGTCAGGATCACTAATCATCACTGTCGCACTCCTAAAGATTCGTGGGCGAGTGATCGATCCGATTGCACGCTCTCAAACTACCCTTAAAGTTTCATATATAGAATGAAATGATTCATATATTAAAATGTGTTTAATTAATTCCCGCTCTGTGGTGAATAAGTCTCACATTTTGAATGACTTATTCTTTGGAGAAAAATTATCTTTCCTTTTCCTACTTAAGACATGGCAAAGGGACAAGGATTTTATCCATTTGAATGAACTGTGTCCCCCAGACTGTGCTGTTATGGGGACCCCAGGGTTATCTGGCCGTGGTGGTGGTCTGGCAGTTGTCTGGAAAAACACTTCACCATGTCGGCTTGTGAACACAGACAACTTCAACACTTTTGAAATACAAATAACCAAAGTTAACGGAACAGATCCCTTTTATGTCCAAAATACTGGAGAAAGTTGTGACCAACCAACTCACTGCTGTGTTGGAGAGTAATAATATTTATGTCAGGTTTTCGGAAGCGTCACTCCACTGAGACGGCTCTGTTGAGGGTCTCCAATGATATTTTAACGTCTGTTGATAGAGGCGACTGCTCAGTATTGGTCCTGCTTGACCTTAGTTCTGCATTTGACACAGTCGACCATCCTACACTTATTCCCACACAGTCTTGCAGAGTTTTAATATCAGGCATAGCCTTGGATTGGTTTTCTTCATATCTCTCTGACAGGACTTTCACTGTTTCTGTCGGCGAGCACTTGACTGACCCTGCTCCTTTATCTTGTGGTGTTCCTCAAGGCTCTGTCCTGGGACCTTTACTATTTTCCCTTTATTTGCTTCCCCTAGGGCAGATTATAAAGATTTTTAATATTTTTTATCATCTCTATGAGGATGATATTCAGCTGCACTTCTCTTTCAAATCAAGTGAGGCCTTTAGGTTGTCCTAGCTCCTTGACTGCCTAAATGCCATTAGGGTCTGGACGACAGCCAACTATCTACAATTAAATGATAGCAAAAAAGAAGTTCTTATTATTGCTAAAGACAAACATGTTCCAACAATCATGCAACACATTGGACCCCTCACACCAACAGTACACCCCAACATTCTTAATGTTGGTGTCATCTTTGATTCATCACATTCACTCGACCTTCATATAAAGCAGCTGACAAGATCTTGCTTCCATCACCTAAGAAACATCAGCAAAGTCAGAGCATTTCTTACAGTTAAAGAACTTGAAATGATCACTCGTGCACTCATCTCATACCGTATTGACTATTGTAACAGCCTCTTTACCTCACTCAGTATGTCTGCCTTAAACCGGTTGCAGTCAATACAGAATGCTGCTGCTCGTGTACTCACCAGGTCAAACAAACGCTCTCACATCACTCCCATACTAAAATCTTTACATTGGCTTCCCATTATTTACAGGATTAGATTTAAAGCTCTCACCATCACTTTTACAGCACTTCATGGAAAAGCGCCTGAGTATTTAACAGAACTCATTCACCCATACCTGCCTACCCATTCACTAAGATCCAACTCAAGTAACCTGCTGTCTGTACCAAGGACAAATTTTAAAACACGTGGTGACCAAGCTTTTGAGGCCCTAGCACCAAAACTATGGAACGCCCTGCCCATGTTGATCCGTTGCTCTGACTCGGTTGAGTCTTTAATAAAACAGTTAAAAACATACATGTTCAGACAGGCTTTTGAATAATTATCATGCGCATTGTCATTGTTTTATAATTGATTTTTATCTATTCACCGATAATTTGTTTCGGGTCATTGTTTATGATTGTTTTTTCTTTCTTATTGGTCCTGTGTTTGCTTCTGCTGCTGTAAGGCACTTTGTGACCTCTGTCTGTGAAAAGTGCTCTATAAATAAAGTTTACTTGCTTACTTACTTACTTTTACAGCAAGTTGCGTGACCGTGCTGCAAAACCAGGTGCATGTATTTGTGGGCACAATTACCTTCATTCGCTGAAGAGTTCTGAAATGCCATCGCCGAGTACCGGTGCATAGACCTAATTATAATTAAATTATTTTTCTGCACTGATTACACTAACACTAAATTGCCTGCTAGCTAACTTATCCAGCCAGCCAATGGCACTTCTCCACTACATAGTTTTGGCTCTACTCAACTCTACTTTACTCAGTTTTGGTTCCATTTACTAGTTTTCCACCAGCTGAATTATAGGTGGGATCGGTCATGGAAAGTGCCTTGTCGTCATCTTCAACATAGCACAAAACACAACATAACCTCATGCGACACGAACAGGAATAATGGGGGATGGAGTATGTCGCAGGGCTTGTGTTCCTGGTTCTGGGGAATGATGTTAGGTGGTTATTAATCTGGCTGCTTATCCATTTTGGCCTAATTATTTCAGCGCCATATCCGGTGATATTCTGCATTTCCAGCTGGTGTTTAATTGCTGACATTTCGCAGCTATTTGTTGGCAAGTTGTCAAATATTTGACAACTAATTGCACACAGCTTCCCTCAGTTGATATTTTATGATAATAAAGTCATCTTGCCTGAAAGTTGCTATCTTGTTACATTAGCCCAAAGCGCTTATTTTTTTGTTAAAATTACTTTCAAGAAAGCAAGCTAGCTTTGGTTTCCATAAATTTTTACCTAAATGGGTCACATCTTAATGTTTACACCTTAGATTGCGCTGCTGTATAAATCATAAATCATTCTATTCCTCAATTATTTTGTCTGGTCCTGTATCACGAGAATGGCGATTCCCTTGACTGCACGTTTTAGTGTTGGCTTGGCTCACTTAGAACATTGCCCAAATTAGTACTGAAAAAAGTACCTGGGACCAGTAACTATCCACAATGAAAATGGAAGTCCAGTCACGAAGCGCTGCACCATGCAGTGCAAAAGCACCGTTATATCACTGTTACTGGCTCACTGTAGTTAGTTAACTGGCCACTCAGCAAGGGAACATCAAAGGCATTGTTCAGGTATTTTGAAATGGGGTTGTACATGGCACTTATTCCTAGTCAGCATATTACCAGAAGTCGATAGCATTCTGCAAGCTCCCAGTTTGTAGAATCAGCGTACTGCCGGGAGGGAACTAATACACTACTGTGGACAGGGACTGCAGCAAAATGTATATTAGCCACTCCAGGTAAAATATATTAATATCCATTTAAATGTATGCCATATTTCATAAACTTTCAGCGCTTTACCTTGTCGTCAGACAGCTTTTTCTGTTGGCACTACATTTTTCAATCGTACAGGAATACGGAAGTTGTATCATCAGCTGAAAAAAATGTATTATTAGTGCTGAACAAAAGGGCTGTGTGAAAACTGGAGGGACGATTTGAATTTACGACAGTGGTGTAAAAGTGAATTGCACTCCAAAACTGTGGGGGTGCCAATATCAAAAATACCTACTCTTTGCAAATTTCAAAAAAGATGAATCATTGCCTGCTGTTGCTTAACATTGGGTAAATTATTAGGTTTGCTGGCTTGTTGAATAATGTTGAGAGCCCCTGGTGTAATTTAAATTCAGGAGATAATAAGTAAGGAGATAAGAAATAAGATAATTGGACCTCTTGGCTGTGCTGTAGCACTGTTCGTTGGTGATCATTCTGCTTGAGTTGAGAGAGGAAGAGAAGAAGTCGTGCGGGATTGAAGCAGAGAATTTACGTTTGTGTTAGCGGGGTTTTCTAAAAATAATTTGTGTTTTAAGACTCAAACAATAATAGAGATTAGACGATTTGCTCCCGAGGTATAACCTTTGTCGCAGTAGGGACAGGGAGAATCTTCCCCCCATATTTTTCCCCTTTTTCCCCCTGTAACAACTCGGCGAGCAAACAGCCAAATTAAGTCGCGAATCTGGTCAAACAAACGTGACGGGGGTTTTTTGGGGGGTTTCAGTCTCCTGGGAGCAAAGCATAGCAAAGTAAGGTAAAGTAAAATAAATTTAAACTCTAAATTTAGAGAATAAATTAAATGCTAAATAATTGTCGAACTTAGTGAATTGTGCGATATACAAAGTAAAACAGTTTTCAGGGACTATGGTACTCGCTTGTTTTTTTTTTTTCTGTAGCTGATTTATCAAACGAGCCCTTGCAAGCTCTCAACGGCAAGAAAATAATCGAATTACCTGGATATCTAACTCTAGCCCGGCTTAGTTCATACTTGGTTGCTTGCCTTTCATACAGTCTTCTAGCCAATAAATATTGACGTTCACCGGGGTTTTTAGTCCCCTTTGTTCTCTATCCTGACTGCATTACCGCATAAACGCATTGCCAGGCTGAATATTAACGCGAACCGGGGTTTTTGTCTTTCTCGTATTTTATTATTACGAAAGGACTCTTCTGATTAAACACATTGTAAATACCCTATCTTTGTATTTTCCTCTGGTTGCTGTGCCTTGATCAGCTGATTAAAGTTTAACTGCTTGTTCGAGTGCTTAAGACAGCTTGTTGGGGGAGGTACCGTGTTTAATTCGCTCACATAGTAAACGACTTGTTTATTTGGTCCGTTTTAATTAAAGGGAACCGGGGCTTTACTCTTTTCTCGCTTACCCTTGGTTGTATTTGCGGCTAGCTAGCTAGATAAGTACTGTTTGCATTCTTGGCTGGGGATCTGAGATTTAGTATTTAGTTAGTAGTGCAGCAGTCACTTGACTCGTCCGTTAGGTTAGGTTGGAATTTAAAAGGTAAGTTTTCTACCGGAGTGCTCCACCTCCTCCAGGTTCTTCTGGGCGTTGGAGCCTGTCTGTTTTATCTGGGTTCTCAGCAAAGCCCTGTGATATTTTTAGTTTCGCATATTAATGGTACTGGGACTAGATAAACTCAAGCCGGCTTATCAGGAGTGCTTATTACATATAGAGTTTGGTTCAATTTGGTATTTCATTTCTGTTAACTGAAACTAAGCCCCTGATAAAAGAGGCTTTTTGTCCATTTACATAGTTTCCTCTGGGTTTTTATTGTGACTGCTGCTTAGGGCTTCCTAGGTTTATAAATAAATTAATAAATTGTGGTTCCTCAGCTTCTGTCTCGGCATTAGTAATTTTCTTTTTTCTAGGGTGAGCAAGGTCATTAGGTAGGGGGTTCAAAATGTGGCCAAAACTATGTGACGGATGCAGGATAATCGCACTTAAGGAAAGATATTTCCAGGATGGGTTTGTCTGCCACCGGTGCCAGCTAATTGAGCATCTGGAGAGCAAGATCCTTGATCTTCAGGGCCAGTTGGCGGCGCAACATAGTTCGCAATCAGTAGAGTTCCTAGAGGAACTAAGTAGTATGTCGTTTAGAGAAATGGTGTGTACGCCAAAGCAGGGTGCTGGGATCCCAGAGCGGGCAGGGAGAGAAAGTTGGGTGACTGTAGGTCGACACCACAGGAAAGGGCGTACACGCCGTTCAGCGAAAGCTTCTCCTGTGGTTGAGGTGTCCAACCGATTCCAGCCCTTGCAGGAACTCGACTTGAAAGTGAGGGGGCTGATGAGCAGCAGGGCACCCTGTTGGACTCTACCCCTTAGAAAAGAGAGTTGTTGAAAGTGGGGGACTCAATACTTAGAGGAATAGATAGCTTAGTCTGTTTGCGCGACAAGGAGTCTTGTACGGTGTGTTGCCTGCCTGGTGCCTAGGTAGGAGACCTCCTGGAGCATGCGGACAAGCTCCTGGCCAGAGCGGGGAGGGATCCAGTTGTCATGGTCCATGTTGGGGCAAATGACTTAGGTAAGGGTAGGTTTGAGGTTCTGCAAGGCAAATTTGTGGAATTAGCTGAGAAGCTTAGGAGCAGATCCTCAACGGTAGTGTTCTCTGGCATTCTAGCGGTACCTCGTGCAAGCAGAGGAAAGTAGAATTTTATCTGGAGGTTAAACACGTGGCTACAAACCTGGTGTAGGAAAGAGGGGTACAGGTTTATGGGGCAATGGAACGTTTTCTGGGACAGGGGTGACCTGTTCAAGCCTGACGGGCTGCACCTGAAGCGGAGGGGTACCTTTGCACTGGGCCAGCGTAAGTCGAGGGTAGCACAGGATTATTTAAACTAGGGACTTGGGGGGCAGGGAGGTTAGTGAGTGTTACACATAGGGAAATGCAGACTGCCCCGATGGAAGCTGACGACGTTACATATACCATCGATGATTTACTTTTAAAGCAACAAAGCGTTGTGGGGGGCTCGAAGCGGCGACCACATGGGAAATCAAGGGGGAAGAGCATTAGTAATAACCTGAAATGTTTTTATTCAAATGCAAGAATTATAAAAAATAAATTTCCAGAACTTAAGGCTGTCATGATTAGTGAGGGCTATGACATAGTTGGGATTACAGAGACATGGCTTAGAGAAGAGGATAGAGATGGATATAATATAGAAGGTTGTAAGCTCTTTAGGAAGGATAGATGTAATAGGCGAGGAGGGGGCGTAGCACTCTATGTTAACGAAAACATTAATGTACAGGAAATTCCCGAAATTGACCATCCCTTGTCCTGTGAAGATATCTGGGTCAGGCTCATTGGCAAACATGAGACAGGTATTAACATAGGAGTATGCTATCGACCACCAGCTTTGGACAGTACAATAAATGAAATGCTTTTTAGGAGGATTACGCTAGCTTGTCTAGGTGGTGGGACTATTATTATGGGAGACTTAAATTATCCTGAAGGTGAAAGGACTGGGTAGGGGGATGGAAGAATTTCTAGAAGTTATAAATGATAATTTCTTGGCGCAGTATGTTAATTAACCTACCAGAGAGAGGGCAATTTTAGACTTAGTGCTCTGTAATGACCCTGATAGAATTTGCAATGTTGAGGTACTGGAGCCACTTGGGACAAGTGATCACTCTGCTGTTAATTTTGATGTTTCATGGGAAGTTAAAAAGGTGTATTCTAAAACAAAAATTTTCAATTTTAGGCGAGCAAACTTTGACAGGATGCGCTCATATCAAGGTGAAATAAAATGGGAGACACTCCTGGACTGTGAGTTCGTAAATGAGATGTGGGAAAGATTTAAGGGGGTTTTGGATCACAGGGCAGATTCATTCCAAAGGTGTTCAAAAGTAAGCCGAAAAAGCAGAATCCTCAGTGGATGACCAAGAGTATTCGTAGGATTTTGAGGGAAAAGAAGAATCTTTATAAGATGTACATAAAGGATAACAATGAGAACACTAAGGCTGAATACAATAAAATGCGGGCTTTGGTCAAAAAAGAGCTGAGGAATGCTAGAAGACTGTATGAAAGACAAATTGCAGTGGGGGCAAAAACTAACCCTAAGCGCTTCTTTCAGTACTGTAGCAGACAAAGAAAAGCTAAAGAGCAGGTTAAGTGCATAAAGAATAAAAATGGATTGCTGCTATATGATAACAAGCATATTTCGAATGCCTTAAACAGTTACTTTGTTGAGAATTTTACCTCAGAGGGGGTCTTTATTTGGCCAGAGGGCATGTCAAATGCTCAAGATTATTTAGCGGAAATTGAGGTTCGGGATAACAAAGTATTAGACAAGTTGCATAAACTAAAGGCAGATAAGGCGGCGGGTCCTGATGGCTTCTATCCTAGAGTGCTCAGGGAAGTTGGTGAGATAATCTATAAGCTGCTATTCACCATCTTTAGACGGTCTTTAGAAACTGGAGAAATACCAAATGATTGGAAACAGGGCAACTTGCATTGCGTGCAAAATATTGGAATCTATCATAAAAGATGAGCTGGACTTATTTCTTGAACGTAACAGTATCTTGAGGGATAGCTAACATGGTTTTCGGAAGGGAAGGTCATGCCTAACAAACCTTCTGAAGAGGCCACCAGGACTTTTGACTAGAGCAGGGCTTATGATATCATATACTTGGATTTTCAGAAAGCTTTCGATACAGTACCGCAAAGAGACTCAATTTTTATAATGAGCTCCATTGGAGTTAAAGGAGGTATTCTGAAGTCGATTCAAAACTGGGTTACAGGACAGAACACAAAGAGTGGTGGTCAGTGGTATCTCATCTGAGCTAGGTATGGTGGGGACTGGTGTCCCCCAGGGATCAGTGTTGGGACCCCTGCTGTTCCTCATCTACATTAAAGACCTTGATAGGAATATTGAGAGATTCTGAAGAAGATGGGAGTATCCCGTCGAAACATGTCAAGGTAGGATAAAACCTTTTCTGTCTGAATATAAGAACGTCAATGCTAATTAGTTACTACAGACAGTATGAACCTTTTTGGACTACTACGCGAAAACTTTGGACAATCTTGTGTCAGAGACTTCTGCTACCTCAAACACCTGATTTTAAAACAGGCGTGCCAGAAGAACCATCTCCGCTTTAATTTGCGCTGCCAAGATGAAAATGTAACACCTGCCAGCCTTAATGTAAAGAATCCCATTCAAACTAAGAATGCAGATCGAATGATGGAAAAAGAGCAGATGATTTGAAGTGCGGTCAAGAAAAGAATATGAATAACAGCAAACAATATGAGGAATTTAGAATCTGAATTAAAACACAAAATGGAGGAGTTTAAACACCGGTACCCCTTAAGTAAGGAAATAGAACGAATGGTAGACAAAAACCTACATAAACAGTATGAGAACGAGTTCTTAAAAACTAAAGAAGGGCACATAAGGAAACTTAACAAATTAATCACAAATAAGCATACAGAAAGAAAAGAACACCCAATTAATGAAAAATGGATATGTTACATGTCTAAACATCGACTAACTGATGCAGAACGTAGTGTGTTATCCCGAGGGCTAAACTTTGTGGTAACACCTAAACGCATCCCCCTCGAAGAGTTTACCCTCGCTACAGAATTTGCTTGCGAAAAAATACCAGACCCCGGGCAAAAAGCAGCTCTTCGCAATGACATAGCAGGCATCCTCAAATCAACCACATTCCCACCAAGCAACATTACAAAATCAGAAGCACAAGTTATTAACACTCTGTCTAAAAACAAAGAAATCACTATTCTCCCTGCATATAAAGGCAGAACTTCGGTCATCTTGGACACAGAAAATTACGAAAAACAAATGATGAAAATGCTGGAAGATACAGACACATACGAAGTGTTAAAAAAGGATCCAACGGAGGAGAAGAAAAATAGACTCAGGGTGATCTTAAAACGATTACTTAGTGAAAAGAAAATAGACAAACAAACGTACAATCATCTTATACCAACAGCAAGTGTAACCCCCCGAATATACGGCACACCAAAAATCCACAAGCAGGGAGCTCCGCTGCGACCCATAGTAGACAGTATAGGATCAGTAACTTACAACCTATCCAAATCCCTCGCAGAAATATTACAACCCCTTCTGGGACAAACAAACAAGCACTGCAAAAACTCAAAACAGTTAGCCAATGAACTCAAAGACTCCAAAGTAGAGACAGATGAAATTTTCATATCGCACGACGTGGTCTTTATTCACTCGCACGCCTGTAGACGCCACTTTAAACATAGTGGAAAACAAATTGGAAACTGACCGATCATTAAAAAAGCGCACAAATCTCTCAGTTCACGACATATCAGAACTGCTTAGGTTCGTCACCACATCCACCTATTTCAGATCCCGCAATATAATATTTAGACAAAAAGAAGGATTCCCCATGGGTGACCCACTGTCTGCCATCATGTGTGGTTTTTTTCATGGAGGACCTAGAAACGAGGTATATCGCATCGGCACCCGAAAGTAATCGTCCCACGCTCTGGAAAAGCTACGTGGACGACATCTTAGAAAAAATTAAATCAGGACATACACAACAACTCACAGATCATGGATCACAGTATGGACCGCACTGGGAAAATACAATTCACACACGAAGAAGAGTCTGATAAAACCATAGCAATTCTAGACATAAATATACATCACACTAATGAAGGAGACATTAAAATTACAATATACAGGAAGCCCACCCACACTCAATACCTGCTTTGGTCATCTGAACACCCCATAAATCACAAACTTTCCGTGGTAAGAACACTGTTTGATCGTGCATCCATCATTACAGAAGACAAAGACAAGAAAAAGGAAGAGGAACATATAACTAACGCACTGAAGAAATGCCAGTACCCACTATGGGCCATAAACACAGGCAAACTACAGGTACAGCAGAAGCGAAACCCCGGCGCATTCAGAAAGAAACGAAAAAATGAAACCGAATCCAAAGGAGTCGTTACGCTACCATACATAAGAGGCGTCACAGAGCGGATTCAACTGGCCATGAGAAAATTCCACATCAACACCCCGGTAATACCATACATAAAATTACGGCAACTACTGGTACATACGAAAGACCAAATTGACGACTGTAACAAATGTGACGTCATATACGAAATCCCATGCCGGTCTTGCCATAAAAAATACATTGGGGAAATGGGTAGACCTATTCACACCCGTATAAAAGAACACCAAAAAGAATGCTAGAAAGACACAACAGTAAGGCAGACACGCTCAGTTAAAGATCAAGCACTACTGGTAAACCTTAAATCAGCAATCACAGACCATTGCAAGAGAGAAAATCATATTATGGACTGGGACAAGGCCAAAGTCATCCGCACTCAGAACATACACATACACGCTTTCCCACACCTGGAGTGTCATCTTGGAGGAGTCAAATTTGACAAGGTGGCCATGCCTCGCTAACATCAGCTGATAAGACATGTCACTCGTAACATCAGCGACTCTTCTGAAGAAGACGGGAGTATCCCGTCGAAACATGTCAAGGTAGGATAAAACCTTTTCTGTCTGAAAATCAGAATGTCACCGCTAATTAGTTACTACAGACAGTATGAACCTTTTTGGACTAATATTGAGAGCAGATTGGTTAAATTAACAGGTGATACTAAATTGAGGGGTTTGGCAGATAGTTTAGGGTCCACTAAAGTGATTCAGGACAATTTGGATAGAATCCAGAATTGGGCAGAAATGTGGCAAATGAAATTTAATCTAGCAAAATGTGAAGTTGTACATGTAGGTAATAAAAAAATTAGACAGGATTACTTCATGGGAGGTTTAAAACTGGAATGTGCTGCACAAGAGAAAGATCTGGGAGTGATTGTTGACCAAACCCTCACATGTTCTAGCCATTGTGCCGTAGCAGTTAAAAAAGCTAATCGGATGCTGGGATACATTGCCAAAAGTATTGAGTACAAATCTAAGGAGGTGATGCTTCTTTTGTACAACACGTTCGTTAGTACACATCTGGAGTATTGTGTACAGTTCTGGGGACCATACTTTAAGAAAGATATAGAGGCTCTAGAGAAAGTTCAGAGGAGAGCCACTAAGCTTATTCCAGGTGAAAAAGATAAAAGCTACGAGAAGAGGCTGAAGATCCTTAATCTCTTTAGTCTTAGAAAAGTAGACTCAGGGGTGATTTGATTGAGGTCTTTAAATATGTTAAAGGGATTAACAAAGTGAATTATGTAGGATTCCTTCGACCAAGTGTTGTGAGTAGAACTCGGGGTCACAAATGGAAGTTGACCAAAGGTAAATTTAGCACTGATATTCGGAAATATTTCTTCACCCGAAGAGTAATTTCAATGTGGAATAGCTTGCCTCACCATATTGTTGAGGCAGAAACCTTGGGGGTTTTCAAGAGCAGACTTGACTTAAAGCTAGATACCACTGAATCATTCAGTATCTGAAGGGATATATTCACAATAGCATTAAGAAACTGGCAAGCTTAGTTGGGCTGAAAGGCCTGTTCTTGCCATTCATGTTATGTTATATTATGTTATGTTAAGTGCATTGATAAGTGAAAGAAGTGAAAAATATTATCTGTTGCTTACACTGTAAAAAAAAAAAGTTGTCTCAAGTGAAAAAAGTTAGTGTCCAGACTGCCTTGAAATTTAACTGAATTTAAGATTATAAATTGATATTACCTCAACTTATCATCTCAGGTTTGATGAGCATAAAATTTTAAGGCAGTCTGGACACTAACTTTTTTCAGTTGAGAAAACTTTTTTTACAGTGAGAAGAGCTGAGCTAATGTACACCTCTCTCTAGCACTTTCTATCCCTTTCTTTCTCTCCATCACTTTCTCTCACTCGTTCTGTCTCATAGTCGTGTTGATTGTAAAATGCTTAGAGCAATATTTGAGGTGTTAGAAATGCTGTTTAAGTTTCAGTGATATGTGATCTAAAAGAGCTTTCATCTTCAGAGCTGGCTACAAGAAGCAAAATGCGTCAAAGTGGCAGCTAATTAACTCCCCAGCGGGTGAAAACAGGGAGTGAATTAAAGTGGAAAGAACAAGGTGGAAAATGGGTCTGATAAGGACAAGGTTTTTGTTTGTTTAATGGTGTGGGCCAGGGTACTGCCTGATTTGAAATAATTTCAAATTCTGTAAAGGAGTGAATTAACTAGATCAATTTAGAATTTATAATTAAGTTGTGCTTTTTGGACAAACAGTCTGTACAGGGGTAAATTATGATTTAATTCTGAAATTGTTTTGGGATTAACCTTGCTTTATTATTGACTGTGCAGGTGTGCTTAACAGTATTATTTTTCAGTTATTTATTTTTTTCTTGCCTATGTTGAGAATCACACGTGAAAGTAAATAAAGTTTAAATAAGAGTCTCTCTCTCTCTCTCTCTCTCTCTCTCTCTCTGTCTGGTTGCCTGATGATGATTCACTCAGCAGCTGTTGTGGACAGCATTCACTCTATCACTCTTCTTAGCTAAATTACAGAGCTGGTAATCACAATACGCTCTGCAAATATCAGCCTTTAGAATGGTTACATTCGTCCCCGGTCACTTCCGAGAAAAATTACTTGGCAGGACTGTGTATAATTGGGGGGTTCACTTCCGTGTGTTCTGTGCCGTGTTCCCAGTCATAACTGTTTTAGTTCAGAACGATAGAGCATTTAAGCATCAAGTCCATCTCATTCAGATGAAAAGAGTTAGAGACTCTTTTCTCTAGAAAAAATGCCATTTTCTTGCCTGTTACAGAAGAATATATTCCAACTTCTTCAATGCTACAGTACAAACAAACAATTATTTTCCATAACATCATGTCATCTATCAATCCATTATCAATACTGCTTCTTCCTCAGTTGGATCACGGGGGAGCTGGGGCCTGTCGCTGACAATAGGCAAAAGGCAGGGGCACAACCTGGACAGCTCACCAATCCATTGCAGGGTGCACACACCATTCACACACTATTCATTCACACGTTCATGCCCGAAGCAATTTACAGTCTCCGATTAGCCTGAAATGCATGTCTTTGGACTACGGGAGGAAACCGGAGTACCCGGAGGAAACCCATGCGAACACTGACAGAAAATGCAAACTCCACACAGACAGGCCCCAGGCCAGTTTCAAACCCACACCCTTCTTGCTGTGCTTTGGCAGTGCTAGCCACTGCACCACCGAGCTGCTCCCAACATGTAATGCGCAATGTAATATGTTTAATGCATTATTTGATCAATGCTCTTGTTTGACTTTTCATTCAAAGTGTTATGATTATGCCTTGTCTGCCCATGTTTTGTTAATGATTCTGCTTTGTCTGACCATACTTTGATGACGATTTTGTTTTTTGCCTTGCCTGTAGGTCTTCCATATTCCATTCTCTCAATTAGATTCCGGTCGTTGTTTTGTTTCATGCCATGCATTGCACTTTGTCTCCCCCGTCTGGTCTCATGTCATGTGATTGCTCACTGCCCTAGTATTATGTACCACACCTTCGGGTGATTTCATGGTTTCTAGGATTTCAAGTATTCCTTATAATCTCGTTTTATTCCTTCGCCTTGCTTTTCTATAAATTACTAACAGTACTAACAGTTTGTTATTTTAGTTAAAGATACTACCGCAGACTATCATAATTTATAGTACTAACTAACGAGCACTAGGGAGCGTATAGCTCACTTTACTAATTGACTCACAAGCTCTCAGAATTCGTCCTATTCTAGTCTCCACACCTTGTCTTTACTCAGTCTACTTTACTGCGTTTCAGCAGATCCTCCACACTTGTTAAACTCTGTTCTCCCTCCTTACCTGTGCACGTTAGAACTCCCTAACCGGAGCCGAATGTCTCCTCGTAGGCTGTCTTGTGATCCCTGTCTGCATTTTGGCTTTTGCTAATTTCATGTAGTCAGGAACTTCCTCTTGTTCATTCCTTTGTAATTAGTCTGATCCAGCCACCTGTTTCCTACTGTAGCATGTGACTTCCTGTTTGTGTATTTAAGCAGTCATTTCACAACCAGCCTTTTGTCAGAACGTTTCCCTTGGTTTGCCTGTGCTACGATCGTTTATGCCTTGTTCTCTTTGTGATTCTCTTCTGACTGGACCGTCTCGGATTCTGATTTTGCCTTTACCTTTGATATTCCTGTGCCCGTGTACTGTACCTGCTTTGCCCGACCCTGAGTTTTGTCTTTGCCGCCCTGTTTACGAACCGGAGTACGTCTACTGGATTTTGGCTTTGGATTTACCTCTGATATTCCTGTGCCTGTGTATCAAACCTTTTTTGCCCGACCACGAGATTTGTTTGCTGCCCTTTTTACAACTTGGACCACGTCCCTGGGATTCTGATTTTTGGATTGTGGACTTTGTACTGTTGCTGCCTGCTCTGTGGGGGTTCATCCCTATTCTTACTAAAACACCAGTTTTTTGGAGTGCAGACGTTCTCGTGTCTGGTTCCTGAGCGTAACCACACAGACTACATGCCACAACAAAACGTGAACAAAAAGTGCTTTCAGAGCAGATGATCCGCAGACAGGCAGGGGTAGACAGAAATTAAAGGACTGATTGCTTTCAGAGTCCAAGTGGGGGCTGGTCAGGGGTCAGGACAAGGATTGGAAGCTGGAGGGACCAAGGTACGCAGGCAGGTGCACTCCAGTTTCACCTTCTCTCCTGATGAAGTGAAAGTGCCCCTCGCTGAAACCGTGGGACCTGGAAGGATTTTCCCTGATGAACAGATACTTGGTTTTTATGCCTCCACCCTCTAAAGAGGCATTTTGTCGACACCATGCTCGTTCGTCCGTCCGTCGTCCGTAAACTTTTCGTTTCCGTGGGATAACTATAGAATCCCTTGTCGAATCGACGCCATTTCTTAATGGCGTATTGGGAGTGGCTCAAGGAGGGTTCTTTTCGAAAAGCAGCATCGTGCAATATTCAATATGGCCGCCACAGCAGCCATCTTGATTTTTGTTTCCGCCCTATAACAAAAGAATGCCTGATCCAATTGATGCGATCCAATTGAGCCACTCCCAATACGCCATTAAGAAATGGCGTCAATTCTATGGTTATCCCACGGAAACAAAAAGTTTACGGACGATGGACGGACGAACGGGCATGGTGTCGACATAATGCCCCCTTTCCTCTTTCGAGGGCGGGGGCATAAAAATGGAATCAGATGCAGCCTAATGGGCAGGGCCATAGCAGACAAATTCACCAGTCTGGAACGTGAGTTCAGGACGTCAATGCGGCAGCTGGTTGGTTAATACTGGCTGTGATATTGGTAACATTGATTCGTTCCTGGAATCAATGATGGCCGATACACGGGGAGGTCGATATCACATGCGTAGTGATCACTTAACGGATAATATGTACGAATGAGACTTAAAAACAGAACTCTTAGGTCTAACGGCTCTGAGGATGCTGAAGGCAGAGGCAGTGCCTGCTTTGTTTGTCCATAAGGCGAAGCCAAAAACGAGAGAGAGCAGACCGGTGTCGTGTTTAGAAAGGAAGCGAGTGTCAGCTGATCACCGGACAGCTGCCGCAATGACGTCACGATTTTGGGCTTTCACAATCTCAATCATGGCCACGCGTGGCTTAGATTAAAACAATGGCAGTCACTTTGAATACTTGCTGGAGCAATTATCAATAATTGAAGTCTGTTTGGCGGTGGAGGAGTGCATTTTTTTTTTTTTTACCAGATACACTATGACAACTGCTATTGGAAACAGAACATGTCAAAATGGGTATGTAATCAGCACTTCACACTACTGCACATGATGTCTGACTGCATCATGTAAGGGATTTGGGTTTTGAATTTAGCAAGGTAAGCTACAGGCTCTGTTATGATTCAGACCAGGAATCAAGTGTGGAAATTCAATTGGCTAAATTGATAATATTATGTAAACAGTGGGATGGAAGCCCAATGGAGAATAGCACAGTTCAGTTCAGAAGTTACGGGTGAAGCAGTGTAGGCAGTGCCAATCTCCAACCAGTAGCTTTCCGGGACGACTCCAGGGTGGTGTGCACACTTCACCAAAGCTGACTAGGAGGAACACAGTTCCAAACCTGATGACTGCAGAAGGACTTGAAGCTTGTTCCTAATAAACTGGATGGAGGAAAAGACTTGGAAAGGATTAACAGGAATGCAGTCCCAATCCGGAAGACAAAAGAGTATTGCAAGTAAACTCTGACTGGTTTTAAGTGCTTGTAGCAAATTACAATCCAGCAACTTGCAACTCAAAAGAGGGGGTATAAATACATGTCACACACACGAGAGATGGGGTAACTATGAAACAATGCACAGCTGAGGATTATGGGAGCAGGCAAGATACAAACCAATCAGAGGATACATTACCTTTAATAGACATGCAAGGGTTGTGACAGGCTTGTCATCATAACTTTCTCGAACACACTTCTGGGAGTCTGAAAGTGATAAATGTGCTATAATATCATGTTTACGAGCATTGGACTTGAGTAATAATCTAGCAATATTATAAATTTTGATTTGTTTGTAAATGTAGGTGCATACAACACAATTTCAGCAATTATATGGCTAGCTATGGTTGTAAACAACTAGATAGAGCATGCTTGGTTGTTAAAGAAGAGTGTGTGTGTGGGGGGGTGTGGCGGGGCTCTGAATGGGTGGCTGATGTGCTTAGTGTTGCCCTAAGTGAAAGCGCCACAGCACTATACTTGATTTTGTGCCCCACTCCTTTCTGGTTTTTTGATCAAAGAAGCCGTCCACTGACTTTAGACATTTATTCCATGCAGGGTCTCTGACATTAAACTTTCATGGGCCAAAAGCAGGGCTGGACGGCTTTCTGATACACTCATAAATCAGTCCAATAGACATACATGGACACGATCTGGGGTTCCGCTGGCACACCATGACAAATGTAGGCGGGGGGGGGCTAAGGCCATTAGCATTGTAATTAAAGGGAGCGTTTCTTGGTCATGCTGGTTTAATCATTCCCCCTCTGTACAAAGATGGGCTCTTGACAGGTTATTTTGATTGCAGACAGGAGCCGGGTAAATCATCGAGATGTAAGCAGCGGACGCACATTTATATGTGGAGCACTTCAGCTGATGGGCTCTGTGGGATGAATAATGTATACTCCCTGCAGATTGGGAGTTGGGGTTATTGAGTTCTGCTTTCACACTGACCAGTCTCATTTCTGGCCTCAAGTAATGCATGAATATTTAATTATTTAATAAACAACTCCCCTCCCTCTGAGAAATAAATATATAAAAAAATAAATAGTTTAAAATTGTTCCCAGTAAAAAACTACGAACAGCCCTCTAACTTCAGAAACAAACTTCCATAAAGTTCTTTTAATTCACAAAGGCAGATTTCGCCGTATTAGGTACTTTCTTATCGATACCGTGTTGTTGTAATTTGAATTATAATAAATTATAACTTGGTGCGTAAGAGTTTCTTAACACATTGTAATATGCATTTTTTTAAATATTTGTGCTTACAATAGAATAATGCATCACTTTTGACACTGATTGTGTAAACAGGACATGCGTTTGTCCTGAGATTTGTCACACTCGGAATCTAAGAGAATAGATAATGTTTTCAAATATAATCTGGTTATAGGCACTTAATACTCTATCAATAAATGTAAAATAAAACATTCACTGGTTGTTGACTGACAATAAATGTGTTAAGTCATGTCACAAAATTGGGATAAAATGTGCATAAGATTACCACGTTTGCTTATTGGACTGCACTACCATGGCATCCTTTTCAGTAGAAAATGAACTGACACTTATTTTAAAGGGGACCTAACATGCTGATCCTTCTTTTAATACAGATGAGTAATGTTATAATGTTGGTTTTCCATGCTCAACCTCTTAAAAGTTTCTAAACATAAGATACAGGGATTTTGCCGTATTCCAAGAACGTGATTCCATGAGCGTGATTTCCTCTCTGAGCAGCTCCTCCCGAGATTTTCACGAGATCTGGGTAAAACCTGACGTCAGGTTGTGCCATCAAATTAGTACAGACCTAGCCAGAGCCAACCACTGCGCTGGACCTACCCACACCGGATAATATTCTAGCAGGCACTAGCAATGGCAGATCATACTATGCCTTAGTAGTGTCTACACTTTTGGAAATACAAAAGAAAACCCGCGGATCATTTGAGGGACAATTTTGTCAGTATCTCTCCCAAAGCTACTTGTCCGTTTACTTTTGGACGCGAAAAAAAACAAAACAAATATTTCTCTTCTAATAGACGATGCCACCAGAAATCAGTGGGTAGCTTTTTTGTTTGCTGGCAGCAAGTAGCCACGGCCAAAGGGAACGTTAACTGTTTGTACTCAGCATTTCACCAAAGACAGTTTTGTCAATAAAGGAAAAAGGACCTGACATGCTGATCCTTCTTTTAATACAAATCAGTAATCTTATAATGTTGGTTGTAGCCAATTGTAGCCACTACAGTTAGTGATCGCTTCACTTATCCATGACTGGGATCAGCCGGATACTTCACGAATGTCTGAGCAAGCACTCTGGTGCCACCATGAAAGCAATGCGAAACGGAGAAGCTCTGCTGGTTTACAAATGATTTCTCTACACTACCTTGACATAATTTCATCCCCCTTTATAAGTTGTTGTGGCGAATAAAAAGCCGAAAAAGGCAGAGATTAAATAGGTAATTCTTTCCAGTAGAAGTGATCAATTCGCTAGCTCCACAAAAGCAACTTGTCCGCGTTAACGGAACTTACTGTTTGCAAAACCTGTATTATGTTCATAACGTAACTGAGCTCTCTTTAGTTGTCGCGTACTATACACACTGCAAAAAGTGATTTCCAAGAAATGGAAATTTATTTATTTTAACACTTATTTCTATCACCAATTTCTTTGCAAGACAAGAAATGTTTCCTTGATTTGAGTTATTTTGACTATCCTGCCAAGGGGTAAGTAAATTTCACTTGACAAGTGAAATTTACTTACCCCATTGGCAATGTAGTCAAAATTACCTAAAATTAAGGACAAATTCCTTTTTTTGACAAATTTTTTGCAGAGCAGATCAGCCTACATTCAAAGTCAATGCAAAGATGCGAATACACTTTGTCAAGCTGCTTTCAAACCGGACGCAAAACAAATTTTTTGCGCGTCAGATTATATTCAGTCATGACCGCTTATCAGCTACTGCATGTTAGTTTGCGTGCTCTGCTAATTAAAAATGCTCCTGGTTAACTTATATGCAGCAATTCTGATCGGTATGCTTCTTCGGTAAGCCGGGTTGGGCTGCAGTTAGACCAGACGTAGATTTTGCAGAGCTTGGGGTGCGTTTATGGGTGCTTATGAAATGATAGCTTCACTTATCCATGACCGGGGTAAGCCGGATACATCTCCAATGGCTCGGCAAGCTCTCTGATACTACTAGTGAAAGCAATTGGGAAGCGCACAGGCTATCGTGTTCGGTATAACAAACGGTGCATTGCTATCGATTGAATATTAAATTCTTTCCTGTAAAAGTGATCGATTCGCTAGCTCCACATAAGCAACGGTTCACGCAGACGGAACTTACAGTCTGTAAAACCTGTATGATGTTCATGACATAACCGGAGCTCTGTCTAGGTCTCGCACGCTATCCATAATGCGTCTATTTTCCATGTGGAAAAGCTGGTCATTCCAAAGCAATAAGTAAACCATTACCACAGGCAATTTCCGAAAAGGCCGTTAAGCTTGGAGCTTTCGCCCCTCCGTCATATACCAGCGCGGAAGCTGTTCGTTTGTCCACGCTAACAACACACCACAGCTATGCACATGAACCAGCTGGTCCTAATACACACCAGAGCAGTCCATAAGCTGTTGGTCCACTTTTAGCTGCCCCTCACAGTCCATGTTTCCCTCTAAACTCAGACCCACCGGTTTTCTACGGTCTCCGATCTACACTTGGGCATGTTAACCCGTTCTACAAATGTGTCTATATGGGGTGGATTCAAGCTTTCCCTGCATCCTAGCTACGGAGTAGTAAACCCGCTGTACTCACCAACTGTTACCGTAGCAAACTGTAGCCGACAGCAAATTCGTGCTTGAGCTGCCAGACTTTTGCACTGCGTCCTCCACTTTCGCTGTTGGGTTTATTAGAACAAGTTAATTTCATTAGATCTATACACATGTACCGCGTTTTGCAGCAGAATTTCCCCGCTGATTCCTTAGCTCAGATGGCAGACACGTCTCCCATTTCACTGTGACACCGCATCTTCCTGCCTAGATCTGCCCTCCACTGAGGTGGCCAGTCAGAAGAAAGTGGGCACATGGGGAGTGGGGGCAATAGCGGAAGAGCCACCCCAATGAGGCATTTCAGGCAGGGACTACTATGGACTACAAATGGGGTTTTTTGAGGATGGCAGTACGAGCGAAATAAGTACCCTTTCTTTACTTTGACTCCCCTAGAGTACTCCTGATCTTGCAAAGACCGAAATGTAAACTTGGAAAAATAGCATATTAGGTCCCCTTAAACCGTAATAATGCATATTTATGAAATTGTGATGCACAAATGTCCAAGTCATACTCAAACACATTGCAGGGTAATGCATAGCTGTGATAAAAAAATTATCAACTGAATATATTCAAATTGCATTTGTTTAAAAGGCTTGACTGGCAAGATTTGTTTTCCCTTTGTGGTGTATCAATTTGTTTTCTATCTAAAAATAATTCAATTTCTATTTTTGTGGCTGCTTTTCATTCTTTATCTGCATACAGTATAATGCTCATGAAGTGCAATGCAGTATGTGCGTGTGTGTGTGCGCGTGTGTTTGTGCGGGTATGTATGTGTGCTCAGAATGTACACACATTCATTCATACTTGCTGAGACTAAAAATGCCTTGTGGGGACTTAAGGACCTTGCAAGCATGGTAAAATCTGAAAAAGTAGCACAACTGGGGCATTTATTTGGGTCCCCAAGAGAAAAAGGCTTAATTCTCGGCCAAGGGCTGAGTTCAGGTCTAGGGTTACACTTGGGCTTATGTTTCGGACAAAGAAAAGGTATTAAAATTTGGCACAAGGTCAAGGTTAAGTGTGAAATTATGATTAACAAGTAGGTCAGACTGCAAAAGTGCCCCCCAAAGAAGGTTACAAGACAAGCAAACATTGAAAAGACTCAGTTAGAGGATAGCTACACCAAAACTACATTATGTCGGAAGGCCACCATGAACCGTGTCAGAGATGTGATCAGGAAACGGATCTGCACCGATAGACACACGCTCTCACCCATGAAATCAACCATGGTCAACCCCTTTCCTAACCCTAAGCCAAATATTCACTCTAATCTTTAACTTAATATTTAACTTAATATCTAATAAATAACTTAATATTTGGCTTCGGGTTCGGGAAGGGTTGATCAGGGTTGATTTTAGGTTTTGGGGGTAAGGAAATGGGATTTTGGTTCAAAAACAATTTTTTTTTTTGCAAGTATATAAAAATAAACGTGCTTGAGCGTGTATGAGTGCGCTTGTGTTACTGTCCTTGTGTGTCTCAGAGCTCACACAATAAATGTTTCTGAAACGCATTACTTTCCGGCACAGAGGGAGAGAAAACGCACCAGAGACGATGCAGACAGAGACGGTGACATAATAAACATGTTCTGATGTCTGCCTCAGTAAGTACCTTTTTATTGTGATTCTAGGCATGAGTGCACTGTAGGCTGCAGAATAACAGTGATAACAGAAGAAGAGTCAGAGACGGCAGCACACAGTCATGCACACAAATACCTGCAGGGGACGCTCCTCAGCCCCTGGCACCTCCAGCCCTCTGACCTGCATCATGTATGCCCCTCGTCCTTCTCTCCCCAACACCTCCTTCAAAGCACCTAACCCAACAAAGGCTTGTCCAAAATGGCTCAGTTTGCCAGTTACATTCGGAGGTCCATAGCCAATAACTTCTGAGTGCCATTTTTTGACACCACATTTACAATTGTGTGACTTGCATAGAAGTCAAGGGGCATCAGACAAGGGACATTATTTTCTTCTCTTTAGTCCCACTAATGCAATACTAATGCAAAATACTCATCAGGAGGTGCTCATAAATATTCACATTTTCCTTTCATTTTGATTCTCTTTAATGAATACAATTGTTTAATGCCATAGAACTTATTGGTTATTCACAAAGTGACAAGAAAAATGACACAGACTGCATCGCATGACCACCAAAGTGTCCATACGCAAAATGGTGCTCATTACATCCGATGATCATTTTTCCCTTACACAAATGGCTGAGGTTTTCACAACCTCCACATAATGCCCTTTGTGTTTCTTCCTGTTCGGCAATTTGCATTTCTGTTAGAATGATATCTCCTTTTGATTGATTTACATCTTGGGCTCTAAATTTGTAGACCAGGCGCAGGCGGGGTGAATGGGGGTACGCCGCGTCGACAGGGTGTGTCCAGGAGTATGTTGCAATTTCGTGCCCGGCGTAGCTTGGCGCAAGTACTCCTCTGTCCCGCCTCGGTCCTTCCTGCCGGCAAAAGTGCCAAAGAAGGCATGTTTGAGTATAACAGCCGAGTCAAATCTTCACCAATCTAATGAGCTCCTCTCCTCACCTTTAATGTGTTGGAGTATAGAAGCATCTGTCCTATATCTGCATAATGCGTTAATGTCGCATTTTACTTTGTTGCTTCAGGCATGTTTTCTGCACTGCTTACGTCTATATTAAGCATCAAGAATATGAGTTAGCTGGCTTGCTAGGCCATTCTCAAATTATTACCATGAGTGAACTTGAATGGAATTTCAAAACAAAACTACGCCAGATCATTCAAACTTATGAAGTTGAAATGAAATACGACGGTCGCTCATTTATTTCTTCTACCTGCATCATTGGGAAGAGAAACAATTGATAGCGTGTTCCTATTATTACACCCTGTTGCTGCTTAAAATTTTTAAATGTGCCTGGCATGCTGGAAACCTGCCTGTGAGGTTTCTGCGAGGTGTGCGCACTGTGAGCCGGTCAGCCAAATTACTACTGCACAGTAGGCTAAGTAAACCAGGCTGGAGCTGGCGAGCTTTCTGCGCAACTGCAGTGAAGACTTTCTACGAAATTGTCACTGTGTCTTGATGAATATGTGACACCTCCCCCTACTACGCCGCCACACCCATCTCGGCGCACGTTCGTCTACCAAAGGCTGCTCACAGTGTTGCACCTCACAAAATTATCATTGCGCGGCTGCACCGGACGAAATTACCCTTGAGTAGGCTGCATCAAGCCACGCCACGCTGTGCCACCCTGTGCTGTGCCAAGAAATTAGAGCCCAATGTGCATTTTCATGACGCCTATTCCTGGAAACTTTCCTCTTTTGTGAACTCGAACAAGCTTCCAAGCCTACTCAAGGTCCGGGCAGTGGCGGAGCTAGTGTGGGGGGGGGGCAAAAACAAATCCCTTTTTGACAACAATGAGTCCTGGCTAGTTCTCAGTCATTTTCCTTTATTGACATGCTTTCGAATTATCTTAATTGGCAAATGAAGACATGGTTTCTCTCTATATGCAATCTAACAGCGATTAAATCGTGGGTTAAATTCAGTACAGAGGCAGAACCAGAACAGAGAATTGGGTTGCACAAAACATTTGTTTAAAATAATTATAAATCCTGACCTGTCCTCAGTCATCTTCATGATTTACAAAAGGTTCACTCCGAGATCACTCCACATTTATCAGGTGCTGCTTGTTCTCCCCGATTTGGTAAGACGACAATCATTCATCTGGACGCGTATCTGCTGTATTTAAAACAATGGCATTCAAAATTGCATAGCCTACCTGTTGACTCACGCAAATGGCTAGAGCCGAGTGCCACTTTTTTTTTAAATCAACCCAGAAAATACAGAGAGTGAAAGTTTGCATTTCATTGGGACAGTTCAATCAACGCAAAGCATTAGCTAATTAATAAGTAAATTATTTTTCTGCACTGAATTTAGCCCATGATTTCATCGCTGAAAGATCTCATATGGGGAGAAACCGTGTCTTCAGTTGCCAATTACAATAATTGGAAAGCGCATCAATAAAGGAAAATAATTGAGAACTAGCCTGGACTAAAAGAGATGTGTCATTGCCCCCTAACTAGCTCCACCACTGGGTCCAGGGTATGGACTCTATTCAAGTTAACCCACCTTAAGTCAGCTGGTCAGTCCAGTTTATCAGGAGGCCTAATCTCAAGCCTAATCAGGGTGAAGGATTGGGACCGTGTTCTTTTTAACTTTTCCAGGTCCTTCCTCTTTCCAATTTGTTAGGACAAGCTCTCAATCCTTCTACATTCATCAGAATTGGAACCAAGCTGTCCTCAAGCAACTCGATCTTCCTGTGAGACATTTTGATGGTGGCGAAGTGTGCACTCCAACTGGCTGCTATCCTGGAAACCACTGGCCAGTGATTGACAGCTCAACTTCCCCCACAACATCTGTACTGAACTGAGCTATTCTTAGCCAGGGCACTGTCCCCACCTCTTCCTCTGAGGTTCCATCCCCAAATTCTATGTTGCCATTTATTTTATTTCCTGAGTTTATTGAAAAAGGTCAGTGCACATTAATCAACAAACAGTATCAGCAATATGCATCAATGTAACTATGCTGGAATTAGCACGAGAGCTCAATTTCATCCAAAGTCCTGAGACAGGTACTTACAAAAACATAAAACAAGTTTTCCAATTACAGGAAAACTTCCTTTACAAGCTATCAATAAAACTAGACAGTCTGGTCGGCCGCAGTCGCATGGGTGTAGCCCCCGAAATCCTGTTTTTCCAGTCTGTACTGTGTCCACAGGGAAATCTCTGTTTCAGCACAAATTTGCACATTATTCAGCCAATACTGTCGCCATGGCAACCGAAACTGATTGTTGTCATAACTTGAGTATAACACATTTCCTTTTAAAATGCAAAAGTAATTGGTAAGAAATTATAGCCTGTAGACCTACAGTGTCCTCAAGGAAGTGTCTACGGACGCGGACGCGGCGGCGGCGGAGACGACAAGCATGAATCCATAGTAGCTGCCCGAGTTCATCCAGGGGCTACAGTTACCTATTGGATTGTACTTTCACCCCGCTCTTGATCCCTGGTCTGGAACATAACATGGGATTGTTCTGAATGTGCCAGTACGAATACTCAAATTACAGGACAGTTTGTCATCTTGAATTTGAGATTATGGACACTCGTAACTGGTAAACTAAGTCTGCATTAATTACTGGCCTTTAAGTGTGTGTCACAACCTAAATACTGACCTCAGTACATTATGTTTGCATTTCCTGAAGAATTGGATGACTACAGGTTAAGGCCGTGAGTGACTGTGGTTTTGTGCATTTTATCCCAAAAAATCTATGCCTTGAGGCATGTTTGTACCCTGTTTGGCTTTCTGCTGGGACTGCAGTTTTTCAACTGGACCGTGGGAACGACTTTCTCAGGATTATTGAGTTAGCTGGATAACTGCATCCTGTGAACCAGGAATCCTCCCGAATCTGCAAAATTGACTGCAATAAAAGAACTGCTAGTAACCAAAGCTGCCTCATCATACAGTATATCCCCAAGGAAGCCCAGGAGAGGGGAAGACTGATGACTAGGCCAACTGTCCTGCTGTTGGTGAGGTCTTTGTCAAGGGTCTGGGGGAGGTTTCTGCGTGTATCTCCAGCTGGGCTGTGTGAGGCTTAGGCAGATGTGTGTGCAGTGTAATCTAAATCATGCCTGACTGCTCACAGCAGGTGTGTGGATAGAGAATAACTGAGGAGACAGCTTTCAGCTACGTGGTACGATATGCGATATGACTTCCTAAAAAAACATATGCCAAAGGGCATGGTGGAGTACAGGCTACAATAAGCACACCCGTATTTTACTTCATTCTCTCTTTTCACCAGTATTTGTCAGTTGAGTGACGTGCGAGGAAATGATAAGATGTGCAAGGGATACGTGCTGCCGTACGGATGAAGGACAGGCAGAGATTAAGGATGACTGGCAGTTTTTCATCTCTGATCAAGCTGTCTAGGCAGCAGCCATGGATCTCCTGCTCCTCAACCAGCCGTTCCTGAGGGAACAGATGTGGAAATAGGCCTAGAACCTGACCAGAAACCATGTGACTAAGCAGCTGTTTTGACCGCATACTTTCATATATTCTGTACATTTTTAAAATAGTGATTATCTTCCCTCTTCCCTCTTGTGTTTCATCATAGGACCCAGGTTTTGACCTCTGTTTCTCCAGACATCCATCTCTTTGGTCCCCTGTGACATCAATTCCCTAGCAACCTATTTCTCAAATTACTGCCCTCAAGGGCTGAAAACGACGGTTTTTCCAAACTCTTGTTACCGTAAAGTGCGGACTTAGCAAGGCAAATCAGCAGTGCTACTTGTTCATTACCTGGGAGGAAAGAAAATCAGGGACTGATATGGATTCTAGGGCTAGACCTGAGGACCCCAGCTTAAGCACATTGTGATGACGTTTCCCTCCCTCTGATCCATTGTGATGTCATTATAGATGCCCTGACTTTTTGACAATTTCCAGCAAAATGGAGTAGTTGAGTGAGTCATTCCAAAAACATTATTAAACTTTTACTTCAAAATCAGTATGTTGTAAATAAAAGCATATTTGTGGATACCCTGTCCGTATGTACATGTTCTAAACACTTAATTTAAACTTTCAGCTAGGAACTCCAAGCCCTGACATAGAGAATATCTGAGTGATAAATGTACTGGTCGGGCATGATCCGGTGGACACTCTTTGAAGGAGGGATGTACCAAGATCTGCTCATACAGCGACTCAAGGAAAATTGGCTTTGGATTTTGTTGATTCAAAGACTTGGTCGATTAGTTCTTTATCAGTGGTTCCATGGAACATAACTTTAAATGTTTACAAAAGTAATATGAAATGGAACAATTAAACCATTATGCACTGCTACTCCAGAATCAGCGGTGGTCACTTCATCTGAACCTGACCCAGCCATAGATCCTCACCAGCAGCAGTCTGAATATGTTTTCACTGGTGAGTGAATGTGAATAAGATAACTAATAATAATATACATAATGATACTCTCATTGTTGAGTGGTTAGACGTAAAAAAGGAAAAACTGGGTTTACTGCACTAGGCACTGCCAAGAACACTTAGAAACAGAAAAATAAAGAATAACATCATTATACATAGTCGTAAAAAAATGGCAATGAAAGATTGGGGCTGGGGGCCCACACCGATATTCTGTCAGGGGGCCCAAAATTCCTAGCAACTGCCCTGCGTATACTTCTCAGTATTAGTTCGTCCAAACCACGGAAAAATGAATTGAGGGGAGGAAATATGCTCAAGCCTTATGGAGGACTTTAGT
This sequence comes from Gymnothorax reevesii, assembly GCA_029721435.1. NCBI lineage: Eukaryota > Metazoa > Chordata > Actinopteri > Anguilliformes > Muraenidae > Gymnothorax > Gymnothorax reevesii. The sequence goes on along the minus strand of CM056581.1, from coordinate 43,308,891 downwards.
TTCACTGACATTAAAATTGCATCCTCTAATGATCAATATGTTTAAAACGAAGTGGGCTAGGTCGTGGGTCTTAACTTGGGATGATTGACTTTTTAACCCAATAAGATGCACAGCCACTGTATTCACACCTGTGGAACTTGAGGGCAATTTTTTATATTTTAACTGTTGGAGATCCCAAGGTTTACAACGATTATAATTTTTTTGTAGACTTACAGGGAAATGTGAATGAAATTATTTGCTAGATATTCCATTTAATGTCATGCCGTGGTCGTAAAATCATGGCATCCTGGATATGAATATTTCCCTCAATCTTAGTGTGATGTGGCCTCACTGAAGTGCTGCCATCAGCGAATACGTAATGCATATGTGACATTTTCCTATGGTTTGAAAATAATTATTTTTCTGACTTTGAACCTATTTATGGGAACTAGGGAAGTTAGAGTAAAGAAAAGCACCAGTCAGAAAACGTGAAAACTTTGCCAAAAGTTGTCTTAATTTTTAACTTTTAAATAGCTACATACATGAAGTATCGCCCAAAAACACAGTAGCAGAAGAAGGGGCGAGTTGGCTTGTTCGCTTCTGACTGCTGTTTTCTCCCTTGAGGGTTTGTCATCAGTGATTTCGGTATATTGGACCATTTGACTTAGCTGCAGTAGATTTCCTGAATAGCTGTAATTAGTGTATATCGCTTTTGACAGGCTAACGTTAGTTGCGATTGTTAGCTGTAAGCAAACTACATGCGGTCTGTGTGGTAACTTTAGGTGAAATTGAAACAATCGCTTGACAAGGCTGACATTTTACTTTCTGACAAAAGTGTTCACTAAAACTAAACTGCTACTTTATTCTGTTGACATAAGTCTGGTTAACATGGGGGGGGGGGGTAATTTTACAGAGCTTGCCCTCCTCATGCAATATCAAAGTGAAGCTGTGTGCTTAGAGCTATGGTACTGAGAGAGAAGCCCATCTAAATTTGGTTAATTCCAAGACTAGGTATGTTAGTTCTTCATTGGTTGTTCCATAAAATGTAATTTTAAATGTTTACAAAAGCAATGTGAAATGCAATAATTAAACCTTTATGTACTGCCACTTCAGAATCAGCTGTGGTCACTTCATCTGAACCTGACCCAGCAGTAGATCCTCATCACCAGCAGTGTGAAGATGTTTTTGATGGTGAGTGAGTGAGTGAGTGTGGCAGAAGCTCAGGCATGCAAACTCATTCACCTTTAGGCGAAATTCGTCGTTTTGAGTTCGAAATGGGCCATGTACGTGAATCGCGCAGATCCGAGGAGAATTTTTTTTGGGGGGGGTTGCGAGCGAGCAGAACAGTGGACCACAGATAACTACATAGACCTACATTACACTCTTCTCGTGAGAGCAAATGACTGACGAGATGCTCTAAGTGAAGCGGCAGTTTACACCAATCATGAGTGAGCAAGGCGGCCCCTTCTTCCTAATTTTTTCTAATAGTGCCACCCTGAAGCAATTTACCCACGAAAGAAATCAGCTCAAGGCCTCTATCGTGGTAATTGGAACCTGCGGCAAGGTAAGGCATAAACGATATAGTTATACATTTCTTAAAGTAATAGCCTATGAACAGCTTCATAAATCAGACGTCAATGTTGTCGTTTTGTCGATTAATTCCTGCACTTGGAACTTGCGCTGGTTTCATTTGTGCCTACTGTGCTGTTTGTAATTCATTCTGCCATTAATAGGCTACACGGCTCTTTATAATCCTGTAGAATGCTCCATTCACTTCCCAACATTTTACTGTGACATTTCTTGATAACAGACCATTGTATAGCCTACAACAGGCTGCTATTAAAGTGAAATAGAACGTTGCCATGAGGGTAAATGAACTAATCTGTAAAAACGAATTTATTCCTTGATATTTGACCGCCTCGCGTAATGTTATCCTGGCCTAATCAAATGAACTGCACAGTAGGTCTACCGACGTAATGTTTGAGAAAGTTTTAGCTAGACGAGCAAGCCTGTCTCTTCAACAACTCTGTTAAGAGTAGCTTAAACCTAAATAGGTCGCAGGCCATCTCCCTTGCATTTATAATTTCGAGGGAGACTCGTTTTTGGGAACAGATAAAAGGCTAAATAGGCCTACAGTCTCAGTCACGTATTTTATAATTAGTCACGACTCTCCGGCATGTGGCGATGGGTGGTATTGCTTAGACCTCACCCTGATGAGTAAAGCACATCTCGTTGTCTTGAATTAAAATAATAAATTATCAATAGCTATAGTTTTTTGTGGTTATTTCAAAACAATTGTGCAAATGTTTTAACCAGTATGATCAATGAACCTTGAGAAGTATGGAACTTAGTTAAGTTTAATGTAGGTTGATAAAGGCATGAAAAAATGCATAAGGTGTGCTTATTAAAAAGTGACTCTCGTGCATAACTTTTTGACTTTTATTTAGGTGTTCATGGTAAAAAGGGCATGTGATCATTGTCCAGGCCAAAAAGAAAGAAAAAGGACCTGTGCATAAGTTATAGTTTTTTTGAATGGTCGTCTCAATAAAAAAGAGATGTATATGGTATTATGGCCCCAATTTGTTATTACATTACAACACAACAGCAACAGCAACAGCAAGGGATGACAGACACAGTTTTAACAACTAAAACACATTTAATTTTTAACAAAGACAATAACTAACAACTAACTAACCTAAAGACCAAGATTGATAAAAAAAACAGAAATATTTACAGTCCCTGGTGATGTGCTGGGTGAGGAAAAAAATGCTGTTACAAAGGCAAAAATCCACAAAAGAAACGTCACAGGTCTTGAACAGAATGGCAGGTCTGGTCATCTTCTTGCAATTTCTCCTACTACTTTACTGTCTGAATTCTTTTCCTTATATACTCTTTTGCAGACCCCACCCACATTTAGACCTCTTTTTTTTAAAATTTTCTGAGACTTGCCCCAGACATGTCCAGGACATGTCTAAACATGACTCCAGTCTGAGCTTAACAAAAAAAAGGTAAATCTAGTGGCCTATATTCACATTACACCTCCATTCCAAAAGGGAAAAATTTTGACTCATAAAGGCAAAATTTTTCTTTTCAATACAAAATGGTAAAGTGAACACTTGTCTATATATACATATCATACAATATTCAAACACATGATATATATATACACATTCAAACACGGAATAAGCAATCAGAAATTACATTGTCTGTACCCTTCACATGCTTAATTTCCAAGTCAAACTCCTGTAAAATCAAACTCCAATTCAACAATCTCCGATTCTTGTTTTTCATCTTACTCAAAAACGTTAACGGATTGTGGTCAGTGTTCACAATCATTGGCTTTTGTCCTGTACAAACATAAACCTCAAAGTGTTGTAAAGAAAGGACCAGAGCCAACAGTTCCTTCTCTATTGTGAAATAGTTCCTTTGGTGGCGATTGAACTTCCTGGAGAAGTATGCCACGGGATGCTCAATTTCATCTGTAGGAGCACAGATCCACAAGCTTGGTCGCTAGCATCGACCGCGATGGAGAACGGTATGTTGAAGTCAGGAGATTTGAGCACGGGGAAGTGACACAGCAGAGACTTCAGGCGATCGAAGGCTCTCTGGCATGCATCATCCCAAGTGAACTTTACGCCTTTCTTCAGCTGGTTAGTTAGACTGAGAGCAATCTCAGCAAAGTTCTTGCAGAACTTGCGGTAGTACCCGATCATTCCAAGGAAACGGCGCAAAGCTTTTTTGTTGTGAGGAACTGGAAAGTCCATGATGGCTTGGACTTTAGCATCTATGGGTGCCACCTTACCCTGGCCTATGACGTAGCCAAGATAGGTGACAGTAGCACAACCAAAGTCACTCTTGTTCAGGTTAACAGTCAGGTTAGCCTGGGTCAGGCGCTGGAACAACGTCTCTACATCTTTTAGATGTTCTTCCCAGGAGTCACTCCATGTGATCAGGTCATCGATGTACGCACCGGTGTGTGGCAATCCGGCGATTGTAGACTGTATCATACTTTGGAACGTGGCTGGGGCATTTTTCATGCCAAAGGGTAGGACTTCATACTGGTATAATCCAGATGGTGTGGCAAAAGCAGAGATGCTCTTGGCCCTCTCAGTTAAAGGCACACACTAATAACCCTTCAATAAATCAATCTTGGTCAGAAACTTTGCTTGCCCTACACTATCAATACAATCATCAATCCTAGGTATTGGAAACACATCAGTTCTAGTTACAGCATTGACTTTGCGATAATCTGTACAGAATCTAGTACTTCCCTCAGGTTTTGGAACTAGCACACAGGGTGAACTCCAATCTGAGTTGGAGGGTCTGATAATATCATGTTTTAACATGTACTCAACCTCTTTCTCAGCAATCTTTCTCTTTTCAGGATTCATCCAGTATGGATGCTGTTTTATTGGTTTGGCATCACCAACATCTACATCATGAGAGGCTATAGTAACTCTCTTTGGAACATCAGGAAACAAATCCTCATATTTCTTGATCAACCTTTCAAACTGATCTCTCTGTGAGGGTTCTAAGTGCTGGAGTTTTACATCAAGATTTTGCAACACTTCGGAATTTGACAATTTACATGAAAGAACTTCAGCTTTAATTCTTGGTTCATCATCTTGAAACTCCCCCTCATCTTCACACGTTTCGACCATTGGAGAATCTGAAGTGACAGCTGCAACCCTAGCATTTCTGTCATGATAAGGCTTTAGCATGTTAATATGACACAATTGTTTTGGTTTTCTCCTATCTGGAGTCTTCACAATGTAATTGAGATCATTGAGTTTGTCAGAATTTCATAAGGACCATGAAATCTAGCCTGCAATGGATTGGACTGCAAGGGAAACAACACAAGGACCTTTTCTCCTGGTTTAAACTCACGGCTTCTAGCCTTATGATCATACCAAGTTTTCATTTTTCCCTGACTTGATTTCAAGTTCTCTTTGGCAAGGTCACAAGCTGCACGCAATCTTTCCTTGAACTTGCTAACATAGTCTAACAGACTGATATGCGGCTCTTTCTCTTGCCATTGTTCACTCAATAATAGCAAAGGTCCTCTCACTTCATGACCAAACACTAGCTCAAATGGACTGCATCCAGTAGACTCCTGCACTGCTTCTCTAGCTGCAAACAACAGCAAATGAACCCCTTCATCCCAGTCTTTCTCATAGTCATAACAATAAGTCCTCATCATTGTCTTGAGAGTGGAATGAAATCGCTCTAAGGCACCCTGACTTTCTGGATGATAGGCACTAGAAAGAATCTGCTTTGCACCTAGTTCATACACAACCTGCTGAAACAATCCTGAAGTGAAATTGCTACCCTGGTCTGACTGAATTTCCCTGGGAAGGCCAAACAACGTGAAGAACTTTATCAAAGCCTTCGAGATTGCAGTTACCTTGATGTTACGTAGAGGTATGGCTTCGGGGAATCTGGTAGATGCACACATGATTGTCAACAAGTACTGATTTCCAGATCTAGTCTTGGGTAATGGACCAACGCAATCAACAATGACCCTAGAGAATGGCTCCCCAAATGCTGGGATAGGCTGCAATGGAGCTACAGGTGGGTCTAACTGGTGTTTTCCAACTACCTGACAAGTGTGACAGGTTTTGCAAAAGTTGGAAATGTCTTTCCGAAGCCCAGGCCAAAAGAAGTGTTTCATGATCTTATCAACAGTCTTGTTAACACCAAGATGACCTCCTAAAGGTAAACTATGAGCCATTGTTAAGATCTCATTCCTATAGACCTTCGGAACAACAATTTGCCTGACCACTGCCCAATCTGCATTGGCAGGGATATCAGGAGGGCGCCACTTCCGCATCAACACACCATCCTTGAGATAATATCCAACTGGAACTGCGTCTATTTCTTTATCAGGAAGGGCATTTCTTTATCAGGAAGGGCTCTCTTCTTTAGTACACAAATTTCAGGATCATTAGTTTGCTCCTCAATCAACCGCTTTCTGGACAGAGACAAGTCTCCAGACACATCAGAATCACCAGACCCATCCGGCTGGCTGAATAGAGAACTGATAAAAGTATCTGATAAGTCCTCAAACGGAGAAACCATAGTAGGCCAATCAGAGTCATGAGGCGAACCACCTGAGTCCTGACTATTCAATGTGCTGGACTTCATCTTCTTCTTTAGCCTTCTTGGCCATAGCACGAGTCACTGCGCAAGAAGGATACAGAGATGGGTCCTCATCCCCATCTTCAGTGCTCGGCTGTGAAGTAAGATGTACAGGGGGAACTACTTTGCCCCCAGCCAGGTCATTGCCTAGCAACAGAGAAACACCCTTTATAGGTAGACTTGACATAAGTCCCACCTTCACCTGTCCTGTAACTAAATCTGACTTCAAGAATATAGAGCGCAGGGGTACAGATACAGTCCTCCCTTCAATACCTTGTACAAGTATGAAATCCCCTGAAGCGGTCTCATCACGTAACTCCAAGGAGTCCATCAACAAAAGTGACTGAGAAGCTCCGGTATCCCTTAGGATATATATGGGGACAGGAGTAGTATGCTCATTCAGAGCCACAAATCCCTCTGACACAAATGGAAGAAATTCCTCCCTCACGAAGTCAGCTGTATCAGGCTTTTTAGCCCCACAAGAAGCAGGCAATTTAGCAGATTGGTTATCTACTACAGGGGTTTCTAACCTTGTTTTCACAAAGGCATTTGGTTTGGTATCCTTTTCTTTTTCTTTCTTAGCTTTAAGGAACCAACAGTTAGTTGTAACATGACCAGATTTCTTGCAATAACTGCAAACTAGACCACTTTTGTCACTGTCAGCTTTCACACTTTGATCAGACCTGTTACTGGATTTCTGAGCACCATCACCAGATTTGTCTTTGTCTTTGGGTGAGGAATCTTGGGTATCACCATAACCCTTTTTCTGAAATTGGGACCATCTATTGTTACTGCTAGACTGAAATTTGGACTTATGTGTGAGAACATATTCATCTGCAAATTTGGCAGCTGATTGCAAACTCAGTGCTTGCTTCTCATTATGGTAGGTCTTAATATCATCTTTAACACAGTTCTTGAATTCTTCAACTAACACCATCTCTTTTAGTGAGTTGAAATCATCCTTGACCTCCATAGAAGTACACCAGCGCTCAAAGCAAACCTGCTTTTCATTAGCAAATTCCACATAAGTCTGATTTTCAGATTTCTTCAGACCTCTGAATTTCTGTCGGTAAGCCTCTGGAACCAACTCATAAGCTCTCAAAATAACCTTTTTGACAACCTCATAATCAGAGGAATCATCTGCAGACAAAGCCGAATAGGCTTGTTGAGCTTTACCCTTGAGGACAGTTTGCAACATCAGAGGCCAGTGTTCCTTTGGCCACTGGCAACTCTTTGCTATCTTTTCAAAACACTGGAAATAGTTGTCACATTCCTTTCCGAAAATGGAGGCACCAGTTTTACCTCCTGACTGGCACAAAATTTATTTTTAGTTTCAATTTTAATTTTTAGTTGCTCCATTTGGAGTCTTTCTTCTCTATCGAATTTCTCTAATTCAAAATCTCTCTGTCTTGCAAATTTTTCTAACTCAAATTCTCTTTGTTTTTCTTTTTCCTCCCTTTCTATTTTCTCTTCTCTTGCTAATTTTTCTAACTCAAACTGCCTTTGTTTTTCTTTTTCCTCCCTTTCAATCTCTAGCATTTTTAATTTAAGTTCCATTTCTATATTTGGATTTTCCACTGGAAACTGTTCCAGATCTCCTGGTGCAAACACATTTTCATCAATGTAATATTCAACTATCTCTCGAGCCAGTCTTGCTTTTCGCATGGCTGGTTTCACCTCTGTCAGCTCTAAATGTCTGCAAATTTCTAGCAGTTCTGTCTTTTTAAAAGACTTCAACACCCCTACGGTTGGTGATGCCAAGAAATCATCCATTGCTGTTGTCAATATATATGTATTCAATTAAAAAAAATCAATTTTACAATTTGAAATGTTAGATTTTCAATAAATTACTCACAAAATGGTCTATCCCGGACCTTGAGCCCCCAATTTGTTATGGCCCCAATTTTTAATTAGATTTACAACGCAACAGCAACAGCAACAGCAAGGGATGACAGACACAGTTTTAACAACTAAAACACATTTAATTTTTCACAAAAACAATAACTAACAACTAACTAACCTAAAGACCAAGATTGATAAAAAAAAACAGAAATATTTACAGTCCCTGGTGATGTGCTGGGTGAGGAAAAAAATGCTGTTACAAAGGCAAAAATCCACAAAAGAAACGTCACAGGTCTTGAACAGAATGGCAGGTCTGGTCATCTTCTTGCAATTTCTCCTACTACTTTACTGTCTGAATTCTTTTCCTTATATACTCTTTTGCAGACCCCACCCACATTTATACCTCTTTTTTTTTTAATTTTCTGAGACTTGCCCCAGACATGTCCAGGACATGTCTAAACATGACTCCAGTCTGAGCTTAACAAAAAAAAAAGGTAAATACTGCCATCTAGTGGCCTATATTCACATTACAATGGTAAGTCATTTTGTACAGTATTCTATTCAAGATGCCTCTGGTGATGCATGTTTCTATAACGCAGACTATGAAATTTACGTTTCCATTCGCGCCGTGTGTCTGTGCGCCCTTCTCACCTTTTCACCCATGACCAATTTGCATGCCTGGAAACTGGTTGGCTGTTTAGATTTATTAGTGAACTGTTGTACCAATGGCAATTGCTTACATATAGGTCAGTCTCTCAGCCATTTGAATGATATAATTAAATGGCAAAATTGGCTGGATTTATTTATAAGTCTACTTATGTCACAACCCATCCTGTTTGCAGAGCCAAGCCATCTCACCCATCTCACCAAAGCTAGGCTACTTCAGATAGTGAAGGGAATAGTGAATCAGATCACAGCTGTAGGCTACAGCAACTACAACCCAAGAGAGGTTTAATAGCCTTGCCAAATTTTCAATTGAAAGTCATTTAAGCAGACAGTTGGACCTCAAAGCCCTTAAGCTGTGAACAAACAAAATAACTTAAGCTCAAGTTGAGATAAGGGAAGACTTATCTTTAGCCGGTATACTTTGAGTTATTGTCTGTTGCACATCAGAGCTTGATGTTTTGCAATAGAATACCCAGTACACATTGGTTAATTGAACATTTATTTCTGATCAGACTAGATGTAATAATGTGGTTTCAGGTAGCCTCTTTTTTGAATACATGACATCTAATAATTCAGAATTTGCATAATAATACTCTTGACTTGGTGTTGAGTGGTTAATCGTATTTAAAAAAAAAAAAAAAGGTAAAATTAGGTGCATTGAATCTAGCACTGTCAAGAACTCAGAGAAACAGAAAAATGAATAACAGCCATTGTCGTAAAAAAATGGCAATGAAATGTCAGGGGCGGGGGCCCACACTGATACGTATTCTTTCAGTGGGTCCAGAATTCCTAGCAACTGCCCTGGTAGTATTAGTAGTGGTGGTCGTATTATACCCCTCTGAATATGATCTGGCCTCGTGCTGGAAGTGCAGGCAGGTTGATCTCCCCACCTCTGATCACTGTGTACACATATATCTCAGCCAGTGATAGCGGCCTTTCGCACAACACCATGTCAAAGTGTGCCGAGATCAATAGTCATTACTGTACTGACCAAACCCGTGTTTGCAGTGAGATTCCATGCTGTCTTATCTGAATAACAATCTGCTTACGCGCAGAACACACGGAGAGATATTCGCGGGAATGAACTGCTGCTGTCGTACAAAACGGTGGCTCTATTTTCTCCTGAAAATTATTGTCACCGCGGTCTCCCAGCAGCGAAAGGTTTCAGGCTCTGCGCTTTCATTTCATCTTACACCCGCCGACTTGATTTGTCATGAAACGATTGTCTGCGGTGACTTACTGCTTCCTATGCGGTTGCTTTTTAATGCTATATTGCTCTAATAAAAGGGGGACATTCAGGTGCGTTAATGTAAGTGAATGTTGATGCAGCAATCTTCTCATGTATTGCGAGGTGAAGGTATGTATGTACAGCAAGGTCAGGCTTTCATTTCATTACTGAGCCACCAAAATGAGATGGTATCTGTGGGAATGGCCACCGCAGTTCATACGCACAGTTTTATTTAATTTGAGTCCCCTGGAGGTCCAATGCACCACTTACTGCGCCGGGAATAATTCTCCAAATGATGCACTCTGGAAAATTATGTGCACTGCCGGTCTAAAGTTTTTGAACACTTACACACTGCAAGTGGTTTGATATGAGAAAACAGAAATGAAAAGAATTCATATTTTTAAAATAAAATATAAAATTTATGTGTAAGGTCATTGAAATTTAAACAGCTTATATTTCAAAGACAGCATGAGCATATACACCACAAAAGGGTAAACCATATTTTGGGGAATAAATATTTTACGGGAACGTAAAAAACATAAATATCTTCTGACTTCTCAAAATGTTGGAGAGAAAGAAAATGTTATCAATTCTCCTGCATTATTCTTACAATGGCATTAAAGTCATTTTTAATCTGATCTCGGATCAGTGCTGTGATGAGTTTTGGGGTCTCTGAAGGTTTTCACGAAATGTCCATTATCATTCAGCCTGCAGAAAGGAGACAGCGTTTTAAGATAAACTGATCCCCGTCCATCCCCGTTTAGCATTTTGGGGAACCAGCCATAATGCAGTGATGAGCCATCAGGCACAAAAGGCATCTTCCCTAAATTCTCAAAGCAAATGGCTCTGCCACAATTGCATCTTAGCACAAAGGAGCTCCCTATGTTGACAGGGCACCCAAATGTGCAGAAAATAAATTGCCCCATTTGTGCACAAACAAACCAGCTGAGATAAATAGTTTAACTGCACTGGCTGAAGAAAAGAGCTCTACATTCTTTATTGTGGTGGTAACATAAAATTGTAGCTCTGGCCAGAGAAATACAAATTGCTTTGCACCTTTTAGTTTGTAAAAGTTACTTACTAGTACCTAAATAAACATTATTGTGGAGTAGATCTGCCTGAGAAAAAAGACAAATATACTGTACCTCATTCACACCTCAGTGCCTTTCATGGGCACATAGGATAAATGCGTATAACCCCAATTCCAATGAAGTTGGGACATTGTGTAAAACGTGTATAAAAATAGAATACAATGATTTGAAAATCCTTTTTAGCCTATATTCAATTGAGTACAAAGCAAAGACAAGATATTTAATACTCAAACTGATAAACGTTATTGGTTTTTTTTTTTTTTGGAAATATTCACTCATTTTGAATTTTATGCCTGAAATATGTTCCAAAAAAGCTGAAACTGGGGAATCAAAAGACTGTGAAAATTGAGGAATGCTCAAAAAACACCTGTTTGGAACATTCCACAGGTGAACAGGTTAATTGGAAACAGGTGAGCGTCATGATTAGGCATAAAAGGAGCATCCCCGAAAGGCTCTGTCGTTCACAAGCAAGGATGAGAGGAGGTTCACCACTTCGTGAACAACTGTGTAGCAAATAGTCCAAAAGTTTAAGAACAATGTTTCTCAAGGAGAAATTGCAAGGAATTTAAGGATTTCATCATCTACAGTCCATAATATCATCAAAAGATTCAGAGAATCCAGAGAAATCTATACAGGTAGGCAGCAACTCCAAAAACCAACATTGAATACTCGTGACGGTTGGTCCCTCAGGCGGCACCGCATTTAAAACCAACATCATTCTGTCGAGGATTTTATCATGTGGGCTCAGGAACACTTCGTAAAACCATTTTCAGTTTGATACAGTTTGTCGCCACCTCTACTGGTGCAAGTTAAAACTCTACCATGCAAGCGAAAGCCAAATATCAACAACATCCAGAAACGCCTCCGGCTTCTCTGGGTCTGAGCTCATCTGAGATGGACTGACGCAAAGTGGACAAGTGTGCTGTGGTCTGTGGTCTGACGAGTCCAAATTTCAAATTGTTCTAGGAAATCATGGACGTTGTGTCCTCCAGGGTAAAGGGGAAAAGGACCATTCAGATTTTTATTAGCGCATAGTTCAAAAGTCAACATCTGTGATGGTATGGTGATGTGCTAGTGCCCACGACATGGGTAACTTGCACATCTGTAAAGACACCATTAATGCTGAAAGGTACAGGTTTTGGAGCAGCATATGCTGCCATTGAAGCAATGCCTTTTTCAGGGATGTCCCTGCTTCTTTCAGCAAGACAATGACAAGCCACATTCTGCACGTTACAACAGTGTGGTTTTGAGGTAAAAGAGTGCAGGTAATAGTCTGGCTGGCCTGCAGTTCAGACCTGTCTCCCATTGAAAATATGTGGTGCATTATGAAGCTCAAAATATGACAATGGAGACCATGGGCTGTTGAGCAACTGAAGTCGTATATGAAGGAAAGAATTCGTCCTACAAAGCTTCTATAATTAGAGTCCACAGAAGTAAACATGCCCCTGTCCTAGCTTTTTTGGAACATGTTGCCAGCATCAAATTCTAAATGAGTGAATATTTCCAAAAAACTGAATATATAATTGAATATAGGTAAAAAAAAGGATTTGGAAATCATTGTATTCTGTTTTTATTCACGTTTTACACAACGTCCCAACTTGTTAGGAATTGGGGTGTGTAAGATAAGGCCTCTAAGCATCCTGGACACCAGTCTGTTGAGACCCGGACTGCATTCCTCAGTCCTCATCATTTCCTGCAGCTGCAAGTCATTTCCACTGAGTGGTGGCTGCGTTCGATTTAAGACCGAGCTTCGCACTCAGTCATTGGAAAGTCTCGTAACCACGTCTGTGTTGTATTCTAGTCTTTGCATAGACATATAAGACATATATCCCCACTTTTCACATGTATCTACTTTATAATTACAGCTGTTATTGTTTACTCCTGCACTTTATGTGACGGATCCTTGACTCCTGTTAGATTTCTATTTGTAATACATTGTTATTAAAGCTACTGCCCAGTATTTCTTATAGCGTTTATTAAAGCTGAAGTCGTGAAGATTGCTCGACTAAGAGAACTTAGTCAATATATTCCCACCTAAATGAAATATCAAAAAACCAGTAGTTCTGTTTAAAAGAAAAGCTGGGTCAATATCATGAATATGTAAACTGTTGGGATTAGCTCTGTGGTATGTGTATTGACTTGCAAGTGGCATCAGGTTTTGAATTATTGTCAAGATCAATAAATATAATGTTTACTTGATGATTTTTTATAAAATAATGTTCACTTGATGCCACATTGTATTTTTCCAATGTTTTACATAAAAATTACATACCAACTGTTTGATTGTGCATTCCTTCTTGCATTTTGTCAATTTTATTCAGGATCATGGTATTTTAAATGAATTTAAGGAGTATTTCAATCTCAGATTAATACAACCCCAATTCTGAAATAGTTTGTACAAAAACCTCTACTGGATGCCTGTAATCTTCGGGCCCTCAGGAAGCAACTGCATCACTCACTGGCATGATTCTGTCATTGAGATTACTAAATAGGCCTAGGAATACTTCAAGAAACCACTGTCTGTAAACACAGTCCGCCGTGCCATCCATAGATGCCACCTTAAACTCTATCGTGCAAATTGAGCCATTGTTGAGCATGATCCAGAAGTGCCGCCATGTTCTGTGGGCCAAGGCTCATTTAAAATGGACTGTAGCAAAGTGGCAAAGTATCCTGTGGTCAGACAAATCCAAATTTGACATTCTTGTTGGAAATCATGAGCACGTGTCCTCCGGGCTAAAGACGAAAAAGATCACCCCTCCTGTTATCAGCATTCAGTTCTAAAGCCAGCATCTCTGATGGTATGGGATGCATTAGTACATATGGTGTGGGACACTTGCTTGTTTGAAAAATCACCATGAATGCTGAAAAGTATATAAAGGTTTAAGAGCAACACATGCTTCCCTCCAACGACATATATTACAGGAAAGCCCTCGTGTATTTCAGTAGGACAATGCAAAACCACATACTGCAGCTATTACAACAGCATGGTTTCATAGTAGAAGAGTCTGTGTGCTGAACAGGCCTGTCGGCAGTCCTGATCTTTCACTAATTGAGAACATTTGGTGCACAGTTCAAGGAAAAGTCAGTCAAAGGAGACCTAAAACTCTCCAGCAGCTGGAAGGCTGAATTAAACAAGAGTGGGATCAAATTCCAATGGCTAAACTCAAGGGACTTGTTTCCTCAATGCCCAGACACCTCCACTCTGTTGAAAAGAAGAGAGAATGCTACAACATGGTAAACAGGCCCCTGTCCCAACTTTCTGGAGACCTGTAGGTAGCAGCCATCAAATTTGAAATAAGCTCATTTTGTGAATAAAATTGTAAAATTTCTCATTTTCAACATTTGCTATGTTATCTGTGTTCTATTGTGAATAAAATACTGGCTGGTGTGATTCGGAAGTCATTGCGCTTTGATTTTATTCACAATTCACACTTTGTCCCAACTATTTCAGAATCGGGGTTCTATAAACAAATACTGAAATTTTAAAATGGTTTTAATTGTTCCTTCATATTTCACCAGGATCCAAACTGGGAGTTCTGGATTTCTACTATGGTGGATTATAGGATGGTTAAATTGATACTATTGCATTTAGTTCAACTGTTGTGCACTAAATTCAGTCCTGATAGTATTTGACTGCCTAGCCACTATGATCTAGTTCCTGAACGACTGCCAACATTATCATAAGTCTCTTCAGGGTCAGGCATAGGTCAGAACTAAATTCAATCAATCCTTACAAACAATGCGCACGTTTTCTTCATAAACAGCAAATGATATAATAAATTCAAGTATCTTGGATGCCCGTGATCTGCGGGGTTTTAAGCTAGCAGCAGGGGCGTTCATGTAATTATCAAATAATTATACGAGTATAAAGCAAGAGGGTTATTCTTGGCAGCAAAAGCTCTTCAAGGATGTGGTAAGTTATCTATAAACTGCTGACATACCTTTTGAAAGGTTATTTTTAAAACTCACATTATATTAAGTTTTTTCAAAACTAGATATTGCACAAGTAATTTACAACTGAAATAATGGATCTGTAATGAATAGAAGTCTATGATAATATTTGTATGAATGTTATACAAATCTGTAAAATTGTAACTTGTATAATAATCATACAAATCTTTCATTTTACAATAATGCAACTTGTATAACATCAATAAATGAAATAATATAATGATTACATATGAGAGTTTGACTAACGACAAACATGATCGGTTCATTCGGCAATATCCTTCAATGAAAATATTTTACACACCAATCGGAACAATTAACTGCGGCAGTGTTAGAATAGCGTTTGTTGGCAACAAAGATCGATGAAACAGAGCATTTTATTGGTTGAAATTTCCTTCGATAAATTTTATTGATGATGAATTCAGTCATCGATTTTACTATTTTAAAAAAAAATGCTCCACTACCCGATGCGGGAAACACGCTGATAAAATTTGGTTACACTTTACTTGAAGGTACTGCCATAAGAGTGACTTGACACTGTCATAACTGTTATATGTGTGATGTAACAGTTATGACAGTGTCATGCCACTCTTATGACGAAGTTGTCATAATCAAGACAACCCAAACAAAGCCAACTTGTCATCTCAAAAACCAAATGACACTTAATGACAACGTTTATGACATTGACATAATGTTTATGACACGTTCATGACTGTGTCATGTTACTCTTATGACGATACCTTCATGTAAAGTGTTACCTAAAATTTAATAAATTCATCTGTGGATTTTAAGACCAAATTTAGTTGGGGTGCATATGGGGGTCGCAAGGGAAGCGTTCTGATCAGGGGCGGAGATCGGGTTTTTCCTCAGGGGGGGCGGGAGATGTTTGGGGGGCCCCCCTCACTGTTATCTTGCTAAACATACGCCACAATAGAAAAATAGTGGCAATATTCGCAACTTCTAAACTGAATATAGGCTAACACTAGCATAATCTTCAGCAACCTTTCCATTCATACATGTGACATGCAGTACAAAGATACCGGTTATATTTTATGATTGTTTATTTCAGAATAAAACATTGATTATCTAGTTGCCTATTCAGATCAATCAAGTAAACAGCAACATGGCAAACTCATATTACATGTTATAGGGACAACAATGCCATCATTAAAAAAAAAAAAAAAAATGTCGGATAGCCTATCCCGCTATAGGCTTAAATAAATAAAAAAAACATTGATTAGCTGCCTATTCAGATCAAACAAGCAAACATAAGAATTTCAACAATAAAAAAAAAACATAAACGTAATAGGGCTATAAGGACATGTAGCCCACAGCAACTCATTTATCCTGATCTATTTTAAGCTTCAGCATTCTTTCTTTCATGTTTGCAAATCTGTCGACTACTTTATCCTTATCGACCTCAATGTCCCTCTCGATAGAGAGAAGCGCCAGGTCTGACAGCCGTGACTCACCTATGCTTGACCGCAAGAAACTCTTAATAAGTTTAAGTCGGCTGAAACTTCTCTCTGCCTTCGCACTGCTTATTGGAATCGTCAAATAAATGCGATAGAGAATGGCAAGGTTTGGAAAAGCCCGATCCATGTCATTGGCAAAGAGAAATGGGAGGATTCTGTCTGTATTCAACTGCACGTGCAGCTCACTGTACATTGCACAAAATGTAACAAATTCATTAACCAGTTCGTCAGCACTAGACAGATCCTGTGAATAAAACTCTGCAAGCGCCCTAACTTTTGCAGGCGCATCGGGTAAAGTAAAATGTTTCGGGTTCAGTGCAGCAAATTTTCCAGCCATTCTCTTGAAATCGACAAATCGATGTTCAAATTGAGAGACAAAGAAGTCAAGAATATAGTAAAACACGTTGACTCTGAATCCGTCCCTGACGTCTTCCAAAATCTCATCTGCGTGTTCACCTGGATACAAGCGCTTTTTCTTACGAACTCTTCCCCTGTCAAAATCAGTAGTTCCCTCACACAATATGGCCAGCTCTCTGGCGGCGTTCTCTATGGCAGCAAATGCCTCTTCTGAGCGCAACTGTCTGATCTGTTGCATACATGCGTCAATAAGTTGAACAGCTGTGTTAACATCAATTGATTCCTGTTGAAGGTAATTCGATAGTATGAAAGTTTTACTCAGAACTGCATTCCAAAACACCAACAAGAATTTAAACTCGAAAGTGCTTAATTTTGTCAACAGGCCCTCTGCATCTGAGGCAGTTTTTGGACTGGTATTGGTGTGATCTTTGATTCTTTGCAAGGCCTCTAGAATTGCTGGCAAGCTTTGCATAACTGCATCTGTCGCCTGCTTTCTAGAAGCCCATCGTGTGTCAGACAGCCTCTTTAATGTCAAAACGGCTCCGTCTAGTTTTTTTTGCTGTTCATCCTGCAATATTTTATACCTGGGCAAACTAGAGGTCAAGAATGTATACAGTGTTTCAAGTGTTCCAAAAAAGAGTTTTGCCGTTGATAATGAACAGACAGCATCCATAAGAATTAAATTCAAATTGTGTGCACAACAGTGTACATATATTGCTTTTTCAGAACAGTGCTCTTTAACCCTGGCCTGTAGTCCTGATAAGTGGCCCGACATAGTCCGTGCACCATCATAAGCCTGTCCTCTCATTAATTTAACATCAAGTCCCAGTTCATTGCTGAGCATGTCTATAAGGATGTTGTAGAATGACTCTGCCGAACTGTCGGGAAGCTCTGCGAATTTAATGAATCGCTCAATCGGTTCACCGGCTTTAGTGACATGTCTGACAGAGAGCGACAACTGGTCAACCTTGGCAATATCAATGGTAGAATCGACAATTACAGAAAAATGTCCAGCAGTTTTAACATCGTTGATAATTGGAGACATCATTTCGCTTGCTATTGCCGATATAAGTTCATTTTGCTGCGGCGGGGCCCGGGGGTGCTCGCGCCGCAGCACCCCCCAAATCTCCGCTACTGGTTCTGATCGGCATGCCCCATAGTTTATAAAGTCAGATTTTTTTCTAAAATCACCTGATTCACATTCGCATGTCTAAGCATAGTGACAGTTTCGGTATATATGACAAAAAAAATCTTCCCAACTTCAGATTTAAGGAACCTCAATTCCTGTTTGTTTTGTATTGCTTCGTTAGTGCCTTCTGCTGTGCAGTAGGCATAGTAAACACTGCCAAGTCAATCCTTCTGCCTGAGTCCAGTCCTCAACCTCCTGCCCTCCGTGCACTTGAACTGTGTGTGAAGCAAAACCCATACAAAATGAAAATGATGCTACAAGTACTGAGCAGTCCACCAATCCATTTTACAACGGTGTATCCCAGCATGCATTGGGTTAGTCATAAATACACTTCATTCCCTTACTTTCATACCCTGGGGCTATTTAGGGTCTCCAATTAATCTATACTTAATATAGTGGGCAACCAATTCCCTCAATTTTTTACAAACCTTATTTTTGGAAGGATTTTTGGATTTTTTTTACACAGCGCCCATTTGTACAGCTGTTTATTTACAGAAAAAATACAGGTGGTGTACCTTGCTCAAGGGCACAGCCAAGCCCCTGCTGGGAACTGAACCCATAAACCTCTACATTGTGAGCCTTGCTCCCCAGGCGAAATGATAGATGGTAGTGTGGATAAAAGCCATTTCGCTCCAAATCCGTATTTCCGTGCAGATTACGCGTTCAGAAAAGTAAAGAAAGTGATTTCATTCTTTGTAATGGAAACCTGCACATCAGAGCAGAATTCTGCACTGCAAGACGATTGCAAGCTCCAGAGGTGCTGCGGTTTTCCATATGCAGACTAAAATCGCTGGTCTAATGAAATCCTTGCATGATAAGAACTAAAATGGGTTGCTCTAAGATAGGGGTTCCAAACCAGGAGGGCTACAGTGCATGGCAGTTCTTGGTGTGTTTGCACCACACTAGGCCATTAATAGGTTATTGGAGTGTCCACACATCTTGCTTTCAAGTCATTAATTGGCTGCTGGCTGGATGAAAGGCCACAACAGCCTCTAGATACTGAAGCCTCAGGATTTGAGCCTGATAGCCCTACTCATATGGGACTGAGCTGAATAATACTTGATAATGGACAATGTGACTGTACGAGTCAGTGAAGCTATAAAAGTCACATTAGAGTGATAAACCCTAAATTGTAAGACAATTTGTCAGGTTAAACAACTCGAGGTACTCCTAGAGTGCAAACCTCTGCCAAGGGAGCACAGTCCAAATCTTGATGAGTGGGAGCACAGTTCAGTTATTGCGTGTCATAGGATTTTAAGATAGCTGCTGTGGTGGCCAGATTGTCTGACTGATCGCGGTGACAATCAATAGGGTCCTTGATGTAATAGCGACCCACCCACAAAATTTCAGAGATATCAGTTCATTACTTTTTGAGTTATCTTGTTCGCAAATAAACTGACAAAAAAACAGACAAATGGCACCGATCACATAACCTCCTGCCAACTTCTTTTGATGGTAATTGAGGTTATTATGAGCAAAAAAACTTGTGTAGGAACTTAATTGCATCGTGTGGAAGGAACTTAAATGAGCCGTGTGTAAGTTTGTGGCCAAAACTGGTAGTGCTCACATTGAAAATACTGCAGAGCACAGTATCCCCTCCCCCTCTACCCCAGACGAGAGGTTACCAGCTAGGTTGCCGGATCCAGCACGAACGTCTACTACAAGGACACATTTGACCGATGTACTGTCTCAATTACATTTCATATTGCCATAATGGCTGTGCTGTTGTTTGAACGGTTTCCACAGCGTCTCAGCATAATGCCAGAGAAACGGACTCTAATAATGCATTGCTAAGGTCAGCAGTCACGGTTTTTATTTCTAATACAATTTGCTACCAAATTGGACATTGAACCCACTTGACAATTTCTAAGTCCAAAAACAGGAAAACCGTGATATTTTTGTAAAATATCATCCCAAATGGCCGACACTTTGCAATGCACCTCTTCCTGTTGTAGGAAATATGTGTGCCAAATTTGAAAAGAATCCAATGTATAATATTTGCGATGTCGCTCGGACAATTTGACATTGAACCCACTTGACAATTTCCAAGTCCAAAAACATGAAAACAGCAATATTTTTGTGAAAAATCATCCCAGATGGCCGACACTTTGCAATGCACCTCTCCCTGTAGTAGAAAATATGTGTACCAAATTTGAACAGAATCCAATGTATAATACTAGTGATATCAATTGGACAAATTGGACAAATTGAACCCACTATAAAATTTCTAAAAGTCCAAAAACAGAAAAACCGTGATATTTTTGTAAAAATTCATCTCAGATGGCCGACACTTAGCACTGCACCTCTCCCTTTGGTAGAGAATATGTGTGCCAAATTTTAATAGAATCCAATGAATAGTATTCGAGATATCGATCGAACAAATAATGTCTTCAGAAGGAATGACGGACGGACGGAATTCTTGGTATATAACTGTATATCCCCGACATTTCATCGTCGGGGCTATAAAAAACAGGGAACAGGCCCCATAGTGGCTTGGAGACCTTAAGCAGTTCCCAATTTCTCTAAAAGGAGGAAAAATGTTAATGAAGTCAAAACGTTTAAAACTGACAGAGGGGTTTTTTGATGGAAGCAGATATGTGAGGTTTATCTTCACCCTTCTCAATTTGGGCATAAATGTGTGATGATGACACCTCTGGATGCTCTGATGGAGAGGCATATCCATAAGTGTTAAAAAACCCCTCAATCAGGACAGGACGAAGGAGTCCCAGCGCACCGGCCCAGTCCCACCCGTCCGCCTCAGCATTATTAATGGCCGCCTTCTGAGCAGAATTGTGTTTGTGGGAAAGGAAGTCATAGAGAAGAAACTCGGAAGAAAAATGGAAAAGAAAAGTCATTCATCATTAAAATGTAATGGGCCGTTCTCAGGAGATGCAAGTCATTATTTTCAGAATTATAATCAGAACTAAAGGCAGTTTGCTTATGGGAAATTAAGACATCTCTGATGAGCGGCTTACTCAGAGTTTCTTCTGACAGCTCTGTATTACTGGACCTGCCCCCTGGTCCTTAATGCTGGCTGATTCATGAGGAGCCATGTAGAATATAAATGAATAAATCAGAGGTAGTGCTGTATATTATAGATTCATTACTTTATTTTCATACATACATACATAGATATTAGTGGGATTCGCACAACACTTGCAGTTTTTATTTCCAATAAGAACGGTGGGGTGTGTGCACATTCTTGACAGACGTGGAAATGATTGTCTATCTTAATGATGAAGAGCACT
The DNA here is from genome assembly GCA_029721435.1 of Gymnothorax reevesii. Classification (NCBI taxonomy): domain Eukaryota; kingdom Metazoa; phylum Chordata; class Actinopteri; order Anguilliformes; family Muraenidae; genus Gymnothorax; species Gymnothorax reevesii. The sequence continues at coordinate 43,287,730 of CM056581.1, read as the reverse complement.
GCCCCTCATTTGCACCCAGAACCTCCTCAGCCCACACGATAATGTGCATAGCACCTCGTTAGCCCAGGCATACAGGGATTAATAGTTCCCTTTTTCACCATAATGTTCATCAACGCCAGTGAAAAATGAGTGCAGAGGACAATTTAATAGCAGAGATATATCAGGTTTAAGTAGGATCAAGATCCGGGATGGTTCTACTTAATGATTTAATGCCATACTCAAGGTTGACTGTCTTCACAACTGTACTTTTGGATTCAAATAGGCCAGTAATACGCAAAGATAATACGGCACAGCCTTTAATGATCACATTCCATTTTCTCAAAGAATCTATAAATAAATTGGAGTGATGTCTTCGTACTAACTGATGACACAAGTTCTCCATTTAGCAAAGGGAAACAAAATTGAAGTGATAAATGATTGACCGAAGTACATCTATTAGGTGCATCAAAGAAGACAAGAAAACAGTCCCTTTTTTCCTCTCTTTCTCTCCTCCTGTACAGCTGTAGATAATGGAGGGAGAAAAGAGGAGGAGTACTGGATTGCGTCACCATCTCAGAGATGGCTCCTGCCCCTCCTCTGCATTATGTGTACCTAACCTCACATCTCATGCCCCTGCCTCTGTCTCACAATGTCTCTGGCCTTCCTGGTGATGGGCTTCCGTTATCTTATTAATTTTCTCATTTCCTCCTTTGCATCGTGAGAATTCCTCTCGTCCTTTTTTATACTTGTTCCCTGTCTTACTCATTACCTCTGTGTGTTTAGGTTGTCCTGTTTCTTCTTTCTGTGCCAGATTGTCTTGCCTTTGCTTCCTGCTTGACCCTGCTTTCTCATGTGAGGGATTTCATGCCCTTTTCTCCCTAGTTTAGTGTTCCTGCCTCTGCCTCCTGTATTTTTTCTGTGTTCCTGTGTTTGCCTCCACATACCTAATTTCCTTTCGTCTCACCTCCCCTGTTTCCCTGGATTGATCTCCTGGTTTAGACCCCAGCTGTGGCTCTTGACTTTGCCCACTGCTCTCTCCCCTAAATCCTGACTCCTGCCCCCCCGACCTTAGTTTGCGCTACTACACTCTACTCACCCCGCATTACCATGCATTGCCCTGCTCCCAATCATTTGGTATTTCACCAATTTCAAAAGACTTCTGAAAAATAGCAAACAGCAGGTTTGGAGATGATCTCACCTACAGTACTCCCCTGAGAACACCATATACCCACTATATATACCACTGTTAGTAAATTTTAGGTGGTGTTTAGAAACTGGTGAAATGCCGAATGATTGGAAACAGGGCAATATAACACCAATATATAAAAAAGGGTACCAGACTGAGCCTGGAAACTGGGCGTCTCAGTTTAACTTGCACTGCGTGTAAATTAGTGGCATCTATCATTAAACACAAGCTGGTATTATTTCTTGAACATAATAACATCTTAAAGAATGGCCAACACGGTTTCTGTTACGGAAAGTAATTCCTGACAAACCTTTCAGAATTCTTTGAATAGGCCACCAAGACTTAGGATCAGAGCAGGGCCTGTGATATATACTTGGATTTTCGGAAAGAATTTGAGACAGAACTGCATGGCAGCCCAAGTCTCAAAATGAGGACTGTGGGAAATTATAGGTGTTTTGCAATGGATTCGGAACTGGTTATGGGACAAAACACAAAGAATTGTGATTAGAGGGATCTCATCCGAGCAAGGCACTGTGGGAAGTGGTGTCCCTCAGGGATTAGTGTTACCACCCCTGCAGTTCCTGTTCTACGTTAATAACCTTGACAGGAACATTGAAAGCAAATTAGTCATATTTGCGGATGAAACTAAATTGGGAGGTTTGGCGAATAGTTAGACTCTATTAATGTGATTCAGAATGATTTAGATAGACTTCAAAATTGGCAAATGAAATTCAGTGTTGCTATATGTAAAGTCCTACATGGCAGAAATAAAAACATTATATGGGATTACTTTATTGGAAGTTAGAAACTGAAATGTGCTCTATATAAAAAAAGATCTGGGAGTAATTGTTAACCAACCTCTTACAGCTTCTTGCCCCAGTTCTGTAGCAGTTTAAAAGCCCAATAGGGTGCTGACACATATTTTATAGCCAAAACTAATAAGCATAAATGTAAGAAGGTTATACTTCTCTTGTACAAGACATTTTCTAGACAACAATTAGAGTATTTTGTGCAGTTCTGGGGATCAAAAAATAAATATAGGCTTCAGTCAAGGTTCAAAGAAGAGCCACAAAGTTAATTCCTGGCATAAAAGATAAAAGCTCTGATGAGAGGCTGAAGAATCTTAATCTTTTCAGTCCTAATAAAAGAAGACTGTGGGGTGATCTGTTTGCGGTCTCTGAATATATAAAAGGGATTCACAAAGTCAATAATGCAGGATTACTTAAGCCAAATTCTGTTATCATGACTTGGGGTCAAAAATGGAAGTTAGTCAGGGTTAAATTTAGCACTGATATTATGATTTTTTTTTTTTTATGTGGAGAGTGATCTTCATGTGAAAATGCCTACCTGGCCATATGGTAGAGGCAGAAATTCAGGGAGTTTTCAAGACCAGGCTTGATCCTGTGCCAGATTCCACATGGTGCTTAAATATTTTAATTTTAGGTTCATTTTAGTGATAGGAAAATACTTAGCGAGCCTAGTTGGGCTGAATTATTCTATCTCTACCTGACCTCAGTTGGAACTGTGACTATACTGTGGTCACCCTGCATTATGCTGTCTTTGCCCGACCTCAGTCTGCACCCCGACTGTACTCTGCTCACCCTGCATTATCTAACTACTGTTTCTGTACCCTGGACTGTTTATTCTCGACATAAGCTGGTGGTTTTCACATCCCAGCGTCCTGCCACTGATTCCATCCCTCATCCCTGACATCTATCCTATCTATATTACAGCTTGTTTATGGCAGTGAAAAGAAGGTGGGAAAATAGAGTGGCTGAAGGACTGAGGCTATTTTATTTACAATATTCTGCATACTTCAGAAGCTTATACTGCCCACTACATACATGCTACGTTTTATTCAATAATACATTTTAGTTGTCAGTACATGACAATATCTATGCTGAGTACAACATTGAGTACCATAATTCATTGGACAGTGACACATTTTGTCATCGCCAAGTCAGTCACTGGATCTGAATCCGATTGGACATGATTTTCACATAACGAGGGGGGGACTGGAAGCTGAGAGTATCCGAAACAAGCAAGAACTGAAGATGGCAGCAGTGCAGGCCTGGCTTTGCATGGCCAGGGAAGATTGACGATTTATCTTGCCCGGTGGAAAATAAATGTTTACATAGGTTTATATGACCAGTGACATGAGTTCGGGTTCGGGTACGCAAATCCAAACGTGGCTTTTTCTATGCTGTGGGAAGTGCGTACTATAATGAAAGGCGTAGTAACACCTTCTGCGCACTTCGACAGCGCATTGATACCTTCACTTCACTTCTTCACATACGATTCATCTTCGTCCGTTTCTTCTTCCCTCTCACGGTCCATTTCGGCTAGCTCCTCCTCGGTATATTCCGTTCAAATAGATATGGCTCCGGCTCCGCCACAAGCCAGTCGTCGGCATCTATGTCCTCCATTTGAAAATGTTCCATAGTAGCACACTTGATTATTTTCTTTTATAATTTTCTGCAAGCTCTGGCTTCCTGACTGTGTACCAAGTAGTGCAGTGCAGTCACGTTGGTTGTATTTACGGAAGTAGGGGGGGTCGTGGGAGAGAAAAGAAATCAGAAGTGAAGGTATCAATGCGCTGTCGAAGCGCGCAGAAGGTGTTACTACGCCTGTCATTATAGTACGCACTTCCCACAGCATAGAAAAAGCCGCGTTTGGATTTGCGTACTCGAACCCGAACTCATGTCACTGGTCATATAAACCTATGTAAACAGGAAAAACATGGAGGACTTTGGTCGCATCTAACTGCAGCCCCGAAAAATACCGATGACCACAATGAGTCTAGCTACAAATGCTAACAGGAGTGGCAGCGCGTCTGGCTGACTGGGTGGTCGCTCAAAGCTCGGAGAGGTACGTATCATCTCGTCTCATTGCATAGAAAAACATATTTCATTATGGAAGTACAGTGGACTGTTCCCTTAAGAAGTCAACATCCAATTTGATTTTTTTCTAACCTGAACTTTCACTGTCGTCTGCTGTCAATTTGTAAAGTGCGCCATCTTTGCAATTCACTTCTGGTTCTAGCTCTGCTTTCAGACAATGATTTTTTTTACACAACACTGCCACCTAGTGGGTCTAATTAGTGTTACTCTTTCTATTCCATGATGCTTATAGGAACAAACATCCAAAAATGGGTTTTGACCAGTTTTATTGCCGCAATTGATCGTGAATAAAGGTTGACCATGCCTTTACAATGCCCGTTAAAATTTTAATTATATATAGTTTAGTGCCTAATACATTTCTAAAGACATTATTAAACAAGGAAATAAATAGATTGATTTTGTCATATGACCTTGACCTTGAAGATCAAAGTCAAATCCAATATGGTGTGTTTGATCAGCATACCTCATTTGTCATTAGTATCCAATACATATCGAAAATCTAAAGCCAACATTAAAGGACTATTAGGCCGTTTTGTCATTACCTTGTGGCCCAAGGTCAAATCCAATGTGTCGAAAACAACCAGCATACATAATTTGCTATAAGTGCCTAATACATACCTAAGCTCTACAAACAATAGTAAACAAATATGGGCCATTTTTGTCATATAACCTTGGCTTTGAGGCCCAACATCAAATTTGACTGACTGCCTAAGAATGTTCAGCATACATGGTTTCCTATTGACGCCCCAAACATACCTGGGCTCTCATTGCCATATATAGCAAGTTATAGTAGTTTTTGCCATTTGATCTTGACGCCCCATGGCATTTTCAACTTGCGGAGAATGTTTGGCTTACATGATGCCCTTTAGGTGCCTCATACATATCTGAGCTCACAATGTCATATTAAGCAAGTTATAGCACATTTTTACCATTTGATCTTGACCTTGAGGCCCAAGGTAAAAAATGACTGACTCACAATTTTCGGCATACCTGATAACCTATAGGTGCCTCAAACATACCTAAGCTCTAAATGCCATATTAAGAGAGTTATAGCACAAAATACCCTGGAAAATGATGAAGTCCAGACACATTGCCTAGGTGGCGCTATGAAGTAGTGATTTAATCAAAACGTCGTTTACATCTTTGAAACAGGTCATGATACTGATTCCATTGCTGTGATAAAAAAAAAAATAATCAGACCATTTTAGAGATACGACTTTAAACGGACGACGCCGACGCTGCTGCCAGACGCAAAGTGACAACAATAGGTTACTGGGCAACGGCCGGCAACCTAAAAACTTTTTTTCATATTACAAGAAAAAAAGTCACATACTTTTGTACATTTTCACTAAGTTTTTATGGCCACAGCATTACATTAAAAAGAAAAAATGTCTAGATCCTGTGTATCATTGTATACACATTTCACCGTTATTCAACTGAAAATAAGTGGGATCTGTGGAAACCTTGGGATCTCCTCTAGAATTTAACACAGGCCTGAAGTTCCACAGGTTTGAATGCAGCAGCTACATTTGACAGACCCATATACAGGTTGGCTGGTTTTATGGGGTAGATGCATGAGGTGTACATCCCACTACTCTAAAATAAATGCTCTTTTTTTCTCTCTGCTTCTCCATTCCAGAAAATTCAGTGAGGACACCAGTGAAGAAAAAGAGGATATATTTATACATTTCTGGAAAATCCATGAAGCACCCGTCAGTTACACTGGGTGAAGCTATGGTAATGTGCAATTCTGCCTTATCAATCAATAAAAAGCTGCCAAGAACAATAAAAGATTACCATAACGCAACCCATCTGGTGTTGTAGCGAAAATAAAAAAGGTTCTTCTCTCAAATGGAACATAAATGAACCATATTTGCAGCACTTATTGGTTGTGAATAAAGTGTCATTGCTGGTGCAGTAAGGTAAAATATCCTGCATGACAGCATACCCTGCAAGGCGATTCCCCATTTCTTCTCGATTTGAAGCTTCACGAAGGCCTCCTTTATCATATCTAAGCTGTACTTGAAAGTACAGTTTACCTGCGTTGCAAACACAACCATTACTCCTGCACCTCCATATGCAGCAAAAACCAAGCACCTCTGTGCCATCACTGCCTAAATATTGACAATCTGGCTGATTTAATCATTATTACCAACGTCAGGGGGTATAGTGATCACTTGTGTGTGTATCAGAGAGAGAGTTTCAGCAGGATTACTCAAAACCTATTCAACTAATAACCACAAAATTTTATGGGAAGTGGCAATGTATAAATGAAAAGGTGATTTAAATTTCCAGACCAATCCGGATACAGATCTGGATTCCGCAGCTGATTATAAGTGCTAGTTGATCAAAAACCTGCTGTTGGAGGTATGCGCTCTCTGACAGCCTCCTAGTCTGAAGTCGTTTTTATAGCAGCGATTGTTAAGCATTTTGGTACTGGTTGTTTTCAGACTCCAACAGCAATCTGCTGGTCCATCAGCAGTAGAATGCTCAGTTCAGAACAATTCAATCACATACATTTTTGGAATCTCACATCTTAAAGGCTTACGTCTGCTTTCATTAACAGTGCAAATACATCAGCGAAGAACAGTGTGAAAACTTACGATATGCCGTGTGATAAAGACTGTGGCCGTAATCAGGAACGCTCTAACAGAGGCAATGATGCTCAGCATTGTGTAGTTGCGCTCATGTAGGACGCGATCTTCCAGCCGATCGTCAGGCGAGCTGCCAGTCAGCTTTGGGATAAAAGAGAGAAGTGATTACAAACCTCGCTATCTGAGACTAATAACAACCAATCAGAGCACCGTAAAGATCTTCTTTCTGAGACTTATAACAACCAATCAGAGTTCAAAACAGATCTGCTCTCTGATACCAATATCATCCAACTGGAGCTCGATACAGATTTGCTCTCTGAGCCCATGAGCAGCCAATCAGGGTTTAGTACACGGGGGTCATTGATATTTTACATGTACATGAATTAACTTAACAGATACATATCCTCATTCAGAATGATTTAAAACATGGACATTTCATATGTAGAATTCAATATGTTGAAATAGGCATTTTATTGAAGAAAAAAAAAAAAAAACTTCTACCTTGGAGTTGACCCTGTTACCCCTTAAAAGTTAAATGACCACTGTACGTTTCCTCTGTTGAGTGATCAGACATTGCTTACTTTTCACACACAAGTGTACTTTTGTAGATTTGCTCCAGTGTGTGACTGAAGACGTGTTCAATAGCTGCAAAGCTGGGCCAAAGCAACTCATTTTCTGGGCTGTTTGTCACCAGCATTTGGGCAGTGCAGGGAGTGGTCAGGTCCTGGCTGTCTGCATCAAATGGTGTTTCCTAAAAACAGAGGCTTTTTGTTTGTAGATGAATCATAATAGAAATAATTGATTAAATCCTAAAATGATGTGAGCATACAACGAGAAAATTTGAAAATGATAAACAGGAGATAACTTGGTAACATTTTCATGTGCTCAGAGAGCAGAGGGAATTATTGTTATTAGGATGGATGCAGAGGGAACTTCCCATATTTGATTAGAAGCAGGTAAAGTTGTAGGTATTTTCAGGGAGGCAGGGAATTTGCAGGCATTTATTAAAAGTCTCCTAAAATGTAGTGTCTGTCATGTCACCAGGTGTCCTCAGTGACATCACATTATACAGAATTGTGAAAAAATGAAATCAGCAGGAGTTGGGTAAAAAACATATTTCATAATACACAAAAGTTCAACGCGCTTCAGCCAAGTTTCAAAAGTGAGGCAAGGTGCTCAGCAGTAAAGGACAATAAGCATAGAAAAAAGCCTTTTACCTGGGTACTTCAAAAAGACTACCCAAAAGTAAAAACACTGGAGCACACTTTATAAATCTGCACGTTTATTGAGGGGAAAAGATGACTGACGTTTCGACTTGCGTCTTCCTCAGAATCATCTGAACACAGGAAATGGAGGAATATATATACCCTCCCACACAAATAAGACTGACAGCCAAAAAAGGGAAAGTGCAATTACGCAGATTCAATCATTAAGTAGAATTGAACATAAAATAAACAGCATAAGAATAGAAGTTGGAACCAAATGACATTTCCCCAATGGCAATGTTACAATGTACATATGTTTACAAGTTTTAAAAAAAAAAAATTAATTTATATGTGTATACCAAATATTGTAAACCACATGCCTAGTCAGGAGGAATAAAATTAGAGGAAGCATGATAGGCTGGGTGGATCATTCACTCCTCCAGAAGATGCTGCATTCAGGGTGAAAATCCAAAAAGCTTCCCTACGGAGTAGTTTATTAATGATATCTCCTCCCCTGGGGGATGGTATAACTTTTTCGATCCCTATGAATTTCAGGGAGGAGACCGAGCCATGATTAGCTTCCAAATAATGACGTGCCATAGCATAGTCCAGATTTTTATTACGAATGGCAGTTTTGTGTTCGCCAATTCGAACTTTGAGTGCCCGTTTGGTCTGACCTATATAAATTAAACCGCAAGGGCATTTCAACAAATATATCACGTGCGTAGATTGGCAGTTGATAAATTGTTTTATCTCATATTTTGTTCCAGTGAGGGGATGATAAAAAAACTTTGTTTTGTTCGAATTCGAACAGTGGGCACAGTGACCGCAGCTGAAAAAACCCGTCGGTGGGCCCGGTAGCCAAGTGTTGGGTATTGTAGGAGGCATGAAACTATGTACTACATAATCTTTAATGTTGCGCGATCTTCTAAAGGATACGAGAGGGGGATTAGCGGAAATGTCTTTTAGAGACGGTTCATTTGTAAGGATGCTCCAATGTTTAAGGATAATATTTTTAACTTGTCCAGCGTACGGGTTAAATTCCGACATCTAAAGTGGCTAGTATACTACCTGGACTCACTTGATCTACAAGTGAGTCCAGGTAGTATACTAGCCACTTTAGATGTCCAGAGTTTATACACCAACATTCCACATACTGGAGGTTTACAGGCCCTGGCTCATTACCTGGAGAAGCGGCCAGATAACATTCTTCCACCGAATGAGTTTATTCTCACCTTAACGGAGATGGCCCTCAAAATGAACTATTTCCAGTATGCTGGCTCATACTATATTCAATCGCAAGGTACTGCCATGGGAGCAGCATTTGCCCCTAATTACGCAAATCTTTTTATGGGTCACTGGGAAGAAAAGTTCATCAATGATCCCACTACCAATCCATTCTTTTCTGAAATTGCTTTATATCGGAGATACATTGATGACATTATACTCATTTGGAACGGCTCTGAACATCAATTTGCTGCTTTTATACAATATATAAATAACACTGACAATAATCTGACCTTCACAGAGGAGCATAGCCCCACGAGTATCAATTTTCTGGATATTACAATAACCAAAAATAGTGGAAGTACTCTTGATACCACTGTTTTTCGCAAACCTTTAAGCCGCAACACCCTACTGCATGCGGATAGCAACCACCCTGAGCGACTTAAACGTAATGTTCCAGTTGGCCAATTCCTCAGGTTGAAACGCAACTGTAGCAGTACGAAAGAATTCAAACTTAAAGCCACGGAGATGCAGCAACGGTTTCTAGAAAGAGGCTATAGTAAGTTTGTTATTGATCGGGCATTCAACCGAGCCACACACACCGAACGCTCCGCATTGTTGGTGAAACAGCCAAAAACTAATGAAGCCACACGGGTCTGCTTCTCCACGGAATTTAACCCGTACGCTGGACAAGTTAAAAATATTATCCTTAAACATTGGAGCATCCTTACAAATGAACCGTCTCTAAAAGACATTTCCGCTAATCCCCCTCTCGTATCCTTTAGAAGATCGCGCAACATTAAAGATTATGTAGTACATAGTTTCATGCCTCCTACAATACCCAACACTTGGCTACCGGGCCCACCGACGGGTTTTTTCAGCTGCGGTCACTGTGCCCACTGTTCGAATTCGAACAAAACAAAGTTTTTTTATCATCCCCTCACTGGAACAAAATATGAGATAAAACAATTTATCAACTGCCAATCTACGCACGTGATATATTTGTTGAAATGCCCTTGCGGTTTAATTTATATAGGTCAGACCAAACGGGCACTCAAAGTTCGAATTGGCGAACACAAAACTGCCATTCGTAATAAAAATCTGGACTATGCTATGGCACGTCATTATTTGGAAGCTAATCATGGCTCGGTCTCCTCCCTGAAATTCATAGGGATCGAAAAAGTTATACCATCCCCCAGGGGAGGAGATATCATTAATAAACTACTCCGTAGGGAAGCTTTTTGGATTTTCACCCTGAATGCAGCATCTTCTGGAGGAGTGAATGATCCACCCAGCCTATCATGCTTCCTCTAATTTTATTCCACCTGACTAGGCATGTGGTTTACAATATTTGGTATACACATATAAATTAATTTTTTTTTTTTAAAACTTGTAAACATATGTACATTGTAACATTGCCATTGGGGAAATGTCATTTGGTTCCAACTTCTATTCTTATGCTGTTTATTTTATGTTCAATTCTACTTAATGATTGAATCTGCGTAATTGCACTTTCCCTTTTTTGGCTGTCAGTCTTATTTGTGTGGGAGGGTATATATATTCCTCCATTTCCTGTGTTCAGATGATTCTGAGGAAGACGCAAGTCGAAACGTCAGTCATCTTTTCCCCTCAATAAACGTGCAGATTTATAAAGTGTGCTCCAGTGTTTTTACTTTTGGGTAGTCTTTTTGAAGTACCCAGGTAAAAGGCTTTTTTCTATATTTCATAATACATTGTAAAAGCCTTTTCCACAGTACCTACCTCCACAGCAGCCTCTGGTTTTTCAGGGAAATGTATTTCCAAGGGTCTGGTGGGCTCTCGTGATCCAAACACAAGGCCAAGCCGGCTTACAAGCTGTAGAAAGGACTATAATGGAAGTGATGAATTATTTATTAGACTGGGTCCATGCATTCAATCATATCTTGATTTAATTCTCAGAAATTTAAACTGAGTAATTCAGTGACGGCGATGAGAAATAATTATTTTACAAATGTTAGCACAATGGGTTTGAAACTACCTTTCATGAAGACTAAAACACTACAACGTCAAAACCAAGCGATTTCAGGGGTATGTTATTTTTATACTCACTTTCTGCACACAAAAGTGGATTTGCTCCAAAGTTTGGTGGATGAAACTTCTAAAAGCCTTAAATCTTGGTCAGAAGGACTCATTATTCTCACCATTTTCAATAGCAGAGGATGAAGTTTTTGGGACTTTTCTGTCAGGGACGAATAATGCTTCCTAAAGGATGGAGAAAAAAATGGACAATACTAATCTGATAAGGTAAGACAATTATCTGATGAGGTCACATGATCATGTAGAAGGAGTACGGAATTGTGGATATTTTCTATAACTGGTAAATCTGGTTTGAAAGTGGATCATAATGAAAACATTTTTCTATAGCCGGCTAACCTCCACGAAAGGTTAAAAAAATTTCACTGCGTCTCTTGGTGTCTTCTGTTTTCAAATCCAGGCAGAATTTTTACTCTGTAGAATAATGAAACAGGAAATATATGGAGTTACATTAGGGTCAAAAATTTTGTACTTAAAAAAAAAATTTGAAACTGAAAATTCATGTGTTGATCTTTAATTTTGAAAAACAATGTATTCAAAATAAAAATAAGTGTATGAAACGTTTTTTCAGGTTAAATATAATTTTGATTCACGTTGGTAATTCTTTTGAATAAATTTTTTATTTTCACTTCCATGTATATTTTGACATTTGAGGTCTTATTTTTTTCAGTTGCATGTTTTATCTTTTCAGATTCAGATCTTATTTTTTCAGTTTCAAATCTGTTTTGTGATTTTCAGACTTTTGACCCTGATGCAGCATCGGGGGCATGGTGGAATCATGAGTGACAGCTGAACAAAAAGGCTTAGAACCTTCCCCAGTGAGTGCCTTCAAGGAACGTAGGAACTAAAACGAATCTAACTCAAAATGTATATACGCCATATTCATGTGATTGGCAGTGTAAGAATTGATGCCAGTGACAAACTTCCATTTAAAAATCTGTTTTAGACAGTACGGAGCACCAATTGCAGTATAAGAGAGATAGATTATGCCAGGTTTTGCAGTTCAACAGCCACATTTTAAGTGCTGATTTGTCCGATTTCCACATAACACTGAACGCAGCGAAGTGTCCGCTTGCAAAGATGGCGTCCGGCCGGTCGGGTCAATCTGCTGGAGCCCATACATCCAACGCACAAGTGAGACATGTTAACTAAGTTTTGGGAAATCATAACAAGGAGATATTAGAAAACTAAGATAAAAGGTTAGAATTCATTTATGATTTTATGATACATAAAGCAGCCATACCACAATTCGATCTGCTTCAACCGCGTGGCTGAAGCTAAGCAGGTGTGGGCTTGGTCAGTACTTGGATGGGAGACCACTGAGGAAAACCAGGTTGCTGCTGGAAGGTGTTGGTGGGCCAGTAGGTGGCAATCTTCCTTCTGACAGGATAATCCCCAGTGCAGTGACGGGGACACTGTACTAAGGAAGATGCCGTCTTTCGGATGAGATGTTAAACCAAGGTCCTAACTCAATGTGGTCATTAAAGATCTTATGACTCTCTTCCATTAGAGTAGGGGGTTCCCCGGTGTCATGGCTAAAGTCCCAACTTGGCTCTTTTGATCTGCCGCCTAATCATCCCCTGATCTAATTGACTGTGCAATTCCTCTGTCCCTCCCAACCTCTTCCCCCAGGGCTCCCTTGAAAAAGAGATTTCAATCTCAACGGGACTTCTGATGCAAGATCAGGTAGACACCAGAAACGAGGTGAAGGGGAATAAGGACAAAAATCTTAGCCCAAAGGGTTGCAAAATACAAACTAAGGAGAGCTTCACAGAGCTAAGAACTAAGGATCAGAAAACGACAAAAAAAACAAAAGGCACTGGAAACTCCAGGCAGGATGACCATAAACAGAAAAGAACAATGATTCTAAGAATGCAGAAGGCTATATACAAAATGACAAGAACTATGAGCATGAGCTTGACAAGACTTGAGCAAAGAAACTTGTACATGAAACTTGCAAACATGACCATGCGCTTGAAACGAGACTTGCAAACATGAGCTTGAGACACTGTCTGCCAGCCAACTTCCACCGCATCCAGATAAAGGGTAAGAAATTAAGACATGAGGGGCAACACCTGGAGAAGGAGAAACAAGAGGCAGGGCAAGATCATTGGACATGGACTGAGATTGGTGGACAAGACTTGCTCATTAAGAGAATGAGCGTGCTCAGCTTAAGTACCAATTAAGTATGCAGTTTGAAAGCAGCATGAATGTTAAGAACAGAAAAGCACAGCAAGACTTGAAATAGCAAAGCAGGAATCATGACAATAAACTCCCTGTCTAAATTAGTAATATTAGTAATGTGCCTATCTAAGAATTACACCACCCAGTGAGTGTTAGTAAATGTTAGTAACTTAAAAACAGTTAATTGTCAATTAAGCTTAGAGAGCCCCGAATCAGCACAGCACAGAAGGAAGGGGGAAATACCAAAGCCAACCAGAGCTCTGAAATGTGCAACAACGAAGGCACGGGGCGGAATGCAGACAAGCGGTGGAGTGGCTTGGCAGACCTGGCAAAAACAAAAACATGGAAAAGTAAAAACATGAATAATGAAATGAGTAATCCTAATACAAGAAACTGTGATATGAATTATGAACATGAACTATGAAACTAGGAACATGAGACATGAAACTGTTAAAACCATAAATGCTGTCAACGTCCCTGATTAATTAAGAGTTAAATAAATAAAATAAATACATCTCTCTGTAAAAATGCAGCATTCCAAGTATTTACATTTGTTGAAGTTTTTTAATGAAATCATTTCTGAGTAAATTTTTCCGGTTTTGCCCCAAAATGCCCTTTGTGGGCAAAAAATGACCATGTCACCAGTTATTCATCTCTCCGAAATTTTTACTATGCAATCTCATAAATGAGACAATGTCTGACAAAAAATTAGAACGATGTTCAGCTTATTTTTTTGTTATGAATTTTTAAATTGTTCCAACATTTTCATTACCTAAACCGGTATATGCCTGCTGCTTTTTTGTGCTGAATGTTTCTAGGATCTGCAAAGTACCTTTGATTCTTCTCATAACGAGTTAAAAGGTGACCTGGAAAATTTCTCAAAATCTAGATGATTTGAATGACCCAGATTTGACCCTGATTTTTAACTACAGTAAACAGGGCCTTAGTAGAGTTCTCCATCAAGGGACTCTTGGCCAGTGCTTGAGTGTTCTAGAAAAACCTAGTAAGTCACAAAGAGCAGATTGCGAGAAAGAGACAGAAAACTGTATCCCTGGGGTTAAGCATTTGTTTGATGATAAAAGTGACTTGGCAGTTATTTGTTCATTACATAAAAAGGAACATTTAGGAAGGACTCTGTTTTTGGCAGTATCCATGGCAATATGACTTGCAAGACTTTTCCATCCAAAAATGTAAAATATCAATTATCAAAATGGTGGACAAAAACCTGGCAATTATGTAGCTGCAGTGGGAATTGGCAGGTTTTCAGGGCTCCGCTGTCTGCTTCCCTCTTGAAGCAATTTTACAGTCGTAATTAGCTTGTAAAATACATATGAACTATGAGTTCTGACCTTGAATGTGCTGCACATCCAATGTTCTGAAAGGGCACTGACCCGACAGATCATGTAATAGGTATGTTGCTTCATAATTGTCTAATTCAAGTTTCACAGTTTTGCCAAATCAAAAAGCAGAAACTTAAACGTGAAGAAACCCACGATGATCAACTTGCTACGTAGGTCTTTGCCTCACAAACGAATAAATACCAATGACTTGCTAGGTTTAACCAAAGCAAAATCTCGGGAATCAGGGATTATTTTGTATTCATGCTACTGTAAGTGACGAGGTAAAGCCTAACAAGTACAGAAACACTCCTAACTCAGTTTTGACCCAAATTAAACTGACTAGATTTTTCTATCACACTCAAAAGTGTTTCTCAAACTGTTGAGTCAGTGCTTATGTTAGTACTCTGTTAATACTGTGTTTTAGACTGTGTAATTTCTTGTGTATATTTTGCATTTTCCTATTGAGGTTTTTAAATCAAGAAATAATGCATAAATATGTCCAAGTTAATAAATTAATTCATTAATTAACAGAGAGAGAGGCTCTATATTCTGGTTTCCCAATAGCCTACCGAAATTCATCAATAAAAATTGATAATCAGGTCAACAACACATATTATTTAGTTGAATTGATCACATTTTAATATTCATGGATGGGGTCAGGGAAACAAATAGGCTAACAGAACAAAAGGAATTGCCTTTATGCCATTACTTACACGAACGATCGTCACAGATGTTGCGTTCTCTGGCAACGACTTACGGTGAAGAAAATTGTGGAAATCTCCAATGTGCACAGAACGCAAATTAGCAAGCAGTATTGCTGCATTGGATAGATCAGTGGTCTGGTTTAATTGCAGGACAAAATACTTCAGTTAAAGGACAATTTTCAACACCTTACACTCAATGCTTAGCTGCCACACTTGAATTTGCAAGGAGAATTGTATCCTTTCAACCTCAAAGTGCTAGAATATACTATATGACTGTGATAGAATTGCTTTGCATTAATCAGTTAGTCCTTCATAATTTTTTGTGTGAATCTATATTTCTTATCAACATGCTGAACTGCTTGCACATGCTTGCAAAAAGTGTATTCAAACTGCTTATACTTGGTGAATTAAAAAGTACGAAATGAGGACACTTTGTCTCTGATCTTGAAGAGCTATTCTGTGTGCAAGGATAAATGTACAAGGATAAATTATTCTCTGTGCAAGGATAAATGTGCAAGGATAAATTTTTGCCGACTAATTTAAAAGAACCTACAGAACTTGGTTATTAACCTTGCTAGGCTGCCTTGCATTCCAACTAGTGTAAAAACACCTAGCATATCAGCTATTCAGAGTTAATACACGCGATATGCGGGGAATAAGTCTATTCAAGACTAGAGATACAACTCAGGCATGTGGCTAAGATACTTCACAAAGACTATGCGCAAATCTCCGTCTTAAATAGCAAAACACAACCGCCAAGAGGAAATGACAAACAGGCGCTGATAATGATTTTGGAGGTGAGAATGCAGTCCGGGTCTTCATAGACCGGTGAGCTTGACAGCTGGAGGCGTGACTTAACAGCATTGTGTGTCACAGTACACCACAACTTCAGCTATGGCAGTATACTGTGAAGTTTGGCAGTGTTGTTTGTCATACAGCTAATTTTGGCATACTGGTAGAATTCTTGTTGATGACATACTGGAAACTACTTGTTTGGTGAGAGAATTGTGAGCAGGGTTCTTTAATTTTGCATAATTTACTATATTTTACATAATATAAGGATATTTCAAGAGTGTCGGTTCCAGGTATAAAACATGATTAGGACAAAATTTCCAAAGTGTTTGTTTCAGTTATTCTACTGTATCAACAACTACCACACTGTAAATATTTTTCTGACATGGTTAAGCTTTATTACTTGCCATCAGTCATAATGTGCGAATGAATTGATCAATTGAGAGTGAGATGTGTAATTCATTGCTCATGCGGTGACTTGCGTGGGCCGAACATACAGCCTTACAGGAGATCTGACAGTTTAAACAACGTCGCCGTCAAAGTGCACTTAGCGCAGCTGTTATTACTCTGATTGATGAACACGTCACATGGCTGACAGATGGAAGGCAGCTCCCACAGCCAGACTGCTGCTGCTTTAAAGCTTAACGCGATTGGCCCTGCGGCAGAGCAGCCTCTGAGGTCCACACTGAACCAGGGTGATGCATTGGTTTTGTTATTCATAACAGTGATTCATTCCCTTCTGTTCTGTGTACCTGCATTATGCGGAAATTGCAGCAATTAATACTGGCTATGGGCAATTAGACCTCTAATTTGTTATGTGACATTGTGATAGACTGGTGAAAGCTGAGATTGATAGCAACAACCACAGCATGGGCACAAGCCCTCACTGATTCAAGCAATGCTTATAAGCACTGAGGAATTCTGCAATGAGTCATACGGTATGGTGGTTCTATTTATATTTTTTCAAAATTAATAACAGTGATTCATTCACCTCTGCTCCAACAATTTGATGCCTCATGCCAAGTGAATGCAACAAAATGGTCATGGTTGAGGTGAGATTGCACCAAATCAGTGGAAAGCACTTTGTGTCTCAGTGAGAAAAATGCCATATAAATGCAATATTCATTCATTCATTTATTCAGTCACTCACTCACCCACTCTATTTATTTAGTTATTCGTTCATTATCTCCTTGTTATTTTAACTGTCAGTAGACTCCTGCGCACATTTAACTGTGGTTTACAGTTAAGATACACGGAACATCAGTAATAAACTGATTGAAAAATTACAGTTGAAATAACTGGCAAAAAAGGTGCCAGTTTATAACAGCGTAGCTAGTTCGGATGATCAGAACAACGATGAGCAGCACTCTAAATTGGGGTGTCATTATTTATCAATAAAAATTTCCGTAAAGTGATTGGTCTCATGTGTTCCAAGAGTCAAGTGATAATGCAATAAATAAATAAATAAATAAATAAATAATTGTGCATTGATCCATTATAGAAAGCCCAAATGACAAGGGGCTACTGCTTACTCTGGACTTTAACCTGGCTTTTTTCAAACGCAGGAAAAAGTAATGTAAAGCGACGAACAACAAGCAACTGGCGACATCACTTTCAATTAGCACTTAATAAGCTCTGTTTTGATACCAAAATTTTGCCTGCTTTAGATACATCGTAAATATATTTAGCTAGCGCGAACAGTTGCTGGTATATACTGGAATAGGAGCTCGAGCAATTTTTTTCTGCTTTGCAATTTTTACTTCCCGTGTTCTGATGGACATGCCTTGCAAGAAAAAGACCTATCTTTGCTGTGGTCAATGTGCTCTCTTGGGGCTGCTTTGAGCGACTGTACCAACTACGATACCGAAAATTCTTTCCCTGTGTTTGACGCAGAATTAGATTCGTCTTTCAGTTGAATCAGTCTTAATCTGAACAATGATGATGCTGTAAAAGTCCAGCAGAGGGCAGAATCGAACCGCAAATGATCTGTATCCATTTTGCTAACTCACTCTAAGCCCTTTGAGCTTATGGCTGAAGCATTTGGTCCATTGGTCCATTTGGAGATTTTAGCTAAGGCGTTTCTTACATACTATACTTGAGGTAGAAGTATGAGTAAGTCCAAGCTATGAAATTGAGGTACCACATTAAAGAGGAGAGCCTGCTGAGCAAAATTTGTCAAAATTGTGTGTGCAGTGCCAAAAATGTGGGAATACGAGCAAGTTAGAAAAATGTGCATTTCGGCTTCGCAACCTGAATTTTCTTTTCTTTCTGATTCAACACTGGTGTTGATGGAGTTTCAGTGACCGTTCCCATTACTTTTCAGCTCATACAGCCAAAACCGTTTGTCCAATTGCTTCCATAGTTACATTTTTGCTACAACTTCTAAATATTTATGCGGAGTGAAAACTGTGGAAGTTAGAGCAAGTTTAAGACTTCTTGATGGTTTTGCAGCTGTTCGCCACTCTAACCGTGATGTCACCACACTCTAAGTTCCCAGAATTTACAGTAAAAAAAAATTGAAAATTATATAAGTTACAAAAAAGTTGAACGGTAAAGAAATTATCCAAATTTAGCTTAAAAATTTTCAGTTTGAATTATGTTTCTTGCTAAAAGTATGACAGAGTAAAAAATAGCTGAAAATTGCTACATTTTGAAAAATCTGTTTCATTGTTTCCGAGGGGAGAACAGGGTAATATGAGACATCAGGTAATGTGAGACACCCCCTGTATCTAGGCAATGGAACACATTTGTGGTCATGTGACCATTATGTTTTCAATCTCCTCTCATTTCCCTTGACCATGAAGGTGAGGACCTCACAGTGCTGTGGTAAGCATGTTTTTTTCCACAAAAAAATTTTTTTTGCTGGCAAAATAAAATTTTCTTGCAGTCAACTTAATCAGCAGTTGTGCCAAAGCAAATTGTTACAGGTAGAAAAACTTACATCATACATGTTGATGAACTACCAACATATAAAGCCATGTGATGATGCAAGCTGAAGATTAGCCTGAATTGCTAAGATAAGTCCTTTTTTATTAAAATGGTGGCGATGGAGTAAAGTGAGACAAATGCTGTGGGGTGAAATAAGACAGTGTCTCACTTTACCCCACTATGAGGCGCAGGTTAAGTTTAGTCTTAAACTAATTTTAACGTTATATTACATTACATTTGTTTCATTTTTAATGTCATAAACATTGTAGAAATTCCATCATGGCAAGGCAATACACCAGGAAGACAACCTGGGGCAAAACACCCCTTGAGGAGACGGAGAGGTCAAAGAAGGAAAGAAGTCTAAGAGCAGCTGCAAGGGATAGAAATATTGACAAGTCAACCCTCCCAAGATTCATAAAGAAAAAAGAGAGAGGGGAAGTAAAATCAGTAGCCTGGGGTGCAGTAGCTGAGGCAAAGAGAATATTCACTGATGAGATGGAGGAGGAGCTTGCCAAACACTTAGAACAATTAGTTGATCAGTTCCATGGCCTTCCTCCAGTTAAGTGCCATCAACTGGTATTTGAATATGCAGGGAAAAACAAAATCCCTGTCCCTGCCAATTGGACAAAGACACAATGTGCAGGCAGGCTTGGGTGTGCAAGAGATCACGTGATTCTGTTGGTTAACTAAGGCCAAATGATCTTGCCAAACTTATCTTTAAGTTAAATCTTAAAATAATGAGTTGTCTACTCGAGGTGAAGATTGGTTTGGCAGCTTCCTAGCAGGTCACCATCTCTCTGTCCGAACTCCAGAGGCAACATCCCTGGGAATGGCTACAGCCTTCAATAAAACCAAACGAAAGCGTTTGAAGACAGCCATCCTCAGTGGTACTCATGAGAAGCAGGCAATTGAAAAGGCTTATAAAGAAAGGCAAAGGAAACTGGCAGGGAGAAAGCAAAATAGCAAAGAAAACGGAAAACCGGAAAAGAAAGCAACCAAAAAAAAAATTGTGGTTTGCAGCTCTGAGGAGAGTGATGTCCCAGTCCCATTTGATAATGTGTCTAACAGAGAGAGCTCTGAGGATGAGAGAAATAATCCAGAAAAAACAGATCTGTCCGTGGGTAACTTTGTTATAATTAACTTTGCAACCAAACATTACATTGGCATGGTTGAGAAAGTTGAGGATGACAAAATACTTGCACAATTGCTCAGAAGAATCCAGGGAAACACGAAAGAGGGGGGGAGCCCCACGTTTGCTATGAAGGAAAATGATATGGCACATGTTCCTAAAAAAGATGTGGTGAAAAAGCTGCCTTAACCTTAAAGGCCTAGAGGAACCACACGGAGAGAGCAAATCCTCATCTTTCTCTGTAACCCTCAGGGCTGGAATGCAGAGTAGGCCTCGTTGTAGAGTATAACAGTAGGCTGATGTTCTAATTGAGGTGGGTCTAGTCCTGTGTTCTGAGGCCCAGGCTGGTCTAGCTGGCTCTCATTGTCCTTTACCCTGACCCCGAGACACTAGCTGGCTCTAAGGGTCCTGTGTTCTGACCCCCTGACTGCGCTCTTATCTAACTGGTTCTATCTGTCATTTGTATGTTAATTAAAACATTATGAAATATATTTTGTTGTATTTGATTTTGTTCAGAGTTACTTTCAAGTGTTTAGAAAAAGAATGTGCTTAATTGACCAATCCCCATGATTCTGTTACTAGTCTGACATTAGTTCTGGAATGTGTGGTTGTCAAGCTAGCTGTCAGGATTCTAAATGTTACAACATGTGTTGTTATAGTAGTTTCAGAGTGGAAAAGGTAAGTGGATCAGTTTACTCCTGGCTGGTTCACTTTACCCCCTTAATTTTTCTGGTCTATCTCAGTTTACACCTAAGCTGGGGTAAAGGAGACACAAGACCACTTTCTAAAAAAACAATCATATTTTCACTGCCCTTCATCCTGTATTCATTCTGATAATTTCCATTGCTAGGAAACATCCTGGATTATCGGGAAATGTGTAAATTTTAATTATATATCATTTTAGCTTGCTCAGAGGGGAGCAAATGTAAAAAATGTCTCACTTTATGCCACTCTCCTATGGGAAAAAAATATTAAAATAAAAATTGATGGCTCAAAAAGTATGAAAGCTATCAGGAAGATGAATACAAGCAACATAATGCAGAACAAGCTGAATTTTTAAAAGTTTGAATGAAGTTTCTTGGTTAAAGTATGTAGTAGTAGTTAGTCAGAACAAAAATTAGAGAATAAAGAAAGAGAGAAACTAGAAAGTGCAGGGGAAAATGCGTGGGCAAGCTGGAAGCTGCCGATAATGTGATAAATTGCTGACAATGTGAGGTTAAAGGGGACCAAACATGCTGATCCTTCTTCTAATACTTATTAGTAATGTTGGTTGTCCTTGCTCAACCTCTGAAAAGTTTGTAAACATAAGATACAGGGATTTTGCCGTGATCCAAGAAAGTGATTTTGTGAGCGTGCTTTCCTCTCTGAACAGCTCCTCCCGAGATTTTCACGAGATCTGGGCAAAACCTGACGTCAGGTTGTGCCATCCAATTAGTACAGACCTAGCCAGAGCCAACCACTGCGCTGGACCTGCCCACACCAGAAACTATTCTAGCAGGCACTAACAACGGCAGATCATACTATGCCTTAGTAGTGTCTACACTTTTGGAAATGCAAAAGAAGAACCGCAGATCATTTGAGGTGCAATTTTGACAGTATCCCTCCCAAAGCAACTCGTCCATTTACTTTTGGACCTAAAGAAAAACAAATATTTCCCTTCCAAAAGACGAGATCACCATAAATCAGTGGGTAGCTTTTTTTGTTTGCTGACAGCAAACAGCCAAGGCCAAAGGGAACGTTAGCTGTTTGTGCTCAGCATTACACAAAAGACAGCTTTGTCAATAAAGGATAATTCGACACAGGATATGCGTTTCAGCTGCTTCTCAAACCTGAGGCAGTTGCATTGATGAAGCGCTTGGAGCCACAAGCTGAAGTACCCATATAACAGTAAATAATCTAAGTGAAGCTAACGTGTTACGGGTGGCTAGCAGGACCGCTAGTGATAGTTAGCACTGACAACTAGCCTCAAACGTAGGCTTTGTAAAATATCCGAAGACAAAGTCTGTATCGGCCGCAACTGTCTGTGACTCACAGACACAGAAGCTGTAAGTTGCTTTTATTGCATTAGCCAACCTGACGTGATTGTGGCTGTAGCACAGCAGCTAACATAGCCAGGTTACTGTTGCTAATGTTTGTGTCCTAAATATGCAAGAGTGATATCAGGGGAAATTCTACCGAAGGTGTGTGAACATAAACCTCATTTGAAACTAACCTTGTTTGTAATTTGGATGCTTGGTACAACTGTTCACAGTAACAGAACTTGCTGTCAGTAAAACCTGTATTGCGAGGGTTTGTCTTTGTGGTTATGACCGCTCAGTTGCCAGTGACAGCATTTTAGTTTGCATTCCACCATGCTAATTAAAAATGATCCGGGTTAACTTATATGCAGTAATTCTGATTGTTATGCTTGTGTCACTTCAGTAAGCATGAATGTGGCAGTTTCATCGTAACGTTGTCCGATTGTAGCCACTACAGTTAGTGATCACTTCACTTATCCATGATCGGATCAGCCAGATACTTCACAAATGTCAGAGCAAGCTCTCTGGTGCTACTATGAAAGCAATGCGAAATCCAGAAGCTCTACCGGTTTACAAATGATTTCTCTGCACTACCTTGATATAATTTCATCCCCCTTTAGAAATTGTTGTGGCTAATAAAAAGCCAAAAAAGGCGGAGATTGAAAAGGTAATTCTTTCCTGTAGAAGTGATCATAACATAACTGAGCTCTCTCTAGCTGTCGTGTTCTATCCATAAAGCTTCTTTCACATCAGACACAAAACAAATTTTTGGCAGTACAGATTAGCCTACATTCAAAGTCAATGCAAAAATGCGAATACGCGTTATGGGCACGTCAAGCCGCTTTCACACCGGACGCAAGACAAATTTTTCGCGAGACAGATTAGTTATAATCAAAGTCAATGGAAAGACGCAAATACAGGCGTTATGGGCGCTTTAAGCAGCTTTCACACCGGATGCGAAACTAATTTTTCACATGACAGATTACATTCAAAGTCATGACCGCTTATCAGCTACTGCATGTTAGTTTGCGTGCTCTGCAAATTAAAAATGCTCCTGGTTAACTTATATGCAGCAATTATGATCGGTATGCTTGTGTTACTTCGGTAAGCATTAATGTGACAGTTTCATCATAATGTTGCCTGATTGTAGCCACTACAGTTGAAGCTAACCGGAGAGGTGCTGTATGTGTCTGCCGAGTTGGGCTGCAGTTAGACCAGATGTAGATTTTGCAGAGCTTGGGGTGCGTTTTTGGGTGCTTATGAAAGGATCGCTTCCCTTATTCATGACCGGGGTCAGCCTGATACATCTCCAATGTCTGGGCAAGCTCTCTGATACTACCGGTGAAAGCAATAGGGAATCGCACAGGCTATAACGTGTCCGGTATAATAAATGATTTCTCTGCATTGGCATGGATTGAATATTAAATTCTTTCCTGTAAAAGTGATTGATTCACTAGCTCCACATAAGCAACGGTTTACACAGACGAAACTTACGGTCTGTAAAACCTGTATTATGTTCATGACATAACCGGAGCTCTATCTAGTTCTCGCACGCTATCCATAATGCGACCATTTTCCGAACCAATAAGTAAATCATTACCACAGGCAATTTCCGAAAAGGCCGTTTAGCTTGGAGCTTTCGCCCCTCTGTCATATATCAGTGCGGAAGCTGTACGTTTCTCCACCCTAACAACACACCACAGCTATGCACACAGGCCAGCAGGTCTAATACACACCAGAGCAGTCCATATGCTGTTGGTCCACTTTTAGCTGCTCCTCACTGTCCATGTTTCCCTCTAAACTCAGACTTACCGGATTTCTACGGTCTCCGGTCTACACTTGGGCATGTTGACTCGTTCTACAAATGTGTCTATATGGGGTGGATTTTAGCTTCCCCAGTATCCTAGCTACGGAGTAGAAAAACTGCTGTAATCACCAACTGTTGCCGTACCAAATTGTAGCCGATAGCAAATTCGTGCTTGGGCTGCCAGACTTTCACACTGCGTCCTCCACTTTCGCCGTTGCGTTTATTAGAACAAGTTAATTTCATTAGATCTATACACAAGTACTGCGTTTGATTGCAGAATATTCCCGTCGATTCCTCTGGAGCCGGACCAGGAAATCTGCGTTCTGCTGCCTCGTCCCGCCTAGACGCGCCCTCCACAGAGCTAGCCAGTCAGAAGAAAGTGGGCACACGGGGAGTGGGGGCCATAGCGGAAGAGCCACCCCAATGAGGCGTTTCAGGCAGAGACTACTATGGACTACAAATGGGGTTTTTTGAGGGTGGCAGTATGAGCGAAATAAGTACCCTTTTTTTACTCTGCGCGATCAGGAGTACTCTCGGGGAGTCAAAGACCAAAATATAAACTTGGAACAATCGCATATTAGGTCACCTTTAAAGCTGCTAGAAATTTGTTTAAAGCCTCTGAAAATTTACATTATTTGTCTCAGTGGGATATTGTATCATTTAAAGGAATAGTTGACATTTTTTGACATGAAGTTGTATGAAAGCACTTATTTAAAAAGACCTCTGCAAGATGCAACGTTACCACACATCAAACCTACTCCATATATTTATTCAAGATAAATTGATGATGTTGCCGACTGAAACATTGGCATAAAAATGTGCGGGCTACTTCAGAAAAACTATGTGCCACATACAAAAAGGAAGTGGCTAGTCACACCGCAGCAGGGTGAGTTGAGGAAAATGCATCAGCTATTTGCCCCGCAGCGGGGGCAATAAGAAAAGCAGTTCTGCTATTCCTACCACGGCATGGTAGATAACAAAAGATCTTCTGCCATTTGCCCAGCAGCTGGGCCAATAAGAGATTTCATTTTAGGTTGTATAATCTGCCCCACTCTTTGAAGTTTCGTGTAGAAGAGCTGCGGGACGAATAGCCTCTTGCTAAAGAAGAACAAGGTAACATAATCACCAATATCCCCTGCCAAGGTAAGAATGGTCATGGGAGATTCCATATTCATGCAAAAAAAAAACACAGAGCAATGACATTATCCACTGAAATATGCAAAGAGATAATAAAATAAAGGAATAGTTGCCGAGAAAACTTGTCCCCGTTGCAAATCCCATACACCAAGTCGACAAACAAAAACAAGGACCATAACTCTGGGAAAATAAATTTCTTGGAATCATTTGTCGAACTCATTGAGTAGGGTCATCTGTACTGGCCACCCACAAAATTTTATCCATGTTACCGAGGAAAATTCTCCCCATTAAACACCCATAAACCAAGCTCAGAGTGAAGGGCCATAAAATTTCTCAGAATCAACTGTTGAACTCATTCAATAGGATCTTCAGCACTGAGCTTCTTTGATAACTGATGACTAGAAATGCACATGCCATCTTGCTGTCGATCCTGTCAATTTACAGTGCTTTGTCACAGGCCTAGTAGTTACCAATTCCCTCCTCTAGTCCCTGGAGACAGGGGCATTACCAGGATTTTTGAAATACTCAGGTCCAATAATTCGCTTATCCTGGAATTATTTATTCAACCTTGCTACAACAATGTTCTGAAAGCTGCATTATTCATTCACTAACGGAAGAAAACTGGCAGAGGCGTATAAAGTACTGGGGAAAATATAAAGTGAAAGTAGAAGTACCACAACTGAAAGTTACTTTGGTAAAAGACGAAGTCACCCATAAGAAAATTACTTGAGCAAATGTCCTAAAGTCGCTCACATTAAATGTGCTGAAGCACCAAATGTATTATGTGAAAAAATTAACTTAAAAGTGCAAGTACAAGTTCAAAGTATTTTTCATAGTACACATGGAGAGAAGCAAAGCAACTAAAACTACTGTTTGTTCTCTCCTTGAGGTCTTTAATCAATTTTCAGGTGAATGAAAGATACAGTATTTAAAAAACACACAGGCAGTCTCTCCCAGTTGTAAATTTTCAATAACTGATCCTGTTGTCCATCTCGTGATAGAATATTGCAACTGTGTGCAAAAATGTGCAGCTCCACGTCCACTAGCAGACAAATTTGCACAAAGAGACACCGTTGTTCTTCCAGATAATCCGTAAATTAATTAAATTCATATTTTAATTTGAAATGAGTGACTAAGTTGCCAGTGTCAAAGTAAAGAGTGTCAAAGAGAAAGTATACTTTTTATCTTCTCAATGTAGTAGAGTGAAAGTAAAGGTCCCTGATTGAAAAAAAAAAAAATCTTGAGTAAAGTACAAATCCTCAAGAACTACTTTAGTGTTCTACTTAATTACTATGCACATTTGAAAACGGGAGTGTCATGCATTTAAAATGCACGGTGACGTGATAGCCAACACTGCACTTGCACGTGCTCTCTCTCTCTCTCTCTCTCTCTCTCTCACACACACACACACACACGATTTACTGAATTAAGGGGTACAGTGAGGGGAAAAATAGATGTGGGGGGGGGGGACGAAAATTCAGGGACAATTAAACGAGGTCCGGACCTCAGTGTCCTCAATGGTTACGGCTGTGCCCGTAGATGCGTTGATAAATGAAGGTTGGGTCACATCGGCCGCAGCTCAGCTCTTCTGGCATTCTGAAAACCATACATTGTAGCCTAACATTGACACTGTCACGTTGACTGCATACAACTGACTGACATGCGCAGGCTATTACTGACTAAGATCACGTGAGCGTTGAAATTAATGTAATTAGCAAAACGATTTCATGTGGTGGTGAAAACTGGGATATTGCGTCCAGATAAGCTTTTGTCCTGATTCGGGCTGCAACTGAAAATCGGCATGCAAGGTCACCCTTGCAAAAAATCTTAACCCCCCTAATACTGAACCCTAAGTTACGCCCTTGGTCACCACACTCAATCTGTTTCATTGTTTCCTATGGGACAAAAGTATTAGAATAAAAATAAATAACATCAAGGAGATGAATAAGAGCAACATAATTCAGAACATGCAGAATTTCTTCAAGTTTGAATGAAGTTTCTGGGTGAGGGTAAGTAGGAGTAGTTAGTCAGCACAGAAATTGGAGAATAAAGAAAGAAAGAAAGAATGACTGAGTTAATGAGTGAATGAGTGAGAAGAACATGAGTGTGCAAGCTTAAAGAGTGCGAAGAACATGAGTGTGCAAGCTTCCAGCTAGCGCACTAATAACTGACAAAAAAAGATGCCAGTATATAACAGTGTAGTACAGACTGCTATTGAATTTGCATTCTTTGTTATTTGGCGTGAAAGGCTGTGCCTAGCTTTGTGTTGGAATTATTACCCATGCACCCTGAGTCAGGGAGGAGGGAGCCTTAACAGTTTCTCATTTTGACACTCATTATATTGATAAACAAAAACACTGAATAAATGGCTGTGCTGCAGTAGGAAGCAGGTTGCTAATGAGATGAGGTCAGAGAAGCCCAGGCAGACTTTTCAAGTCACCCGAGAGGTCACAAGTGCTAAAATAATTGTTTACAACAGAGGTGCGCACAGAGGCAGCAAAAGTCGGAGCGGAGGGGCTATAGCAGCAGAATACCTGAGCAGCACCTGAATTTTCTCAATCAGGCAGCCTTTCTCCACCTTGACCTGAGCACAAAATGCCACAAAGGTGAAGGGAAAGTTGCTGGGAGATTCCTAAGTTTGCTTGGGACATGTTTGAAAGGAAATCTGATGTCCTTCCCTTCCATACGTTATGAAATAGCCTTCTCAGTTCATAGGAAAACTTTGCCACAAATGACATATCCAATCATTAAAGCTGGGAAGGATTGTGGTCTATGTTCCATCCTTCCATTATCCCAAGCTTGGTCCTGTGTGTCCTCACTGCAAGAAACAACATAGGAGCTAACTGTCTCTTCATAGAAAGACTTTTTGATTGTTATGGCTATCAGGCAAACTATTTCCACGTCCCTTTGCGAGGAAGAATCCTTGCTCTTCAGAGAAATTGGGTGCAGCCCATGTCTGAATCCACACCTGCAGCCTGAAACAGGAGGAACAGGCTACAATGGGAGCGTGAGCACCTCAACTACATAACTGGAGATAAGTGGAGACTGGAGAAAAATGTGACTCCTCGTGTCTTCCCTTGCCGTGTGCAGGCAGCGCGGACGGTTTTCACAGTGCAGTGCTGTGCTGTGGAAATGCCCTCTTTGAACACTTTAGCCTAGCCACCTTTTCAAACGGCAGAACTTTATCAGAATGTTAAAAGTAAGCGCTCTGAAGCATGATAACTGCTCATCTGCATTCTTTTATAACCAGTCAAACACACAGCACATTCGGCATGAGGCAGAATAGCTCTGTTCACAGCTTGAATACTTGGCTGATTATAACAATGCAGTTGAGTCCCTCAGGAATAATGCCAGTCCCTTGTTTAATGCAGGGAGGAGAGGCAGCACTCTATGGCATCAACTCAAAACTGACAGGAACATTTCCAGCGAACAGTTTCTTTTGTCTACTTTCAGTCCCAAGTTTTCTGCATAGTCAGATTTGAAATTAGGATTGAGGTTTTCTGCAGGAATTACAATAAATAACAGCAATTTACAGGAGCTCAGTGAGTTGTCCCACTGCATGAAAAAGTTATTTTAGCAATTTAACTGGAATTGGATTGAGCAGACAGATAGCCGATTTAGCTGGAATCGAACTGAAGAGACGTCCATTTTACTGAAAATCAGCTGCTATATAACCCCAATATGTGAAAGAAGTTGCAATCCCATTTCCTAAAAGCCGATATGCATCTAAGCCCATGCTTAATGGGCAGTTTGAAAAAAAAAAGTTGATATGATGACCTGGAAAGAATCCTGGAAAATAGTGATTACATTCCAAGCAGCCAGAAAGCTGTAAGCAGATGAGCAGTTTTCTGAGAGTGATTGATTAAAGCGCAGAATTAAATGCAATGAGGACCACATTAAAATGCAGTGCTCAGTTATGCTTTGTTTTGTTATAATGATGCACCGCTGTCATGGCTTAATTTAAAAAGATGCACACATTGGAACGCAACTCATGCGAATCAGTCACATTTCCTCAAATTCATTGTTCTGTACTCTGATAAACAGTTGCCATCATAACAAAAAATGAATACACTGGCATACTGAATTTCACACAAAGCTTCACAGGCCCATTAAACTGTCTTAGCCATCCCCGTAATACCTTTAAAAGTCCAGTCAATGTCCTGCTGTGGGTTAGGAGCAGCGTTTAAATAGGGATAAACACTCATTCATATTTTGACAGTTTGCAGATACTGTTATCTGTGGAAAATGAGAAGATAAGATCGATTATATCCATTAATGCGGCTGTCCAACTTCAGGAAAAGTTTTTTCAAGGCAACACAGTTGACCGACAAACTTTACGCCACACGTGTGGTCTCTGACCGCAGCAGCGTTTCCGAGGATTCTGTCTGCTACCTTCTGCTGAATTAATGATACTGAAGGGCTACTTGTACTTCAGCTGGGTTTTGTTCGTAGATATTAAAACATGATTGGCTCTGCACTAGGCCTTGCTGCCCTCATGGCAGAACAAGCTTGTCTCAGAAGGTCTCATCCACGGCGTCTTGGGGAGTGATGACTCCACTGAATGGAGAACACTCGTGGGCACCAAACTGTAGGGCATCCAAGGGACAAAGAAAGGAAAAAAAATGGACACACTCTTGAAAAATGGCATTAGGCTTGAAGTCTCCAATCGCCATTACAAAAAAAAAAAAAGAAACATCTACACAGGTAATTCCTATGGATTTTAATACTAATTAGCAGCATGTATCTATCTGCTTACAAGTGGTCTACCCTGTGGCATTTTGCATGTAGGTCCCCAAAACAATGATGATACATTCATGATTCAAAAGGTGATTTAAATAGATGATTCAATTAATTATGGTGACCTGGGCAACTGCGTCAGAGATTAAGACAACAGATGCCAAAAAATGAAAAACAATAAACTGCTGGAGGGAATTATAGCCATGGTTCAAAGTTCCAACTAGGACCAGTGGCGGGTCGTCGGCTGTAACAAAGGGAAGCCAAAACCTTGTCCTTCAGAGCTTAATGACTTAAACCTTTTGCAGTTTACTTTCCTTGATCAGCAGTTGCTCAGATGAATTGGAAGGACAGTCAAATTTATTTTTGATTGCATTGTTATAGCCTACATTGCACCACAAAATTATGAGGGGTTTTCTTTCACACATAAATTATGACGTAAATTACCATAGGCCTATGTTTTTATAAATTTCGCACTCACGTAGCTTATGAGGTGGCATAGATTCGCAAATTGATTATTGAGGCTCATTAAGCAATGAGCTGTGCAACATCAAATTCTTTACTCCTATATTAAGATTGTAGACAACGGATTCTCATGGCTTCTTGCGAAAGAAGCCTCGCAAGCTAATTTATAAAGACATATTGATCATTTACGTTGTCATTTGCTATCGAAAATAAATTTGACTGCCCTACCTATTCGTATGAGCAACTGCTGATCAAGAAAAGTAAACTGCAATAGGTTTTAGTCATAAGCTTTGAAGGGCGAGGTTTTGGCTTCCCTTTGTTAGGGCCGACGAGCCGCCACTGACTAGGACTGAAGGACAGTTGCTGGGGTGCTTGACAGCTACATAACTGCAGTTTAGAAATAAATAAATAAATAAACCACAGAAATTAATTAATTTCACCAAAAGTTTCAACAAAACTGGAGCCCATAAGCTGAACAATGCTGGGTTTTATGCCTTTGTCAGTGTCTGTTATAAGTCTGAGGATTTCATCATGTTTTTAGTTGTTTCATATCCCTCCCCTGGAGGAGGAGAGCATATTGTTTTTGGCTCAGTTCCCATCAGCGTCGGTGTGTGCATTAGCATTCCAAATGTGCTTCTGGCTACTAAACGGGTGCCTTTAGGTATTTTGGGGTTTCTGGGGAGGAGAAATATGTTTTTACAAGTAAAAACACACTCTAGTTTTCATTGTTGTGCTTTTCCTCTTCCTTATCTCATTCCCTGTGTTTCCAAGTGTTTGTATTTGCCTTGTCAATTCCGTGTGTCTTTGATTTTGATTATTGGATTTCCATTTTGAACTGCATTCTGCCCGATTGGTTTTTGAAATTCTGTCTAGCTCAAAACCACTGTTTTTATTATTATTATTATTATTATTATTATTATGCTTTTCAATGCAGCTAACTTGGAGCGCAGCTGGATTTGCTTTTTAAAGCCACCATTTGCCAGGACTGGATTCATAAATAAAAGCAGCCTATAGGAGACAGTATATCAACACTGAAAGGAGGTTGGGGATAAGCTTTGATTAAATTCAGGCATTTATTTTATCTCTGTTGGAAATCACACAAGGCTCATACTCTGGTCCTCCACTGCATCAGAACCACAAATTTTTAAACCAGGGGATAAGGCCTTTGTGTTCAGGACAGCACTTTTCAGTATAATTAGCAAGATTGTATTATGGCCTGCAAGTCTGTATCTTATTTCAAATCTTATTTGAAAAATAAAACACTTCTTTAGAAAACTTCTTGTAAGCTTATGTATGCAGCCATTTTACAAGTTCATATATACAACTTATCAGATTCCATATGTAATGGTTTCTTCTTTTTTATTCCCAGATTTTTCACATTCTTTTTTATTGTTGAAAAGCCTCCTCCCACCATTGGTTGCTGAAGTTTTGAAGCTTTTCTGAGTGAATCAATAGAATTCAAAAGTTCTGCGCTCAAAATATCAAAACTGTGGCTAAATCTCAAGCTATGGAGATGAATTTACATTCAATTTAGTTGCAAATGCCTGATGTATGAACATCCACTCATTTTGACTATTCATTCTCTCGCAGTGATTGTACTGTTTTCCTCCTGAATAAATAAATAAAATCTTATGTTTATTGCTGTAATTCTTACCACTACTCAATCATTAGATTGTGATGAATAGTTAGTTCCTGTTAGGCATTCCGTTTGGACAGGAAGCTGTTTAGGAGTGCTGATATTAATAAAAACATCACTCTGACGGTTTACTTTATGTATCACTCAGCCTGTCCATGTTCTTTTTTTTTTTCTTTTTCTTTTTTTTGCATAAAATTCAAATAAATTGGATCAGTTTGCTTGTTACATTGAAGGCTACGGTTAGTAAGGTAGAGGAAAGTTGTTAACATCTGCAGCACTGGACTAGATAATTAGCTGAACAGAAATCATAATTGACCACTCTTAAATTCTATGCATACCACGCATTCCAATGCCAAAACTAGGCTTGACTAGCAAAACTAAGAGATGTCACATCCCAATCAGCAGTGCCATTTTAATACAGAGGCTTACCAGAGCTCAAGCTCTGGGGCCCGACGACATGGAAGGGCCCACTGCCAGGCTCGGGATCAAAGAAAAACCATCAGGAAAAAACACGATAATGCTTGTACTAGCCATATCCGTGCTCTGCAGGTGGTTGACTGTGACCAATAATCCCAACGAATAGGGACGTCACCTGTCACCCAAGGTAACGAAGGGCTAAAACGAATAAAATGGCCCAAATTTCAGTAATGGAGAGAATTGGTTCGATCCCATATGGCGAAAGATAGAGGCAGGCTAGTCTGGAACGCATATGCCTGAGGGCGAGGGGATCTGTTGTGCAGTTTGGGAGGAGATACATCGCAAAGGCCAGACAAACTGAGAATTAATATACAGATTGTGCTCTGACTGCTCTGCCCAGGATGGGCCTGGAGGTGGGCAGGGGCATTAAAATAACAAAATAAAAGCCATTGTGATTAGTAAATGGATGAAGTCCGTTCTTGGCTTTATTCTCAAATGAATGAGTTGTTGTCCTTAAAATTTTTACATTGCTACTGCAGTGGTAATTCTGACACCAAAGATACAAAAATATCTGCTAAAAATGTGGGAGTGGAGCACGGAAGTGTAAAAATCAACGGGAGAGATTAGAACTTGAGTTGCAGCTTTTGAAAAAAAAAATCCCCGAACTGACAGGACATTTCAAAGCTTCAAACCCGGATGAGGGGACTGATAACCTTCCAGCTTCAGCCATTGAAAATCCAGGGGCTGCAACGAGCTGCTATCGGCAACTTTGGCGGACACAATGCCTTCGAATGAAGGTAATAAGCCTCCTGAGAATGAGGGAACAGCAAAATCACTATCTGTTGCTGCCACAAGTCAGGTAGACGGCTAGGTCCTTATTAGTTGGCTAAATACTGCGACAACATTAGACAATGTAGGCTATCATTTCAACCCTTTCGCTAGCTTCAGCCCCAGGGCGGGCCGCTGAGGCATAACATAGTTTTTATATCATCAAATATTCTGCTAGTTCGGTAACAGAACTATTTATCCCATAAATTATTAAAATTTTGGAACACAGTCATGTCATGCATGTTTGATATTACACTTATGTAATATTGCTAGCTTGCTCGTGTTGCCATTGCTCAGAGTCCGTTCATTGGCAAACTTCAACCAGTATCTAAATTCTGCTGGTAACTATTAGCCATCACTATCGTTAACTTCTAGTTGGCTGCCTGTTCTGGTAAATGGGATGAATAATTCGCCAGCTCGCATGCTAACGCTTTTTGCCATTAAAGTAATAAACTTTCATTCAATTGCGAAAAAAAGCCGTAGCAATCTAGCTAGCGAATTATCAATCCCATTGACTTGAATAGACTGTCAACTAGAAGCTAACACTTTTAAATGGCCGCCGAGTCGAAAAAACGATTCAATCAAAAAAATCTTTATTCAGGCATTAACTTGATAACGATTTGATCACATCCCCAAATTTTTAAAAAATTCATCTGACCATTTTTGAGATACAGCTTTAAACGGACAACGCTGACGCCGACGCCAGATGCAAAGTGACGACAATAGGTTACTGGCCTACGGCCGGAAACCTAAAAATTACAAGCTACTGGTTTTTGATAAATTTAATATCTCAGGCCCACCCATTAGAATTCCTCTATTTATCGGTGGAAAGTTTGAGGATTCAAACTGCGTATGGCATTTTTTGATGATAGGGAAAACAGTATTTAAAATTGTGTCAAAACAACCCACAGTCTGACTATGCAGTCCTATAGGTTCAATTGTATACATATCATTGCTCAGATTTGTCAAAATATGTTGAAATCGAGGTTCTTTCTTTGGAATCGGTCCTGATATTTAAAATAAAAAAGGTAATTGCTCGTTTATGATCTGATAAATAAGCAAGCTTGGACTTAATCGACTTTGACTCAGAGGTAGCTAGTTCTTGTGTGTCTCTGCTTTTTTATACATGATGCAGTGCTGTAGTACAGTCTGTTAGCTCTTTAAGATCAAAATAACCACAAAGCATAACAAATAAAAACAATCTGTAAAATATTCATTTCTTGTTACAGAATCATAATATTTGACCCTGCACTTGTTTAGGTGCCTGGCTGTGGATGTATTATTTTTCTACACTGATGAGGCCTGGTCACAGCACCACAAGAGCAGAAGAAAACAATATTTTTCTGTCAGAAAAAACTTATATTTCCAGCGTTGTCTCTCAATTTTGGTAATATTCTCAGCAATTCTGATTATTTGAGAGCAATTTACGGAGATTCACCTTTCAAATGAGACAATGATTATGTGTGTAGTCAAAGTAATTCAAGAGCAGTTAGAACTTGAGTTAAAGTGGAAATTTGCTCAAAAAAGGACTGCACATTAACTAGTTAATTTAGCCGGTCTAGTCTAATTTCAATGTGGTGCTTAGGTCAAATCCCTCACTAGATGACAGTGGAATCACTGCCTCAGAATCACACCCTGAAAACTGGACGCCCATTGTAGAGGAGCACAACGCTGGGAAAACAACAGCTGCTGATAATAAGCCCAACCAATGGCCAACGGCTCCAGCCCCAGAGCACCTGCCCGGTACCCGGCGGGCATGGCCCCAGAAACATCTGCCCCCGCCCCATTCACTCCCCAGTTTGCCTGCATACGCCAGCATGGACCCAGATACTGTGAGGAAAATAATGAGAATGCAGAGGCCTTCTGGGTTAGGGAGGGACCGATCCAGTGTCTGAATCAAGAGGCTGATTTTTCAGCTTCTGAATAACAATAGAGGCATCAAAAGAGAAGCTTTTAAAAAAGTTTATTCATCCAAAAACTTGTCAACGGTGAATCTGTACCCTGCCATTGGCCTCTTTACTCACCGTGGAAAGGATGTGTATTTTGTTTTCTTTGCTGTTTATTTGGGAGCAATGAGAACGCTTCAAAGTTTGCCAGCTGCGGTTTTAAGGATTGGAAACATGCAAGAGAGCATGTTGTGGAGCATGAAGGCTCAGAGGTACATTGCAAGAGTATATCTGCGTGGATTAATAGAACCACAGAGAAGGGACAGATTTATTTAGGACTGTATCAACAGTTTGAGAATGAATGCCAGTATTGGACCAACGTGCTAACAAGGGTCATAGCCACAGTGAAATTCTTTTCTGAGCCTTTAGAAGGGACACACACACACATTTGGCACCCAATAGTGGCAATTATTTGGGATGCTTGGAATTAATCAGTCAGTTTGATCAATTTTTAAGAGAGTATATTGCACGCTTTGGGAATGCAGGGAAGGGGACACCATCATATCTTTCCACAACAATCTGTGATGAGTTTGTTTAGTTAATTGGAGAACAAGTTCTTTCAGTTCTTTCAAGTTCTTTCTTTTATCTTTCCAATAAAATTCATATCGCCAAATATTTTTCCATTTGTGTTGATTTTACCCCAGACTTATCCCATGCAGATCAGCTATGTGTCTTCAGAGGGATCTATGCTGGAACGCTTTGTGAAATTCTTGCTAATAAACAGTCACACAGGGGAGTCTATTACCGATGCTATTCTTTCTGTTCTGCGCGATTGGGGCATTAATATCGGCATCTGCTGTGGTCAGTGCTACGACAACGCCAACAATATGTCAGGTCTGTACAAAGGTCTCCTGTGATCTGGAAAAACCTAGAATGTATGTCACTTTTGGTGGAAACTGAGTTTGACCTTCATTTGCTGTAATCTAGAGCAGTGAAACTCTGAAAATAACACAAATAGCAAGAGTTTTAACTGTCAAAATCAAGTTTCTATTATTTTTTTCTTTTAGGAAAAGTCTAAAATCTAAAGGTTTTTGTTCAATTATGAGACCCTTGCCACTGATAAACTCACTGGGTTTTTCCAGATCACAGGAGAGGTGTGCAGTCATGCATAAGGAATATCAACCCATTGGTTGAATGGGTGCCTTGTGCTGCACATAGCCTATGCTGAATTTAGTTGGAGTAAATACAGTGAACTGCTTCTGTCAAACTGAGGAGTTTTTCATATTTGTTCAAAGCATATTCAAATTCTCTAAAATAGACCTATGAACTACTTCAGTGGAAACTCAATAACAAACTACTTGAACTGAAGAGGACCGATACCAATGACATTCAACTTTACTACAGACTGAGATGGCGGGTACCACAATCACGGAAACTCTACAAGACTTCCCAAATTACATAAACTTAACATACCTATGCAACCCACAGTTTCATTCTGTGGGTCTCCCACTTATCAACTATCTAAATGTATGACTGCCGCGTTAGAACCATTTAAGGAGGAATCCCGACACAGCCTGCAGTCCATGGACAATTTG
Source organism: Gymnothorax reevesii (assembly GCA_029721435.1). Taxonomy (NCBI): domain Eukaryota; kingdom Metazoa; phylum Chordata; class Actinopteri; order Anguilliformes; family Muraenidae; genus Gymnothorax; species Gymnothorax reevesii. The sequence goes on along the minus strand of CM056581.1, from coordinate 43,250,966 downwards.
ATTGAGGCCATCAAGACGGTACAAAAGACGACCACAAACTAGTGTCTTTTGATGTGAAATCACTTTTCACAAGTATTCCACTTCAACTGGCTCTCGACTGCATTAAGACTGCCATCAATAATTCTACTTTCCAACTGTCATTACCATCAGACAACGTTATGCACTTACTTAAGCTTTGTCTCACTTCTGCCTATTTTTTGTATAAAGGCCAACATTACAAACAGCTACACGACAGTGGCAGCCGGCGAGAGGGCGCCGCCCCCTTCAAATATCAAGAGATGAAAATTTACTTAAACATGTTAAATATAATTTAGTTGTATAAAGCAAATAATTATTAAATAAACATGTTTTCAGTCTGTGAGCGCCTGTCCACAAACAGTAAATATCGGTTCCAAATGGTATTTGGTTGATTTCGCTGTATGCATACTTCCTGGGTGAGTGGCGCAGGCCAAACGGTACCTAATGTAAGCTCTCAAAGTTTTGGTGAGCACGTGACCCCAGGCTGCTGTTTTATTGGTTTCTTCAAATTTACTTACGGGGCGCAGTTCTGTGCGCCCCAGACACTCCCACTTTCATTGGCAGTGAATTGGTACTGTTTATGTGTTTTTTCATCTCATGTGATTGGACAATTCTCGTGGCTGTCAATCATGTTCACACCCACCACAATGCTTCGTCGTGACTGTCAAGTCATCCACCGCCCATTCAACCTAGTAGCTGAGCGAGATGGCAAGTTCAAGTGGAGGCGGGGAAACTGAACACAATTCGGTTCTTTCCTTACAAAAACAGCCTTTCTCAAGGCGTTCACTGGAGGAACAAAGAAAAGTAGAGGAGCTTGGCCTGGACCGACCCGATTTAAAGATTGAACAGCAGGCAAGTGATCATGGACGAGCTTACACCCGGGTCTTCTCTCGCACTTGTTACGACAAATGGAGTTGGCTAGCTGGATGTGGCGTTAGCAGTGCCGTTTATTCCTTTCCCTGTTTATTGCTTCAATTTGGCAGGTTCCACAGAAAGTGTGACCAATTGAAAACTTTCATTTTTGAACCAATATAAAATGTTACATTTCTGTATGCATGTGCGAGCGGATGTTTACTTCCTGGCCTTCTAGAATTTTCACCAACTCGCGCTTGTGTCCCTCATCAAAAAGGTAAAAATTTCCGTCCACAGTAATAACGTTTGCAACAACCTGTAATCTTAGTACAGCACTGCTGTGAATGAGATTTGGCGGCTGCTGGCAGGGTGTTTAAACCCTTTAGTACAGATGTGTCCGCCAGTGGACACGGAGCTGCAGATTTATGAACGCAGTTACAATATTCTATCACTAGATGACATATCCGGATCAGTTATTGAATTTCTTTCTTTCAAAGTTCTTTTTATTATTAATTTCACATTGAGTCAAACATTTCATACAAATCCCTTACCCACCCCCCTCCTGTCCACCCTTATTCCCCCTTGTCTCTCAATACAGTTGTCTTACTACATCCTAAAAGTTTTTGAACAGGTTTGGCCCACCATTAACATGTTTTAACCAGTTCCTGTTTTTCACATGGGAGACAGAATAAATAAATAAATAAATAACTTTAAAAAAGTGGCTCTGAAAATAGTAAACATCAAGTTGGTGTAACCATCAGGGTTGTAATTAGCATAACAAGAGGAAAAAAAAAACTTTGGCAGAAGCAGACCAGACCTGAACAGTCAAGGACGAAATCCGGGTTACATCCACAAGCAATCCACCAACTACTTCGAGACCTGAGTGGAGGGGTTATCAAAGAATACAAAAAAGAATCTCCTCGTTTTAGTAAGTTTACTTTCAGAACCCCTTAATGTATAACAAATTTTCTCTAGCTTCAGATTAAATAACACATCCCTCATCCAATGTGAGACCGAGGGTGGAGCAGCCTCCTTCAAACTCAAAAGAATCAGGCGGCTCGCCAAGAGAGTAGAAAATGCACCTACTTTGTGGTCCCCTGCAGGTAGCTGTGTCCCATCTTGAATAATTCCAAATAGTGATGCAAGTGGATTTGGATCAATTTTAACTGTTAAAATCGAAGAGGGAGATTCAAAAATGGCCTTCCAAAAACGAACTGGGACATAGCCAGAAAGTATGGATCAATGTTGCCTCTGATAACTTACATCTATCACATACGGGACAAATTTGGGGATAAATCTTAGCGAGTTTGACTTTAGAAAGATGGGTACGATGCACCACTTTAAATTGAATCGGGGAATGTCGAGCACACATAGGGGAGGAGTGAACTCCCTCCAGAATCCCGGCCCATAGATCATTACTAAATGCTGTTTGGAGATCCTGTTCCCATGCAGTCTGAATTCTAGTAGATATACATTTGTTTAATTTAGAGAACAGGCCGAGTATAGATGAAATAGCTCCCTTCTTTGTTGGGTTCAGAGACATAATGGAGCCTGTAATTTGATCAGATGGTAAATTAGGAAACTGCGGTACAGATCCTCTGACATGGTGTCTAATCTGGAGATATCTGAACAAGTGGGCATTAGATATATTAAATTTCTTCGAGATTTGTTCAAAAGAGGCAAATATGTTATCTATAAAAAAATCCCTAAAGCTTTTCAGGTCCCTCCCATACCATTCATTAAATATTTTATCCTGCATTGAAGGTAGGAAGAAATGATTCAGTGCCACTGGACTCGAAAGACACCATTCATTTAGACTGAAATGCTTTCTAAATTGAGAGTAGATCCTGAGTGTGTGACCAACTACTGGATTAATATTAAATAAATTAAGCGGTATGGGCATTGGTGCTCCTATTAATGCTGGTAAGGAGATAGAGCTATGGCAATTTGTCGCCATTCTTACCCAGATGGGACAATTTTTATCTAAATGGTAGTGAGTCCAAAAAGACACACAGTGTATATTGGCTGCCCAGTAATAAAATCGAAAGTTTGGTAAGGCCATACACTCCTGATCAAAATCTTAAGACCAGTTAAAAAATTGAAAGAATTTACATTTTGCACTGTTGTATCATAAGAAGGTTCTAAGTAGAGTTTCAAAATGCAAAAAGAAGAAATGTGAGCAAGAGACTAAATGTTTTGAGCAGGCAATTTATTGAAAAGAACAATTTAACTAAAATAGGCTGTTCATCAGCTGATCAAAAGTTTAAGACCATAGCTCAGAAAAACCCCTAAAACAGAAATTAAAGTCTCAAAAACAGACTCAGTAATGAGTAGCTCCACCATTATTGTTGATCACTTCAAAAATTTGTGTTGGCATGCTTGATGCGAGTGTTTCCAAAAGGCTTGTAGGAATGTTGCTCCAAGTGGTGAAGATGGCTTCACGAAGGGCATCCACTGTCTGGAACTGATGTCCATTTTTGTAAACTTCCCTTGCCATCCATCCCCAAATGTTCTCAATTGGATTTAGATCAGGGGAACATGCAGGATGATTCAAAAGAGTGATGTTATTCTCCTGAAAAAAATCCTTTGTCAGACGGGCATTGTGAATTTCAGCATTGTCCTGCTGAAAGACCCAGTCATCACCACACAGACGAGGGCCCTCAGTCATGAGGGATGCCCGCTGCAACATCTCCACGTAGCCAGCTGCTGTTTGACGCCCCTGCACAACCTGGAGCTCCATTGTTCCATTGAAGGAAAAAGCACCCCAGATCATGATGGCGCCCCCTCCGCTGTGCCGTGTTGAAAAAATCTCAGGTGGCATCTCCTTGTCATGCCAGTAGCGTTGGAAGCCATCAGGACCATCAAGGTTAAATTTTTTCTCATCAGAGAATAAAACTTTCTTCCAACTTTGAACATCCCATGTTTGGTGCTCCCTTGCAAAGGCCAAACGGGCAATTTTGTGGCGTTGAAGGAGACGTGGCCTTTGAAGACGTTTTTTGTTTTTGAAGCCGTTCCTTTGCAGATGCTGTCTGATGGTTATTGGGTTGCAGTCAGCACCAGTAATGGCCTTAATTTGAGATGAGGATCGTCCCGTGTCTTGACGGACAGCCATTCGGATCCTCCGGCTCAGAGCCGGTGAGATTTTTTTGGGTCTACCACTTGATTTTTTTGTTCCATAAACCTCAGGATCTTTTAAGAAATGCAAAATGACTGTCTTACTGCGTCCAACCTCAGCAGCGATGGCACGCTGTGAGAGGCCTTGTCTATGCAGCTCAACAATCCTGCCACGTTCAAAGGCAGTGAGTTTTTTTGCTTTTCCCATCAAGAGGTCTTGACAGTGTGATTACTTGACAGAAAATGACATGGAATCCAAATTTTTTCCACAGATTTGGGCTTTTAAAGGATGTGGTCTTAAACTTTTGATCAGCTGATGAACAGCCTATTTCAGTTAAATTGCTCTTTTCAATAAATTGCCTGCTCAAAACATTTGGTCTCTTGTTCCCATTACTTCTTTTTGCATTTTGAAACTCTACTTAGAACCTTCTTAAGATACAACAGTGCAAAATGCAAATTCTTGCAATTTTTTAACTGGTCTTAAGATTTTGATCAGGAGTGTATCTCCATCTGGTTTCTCTGTTTGCAGGTAATCTTTGCATAAGCGTGCCTGTGTGAGGTTTTACGAAATGAACCAAGAGCAAACACCAGTAAAATGCAAAAAGGAGGCTTTATTTCTGAAGGGGGAAACCCCCCAACAGAGCTGGCAACAGTACAATGTCCGCAATCCAAAATCAGAATCCAAAGGGCGAAATCCAGAGTCATACACAGGGCACCAATCACAAAAAATCGTAGTCAGACAAAAGAGGTCAAAAAACAAGAATGCGGCAAAAGCTCGCAAAAAGTAGGCAAAGCTCGATATCAAAGACGGTCCAGTCAGAAAGATAAACACTGAGAGATCAAGGCGAGAAACGTGGCACGAGAAAACTAGGGAGAACGATCTGACAAGAAAGTGTACCAAACAGACATCTTATATACACACCCGGGGTAAACACATGACCAGGGAGAACAGGTGCAATCAATGGGAACAAAGATTAGGGAGAGACACATGAGGAATAAACTAATTACATGAATTAGGCTGTAGCCAAAACACAGACAGGGATCACAAGACAAACCTAAGTACAAACAACAGCTCCGGTTAAGGAGTACTAAAAGTGCATAGTCTAAAGAAAAGGAAAGCATGAGATATAAGTGGAAAACTGCAGCAGAGATAATTAGGGATAGGCAAGGAGGCGGAGACTAGAATTGGGCGACAGCTGAGAGATCATTAGTTAATTAGTAAGTGCAGCTATACAATCCCAAGTGCTTGTTAGTAAGTTAGTCCAAATATACAAGGTTAGTGTGGATTAGTATTTAGCAAAAACAATAAACTGTTAGTATGTGTTAGTAAGACAGTAAAAGAGAGAGGAAGGAAGAACACGAGATAATGAAAGAAGATTGAAACCCAGAAACCAATAAATCACCCGAATGAGTGGCACACAAGACAAGGGACCGTGAGCAAAGATACACACATGACAAGACAGGGGAGACAAAGTGTAAAGCATGGAAATGAAAACATGGCATGGAATCTGAAGCATGAAAAAATAATAAAACGTGAAATCCAAATTACCAAAAACACAATACATGATCCTAAGAATGGTCAGACAGAGCAGTGGTCACTAAACACAAAAATCATAAAGCATGGCAAAGCCAGGTACAGAACTTAAACATGAGATGCAGAATGCAGAATCATAACATGAGCAAAAAGCAGAATCACAACAGCCTGCTTGCCACACCAGATAAAGGATGAGGTCATTGAATCCAGCCTCTTAAAATAAGCACCAGGAATGAAAACAGGCACACTTTGAAATAAGTACGAGTATTTCGGAAGAATCGACATCTTACTTATTGGCATTGATTCTACCAATAAGTGAACTGGGAAGACATGACCAGCCTGCCAATTCTTTTTTAGTATGAACTAATAATTTCCTGAAATAAGTCTGAGAATTTCTTAGTTACTGTGATGCCCAAGTATGTTAAACTGTTCTTGGCGATTTTAAAAGGTAACCTGATGTTTTCATGATGTGCTGTAGTATTCAAATTCAGTGGTAGGAGCTCACTTTTATACAAATTTAATTTATAACCCGTGATATCTCCAAATTTCTGTGATAGGACTACTAGAATAGTGTTCTTTACATCAGATACAAATAAGAGCAGATCGTCGGCATACAGAGACACTTTATGTTCCATATTTGCTCTTCTTATACTCGATATGGAATCATTAGATCAAATAGCCTGGGCAAAGGGCTCAATGGCCTGAACGAAAAGCAGGGGACTCAAGAGGCAACCCTGTCTAGTTCCACGTTGTAAGTTGAAAGGATTGGAATGTAAATTATCAGTCAAAACCAGAGCAGATGGACCAGCTGCTGGCAGGGTATTTAAACCCTTTTGCGCAGATGTGTCCGCCAGTGGACACGGAGCTGCAGATTTATGCACGCAGTTACAATATTCTATCACTAGATGGCAGACCTGGATCAGTTATTGAATTTCACTAGCAAGCTGAGTTCGAACACGCTTTATTAAACGGACGAGTTCAGTCCAATCCCTGGATCAGCGGGTCGGTCACTGGTGTGCCTTCCCTTTTCTCTGCTCTTCGTGCCATTATTGCCGTTGGCTCAGACAATCTTGTCACCGTATGAGTTTTTAACCAAATAATTTCATCCTGTTAAGTACAGTGGGACCTGGTGGTCACACTTTGTGTGGAATCTGTCATTTATATATGTAAATATGTAACTTACCACAGCTGTAAGGTGCTGGAAAAGCATGAAAATGCACCTTGAAAATTCTTGAAAAGCGCCTTGAATTTAACTTTGGAAAAGGTGTATGCAGCCTGCTAGACAGCATTACAGTGCTGTGTTTTTAGATTTGGTTTTTTTCTTCTTTTTTTTTTGCTGTTTAACTATGTTCCACTTATTGTTTGCATCTTTACAAAACATCAAAATCCCAGTTAGTTGGTGGACAATACAGTGATCCAGTGAGATACAGTGATCTGTGGACATGGGGGATACATCCTCAATTCATTATAAAAAAGGTACAAACCCTGATGAAATATACAGGCTACATTTTCCTTCTTAATAACTGACTGTGTCAACATCAAAGCAGCTGTCAGGTGTGCAGCGCCAAGGTAAATCCCCCCCCCAAATTTTTTGCACCAGCCGCCACTGCTGCATGATACAGCTATGGGCTCTCTGGTTTCCGTTGTTGTGGCTGAAGTAGTCATGAAATCATCGAGAAACAAGCCCTTGCTACTTATAAACAGACCTTACCATTTTGGTTATGCAATGTTGTTGATACAATCGCAGCAGTGCATGAAGATGAAATCGTTATTTTTCATGAACATCTTAATCGACAGAACGCCGATATCCTGTTTACGAAGGAGGCTGAGGAGAATGATATGTTACCTTTTTTAGATTGCTTGGCCATATGTGACGAAAACTGATTATAGACTACTGTTTACAGAAAACCGACTCTTACTGACAGACTGCTTGACCAGTCATCTTATAACCCTACGTCTCACCAAGCTACGACCGTTAGGACTCTGACGAAGAGAGCACAATTAGTTTGTGACTCACCTGACAGCTTAAGAGATGAGACCAAACTTTTAGACAATGTTTCTAAAAAGAACAACTACAACAGAGAATTCATAGTACGCAACACTTACAGTTTTACTGACTCAAATGATACAGGACAACAGCTACAATACTGTATATACGAGCAACTTCAGAGACCATTGCACGTATACTACGACTATATGGCATCTGCGTTGCTCACAAACCTATCATTACTAGACGCTTACTTACTTGCTTATGGTTGTCCATCGATTCGATGATGACCATCTTCTTTTATTTATGAGTCTGTTGGTGTTTGAATAGTCCAATCCTGGATCCTCAGATGCGGTTACAGACAGAGCATGTGAAGGAGGTGCTGATGGGAGCAGGGGTGGCCTGGTGAGCATGCCTCTTTGCACGCTTTGAAGCACGATGTTGCGTGCGCTGTTCCTCCATATTATCTACTCCCTGTGACGACTATTATCAAATGTCAAGGACATGGACAAACCTGAAGGTAAACCAGGAGCAGTATACAAGATCACGTCCCGACTGCCAGGCCACTTACATTGGTGAAACCGGCAGGAATCTGAATGTACGGCTCCACTTCAAGATAATCAGTCGATCGACTGATCGCCCCTGCTGTTAGGTCTTGTATTAATTTTTGCCAAATTCCTACATGAAACATAAATAATTGCAAGGACTAGTGCAACTTTATTTTGAAACTGAACATTGTTAAACTAACTCAGGAAGTATTTTTACATGCCTGGTCACCAGTAGACAGGACCAATCCTGAGTGGACACCAACTTTCTCTTGGGATTGAACGAAATTCTCACTCTGAAGACGCAAAATGAACTCAAAAACCTTGACCACTTCCACACGAAGTGCTATTGACGAGTCCATACAACAAGATGAGGTCGTTCGACTAAGTGTTCAGAGTGAAGAATTTAGAATTTAGCACTTGTAAGTCAGTATTTGACATTGTTTTCTTCTAACTTATCTGCTGTATCTCATCCAAATTACACCGAATCTGTTTTCATATTTTTTTGCTTCTACAAGGTCTAAAGCACCAGGTGATTTATAATGTCCGGATACTTGACATTTGGAAAAACAGATACATCTTTGCTACAATCAGACTTTTTCAGCACGTGTGCATCAAATCTGTTTCTAGATATCATGCTTTTGAAGGGCCCGTAAGACCGAAGTAGTACTTGGAAAAACCAATAACCCTGTCATACTGGGAGTTGGAGCGCTTCAGAGCCGGCCCTGAAGCACTCTAAATCCCAGTATGAAAGGGTATTGAGAGCTGCCTAAGATTAGTGCTATTGCAGGTGGTTCAGGGCCGCTCGAGAAGTGCTTCAGTGGCAGCATGAAACGTCTTGGATGTTTAGACTATGGACTGTATATAAATATGGACAGCCGAACAGCTCCTGAAAAGTGAAGCCAAAACGTCTCGATCGCCATCCAGTGGCTGGCTGCAGTACAAATTATAAGCCCGCCCCCTGCATGTTAGTGGATGGGTCACAGGCTACACAAAAAAAATCAAGTATGTCAAATAATTTTTTTCTGAAAACAATTCGTGCCTTTTTCAGAAGCTCATACCAAGTTAGCAGTTATCCATTTATTTGATGCGATAGAAAAGGGGCGTGATTGACAGCTGCTGTGCGTGACAGAGCACGATGGCACCTGCCCACTTTTTTTTTTACAAGAATATCATGTTTACGTAACTTGGAAAGAGGCTAACAACCCAGCAGTCTGAATGTAATCTTTTGCTAGATTTTGCATGACTCCTAGAAAGAGCTTGTACTGATAATGATAAAAGCACCTGTTTATTCTTATGTAAAATTGAAGAGCAGATATTCATGGAGTACCGACCTCATCTTCGTATAGCATCTCAAGGATAGAACACAATTTGCATTTACTGAAAGAAAACTGATCTCGCACCCCAGTTTTCATCGAGTGATGTCATTATGTGTCTTTGATTGACAAGAACCACTGTCATGAATATTGCTTTTAAACCAAGCCCTCGGTGTTCTTCTCATGTACAAGCGGCGCTCAGAATTTGATCAGAGAAAATAAATCACTGCATATTTTAAATTGCATTGTACCTGCTGCTTTGTGGACTCCTCGTCTCGGGTGGAGTGAAATTTGATCATCAATGCGCTTTGTAGAAATTAGCATCCCACGCTGGGCTTCATTAGCGGCTAGTGATTGCAATTATCAAGACATCATGGGGGAGAAAAGGACGTAAAGAAATGAGATGTTGTCTGGACGCAGTTTTCTTTCCTTCCTCCAGGTTTTTCCTCTGCTTCCACATTTACCCACATCTGCCCACTTCGCACTTTCTTTGCTGTTCCAAAGGATCTGAATGACGAACATGTAAGTGCCTCGCATTAAGCTCTAAAAGCTCAAATGACTGCAGGTGCAAATACTGCAGGTTCGAATACATGCAGTTCTATACCGGAGATTTAAATATATGTTTAATTCCAGAATGGAGGTCGAACTATGATGTATAGTTCCATGATGTAGGTTCAAATATTTGTGCTGTTTCAGATTGTAGAATCAAATATATGTGCAGTTTTATACTGTAGGTTCAAATATGTGTGCAATTCCATACTGTAGGTTCAAATACTGTATATGTGCAGCTTAGATTTAACTATGTGTGCAGTTCCAGATTCAAATATGTTGTCCCATGAATAACAAAAGGTCACAAATGACATTCCTGATGAAACCTGTTTTTTTGCACCACGAAGTACAACGGCGGCTGTAGTACTTTGTTGTCATGGTTTAGGTGTGTTTGTTGGACCTTTTTTTGTTCTATCGTCCGGAACGATATCGGAGTTCTCGTCCATCGAATTCCTGGCCCAGCCGGCTGATTGATTAGGGGCGGAGTTTTCCGGACTCTATATGAATGACCGGGGGTTCGCCACGCCTATTGCTATGACCGGGGGTTCGCCACGCCTATTGCTAGAGTCTCTGATTGTTTCTAGCACTTCAGCCGGAGAAAATCTCTAGTTAAATCTTCCTAGAGATTTGTTATATCCCTTTTATAGTTAGGAATTGCATCTTTTAGATATTTTCTCTCTTGTTGTTTTTTCTCTCGCACAGCTTCCGTGTTGCAGACTTTTATTCATCCTTGGAAGCGCAAGCTTTTACCTCTTCTGAGTTTGTCTCTTAGCTGAGCTGCTCTTTGCTCTTTATCTCACTGGTCGCGGCACCTTGTGTCCTATCACCGTCCATTACAATTGTGGTGCAGAAAAACAGGTTTCATCAGTAATGTCATTTGTGACCTTTTGTTATTCATGTGACAATACGTGCAGTCTCAGACTGTAGGTTCAAATACAAGTGCAGTTCCTTCCAGTAGCTTCAAATACAACCCCAATTCTGAAATAGTTGGTGTAAATTATGTAAATAGTGTAAACTGTGAATAAAATCAAAACGCAATGACTTTCAAATCACACCAGCCAGTATTTTATTAACAGTTGAACAGAGATAAAATAGCAAATGTTGAAACTGAGAAAATGTACAATTTTGTCCACAAAATGAGCTCAATTCAAATTTGATGAAATAGTTGGGACAGGGGTCTGTTTACCATGGTGTAGCATCCGCTCTTCTTTTGAACTCAGAGTGGAGGCGTCTGGCATTGACGAGACAAGTTTCTTGACTTTAGCCATTGGAATTTGTTCCCACTCTTGATTAATACAGGGTTACAGCAGCTGGAGTGTTTTGGGTCTCCTTTGACAAACTTTAATTATAAAGTATATTATTAATTGTTTAATTATGAAGCAAATATTCTCAATCAGTGAAAGATCAGGACTGCAGGCAGACCAGTTCAGCACACGGACTCTTCTACTATAAAGCCATGCTGTTGTAATAGCTGCAGTATGTGGTTTTGCATTGTCCTGCTGAAAAACACAAGGCCTTCCCTGGAATAGATGTCATCTGGAGGGGAACATATTTTGCTCTTAAACCTTTATATACCTTTCAGCATTCATGGTGCTTCTTAAAACATGCAAGTGTCCCACACCATATGCACTAATGCATCCCCATACCATCAGAGATGCTGGCTTTTGAACTGAACACTGATAACAGGAGGGGTGGTCTTCCTCCTTTTTAGCCTGGAGGACATGATGCCCATGATTTCCAAAAAAATATCAAATTTGGACTCGTCTGACCACAGGACACTTTGCCACTTTGCTACAGTCCATTTTAAATGAGCCTTGGCCTATTAAACACAGCGGCGCTTCTGGATCATGCTCAACAATGGCTTCCTTTTTGCATCATAGAGTTATAGGTGGCATCTGTGGATGGCAAGGTGGACTGTGTTTACAGACAGTGGTTTCTTGAAGTATTCCTGGGCCCATTTAGTAATGTTAATGACAGAATAATGCCGGTGAGTGATGCAGTGGCGTCTGAGAGCCCGAAGATCGCGGGCATCCAGTAAAGGTCTTTGGCCTTGTCCCTTACGCACAAAGATTTTTCCAGTTTCTCTGAATCTTTTAATGAGATTATGCACTGTTGATGATGAGACCTTCAAAGCCTTTGCAATTTGACGTTGAGAAACATTGTTTTTAAAGTATTCCACGATTTATTTATACAAGCCTCTGTCCATCTTTACTTTTGAGAGACTCAGCCTCTCTAAGACATCTCTTTTATAGCCAATCACGTTACACACCTGATGCCAGTTAACTTACTTACTTGCTAAATGTTCTTTCAGCTGATTCTCTTTTACAAATATTATTTGCTTTTTCAGCCCTTTTGCTAATGTCCCAACTTTTTTGAGGCCTATTGCAGCCAGAAAATTTGAGATGAGCTCATTTTGTGGATAAAAATGTAAAATGTCTCAGTTTCAACATTTAAAATGTAATCTATGTTCTGTTGTAAATAACATATTGGCTCATGTGATCTGAAAGTCATTGCATTTTGATTTTATTCACAATTTACGCTTCGTCCCAACTATTTCAAAATTGGGGTTGTATATGTGCATATGTGTTCTAGTATCTATGTACAAAAGGTAGTTTCATACTGTAGGTTCAGCTATATGTGCAGTTCCTTACTATAGCTTCAAATATATTTGCAATTCCGCACTGTAAGTTCAAATATATGAGCAGTTCCATACTGCAGGTTGAAATATATCGGCAGTTTCATGCTGCAGATTCAAATATATTTGCAATTTCATTCTGTTGGTTCTAATAGACAATAATGAGCTAAAACTTTAAAACCACTTACAGATGCAGTAAGTAATGTTGATCATCACAGTTGGTTCTCGTATCCAAGCTGTTGGATGAGGGAGAAAAGAGAACTGAAAAACTTTGACAGTGGTGAAATGGTAGTGGCCCGAGGAGTGGTCAGAGCAGTCAGCAGTAGTAAGTACCTAAGGCTCATTGATCCACAAGGGGTATGAAGGCAATCCTGTTTGATTCGAATCGACATAGGGGCAACTGTGCCACAAGTTGCAGAGAATTTTCATTATTTTTACGGGAGGTATGTGTCACAACACACAGTGCATCAAACCTTGCTGTGTACTGCACTTTTAAGCTTGCAGACCAGTCAAAGTTCCCTCTTTAACACCACTGAAAGAGCACCCAATGGGCATCTGAGCATCAAGACTGGTCCTTGAAGTACTCCTCAAAGGTCTCCTGATCCACTGAGTCCCATTTTCTTTCACATCATGAGTTTCGGCTGGGTACGTGTGCCCCATTTTCTTGGGAAGAGATGGTGCAGGATGGACTGTGAGTAGAATATAAGCTGATGGAGGGAGTGTGATGAACTGGGAAATGTTCTGGATAGCCCTGGTCCAGGAATTCAAGTGATGCCGTAAGATGAAGCTCTATACGCAGTATTAAGCTAGTAGTTTTAATATTCTGGCTCATCAGTGTATGTGCCATTCAACACTGTAGGTTGAAATATATTTGCAGTGACATACTGTAGGTGCAAAATTATGCGCATTACCATACTGTATATTCAAATATCTGTGCAGTTCCATAGTCTAGATTAAAATACATGTGCTGTTCCATACTATAGCATTAAGTACACACAATTTTGTTGGGTTAAATATACAGGGTGCAGGCATTAAAATTTGCGATTGATTTCCATACTGTTTGTGAAAATACGTGCGCATGCAGTTCCATACTGTAGTTTCAAATACATGCGCAGTGCCATACTTCAGGTTAAAATACTTGCACTAAAATTAAGGAAATAAAGCATGCACATCCACTCAATTGCAGGTGCAGGACAATGTAAGAATGAACAAAAATAAAATAGTAGGGTCCGCACATGAAAACGGGCTGGCCTATGTGGGTAAGACTACCAGACCTTTAAAGATCAGAATTTCAGAACATAGAAGCGATATCAGGACCAAGGATTTTAGGAATCCTGTAGTGTTGCACTTTTTTCAAGCGCAACATTGTATTTCGTGCGTATAACGTGTCCGGTTGCCACCTAGAGGAGGTGACATTAATAATTTGTTACTTCAAAGTAACAGGCCTTTTGGATTTCTACTCTTGATACAGTGGCTAGCGGTCTGAATGAATCTTTTGACATTAGGCCATTTCCGTAATTTTTTGTATCATTTGATTTTTTCCTTTTGTGTTTGTATGTGTATATACTGAGGGGATGGAAGCAGTTGCACACTACATAACTACATTTCTTATATTTTTCTTGGTTAGTTTAGTTTAGTTTATCTGCAGGTACTCTGTACATTTTTATCATCATTACTAATTTTTGTTGTGTCCAGGTTGGTATCGTCTTTTAAAAAAAAAAAAATGTGTGTGTATATATACTTGTCTTGGGATTGTACGTTTTATGCACTTCTTGTCAGCACACACACCTTTACTTCCTTACTCTGGATTACATCTGTGCCCCTACTGATTGATCTTAGTCATGGAAACCAGGTGTGAACAATTACTATGTTCGATTGTGAATTTGAGTAAGTGCTTATAGAGATGTGAGTGTGCTGCTGTCTTTTATCCTGATGAAGATCACTTGTTGATCGAAACGTTGACGACACAATAAATTTTTGGAGAGCATTGTCTTTGAGTGTGCTGACCCTACTATTTTAATATACTTGCCCTCCCGTCCTGTCGGGTCATATATGTTTCTTTGAAATTAATATACAGTGACACACTCTCGTATCAAATACATGAGCATTTCCATGCTCTAGGATTCAGTTTCCTTGGTTTAAATAAATAGGAGATAGGATTAAAATACGCGGTTGACCACAATATTATTAAAAATGTTTATTAAATGTATTAACGGAAAATTAGAGAGAATTATTCATCCCTGTTTTGCCTTACAAATTAATCACAGACACTTACACTGGGGTTATTGTTCACTCCTGCCAGTTAACCCTCACGGCTTTAGTTGAGTCACAGAGCAATGGCTGAACCTCTCAGCTGAACAGGTCATGAACCCATTGGTAGCATTCACAATTCTGCTATCTAAAGATTTTTACCAAACAATGCATACTTTGTTTGTTTTAATCGTGGATTTTAAAAATGGCGTTTAATAACAATGAGTCTCCATTGAATCACATCTCTTTCTCTATAATTACATGTTGGGCTTGGACTCAGTATAAATATCAGTGAGTTGAGAGCAATTACATTTTCCTCTGGAGGCTGAGCAGAATCCTCCTAAGATTTCTCCCTGAAAAGTTTTCATTGCATTTCCCCCCCCACAGTGGAGTTGTTTACCTGCTCAAGTTTTAGGTGCTTGGGCTCGGTGTAGCCTAATTTGCCTAATTTTCTTTTTCAGTAAAGCGTCTTTGTCGCAGTTAAAAGCCTTATGCAAATAGATAAAGCATCAAAATTAAAACTGCACCTTCTTCCTCTGCATTTTAATGCGTTTGTAGGCACAGTGACAGATGCATTTATTCATTAGCTTTAAAGGCAGCTTAATTTGAGCCGGGTGTTTTGAAGATGGCCGTTGCTCCAGTGTTTCCGGAAGGTGACGCCATGTCTGTTGTGACACAGTGAGACACATCCCTGCCTCACGCTGTTCTTGAGTGACACAAATATCTTTGACTGGCTTGAACTGAATTATTCAGAATTTCTCTCGCTTACTTAAGTCTTTTTCCGGTACTTTCTGAGCTTGCAGTGTTCAGCGTCTCTCAAACTGACACGCACACAGGCTACGCTCCAGGTGACGTTAATAGAGTTTTAAAGTTTTTGTTTTTGAGGAGGAAAGACAGGTGGCATTTTGCCGCGCGGCTGTCACCTGTAGGGCTGACAGGTGGTTATTAATCCGCTGCTCAATTCAGATCACTCACCCTGACTTGGCGTGCTGTGGATGCCATTTCCCCTACCTATCTCCACACATAGAGGACACGGTATCCTCCAAACACACCCCTCCCTTCATCTTCCTCTCATCCAGCCCTTATCCACCAATGCTGGAGCTCCCTTTGCCAGTGAGTCAGGAATCAACACGTGCAGAATTCTGCGGCCGTACTCGTGTTGAACCTCCTGAAAGGTCTTCCCCAGCTAAGGTCTCTCCAGTAGCTGCCGATAAGGACCTGACTCCAGCTTGTACTGCAGCCAACAGTGGTCCCTTCCCACCGACTGGACATGAATCAATTCAGCTCTATTGCTTTCCAGCTTCATTCTGGGGCAGTAGAGCAACATACATACACTTTCGAACCTCCCAGTCATTGGGCCTCATCCGTTCCGACAGCAGATAATCTTGTTGGCAGAGAAACAAACTTCTCAATCCCCAATTAAGTGCTGTCACTACCCGTTTTCTTCCATCTCCTTAGGCTCAACCTGAACAAACATCTAATGCTTTGCCTCAAGGCAGCACACCAAGCTGACGGCACTTCAGTGTAGCTCTTGTATGTTGATATTGTTGTTGTAGTTCTTTTATCGTGCGTCTCATAATTTCTGGTGATCGTGGCTCACCTCTTGCTTAGGAATTAACCGTAGTCAGCCCCACTGTGATCAAGGCTTTATGCTCAATGCTATAAACAACAACTGCTTCATGGTTGAATTGTAGTTTCTCTGAATTGTGTTTGTATTTGTTCCAGCGACCTTCAATATACAGTTATTATTTGACTGTGGATTACAGCCAAATAAAATATAGAGTCAAATGTAATTTCAAACGGAAGATTCAATTTTCTTCTGTGACAGTGACTTGCAGGATTTCTAGCAGGCATCATATCTGAGGAAATTATATGACTGCTATCCCTAACCGCTATGGCACTGGTTTTAAGAGCATTGTCCACAGGAGGAGTGACACTTGCCATCTAACTGATTGCCTTCAACCCCGTCCTGGTGAAACGGCTCACCAAAAAACTACAGAAGCGGAGTTCATCTTGAGGTTTTTCTTTGCAGAGTTGGACTAAAGAACGAGGTGGACCGAGTGTTGACAATTTCAGACAGGCTGAAATTCAGATATTTCCCTGCCAAACATCCCCAACAGCCAGCTGTGTACTGAATAAAGGCTATCATCTCAGTTTATATTTGTGAAAAGTTTATTAGATAGGGACAGTAGCGGCTCTAGACCCGGGAATGGCGGGGCGCAGACATGTCCCTTTATGACAATTAGTCCTGGGTAGTTCGAAATCATTTTCCTTTACTGATGCGTTATACAATTATCGTACTTGGCAACTTAAGACACGGTCTCTCCATAGCCTATATGATCGAACAGCGATGAAATCATGGGCGAAATTCAGTACAGAAAAAATTTTACTTATTAATAGGCCAGTAGGCCTACTTCACGTTGATTGATCAGGTCCGCGTTCCAGTGAAATATCGCCTTTCACTCTCGGTATTGTGGGTTGATAAAAAGTGGCACTTGGCAGTTTAATAGGCAGCGTGCTGCTCAAGCTGTTTGCGTGAGAGGCGACAGGTATGAAAGTTTGACTAACTTTGATTTAAATACAGCAAATAAGCGTCCAGAGGAATGATTGTCTTCTTAAGTAGTCGGGGAGAACAAGCAGCAGCTGTTAACTGCGGAGTGCTCTCGGAGCGAACCTTCGGTTACTCATGAAAATGACTGAGAACAGGTCAGGACTATGTATATATCTATGGTCAGGACTAAGGACTGTTTTAAACGGATGTTTTGTCACAATTCTCAGTTCAGGTTCCGCCACTGAGCTGAATTAAGCCAATGATTTCATCGCTGTTTCATCGCATATGGAGAGACCGTGTCTTAAGTTACCAAGTACGATAATTGGAAAACGCGCCAGTAAAGGAAAATGATTGCGAACTACCCAGGACTAATTGTCATAAAGGGACGTGTCTGCGCCCCGCCATTCCCGGGTCTAGAGCCGCTACTGGATAGGGATAACCCCTTGAGATGTAACGTCTTGTTTTCTAGGGGGTCTTACAAAAAAATTCACAGCATAAAACAATTAGACATAATAAGGCAAAACCCATAAAACAAGAAACAAACAGCACTAAAAAACAAACAAAGCAAGATAAAACGAGACAAAGAAAAAACAACAAACAAAAGAAATAATAAAATGAGCAATATAACAGAAAAAAATATATGTACATATGTAACAGACTCTGGTCAGGGTCTGAAGGATTATGCCTCAAAAATGCAGTTTTCAGCATTTATTTGCTGCAGAAGATATAACACAAAACACTAAGATCTTCTGATCTTTGATGCACTTCTGCTCCCTCATCAGTTTAAAAACGCATTGTCAGCATTCTTCAAATACATTCAGACATACCACCCAACTATTAACGATTAAAGATCAGAACAAGTGTTTGCCACTAACATGGCAATATCCCCTGCGGCCTCCATTTTATGTGTCCATATGGACCGACGGACGGAGCCCAATGCTATATCCCCCGCTTCGCGCTAATTGCGCGGCAGGGTATAAAAACAAATGATATAGGCTACAATAATTATGACCAACTGTAACATCTTTAAGAAATGTTAGTCACACAAAATGCAGTACAGTGATATCTGGTGAGAAAAATAAGGTAGTGGACGATGTTAAGTAAATCAACAGAGGCTCAGTTTTAGCTTTTAACAAAAGAAAATACATACCTGCAGAAGATATAACACAAAACACTTAGATCTTCTGAACTTCAATGCACTTCTGCTCCTAACCAAGCCAAATAACAGAGTTCACGTTACTCTTAGGTTACACAGCGAATCACTTGGCTAGCTGGTTGTGGCAAATCACGCCAAAACAGCAATTACAAAACATGAATAAAACTCATATGAATGGATGAACCGACGCAAAACAAGCTTGACAATGTAACAATATTAATGTTAGCTCATATATAGAACATATAACTTCTAAAGCGTGATTTCCAAATAAAATAATAAAATGGAGCCGCAGCACGTTAGCATATAACTTATCCTCATCAATGTATAAATGCAAAAAACCGTAACTTCGATTGCCAGAGGATTATTTTCGTAATCTCAAAACGTGTTAATTACGGAAAATAACTGAGAACAAGCCCCGGCCTGTTTAGTCGACTTCGCTTTTTGGATTTTGTATTTGGCTTGGCAATCCTTATGTTTTCTGGTCCTGACCCATTTTGTAATAAAGGCTTATGATTTTTGAATTATCCCTGAGTTGCGACTGGTTTCTCTGAGCGTATCACAGTACGTTCTGACCAGGATGGAACCAGCAACTCGCTCCCAGCTCCAGTTGGCGGTGGAGCAGCAAGGAGCATTGCTCGGCTCCCAGCAACAGCAGCTGAATGTCGTCATGCAGCACCTTCAGACCTTCTCGCATTGCATGGCGGACCTGACGGCGGCAATGCAATCCACCCAACCTGCTCCAGATCCACAGCCGCCCGCTCCTGTTGCCCCTGTTTCCGCCCTAGCTCCAGTCACCAGTGCACGTGCCTCCCCTACCGGCAATGAACCTCATCTACCGCCTCCAGAAGAAATGCAATGGAGAGCCCGGATCCTACGGAGCATTCCTGGCGCAGTGCAGGCTTATCTTCAGCCTGCAGCCCGTTACCTTCCCGACTGAGCACTCTCGAGAAGCCTACATCATCACTCAGTTCACCAGGAGGTTCCAAGCAATTGGCTACTGTGGTGTGGGAGGCCAGACTACCTTGTGTCCCTCGACTTATCAAAACATGGGCTCAAGGCTGGGAGAGAAATCCTACGGATCTGTTAAGGAAGTCCCCCATCTCTGACTACTCCATCGAGTTCCGGACCCTGGCCGCTAACTGCAGATGGGAGAAGACAGCCCTATTTGGCACATTCTTGAACGGCCTGTCTGAGGGGGTGAAAGACGAACTGCTGACCTGTGATCTGCTCGATGATCTGGAGAGGCTTATCGACCTGACCACCTGTGTCAACTCTCGCCCGGAGGGAAGGAGAAGATTCCACCGATCCAGGGCCTGCTGCCAGTGGAACCCTAACTCTACCTAAGAAGCGTCTATTTCCCCACCCAGTCTACCCAACTTCTCCAGACGTGCAGCGGAGGCCGAATCCATGCAGCTGGATGGGACCCGACTCTCCAAGGAGGAACGAGAAAGATGGGTGAGAGAGAGAGCGTGCCATTACTGTGGCAAAGCCGCACACTTCATCTCTTTTTTTTTTTTTTTTTTTTTTAATTTGGCATCTCCAATCCCACCCAAATCTGGAATGCCCAATTGGTGAACTATGTGCAAAGCTTGCTCGTATGCGACCCCTTGCTGCCAACTCAGGATAGTGAGGACAGTTCACGGCTCTCCTCCGAAGCACGTGCCTGTCAGCCACTGAGTCTTATACACTTATTAGTTGAATCCTCGCAAGTTCAGAACGAGGGCGGAGGATACCCGGACATGAACAAACCCAGAGTCTTCCTGACGAGCGCCCGTCTGGCCAACAGGACGCGCTGGAGCAACCAACGAAGCTATTAATATATTCCCAAATCCGGCAGTCCCTTCCCAATTCGAAACCCTGTAGCGCGATTGCCAATTGAGCGCTACTCTGAAAAGCCTGCCGACCCCTGCCGGTGGGTACGCCGGGGCTCGAACCTGCGACGTGATAGTCACCTCTGCACTGCAACGCAGTGCCTTAACCGGGTGAGCTATCCGGCAGCTAAATTTCATCTCTAGGTGTTCAGTAAAGGGCTAACACCTACTAGCTCAACAAGGAGAGCGAGTAGGCATAATGCCTGTTGAAAGCTCCTCCAAGAACCGTACCTGCCTGCTCGTCACCCTGGAATGGAGTGGGAAAACTAATAAAGCGATTGCCCTGGTGGATTCTAGAGCAGAGGAAAGTTTTGTTGACCGTAGAGGTGCCATGGAATGGGGGATTCTCCTGGAGGTCTCATGCCCACGCACTGCCAACTCCTTAAATGGCCAAAAGATTGGCCTCTTCTCTTAAGTCACAGTTCCTGTTAAGTTGCTTGTCTATGGCAAGTGCCAGGAGAACTGACTACCCTCACTCGCCAGTTGTCATGGGTCACCCATGAATGACTACCCATAACCCTGAAATCGCCTCGGCTAAGCACGAGATCCTGGGCTGGAGTCCCCATTGCTAATGGTCTTGGCATTATGAGGCACATGCTCCCGTTCCTGCTCCTCGGCCGAAGAAGATCCCCAACCTGGAGAGTGTCCCTCCTGAATACCTGGACCTCAAAGAGGTGTTCTGCAAGTCCCGAGCCACCTGCCTGCCGTCCCATCGCCCATACAATTGTGCCATAGAGCTCAAACCTGGCACAGCGCCCCCCCTAGGGGGCGACTGTTCGTCTCCGTCTCTGGCCTAGAAAAGGAGATGGAGAAGTGTCTCAAGGAATTGCTGGCGGCTGGCATTATCCGTCCTTCCTCTTCTCCTGCTGGGGCTGGATTCTTCTTCATGGGCAAGAAGGATGGGACTCTCCGGCCATGCATAGACCACCACGCCCTTAACAACATCACAATCAAGAACCGTTACCCGTTACCACTGATGTCTACTGGTTTCAAATTGCTCCATAAAGCCACCATCTTCACTAAGCTCGATCTGAGGAACGCCTACCATCTCATCCGGATCAAGGAGGGAGAAGGGTGGAAGACTGCGTTCAACACCCCTACTGGGTACTAGGAGTACCTCGTCATGCCATTTGTACTCACTAACGCCTCCAAAGTCTTCCAGGGACTTGTCAATGACGTCCTCAGAGACTTGATCAACAAATTTGTTTTTGTCTACCTGAACGATATCCTAATTTTCTCTAATTCCAAGGAAGAACCACCAAGCATGTCCGCCTTGTTCTCAAAAGACTTCTGGAAAATCAACTCTTTGTAAAGGCTGAGAAGTGCGAGTTCTCCTGCCCCACCACCTTGTTCTTAAGCTTCATCATCTCCACAGGAAGCCTGAGCATGGATCCGGCTAAGATTAGAGCAATTACTAAGTGGGACCGTCCTGATGACAGGAAGGCTCTACAATGTTTCCTGGGCTTTGCTAATTTCTACAGGCGGTTCATTAGGGGCCACAGCACCATCGTAGCCCCACTAACTGCCCTGATGTCCATCCGGACTAAGTTTTCCTGAAGCGAGAGAGCTGAAGCCGCCTTCACGAAGCTCAAAGCGCTATTCACCAGCGCACCCATCCTCATTCACCCTATCCTGAGGCGCAGTTCATAGTAGAGGTGTATGCTTCCAATGTTGGAGTAGGAGCCGTTCTTTCACAGAGATCTGCCAAGGACAATAAAGTTCACCCCTGTGCCTTCCATTCTCACCGGCTATCCCCTACTGAACAAAATTATGATGTTGGAAACTGAGAGCTGCTGGACATCAAACTTCCATTGGAGGAACGGAGGCAATAGCTAGAGGGCACACAAGTTCCATTCCTGGTCTGGACTGACCACAAGAATCTCGAATACTAACAGTCTTCCAAGCACCTCAACTCTTGGAAAACCAGATGGGCCTTATTCTTTTCAAGATTCAACTTCCACCTCTCCTACCGACCTGGATCTAAGAACATTAAACCTGATGCCCTGTCCAGATGCTTTGACATACCTTTCAAAGATACCAGTCCTGACACCATTCTCCGCTCGGAGGTCTTCATTAACGCTATCAATCTGCCTATCCAATACGATGTTAAAGAAGCCCTAGCCGATAACGCTCAGTGCCTGTCCTGACACTCTCCTCTTCGTGCCTGAAGCTGTGCATCCGCAAGTCTGGAAATGGGGACATGCATTCAATCTCTTGTGCCATCCCGGCGTCAGCCGCACACTAGACTTGATCAAGCGCAAGTTCTGGTGGCCTCAGATGCATGAAGATGTACGCAACTTCGTCTCTGCCTGCTTAGTCTGTGCTCAGTGTTAGGTAACTCACTAACCGCCACAAGGCCTTTTACAACCACTTTCCTCACCACATCGCCCTTAGTCACACATTTCCCTACATTTCATCACCGGTCTTCCCTCCTTCAATCACAACACTGTCATACTTACCATTGTCGATCACTTCTCCAAAGCAGTACACTTCGTTCCCCCCACCAAGCTCCCTTCTGCACAAGAAACCGACACTCTCCTCATCCAACACATAGTCAGATTGCACAGCATCCCCACTGACATTGTCACTGACTGTGGTCCCCAATTCACTGCCAGAAAGCCTTTTGCACGCTCCTAGGTGCCTCAGTTAGCTTATCCTCTGATTTTCACCCACAATCCAATAGCCAGACCAAGCGGGCCAACTAATGCATTGAGAAAGTTCTAAGATGTTTTTGTACCCAGAATCCTGCATCCTGGAGTATACAGCTTCCTTGGGCAGAAGGTGCCATTTACAGCTACACGTCTGCCTCCTCTAAACTCTCCCTGTTCGAGTGCTGCCTGGGATATCAGCTTGCACTGTTCCCTACCCAGGAGGAAGAGGTAGCTGTCCCATCTGCATGCTCCTTCATTCGCCGATGCAGACGCACTTGGAAAGCTACGTGGCTCAACCTTCGCAGAGCTGCGGCGCGCATGAAGGAGTTGGCCGACAGGAGGCACATTCCAGCTCCTGTCTACCGTGTGGGGCAACAGGTTTGGTTGTCCACTAAGGACATTCCCCTTAGAGGCGGGCCCCGTAAATTGGCACTACGGTTCATAGGACCTTTTACCATTTCGAAGGTGATTAGCACTTCCACTGTAAGACTTCTGTTACCTGCATCCAAGCGTAAAGTGCATCCCACATTCCACGTTTCCAGAATCATACCCTCTGTCAATCACCCGCTATGTGCTCCTCTTGTACCCCCTCCCCCCCATAACATTGACGGTGGGAACACCTACACGGTCTGCGCCATTCTGGACTGCCATCGTCGGGGCCATGGCCTCCAGTACCTCATCGACTGGGAGGGCTACGGTCCCAAGGGTAGGAGCTGGATCCCTTCACGCTTTATCCTGGACAAAAGTTTAATATAAGACTTTCATTCCAGACATCCTGTTCTACCTGTTGTAACGCCGAGAGGCGTTCTATAGAGGGGGTCATGTACCCAATGACAGGTTCTGTTTGTCATACCTATTGTATAGCTCATATCTCACTTTTGCAACTGTTATACATGATGCCTAGCTCATATTTTTATTCTCAAGGTAATATCTGCATATTTCCCTTACAGAAATAACAAGATTCACCCAATAACTTATTAATCGCATGTGAACACGTGAAATTGGCATCACATTTGATCCTAAATACATGCTGACATGTGACAACGGCATGTTATGTGTAAACCAGTCATTATTAACTATGGCAAGTGAGAGGAGACAAAAAGCTTTGAAATCAACACAAATATCTAATACTATTTGTTACATTTTTTTTCCTTGAAATATTAATAATAACAAGGTCATATATTCTTTCTTGACCATACTTATTTCCATTCTCTGAAGATTGAATTGTGTATTGTGGAAGAGAAGGAACAAAAACAAAATGGTTTGATTATGTTTATTTCACCAATTAAGGATTTTTTTCAAGTTTAAGTAACTGCCAGATTCACCACATTAGATAAAATTAGATTCACATCATTACAGCTCATATACATTCACTGAAAGGTTATACACTATAGTGTTACATCCACCAAATGCAACGTTTTCTATCTTGTCTGTAATGCAGTTTCTAGATGAATATGGCTCAGAGGTCCTTTGTCTAAATGTAGCAAAATAAAACAAAAATAACAATAAGTACACAGAGGAACATACATTCAAGTAAACATGCCTTTCGAAAGTAATTTTCATCCCCACATCTATTTGAGCATTTCACTGTGGTTAATGAATTTGAAGACAAATTCTACATTTCTGTTCACAGTTTTAATGAACAGACACTTGAGATTAAACTAAAGGTCCCAGACTTTTAGGGACCTACAGGGATGAAATACCAAGGATTCTTAAATTCCCACACGGAAAGAACCTATATAAACAGATCTTTTTAGAGGTAGCGTGCAATTGGTCAATGCGCTACAGGGATGGAAAGTGTAAAGGGCCTGCTGGGAGGGGTTATGTAGATTAGAGTTCCCCTAGGCGCATCCTGTTGGCCAGACAGGCGCTCACAAAGAAGATCCTGACCCCAAATAAAGAGTTTTTTCCGCCGTCGTTCTGAGTTTGCAAAGTTTTGCCCAGCGAATGTATAAAAGCATCTGCTTATAGGCGCGGGCTTCGAAAAACATACGCAAGCAGTGTACACTCTCTTGAGTTGTCAATAGGGGACCGCATCTGCGAAGAAGCCTTGGTACTTGTACATAGTACCCTAATTGGATAGCCCAGAATCGGGTGGGATTGGAAATGGCAAAAAAAAAAAAAAATTTAAGTTTTATTATAGGGCCACATTTGTGACATACATAAAATTGGCTGTTTTACACTGCTCAAAAAAATAAAGGGAACCCTAAAATAACACATTCTAGATCTGAATGAAATATTCTAATTAAATACATTTACATAGTCGAATGTGCTGACAACAAAATCACACAAAAATTAACAATGGAAATCAAATTTATTAACCCATGGAGGTCTGGATTTGGAGTCACACTCAAAATTAAAGTGGGAAAAAAAAAAAAAACACACCACACACTATTAAGGTGGCAGATGGTCCCCTGACAGATCTCCTCCCAGACCTGGACTAAAGCATCCGCCAACTCCTGGACAGTCTGTGGTGCACAGTGGCGGTTCTAGAGTGTTTTACTCCCCGGGCGAGACCCCCTCTAAGCGCGCCCCCTGACAGGAAAAAAATGTAAAAAAACATTACAACTGAAATTAACATCAAAATACTGTAGACTACAATATAACTCTTATACAAAACATCCATAAAATGCAATTTTAAATAAACATGTCATTACATGCTAAATGTCTGTCATACATGCTATATTAACCTAGCTTTCAGGGAGGAATAATTAGCTCCTTGGCTACTGCCTCGAATTCTATGCTTGGCGGCGACGGATACGAGAGGAGGAAGTGGAGCAGTAGTGACAGGGATTTTTTTTGGGTCTACCTGGATTGAGATGTGCGCTTAATGCACTTGGGTTGACAGGCTGTGATCGTGTATGATTTGCCTTTATTGTATTATACTCCGTAAAAAAAAGAGATATGGTTCCGTAGGGGAATTTCCAAATCCAGGGGTTTTAACATCCAGGACTTGCAGTGAAAATAGCAGAAGTGATTTCTAGACTTTGTAAGTAACTTTGTGGTTACTGTAGTTCTTAAATCGGTACTTTTGTGCGAGGAAGGCAAATTCCCCTCGTGTTCTTATTCCAGTCTACTACTGTGTAGCAGCACTGACAACTGTTATCTAATGTAAAATAACTTGTAAATAATTCTTATTTTTATTTATTTATTAAAGTTGTAAGTAATTCCATAAAATTTGCTGGTGGGTAATTTTAGTTTCGGCACTCGTATCTTACAAACTGTTAGGTGTCGTAACAAAAATTGAGGGCTCATGCGGGATCTGAACTACTCTTAAAAAAAAAAAAAAAAAAAACCGTAAGCATAGTAATATATTGTTACAGTTCTATATTTCATTGTCTACAAACACCAGCAAATTTTATTCGTCATGACTGAGTTTAAGCCTGATGTGTTTATAGATGCGCCCGATCAGGACGTTTTTGGCAAACGTTTAGTTATGACTGGTTAACTATGCTAAACTATGGTTGAACTATGCGAACTATGAGTAGTAGCACACGACAAATGTTTGTCATTAAAATTACCATATGACAGGGCTCAATGGGCTTACCTAATTACAGGGCTCAACGTTAACCCAAATGATAGAAATAAATAATAACTGAACTTTAACTAGTTTTGTTGCAAAGGCAAATCTTGTGCTGAAATTAGATCTCGTGTTCAGACCGAATTAGTGTTAAGTATAGTACGCATCAAAGCTAGAAGGCTAGCAAACGTAAGAGTTACACCACCAGTTATACGTTAGCCCTTCATTAATGGCATGGATACCGTAATCATACAGAGGGAACATAGCTGCATACCTTTATCTTCTGAGCGTTTCTCTTCTTCCTCTTTTCTTCTTTTTCTAAATTGGGCCCCTGATGGCTTTGTCCTTTTTCTCTCCATCTTTCACTCGACAGTGACAGTCGATCTATTTCCTATGATCCCATCCCCCAACACTGTCACTCACGACCAGGAGGAAACCAATTCACCTTGTTGACCACATTATCGTCTGCCTACTTTATTAGCCATTTTACGCGCAATCAAAAAAATGTGCAGGAATTATAAACCTGTATTTATGATATTACGAAATGTATGTTATGTGGAAGAAAGTTGATGTGTGACTGACTTTAGCCCACTAATTGCATTAGAGTATTGCTCTATACAGTAGATCCCCTTGGCATTGCGTTGCATTTGGAGACCCAGAGCAGAGGTGAACTGTCCCCTGCGCCCCCCCCCTGGTCTGGTGTTCTAATCCAGACCAGGAATCCATTGCGGGCCATAGTACAATCCAAATTTGGGGTTAATTAATTGTATTGCAGTCAGATGTGGGACGGAGCGCAGCGGGGGATAGCAAAGTTCAGTTCAGATGTAATAAATGAGGCTGTGTGAGTGTAGCCAGAGCGGTAGATAACTCAGAGTGGCGACGCCCATTGACTTCGTTGTTCGAATGGTCACGTGGTTCGAGGGGAAGCGCTATAGTTCCAAACAAACGCCGCGCTGTCATTGTCTCCTATGGGACAGACAGCAGCGATTGCTTTACTGAATGTTAAATATTAAATTAAACCTTACACAATTGCCGCACATTTCTCTTTATGAAAAATATTATTTACATACATGTTTATAGAGATTGTGCTTTTATTACTAAGATCATGTCATAGCTTCTGGAAGGAAAGATTCATGTTAGCATCAGCTAGTAGGCCTACTTATAAGTACCATTGATTCACTATAATTTCTAAGTAAATTTAACCCTGTATTTACACTGTCATGGGTATGGATAAGTGTACATATTTTAGCTTTATTAAGTAACATTATTGAATTACCAGGGTCTGTGTTTGTCTTCTGGATTTACCCACAACTTACCATGTTAAAGTTCTGCTGACCTGATATCATTCAATGCCACGCCAGTTCTTCCTTAAAGCAACGGTGCACCACCATGCTCATTTCAGAGCCCTTGATATTCTCAGTTCTAATATTTAGATAAAATGAATGAAATACGTGCAACCTACAGCTGGTGAGAACAGGAGACTGAATGAGATTAAATACAATGACTGATGCAAGGAAAGGTTTTCAACAATAAGATTTTTATTGAACAGTGGACAACAGGACGGCACAGAAATTGAAGTTGATAAACAAATTAAACAAGGAGGGGTGCAAGTGTGAGTGAGTGAACCATGAGTGAACCTTGAACAACAAAGAACAAAAGAAATACAACGTTGTACATAGTAATGTGGCAGGGTGGTGGTGGGTTCTAGTGTGGGAGAGGGGATGATCAGTGTCAAATTAATAAACCTTCTCGATGTGTGGAACTACTGTGTGTGTGTGTGTGTGTGTGTGTGTGTGTGTGTACATGCGCGTGCGCATGTGTGTTTTCTGAACAGGGCAGGGTTCTGAATATAACTATATCAACTAAATGGATTTAACCGGAATGTACTGAATAGAACAGACAAGTAAACTCTTGGAACAAGAACAATACTGTGAAGCATGAACATTTGTGGAATTACAAATAATTAAATAAAGGAGTTGGGGAAATTACAAATACAAGGGCCAGGAATGTTGGAAGAGGTTTGCAAATTTTATACATCTCAGAATTTCCCACAAATCCTGTAGCCTTCATCGCCAACAGCGGTCTCTGCCTGCCTCCACCAACACCTGACTCCACCACTGCCAGCAGCACAGGGTACCAGCAGGTTTTCAGTCAGTAAAATTTAAGACCTTTTCAAAGTCTCCCATAATTGACATGTAAGACTCATGCAATTACAAAAGTGAACAAAATCATTGCCTCCATCGCTTCTGCCCATATTAACAGTAAATTAATGTGCCTATATGGCACAATAAAATGAGCACAGAAATGTAATATAGACAAACCACAGCCACCACATCTCTTTAAGAACAAATCATTTAAAAAGACCATCTTTTTGCAAAATACAATATGGCGTATAATACAGCTAGCTGACTACAGCAAGATCGCTTGAAAGCTAACAGCACCTGGCATGACAAATGCAAATTGACAGATGCAATTTTATAATAGCTAGCTAAAAAATGATGGGTGACTCTAAGGTCGTCAACGTCCTAACTTGTGGTTTCATTCAATTTTACGAATAACAAGTGGTGTGGTTTTCATCCGAAATGGTTCTTGAGAGCTAAAATGAGTTAGAAACTCCGCAACCGTTCGTGATTAAACTTAAAACATCGGATCAAGCAAGGCTAGGTAAGAGCATGTCAGAATTTTCGAAGCTAACTTTAAAATAAAATTAAAAACTTACCAAAACCAGTCACAGGCACCTCATCCCATCATTTACACTCGTGATTTACATCAGTTTTGGGAGAGATAGAAATATAAACTCCATAGTGTTAATGACTGAATTCCCACAGCTGACTAAGGTGACTACAAAGCAAAGCACATGAGCTTAAATCATCACAACCTCTTCAGACTCGAAATACATATATCCTTGTGCCGATCATACACAATTGGAGATTATAAATGATACATGACCACTGATATGATATATACGTTTCGTGAATCGTAAGACTTCAATATTTTATTACTTACCGTCGATGTCTCAATGGAAGTGAATCAGTCTGAAGCTGCGAGAATCCTCTTTTGGAACTGTAGGAAGTTCCCAGTACCCGGAAGTGCGCCGCCATTTTTTGTACACGAAAGTCAATGGGAGTGTTGCAACTCTGAGAATCAATGGCTCTGGGTGTTGCTAATGCCTGCCCAGAGGGTCTACGAGACAACTGCCAAATGGAAAGCGCATTTTGCGTGAGCCGAATTGTCAGATGTCAGAAGGCTTGGGAGCTTGTTCCTAATAAACAGGGCAGAGGGACATACTGAGAGTAGATTAACAGGGACGCGGTCCCAATCCTGGACATCGAGAGTAAGACTTGGGAGCTTGTTCCCATTAATTAAACTAGGAGGGACCAAAGAAAATGGACGCAGCACCCGGGTCTGAAAAGTGAGACTAATGCGGAAATCTCTAAAAATTGCATTTTATTTCATGGCTGGCAGATGGCGAGGTCAGTTGTAGATAGAAGTTCAACGCTATAGAAGCCTATGAGAAAATGACCCTACATTCCCACCCAATTCATTATTTCAATAATGATTTTCCGCACTATTTTATGATATCTATCTATGATATTAAGTTTCAAGTCTTCTTTGATATATCTTGATGTACATTTTTGTAAATTATGGTTCTAAATAGACCAGAATTAGGCATACAGCCAGAATATGCTTTTGGGGCATGGCTGTGCCCTGGTCTCGTCAGATACGGTCAGAACTACCTGTAGATCCACCCCTCGCTCCTCCTAGGATCTTCAATTCACGCTCTTGTCCAAAAGGAATCACATCCATTTTCAAAATGACAAAATGGCCCTGTTCAAATTACCTAAATTTAGGCTTCCTAAATGGTTTGGTGAAATCAATGGGTGACATCACGGTTGCTTCGTTTATCTTTTTATCCAGTCTATGGGAGGGGCACTTCCTTAAATTACCATCCTTAAGGGTTACGATTAACTTTCAAAAGACAAAGAGTTTTACAATCAAACACTAGCTGTTGATAAAATGCAATTAGCAAGTAACAATCCAGCCACTAGCAAAATCCAAGGAGGGGGTATAAATATGTAACACGCACGTGAGGAGGGTTGACTATAAGGTGAGACATAGCCGGTATCAGGGAAGAACGCAAGACGCAAACCAATCAATACAGACAACACTTCCAAGTGGTCTTAGTCATGTATCCGTGATGTCACCAAGACACCATTTGTTGGGTAAAAATACAATGAGTAGAACAGTGCGAAATATGCTATTTCAAGCTATCTAAACCATTAAGTCATC
This sequence comes from Gymnothorax reevesii, assembly GCA_029721435.1. Lineage (NCBI taxonomy): Eukaryota > Metazoa > Chordata > Actinopteri > Anguilliformes > Muraenidae > Gymnothorax > Gymnothorax reevesii. The sequence continues at coordinate 43,220,127 of CM056581.1, read as the reverse complement.
AAACTGGAGAAAAAGAAGCTAACTGAGAGAATACCATACCAACACAAACTCAGCAAGGATGCCAGGCTTAATTGTCATCCATTAACAATGCTGATCCATACAACCTGATAGCAAAAAGTTGGGAGTGCTGACTCAGCATTGCCTTCAGTTGTGTACTTGGATATTTCCAACTATTTTGTCTATAGTAGGAGTGCATATACCTCCAAACAGTTCCAAAATGAATCCGTTTAAGCTCATGGACATTTCACTATGTATATTAGTGAAGTGATGATGTCACGCTGGTTTCGGAAGTAAAAGTCCCCATTCGTTTTACGCATGGACATTTTAAAATTACATCAGATTACATTTTGTACTGATCTTGTGCACTTTTGTACGCCGCTCTGGATTAGAGCATCTGCTAAGAACCTTTAATGTGTAATGTAATTTTAAAATATTGACTTTTGAAGGATTTCCTGTTGTTTCCAAGCCTCCATCGATTTTGTGTCATATTACTGAATAACAACAAATGTCGTTCTTCTTGACCGGAGTCAGCTATAATTTAAATCATTTTTTCACCACCATGCGAATCCTCTTTGTAGTCTGAAAACTACACGTCCCATGATCCGTCTGATTCCCGGGCAGAACAAGTTCACAATGCATTTGAAATTTCCAGCACCTTGCCATAGCTATTTGCTTGCTTAGCCTGGTGAGACTAAGCTAATTAGTAAGCCACTCTGTGTTCTACTTAGTTATGCTTACCTTGCTAGATATCAATTTTTGCAACTAGCACCAATTTACTTTAATAGCTAAGGGCCAAAGTTTGTTTGCTTAAAAACTAGGTAGCTAGTGCACAAGCTAACCAGCCTTGTCTACGCATAACTGACCTAGCTACGTAGCTATTTCATGTCTACTTGCTCATCTAATGCTAGTTAAGTATCAAAATAATCAGTTTTCACTAATTCTAGCGATTTATATTCACCAAGTAAAGCTAGCTGAGCAAGTAAACTAACTGTTAGCTGGCTAACTCAGCCATCAAGCTAGTTTAACAACTTTAGTAGTTGGCTAATGTCATATTTGGTGCATGTGGTGCATTTTGCTAGCTTAGCTAATTATATTTGGTGAATAATCATGCTAGCTAGTTTGCCAAATAATAGTGAGGGTAAACTAATCATTTTCTGTTTTTTATCAATTTAGGTATGTGCACAAGATGCAAGTAGCTAACTAGCTGGTTAGCTAGTCATATTTGTTGCACATTAATGCTAGCTAGTTAGCTAAATGGAAAAATAATAGCTGTTCACTGTTATCGATTCATTTCTAGTCTTGTAGCTAGCTAGCTGATAGTGGCCTGCTGTGTAATAACGGTTGCACGGAGATGGCCAACGGCAATTTAGGTCAGTGATCAGCTTCCGTTGAGTAACGTTGTGAATGTTTGCTGAATCTGTGGCACCCCATTGGCAAGGAACAAATCACGGGGTACTCGTCCATTCGTGCAGTGGATGTGTAGTTTGCGAAGGTGGACTGCATACTTGACTACAAGCACAAAAGAATATCATTTTTGGTAAAAAAAAAAAACAGAAAATTTGATGTGATTATCCTACGAATACGGATGGAAATAATCTTGGAGCGAGCCAGCTCATAAAATTAATACCAGTTCAAGCAATGCCAGAAAGTGTCCCAACTCCATTATAAATTCCAATAGGGATTTTGCTTCCTGCACCAGAAGCTAAGTAGCTGCGACATTATCACTTCACTACATGACTGCATACAGGATTTTTTACATTTTGATCTCTGGACTGTAGCAATACAGTCCTAACAGCAAAATCTTGTTCGAATGAATATTCCTTTGAATTAATATTCAGTCCAATAAGCAAGAAGTTTCAATCAATTTGTGTTTGCTCAGCCCCTGATTGCAAATTCTTAGCCGGAAATACAAGTCTGGCAAATTTATTAGGATTGAATGCAGCTCTAGCTTGATATTGGAACACCGGTGGCTAGAGAGCCAACCGAGCTTGAACAAACAATGAGTTGAATTCATTTTAACAAAAAACAATAGTCACTCTATAACTTAATGCTAAAATGTTTACATGATAGTTATAACTACCTAGCTAGCTAACTAAGGTGACTTGTCACCAAATCTTGCAGCTAACTGTTAGTTTTACGGCTAAAATTTCATGACACTTAGTTCAGAGTGGTGAGAATTCACAGTTTCATTTTCAAAATCCGTACGAGTTACTCTATTGTACTCAAACCTGAAAAGGTCTGCATAGTTAAACTGGGAGAAAGAATAAGCTAAGAGGTTCCAGGCTAAATTGCATTTGTAACTTGGTTTGACGATGCAAAGTTAATGATTAGTTTAAACAAAAACTTTTTCAACTAGGTCGAACAACTGACCAAGTTTTGAATCAACATTTAACTAACAGCCATAAAGGAAACGTAAGCAAGTTGGCTGTGATCAAAGAAACTTGTGCTTAGCACAGCAGCCTTCAGTGGCATTCAATTTCCCCTGCCTTATCCCCCATTAATACAATATATTACAAATTTAATCCCAGTTTGAGCTGTAATGATGTAGAGGTCACTTATTACTGCAGCTTCTCAAACAACACCTCCATCATGTTGCCATTAAAAGAAAGCAAGTGCAAAGAAAGTGCTTCATGATGACTAGCAACATCTGATGGCCTTGACCACAGAAAACCTCACAAATGGCGATTAAGCCCAACAATGCAGTTCGTTTATCGCGAGTTTTACATCATCTGTCAACGACTGATAGACACGCAAGCTATCACACAAGGGTTGTGACGGACGGCTTACATTCATAATTATTAGTGGCCTGTATCTGATACGCCCGTTTATAAATTTTTGCACAAGTCATCTACGTCATTAAAAACATAAAACAAAAATGTCATATTTGTAAGAGCGCACCTGGTATTCAATCAGAAAAAATTAATGTGCTTGTAGCGAATGTATGGATGGGATTTTGCCCTGCAGGACAGCAAACAGTTTGTCGACTGTACCTGATGAGGCTGAGAAAGTCTCCTGTGTTCTGGAAAAACCCAGTACATATGTCACTTATGGGAGAAACTGAGTTTGAACCTCATTTGCAGTAATTAAGAGTGGTGAGAAACTTAAAACACGAGCTATTAGTTATTTTAACTGTCAAAATCAAGTTTTTATTATTTTTTTTCAGGGGGCAAGAGTCCAGAATTTACATTTTGTTCAGTAGCAAGAATACTTGCCACTGATAAATTCACTAGGTTTTTCCAGATCTCAGGAGAAGTGAAAAAATCCAGACGGCTAGCTTTACAGGTTTTGAACAGCACAAAGTGAATGCATACAGACAAAGAGCCCTATGGATTCTGATCTAACCATTCTTATCACATGACACTGATCAGATTTTGTTTCCAATTTAGTACTATATGGAGGTGGTTTAGTTCTGATTTGAAGACCGGATTTATTAGTCAGATATCTGTGTCCACACAGCTCTGTAAATATCAGATCTACTTCACATTAAGGCAAAAAAAAAAAAAAAAAAACCCGATTTGAGTCACTTCATCTTGGTGATGTGAACAATGCGAACTTAAGCATATACACCATTCCCATAGTTCCCACTCCTCACTAAGAAAGACGACCCATGAACCCCTTGGGAGGCAGGCTCGGGGACACCGTTTGAAAAGCAGGTTGCCCTAGTCGACTGCAACCCTCCGGGGGTCAATAGCCACAATCAAAATGATCTGCACTCTCGACCCAATATGTGAGCCCACCCAGGAACAATGTCTTTTGTGGCTCAAACAGCTGACTCATAAAGTGACTCTTCAGAAGACATCTGGGCTTAGACAAATGATTATAAAACATAAGAATATACCCTTTAGATAAATGTCAGCAATGAAGAGGGCTGCAATTTAAAATGTGACAATAACTCAGTCACATGTATCCACAATATGTGTGGAACACCCGGTACTGATTAATTTGACAGATTAAGCTAATTAAGCCAACTCTGTACCCCCCAAGTGCCACTGCAAATCAATTAAGACAAAATTAACTATTTACACCGGTAATTACCCGATGCATCGAAAGGTATTCCAGGGACATGCATTAAATATCAATTTCTCTCCTGGATGTCCTCAATTTGGATATATCACATAAAGTAGATTAAACATAATTGATAAAATAATTAGCCAGAATTTAATGACTCAATTATTAAAATGAATATCCCCTGGGGTTTGTACTTTATTAATTTAACGTGGGGAATTTTTAATTCTGCCGTACAACCATTCCAACTCCCCATTGCTCATCTCTGCTCTGTCGCTCCTTGTTTTGACTGCCTTTTCAATTTCGGTTGAGCAAATTTCTGTCGTAATTTATACAGCACCTGCATTATTGTTCATATTTCTACAAGTCCCAGAAAATTAAATATAATACCTCTAACAAATGCCCTAGCTGCCTCCATTTATTAAAAAAGACATTATTTACAGAGGTGGAGGGTCCAGTAGTCATTAACTGAAAGTTCTGGTAGGCCATTACTAGGCTGCTACATTGCAGGCTGTTCTACTGCGAAGGCACCTTCGTATACAGCTGAGAAGAAAAGCCTTCATCTTGCCTGATATCAGTTGGGTTAGTCAGCTCGGTTATTTCCATGTTGGCAATTCCATCTGATATCAGCCAAGATGAAGGCAGCTTTTCTCAGCTGTATTCGTAGGCTACAGCCAACACTTTGAGAAATGGCCCTAGTGTGCCTCTTCCACCATGAAACTCAGCCAGCTTACTCCACTAATTAGCTGTACCTCCTGACTGGTGACCTGAGCTGATTATAAAATCCTGGTAATTTTGAGAAAACACTCTCCTGAATATTTGCTCAACCTGGAAGTTATATCCCTATAATTTGTATTCATTTGAGACAAAGATTTAGTGAGTATAAACATGAACACGTTTCAATGTTTTTCCTTTTCAACAGTTCAACAAGTTTGGCACAGAACTCTTTGACGTGATTTATTACATTTTGCTTGCAGATAATTAGAATAAATCACTTCAACTTGTACAGGTGTCAAGAGCTGCAGTGCTTCATAAGTATTTGTTGTTATCCTGACATGTAATGCTGTAAAAATTATTTTCCGGTCAACTGGCAAGACAACCGGCAGCTGGCAAAAACAAAAGCTTTTTTGCTCCGATTAAAAATTTCCATCTAAAAAAAAACTACACCACAACTTTGCAGCCACCAGCGGTTGCACAGGATTGAGGAGTGTCCTCATGGAAAGGATCACCTGTAAACAGAATATATGTGGCAGCAGCTCCTTCTGCTAGAATCTGTAACAATGAAAGTAAAGGCACCAGGTTTGGGTCTGGAGTCCAGGCTGAGGTTTATCTCTGTATAGTTTGCATGTCATCCCTGCATTAGTGTGGGTTTTCTCCCTGTACTGCAGTTTCCTACCATGGAGGTAGAGTTGCTTGACAGGAAACCGCAGAGTCGCTGGTTCAATCTCCCAATGGGGTTTTGGATTTTGGCTCTATCTGAAGAGGTGAAGTCGAGAAGAACTCTGCTGTTGGCCCTTGAGCAAGGCCCTTAACCACAAAATTGCTCCTGGGTCTTCACCCCTCTGTCCCTCTGTCCTTCCTGACTTGCAACTCTTCTATCAGGAATTTCTCCCAGGGCATCCTTGAAAAGGAGAAACATGTTCCCAATCGACCTTCCCTGGTTAAATAAAGGTTCGGGAAAAATAAATCCAAAGACATGCATGCCAGGCTGACAGGAGAGACTGTAAATTGCCCACAGGTATGAGTGTCTGATTGAGTGGTGTGTGTGATCGCTGCTACGAATTACGCAGCTCTTGCCCACTGGATGCTGGAATTGGCTCCAGTGACCCAGAGCAGAAAAAAAGAGGGTTATTGGATGGCAGGACAGGTGCTTTGCCTCTCACAAACATTATCAGAAGCTTTGGAAATCTTTGGAAATTTTATGTAGAGTTCCAGAGTTAACTGGATTACTTATCTTCGGGTCCTTTTAAATATGTCGAGGATTATTCATTTATTTCACATTGTTAAAGAGACAGAGCTAGTTAGGCCTATCTGAAAAATGTGCAATCCACACTGATATGAAGAGATTTCTGAAAAGACGTGACCTTTGCGGGATTTGGAATAAATCACCAGTTTAAAGGCAATCAGTTTGCATCAGATTAGTTGTAATCCATTCATTTTGATAATAAGAAAATTCATCTTATACAGGTGGCTCAAAAAACAGATCACTTGAACAGTTCAGTTATTATCTTTTATTATCTGTTGAGTACATTCTACACAACAATCACAAATTGACAATACCCATTCTACTGGTTTCTCTGCTGCACAGAGAGAAAGCACGTTTGAGAGAGAGAGAGAGAGAGAGAGTGTGTGTGTGTGTGTGTGTGTGTGTACGAGTGTGCTGTATGATAAGGATGCGTGTGTGTGCTGTTATGGCCCCAATTTGTTATTACATTACAACACAGCAACAGCAAGGGATGACAGACACAGTTTTAAAAACTTAACCACATTTAATTAACAAAGACAATAACAAATAACTACTCCACTATCTACAACTAAATGACCAAGATTGATAACAAAAAAACAGAAATATTTACAGTCCCTTTGGTGGGTTTCCTGGTGATGTGCTGGGTGAGGAAAAAGGCTCAAACATAGGCAAAAATCCACAAAAGAAACTTCACAGGTCTTGAACAGAAATGACAGGTCTGGTCACATGTATCCTTCTCCTTGCAATTTCTCCTACTACTAGAGGTCACATTTAGACCTCTTTTTTTTTATTTTCGGGGACTTGCCCCAGACATGTCCAGGACATGTCTAAACATAGCTCCAGTCTGAGCTGAATTAAAAAAACGGTAAATACTGCCATCCAGTGGCACATATTCACATTCCACCTCCATTCCAAAAGGGAAAAATTTTGACTCATAAAGGCAAAATTTTTCTTTTCAATACAAAATGGTTAAGTGAAAACTTGTCTATATATACATATCATACAATATTCAAATAAACACATGATATATATATACATATTCAAACACGGGATAAGCAATCAGCAATTACATTGTCTGTACCCTTCACATGCTTAATTTCCAAGTCAAACTCCTGTAAAATCAAACTCCAATTCAACAATCTCCGATTCTTGTTTTTCATCTTACTCAAAAACATTAACGGATTGTGGTCAGTGTACACAATCATTGGCTTTTGCCCTGTACAAACATAAACCTCAAAGTATTGTAAAGAAAGGACCAGAGCCAACAGTTCCTTCTCTATTGTGGAATAGTTCCTTTGGTGGCGATTGAACTTCCTGGAGAAGTATGCCACGGGATGCTCAATGTCATCAGAGTCACTTCTCTGTAGGAGCACAGATCCACAAGCTTGGTCGCTAGCATCGACCACGATGGAGAACGGTTTGTTGAAGTCAGGAGATTTGAGCACGGGGAAGTGACACAGCAGAGACTTCAGGCAATCGAAGGCTCTCTGGCATGCATCATCCCAAGTGAACTTTACGCCTTTCTTCAGTTGGTTAGTTAGACTGAGAGCAATCTCAGCAAAGTTCTTGCAGAACTTGCGGTAGTACCCGATCATTCCAAGGAAGCGGCGCAAAGCTTTTTTGTTGTCAGGAACTGGAAAGTCCATGATGGCTTGGACTTTAGCATTTATGGGTGCCACCTTACCCTGGCCTATGATGTAGCCAAGATAGGTGACAGTAGCACAACCAAAGTCACTCTTGTTCAGGTTAACAGTCAGGTTAGCCTGGGTCAGGCGCTGGAACAACGTCTCTACATCTTTCAGATGTTCTTCCCAGGAGTCACTCCATGTGATCAGGTCGTCGATGTACGCACCCGTGTGTGGCGATTGTAGACTGTATCATCCTTTGGAACGTGGCTGGGGCATTTTTCATGCCAAAGGGTAGGACTTCATACTGGTACAATCCAGATGGTGTGGCAAAAGCAGAGATGCTCTTGGACCTCTCAGTTAAAGGCACACACCAATAACCCTTCAATAAATCAATCTTGGTCAGAAACTTTGCTTGCCCTACTCTATCGATACAATCATCAATCCTAGGTATTGGAAACACATCAGTTCTAGTTACAGCATTGACTTTGCGATAATCTGTACAGAATCTAGTACTTCCATCAGGTTTTAGAACGAGCACACAGGGTGAACTCCAATCTGAGTTGGAGGGTCTGATAATATCATGTTTTAACATGTACTCAACCTCTTTCTCAGCAATCTTTCTCTTTTCAGGATTCATCCGGTATGGATGCTGTTTTATTGGTTTGGCATCACCAACATCTACATCATGAGAGGCTATAGTAACTCTCTTTGGAACATCAGGAAACAAATCCTCATATTTCTTGATCAACCTTTCAAACTGATCTCACTGTGAGGGTTCTAAGTGCTGGGGTTTCACATCAAGATTTTGCAACACTTCAGTGTTTGACAATTACATGAAAGAACTTCAGCTTTAATTCTTGGTTCATCATCTTGAAACTCCCCCTCATCTTCACACGGTTTGACCATAGGAGAACCTGAAGTGACAGCTGCAACCCTAGCATTTCTGTCATGATAAGGCTTTAGCATGTTAATATGACACAATTGTTTTGGTTTTCTCCTATCTTGAGTCTTCACAATGTAATTGAGATCATTGAGTTTTGTCAGAATTTCATAAGGACCATGAAATCTAGCCTGCAATGGATTGGACTGCAAGGGAAACAACACAAGGACCTTGTCTCCTGGTTTAAACTCACGGCTTCTAGCCTTATGATCATACCAAGTTTTCATTTTTCCCTGACTTGATTTCAAGTTCTCTTTGGCTAGGTCACAAGCTGCACGCAATCTTTCCTTGAACTTGCTAACATAGTCTAACAGACTGATGTACGGCTCTTCCTCTTGCCATTGTTCACTCAATAATAGCAAAGGTCCTCTCACTTCATGACCAAACACTAGCTCAAATGGACTAAATGCAGTAGACTCCTGCACTGCTTCTCTAGCTGCAAACAACAGCAAATGAACACCTTCATCCCAGTCTTTCTCATGGTCATAACAATAAGTCCTCATCATTGTCTTGAGAGTGGAATGAAACCGCTCTAAAGCACCCTGACTCTCTGGATGATAGGCACGAGAAAGAATCTGCTTTGCACCTTGTTCATACACAACCTGCTGAAACAATCCTGAAGTGAAATTGCTACCTTAGTCTGACTGAATTTCCCTGGGAAGGCCAAACAACGTGAAGAACTTTATCAAAGCCTTTGAGATTGCAGTTGCCTTGATGTTACGTAGAGGTATGGCTTCAGGGAATCTGGTAGATGCACACATGATTGTCAACAAGTACTGATTTCCAGATCTAGTCTTGGGTAATGGACCAACACAATCAACAATGACCCAAGGGAATGGCTCCCCAAATGCTGGGATAGGCTGCAATGGAGCTACAGGTGAGTCTAACTGGTGTTTTCCAACTACCTGACAAGTGTGACAGGTTTTGCAAAAGTTGGAAACGTCTTTCCGAAGCCCAGGCCAAAAGAAGTGTTTCATGATCTTATCAACAGTCTTGTTAACACCAAGATGACCTCCTAAAGGTAAACTATGAGCCATTGTTAAGATCTCATTCCTGTAGACCTTCGGAACAATAATTTGCCTGACCACTGCCCAATCTGCATTGGCAGGGATATCAGGAGGGCGCCACTTCCGCATCAACACACCATCCTTGAGATAATACCCAACTGGAACTGCGTCTATTTCTTTATTAGGAAGGGCTCTCCTCCTTAGTGCACAAATTTCAGGATCATTAGTTTGCTCCTCAATCAACCGCTTTCTGGACAGAGACAAGTCTCCAGACACATCAGAATCACCAAACCTATCTGGCTGGCTGAACAATGAACTGATAAAAGTGTCTGATAAGCTCTCAAATGGAGAAACCATAGCAGGCCAATCAGAGTCATGAGGCGAACCACCTGAGTCCTGACTATTTAATGTACTGGACGGTACCACATCATCTTCTTCTTTAGCCTTCTTGGCCATAGCACGAGTCACTGCGCAAGAAGGATACAGAGATGGGTCCTCATCCCCATCTTCAGCGCACGGCTGTGAAGTAAGATGTACAGGGGGAACTATTTTGCCCCCAGCCAGGTCATTGCCTAGCAACAGAGAAATACCCTTTATAGGTAGACTTGACATAAGTCCCACCTTTACCTGTCCTGTAACTAAATCTGACTTCAAGAATATAGAGCGCAGGGGTACAGATACAGTCAATACCTTGTACAAGTATGAAATCCTCATCACGTAACAATCCAAGGAGTCCATCAACAAAAGTGATTGAGAAGCTCCGGTATCCCTTAGGATATATATGGGGACAGGAGTAGTATGCTCATTCAGAGCCACAAATCCCTCTGACACAAATGGAAGAAATTCCTCCCTCACAAAGTCAGCTGTATTAGGCTTTTTAGCCCCACAAGAAGCAGGCAATTTAGCAGATCGGTTATCTACTACAGGGGTTTCTAACCTTGTTTTCACAAAGGAATTTGGTTTGGTATCCTTTTCTTTTTCTTTCTTAGCTTTAAGGAACCAACAGTTAGTTGTAATATGACCAGATTTCTTGCAATAACTGCAAACTAGACCACTTTTGTCACTGTCAGCTTTCACACTTTGATCAGACCTGTTACTGGATTTCTGAGCACCATCACCAGATTTGTCTTTGTCTTTGGGTGAGGAATCTTGGGTATCACCATAACCCTTTTTCTGAAATTGGGACCATCTATTATTACTGCTAGACTGAAATTTGGACTTATGTGTGAGAACATATTCATCTGCAAATTTGGCAGCTGATTGCAAATTCAGTGCTTGCTTCTCATTAAGGTAGGTCTTAACATCATCTTTAACACAGTTCTTGAATTCTTCAACTAACACCATCTCTTTTAGTGAGTTGAAATCATCCTTGACCTCCATAGAAGTAGACCAGCGCTCATAGCAAACCTTCTTCTCATTAGCAAATTCCACTTAAGTCTGATTTTCAGATTTCTTCAAACCTCTGAATTTCTGTCGGTAAGCCTCTGGAACCAACTCATAAGCTCTCAAAATAACCTTATTGACAACCTCATAATCAGAGGAATCATCGGCAGACAAAGCCGAATTGGCTTGTTGAGCTTTACCCTTTAGGACAGTTTGCAACATCAGAGGCCAGTGTTCCTTTGGCCACTGGCAACTCTTTGCTACCTTTTCAAAACACTGGAAATAGTTGTCAATGTCCTTTTTCCGAAAATGGAGGCACCAGTTTTACCTCCTGACTGGCACAAAATTTATTTTTAGTTTCAATTTTAATTTTTAGTTGCTCCATTTGGAGTCTTTCTTCTCTAACGAATTTCTCTAATTCAAAATCTCTCTGTCTCTGTCTCTCTCTTTCTGCTCTTTCCTCTTTCTCTCTCTCAAAATATCTTTGTTTTTCTTTTTCTTCCCTCTCAAATTCTCTTTGTTTTTCTTTTTCCTCCCTTTCTTTCTCTTTTTCCTCCCTTTCAATCTCTAGCATTTTTAGTTTAAGTTCCATTTCTATATTTGGATTTTCCACTGGAAACTGTTCCAGATCTCCTGGTGCAAACACATTTTCATCAATGTAATATTCAACTATCTCTCTAGCCAGTCTTGCTTTTCGCATGGCTGATTTTACCTCTGTCAGCTCCAACTGTCTGCAAATTTCTAGCAGTTCTGTCTTTTTAAAAGACTTCAAAACCCCTCCGGTTGGTGATGCCAAGAAATCATCCATTGCTGTTGTCAATATATATGTATTCAATTAAAAAAATAAATTTTACAATTTGAAATGTTAGATTTTCAATAAATTACTCACAAAATGGTCTGCGCCGGACTTGAGCCCCCAATTTGTTATGGCCCCAATTTGTTATTACATTACAACACAGCAACAGCAAGGGATGACAGACACAGTTTTAAAAACTTAACCACATTTAATTAACAAAGACAATAACAAATAACTACTCCACTATCTACAACTAAATGACCAAGATTGATAACAAAAAAACAGAAATATTTACAGTCCCTTTGGTGGGTTTCCTGGTGATGTGCTGGGTGAGGAAAAAGGCTCAAACATAGGCAAAAATCCACAAAAGAAACTTCACAGGTCTTGAACAGAAACGACAGGTCTGGTCACATGTATCCTTCTCCTTGCAATTTCTCCTACTACTTTACTGTCTCAATTCGTTTCCTTATATACTCTTTTGCAGACCCCACCCACATTTAGACCTCTTTTTTTTTTATTTTCGGGGACTTGCCCCAGACATGTCCAGGACATGTCTAAACATAGCTCCAGTCTGAGCTGAATAAAAAAAACGGTAAATACTGCCATCCAGTGGCACATATTCACATTACAGTGCATACAATTGAGTGTGTGCCTGCTCAAAGAGAAGAATGATTGCGGGTGTGGGTGAGGGTGTGCATGTATGTGTGAGTGTATTCGCTCAGAGATAAAGATGAAGGATCGTGTTTGTTTGTGTGTGTTTGTGCTCTAAGGATAAACAGTGGCGTAGCCAGTGAGGGTGCTAAGACACGTCCCCTTTTCACTGCAATTAGTAGTTCTCAATCATTTTCCTTTATTGACGCATTTTTCCAATTATCGTAATTGGCAACTGAAGACGCGGTTTCTCTCCATATGCGATCTAACAGCGATTAAATCTTGGGCTAAATTCAGTACAGTTGTGGTACAAGAAAAGAGAATTGAGTTGCACAAAACTTTAGTTTAACCTCTTAAGCTCCACCCTCTTTTTTAGGTTTCTGTTTGAAAATGACATACCCAAAATGAATAGAGTATATCTCTGTTTGTGTAGCATGAAGTTTCAGAGAGGGAGACATGGAAATGTGGAGAGAGGGTTGATTTTCTGACGCTACTCGGATTTTGATATTTGAACATAAATATGCTTGGCGTTTGAGTTGTGCTTGGTGTATGTAAAAATGACTTATATGTGCTTGTAGCAGAGGCTTTCCTGTGTCATTTGATGTGTAATATGACTATATTGCTACTAAATTAGCGCGGCGTTGTAGGTATTCTGCTGCGGTGAGTCTCAGGGTTAAGAGGTTAAAACAATTTTTAGTCCTGAACTGCTCTTAGTCGGTGAGACGGATGAATGATTGTCGTCTTACCTAATCGGGGAGAACAAGCAGCACCTGTATAGTGTGGAGCGCTCTCGGAGTGAACCTTCTGTTAATTATGAAAATGACTGAGAACAGGTCAGGACCAGCGAAATTTGTTCAGCGTTTTGGTAAACTGGCAGAAGTTTGAAGCAAGGCCTGTCGATATCATTGTAAAGATTTCTTTTATGGTCTCATCCAGTTGGTTTTTTATTCTTAATGACTTTTCTAATTCACAGTAGCATTAACTCCAGCACACAAACAGTTTGCTTGTATTTACAGAAAGAACACTACTTAAAATTGAGAGAAATATTGAGTTGGCTTTTTTCATATACATGTATTTTTTATTTCCTTGATCTGATTCTTATTTAACATAAAGACAAATGTCATTATCAACAAATTTTTGAAGGGTTTCTGTATCCACAATTTTTGTTATTAATATTTCACAAGGGAAAAACGATTGGAGTACCATATTACAAGCATTTTGAATGGCTTATTTTGCATAATGCCATTACGTCATGGAACACAAACTATGAATGAGTGAGCAGACGTTGCTGTGATTCAACCCAAAATGTAAAAATAACGTAAAATGTAACAAACAAAAATTTCTAACATCCCAAAAGTACTTATATCTGGTAACATCTACCCATCTGTACATAGACTGTATTAAAAGATGGATGCAGCACCTGGGTCTGAAAAGTGAGGCTAATGCGGAAATCTCAAAAAATTGCATTCTATTTAATGGCCGGCAGATGGTGACATCAGTGGTTCAATGCTATCGAAATCTAAGAAAATTACCCACCTAATTCATTGTTTCAATAATAATTTTCCACATTATTTTATGATATCTATCACAAGTTTAAAGTCTCTTTCGATATATCATGGAGTTCATTTTTGTAAATTATGGTCCCAAATAGACTAGAATAAAGGATAAGCCAGATATGCTTTAGGGCTGTAGCTATCCTCTGGTCCTCCTCAGATACGGTCAGATCCACCAGTAGATCCATCCCTTGCTCCTCCCTGGATCTTCAATTCATGCTATTGTTCAATAGGAATCACATTCGGTTTCAAAGTGACAAAATGGCGCTGTTCAAATTGCCAAAATTGAGGCGTCCTAAATGGTGTATTGAAACCAATGGGTGACATCACGGTTGCTTCGTCCATGTCTAATACAGTCTATGCCTCAGAATCCAAAACAACCATCAATCGAGCCTACTATCCTGGTCGTATACTCAGTACATTTAAGAAACTGGACATGCGATTCTGTCAGACAAACAGGAACATGAAGCTACGTCACACGCCAAAGAAACGCCCTAGTAACTATTGTCTGGGGGAAGCTGTAGGTCTTGTTCTGAGTGACATAAATTGCACTGTTTCTAATTTAAAGAGATATTCAGGGATTAGACTGCAATCTTTAATGCGTAGTGTTTAATACTCACAATGTTTCACCATTAGGCGAACTGATTTAGTCAATGAAGCTACCGTAAGATTGTTCTGGAGATGAACAACTTACCTTCTTTGAAATGGATTGGGAAAGAGTTCCATATCCAACCCCCACTTTTACAGCTCTTATTTGCCAGAACAATTTTAAAAAGGGGCAGAAATATATTTTAGGGGGTTTCATTAGTGAGAAGGAGGTTTAGAATGTAATATTTAATATCGCAAATCCACATGCAGCGCATGCATGTGTCATCAGTAATATGGTTGTCACCGTTATTTGTTACTGAAACTTATGGCAGCAGTAATCAACTCAGAAATTCATTTCATGTGTTACAACCACATTTCTCAGAAGTTAATATACTAATTGAAGCATATATACACTATACTTACACCTGGCTTGAATCAAAATGTTTCTTTTATCATGTGGTCGAAAAAATGGAAACATTGGTATTGACGCTGACTTCATGGCTGAAATCAAAATAAATTGTTTATTTCACAATTTCTCTGAACAAATATAATGAGATTGCAAATGGTACATTTTACGTTGTGACAACAAATGCAACGTGAAAAATTTTGAATTCAACGCAAAATGTGACATTGTTACATTTTGCATGATTGTTACATTTTGGGTTGTACCATTGCTGTGTGAGCAACCAAACCACATCAGACGTCTACAAGAAGCTAACTGTGAATGTACATACACTTCCCCATTTGGGGCGTTTGCATTGTTAAATGCAAACAAAACAGAATGCAATGATTTCTAAATCCATTAAAACCCTACATTTACTTAAAAATCTGGAAAAGATAACTCATCAAATGTTGACACTGATCAGTTTTATTGTTATTTGAAAAATATCAGCTCATTTTGAATTTAATGACAGCAACGCATTTAAGTTGGGAAGGGAGAATAAAAGACTGTCAAAGTTGGAGTGATGCTAAAAAAAAGACAACTGGCAGAACATCTCACAGCTAATTAGATTATTGAGCAGCAGGTGAAGTAACATGATTGGTCCAAAATCCAATTCTGAATGGCTGTGATTTTTAGGTCATTAGTCGTCACTTCATTAAAAACTGACAGGATTCTGTAGTGGCAATCACTGCATGAACTCCAGAAAACATCAGTAGACACAGTGTCCCACTGCATCCACAAATGCAAGTTATAACTGCCATGTGGAAAATAAACCATAAATAAACAATTCAAGAGCCAGCATCCATGATAGTATGGGGGTGCATTAGTACACGTGGCGCGGGTAACTTGCGCATCCATGAAGAGACCATTAATGGTGAATGATATGCACAGGTTTTGGTGCAACATTTCCTGCAATTCAGATGCCTTTTTTAAGGGAAGGCCATGCTCATTTCAGCAACACTAGGCCAGACATCACAGGCTACTCTGCACGTATTACAACAACATGCCTGTGTAGTGAAAGGGTCTGGGTGCTTAAGTGGCCAGCCTGACAATATTTGGCACATTATGAAAGGAAAAATGACAAAGGAGGCTGCAAAGTATTGAGCAGCTGAATTCAACATAAAGCAAGACTGGGAAAACATTTTGCTTTCAAAACAACAACAGTTGGTCGCCTTAGTTCCCAAACGCTTAGAGTGTTGATTGAAGATGAGGTGATGCAACACAGTGGTAAACGTGCTCTTGTGCCAACTTTTTTGAAATGTATTGCTGGCATCAAATTACAGTGAGCTGATTTTTTCCAAAAACCAATAAAATGTCTCACTTTCAACATCTGATATATTGTCTTAGTACTATTTTCAAATAAATATAAAGTTCAAATGATTTGAAAATCATCGCATTCTGTTTTTATTTACATGTTACACAGTATCTGAACTTTTTTTTTGCAAATGTAGTTGTATTATTCAAGTGATTTCAGGTTAATTTTGTCCTATTCTCCCTACATACAAGTCTTAACGTGTGCAACAATTCAGAGGCTTTTTGTTGCATTTTACGTTTCTCACTATTAGGGACAAGGTGCTGCTACTTGTAGACCAGTCTTGTACCTGCACCTTCCTCTTGGCCAGCCATGCCTATGTAATGCATGCAGAGTGCAGTTTTGCATCATCTTGTTGAAATATTCATGGGCAACCCTGAAAAAGCACTGAAGAAAGAATACTCTAAAATCTCAGTGTACCTTTCAGCATTTATGTTGCCCTCACAGAAGAGCAAGCTGGCCTTGACAAGGGCACTTATACACTTATAACACCATGCGCAGCCATTTTGGCAATTTGGTAGAGGGACGTGCGCCGAGATGAGTGTGGCGGCATAGTAGGGGGAGGTGTCACATATTCATCACGACAAAGTGACAATTTCGTGGATAAAGTCTCCGCTGAAAGTGCACAGAGAGCTCGTTAGCTCCAACTTGGTTTACTGTCTGTGCAGTGGTAATTTGGCTGACCGGCGCACAGTGTGCTGACATCACCGAAACCTCACAGGCAGGTTTCCAGAATGTCAGGCTCATTTCAATGCAATAAATAATTACAGCAACCACTATTGAATGTTAATATCTGATTCAGCACACAAATTATGGTATCTATATCGATTGTCCTGATGTCAGATCAAAGTTGGCACGCGTAATGGAAACTCGACCTAACAGCCCTTAGAGTGTCAGTGCATTCTCTGCAGCATGTTGCGTGCTACACAACATAGCTGTATGCCATTAATGTCACTTTGACCTCATGCAGGAGACATTACAGGACTTGAGACATAGAGAGGCTGAACTGCATGTGCCATAGGAGCAGGGAGAGCAGCAGCGCTCACGGGAGAGGAGAGACCACCTGGCTGCACAGCTCTGTCCTTAACACTAGAACCGAGGCACTGATGTTAGTAATGCATGGTATTTCTTGTCAGTAAAAGATATGAGTCCATCCATCCACAAATTTTTCTAAATATGTGTTTTCTATGTTATATCAAAGTTTTGAACTTCTGTTATAAAACTTAAGTTGAGTATCGATATTAAATTACTTTGAGAGCCGCAGCTGCTTTTTTTGCGGCAGTGGCTTTGACCGCAAATAACCCTGTCTGCAACATACGAGAGAGAGAGCGAGAGAGATGTGTGTGCATGTGGGCAGATGAGTGCGTGTGTAGGCTATGTGGGTATGTGTCCTTCAGCTGCTTTCACACCAGACGTGAAACTAATTTTCACACGACTGATTACATTCAAATAAATGCTTTGCATTGACTCTGAATGTAATCTGCCGTGCGAAAAAATAGTTTAGCGTCCAGTGTAAGTGCAAGCAGCTTAATACTCTCATTGTCACATAGGTTTTATCGTTTTTAGTGGGGGAAAGGAATACAGCCTGATTGCAATGATCTCGTACTGAGTTAAGATCACATATTGAAAATAAATGTGTAACGTATCTTGCATTGTTGTCTATGCATGTTAATCCCAAAATTTTAAGCAGCAACAGGGTGTAATAATAGGAACACGCTATCCATCGTTTCTCTTCCCAATGATGCAGGCAGAGGAAATAAATGAGCAACCGTCGTCTTTCATTCCAACTTCATAAGTTTGAATGATCTGACGTAGTTTCGTTTTGAAATTCAATTCAAGTTCGCTCATGGTAATAATTCGCGAATGCCCTAGCTAGCTAGCTAACTCATATTTGTAATGCTTAATATTGACTTAAGCGGTGCAGAAAACATGCCTGAAGCGGCAAAGTAAAATGCAACATTAGCACATCATGCAGATATAGGACAGAGGCTTCTTTATTCCAACATCTGGAATTTGACTCGGCTGTGTTAAACCCATTCAAGCCTTCTCTCCTCCTTCTCTTCCACTTGCAAAATATGCCTGGATAAACCCTGTTGGCACGGCGCTCCCCCCATTCACAGCGCCTGCGCCGCACCTGCTCCTGTTCAACGAATTTAGAGTCCATTGATTCCTCCACTCACATTACACATATCCATTGTATGATAGTTCATGCCTGTGATGCCTGTGAGCCCAGAAAAAGTCAATGGAACTTCTGGACACTGATAGCATAAGGCTTACTTTCTGCACAGTAAAGTTTCAACCAGCATTTGTGGATTACAATTCTAAAAACCCAAAATACTCTGAAAGCCCATACCAAAGTGGGGTGAACACTGCCTAATACACAATTATAAGCCTGCATTAGAAAGTATTGTACTATAAATATGCATACATCATATCACGTAAATGTTGTTTACCATTTAGGATATATGGTGCTTCCTTCAAGCTCAGTTTGATACATAATTCTTAAAACTATTTAGTACGGCAAAATAAAAACCATTTATCAGGGCAAAATATATTGGTCACACTGAAATGACACATCCTTATTCTGCATGTGATGCCAGATGTGATATAACTGACAATTTCACTTAGCTAATGGCTAAATGCTATAAAGTGTTGCACTGTCAGCTAAGGGACATTATCATTGTCAAATCTGGCATCACATGCTGAATAAGGATGTTATTTTACCCTTTACAAAGCTTGACATATGCTTATGTATGATTTATGAAGACATTAAGTTTTATTTATGAAGGCATTATACATGTTGTATAAACCCTTCATGAGCAAAACTTAATCTAAAGTGTGACCAATATATTGACAGCATGATGGTTTTCAAAGCCATGATTGTCGAATTTTCTGAGGTGAAAACAACAGAAGCATTTGTAATGGCAGCATGGCAATTGCACACCTGCTATTCATTGGTAGACAATATTGTTACCCCTGGATGAACATTATTTTGTTGACCCCAGAACAGCACTTATCAATTTTTTCTTGTATGGAATCAATGGCACCCTTACGCCTGGTAGTAAAATGAGTTTTTTGTGATCAGATTGCAATCAGATAACATTTGATCACATGCATTTACATCTGGTATTAACATGTGTCACTGGCATCCACAATGCAATTCGATCACAGTCCATCCCGCTGACGTCACATCCTTCTTCTCCCCTCCTCTGAAGTGGCGCGCCTCACTTACCGTAAAAACTGGTAAATAACATGTACCATTAATTCAATATTTTTCGTTTAAAAATGCTTATAAACCGGTGCATCGTATACACCAGGGAAATGCTGCAGGAGGTAAAGGGGGATGTTCCAACCTGTACCCAGGAGAGGGCGCTGTGAGGTAGACCTTGCTCGCATGTCCTAGAGTTTGGTATTCAATATCTCTGTTCTCTTTAGAACTGGAAGCTGCTAAGCCCACCGAAACATAGCAAAAACTTTCAGAAAGAGTGATACAGCTGAACAAAAACGTCACGTCGTTGACATTCTGAACAAAATGGAAATCTCCATTTTTTTTAAAACAAATTGAAATAGTCTGGAACAACTTGCTTACGCATTTTTACGAATGAATAGCTACTATAATACAGTCTTTGATATGAAACCCATTTTGTCTGACAGGACACCCCACAAATTAGACTGCGTCTTACATATCAATGCGACTTATCTACTGAGTTTTATTGGATGTGATTTCGCTCACCAGAATCCAACCTTGACCACATTCAGGAGTGGTTTGAAAGATCGATCCGCAATGCGTCTTGATTGCATTTACGCCTGTACTTTCATGTGGTCAAACGCTATACGATTGCAATCCGATCACAAAAAACACATTTAAATAGCAGGTGTAAATGGGGCCAGTGACTTGTTTAATAAACAGTAACACGCTAAACAGATATCAGCCCAACTCTGCTAGCAGCAGCGTAACAAGCTAGTGCCGGTGTGATGCCCTAACCAATGCTGGGTGGAAATGAAGACATGAACAATTCTCTTCACTGTCCGGAATCGGCAAAAAAAGTCCATATTTTTTTAAAAAGTGTCACTGCAGGTCAAGTTATAGTAGCGTTGTGGGTAGAATATTACGAAGTGTATTCAGCTCTTCCTAAGGCTCAGTTTTGTCAATTATTCATTGTATTTTAAATGCATTGCCTGAGTTCCCTGCTGTCTAAAAGTATTTCTTCGTCATAATGAGTATTGTTGTGAGCATTGTATAGTGGTCATTATGGCCCCAACCTTGAGAAAACCTCGGCAATTATGTTTGGATATTTTCTGAGATATGCCTAAGGTAACCAGTTGTTCTACACTAAGCCAAAGTAACATGTTATGTGGATGCTTACAGTATGTACTTCTTCAACAGGTTACTGGAATCTCACAGATAAACTTTGACTTGAGTGGCTTGCAGTTTATGGAGGACAAAAAAACAAAAATGAAGAAATAAATAAACTGACTCCATAAATAAATAAACAGAATAATTTAAAAAATAAAAAAAGAAGTCAAATGCTCAGTTATCAAGTAAATGTGCGGGTCAATTTGAAAATAAATACATGCAAAGAAATAGAATAAATAAATAAAATGTATTCTTTTATTTGTCAAATTAATTATTTTTGAATTAATCTTTTTTTCTGATTTATTTCTCAATGTATTCTTTTCTGATTATATGAATTTCCTATTCAGAGTGACTGGGGAGGTATTAAAAACATTATCAAACCGAGTCATTTATGGAGTCTTATCACATTGTCATACTCAAACAGACAAAGAGTTGAAACTTTATGACGTGAGACTTTTTTTGGTTAAGTCCATTTTTTAATAACTATCATAGCTTTTATCTAATGCCAGTTTAAGGTTTATGTTATTTTTCGAAGAGTTCTCAGATTGTAATGGGCTTCTATGGGGCGGAATGCTCAGAGCTAAATTGGAAGATATATCTAAAACCTTAAGTGCCAGCCCTGAAATTCCACCAAAAAAATCTCCGACAACCTCCTTTAAATTCCTCAATTTCCAGCCTAGTGAAACCAGTGTGACTCTCATAGTGACTCATGGTTTTCTCGTATATGGACATCAAGCACAGAGGGTGCTGAGGAAGTCTCATTAAACTCCATGTTAAACAGCTCAGAAGGTCAGCTTGTCAGATCGTGAAATCATGCAGTTTGTCAGCTGTAGTAAATTTTATTTACTACATTTTTTTATTTTATTTAAAATTTTCTATTATACCACAGCACACAGACACGCACTCAAACACACACACCCACTTGCGCTTACAACTCCTCACACCTCAATGTTAAACTGAGTGTCGAAAGTCAGCTTGTCAGCTGGTGACATCACCGTAGCACACAGACACACACAGCAGTGTCTGTGTGAATCTTAATGATACAACTCTGGGCATCACTACTTGTCATTATAAACTCTGTTACTCCTACAAACACGCACGCACATGACAATTTACAAGGGTGGGTGGTTGCTTGATGTTACACTCAGCCAACACAGCCATAGACACCAAATTTCAGCTAAGCAGGTGTGGGCTTGGTTAGTACTTGTATGGGAGACCACCTGGGAAAACCAAGTTGCTGCTGGAAGAGGTGTTGGTGGGCCGTTAGGTTGCGATCTTCACTCTGGTGGAATAATCCCCAATGCCCCACTGCAGTGACAGAGACACTGTACTGAAGGAGACGCCGTCTTTCGGATGAGACGTTAAACTGAGGTCCTAACTCAATGTGGTCATTAAAGATCCTATGACACTCATCAATAAAAGTAGGGGGTTCCGCAGTGTCATGGCTAAAGTCTCAACCTGGCTCTTTCTACCTGCCACCTAATCATCCCCTGATCTAACTGGCTGTGCAAACTGCCTCAACCCCCAGGGCTCCCCTGAAAAAGAGATTTCAATCTCAACGGGACTTCCCTGGTTAAATTAGGGTTAAATAAATAAAATGTACCCAAACATAATGCACAGGCACAAACATGCATGCAGACCTCTATGATACCACAGCGCAGACACAATTGTGTGCTCTCTCTTTGTCCTGATCAGCTCTGATTAGTTCTCTTCCCACTGCCTGAGGTCTTAATGGAGCTATCAGTGAATCTGGAGCCTGGCCACCATGCAGGGCTCCCTCACATCCACACACTCATGGCAATTTCAGAATTTCTCAGGGAAATTTTCTAGTTTTGATTAGTGCACTAAAAATGCTGATACAAAATTACAGATTGGCTTTTGCCACAGTTGTATCAAGCACAGTCATTGTTGTTCACAGTATGAATGGAGCTGCATGTAAGCAACTGTCGTGCGGTTTATTAAACTGAATTGTTAAAGTAAGTTTTTGAAAATACTTTTGCCCCTGTGAATTTGTAAATAACATGCAGTGGCCTGATAAAAATATCCTCTACTTTCATATATATGTCTCTATCATAGGATAGATATTACCCATAGAATTAAATTTCTTGTACCTTGTTTTCATAGTCTAGGTGGATTTGTTGAAGATGAATTGTTACCTACAAAATTTTCACCGCCGATATTAAGTTTAGTAAAATATAAAGTACACCAATTAACATAATTCACCATCCTCGTTCTCGTTAATCTGCACCTTCAAATGCCAAACTGGGCCAATTAATTTGCAACCCTCATGCCCTTGTCTTAATAAAAAATGTCCCACTCTTCCAAATACAGTAGCCGATGTTTCTGTCTAGCACGGCGCTAATGTCATATCTGCTTTTATCTTGGAGCTTGGGACTTTTGGGAATTTTTATACACTCGGTCAGTGGTTCCCAGACCCGGTGTGAGGGCACTCCTGTGTGTGCTGGTTTTCATGCCAACCACTATGGCAACTGCAAGATTTTAACAAGCTTTTAATTTGTCTTAATTTGGTGCATTTATTTACAGTTATTTATCCTCTGGAGCCGCATTTGGACTGATATCCATACATGCCATGAAGAAAAGAAAAAAAAATCCATATCCACGCTGTGATATATTTGACAGAACTGCATAAAAAGGGACAAAAATTTCCCCATCAAAGCAAAAAATATATAGGTTCCTAATTGGTGAAACTGTGGAAACGTGGTTGAGGAAACTAATAACTTATTAGGCACGAAAATGACAGATTGAAACCTGTTTTGTGTCATGATCATATTAAGTTCAAGCAAATTATTTTAAAACAACTTGAAAAACATGTCTTCAGCAACCTAATTTGGAGCTCATTGATTTTCTCAGTGTCTCATTTGATCTGTATAATAATGTTGTTACTTGAAATTGCTTTTATATGGAAAAATAGTCACAATATGTTCCAGGGTCTTTGATCATTCATGGCACTCATAGATATTTCAGTCAAAACGTGGTTGCAGATGGTAAATAACTGCTTCAAACATAAAATGCACCTAATTATGACAAATTAAGAGCTTATTAAAATCCTACAATTGGAATTGTGGTGGGAACAAGACAAGCATACCCAGGGTCCCCCAGGACTGTGTTCCGCGACTACAGGCCAAGGTTAGGTGTATGTTGGGGATGAATGGTAAATTTTACAGGCTACTTGGACTGAATCTCATTAAAATATAGTAAAGTTATCAAGTTGTAAAGTGCTTATAGGTGCTTATAGGCTAATTGCTCTTGCCAGGATGACTTACATGAATTGCCCCTCGAATCTTGCCATCAACTATGCATCTGCCGTGATTAAAAAGTGCTGCAAACTGAACGAAATAGCCCTTTAAAGAAAGCTTTTGTTGTATATCTAATTAAAGAAATGAATGGTTCAATTGCAGGAGATGCAAACCAGTTAGAAATAGCAATTTCGCAATTCCAATCTAGATAAATCCTTGCACACTGATAGCCATTTTCTTTCTCTTTAATTAGTCAGGGCCAGTTCACAAATAACAATGTAATATGGGCTATATTGCTTGGCAACTATTTTTGAGCTCATATGTCCCTGCAGTGCAAAGATATTCTGGGGAAGGAGAGTAACGTGAGAGCAACACTGAACTGAGGAAGCTGTTCCTTTATCGAGATTCAGTCACTGAATTAGAATTGGCTTGTGACATCTCTAGTTCCTCATACCAATCGAGAAAACCAGTATAATGCAAAAGGAGGCTTTATTTCTGAAGGGGGAAACCCCCCAACAGAGCTGGCAACAGTACAATGTCCGCAAATCAGAGTCCAATGGGCAAAATTCAGTGTCATACACAGGGCACCAATCACAAAACCGTTGTCAGACAAAAAGAGGTTGAAAAACAAGAATGTGGCAAAAGTACAGGGAATAGGCAAAACTCAGTGTCTAGGGGGGTCCAGTCGGAAAGATAAATCACAATGAATCAAGGCGAAAACAAGCTTGGCACAGGAAACAAGGAAGAACGATCTAACAAGGAAGTGAATCAAACAGGCATCTATTATGCATTTCCGGGTGAGCACATGACAAGGGAACACTGGTGCAAACAATGAGCATAATAATCAAGGAGAGACACATAGGGAACAAACTAATTACATGAATTTGGCCGTAGCCAAAACGCTGACAGGGATCACAAGACAAACCTATTGACAGATAACAGCTCCAGTCAAGGAGTACTAAAATGCATAGATTAGAGAAAGAACAGCACAAAGTAATTGTGGAGACCCACAGAAATGCAGCAGAGATAATTAGGGAAAGAAAAGAGGCGGAGACTAGAATAGGGCGACTGCTGAGAGATCGTTAGTCAATTAGTAAGTGCAGCTATACAATCCTGAGTGCTTGTTTGTAAGTTAGTCAAAATATACAATGTTAGTGTTGGTTAGTAATTAGAAAAAAATAGCAAACAGTTAGTATGTGTTAGTAAGATAGCAAAAGTAAGAGGAAGGAAGAACACGAGATAATGAAATAAGATTGAAACCCAGAAACCAATAAATCACCCGAATGAGTGGCACCCTAGACAAGGGACCATGAGCAAATACAACACTCAAGACAAGACGGGGGAGACGAAGTGCAATGCATAGAAAAGGAGACATGGCTATGAATACTATGAACAAACTAAAACATGAAAAATAATAAAACATGAAAATCCAAATTAGCAATACACAATACACAATCCTAAGAATGGTCAGACATGAGCAATGGTCAAGGAATACGCATGGATCAATCTAAACATGGCACAAGGCCAGGCACAGAACTTGAAACATGGGCATGGCAGAAACGGAATCACAACAGTTCCAGTTTTGCATAGCCTTTCCTCATAGTCCTTCATCAAAGTAATGTGCATGTCCAGTTCCAATTCCTCGGACTTGCTCACCCAGCTGTAGCACATGTCCAGTTTCAGTTTTGCAAAGTTCATCTTCGGAGTCAGTCACCAAGATAATGCGCTCGTCCAGCTCCACTTCATTAGAGTCGGTATCTCTGGGTCACAATGGGAAGTTGGCCATGGGTAAATTTAGCACTGACATTAGGAAATTATTTTTTCACCCAGACAGTAATCTCAGTGTGGAATAGCTTGCCTGACCATATTGTTGAGGCAGAAACCTTGTGAATTTTCAAGAACAGGCTTGATTTAGAGCTAGATACCATTGAGTCATTGAGTATCTGAACTAATAGATTCACTATGGTAATAAGAAACTGGAGAGCCTAGTTCTCCTGTGATCTAGAAAAACCTAGTGCATTTGTCACTTTTGGGAGAAACTGAGTTTGACCCTCATTTTTGGTAATAAAGAGTGGTGAAAATCTTAATACAATAGCTGTTAGTATTATTTGAACTATCAAAATCAGGTTTCTATAATTTCATCCAGTGAGAACAAGTCCAGAATCCAAAGGTTTTTGTTCAGCTGCGAGAATCCTTGCTACTGATAAATTCACTAGGTTTTTCCTGAGTACAGGAGAGTTGGGCTGAACGGCCTGTTCTTGCCACTTATGTTATGTCATGTCACGTTATCCAATTTATTCTGCATCTCTAGTGTCATTGCGCAGACTCCTTGTGAGAGCATACAACTAGTTAATGCTGTAGTTAGCTAATGCCTCAGGAACATTTTGGGCTAAAGGGATGAATGTCTGGAGTCATGGCAGTTTCCACAAATGGAAAGTTTGCAACTTTATCTACGGATATCTGAATCAAAGAAACAAATCCTTAAGAGGTGGTGAGTCAGTTCCTCTTGTTTACAAATAGGATTCGTTCAAAAGAACGAATCATTCACTAACGACCAACCACTAATTGATATGATTTGACGAATGGCAGGAAATGTTGGACACTATGAAGATGATGACTTGACTTGTTGAGTATTACAAAATGTCTTCTTTCTCATGTGCATACCAAGTGGATAGTGATTTTGTCAGTGGCCAAATAATGCTTAGGGATTCGGGACTCAAATTTATAACACAATTGTGCAGTGGTGGAGAGGGTTATGAGAATGCAGCTGCATACACTACATATATGGAACTTACACTCTTGTCTGCCAGCTGTTGCTATTGTTTGCAAGCTGCTGTTTGAAAATCAATTGACTATTAGACAGAGTATTTCTAACTTCAAATTAAAAATGAAAAGCAAGCAGAGTCCGCTCTTTCCAATGGTTCTCAAATATGGAAATGTTCGGCTATTGTCTCTTGAAGCACGTGACATCATTTTGTTAAAAAATGCTTGGTTTTCAATCGCTGGCACACAATGAATGTTGTCTATGTATTGCAACATCTTTTATTTTTGATCATCATCTCTTGAAAAACATTGATCAAATGATGGAAAATGATGCCAAAAAGCTATCTGTTATAGAGAGTTGTGATGGACCAAAATAGTTGTCCAGAGGAGATTTACAGTGGAAATTCTTTGGAATGGAGTGATATTTAGTCAGAAGAAGAACAACCTAAGACATCAGCCACTCGCCTATAAAATATTTTGATGAATTTTTTTTGCGTACGGCAGTGCTTTTTCCTGGCCAGTTTGTCCTCATGTGGGAAGGTTGGGAAAGAGGTAATAAACTTTTATCAGCTAGCTCACATTAAGGGGGAGCATACCTATGTTCCCACAGCCATATATTCCCACAGCCATGCAATCGCCAAACCGGAGTTTTCCAAAATTTCCACTTCGGTCAGAGTTTTTAGAAATAATCGTTTTCTTAAGACAAAAAATGGGGTTTTCGTGTAAATGAGAGGGCAAACCACGTGGATGTATCTGCGCTTTCTCTTGGTGTAAACGGGGTCTTAGAAATGTGAGACATGTGGGAACATAGGGCTGACCCACTAATATTAACTGCCTAGCAACAAAAACAATGGCTATTCAAAAGGCTTGAAAGTATCAGGACAAGTTGTCTTATTGTTTCTATGTGTGCTAACATTTGCTATATGTTTACTGACTGGGCGGTCGTTTGTCTCCAGATACTAAGGCAGGTTAGGGTTGCCAGCTTTCCAGTTTGGCTCCTGATATTGAGTCTGAAATTGTCAATCCTAAATACTGCCATCCGCAGTATCAGTGAGCCGGAGAGATGTTAGGTAGTACGAGATGCTTCCTCTGATGCCTGGGTCATACAACTTCTCATAATAGCTCACATCCTCATGTTTCAGTCACCACCTTTACTTCTCAGCACATTCACATAGCAAAAATGCCTGCAGCAACAGCTCTCACAACCCAAACATCTCTGTTCCTGATCCCTCTGATCCCCCATCCTGCTCTGCCATCACATTACAGCCCGTGTAAAGGTGCAACTATCATGGGATGTTTCGGGAGCAAACTAACGTTTGAAATCCCAAGCAGTTGCAAATCCAACCAATGTTACTTCGTATTGCGTTGCACAGGATTTCAGCTTATGATGTCTCTCAAGTCAACTACACGCTAAAGCTGACGCTAGAAAATGGCACACTGCCCCTTTAAACAGCCTTTGGTCACACTTAAGATGAAGTGATGCTCATATAGGCTTTATATAGCATACATAATGCCTTTATAAATGAGACAAAATGTCTTCATAGATCATAAATTAGCAAATGTCATGCTTCGTAAAGGGTGTAATAACACATCCTTAATCAGCATGTGATGCCAGATGTGACAATGACAACGGCCCTCATTTATCAAACTTGCGTAGGATCTGGTGTTGATTCCGGTGTAAATATCAGAGTTCACCAGGTGTCACGTCTGATTAACTAAAAGTGTGTCCGTTGCTGATTTTGCTGTAGAAATGGTGTGGCGTTGTTAAATCTGGAGGCTGAAACCATCGTAATTTACATGACACGCCCCTATAAATCCATGCTCCAGGAGGCATAGTCCTGCCCCCTTTACAACATGGACTCTTGAAAGACAGCAAAGAAGAATGAACTTCACTGAGGAGGAAATATAAATTATCACGTCCGAGGTGGAGAAAAACTAAATTATTTTATTTGGAAGCCTTAAGAGTGGCATAAAGGGAGCCCAGAATGCAGCAGTTTGGAAAACTATTGCTGCGGTGGCAAACACCGTTGGGGTGGAAAACCGGAGTGCAGCAAACGTTTGATTTAAATCATTCAAAAATTGAAGCGACTACTCCCACTTATTTAAGTGCGTCCAAGCACAAAAATTGATTGAAATTTGTGTTAGACACACTTATAAGCGTGGCCGATCCTTGCGGGCGATTAAGCATTCACCCATTTTTTTGGTGTACGTACGTTTGATAAATGAGGGCCATTGTCACATAGCTGACAATGTCACCCTTTATAGCATTTAGCCACTAGCTATGTGGCATTGTCTGTCATGTCATGTCTGGAATCATATGCTGAATAAGTATGTTTTATTTCACCCCTTTCAAAGTATGACATTTGCTTACGTATGGTTTATGAAGACATTATGTCTCATTTATGAAGGCATTATACATGCTTTATAAAGCCTTTATGAGCAATACTTCATCTAAAGTATGACCCGGCCTTTGAATTCCACATAGGCCTTGAGGCGAGTTCAGTACGGTATAATTCTCTTCCACCTTGGTAAAATTCAATCTGTTGCTCCATTCTAGTGTGTTCAATTCATGCAGTTTGATTCAATTAAATTTGAATAAGGACAATTCAAAAAGTAGGTTCAATATGGCACAATTACATTCGGTACAGCTAGTTGTGCAATTACATGGACTTCATTTAAGCTGACATTTTTCAATTCGATGACTTTCATATGCTAAACTTTAGAGGTGCTTCACGGGCATTTCCTTAATCCCAAAGGTGGTCACTATCAGGGTATCACTTGCCACAGCTAGCAGTGTTGCTGGCTAAATGCAGTAGCTGTTGCTAAGCAACAGGTTTTCTCTCATGAAGTGAAGAGGAAAAATGGCGACTGATAAAGCCAAACTGGTGAGGTGATCCAGGGAGCCTCAGCTTCAGTGTTCTAAAGGTGAGTCCATTCCCTCAGTATTACAGCCCAAACAATATTTTTATCCAGGCTGGGCTAGTTCTGGGTCAGAATTCACAGAGAGGTGCTCTAACTAAAGGAAGAAGCCACTGTATTTGTGATGAAGTAGGGTTCTCCTGCATAAGAGGCAAATGCTGGCACCTCGTGGTGTGCGTAGCTCACACAGGGGCCGGCTGCCCCCTCAGACATAACACATATCATGGCAAACTAAAGTGCATGTGACCATAATGTCAAATAGCACAACTCCAGACTGGCCCCCATGCAGAATTACGTCCTGCAAATGGGCACATACATCATCGTAATGCAGCCCATAAAGTAACAATAGACCACTGTAATATGTTTGAAGTAACAATATACCACCATGAAACAGCCGATAAACTTGCAATCATTTACCCTTAAATGTGGAATGTTATGGTGGCATGGCAGGTCTGGGCTTAATAAATAAAAATTTTGCGGTTGACTTCAAACTGGGAATGTTGTTTTCAGTAATGTATATGCAGCTCACAGTGACTGAATTTCTCCCATGGCTTGTGAGTACTAAGTGTGCATGAAAGTGGAGAACTGTATTGCATATGTAGAATCAAAACTTATGAATTGATTCTCTTGCATATGATTACCAAGAATTTAATTCAGGTTTAAGCTTTATTAACCCTTTCAAGGAGTAAAATAACATATATTTCTGATTGTATTGGACTGAGCAGGACATTCTACTGCTGATGTGAATATGCCATCCAGAAGTGGAAAGGCATTGACCCCTAGAATATGACATTAGAAATTGTGGGTTATTAAAAATATTTACTTTGTCCTTAATCTTTTTATATTTTACACTTAAAACTACTTTCAAGGGTCACAGCACTGAAGCTGCTGATGCGAATTCTTTTACTACAGTAATATGCACCACGCAGCAATCTGTTAATCTTCTTAGGATGTTCTGTTGTAATCATTCTGGAGCTGGGTAATCACAACTGCGTGCTCCTGTCTGGATTTACACGCACCCACAATGCTCTGGTGTATGATCCCTCAATCTCATCTGCTCTTGTTACAATATTTGGTCTCAGGATAAATGTGAAAGAACAAGGATCTCAATTATTTAGCATTATCTCATTATCAGGCTTGAGAGCTTTCAGTGTTAGCTCTGCCTTAATTGCGCCTGAGAAATGACACGCTGCTCGTCCTGGTGACCTTCAAGGTAGTTTCTACAGACAACGGGCATCATCAGAGACTCCGAGTAGGTTTATATTCACCCTGCTTTGCCCAGTCCACACTTAGCAATGTCCTTAACTGACTGATGACTGACTGAAATAGTCAAGGGGTTTCATGGGAAACTGGAGACATACAATGTGATGTAATACAACAGTTTCTAAGGTTTTGTGTACTGGCTCATGAGATAGTTAAACAATGTGACTGCAGGACCGCTGTTGTTTACATTTTGCAACACTTAACAGGCTTAGAAAGAGAGAATATCTGGTTATTGTACCATCTGCAGCTGGGAGCTGCATTTGATTGTTTGACAGGTTCTTCCAATGTCATAGCCAGTAAAAATCTGTTATTCTTTACCTCCTTAATTTTGGTTAGGGAATGCACAATACTGAGAAGCGTGCTTGCCACTTATGCAACTCGAGCTACCATTTGCAGATTATTTCATGAGGGATTTCGCTGTTCTCAGAACGGGGCATTATACTGTCCTCTTTGATTGATAACCAGGTTTTTAATATGATCACTTATGAATATGAATACTTAATGGAGACGTGTATTTTTTATGATAATTATGAATTAATTTATGAAGAAGTTTGGATGCCATGGAAAATGCAAACAGCAAAGAAAACATATTTGTTATCACCATTGACCTTTTTGAAATTGAAAACACAGCAAAGGCAATATCCATGTATCCATCATCATTATCATCCTCACGAGGGTCGTGGTCGAGCTGGAGCCTATCCCAGCTGAATATGGGTGAAAGGCAGGGACACACATAGCACAGCTGTCCAATCCATTGCGGAGTCCGCGACCCATTCAGACACCATCCACTCACGCAGTCATACCCTTGGGCAATTTAGACCCTTGGGTCTATTCTCCCATTAGCGCGTAAGTCCTTCTTTACGCGATTCGAGTTAAGCGCTTTTGAGTTACGCATATTCTCCCCTATGCGCTTCGATCACGCCCACAGCGCCTAACTTCAGAATGTAGGTGGCCTTATGCAAGAGGTGTGACTAATCGAAAAAGAGAGGCAGACTCTGTGCCATGCTCATTGATTATGGCTATCAGGAAAACATGGAACAAGGATTTTCTGATTAACCATGAAAATGCAGTTGTGGTCCATGGAAAATGCAAACCAGACTTTAAATTTGAATATCATCAGCCTGCTGATAAAACCTTGCATTTCCAAACTGATAAGAAACAAAAACTTGTATGTCCACTATTCTTACATGCAAAATTAAACATTTTTATTGGAAACTATATTTATCAATTTTAATTTTATATTTATTTTTTTATTTTCCTGTGAAGTTTATCATTTTGAAGATACAAGGTTTTATCAGCAGACCGACCATATGCCGCAGTAATAGTAGGCCTATGTATGTCTGTGCCAATTAGAAAAAGTAATGCAGACATCTACTTTTTATTTCTTACTCTAGCCACCATGGCATTAAAGCTATGCAAACAAACAAATTGCCGCGATAATGAAATAACAAATAAAGAAATCAGCACTTCTCAACCAGCGCAATCAGATCATTGAAAATGTGCCCCTCCTACACCAGCCTGTTTGTTCCGTGGAAGACAGGGAAGAAGACAAATAAAGAGAACATTCTAGTCACATAAAAATGACAATCAAAGACAGTTCATATGATCTCATTTAGAAATTACGCACTTGAAATCTCAAACCACTCCGATGTCAGGTTCGCAACTAAAGGACATGGCAACGCTTTAACAAAGGATCCTTACCTCGCACACAGTCATCCCCCCGCCCCGAAACAGCCTCAGCAATCACACAGTTCCATTTCTGTAGCCTATTATGTCCCATTTGATTTAAGCGACACATTCACTTGAACTTGAGCCTAATATTTTATTATAATCAATTATCCCATTTATTGATAATGATTCTTCCCATGTTGGCTATTCTTTATTGGCTAAAATTGATTAACAAATGGGTAGTGCTATGGTATTGGCCAGGGTAGGGCTCAATCTAGAGTAGCCTATTTAATAATATCTTTATTCACACATTAAAATACACCATATTATCAATGGTTAAAAAAAATTACAAAGACACGAGTTAGTTAATACAGATATCCTCCGTTAGAAAATCAATCTCTTCCCTCGTGAGAAAATCACAACTTTTTAGATTATCACGAACATATAGGGCAGTCGCATTTGTGAATAGAACATGAAGACAATGATGGCGACGTCAAGCCAAAGCCGAAAACTAAATTTCACTGATGTTGATGTTGAATGGCAAGCGAGCACTGAAGGCTGATCCGAGGAATTAAGCTGCGAATCGTTCTGGATGTGGCTTCGGTGGGGAGATATAAGCACAATATCCTCGATTTAAAGCATAGATGGAGAGATCTCCGGGGCGCTAAAAAAGCCAGGCTCTCTGCACACTGGAGAAGTGTGCACGCAACAGATGGTGGGCAACTATCATCCCCTGTGCATTTCACTGCACTGGAGGAGGAGGTGGCATCCTCTCTTTCTGCAGTGGAAGTGCATGGAGAAGAGCTTGAAGCATCAACGAGCTGTGTCAGACACCTTGACACAGATGCATGTGATATGTGCACGACATCACCAGCCACTCTCTGGAAGGACCCAGATGCCAGGACCGACAGCGCAGTTGTGACCTTGATGACCACCTGTTGTGATTCTGCCTTGTTGTGATGTTTATGTTCATGTTCTGTGTCCATGATTTTGTCTTTTATTTATTCCTTTTGGTTATTGTAATACTCAGGTTTTAATTCATTCCATTTCTCAGCTCCATTGCACTTGTCTCCCCTGTCTTGTGATCTAGTTAGTTCAGTCCGTCTTTCCTGTCTGTGTGCCCACTGACTTCAGGTGATTTAAATGAATTCCGGTGTTTAAAATATTCCTTTGATTCTCGTTTACTTTCTTCGTCTTTCTGTTCGGATTATTAACAAGACTAACATTTGTATTTTGTATCATAGTCTACTAAAACAACTAATCCATGTATATAGATTACTAACTTACAAACAAGCACTCTGGTTAAATCTATAAAGTAGCACCGCTACAAATTTAGACTAATTCCCTCTCAGCAATCGCCCTGTTCTAATCTTCGCCTCTTGCTCAGCTCTCCCTGTCCTCTCCTGAGTTTCAGCAAGATCTCTCGCACATGCTTAATTACTTTCCTGTGCTCGTTATCTGTGCACGTAGAACTCCTGGACCGGAGCTGTTTAAAAATCATTGGCTGTTTGTGTGACTCCCATTCGTGTCTTGTCTTTCGCCAAATTTCGTGGTTAGGGCTTCCCTCATGTGATTCTCCCATTGTAATTAGTCTGATTCACTACACCTGATTCCTGTATAGCATATGACTTTCCCTGTGTGTATTTTAGCAGTCTTTTCCGTCATAGCTCTTGTCAGAACATTGATCAATATTTATTTGTGCAGAGCGCCTTGTATGCCATTGAGTATTGTTTCTCTTCTACTGGATTGTCCGACTTTGATTCTTTCCATTGCCCTTTTTGTATTGTTTATGTCTTTCTGGATTTCGACCCCTTTTTGTATGACCACGATTTCTGTGTTTGAATGCTCTGTGTATGACCTTTGGCTTTGTGCATCGACAACAACTTTTTGCCTATTGTTTTTGTACCTTTGCTCACCTGTCTTACTGGTTCTGACCCCTGCCCGTTTGGTCGACTCTGTTTTTGGATTTCGTATTGTGCCATTCCTGTGTTTTTTGGCTTTGACTCGGACCCCATTAAAGGCATTTGTTTTTTGTATTTCTGTCTCTCGCGTGTGGTTCCTGAACGGTACCTCACATCACCGGTATGTTTGGAATTGTTTGCATTGCATTTGTTATTGAACTAATTGGAGAACAGGCTTATGCGTAATATCATATGATGATTTTGTTTGATAATTGTCATGGTTCTGGTTTTAGATCATGTTTTATGTGCTGGTTTTATGTTCATGAGTATTGTCTTTTATTTATTCTTTTTGGTTTTTGTAACATTCAGGTTTTCGGTTCTTTCCATGTTACAGTTCCATTGCACTTGTCTCCCCTATCTTGTGATCTGGTTGGTTCAGTCCGTCTTCCCTGTCTGCGTGCTCACTGACTTCGGGTGATTTAAATGAAGTCTGGTGTTTAAAACATTCCTTCGTATCTCGTTTTCTCCCTTCACCCTTCTGTTCTGACTACTAACAAGACTAACATTTGTATTTTGTATTATAGTCTACTAACATAACTAACCATGTATATATATTCGATTACTAAAAAAACATTTCAACAGAAAGCATGTTACTTTATGATATAATCAACATAGATTTAATTTTTTTGCACTTGAAAGGGTGTTCTTCATGTATGAGCAATTTATATCATACTGTTACAATACAACAGAACATTATAATAATAATACAATAGCCAGTACAGTAGCCATGGGAATTGTAAGTAAAAAGGAACATTAAAACTTGAATCAAAAAGTTGTTGTTGTACTATTTCCATATTTACTGGGAACACTATTGGCAAGAATTGCATCCTGTGGCTCCTTATTAGCATTAGTATTTTGGGTGCGTTTCTTCAGAATTAACATAATAACTATCCACTCAATTTGCTTTTTTGTTCCAACACTATCAGCATATTGTTGAAGAATCATACCAGCGTGCTTCTGGTAAAATATGAAGTACTTTTGGCCATTTTTGATGTGGCAGTTGCCACTTCTGTGATTTTAATGATTTTAGGCATTTTCGTGGGGCTCGGTGAGAAAAACATGTAAATTTTGCGCAAACAGCAATTGTGACCTTACTGTTAAAGGTACAGTCAAAATTGACCCCTCATATGAAAGCTACACATCTTGAGGAGTTTTTCAATGCAAATTGAGTAGTCTTGGTCTTCTCTAAAAATTTGAAAAAAGACCATCAATGACCATCAAGTTTTTTCGAGCGCAGTTTTGAAACATAATGTAAGAAATGTCTATCAAAACTGATTTAATGTTCAAAAACCATTAATGTCCTGTTGCGGAATTATATCAGCATGATTGTGACAAAATTTGAATCTTTCTAATAATTTTTGACGTGACAGTGAGCATTTTTTTAAGTTTAAGAATTTCCACTTGACGCGATATGCAAAATTATGCCAATTAGGCTCTGTAGAGCAAATGCACCACCTGTGCAACATGGGCATGCCCATTCCTGATAGCTCTTAGTACTAGATAACTGGAAATAGCATCAAAACTAATGGTCATTTTGGGCAATTAAATCATGGCTACCTCTCTGACTACCGCAGTCTATTTAAGCCGGAGGTCGCCATGCCTCCTTTGCTGGAGTGTCTGATATTTAGTTTCTCGCTTCAGCTCGAGGAATCTTTAGTCAGGGTGTGTCAGTTTATATATTATCTTTATTTCTGGGAAGCTTTGCTTCTTTAGGTTTTTTATGGCACAATTGTCTGGTGCCTTGTTATTTTCTCGTTTATTGAGATTTCTTTTCCTCTTTGGTCGCTCGCTTCGTTTCCGGCACTTCAATCTTTCGTGTATTCAGAAACGCGAGTTCCTTTCCCTTCTAATTTTCGCTTTATCACTTTCAGCTCTGCCGGCTCTGTGCTTGGTGCACCTTCGCCTGCCACAGCATCTGAAACTCCACTTTAACCAGCCTTTACAATACCTGCATGCAATTATGCACTTGTTGATCGGCCAATAGGACGCAGTATTTACATTAACTAACAAGGGTACAGATGTACCTAATAAAGTGGCCACAGATTCCCATTGTTTTCGAATTGAACTCTGGAACAGTCAAACTTATGTGGGTATATCATCAAATTCTGTTCACACACCATGTACAGTCCAACTGAGTGAAGTGCGTATCAGTCTTTCAAAGTAGTGGAGAATAATGGGAGCAGCCATTGCTCTCCACACCCTAAGGTAATGTATAACAAACTTCCACAGTTATGAGAGCAGCTATGTTAATAACCAGTTAACCTGCTGACCTGTACAAAAAAAACAAATGATAAACGATTGTATGTCATCCCAGAATCAAAGTTAATTTCAACATAACCTTTAACACTGAATAATTATGACAGTAAATAGTTATATTTTTATTTCCATCCCCGGAATATTCTTCAGGAGGAGCTGGCAGTTGGTCTCCCTGAGAGAAATGGCTCTGTTGAGCCTTGAGAGAGTAGTTTATTTCACTGCCACCTTCATTTGTCTCTTTATTTCCACCAGCGCGGGTCTCTCTCTCTCTGGTGAAGGTGAATACTTGTTAGAAGTCTCAGCATGAGGAAGAAACTCCTTACTTTATCAAACTTATTTAATTATCCACTCGCACACCTCCACACAGACGTCTCTCCTCTCCTCTCTCTGTTTTAATGAAATGTGGCCCTAAAGCCATGGGTGACTGACTGTCTCTGAATATGGAGTCAGAGAAGCGGCACAATTAATCCACCAGTTCAAGGTTAAAATGGCTCCCAAATGACACAACTGAGCCCCTTCATTGTCACAGATCAAATTTCGCCCTTGAAAACAGATGCGTGTCTGTGAAGCGAGACTTGACAGAGGGCGGAGAAACAAAAACAAGAAATTCCCAAGATGTTCCTCTCCGTCACATATTTTGGCTGGCGTTCCTTTCTGTGGATATAAAGAGAAAGTGCAGTCCTTCTGTAAGAACACACCTGTCCAAGGCATATTTTGAAGTAATTTTGCACACATGGAAGTTTGCTCAAGATGATTATGTGTGTTTGAGTGACAGAGAGTGAGAAAGAGAGAGAAAGAGTGCATGTGGGTGGCGCAGAGACTGACCAGTGTGTGTGTCTTGGTATATGTTTGTGCATATGTGAGAGAGTTTGTGTCGTGGTTTAAGCGTGCTTTTGTTTGTTGGACCTTTCTTTGTTCTATCGTCCGGGGCGATATCGGATTTCCTTTGCATCAAATTCCTGGCCCAGCTGGCTGATTGAGCTGGGGCGGAGATTTCCGGAAAACCCTATATATATATGGCCGGGGGTTCGCCACGCCCATCACTAGAGTGTCTGTTTGTTGCGAGCACTTGGGCCGAAGATATCTCTTGTCAGTTTCTGTGTGACTTTATATCTACCAAGTATTATAGGAGTTACTTCTCTCTAAGAGTTTTCTCTTTTATAATTATTTTTCCCTCTCGCATTGCTTCCATTTTGTGGACTTATATTTGTCCTTGTAAGTGCAAGCTTTTACTGGAGGTGTGTTCCTCCCTCTGTGTTTGTGTCTTATCTGTGCTGTTCATTTCCCTCTCTCTCTCTCTGGTCACTGCCCTTGGCGGCTCAGCTACCACCCATTTCAGAACACTCTAGCTGTCTTGGAGTTGCCAGCCGCGGCTACGTTAGAGAGAATTCTGGCTGAGCAGTAAGCTTCTGTCTCGGATTATGGCGAGGGCCTGTCTACCCTGAACAGCGAACAGACTGAGAATTCTTGTGGAAGTTTTTTTGGACTTGGGGGCTGTGGATTGTTTTATGGATGCGGAGTGGGCTAAGAGGCATTCTATTCCTATTCGCCCTCTGTTACACTCACGCTGTGTGAAATCTTTGGACGGTCGCCCTCTATGATCTGGGATTATAACCGAGGTCTCTGAAGCACTAACCATGTTCATTCCCTTTGGTGGCCATTCTGAGGAGGTCTGATTTTTTATGATTTGTTCCCGTTTTTCCTGTTGTTTTAGGATACTCTTGGCTACAGAAACATAAGCCTCACATCCGTTGGGGTAGTCAGACTAACCCAATTGTCCAGTGGGGCGCTAATTGTAGGTCCCACTGTAGGGAGAGTTTGACGTGTAGTCCCGGGCATCAACCTGAGGGGGAGGCTGATGTCGGGAGTGATTCTGAGGAGTTTCTCTCACACAGCCCTCCTAGTCAGGAAGAGGAGGGGTTGGAGTGGGATCCTCAATTTGACTGGCGGCAGCCAGAGGATGATTGTGATTTGGAGGATCTCTGACTGTGATTCGGTCATGGAGATGGTGGTTCCCAAACAGGTAGAGAATTTTGGGGCCGCTTTGAATTTTTATCTGCCTCCTAACATTCCTAGTGATTATGCTCGCAGAGGTTTTTAGCAAACAACGAGCCTCGACTATACCTCCTCATCGCCTATATGATTGCGAGATCAATCTCCACCCTGGTACGACTCCTCCTAGGGGTTCGCTATACTCGCTGTCAGGGCCTGAGCATAAGGCCATACGAGAATATATTCAGGAGGCTTTTGCTAATGGTTTTCGTCCGCCATCCACTTCTCCTGCAGGAGCGCGGTTCTTTGTGGGAAAGAAAGATGGCGGTCTGAGACTCTGTATTGATTAAAGGGGTTTAAATAAGATCACCATTAAAAACCGATACCCCCTTCCGTTGATGAATTCCGCGTTTGATTGTCTGCTGGATGCATCATTTTTTACCAAGCTAGATCTCTGGAATGCTTATAGCTCAGCTCGCCTTCAGGAGGGGGACGAATAGAAAACTGCATTTAATAAGCATGGCAGGCACTGGAAATATTTGGTCATGCTGTTGGGTTTGGTTAACGCCCCCTCGGTGTTTCAGGCACTCGTTAATGATGTTCTCCAGGAGGTCTTGGAAAGATTTGTCTTCGTTTATCTTGACGACATTTTAATTTTTTCTTCAACTCTCTAAGAGCATGAACAACATGTCAGACAAGTGCTTGAGGCCCTTCTTAAAGCAAGCTTTTTGTCAAGGCTGAGAAATGTGTTTTTCATGCTAAGACTGTCTCAATTCTTGGTTTCATTGTGTTGGAGGGGTCGATCCGCATGGACTCTGACAAGGTGGCAGCAATCAGGAATTGGCCTGCCCCTCAAAATGTTAAGGTGCAACAGTTTTTGGGGTTTGCTCATTTTTATAGGAGGTTTATCCGTAATTTTAGCGCAGTAGCTGCCCCCAGTATTGCACTCACCAAGAAAAAAGCCTCCTTGCCGTTTGATTGATCCCCAGGAGCTGAGGCTGCTTTTCAGGGGTAAAGGAAACATTTTAGCTCAGAGCCCATTCTCGTTTTGTCCAATCCTTCCCTCCCGTTCGTTGTGGAGGTTGATGCCTCTGGGGTGTGTGCCATTTTGTCCAAGCGGGACAATAAGTTGCACCCGTGCGCCTACTTCTCCCGGTCATTGTCGGCGAATGGCGCCATTGGTTGGAGGGGGCTGAGTATCCGTTTGTGGTATGGACGGATCATAAAAATCTTGCTTTTTAATCGTTTTAACTCTACGTTAACTTATCACCCGGGGTCTAAAAACACCAAGCTTGACACCTTGTCGTGGATTTATGACCGCTTTGGTCATGACCCCATTCTGGAGCCGGTTATCCCGACTGATCAGATTGTGGCTACCATTCAGTGGGACGTTGAGTCTGATGTGCGGGGGGCCTTGAGGTCCGATCCTGGTCCTGGTGGGGAGCCACCTGGATGTTTGTTTGTTTTGCCTTCTGTACGCGCCCAGGTTCTCCAGTGGGGGCTTTCTTCCCATCTGGCGGGTCACCAGAGTGTTCATCAGACCAAACAGTTCTTGGCCCGATGTTTTTGGTGGCCCAGCATGATTGAAGACATCCGGGAGTTTGTAGCAGTGTGCGGCGTATGCGCTAGGAAAAAGACTTCCCACCTCCCTCCCTCTAGTTTGTTGCGGCCGTTACCCATCCCTAAATGCCCATGGAGCGATATCACTCTTGATTTTACTACGGGTCTGCCTAATTCTGATGGCAACACTGTCATCTTGGTCGTAGTTCACCGTTTTTTTCTAAGGCCGCCCATTTTATCGCTCTGCTGAAGTTGCCTTCAGCGCAGGAGACTTGTTGTGGACTTGTTGTGGACCATGTTTTCCGCCTGCATGGCCTCCCGGAAGATGTGGTTTCTGACTGGGGCCCTCAATTCACAGCTAAGTTCAGGCGGGCCTTTTGCAGTCTGTTGGGGGCCACTATGAGCCTTTCTTCTAGCTTTCATCCAGAGACTAATGGACAGACAGAGCAGACCAACCAGTTTTTGGAGAATACCCTTCGATGTTTGGCAGCTGATAATCCATCATCATGGAGTCGTTTTTTAGCTTGGGCTGAATATTCCCATAATTCTCTGGACAACTCCTCCAGAGGCCATTAACCATTTAAGGCTCAGTTGGGCTATCAACCCCCTGTTTTTCCTGAGACTGAAAAGGATTCTGAAGTCCCCTCTGTCAACTATTTTATTCAACGCTGTCGCTCTGTCTTGGCCAGGGTCCGGTCCTCTTTGTTGCAATCTAGGCGGGACAGAAGACCACTGCTGATAGAAGGTGCCGGTTGGCCCCATCTTATCGGGTTGGCCATAGAGTTTGGCTTTCTACTCCAGACCTTCCCTTAAAGGTGGAGTCATGAAAGTTCGCTCCTCGCTTCATTGACCCTTTTAAAATAGTGCGGAGGATCAAACCTGTTACTGCCCGGTTTAAACTCCCCAAGTCCTTGCGTATCCACCCCTCATTTCATGTTTCAAAGCTAGAACCAGTTAACACTACCGTCCTGGCTCTGGTTGACAAGCCTCCGCCGCCACCAAGGATAATTGAGGGAAACACAGTTTGTACTGTGCACCGCATTTTGTCTGAGAGGCGTGTCGGTCACAGAGCCCAATTTTTAGTGGACAGGGAAGGATATGGGCAGATATGGGCAAACACAGTTTGTGTTTGTGGGTATGCATTTTTGTGCATTAACTTTCCTGAGCTATTTTAGCTGACATTACATATAGCATAAACAACCACAGATGGAAATGTGGGACCTCCAATTGGATACTTGCAAGTGCGAACAGTGTGAATAGACTTGATTGACAACTCGCCCAATTCATTACTGAACAGAAGATTTAAATATACAAACTCTAACAAAATAGCACAGTGCATTGATCAGCATGA
The DNA here is from genome assembly GCA_029721435.1 of Gymnothorax reevesii. Classification (NCBI taxonomy): domain Eukaryota; kingdom Metazoa; phylum Chordata; class Actinopteri; order Anguilliformes; family Muraenidae; genus Gymnothorax; species Gymnothorax reevesii. Next base: position 43,178,509 of record CM056581.1, on the reverse strand, counting down.
AAAAACCAGCAGCCAAAGTTACCTGAAAACATGAAAGCTATGCAGAGGTCAGGAAAACTGCCACAAGCACCTTATTTTGGATTTTTAAATATAATTCATGAATTATGCAAAGGATAATGCCAGACAAGGGATCCATTATCAGGAATTCGAGCAATCGTCAATACAAAAAAAAAAAAAAGCCATAAAATTGCAGTCACGTCCCATTTCCAATTCCAATACAGTGGGGAGGCCGAGTCGCTTCTGGTCCCTCGTAGCCATGTAAGGTTGCTTTAGCGTAAGTGGTTACGGATATTCGGCTGAACGGCTGAGCGTAGAAGCCATATTCGTTGTACATCCGGTACTTTTTCTTGGCTTAATTTTTGCATTTATTTCGTTTGCAGGTTCTCAAGTTTAGCTGAATTGATGTCAGTAAGGCCATGGGTCATCACTGTGAACCTGCCAGGTGCTGGTCGCATGACAATAAGAAAAAGACAAAACCTTAAGAAATACACCTGGATGGGAGACAACCACTTGCATAGATGATTGTAATGATTCACTCATTATGAAGTACCTTCCTGGGTAATGAGCTGATCATTTGACTCATCTGTGCTGGAGCAGGCAGAGCTCTAAAACAAGCAGGAGAGGTGGTACTCCAGGACAGGTTTGAAAAATGCTTAAATACAAGCCCCAATTCCAATGAAATTAGGACATTGTCTAAAACGTGAATTAAAATAGAATACAATGATTTGCAAACCCTTTTGGACCTATATTCAATTGAGTACACAACAAAGACAAGATACTTAATGTTCAAACTGATAAAATTTATGGTTTTTTTAATGGAAATTTTCACTCATTTTGAATTTGATGCGTACAAGATGTTCTAAAAAAGATGGGACAGAGGCATGTTTACCACTGTGTTACATCACCCTTCCTTTTTAGCAACACTCAATAAGTGTTTGGGATCTCAGGACACTAATTGCAGAAGCTTTGTGGGTGGAATTCTTTCCCAATCTTGCTTGATGCATGACTTCAGCTGCTAAGCAGTCCAGGGTCTCTGTTGTCATATTTTAGGCTTCATAATGCGCCACAGGTTTTCAATGGAAGCAGTCCAGTCTATAGCCTGCCCTCTTTTACAACTAAATCATGCTGTTGTAACATGTGCAGAATATGATTTGGCATTGTCTTGCTGAAATAAGCAGGGACGTCCCTGAAAAATACGTCGCTTGGATAGCAGCATGTTGCTCCAAAACCTGTATGTACCTTTCAGCATTCATGGTGCCCTCACAAATGTGCAAGTTACCCGTGCCTTGGGCACTAACACATCCCCATACCATCAGAGATGCTGAGGATGTGTGCAAAGTTTTGAACTTCGCGCTGATAACAATCTGGATGGTCCTTTTTCCTCTTTAGCCCGGAGGACATGACATGCATGATTTCCAAAAATAATTTGACATGTGGACTCTACAGACCACAGCGCATTTTTCCACTTTGCATCTGTCCATCTGAGATGAGCTTGGCCCCAGAGAAGCCGGCGGCGTTTCTGGGTGTTGTTGATATATAGATTTTGCTTTGCATGGTAGAGTTTTAACTTGCACTTAGAGATGTAGCGATGAACTGTGATGACTGACAATGGTTTTCCGAAGTGTTCCTGAGCCCACAAGGTAATCATCCTTTATGGAATGATGTCGGTTTTTAATGCAGTGCCGCCTGAGGGACCTACAGTTACAGGCATTCAATGTTGGTTTTCTGCCTTGCTGCTTACGTGTAGAGATTTCTCTGGATTCTCTGAATCTTTTGATGATATTATGGACTGTAGATGATGAAATCCCTAAATAATGGACACCTTGAAGGACATTATCCCACTGAAACCATGGTCACTTACCAAAGAATACAATTAAGACCAATAAAAGTTTTTGTCCAGCCTTTACTTAGTTTCCCTTGTAACAGGAGATAAACTAGCATTAATTTAGAGCACTAAATGGACAGTTTTATTGGAGCTACTTAAAATGCCCAAATCAGGAATTAATGGACACCCTGCAGTAAGTCAGTTTTGAGTATTCACTCAGCTTGCATCCATACTAATATATTTTAATTTTAAAATGCATCATTTTTGCTATACTTTTGTCGAGCATCCACACCATTCTAGCATTTTTGAACTTTGAAAGTGGAGACTTTTGAAAACACTGCTGAAACCAGTTCAGTTTGAAAACCCCCTGAGTTGCGTTTTAGTGTGGAAATTGTTTTAGTTTTAAAATGCTGTTTTAAAATTAAAACACATAAGTGTGGCTGTAACATCTCTTGGTGCCTAAGGATAAGATTTAAGCGCCAGGAGGGTAAATAAAGGTGGAGGACCCAAAAGCAAGGACATGGAGTTTAATTAATTAAACAAGATGCTTAAATTTACAGAAAGAATAAAAACTAAACAAGGGATGAAACCCAGACCTGGAGTGCTCTGAACAAAAATGGTACCTTGTGAGGCTACCAGCCTGTGCAGGGAAAACCGCCGCATAAATAGCAAGGGGAATAATTAACAAAATTAAAACCAGGTGATAACAGGTGATAATTGACTTATAAAGGAAGGCAGGTAGCCACCAGGAATGCCTCAAAGGGGGAGGGCATTAGTGGATTTAGCCTCAGACCATAGTGCAAAATACAATTAAAGGACCATATTCACAAGCAGGAGTGCAAGTGGATGATTTACCCAGTAAAACCAGAGACCCTCTCAGAACTGGACCATCTTATGTAAAACCAGCCATTTGGGTCTTACATGGGACAGTTATCCAGCTAACTCAGTGGTCATGCTTTGTCTTCAAGCCACAATGGCCTTTGCTTTCTGAGAGGCAGCCGGTTAATAAAAATGAATGCTCTGAGATAAAGAAGTTATTAGTACGAAGGCTACCCGGGTGGACTTTTTTTTAATGAAAATACAGTCTGTGCTCAGATTGGTCCTCCATCTTTATTTACCAGTGAACTGCCTGCAACTTCTTCCTACAGGAGGTGCTAAAGCTTTAAATGCCCTTTCATATTTTGAATAAATGCAGCAGACTGGCCTATATGTGAATATCAATCTGAATAGAGAGAGAGAGAGAGAGAGAGAGAGAGAGAGAGAGAGAGAGAGAGAGAGAGAGAGTGTGTGTGCGTGTGTGCGTGTGCATGTGCAAGATGCTACTAGGAATGATAATGACCACTTTGTCACTTCGATTGCTGTCTGGCCAAATGAGCTATTTAAAATTCAGAGAGATAGATGGTCACTCTGGTTAAAAAAGTAATAAAAGGCCCAGTTTGCTAATTAATAGTCCCTTACGATCACCAGCAGGACTGAGTAATGGTTCCTGGACCAGGCTTCATCATTAATAATGACTGCAGCAGTATCACAGGCAAGGATTAGCATTTGCTGGTCTACAAGCACAGAACAGTCATCAAGAAAGTGGCCCGTCCTTTTAAACAGAACTAATAAATCCGCAGAGCAAAATTATCAAATGTATAATCTCATTTCACCCTTCACAGAGACATGGATTGAGTTGATGATTCATCTTTAAAATAATTAACCTTTCAACATATTCGCAATGCATCGCTTTCTTATCATTTTATACCAGGAAATGTCCATATCCATATTTTCATGTCCAAAATATTTATCATTTTGGCTTTACACCTGGATTTAAAATTAAATCATAAAGAATGTTGTACATCAAGTGTAGACTTTTAGCTTTATTGTTTGGCTAGATACATTGTCTGATCCGTGTTGGAATCAAATCCTTGGGGGCAAGGACACTCCCTGTTAGTCCTGGGTAGATCTCAATCATTTTTCTTTATTGAAGTCTTTTCCAATTATCGTAATTGGCAACTGAAAACATGGATTTTCACCGTATGCAATCTAACAGTGATGAAATCATGGGCTAAATTCAGTGCAGAAAATCGGCCAATGTTCGCGTGATTTGAACTGGTCCATGTTCCAATGATACGCGGACTTTCACTCTCGGTATTTCGTGGGTTGATTTAAAAAAAAAGAAAAACAGTGGCACTCGGCAGTTAAACAGCCTAGGTTATAAAAAGTGTGCAACTCAGGCCATTTGCGTGAGAGTCAACAAGTAGGCTATGAAATTTTGAATAATGTAGATTAAAATACAGCAAATACGCGTCCAGATGAATGATTGTCGCCTTACCTAATCTGGGAGAACAAGCAGCACCTGTTAAGTGCGGAGCGCTCTCGGAGTGAACCCTCTGTTAATTATGAAGATGACTGAGAACAGGTCAGGATTTATAATTGTTTTAAACGACTGTTTTGTGCAACCCAATTCTCTGTTCCGCCACTGTACTGAATTTAACTCGCGATTTAATCGCTGTTAGACCACATGTGGAGAGAAACTTTGTCTTCAGTTGCCAATTACAATAATTGGAAAAGACGTCAATGCGGAAAAATGATTGAGATCTAGCCAGGACTAAAAGGAACATGTCGCTGGAGCACCCTTTCACAATTTGAGCCCAATGAATCTTGGCATTGTCATCCTGAAATATGCTTCTCCAATTAGGATGAAAAATCCATGGCCGGGATGCTTAAGTCACTGAATACATTCGGGCAGTCTGTTGATTTCATATTATTACTGCATAACATTGTTGAGCTTAGTCCTGACCAATTGAAGTAACCCCAGATAATAGCATTGCCTCCAGAGGCTTGCTCAGTGGGCTCTATGCATAATGTGTTTCCTTTCTCACCCCGACGTGCCCATCGCTCTTGAGTAGGGTAAATCTGGACTCATCAGACCACATGACCTTTCTCCATTGCTCCTCAGTCCAATCTTCATGCCCCCTTGCGAATTGAAGTTTTTTTCCCCCAATTATTTTAACTACTAAGTGGCTTTCTTGTGGCCACGCAGCTGTTTATTCACAATCCTGCCTGTTCTTGTTCCATTTTGCAAGTTGAAATGCTCTTACTGTCACAATGAAATATAGCCATGAGTTCTACTGTCAATATTTACTGATGAGACTTTGCTAAGCATTTTAGTGATCTCAGATCAAAATCATTTGTGGTTTCTTCCAACCTATTTCATCTATGACATTGGTGGTTCTCCACTATCCTTCCAGGTTTAAATAGAATGTCGGACAATTCTTTGCTGAAATCACTGTGTTATGGCCCAAATTTGCTATGACATATACAAAAAAGACAGCAAGGGATGACAGACAAAATTTTAAAACTAAAACAGATTTAATTCAACAAAGACAAACACTTAACTACGTTTTATACTACTAACCAAGATTGATAATATACAAGAAAAAAATATTCACAGTCCCTAGAGATGGGGTTGCTTGGTGATGTTCCGGGGGAGGAAAATGCTCCAACACAGGCAAAAATCCACAAAAAGCTTCACAGGTCTTGAAAAGAGTGACAGGTCTGGTCAAATGTATCCTTCTCCTCGCAATTTCTCCTACCACTTTACTCTCTCAATTTTTCTCCTTATATACTCTTTTGCAGACCCCTCCCACCTTTTAGACTTTTTTTTTTTAAATTCTCTGGGACTTCCCTCTCAGACATGCCCAGGACATGCCCAAACCTAGCTCCAGTCTAGGCTTAACAAAAAAAAGGTCAATAGTGCCATCTAGTGGCTTCTTTCCACATTACAACTGTATTTTGGTAATCTCCTTAGTTGTTTGCTTTGCTTAATGCAGGCTTATGATTCACCCCTCTTGAAACACAGTAATATTTTTTCATGACCTTGGGGCATTCTGACTTGACTGTTTATGAAATAAGAAGCTGCACACTACATCAGTCAGGGTTGATGCAAATTTTCCTGCTGTAACATATCAATTAGTGCAATAATGATTCAAAAATAGGATCTTCAGTATTTGCTAATTTAAATCCAAACCGCAAATTTTTTTTCTGACCAGGCAGTGTAGAAGATTTTAATCATTTAAAAGCACTTTGCAATTTTCCATGCATATGTAGTATGGAATTTTGGTCAAGCTTTACTCAATATTTATTAAGACGAAACTAGACAACTACTGTGGGTAGATGACAGCAGGCTATATCCCAAAAATAAGTGCATTCTCTTCACTGGAAAAATTCACATTCAGGCCAAGTAGTTGCGCTACAAGAAAAAAGTATAGGCTCCAGAAAATCAAATGGGAAACTGCTGTGGGCTCCAGGAATGTTCACTGCAAACTTTACCTGATTCCCATTAGAACAATTTGACTTTTTTGAATCATTTTGAAAAACTGAAGTTTGGCCTGAGTGAGGTGCTGTTAGAGCAGTCACAGTGTCACCAGAACCATAGGATCACTCTTTAATGCACCAAGATGTTCACAGTTTGAACAGTTTGACTCACTGCATTTGAAAATATAGTTTCACCTAATTTTGACACTACAGGTCAAGTAATAGAATAATCAAAATCAATATTATTGCTCCTTTATACATTAGGAATGTTGACAGAAAATTAGACTGGATTCTCATTAAATCTGTTTGTTATTGCATTTTCAAAACTGAAAAGTTGGGCCTGGTGGTGGTGCTATATGGAAGGTTCTGGGGTCACCAGCATCACCGTGATGCACCAGGAACAATCACAGGTTTTAAAACCTGTCGGAGTTATTGCATTTTGAAATCTTAAATTTGGCCAAATGGTGATAGGCCTGCTATAATAAAAAAAATTTCAGACTCACCACAATCAATAACCTCCTCTTATATGCATCAGAAATGTAGAAAGCTGATTTTACATCATTTCAATTACAGCTGTAAATGTTATTGAAAATTATGAAAATGAAAGCTTTGGCCTGGTTGTGGTACTATTGTTAAGGTCATCGAGTGAAATCAATAACACCTCTGGAAACAATCACAAGAAGAGTGACATGATTCTGATCAAAGCCGTTTGAGTTATTGTATTCGGAAATGTTGAATTTGACTGAGTGATGGCACTTCAGGAAACATTACAGAGCCAATACAGTTAATAACCTTTTCCTCTCTGAAGGAGGAATGAATACAACACATTTCATTCAATACCCACAAAAAACTGTTGAGTTCTTTGCAATACTGAAAAATGTAAAGTTTGGCCTGCTAGGGGTACTGCAGCAAAAATCACATCGTGAGTAATGTCAAAAGCAAGCCGTCTGTCTGTCCCAGAAGCAGTCACAAAAAGTGTAACGTGATTCCCATCAAAACTGTTTTGAGTTATTGCATTTGTAAGTGAAAAGTAAGATCTCAAGGTGGAGCAACAGAAGAGGTTCCAGGGTCACACAAAACAATAGAGTTCGTCCTCTGTGCAGCAGGAGTGAAAGCAAAAATTTTTGTGGGATTTCTATTGAAACTATTTGAGTTATTGCGAGAACATGAAGAATCTGCGGCAACGGCGAACGTGAATTCATAACATCCCAGAACACTTTCCCCACCCCGCCAGGGATATAATAATTCAATTAACCCTTAAACTCTAATTCTTCACTTAAGTCTTCCCTTAATAGATTCAAAGTGGAACTATTTCATTTTGTCAGACAATATTCTGTATCTGCTGGTTGCTGCACTTCACTGTGACAACATCTCACTTCTACTGAGAGAAATCCCAGGATGCAATGCTTTTCATGGCTGCAGCATTACTTTAAATGGGAAATATCCAGATACTGTTGATCAATTCATACACATCTCTCCTGTGATTCAGCAGGACATATTGGGATCATTGGAAACCATGGCATCTCCTCTAGAATTTAAAAGAGGCTTTAAGTTCCACAGGTTAGAATAGAGCAGCTACATTTGATGGGCCCATACATGGGTCCATAGGATTTATGGGGTTAATTTAAGTAACATCCACTGATTAACACAAAATCCTGGATTATAACTAGCAGAAAATACAAATCTCCCATTACCGGTGGCAGAGCAGTCTTGTGGTAAGTTGCTTCAGTGGCAGATGTAGAATTGCAGGCCTGAGCCCCAACATGCTGGTTTGCATCTGGAGGGTTAATGTTAGGACGACCTCTGCTGGCTCTAAACCCTAAAACCACTCCACAGGCTTTACTCTGTTTCTCCCTCTTTCAGCTACTGTGTGGATTTTATATCTGACATTTCTGTTGGGGTATCAGAGAAACCTCTGTCTTCGCTGGAATATCAGCTTTCCCTGGATGGAACCAAATTTTTCTTTGAAGAGGAGAAGAAGGACAGTGCCTCAAAATATCAAAGAAGACTACAGAAAATGCTAGAAAGCGACTTTACAAACACCATCAGACTTCCGCAACCATTTTTGACAGTTGGTATGACATTCACCCTGGTGGTTCCTCATTGTGCAGTCATAAACACTGTCCCTAAAAATGGGTTGTCAGTTACCTCAAACTAACTTAAAAGAAAAACACACAAAAACTGCATGTACTAGTCATTCTTAGTTAAATATTGTCTATCTTGTATATTAGTTGGTTGATCATGTGTTGGTTCTAACTGAATACAAAACGGAATACAAAAATACAAATTTCCCTGTCAATTACATTGAGTGTATACGGTATGTTGCTGAAATAATTGTAAGTTGTCTGTGACAGTATGTGCAACCTGCAGTGACGACAGTCACAGGAGCGTTAATGAGGTAATGCAGCCTTTAATTGACAGCAATTGCACCTACTCCGTTCGTCTGGCCACAAATACAATATTTTGGTTTGACCTGTGGTGAAGGTTTGCCACTGTTTTGCACTGGTGCTAATACAAACAATGAAAATGTCAGCAAAAATGGTTGGAGAACCAATGGCAGGAAGTGGATTGACAGAAATGGACTCCATAGGTCCTAGCGCTAGCGCTTTCATAATTACTATTCCATCCAGTCAAACGCTGGTTTAGAGGGGAATTAAAACCATGTAATGAAGTGAGCGGATTTAAATGTATGTCTTGTTTCTCAATGAACAAATCCATTTAGGGTGATGTGGAATACATCCCAATTGCCACAGAGTTAGCGGGGAACAGAACAGTAAAACCCCAAAGCTCTTGTCCCCGGTGCACATTTCATTATTCACCATTTTTATTTATTCAGTGATAAACATTTTTTTTTTTGGCCTGGAAAAAAGTGGCTCATCCTTTTATAATTCTAGCAAACAGTAATTGTTTGATTTACATTCTCTCATCGTTCCCTTGATATTCTTTGAGCAGAGTGCATTGGCATGAAAATTCACCAGCATTTGAAACACTTGTATCAGATATGAAAATTAGAATTGCAACTTTTTTCATGAAAAGCAGATAACATCATCTCTGCGCAGAATTGAGCTGAAGACAATGGCCTTTGTTGTGTCAGCAATCTTTGCCCTCATTATTCAAATAATGGTCATCCCCCCTCCCTCCAACATCCCACAGCTTTTGCCTGATTCATAACGGTTTCTGGTGTCAGCAAGTCTGTCAGTTAGGCAAAGATAATTGCATTTTATAACTCTGATGGAGAGGACTGTCTTAAGCAACATCTTCCCCCGCATATGCAAATTTAAAAAGGGAATCCAAACAGATGTGGCAATTCACTTAACCCAACACAACTTGTCTTTCTTTTTCCTTATTTTTTTAAAGTGATGCATCAATGAAAAAAAAACTAGATTTACAGTTATTTTAAGCTGATGCTTTTAAATAAATGAACTCATGAAAGTGTTTTTCTTGTACCAAACAGGCAGCAGAATAGCCTGAGAACGTCATAAATATAAAACCTGTGAGAGAAGGATCTTTGAAGAAAGAACCAATCAAACAGAACCAGCGAAGGGGAATTTCATAAAGTGAGTTCTGAACTGTCGAAGCCTTCAGCCATGAAAAGCCTTCGAGGTGATTCCGAGGTATTTTTACAAAATGTTCCCTCCATGATGAGACACTAAACCGTCCCGCAAACAAAATGCTGTAGATGTATTAAAAAGTACTTGATATAATTTATGGGTGTACTACTATATTCGGGAGGAAAAAGTTCCACTCTTCCCCAAATGGAGATGGGGGGATCATTTTAGTGTCTGTCAAGGGGGGGGACATTTGGTCGACAATACCTCAGAATTACCCTCCAGTTAAGTTGAAGGGTGTGGTATGTGGGACGGTGAAGGGATTGTCCAAAAAGATTGGACAAATAGCAAATATAACTCCCAATCCAATGGGCTGTCCAGTGAACCGCAGTGGAGATGCAGACATCCCATAATGCCCTGTGATTTTGAAGAGTTTCAATGCCTTTAACCCTGAATGACCCTGAATGAATGTATCGGTGTTTCAACAGGTCAGTGGTGCAGACCTGGCACATTTTAAATGAAAATATCCTCCACGGGCATTGCATCTCCTCTCGATGGCAAAACATCATTACTCCCACCGCAGTCGCCGGAATAGGCTAGAACCAGCCGGAAGCCAGGGATCACAGCTGGAGAGCAAACTTACAGGGCGTGAAAATGTGCCGTCACACCTGATATTTCTCCTCCTGTTTGTTCTGACATTTTCCTCAGACGTCCTCAATAGGAACATCAGAGAGCAAACTGCTTGATTCTCATTTATACAACAGACACACTCTTTCCTGTCACTTTCACATCACAAAATAGCACTCATCAAGAATCTAAACAAACAGCTCTAATGCTGAAACACACATATTTGTCTTACCATATAGGTGAAGTAAGTGAACTGATGAATTGCTTCTGCAGGTCATTTGATAGTGAGACACTATCCTATCCACACATCAGAGACATTCAGGGCTTTATATAAAGATCCCCCTCTGAGTGTGAAGTGATGTGATTTGTGAACTGGTTTCTATGGCAAAAAGTGTTTGTCTAATACGGGAAAGATGCTTGGATGATACATGAGTAACAGCGCCGTGGGAGAACAACAAAACATGAAAATTATTCAAAAATGTTCTCAATTTGATTAGTAGGCTGGATGAAAAAAGCTTCTTTGCAAACATATGAGTCTCATATATCACCTGTATCTCGACCCTCTTGCTCTCGCTTGCGCCTGTTTTCATCTTGCTCTTTTCTGCTGCACTTACACAACCGCTCTGAAGTTTGATATCATTCATCATTTAAGTTCCTTTTACTGTTGTATTCAATAAGAGTGTTTGCATAATTATCAGCAAATGTTATGAGCAAAACGCCATTTATTTTAAAATGTGTAATTTAGTATTTCAAGTACAGCATTTGGAGGCAAAGAAAGTTTTCAAATGATAAATGTTATTCGTTTTAGATATTTGTCACCAAAGCATTCACAGTGATTTAATCATTAATTTGCACATTTAGGCATTTGCGATATCAGTTTTAATAAGGTATCATTCTCAGTGGATTCTTACATGGACTGCAAGTTTACAGGACTCTCTTTTTTTTTATGCAGGCTTTCATTCTAACCATGCAGTTATACGCCCAGTTTAACTGATGAACGTCTGTTGCAAAAACTTTTGGGGTTTATTAACCCTGTAAAGCCTGAACCATGAAATAATAGCCGGAAAGTTCTATTTATTTATTTATTTTTATTTAAGTCTTTGTTGGAACTTTCAACAAAATGTAAAAAAAAAAAAAAAAAAATCATATTTGATATTTTCATACAGCGTGGTCAAGTTTCAAAAACTGGTCTTACTGCAACAAAATGACTTCTTTGGGGATGATTGTAACATCGTCACGCATGAACAAAATTGAGCTTTTGAAACCACAAAAGTCTGTTTTCCAGTCATTCCCAATTTATGAAATTCCAAGACTGTTTAGGGACCCCAGTATGCAGAGATGTTCAAAAACAATAAGGTGAAAGTAACGCGTAGATACTGCATGCAAAAAACTGCATGTTTTTTGGCTCTAAAATGCATGGGATTATCAAAAAAGAGCATTTCTGTAGACAGGAGAGTCATAGGTATTAGGTAACCCATTTTCATTTAGATATCTTGAAGTCCGAGGTCAAAGGACCCCTGTGAAAATGATAATTTTTCCTTCTTCAAAATTTACTCTAACTTTGCAGCATTACTTGGCACCCTTCCCTAAAAGCTAGAATGACATGGGAGCTTCATGGGGGTCGTCTAGTTTCACAGGATACCATTATCTTGGAGCTAGTGTGAAAAAAAATGAGCCTCATAATACAGTAATGTCAGTGGAGCCACTTTTCCGCATCTCTTAAAGTTAAATATTTGAAATATCTAATTTGATATTTACATTTTCATCAGTATTTTACAATGAAATAAGCAACAAAATGTGTATTCATAAGTTGCTTCAATCTATTTAATATTCATATTGAAGTACTATTTACAATACCGGTATAAAAGTTTCTGACCATAAATTCGTCAAAATAATAAAAGATTTTTGTGGAAACAACCTGCAGGTTGGTGAATGGTGGCAATCGTCACTGATTTTGTCTTCTACGGACCTCTACTGCCTGTAGTGCATGGATAGTCCACCAGGGGGCAGGTGACATGAATTCGAATGCATACAACAGGTTTTTTTAGGAAAATATTATTCATGTGGATAACACAGAGGTCACAGAAAGTAGCATTTGAAATCTGATACAAATGACGTTACAGGGTTAATAGAATGTGTGTAATTGCATGCTTGGATTGAAGGGCAGCACCCATACCAGGGACAGGGTTTTAATATATCTCTGTCCCACAGTCGGATGGTTTCACTATAACTTTGTGTCTGATAGTCAATTATTGTTTTTAATCTCTTCAAATCTACTGAATCTTTTAGATATTAAGCGTGAAAGTTTTGATAAGAGGGCTCAGTTCTTCATGATGAGTACCGAGAATTTCAATCAATGTTTTTGTTTAAGCTCAGCTCAATAAAGTGAGTCAACATTGGCGGTACAATGTACAATACCTGTCGAACATTAAATGCAAAATACTCCATGTCTGACAGCCAAAAAAAAGAAGACGATCAGAACATAAAACGATAACGAAATAAAGAATAAAAAAGAAACATTTTAACAACAAACAGAATATCCAGTGAACACTGCGATTTATTTATTTGCGGGCCATCTTTTTTGGATCTTCTGTTTGTTGGTGGTATATTTTTATTCTTTATTTCATTATAAATCTGTTCTCATATCAATACTTTAACTTTTCGCAGTGTCTATTTAACCAGAAGCATTTTTAATTAAAAATTAACAGAGCACGCAAACTAACATGCAGTAGCTAATAAGTGGTCATGACTTAGTTTGACTGTAATCTGTTGCGCGAAAAATTTGTTTCGAGTAGGGTGTGAAAGCTACTTGTGTATTCGCGTCTTTGCATTGACTTTGAATGTAGGCTAATCTGTCCTGCGAAAAATTTGTTTCGTGTCTGAGGAGAATAGAGAGAGCTCTGTTATGTTATGAACATAATACAGGTTTTGCGCACTGTAAGTTCTGTTAGCGTGGACAAGTTGCTTATGTGGAGCTAGCAAATTGATCACTTTAACTGGAAAGAATTACCTATTTAATCTCCGCCTTTTTCGGCTTCATTAGCCACAACAATTTATAAAGGGGGATGAAATTATATCAAGGTTTTTTGTAAACCGCTAAGTCCACATCTGTGACAACTGCGCATGTCAAGCGGAAGCGACGGCGAAATAGCAGAAAAAAAAACGGGAACCGTTGGACGGCTAAATAGACACTGCCTTAAGTTTTCGCTGGCTGCTGGACATGGAGCATTTCGCGTCGGACAGTCTTGATCGTGCATGCGATATTTAATTATATCCCCGAACGCCGAATGGCATTCCGGGTATATTATGTTCTTGGTCCAACTGCCACCGCCGCCACACTACGTGTTAACACGATAACTTCAGTACTATTTCAATTACAAATTCCATGTTTTGCATATAAGTAAGTATCATAAAGAGGAAGAACTGATTCGATTTTGGACAATTTACAATTTCTAGATTGGCCACCAGGGGCCAAAAAACTGAAAAAATCACTGTTTTTATCATATCTCTGGAAATATTTGTCAGATTAACCTCAAATCAAGTTAAAATGAAATGTCATGACCTGAGGATGTGTCCCACAATGACACTATACCTGTTTGGTTCAAAATTTTGACACAAGGTGGAGCTTTGTCACATAAAATTCATCATTTTTGCTATATCTTTGGAACTATTTGTCCAATTGACATGAAACTATGTGCAACTGCAAGGTCATGACCTAACAACGTGTCCCATGATGACATCATAGCTGTATGGTTCAATATTTTGCCACCGGGTGGTGCTTAGTGATGGAAAATTACCATTTTGGCCATATCTTCAGAACCATTGTCCAATTGACCTGAAATTACGTTCAAATGCAAGTCTATTCAAGGTCTATTCAAGGATTGGGGAATTGGAGGATTGGGGGCGTTCAGGATATACCCCCAGCCGTCGCCTCCGATGGCATAAGCCTAGCTCACAATGTCAATGGTCATGAAATTGATTTGATCACTGACTACAAGCACTATTTTTTAATTTATTTTAAGCCTATTTTATCCCTGGTGTGGAAATAAAGCGTGAATCTGTTCGATCCATCTGACCAATTATATCCCCGAACGGCGAATGGCGTTCCGGGGATATTATGTTTTTGGTCCGATCGCCGCCACCGCACTACGTGTTAATGCGATAACTTCAGTAATATTTCAATTCGAAATTTCATGTTTTGCATATAAACATGGGGAATTGGAGGATTGTGGGCGTTCGGGGATATACCCCCAGCCGTCGCCTCCGACGTCATAAGCCTAGTTTTCAAAAGAGAGAGCGAATAAAGACTGTAGTCTATCTTCAACGGAAGAAAACAGAAGAATACACAGACATGTCTTTGCATTGAATTTGACCGTAATCAGTCGCGCGAAAAATTCGTTTCGCGTCCAGTATGCAAGCGGCTTTACTGAACACAGAATGCAAGCATTATATATGTGGTTGGCTGAGAAAGATGTGAAGTCGTTAGTTTGCATCACAGATTCAGCTGCATTGATTAAGCCAGGTCGAGTTTCCATTACGCTTTCCAACCGCCTTTAATCAGACATCAGGACAATCGATATAGATACAATAATTTATGTCCTGATTCAGATAGTTACATTAAATAGTGGTTGCTGTACTTCTTTATTGCATGGAAATTTGCCTGACATTCTGGAAATCTGCCTGTGAGGTTTCGGTGACGTGCGCACTGTGCGCCAGTCAGGCAAATTACCACTGCGCAGAAAGTGAACCAGGTTGGAGCTGGCGAGTTTTCTGCGCAACTTCAGCGCAGAGACTTTTTCTACAAAATTGTCACTGCGTCTTGATGAATATGTGACACCTCCCCCTACTACGCCGCACCCATCTCGGCACTTACCGTCTACCAAATTGCCAAAGTGGCTGCGCACGATGTTGCATCGCACGAAATTACCACTGCTCGGGCTGCGCCGGACAAAATTAGCACTGCGTGGGCTGCACCACCCTGCTCTGGCCAAGAAATTACAGCCCAGGTGTAAGGAGGGCTATTTTAGATATCTTTGATTAGGATCAGTCGTGATTTTTCTCAAGCCCATTTCTTCCATGATGTTGACAATTGACATGCAGCAGAGAACCCAGGTCGGACTCAAACCTAGGCCACTGGGGTTAGGACTCAGGCTTAAATGGTACAAGCTGTAAACCAATGAGCCACCAGGGTGCAACCAACACTGAATTTCATGGTTTGATTATTCCATAGTCAGTGATTATCTGTTTGTTTCTCACTAATTTGGTTTGCTCTAATTCTATATAAGAATTTCTGAATTTTTATTTTTAGACAGGCAAACAGTATGGCCATCCACAAGGAAAGAACCTATATAAACATATAGGTTTTAATATTGGGCCACATATAGGTTTCGCGTATATGCGACATACATAAAATTGGCCATTTTCATATATTATAGGTACATATATGTATGTACACTACCGCTCAAAAGTTTGGGATCACTTGGAAATTTTCTTGTTGTCCATGGAAAGACATTAAATTACTCTGAATAGGAAATATAGCAAATGAACTGAACATGCTGACATTGTCTGAGTTAGAAATAATGATTTTAATGGAAAATGATGAATATGTACTTCAAACTTTGCCTTCATCAAAAAAAAAAAAAAAACCACCTTCACTGCTGATACTGAAACTGGTGTTTGACGAGAACTATTTGGCGCAGCTGCTAGTTGACAACCTGTGAGTCGTCTTTGTCTTAAACTACACGCTCTCAGATATTTGTCTTCTTGCACAGTTGTGCATCGGGGCCTCCCACTCCTTTTTTCTGTCCTTGTTAGTGCCAGTTTGTGCTGCTCTCTGAGGGGAGTAGTTGACAGCATGGTAAGAGATTTTAAGTTTTCAATTTCTTGCATCGAATAGCCTTCTTTTCTAAGCCTAACAATAGACTGATGGGTCTCTAAAGGAAGTTCTTTCCTTCAGGCCATTTTGAGCCTGTAAACAAACAAACAATTGCTGATGCTTCAGGTACTAAATCAACCTCAAGAATACCATGCTCCCTTTTGCGCTCCCTTATTAGCAGGGAAGAGACAGAATGAACATTTTTCACAATTTTTTTTTTTAACTACAGCTGTGCTGAGAGCAACACAAAGGAGCCTTTTGTAAGTCAGTTGTAGGAGGCTAAAAATTATTTAACAAGTGTAATGATCACTCCCTTTGATTTAGAAAAATTTAAACCTAATTTTGGTTCAGGCCAGGTGTAAAAAGTATGACTTGGTAAACAATCAAGTGCTTGTTGATTAAGTTTCATTCAGTCGGTCTTTAACTTGGGTTGAAATGGTTGTCACAACATCAGGACATAGTTACAGTTTGCCGTCAAGACTCTGCCCTCATCACTCCTCGCAGGTGAGTTTACAAAAGATGTTTAGGAGTGATGATGAAATATTCCCCCCCTTTATTAGCTGGAGTCTGCAGTCTGGGGTGTGGTGGGGCTGCAGGTAGATGCTGGAATGGCGGTGGAGCTAATTAGCAACAAACACTGGTGCAACACAGCAATGAATGTTCCAAGCAGAGGGACGTCTGGGAGATTTTCTCAGCTTAAGAAAACCACCATAACAGGAGAGTGTGATTGTAGAGGACTTAGAGAGTGAGGTCATTGAACACCTGGAGTTGACTGCCTGAATTGGATCGCAGACTTCACCCCGTGTCATGATGAAACAGGCGATATTATAGCCTTGATGTTTTCTCTGGTCATCTATGATATTTGTTTGATCTTACAAAATTTTCAGGCTATGTTTGGGTCTCGAATTATGCTCTGTGTCGAGTTGGATCAGTGTTGGGCATGAATTGAATTTGGCGGGCTGTGTTTGGGTTTGAACTCAAAATATAAATTTTGTGTCGGTTCCATTCGGGCTTGTAGAGCATTCTATTGCATTACAGGCTCAAGGCAGGTTCAATATTTCAAACCCAATTCAAATGCTACCTACAGTTTCTCAGGCCAGTCCTGTCTGGATCAGTGGGGTTAAGGGCCTTGCTCAAGGGCTCAACAGCTGCTCCAATCTCAATGAGGCTGCACTGAGGGTGGAACAAATGCTGCCGGCCAATTTCAAATTGAATTGTACCTTTCATAATGCAGGTTTTGCTGTTGTTCCTGTGACGTTCTGTGCACCCATAATGCATGATACTTTGGATGTAAACATCTGCAGTATAAATGTAATGCAAATTGATGCCAGCTGGTGGGACGAACTCTGGGGTGACTAATATGGTTCAGCAATGCCCATCATCTACTTTGCACAACAGACTGTGCAGTTTTGCGGGAAATATATTCCAGCATATTCCGCAGTCTGCTGCCATGGAATGTCCCCATGGGAGGCATGTTACGGTGATCTGGCTCTAGCCTTCGGAAAGCTGTAGCTTTGGAAAGCTGGCCGGAAATGGAAAAATTGGCTATGAGCTTTCCCTTTCTCAAACAGGACTCTGTGAAAGTTGCCACTGTAATGTCATTTGGAAGACTATCCCGAGCCAATAAAGATGCACAGAATACAGGCACATAGGGCAGAATGCAATATTTCTGAAAGCATATGTCACTCTGAAACATGAGTGCAGGAGAATGTCTGCTCTGTGAACTTATCAGTAGCAATTTGTTGGTGAACACAGGCAACAGCTGGTCGGGAGAATATAGTTATTGAAGTCACAGCTGAATAATTGAATATTCATTAAAGTCAATGATGAATGAGTTGAGCTGGTTGTCAGTATGAAAATAGGCTGCGATTGGCAGCAGATGGAAAGGTGAATAGTAATTAAAATCACTGACTGGTAAAATGAATGTAATTATTGAAAGCAGTGGATGGTAAGTACAGAATAGTTTTCAAACTATTAAAACTGAAGTGTGGGACCCATCCACACACTGGAACAGTGTCTTAACCCATTACGGATAGAGGAACACTTTACATCTTTCTGTGAGCACAGATGTAATGTCCGTGTTGCTTTAATCACATCATTTTCAGTTAAAACATGCTCATTTAGATACGAGATGGAACTCAAGACAGCATGAACTGCATTCGGAGAAACCGAGTAAATATTTTTTTCTGACCGTCAATATTTTTAGTATTTAATATAATGTCATGTGCACTGACTGATGTGTAAAAATATCTCATGAGCATAGTGACAGGAGCGATACTGAGGCCATCTAAACAAGTTTTGTCGACAGTGACAATGAAGATTTTTGACAGGGATCAGTGGTTGAGAGTTACAAGAATGTTTCAGTTTATTGATTTTTTTTTATTGTATATGTGACAGCAACCAGTTTCAGATAAAAGCCAAAATTTTCAGCTCTCAAATACCTTTTATTTCCAGTGTTTATTTGGTAGAAATGCTAAGAATATTTAATAAACCGTGTTTTCTCATAAAAACTGTGGACATGGGACAGACTCTCAACAGATACCAGACCATGAGGCCCATCCACAAACTGGAACAGAGCCTTAACAGATACAAGACCTTGGTGCCAATCTACACACTGGAACATAGCTTTAACAGATACCAGACCATAGGGCCCATCCTCCGCCCTCGTTCGGAACTTGCAAAGATTCCACCAATGAGTGTATAAGAAGGGGTGGCTGACAGGCGCGTGTGTTGTGTTCTGGCCTTTGGCCAGGACAGCATTTATGTTTTTAACAGTTTCATGTTCCAAGATTCCATAGTTCATGTTCATGTCATAGTTTTAACAGTTTCATGTTTCAAGATTTCATAGTTCATAGTTTCATGTTCCATAGTCATGTTCATGCCACAGTTTTTACAGTTTCTTGTTTCAGGATTTTTCATTCCATGTCCATGTTTTTACTTTTCCATGTTTTTGTTTTCGCCAGGTCTGCCATGCCACTCCACCGCTTGTCTGCGTTCCGCCCCGTGCCTTCGTTGTTGCACATTTCTGAGCTCTGGTTGGCTTTGGTATTTCCCCTTCCTTCTGTGCTGTGCTGATTCGGGGCTCTCTAAGCTTAATTGGCAATTAACTGTTTTTAAGTTACTAACATTTACTAACATTCACTGGGTGGTGTTTTTCTTAGATAGGCACATTACTAATATTACTAATTTAGACAGGGAGTTAATTGTCATGATTCCTGCTTTGCTATTTCAAGATCTTGCTGTGCTTTTCTGTTCTTAACATTCATGCTTGCTTCCAAGCTGCATACTTAATTGGTACTTAAGCTGAGCACGCTCATTCTCTTAATGAGCAGGTCATGTCATCCAATCTCTGTCCATGTCTTGATCTTGCCATGCCTCTTGTTTCTGCTTCTCCAGGTGTTGCCCCTCATGTGTCCTTGATTACCAAGCCTTTATCTGGTTGCGGTGGAAGTTGGCTGGCAGACAGTGTCTCGCGTCTTGTTGCATGTGCAAGTTTAGCCAAGCTCTTGTTGTCATAGTTCCCTAGCATTTCTAGTTTCAAGTCTTGTCCTAGCCTCTTGTTTTGTGTGTGTATATATATATATATATATGTGTATGTCTTGTTATTTATTTTCCTTGATCTCTTGCCTGGAGTTTCCAGTGCCTTTTGTTTTTTGTCGTTTTGCATTCTTTGTTTATAGCTCTGTGCAGCATACTTTAGTTTGTCTTTTGCAACCCTTTGGGCCAAGTTTTTCGTTGGCCCTCGTGCCTGTTTTGTTTTTTGTTTAATAAATCCTCATTCCCATCTCCCCGCATCTGGTGTCTACCTGATTCCTTATCAGCGTGCTTCGGAGGAGAGCTGCGAACTGTCTACACTCTCCTGAATTGGCAGCAAGGGGTTGCAAACGAGCAAGCCTTGTACATAGTTCACCAATTGGGCATTCCAGATTCGGGTGTGATTGGAGATTCCAAATTTAAAAAAAAAAAAAAAAAAAAGGAACTGAGACAGAAATTGAAATATACATGGTATTTATGATGTAACATGATGTATGCATTTATGATGTACTTGGTAATTTTTTCTGTTGTTAATGTACTGCAATCTTGAAAGTACTTTCTGTCTTTGAGAGCTTTCTTGGTTGCTCTCGTTCGGGACGATATCGGCTGGCCCACAATCGAATTCTTGGGCCAACTGGCATTAATTGGAGGTGTCGCCCGGATTCTATTTAAGCCAAGTTCCGCCTCACTGTCCTTGCTTGAGTGTCAGTGTTTTGTTTGCACTTTAGCCGGTAAGGTCTCTAGGGAGAAAGTTGTTGAGGTATTAGCTGCAAAAGAGGAACATGCTTGATAGCAAGGGGATCTTTCTGTTTTTCCTCTTTCTGGGCATCGTCTGGTGCTAATTATTTTTATCTCGGTTTCTGAGATTTTGTCCCTTTCAATTAATTCTGTCGAACTCGCTTTGCTTCCTTATTGTTTCACGGACTGGATCGAGGTCCTTTGGAACCACGAGTCTCCCTCTCTTATTTCTGTCAGTGTTTGTCTTTTATTTTGTCATCCTTCATTTCATTCTGGCCACAGCTTTTGGCATCTCAAAAATCTGACCATCACACTTTCAGTGAGTTTTAATTGCTGGCAACTTACAAATGCATTTGTTCTAACAGAATTGGTTAGATTATTTAATTAATCAATTATCTAATTCATATCGCAAAAAGTTAACATCCTCCTTTTGCTATCTTCGAGTTTCTTGCTCGTTTGTCAAGAATGTATTTGGGAAGTGTTGATTTACAGTTAATTTCTATAGCTCCTCAATTGATTGGAGTTTACATGATGTTTAACTTCAGAAAGCTTCATTAGCCCTTCTGTTTCAGAGCATTATGTTCACAGTCAGCAGTAGGCTAATGTAAGCATTTTATAAAGAGACTTCCACAAGATTTTCATGTGTATTTGTGTGCAATACACTATTTTTTGTCTCTATTTCCAATTCTAGCTTCAAATTTTGTTCTTAGTTCAAACTTATGCTTCCAACTTTTCTGTTTTGTATGATCCTAAGTACTAATTCAAGAAAAAAGTGTTTTCATATTCTGTAATAACTACCTTGCATGAGATGCTGTATTAGTGTTGACAACAACACCGAAGGAACATATTGGATCAGATTTCCCTTCAAAACGATTTTTAAAAAAGTAAGTTGTGCGAGGCAATGTGAAATCTTTAGAGTTGCTTTTTGCGATTCTATTTTATTTTTTTTCAATTTGAATGGCATTGACAGACCGGTTCAGAATACTGGCTAACTGCCTAATTGACCCTATACATGGTCAGTGATCACATAACATACTATTGCATAACTTAAGTTGTAGTTGTAGATGATGCTGCTGTCATCAGGCAAACAGGTAGCTTTGATTCTTCCTCGAGCCTCTGACTGACCAGCAGCCTTTTAAATAGATTTGTTTATGTAAATGTGCATCCTTGAAGAGTTCCACAGCTGTGTACAATGGTGAGGGGAGGTTAAGCAGTCAAATAGAGCTTTGTTTCCACTTCTTCAGTAATCCTAAAGAGAAACAAAGACATGCTTTAGATTTCCATATCAATTGTGTTCACTGAAGATGGGCTTAATTGCTTCCTATTCAGGTTTTGTGAGAACTTTTTTATCTGGCACATTTATATCATTGTATGCTAAGCTTTTGCAACCACAATGGCTGTTCTAATTGCAAAGAACAAAATGCAATTGTTTCAGCACTCGTTACTGAAGCTGACTTTGTCTTTCAGGACGAACAATTATTTGTTTATCGATTCTAATGCCACATCCCTTCAGTCCTATTTGAAGAAGGCAAAGTTAGCACTTTCAATGGCTCAGGTCTAAAAGAGACTAATTTTGAATAGGTTTGGCCATTTTACAGATGCATTCACTGAGGCACCAGGGGGATCTTTAATGCACTTTGATGCATTAGTGTCATTTACATTGAGAATGATGAACACATGACTCTCCCATTTCTTTCAAGGTGATCAAAGTTTTGACCCGGCTGATTAGTCCAGCATGTGTCATGGACATACAACAACTGACCAAAAAGATTGGTCAGTACAGGGACAGCAAGATACTGATGGCTAACGTTTGGATAGCTTTGTTGTGTAAACCTCTCTTACGCACTTATTTACACTGCCAATTATTGCCTTTTTTTTTCTAGAACAGCAAAGTCATGATATTCCCTAATATGCCTCTGATTAACTAGTACCCATTTCCTTCATTGGTTGGGTTGGGTAGGCGTCGACATGAGTGACGTTGGTTAGGATTAGGGAAAGAGCGCTAACATAATCCAATCAGAGGTGGAGAGGAGAGTTCGCTGTCCTAAGGTAAAGAAAAAAGAAGAAAAGAAATGCGTGGCAGTGTAAAGAAGTGCATTGGCATTCTTGTCACACAGAGCGTGAAGATTTGTGATTAATAATGGTGGAATACAAGTCTTTTTCAGTCACAGCGTGATCAGTTGGCTTCAGAAGATTTGCATTAAGATGCAGAAGCTGACTGGTAATTTTGAGATTATTTTTGGACTCCAAAAAACCCCAGTGTACAAGTCCCCACAAACTACTGCTCTGAAGAAGGCCGCAACAGAGTTGTGCTGGCATACTCCAAGAGTTGTACAGATCAAGAAACTTTGCCTGTGTTTCAACTGGCATGGGGGAAAGTAGCTAATGACAGAATTTTCATTTCTGGGCGAAGTGTTCCTCTTAAAAGCCAGGATTTTGTGCTATGCGCTGCAGTGCTTTTACAGGTAGAGAGATAAAGCCTAGCACACTGGGCAAAATATTGAATGATTATTTCTGCAATTTAATTTTCTAATTACAGATAAAGGCTTTACTGTGGAAAATATGATTAATATAATTGAAGATTAGGAGTAATGATATGCCCATTCATTCCTGAGAAGAAGAATGGTGATGCAATTACTATTAACTTAATAATGAGTCATGATTATGGCTGAAAAAGACGCAAAAGGGATTAGATTAAAAACTTCAGTAAAATCTATAAAGTTTTTCATCATGAGCTATCTGATCATCTTTCATAATGTAAGAAAATGTTAGACTGCTGAATATATTTTGTATCCACACAAAAATGTAACTATATCCTTAATTTAAATCAAAATAATACTGGAATGGCCCGTGTTGAAGTTTCATATACAGTGCTGTGCCAAAGTTTTAGGCACATTTAAAATAATTTTGTTGGGCAAATAGTATGTTTGTGAAAATGATTAAATGAAAAGGTTCTAACTAACTGAGAAATGTACTAAACAGAGCTGTAAACTGTTATAAACCATATTAAACCAATATTTGGTGTAACTACCTTTTCCCAAAAAATCTGGGACACAGGCCTGTTGCATTATAGTTTATAAAATGATTGGCTTTTTGCCTGTTCCAAGCAGAGTGGAAAACTTGCCACCGTTCTTCTGCAGACTGACTGTCTCACTTGCGTCTGTCTCTCCAGGTACTGAGACAGTCATGATGATGTTGACATCAGGGCTCTGTCAAGACTATATGATCTGTATCAACTGTTTTTAATGAAATACCAACATTAATTTATAAAACTATTTTTTCATTTACCATTTGGAATTTAAAATATACTGTACTTCTTATTTCCAGCAACGTAAATAAGATCATGAACCAATGACACCAGATGCCTGAGTGGAACTTGACAGCACTAAGACTGGGCTGAGACAGTAGCCTGATGATGACATTCTCTGAGTCATTAAGACGGCATATAAACTTTTAAGTCAAGTGTCTTAACAGAGAATTAATGGTGTTAACCCCTACACCACAGAACATCTCAATGGCACTGGACCATCTTGGCTTCCTGAGAAGTATCCGCATACAGTCATTGTATGCAACATTTAACTTCTGTAGGCTGGCCTGTTTGTACTTATAAAGTGGAGAACAATAGGCCCTGAAGAGGGTGACCTTGACCTCTTCAGAGCAAAAATTAAATTTCTTCCTCAACATGCTGGCCTGCACATACAGCATGCGCCGCTGCCTGTACACGTCATCATCATCACTTAACTGATCATTGATAATGTGGCCCAGATATTTAGTACTGCTGCAGACAGACAGCACTTGCCCTGACAGATAAATATGTAAAGATATAAATATCTAAAGGCAGATTTAAGTTTTTAAAAATGTGGGGTGTCTAAGACTTTTGCAGCACCGTATATACATTGCATTACTGAATTTTTTTTTTTTTTTTTTTGGGGGGGGCGGGGGGGTCCTTTTCCCCCCTGAGTTTGAGCTGCATTTGCATGCAAAAATTGACAGTGACTCCCTAGAAAGCACTACTCACATGAAACAGAGTTGAAAATGAGGCAGAATAACAATTATAGAATGATTACTAGAGATCTGCCATAGAGATCCATATTCCTCACACAAATCTTTCAGATGGATAAATGCAGCTCTGTTCAAGTGAATCTTTGAAACGTTCTTTATTCATGATGACTAGAGGGCAATCAGCTGTATCATTCTTTAAAAAAAACTTTGGATGGTTTTAACTCCTCACGAGCATTAAATAAACCTTCAGTCCTACCCACAGCCTCCTTGAGCCAGCGGTATATTTATGATCTGGTCATTGTCACATTTCCCTCAAAGACCGACTTCTCAGATGTGTTGTCCTTGGAAGCCATTTGCCTGACAGCTGTCCTCACAGGTCTGTGTGCAGGTGATAAATCTTCTGTCATATAAAATGAAGCACAGCTTATGTTCGAAGACTATTATCTGCCAGTGAGTTTCCCATGTTTTCTTCAATAGGGGTGTCTGGCACAGAAGATACACACCGTATGAAATTCAAAGGTAAATTAACCCTTATAGAATACCAGGATACTCAGTGAGCATTGTGTCCTCTTTTACAGTTTAATTATCGAGGCAATTTGAGGTGTTTACGTAGTGTTAGTTTAATTACGCATTAAATTGGTGCATCAGATGCCACTTTCGTGGAATTTAAAAGCAGATGTGGTGCCAGAAAAATGAATCAGTAAAGTTTTCATCCCTCCTGTTTGGTGCCCCTCCTGGGTGTCGGCTGCCTGTGCAGCCACCGAGCAATGGCTAAAAACAAGCGCGTTACCGCTGCGAGACCGTGCCGCTAACATTAGCCATAGTTCTGAGCGCGAGCAACATTGTAATAAATGAGGGCTTGTTTTTAATACAATAATATTTCATTACTGGTTGACAGATTGCAAATGCATTAATCTCGCTGTGTGGGTAAATATCTATGGCGTCCCAATGTTATCATGATAAACACAAACAGGCGTACATATCAGTATTACAGCGACAAGGGGAAGCATATGAACTTCATCAAACAAATGCTTGGCGTGAAAGGTGCAATGCAATGCAATCTATTTTAATATGTACAGTGTATGAGATCTGTAAATATGTCAGACGAGCAAAGAGCAGTTCAGATGGAGGAATTATTATGAGCTACGTGATGTAGCCTACTGTGCACACTGCTCTGAAAAACAAATTAAACGAGCTTACTTGTGATTGCAGCCAGTTCAAATGTGCTGCTTCCGCATATAAAATATAGTCTAATAAATTAACCAATATTCAAAGCAGTAATATTTTGTGTTGCTCATAATAAATCATGCATGCAAGGCTCTCCATATCTAACAGCCATTACGGTTGTTTTATTTTTAAAATTTCTCTCATTTTCATATTCCCCTGCTTATGTAGCATTCAAAATGAGCTAGAATGGCGTTATTATTGTGTTTTACTCAATAGCACCAGAAATAAAGCTGTAAAATGATGTAACACATTACATGCTGCACATGACTGAATCCTGCGCGCCTTTGAAACTTCATCCCTGGATGTACTGAGGACCAACTGCAGGTGTAAGCAGAATTCAGTCATTGATTCCGTGTGACTGCGGTCCTCTTCCACGCACATTCCTGTGGATGGAGACAGAGAGAGAGCGAGAATGAGTGAGTGAGTGAGAGAGAGAGAGTCAGGAAGCAGGGGTCATTGACTGGTTTCGAAAACGATAGACAATCAGAGAAGCTGCACCTTACGGTCAGCCTGAGGCAGATGGGCAGTTTGTGCTGCATTTGGATGACATGAGCACAGTTTCATTCCTGTACTGTCACTGAATGGCGAGGCCATTACTGCTCCATTTTCACTTCAACACGAGACTTTAGCAGCCACTCACTATGTATAATGCACAGTGTTTTTCTATTTGTTTTTTTTTTTTTAAACATACACTGAAGACAGGAGGCAATGCGCCTGAATACATCAGAGTATATGAGTCTGAAATACAAATATGAATTTGTATTTAATGGAGATAAGAGCGAAAGAAGGTTCTTTTAATGCGTTTTTGTGCATCCGGGGGGAAAACAAGATAAAAACACATCTGCTTTTAAAGGAGGGTCCGGCCAATAGATTACAGTGCAGATATATAAAACAGAATGCTATAGAAATGAAAAGACAAGAAAAAAGTAACTTTAAATCACTTTAATTTACATGGATTTATATAAGCTATGCACTTTGTGACTAGTAAATGCGATAGTCTTACTTGAGTCCAATGTATACGAGAATATGCAATTTATGAATACACTGCCCTTGGAAACCTCATGACCGAAGCTGTACTGGTTCAATTTCTTTTATAGTTAATATATTCCAGAGCCTGACAGGGTAAAAAAAAAAAATATATATATATATATATATATATACACTCAACAAAAATATAAACGCAACACTTTTGTTTTTGCTCCCATTTGTCATGAGATGGACTCAAAGATCTAAAATTCATTCCAGATACACAATATTACCATTTCTCTCAAATAATGTTCGCAAATCTGTCTAAATGTGTGATAGTGAGCACTTTTGCTTTGCTGAGACAATCCATCCCACCTCACAGGTGTGCCACATCAAGATGCTCATCAGACACCATGATTAGTGCACAGGTGTACCTTATACTGCCCACAATAAAAGGCCACTCTGAAATGTGCAGTTTTGTCTCACAGCAAAATGCCACAGATGGCGCAAGCATTGAGGGAGCGTGCAATTGGCATGCTGACAGCAGGAATGTCAACCAGATCTGTTGCTCGGGCATTGAATGTTCATTTCTCCACCATAAGCCGTCTCCAAAGGCGTTTCAGAGAAAATGGCAGTACATCCAACCGGCCTCACAACCGCAGACCACGTGTAACCACACCAGCCCAGACCTCCACATCCAGCAGGTTCACCTCCAAGATCGTCTGAGACCAGCTACTCAGACAGCTGCTGAAACAATTGGTTTGCATAACCAAAGAATTTCTGCACAAGCTGTCAGAAACCGTCTCAGGGAAGCTCAACTGCATGCTCGTCGTCCTCATCGGGGTCTTAACCGGACTCCAGATCGTCGCCGTAACAGACTTGAGTGGGCAAATGCTCACATTCGATGGTGTCTGGCACGTTGGAGAGGTGTTCTCTTCACGAATGAATCTCGGTTTACATTGTTCAGGGCAGATGGCAGACAGCGTGTGTGGCGTCGTGTGGGTGAGCGCTTTGCTGATGTCTATGTTGTGGATCGAGTGGCCCATGGTGGAGGTAGGGTTATGGTATGGGCAGGCATCTGTTATGGACGAAGAACACAGGTGCATTTTATTGATGGCATTTTGAATGCACAGAGATACCGTGATGAGATCCTGAGGCCTATTGTTGTGCCATACATCCATGAACATCACCTCATGTTTCAGCAAGATGATGCACGGCCCCATGTTGCAAGGATCTGTACACAATTCTTGGAAGCTGAAAATGTCCCAGTTCTTGCATGGCCAGCATACTCACCGGACATGTCACCCATTCAGCATGTTTGGGATGTGCTTGACCGGCGTATACGACAGCGCATACCAGTTCCCACTAATATCCAGCAACTTCGCACAGCCATTGAAGAGGAGTGGACCAACATTCCACAGGCCACAATTGACAATCTGATAAACTCTATGCGAAGAAGATGTGTTGCACTGCATGAGGCAAATGGTGGTCACACCAGATACTGACTGGTTCTGAGTCGCCAGACCCCCGATAAAGCAAAAACTGCACATTTCAGGGTGACCTTTTATTGTGGACAGTCTAAGGTACACCTGTGCACTAATCATGGTGTCTGATGAGCATCTTGATGTGGCACACCTGTGAGGTGGGATGGATTGTCTCAGCAAAGCAAAAGTGCTCACTATCACACATTTAGACAGATTTGTGAACAATGTTTGAGAGAAATGGTAATATTGTGTATCTGGAATGAATTTTAGATCTTTGAGTCCATCTCATGACAAATGGGAGCAAAAACAAAAGTGTTGCGTTTATATTTTTGTTGAGTGTATATATGATTGATGCTGTGCAATAAAAACTATATAAATGTCCATGAATAGACCTGAACATTTCAGCAAATCCAATATGGCTTTGTAACCTCCAGCAGAACATACAGCAGGTCTTGGACCTCTTGAATGTTAGCATCCAGGCACCGGCTTAGTGAATAGAACCACAATAAGTTCATAATTATTCAACAATAAGTATCAACACAATAAGTTAATTCTTCCCAAATGATCAAAAACCAACCAGGTCAAAACAGGGAAAAATACTCCCTTTGACTCACCTCTATCACAGGTAGTTTTTCCTTTTTTGGAGACATTTTAGCCATCCATCCATTTTCAAATCCACTGTATGCTGCGTCAGGGGTGTAGGAGGGGATGCCTGAGTGTACTCTCGGAGCCATTGGATGAGACCCAGGACAGCCAATCACAGGACACTCCTATCACGCACTCATACCCATCTCTAATTTAGAGTCTCTTATAGCCGAAACTCACAAGAAACAAAGCTCTTATGGACACAGGGACTCTTATGTTGGGGGGGAGGAGGTGGGACATGTACACTGCAAACAGAATGGCCCTGGCCTAGATTTAGACCCGGAATGGGTCTACATTCTACAAAGTGACTGTGCTATCCAGGGCATCACAGCTGAAATTAAAAACAAAGAAAGAGGAAATAAGGCCCTGTCAGAAGTAAAGAGTTTTCAAAGTGACCTTGGTGCTCGTTCTGGAGTTGCATTTCTGGCTGGGGGGACCGCGATAGGAGAGGGAGTTCTCCGGTTTCTCACGATCCCTCCCAGTACCGAAGTGACCTCCTCTGTAGACGCACTTTCCACCCATGAGCTGCCAGATATCGAATGCCTGTTGAATACAATACAACCCAATGTCTTCCTGCTCCACTCTCCGGGCTCTTGGGGGGTTTACTGGCGTGCAGAGCAGACTGGAACGCTCATAGACAGCCGGGCCCTGTGACCCTCAAGGACAGGCACGCGGTTTACCTTTTGTTTCATTTACTTTCCAAATTGAATCTCGAAACCCCGAGTGAAACCGCCGATTCTTTTCAAACGTGTAGCGAGCGAGCCTGGACAAGTGTTCCGTTTCATCGCGCTTAACTTCTTTTTTTTCCCCCCCGCCAAATAGAGCATATATCAATTTTCCGCTGCTCAAAGCCATAAAAATCCAATTATTAAAAGCCATTATCTGCCTCAGATAATGCAGCTGTAATGACTGGCTTTTTGTAAGAGCTTTATCTGCTCTGTTTGGAGTCATATCAGCCCTACCCCTCCGCACTAAACCTTGACAGAGATTTGGCTCTCTGCTCCAAATCAGATTTCCTCATTGTACAATAGATTTAAATTGAATCGCATAAGGTCAATTGATACGTGCGCCTTCTTTTTTTTTTTCAAACAATTACCTTTTTCATTGATAACTGCAGCAATAGAGAGGAAGATGGCCCATGGTCCTTCACCTTTATTTTTTCTTTTCTTTTTTTTAAAAATTAGTTCAGAAATGGAGAGAACACAGCGCAGAGGGTGTTATGGCATTCAATTTCACCACACGGGAGGGCGAGCCAGAGAACTTCGTCCCATGCCTCCCCAAAAAATAAACAGCGTTTGGATTTTCACTCTCCTCCAATTAATCTGCAATTATTTTGCATTTCTGTGTGTCTTTTTCTGGTCTCCCACTGAAATCAAGTCCTGAATGATCTTCTCTTGCAGCTTTAAAGGTGCCCACGCTGACAGTGCCTCAGTGGACCTATTTTACACCTGATGAGTTTTTGAAAAATATTGCGATTTTCGCCATACTTTTTGGCCCACAAAAAAAATTGCATTCACATGAAAAAAAGCCTTTTATTTGTTCCCAAGCAACGTGAAATTGGTAAAACTGCACAAACACAAAGGTGCAATTATATTATTCACAAAACACAATAAACATGACTAATGATTACCATTAAAAAGTTTAAAGCTGCTAGGCTAAATGATGAAAAATTAAATAAATGCACTCAAGCAACATAAAAATGCGGGATTTATGCTTTGTGACTATGACCATCATTTAACAGTCTCCGCTGTCATTCTCTGGGAGAGCTAAAAAAGTAATCTCAATGGAGGGGATGCATCATTCTGAACCAGTGGTGTTGGTCGAATACACAAGTATCGCTTTTTTGGCTTCTCACTGTTGGCCATGAATTCACCTCCACACAGGAATTCTCAGAGTGCCAATGCAGTGCCTTTCTCTGCTTAAAACGAGTGTCAGGAATGAATGTGTGGAGGGAATAGGAGGAAGGACCAAAGGATAGGGAACAGGGGATTTATTAAGAGTACAAAAACCAGTAGTCTGCGCAATGCAGCGAGAGAAAAGTTTGGTCAGGTGACAGATGGAGGTTGAGCAGCAGCAGTCTGTGGGTGACAACAGGAGCCTAAGCTGTGGTCAAAACCGGGAGATCAGTCTGGAGAACACGGGAACAGAGAGGGCTGGAAATCGAGGGCAGGCCAAAGCGAACACAAGACCAGGAACACAAACTGACATAAAGGGGGGGAGGCAGGGACACAAAACTAGGAAAAACAGGGCAGAAAGGTTGTCGATTTTGATAGGAAGGCTGAAGAACTGGTGAAATTCCACCAGTCAGTTCTTCCATTTTTCCGCCACTCGACTGAGGATTTCCCATCATTGCTTATTTCCAACCAAAGATTGACGTTTTTGACTCAAAAAGCCAGTCTGCTGTTTTTTGTGCCTGCTTGGATTTCCAGTGCACTCGGCAATACAAACGGACTCCAACGATGTCCTGTCACAGCTGCTGGCTCAGGATGTTTTTCTCGCACCGCATTCGGTATGTTGCATTTTCTCCTCTACAGAGCGTTGACCAACCCCAGTCCCGGTGAGCCCCACAGTCTGCTGCCTTAAGGTTTCAATCCCCCTTCTATGCCTTGTCACTGTGAAAATCAGACCATTTGGAAAATGACTTCCAGGGTAAATTTTTTTTTGTCCACAAAAAATTGTGAAAACTGAGTTTTCGGCTTGTGACATCAGTGTGTGCGTCATACAGCGAGTTTTTAAGGCTTGTGATTGGTCTGCATGGTCTCATATTAAGTTATATCAACAATGCCAGTTGGCTTGGCGTGCTCTTGACAGCACATTAATTGTATTTTTGTATCTTCGCGTGGACCGAGATTTTATATTTGGAAAATGCAAAAAGGAAAAGCTCATTTTTAGCTGAACGGCTGAGGCGGCGATCGTCATCCGTAAGCAAAATCTTAAAGTCATCTGGCCCAATTTACTTTAAATTTGGTAAGGGCCTACCTTGGGACAATGTCTCCCAAGATTGTTCACAGTTCCAGGAAAAAAAAAATCTAATTTTTATGACTTTTTTTTGTTTGTTTGTTTCATCTGAAAACTTTAAAAAATCTTCTCCAAAACTACTGGCTAAATTTACTCCAAATTTTATATGGACCTTGCCTGGGACAATGTCTAACTTCTCTGGGCAATGGGCTCAATTACTGGGCAGGTGAGCTACAAGGCCATTGGTCCTATTTTTTTTAAATACTCGTGTAGTTGTGAATCAGACCGTAGATGCAAGAGACCAGGTGAGATGAGCTAACTGTGCAAAAAAAAAAAAAAAAAAAAAACTGGCTCAACTGATGAAGTACGAGCTGAGTCATCACATATAGCCAGGAGATACTGTGGTGTCTATAGAGCGGGGTTAGCCACCCCTGTTCTAAAGGGAAAAAACCTTGAAATAATTTCTTTAATGAGATAATCTGCAAATATTTCATTAATGAGGTGATTAAATCAATTCAATATCTTCCCTGCCACCATTGACATTTAGGTAGTAATATGCGTGATTGTCATTTTGTATCGGAGGCTCCAGGTGGACTTTAAAGGAGAATTCCGGTGTGAAATTGACTTGGGGTGTATTAAAACATGATAACGATAACCTTTGTCGAATACCTCACCTCCGTATGCACGCAACATTTTGAAATAAATGGCTTTTTAGCCGAAGCTCCCAACAGGCTAACAATGGTAGTGAATCAAGGCTCAAAGTAACCTTGATTAACAAGGCTCAAAGTAGCGCCACACTTCATTGGTAGAATTCCGAGGGCCCTGAGATTTAAAACGAGGCAGTGAGAACTTTGAAAATGCACTGGTAGTTGATTAAAAAAGACTGTTTATGCAAACCTATCCTTGAGGTAGTTTCCAGTCGCCTTTATCTTGAAACTCACAATTAGTCAATTGAGGAGCACGAACAAATAGATTGCAATCTGTTCCCCTATCCTTCCTATTTGTTCGTACTCGTCAATCGCCATATTGTGACTTCACTGGCATTCACTGGGGCTACCCAACTCAGTCACATGATCTCGCATCGTGCGTAGTCTCGTTTTCATGGTACGATACCCAAAAGCCTCTGGCAGTAGAGTGTTTTACTCCCCGGGCGAGACCCCCTCTGAGCGCCCCCCCCGACAGGAAAAAAAAAAAAAAAAAAAAAACATTACAACTGAAATTACCATCAAAATACTGTAGACTACAATAAAACTCTTATACAAAACATCCATGAAATACAATTTTAAATAAACATGTCTTAACATGGTCAATGTCTGTCATTACATGCTATATTAACCAATCTTTCAGGGAGGAATAATCAGCTCCTTGGCTACTGCCTCGAATTCTATGCTTGCCGGTGACGGATACGAGAGGGGGAAGTGGAGCAGTAGTGACAGGGATTTTTTTTGGGTCTACCTGGATTGAGCTGAGCGCTTAATGCACTTGGGTTGACAGGCTGTGATCGTGTATGATTTGCCTTTATTGTATTATACTCAGTAAAAAAAAAAAAGAGATATGGTTCCGTAGGGGAATTTCCAATCCAGGGGTTTTAACATCCAGGACTCGCAGTGAAAATAGCAGAAGTGATTTCTAGACTTTGTAAGTAACTTCATGGTTACTGTAGTACTTAAATCGGTACTTTTGTGCGAGGAAGGCAAATTCCCCTCGTGTTCTTATTCCAGTCTACTACTGTGTAACAGCACTGACAACTGTTATCTAATGTAAAATAACTTGTAAATAATTCTTATTTTTTATTTATTTATTAAAGTTGTAAGTAATTCCATAAAATTTGCTGGTGTGTTATTTTAGTTTCGGCACTCGTACCTTACAAACTGTTATGTGTCGTAACAAAAATTGAGGGCTCGTGCGGGATCTGAACTACTCTTAAAAAAAAAAAAAAAATCGTAAGCATAGTAATATATTGTTGCAGCTCTATATTTCATTGTCTACAAACACCAGCAAATTTTATTCGTCATGACTGAGTTTAAGCCTGATGTGTTTATGGATGCGCCCGATCAGGACGTTTTTGGCAAACGTTTAGTTATGACTGGTTAACTATGCTAAACTATGGTTGAACTATTCGAACTATGAGTAGTAGCACACGACAAATGTTTGTCATTAAAATTCCCATATGACAGGGCTCAACGGGCTTCCCTAATTACAGGGCTCAACGTTAACCCAAATGATAGAAATAAATAATAACTGAACTTTAACTAGTTTTGTTGCAAAGGCAAATCTTGTGCTGAAATTAGATCTCGTGTTCAGACCGAATTAGTGTTAAGTATAGTACGCATCAAAGCTAGAAGGCTAGCAAACGTAAGAGTTACACCACCAGTTATACGTTAGCCCTTCATTAATGGCATGCATACCGTAATCATACAGAGGGAACATAGCTGCATACCTTTATCTTTTGAGCGTTTCTCTTCTTCCTCTTTTCTTCTTTTTCTAAATTGGGCCCCTGATGGCTTTGTCCTTTTTCTCTCCATCTTTCACTCGACAGTGACAGTCAATCTATTTCCCATGATCCCATCCCCCAACACTGTCACTCACGACCAGGAGGAAACCAATTCACCTTGGTGACCACATAATCGTCTGCCTACTTTATTAGCCATTTTACGCGCAATTAAAAAACGTGCAGGAATTATAAACCTGTATTTATAATATTATGACATGTATGTTATGTGGAAGAAAGTTGATGTGTGACTGACTTTAGCCCACTAATTGCATTAGAGTATTGCCCTATACAGTAGATCCCCTTGGCATTGCGTTGCATTTGGAGACCCAGAGCAGAGGTGAACTGTCCCCCGCGCCCCCTCCCCTCCCCCTTCTCACACACTCAGCTCCTGTGCACAGCTCCTTCTCAGCAAGCAAGGGCGCCTGCAGTCAGGGGGTGCCAATGTGCCAATTACCCACACAGTGATATGATAGACAGAACATTTTCGCCCGTGCCTAAAACCGCTACTGGCTTCTGTGGACGGCACCTTCTCAGCAAGCAAGGGCGCCTGCAGTTACATGGCGCCTGCAGTTAGGGGGTGCCAATGTGCCGATTGCAGCGATATGATACAATTTTTTTTTTTTTTTTTTACCCAAGCGCTCGTGGCGCCCCCCACGAAATGGCACCCCGGGCGGATGCCCTGTTCGCCCGTGCCTAAAACCGCAACTGGCCTCTGGGTAATTTCCAATTCTGAATGTTGATGACAGATCTCTTACAGGAAGCCGGAGTAATTTCTGTACACTAGCGACAGGATCATTTGAACAGAGAATTCCACTTTATTGCAGAAAACAGGCCGATGGCTCTCTGACAATCAGATGGGTTGATGTTTTTTGCACAATCAAAGGAAACACTGAAAACATGCAGCTTGACACCAGCTTGTTTATTAGCATAACTGCTGCCATTTTGGGTGGTATGAGATAACCACAGCCTATTTTGGGTGAGTATTAAATTTAAAATAGCTTCAGTTCATACAAGTCACACCAATCCATCATCTTTCCAAGTGAACATGACAAATATGTGCGAGTTGTGTGAGTCGATATATGCCTTAAAGCTGAACTGAACTCCTGCATTTTCAGAAAATGCTCTTTTTTTGTGATTTTTCATGTTTTTTTCTTCATTTTTCTGGGCATATTCCTAAAAGCACATTATCCTGTCTTAGTCTGCAACAGAATGACTAGCTTTTCATTCATCAACACTGTAAGCCTCACCAACATCAATTTAAAAATTTGAGATAATAGTAACCCTCTGAAGTTTTGTTGAAATGAGGCCATGACTTGACTCTGCTGTGAAATAGCAGAAAACAAGCTTCATCAAGCTCATACTGTCTAGCCTATTGTCAGTCCTGACAAAGACTCAACAAAAAGAATTAAGTTAATTAACGTTGCCCATTTCAATAAACAATTGGGTAATGCAGTATCATTTCTGAAGAAGTGGGGATAATATAGAAAAGGAAAAAATATAAAAAGAAGAACCTGTTCTAAAAATAATACTTCACCTGCATTAAACTGAGAGCGGTGAAAAAGCAACATATTTAATGCTTTCTATTCTGTACTTTATTTATTTATTTTTGGATATAAACAGGCATTGAGAAATTTTTTGCCAGCAATAATTCCAGAAAAGTTGAAAAAGGTGTCTGTTCACTGCTGAATATGTGTCCTTCAGCATCAATGATAGTGACATAAATCTTCGAGTTGACCATTCCACTAACACTGTTTACAACAACAACAGCTCTAACAAGAGCACCAATGAGCATTAGTCCATTTCAGACAAGCTCTGACATCGCTGCAGAGTTTTTCAACATTTTTGACTTTATGGATTCCTTGCTGCGAACAGTCTCCTCTTGAATTCTTCGATACAATGTGATTGGTGTTTCTCGACAATGATGTAAACACCGTGCAACCAGGCCAAGGAGGGCCCTAGCTGAGGTGGAAGGTCTCAGCGTGTTTGCCTTAACAGCCAGGGGAAAGAAAGTCTTCAAGTCTTAATTACAATAATGGGGTGTGGCTACAGCGTCAGCACTAGACCACTGCCTCAGGCCAAACGTGATGATGTCTCTCACGTTCAGCTTTTAAATGGCCTGAAACGTGTCTAGTGGATGCTGTAGTCCTAATATCATAGCAGTTACAGTTCTTCTGACTCCATATCAAGTTTAAGATATAAGCTTTAGTTGTAAAGTCTGACCAACCCAATCCGGTGAATTAACTTAGAGGGTGGCGGTATTATTAAGCGTGATAATTTGACATAGAAAATAGCTATGACTAGGGATTACCAGGGCCCTAGCGAGTAACTCCAAAGTTTAACGGATGCCATTCAGTGACTTGGGGGTTAGAATTCTAAGCTCTCCGTTCTGGGACTGAGATGGAACGAACGTAGCCACAATCGCTCAGCATAATGGAATCTCCTTGAGGCCTTTCAAAATAACACTCATCACAGCGTGGAAAATCCACCTTATAACGCAGACCAAGCGTGTTGATCAGGCATGGGATTACAGTCCTACGTTACTCAATTAGGAGACAGGACTCCGAAACTGCAAGGAATATGTTGGTCAGAATCAGAATCCCACAACAGGTGCAATTATATCAATTTATTTTGCCAGATAGGCCGAAGCTTAAATTATATTGTTACAGAAAACATCATGAAGTCAACTCATTCCTGGCACAGCTCACAACTATACACATGCACAACATGTACGCTGTGAGAAGAATGAATACAATCGTATATATTCCATCCGCACATGCTACAAGAGCATCTGTGGGAAATGGCCTATGATCTTCCATAACTAGATTAAGGCTAACCGCAGCATGAAGTTGAATGCGATCTTCCATTATGAGAATGGCAACACACATACAGATGCATGTGTGGGAAGTTGTTTACGATCTCCCATAATTATAGATTATTCGCGATGCACGGCATATAGACACACGTGGGAAGTCGGTTGCGATCCTCCATAACTGCTATTGGCTACACACGGCATTTAGATACACGTGTGGGAAACCGGGTGCGGTCTTCCCCAAATTCTTTGTTTCTCTACCTTTTAAGCCCAAACTCCAGAAGCACTTGCTAAATTCCATAAATCATTTGGGTAATCAGGAACGCCGCCCCTCCTCAGAGAAAAATTGGGAGAGGACATTACCACGGAGTAGAAGTACATTTCTTTTCATACTTATTGAATGAGGATTTAGTATAATTTTAATCCCTTTGAAATATGCACCATGTGATTTTGGAATCTTAGTGGAGTAAAATGATTCAAAATACGAAATGCTTGCATTACAGTTTGTCATGAAACGTCGGTTACATTCCAGAATTACAAAGATAAGCTGATTGTTAACATTAATACCAGTTATGTCATATAACAAAAATACACATTGGATTTGCAAAATTATGGGAGTTAATGTGAATGATTTTGCTGCTGATGCATTTTCCAACGCAATCACCCGGATCTAGGCCTCTAACTACAGCTGGGGAGCAGTAGTTGGAACTACACAACTTAACGACAGTGGTTGCGAACGTTTGTTCGAACTACGGTTTTGGGGAACACCAGCGTCATTTAACGATGGTTCGCGCTACGTAAGTTACCTTGCTAGTTCGAATTATAGTTTTGGGAAACACTGGCGTCGCAACTACATAGTTCAAACTGTGTAAGTTTCTAACTTACTTGGCAACTATGCTTTTGGGAAACGCATACCTGATTGATTATTAATTAATGCAGTTTTTATGCCCCCGCCCTCCAAAGAGGAAAGGGGGCATTATGTCAACACCATGTCCGTCCGTCGTCCATCCTCCGTTAACTTTTCATTTCCGCGGGATAACTATAGAAGCCCTCGTCAGATTGATGCCATTTCTTAATGGCGTATTGGGAGTGGCTAGAGGAAGGTTCCTTTCGAAAACCAGCGTCGTACAATATCTAATATGGCCGCCACAGCAGCCATCTCAATATGCCCTTGATCAACACACAGGCGGGGGCACATGCCACGCTCTGCGTTACTCTTGGTTGCATAGTGGGGAGCCTCCACCACTCAGTTCTCGTAAACAAATGGGGTTTTTTGGATGCTTTTTCTTATACCCAAGCATGCTGGGGTCACATGTTCATAACCTGTTCACCTTTCTTTTTTTTTTTGGCATTCCAACATTTTCTCATGTTCCTCCTCCACCAACTTTATTAAAATTCATCAAATTCACAATGAGAGAGTATTTCTGACAAAAAAAGAAGTTAGGTTGATCAGGTAAAAAGTAGCATATTTTGTACTTGTACTGTCCACAATAGCACCTTTTTATTATTATTATTATTATTTTTATACGCCCGTCTCAAGACGGGACGTATTATGTCATCACCCCCGTCCGTCCGTCTGTCCGTCCGTCTGTCTGTTGTCTGTTAGCAATTTCTTGTCCGGGGCATAACTCCTGAGCCGCTTGAGCTACATTCGTGATACTTCACATACACGTGCACCATCACTAGGCACTGTGTCGCGCACCATTATTTCACCCGGTCAAGGTCAAGGTCACTGGCAAAGGTCAAAGGTCACATGGGGCCCAGATGGGGCTTGTCCATAGCATTACTTCTCAACTGCTTGAGATACATCCATGATATTTCATACACACGTGTACCATCACTGAGCGGAGTGTCGCGTACCATGTTTACGGCCCTCCCTCCAAGGTCAATGTCACTGGCAAAGGTCAAAGGTCACATGGGGCCCAGATGTTGTCTGTCAACTTCCTGATCCATGTTAATGACGGGCGTATCATGCACCGTTGCCGGTGCTCTTGTTTGAATTTAACACGGGCCAAAGATGATTTAAAAACCACTGCTCTCTTTCTTCTTTACTAGCAATTACTTGCAACTATATTGCCCAAACATTATCAGGTTAGCAGGTGTATATAAAGAGACTGCTATGCTTTACCCAGGTAAAATCAGTGAAAAGTCACAATGAGACAGAAAACCGTATTTATTTCCATGACCCTGTTTGAATTTCAACCTGCAGATAGATGTTGAGGTGTTGGAAGTTAACATAGATATTGATTAATACCCTATCAACAAAAGAAATTGTTGACAGTCCACACGCTTTTTGAACTATCTGCAGATCAAAGCTTGAAATCCACCTTATAGTCCTTTGCTTGCCTGTTAAATGCATGCCACCTCTCTATTGAAACTGTTTTTATGTGTTCATTTATTTATTTTATTTTTTTACCGTAACCTATTTATTACAATATGTTTTTCATACGTTTTATGTTACTTGTGGTTTTCTGTTCATTGTACGCTGTGCAGCACTTTGTCCAAGACAAATTTCTCCCATGGGAGACTAATAAAGTTAACCATGACCTTGACCTTGCTATTCAGTGCTCCTGAATATAAACTGATAGACGATCGACATATTTTTGAATCTTTGCTTCTAACTTGCAGCATGTAAATGGAGAATAAAGCGATACAGCTTCTTCTCTTATTTCATTTTTTAAACACATTTATATCAGATTTGAATGATACAACCCAGAAATCATACCACTACAGCTTGGTGTAGGCTTATTCATACGTTGTGGTTATATCTTTCCGTGGCTCATTAGAGGCTTGCTTCGTATATTCATGAATAATGGAACCTCTAAGACTAAGTAATGGAGGAAGTCTGCCAATTATCAAGTGCTGGGGGTGGGGGGAACATTAGGCTCCATCCATTCACACAGATGCAAGGCGCTAAGATCGCTGCATAAATCAGGGAGTCCTTTCCCGGCAGGAATACCGCCTCCTGTCGCGCTCGCCTGCTGTTTCGTCCCGCAAGACGCTCATTACACGTCGCTCTCCCAGCATAATCTGTGCCCGGCCCTGCTCGCATTGTTCAGCATTAGCTGTTTAAAATGTTTTAGTTTTTCATCTCACCGAGTGCAATTTCACTCTCTGAGAAGCAGTGGATAATCAGTATCCACTCGCTGCTCCCTCTACTTTGTGGGCCGTGATGATATATATTTACGACGTCGACAAAGGTTTACGCGCACAACGCAGTGGAATAGAGCAAGCTGCTGGCAAAAATTGTTTGTCTTTTTATCTCTCCTTCTGTTAAATGAGTCGGCGCTGTTGACCGCGGTAAAACAAATTCTGCGGCTGTGCATTAAGTGGCTTAATTTTTTTGGTTCAATTTGTGAACATCGATTTGGACGCCTTCCAATAGATCTCTAAATTGTGTTTTGAAACAGATGGCTGAATATTTATTGTTCAGTAATTCCACTGGGCGTGTGGTGTCTCTATGCACTAATACATTAAACTGAGGAAAATGCACACCGGTACACTGCTTTTTATGCAGTCAAGGAGCCATTAAAAATGACACATGGTGGCAGGTGCAGATCCAGTAATACAACACATTATGGGAACATTTTTTTCCCCATAATTCAGTTGTACTAAAAAAACTTTCAGCGTGTTATAATGAAAGAGTCACTCGTAGAGATGGACAGTTAGTGTTTAAGGAGAATTCTGGGGTAAAATTGACTTGGGGTGTATTGAAACATGATAGCGAGTACAAAGTTTTATCGAATACCCCACCTCCGTACGTACGCAACATTTCAAAATACATGGCTTTTTAGCCGTAGCTCCCAACAGGCTTACAATGCCAGTGAATTGGGCATAGCATTGCCATGCAAAGAAATCAGTATTTTTTCATCATTAACAAGGCTCAAAGTAGCTCCACACTTCATTGGTAGAATTTCGAGGGCCCTGACATTTAAAGCGAGGCCCTTTGAAAATGCACACTCTTTTTTAATAAACTACCTGTGCATTTTCTAAGTTCTCAGTGCCTCGTTTTAAATGTCAGGGCCTGTTGGGCGCTTCGGCTAAAAAGCCATGTATTTCGAAATGTTGCATGCGTACAGAGGTGGGGTATTCGACAAAAGTTAGTACTCGTTATCATGTTTCAATACACCCCAAGTCAATTTCCAACGGAATTCTCCTTTTGTCATGGTTTTGGTTTTTGGTTATGTTTATGTGCTGGTTTTGTGTTCATGATTATTGCCTTTTATTAATTCTTTTTGATTATTGAAACTCTTAGGTTTTTGGTTCATTCCATGACTCAGTTCCATTGCACTTTCCCTGTCTGCGTGCTCACTGACTTCAGGTGATTTAAATGTATGACGGTTTTTAAAATATTCCTTCGAATCTCGTTTTCTTCCTGCGCCCTTCTGTTCTGATTGCTAGCAAGACTAACATTTGTATTTTGTATTATAGTCTACTAACCCAACTAATCCAGGTATATATAAGATTACTAACTTACTAATGAGCACTCTAGTTTAATTTGTAAAGTTGCACTGCTACTAATAGACTAATTCCCTCTCCGCAATCGCCCTGTTCTATTCTCCGCCCCTTATCTGTCGCTGTCCTCTCCTGAGCGTAAGCGAGAATCTCTCGCACGTGCTTAATCACTCTCCTGCGCTTGTTATCTGTGCACGTAAAACTCCAAGACCAGAGCTGTTTAAATGTCTTAGGCTGTTTGTGTGATTCCCATTCGTATTTCCTCTTTCGACAATTGTCGTGGTTAGGGCTTCTCTCATGGGATTCTCCGGATGTAATTAGCTCTAATCCCTACACCTGTCTCTGTATAGCATGTGACCTTCCCTGAGTGTATATTAGTTGTCTTTTCACTCTCAGCCCTTGTCAGAACTTTGATCAATACTTCTTTGTGCTGAGCACCTCGTAAGCCATTGAATATTGTTTCGCTTCTTCTGGATGGTCCGACCTTGATTCTCGCCATAGCCCTTTTTGTGCTGTTTTTGTCTTTCTGGATTTTGACCTGTTTTTGTATGACCAAGAGTTCTGTGTTTGGATGCCCTGTGTATGACCATTGGCTTTGCCCATCGACTACGACTTTTTGCCTCGTTTTTGTACCTCTGCCCATCTGTCTCACTGGTTCTGACCCCTGCCTGTCCAGTCAATACTGTTTTTGGATTTCATATTGTGGCTTGGCAATTCCTGTGTTTTTGGCTTTGACTCAGACCCCATTAAAGGCATTTGTTTTTTGGATTTTTGTCTCTCGCGAGTGGTTCCTGAAAGATACCTCACACCTTTTAGTCATTAGTGGGCCTAGGCCGAGTGCAGGCCCACTACTCTCCCCAGTAGGGAGTGTAGTGGGCCTGGGCAACTTATTATTCTGTGCCCGTATTTTTATTATTATTTATTCTTCCTTAAAAATTTTGGCTCACCACTTGTCTTACAGCTTTGAGAAAACTCATACAATATATATATTAAATTGTGCGGCTCAATCGGAAAAGGTGTGGTATGTCTTTTCTAAGCGATCCGACTCACAGATTTTCCACAATTCCTGAAAAACATGGATTTTCATCACTCCCTAGCAACCAGGCTGAACTCCATAGCAACCGCCTAGTTACGCACAAGCAATCACCATACCACCATAGCAACTGCCTAGTAACCACTCAGAACACCATAGCAACCACCTAGCAACCACCTGGATCACCTTAGCAACCGCCTAGCAATGCTTTAGCAACCACCCAGAACACCATAGCAACCACCTTTTAATGCCCTAGCAACAACCAGGAACACCATAGCAACTGCCTAGCAATGACCTAGCAACCACCTAAAACACCATAGCAACTGCCTAGCATGCCCTAGAAACCACCCGGAACACCTTAGCAACTGCCTAGCAATGCCCTAGCAACTGCGTAGCAGCAAACTAGGCTTCCCATGTGTTGAATAGGGCAATAACCATAACGTCCCTACTAATGATCACAGAGACATAAACCCATACATGTCCAATCAGCAGTCAAATCTGATTTAAAAAAAAAAAAAAAACTAACAGTTCAACGACTTTACCCCAAAGTACGGTTGAAATCGCCCTTTCCTTCCCCATTAGCTTTCAAACCCTTACTTTACGGCTCAATCCAGAGCATCCTGACAATTTCAACTGTCAAAAATCAGTTGAAACTGTCGTGAACCTCAACTGAGGGCTATGTTCTCACTGCAGGCCTTAATGCTGAATTCCGATTTATTGCTCAAATCGGATTTTTTGTTTGACTGTTCACATAATACTCTTCGATTCAACACAGCATGGCTGTTCAGACCGCGGTCGCCTTCAAA
This sequence comes from Gymnothorax reevesii, assembly GCA_029721435.1. Taxonomy (NCBI): domain Eukaryota; kingdom Metazoa; phylum Chordata; class Actinopteri; order Anguilliformes; family Muraenidae; genus Gymnothorax; species Gymnothorax reevesii. Next base: position 43,135,181 of record CM056581.1, on the reverse strand, counting down.
AGAATCCAATATGAATCCGATGCAGTAACACATTTGAAAGTGGCCCAGATCGGATTTGAAAAGATCAGATTTCATGTGACTTGTCCTGTTCACACTGTCATAAAAGAATCTGACCTGAGTCACAAGTGGGGTAAAAAATTTGATTTGGGCCACATATGCCTGCAGTGTGAATGTAGCCCTTGCTTGTTTTAATGCAGCAACGCCATTGGCTAGATATGTTAGAATAAGCCTTAGAGTGAAACCTAGTTTTATTATTTGCCAATACAAAGAAGATATGGAATTTTTGACCAGTTAAAGGTTCCCTGACTTGGGGCACACCACCTGAAATTGTTGGTTTATTTTGTTCTATATGATTATTTGTATCTCTCTATGCACTCAAAAGTTCTGTAATGGCTGAAAAATCCATAAATTTTAAGGAGGAAAAGTGATATTTTTGCACTCTTACGCCCCGCCCCCTGAAGAAGTAGGAAGTTTCCAAGACGTAAGTCACATGTTCCTATGACGTCATCAAAGGAAAGCACCTCTGCCTTAGCAATCTCTGCGGTCCATTTACAGGCTTGTTTACACACGTTTTCTAGTGTGTCTGCTTAGTATATGAGCCTGCTATCTAGATATCTTTCTATCCATCTATCTATCTAATTGTTACACTCGGCAAACCGTGTTATGCAGGCTAACGTAGCTAGATGGCTGGATACATAGTGGACATGAAAACAGGCAAAGAGTGCACATCATATTGGCTCTAAGTTTCTCACTTCCGAGTTCTCATGCCTCTCACTTCAAATCTTTGATTACAGAGAATAGTGGCTAGACTGTATCAAGCAATTTTGCCCTGTGATCAAAGCTGAATAAGTATCCCCAGGGGAACTAAAGTTCATGTATCCCCCCCCTACACACACACACACACACACACACACACACACAAACCGCTGAACTTTTTTGAGCTTCCAGTGAAGCTGACATGTCAAATTACACACCTATAGGTAAAAAGCTGAGTAACCCAGGAAGCAGGGTATGCCTGTGAAGTTAAATAAATCAAGTACTGCCATTTCAGTTACAAATCACAAGACAAGGATACAGAGGATTAAAACATCTTAAGGCAGTGTACAGCTCAAGAGTATGGTAATTCATTGAAAACCACTCCAGCTGACTTGGAAATAACGTCTGTTTTTTGTGATTGGATCATTATCACTGTCAAGATAATGGCTAAAGCCCAGTGTTATATTTCTGACAAGACTGACCAGATTTAAAAAAATTCTCAGCTGAAGTCATGCACGTACTTTGACTTTTTTCCATGCGAATGCTGCGGTGAAAACATTGCCTGCATTTACGACATGCCCAAGAGTTGTGAAGCTGGTCATTGTACTTCCCACAGCCCCTAACGGAGGGAAAGCTGTCTCTTTTTTTCCTTTTAAATGCAGAGATTGCTCCCCAGACCGCAGAGATTGATGTTTGACGGCTGTATACAAGAGAACCCGTGGTGGCGGAAAATAGTCTAGAGGGCTGTACTCTGAAGCAAGTTCAACATTACCTGACAGCTCATAACACTGATATCAATGACATTAAATAAACATTCACTTATGTTTAACCAGGGGTAATCTCTGCCAGCTCCTTAGTATGGATATCAGCTACATTGAATATATGTTTCTCTGTCCCCCAGAAATGATGTAACGCTTCGACTGAGCATAATAATAAAATAAAATATAATATCATAGAAAGTACTCACATTTTTTTCTTCATCATGAAGGGCCCTTTTAGCTCGACACCAGCCAATGGTTGCTGCACTGAGCTTGATAAAACCTTTTCTATTGCCGCAATAACTTTGGTTTATATTCGTATGGACCTAATCTTTTATTTATTTATTTATTTTATTATCATTTATTTATTTTCTTTCTGAAACCACCAAAAGACAGCCAAATACTGAAACTCTGCAGTAAATACTACTCATTTGGAAGAGACCAATGAATTATATGAAGATTATTATTTATAACAGATCACAGAGTGTACAGATTAACTGATGATATGATGATAGCCTTGATTAGGTCTTTAGAGGTTGGACGCAAGAAGGTGATTTTGTAATTGAGGAGCATCTGCTTTGAGCCGCAGCAGGATAAATCCCCCATGGAGTCCAGATACTGGTGGTGGTGGCTGATAACTCCACTGACTTAAAGGCAGATGAAACTGATAAAAGAATGAAGTTGATGAATCTGTAAAGGCTGGGCAGTGATGGGGAAGAGGAGAGCAAGCATAACAACAGCATGAACTTACTAAAGGCAGAGAAAGAATTATATTTCAAAAAGAGGGCAAAAAGATGATACGCTGATAACAAATGTGTGTCACTGCGGTATTGGATGGATGCTATCAGCTGATAGGGAAGCCGATGTTTCATTTGATAACCTCAAACAATAACAACAGGGAAAGTGAATGAGCATGTGTGAGAGGAGAGAAAGGTAGATTGAATGAGAGATAAACTACAGACCGAAGTATGCAAAAGAAAAATCTACCTGACTGAATTTTTGCTAGAGCCTCATTACCGTTCAAGTCTTATATACGCGCGAAACATTTCACAACATGAAAATCAAGAGATATAATCAAAAGTTTTCAAATTTCATAAAATCATTGTAAAGAGCAGTAAACCCTAAAGAATGAATTTTAATCAAAATTTTCTTTGACCATTTTCCACATTTTAAACATTTTTCAATTCTCTTAGGTGCACTGCCCCATGATGACATTATAAGGCAGTTGACTGGTAGGCCCAGGTTATACTGGAGAACTTCTGCAGATTACTGTCTCCCTTGTGTTTGCCTCTCTCGATAATCCCAGGGAGCCTGGGTGATGCTGACATCAGGGTCCTCTGGAAGTTCTTAGCTTTCTTTAACAAAATACAACTTCTCTCTTCTTTTGTTTGGAATTTAAATTAATGCTTGGATCTCTGACTAATACAGAATAAAAAAAAAACAATGAAACAGTGTATGTTTAAAAACAAAACTAATCTACAGCTCTGAGAAACTTTTGCAGAGTATTATGTCTCCTGGATTACTTGAAAACAATAATTTGCATAACAGTTTAAAGACATTGTGCTTGTGAAAGCTAACTCCATGCGGCAGCATATAAACAGAAGACAAAACAGTGGTAATTTGTCCTTGGGCACATCCACAGGGTGAAGATGACAGAAGAGTAATCACTGGGGATGCAGTCAGTTCAGTCAATGCAAGACCAATGCCTTACCCAAATACCTTAGCTGAAACACACCTGTCAAGTATTTTGTATTCATAGCCCAGGCCTAATGGGGTGAGAATTGAGAACTTGTTGAGGTTTACATTTTGAAGGAGGTTGTTTTCAACTCATGAAAGGGCAGTCTCTGTTTAATGCCTTGGAAAGCAAACTTTATGACTGGCTGCTTGTTGTTTGCTTGCAATAGTGGTTAGAAGGCCAGTAATATTGTTCTATGACATTCTAGCTCAGATAAAAAAAGGATGATGGGATGGAGGTGCCGTGGGCAGTGCTGTTGTCTCAGAAGAGGAAACTTATTTGTATGTTACCTGTACGTGGTTTGTACGTTCTCCCCGTGTTCGCATCGGTCACCTCCAGGTCCCTCGATTTTCTCCCACAGTCCAGAAACATGTATGCTAGGTTACATTGGAGGCTAAACTGTATGTGTGTGAGTGTGTCATTCCAGTTAATTCAATCAACTGAAATTCAATTCATGTGAAAAAAAAAAAATTCTCAAGATTTCATGTACTACTTGTGAGCTGAATTTAATTGCATTCTGTGGACTCTCTCGCAAACTTTGGGCGGATACTCAGCAAATTGGCATGGATGTTTAATAGAGTTCAATGGACAACCTAATACATTTTTAATGGGAGCCTACCCAGTAACCTTGATGCTTTTGCATGTACCATTTGTGGAAAGTTTGCCAAGAGGATTTTTATTGCTTTGACGCATAGATAAAGGCAGCATCCTCTGGAGAAAAAGATCTAATCGTTTGTAGTTATCTACACCTTGAGTCAGATAGGAGCTCAAAGACAGTTTCTGAGATCTATCTACAGGATTGGACTGGTTCAAATCACTGTCCAGGATCAACTTCAACTACAAACATCCAAAAACTAAAAGTTAGCCAGATCATATGGTGTTACCTATGGCTTTAATAATGCCCGTAGACAGATAACAGATCCTCAAGTCTGTAACTGGGTCGTCTCTGAAGCGTGTTGATACATATCTAAGAACGTTCCACAAATGTTATGCATTTCTCACAAGCATCATACCAGTCTCCAAATACAGTTCCAAATTTCAAAGGAACATCATTATTGTTACGCTTCTGCAAATTTGTTATATTTGTGCTAGGAAACTGGCTTGACTTTTGTGGGAAACTTATTAGATTTCAGAATTTACTTCAGTATCAGCTTATCCATGGAGAGGCATTGGACAGTTTTGCCGATCAACATTTATTTAATATAGAGGACTTGAGATTCTGTACAGCTTAGTTTAACTTTGGACATCTAATTGTCTCAAAACCTGCATGATTTTAATGCGACTTCATTCATCTTCATGAATGGACAGAACTATGTGATTGCCTTCAATTAAACTGCCATAAATAAATTACTTTGCTAGAAGTGATTCCAGTACACACCAGTCACACATCCAGTGCAGAATTATTTTTATAATACAGGGCAGGAGGAGGCAGGGTCATTATTAGCTTTCATACATAAAACATGAATTCAAATTCTTAGTAACAGTTCTGTTGCTGCCACGAACCAGCAGACTCTTCATAGAGCACATACAAAATTGGTGTGTATACTCATAGTGAAGCATTAAAAAACAGTAATTAGTTTAATTACGTATTATTTAGTTAGTTGTCAGTGGCAGAGTTAGTTGTTGTGATTCTTGACACTACTGCCAGTTGCAGAACTCTGGCCGATGCTCAAGCAAGCAAGACAGTCCCTTCCTATCTGCAAGAGATGATGATCCCATACACACCTCCCCAGCCACTTCGTTTTGCAGCAGCAGGACGACTTCGCCCCCCTACCCTGGGTTGGAAAGCTGGTCATTCTACCAGATCTCTCAGCTTCCCACATCATGCTCCCTAGTGGTGGAATGACCTTCCCACCTCCTATACAAACTGCTCCATCTCTGCTACTCTTCCGTCGTAACCTTAAGACTCACTTGTTTAGACAGTTTCTGATCTGATCGCCCCCTCCCCTGCTTTTTTAATTAATTAATTTATTTTTTTAAACTTCCTGTAATGTTTGTCTTCATTTGCTTTGTATCTTTTTCTTCTGTGTGCTGCTGCCTTCTGTATAGTCCTTGCTCTACATATTCATGACTTCAGGTGACTAATGCTTGATCTCAATTGTACCTTGTCCAGTCTGCTGCGCTACAGTGTCAGTGACCTTCCTGTATGCACTTACTGTTAGCCGCTTTGGATGAAAGCGTCCGCTAAAAAAATTTAATGTTTCTTTCAATCTGTTATATTTTATGTGCTGTTGTTTTCGCCAAACCAATTTGCACCATAACAAGGCATTAGCGTCTCGTATATCGTATGTCGTAAGCGGGGAAATAGGGGACTTCTGCCCCATGATGCCACAGATTAGGAGAGTATCTGGGCCTGATCACCCCACTTGTGTGGGGCAGGATGATGGCAGTGTTGGACTACAGAGACAGGGTGCGGAGTACATATTTACGACAACAGACGGGTGCTGTTATGTGAGGCACTGTAGAAATTACAGTGGACCTCGTTTCAGATCATTTTTACCTTTTTTTTGGAAAAGGTATTCATTAGCACCTGACAAACATTATTGCACCAATTATTATTTTTTAAATTTTTTTATAAGCTTTGTTGAACCCCGTGGGGTAATTTGTCCTCTGCATTTAACCCATCCTATATTTAGAAGCAGTGGGCAGCCACAGTGCAGCACCCAGGGACCAACTCCAGTTCTAAAGCCAGTTCCTTGCTCAGGGGCACAGGTTGGAGTGTTCCTATGATGCACGTTTTTGTGGGTGGGGGAAACCAGAATACGCAGAGGAAACTCACAAAAACATGGGGAGAACATGCAGACTCCACAAAGAAAGCTTGAGTGTTATGGAAAAACCTAGTAAGTAACAAAAAGCTGTTTCAAAGAAAAAGACAGAAGACTGCACCCCTCTGGCGTTAAGCTGTTGTCCGACAATGAAACTGACTTGGCAGTTATTTGTCATTACATCATAAAAGATATTTATGGAGACATTTCTTTTCTTTTTTATTTCAACCCCAATTCCGAAAGAGTTGGGACGAAGTGAAAATTGTGAATGAAATCCAAATGCAATGACTTTCAGATCACATGAGCCAATATGTTATTTACACTAGAACATAGATTACATTTCACATGTTGAAACTGAGACATTTTACATTTTAGTCACTTAGCAAGTAATTAAGTTTACTGGCATCAGGTGTGTGACATGATTGGCTATGAAAGGGATGTCTTAGAGAGGCTGAGTCTCAGAAGTAAAGATGTCCAGAGACTCTCCAACCTGTGAAGGCTTGCATAAAAAAATTGTGGGATACTTGAAAAAGTATTTTTCCTCAATGTCAAATTGCAAAGGCTTTGAAGGTCTCATCATCGACAGTGCATAACATCATCAAAAGATTCAGAGAAACTGGAAAAATCTCTGAGCGTAACGGACAAGGCCGGAGACCTTAACTGGATGCCCGTGATCTTTGGGCCCTCAGACGCCACTGCATCACTCACCGGCAGTACTAAATGGGCCCAGGAATACTTCAAGAAACCACTGTCTGTAAACACAGTCCACCATGCCATCCACAAATGCTACCTAAAACTCTATCATGCAAAATGGAAGTGATTGTTGATCATGATCCAGAGGCGCCGCTGTGTTCTGTGGGCCAAGACTCATTTAAAATGGACTGTAGCAAAGTGGTAAAGTGTCCTGTAGTCAGACAAGTCCAAATTTGACATTCTTGTAAGAAATCATGGGCGTCGTGTCCTCCGGGCTAAAGAGAAGAAAGACCACCCTCCTGTTATCAGCGTTCAGTTCAAAAGCCAGCATCTCTGATGGTATGGGGATGCATTAGTGCACATGATGTGGGACAGTTGTATGTTTTAAAAAGCACCATAAATGCTGAAAGGTATATAAAGGTTTTAGAGCAACATATGCTCCCCTCCAGACGACATCTATTCCAGGGAAGGCCTTGTGTATTTCAGCTGGACAATGCAAAACCACATACTGCAGCTATTACAACAGCATGGCTTCGTAGTAGAAGAGTCAGTGTGCTTAACTGGCCTGCCTTCAGTCCTGATCTTTCACCGATTGAGAACATTTGGCGCATAATTGAAAGCAAAGTCCATCAAAGGAGACCCAAAACTCTCCAGCAGCTGGAAGCCTGTATTAAACAAGAGTGGGAACAAATTCCAATGGCTAAACTCAAGAAACTCAATGCACAGACGCTTCCCCTCTGTGTTAATAAGAAGAGGGTATGCTACACCATGGTAAACAGGCCCCTGTCCCAACTTTTTTGAGACCTGTAGCAGCTATCAAGTTTGAAATGAGCTCATTTTATGGATAAAATTGTTAAATTTCTCGATTTCAACATTTGCTTTGTTATCTCTGTTGTATTGTGAATAAAATGCCGGCTGGTGTGATTTGAAAGTCATTGTGTTTTGTTTTTATTCACTATTTAGACTTTGTCCCAACTGTTTCGGAATTGGGGTTGTGGAATCCCTGGCAATATGACTTGAGAAATTTTTTCATCCGAAAATATTAAATGTCAAATCTCAAAATGATGGACAAAAACCGAATGATTATGCAGCTGCAGTAGCATTTGACAGTTTTTTTGCCCCCCCCACCCCAAAGAGGAAAGGGGGCATTATGTTGACACCATGTCCGTCCGTCCTTCGTCCGTTAACTTTTTTTTCCCGTGGGATAACTATAGAATCCCTCGTCGGACTGATGCCATTTCTTTATGGCGTATTGGAAGTGGCTAGAGAAAGGTTCCTTTCGAAAACCAGCGTCGTGCGATATCTAATATGGCCGCCACAGTAGCCAACTCAGTATGCCCTTGATCAACATACAGGCGGGGGCACATGCCACGCTCTGCGTTACTCTTGTTCAGTGTTTACTTCACCATCTGCTTCCCTCTTCAAGCCATTTTTCAGTCGTTATTAGCATGTGAATTGTGTAAATTACGAATTCAGACCATGAATGTCCTGCACATGCAATGCTTTGCATAGGAACTTACCTCACAGATCAGATAATATAGGTATTCTGCTTCATAACCGGCTAATTCACTAACCAGGTTTTATCATGAAAAAATAGAAACATTTTATGTGGAAGAACCAAGGAAGACTTGCTTGATTTTAACTTCACAACTGATCAAATACTGATGACTTTTTCCTATGAAAAACATAGGAACTCAATGATTATTTTTCATCTATCTTACTGTATACAATAAGGTACAGCCAAATAAGTACAAAAATGGTCCTAACTTAGTTTTGACCAAAATTAGACTTGCTAGGTTTTTCTATAACACTCAAGAAAGGCCCCAAACCGGGTTCAAACCCATAACATTCTTGCTGTGAGGTGGCAGTGCAAGCCACTGTACCACCCTGCCACCCTGAATGGTAGGGCTGGGGCCGGGGGTGGGGGTGAGGGGTGCAGATGGGGGAGCAGGTAACTGTTGCACCCCCTCAGGGCAGCAGGGAGTAATTAAGGTTTAATTGTGGGAATTCCTATATATCCGTAAGTCAATTATGCTGGCTTCAAGAGGAGTGTTGGTCCTTTGATGATTTAAAGAGGGTGTTGGGATCGAGGGCTCCAGATCGATGCCTCCGCTGAGAGATAGCATCTCCTCACCCATGAGCTTTACAAAATTCATTTCCTCACTCCTCAGCATCACTCTATCAGACCTCTCTGTCACTCCGCTTCTCTCCTCTTTGAATCTTACCCTCCAGTACTCCTACAGAATCCACATCTGCATGGCCAGGACGCCTTCATTACAGGCACTATATCTTAGGTATGTGTCTGTGGTTATTGTAGTAACATAATGCCCTTACATGGCTACAATGAGAGTAATATGCCATTATATTAGAGAGAGCATAGATTGTGATCAATTGGGGGTTTTTTTTGTATCCTTGTGTGTTCACACTTTGCAGTATTGCATGCCAGAGAGAGAGAGAGAGAGAAATGGGGAGAATTGAAATATTGGCATGGATGCTCAGTGTTATTAAAATAGGATTTATGTGTCTGATCACAGTGCTTTAGCTTATGCACTATACTTAATAGGAGACCATAAAATTATGACACAGATTTCGCAAAAGGTGTCTTTACAATATTTTTGTCCCCATAGACTCTACTGGAGCGATTTACGCAGCTTAAAAAATGAAATACTGAATAAAATTATACAGCGGCAAACTGCTCACCATGTCACAGCACACAAACATGCTAGCTCATTTTTGCTTATTTTTCAGAAAGCTGGTTCCCCTTGGATCACCCCAAAAGGCTCAGTGAATGAGACATGAAGTTGAAACAGAATGCACCCATTATCCTCTCCTTTGCTCCAGCCACTGAAAATATGTCAGCATTCAATCAGCTCCCATATTTGGGTTCAGCAAATGCAGCTGCTCAACTCAAACCTGTGGAACTTTGGGCCTTAAATGCAAGTGTTCCCAGGGTTTCTAAACCCTGGGAACATATCCCAAATATGTACCCTTGGATTACAGAGAAATGTGTATACAATGATGCACAAGATCTAGATATTTTCTATTTGACGTAGTGCTGTGGCCATAAAAATGTGGTGTCCTGGGTTTGATCATCTCTAAATAATTGTAAGTTGGATGCTTCAGTAATGTGCTGCAATCTGCAGATACAGAATATGCATGAGACACTGTGCTACTGCTACAAACGTCTGAGAAGGAACCAGGCGCAGATCCACGGAGGGCCATAAAGGCACTTTAATAAAGGTGCCGCGATTGGCACAAACTGTGGAAAAACAACTCAACAGGGTCAGGACTGAAGAAGTAGTCAGGGACGGTCCGAGTCGGGCGAGGAGTGAACGTGATAAAGGGGAAGAGCAGGCTGATGTCAACAACATTCATTCAAAGCTACTCAATCAACCACAGTTTGAGAAAGTTAGAAACAGTAGAACCAGCTTGATGGAGAGTATTGTTTATCGTTAGTGAAGTCCATGCCTCAAAGAATTCAGGCCATTACAAAAGCTGGACGAGGTGTAAAAAAGTATTCATTCTGATTTTCTGTTGATGATGCCATCATTTTCTTCTCACGTGCAACTCTGTGCATTTCTCCCGCACAGCAGACTGTGGTCCTGCACTGCCAACTTTCAGCACTGCGGACAGCTTTCGAGATAGCGACTGGCGCTGCTACAGGACTACGGACAGCAGCCAGTAAATCCAGCGTAGAGGCGGTCGTGACAGTAGAGACATGGAAAGTGGTAGAAACACGGCTTAGGGAGCAGGGCTGCTGGGTCTTCCATACTATTCATTCAGAAGGAGCATAAAGTGGCAGGTTTTTAAAATCTATTTTGTAGTTGAAAGATAAAGGATAAATGTCTATTTCCAACATGCTTATTATAAAAGGCAATCATTTTCAAATCTTGTTTTGGAGTTTTGGTCACCACAAAAATTGCTCCACAGTACTTAGCAGTCTAATAGGCCCTCACTAATGAGCCTTGCAATTACCATAAAATAAGCTCCCTCAAAATAATAAATACTTAGCCTGAAGGGGACATTCATTTACATAAATTTTTATTCATCCCTTGGCAGGCTTTTGATTTTGCAATTGGCAGACTTCTTTTCCAGTGGATGCATATATTTTTCACATCAGGATCCACTGCAAGCAGGGTAGAACATGCAGTATTCTTAAATTTTGGGGCTACTTTGCCAATTTTCAAATGTAAAATTGTATCATTACGATGTGGTTAGTATATGCAAATTAACAGTGTTTGACTTTCCTCAATTTTGGCTGCACCGAGAATTCTCTGCTCATTTGCCAGCAATTGTCTGCCAGATGATGTGCTTTGCAGAACTTTTGACCTCTGCCATTTCAATCAGTGGTGCCCGTAAACTGTTTAGAATATGGATGCCATAAAAATAATAATTTTTTTTATTTTTTTTCACCCCATTCAGACAATATCACTATTAGGTGTGGTGTCAATGTATCCCTTCAGTGATCTGTCATTTCTTAGAACTTTCTTAATAATCAGAGGCTTATAAATTGGTCTTGATTATTCAGTAAATAAATTGTGCGATTATTAATCAAACAATTGTCACCAATGTGAGATTCTAAATACCAGCAATTGCTTATCTCCTCTGTGTGAAAATGAAGGACACTGCTTTATATAAAATCTGATTTTTTAAAATGAAAGCAATAAGTTAGCAAATAGATAAAATTAACTAACAGGCCATGGTCAGCCCAACTTTCCACAACCGGATCAGACTCCAATTGAACAGTTCATTCACATGTCCACAGATAAGCAAGTCAAAATGCAGTCAATAAAATTCGTGAGACCGGGGGGCAGAAGTGAGTTTGCAGGGGAAGGGCTCGCTAACAATCACAATCCCAAAAAACACTTAAATCGTTCAAACCGCAAAAGCCATGTCAGTGCATGCAGATTTCAGGCCACTGATTCCAAATCAGCTAGTCCACGGTCAGCACGTTGCGTCGCCGCAGCTCCAAGACAATGTGAACTTTTCAGCAAGCGTCAAATCATTTCAGGATCACTGTACGGTCTGTTCCACTCGTCATGGGGCTTCAATTATTCTTCCAACAGATGTTGTTGCACTCCGGGGTCAACCCACAACTTTATCCACTCCCGCAGCACTACAGAAAAACACAGGGCGGACCTCAGGCATATACACACACCAGGCAGGGACCGCACGTTCACAGCTGAGAGTAGTAATTAGGTTCCTTTACTTATCTTGTATCAGGCGTTGGTCAGTCCAAATCCCTCACGGCTCTGTCCAACCAGCAGTCACTCTTTGAGTAAACATTTGATACCTTGATAAACCTTTATGTTTTATAATTTTTATGCTCGGTGTATCAATCGGTAAGCAGAAATGCGGCTATTGAGGTTGAGTCAAACTCTCACTGAGACCAATTTATTACAGGCTGCCTCTTATTGTTAAGAAATAAATGGCAACGTCCGCACACAAAGACAATGCTCCCCAAAAAAATTTATTCTGTCAACGTTTCAATCACAAAGTGATCTTTGTCGCCATCCTGACGAAGATCACTTTGTGATCGAAACGTTGACAGAATAAATTTTTTTGGGGAGCATTGTCTTTGTGTGCGGACGTTGCCATTTATTTCTTTGCTGATTTTCTTGTTGTCCTGCACCTCAGTTGAGTGGATGTGCACGCTATATTTTCTTAATTTTATGCCTCTTATTGTTAACCATACGTTTGGCCTTCATATTCTTTTTTTTCTTGAGACGGCAAAACACAGAGATGATATCACCATGTTGGAATCATTTAGCTTGCTAGTTCATTATCAGGAAGGACCACCAAAGGCTCAGAGCTGTCACAATAAACAGATCACCAAACACTTCAACTGACGCTTAAAAGGCTTTCTGTCATCATTGAGTTGGCATGCGCAGCACTGTTTGCGAACATTAAGATTGGTCTCTAGTCATTACAGTACGTGAAGAGGAGTTCTGTGAATCTGCACTCAATTGCTGTTCCTCAGCAACTTGGATGTGTGTCTCAGAAAGCTGAATTTGAATTGTGAGAACGTGGAAGAATGTAAAAAGTAACGTAAAATTTTTCTGTGAGAGTCAAATACAGTTTTGAATACCAAATTCAATTTCATGATATTAAATTTCATTTCAAGTTTACTGAAGTTCATTTCCAAAGTCATAAATTCAATTTCAAATCATGCCGTTTAAATTCAGATTTTAAAGTGTTTATTTAAGTTGAATACAAGCACAAATTCAAATTATGTGACTCTGTAATGCCCATCCTCTTAGGCCAGGCATAATCACTCTTGAGTAGATGTGGGTGCAGGCTTTCTTTCTTACCGTGCAGTTTTGCACCTGATTCTACGAATCAAAGCTCTATGGGAAGAGCTTTAAGGGTTGATCAGTAGAATCAGGTCTGTGACTGGTTGGTTAGAATGAAAGCCTGCGCTCACACCCGCTCATTCTGGAAAACAGTGAGTATCCTTGGCATAGGCCTTCTTAAGGGGCGTTCACGCACATGAATTTCACGAAAGCACTGCGATCCAAAAATTGACTTCCAAATCTCACTTTTTTGCGTAGGTGTTGAAGCCCCTTAATTTTCCCCGGCTACCTGCCTAGCCTTAATCCCTCTGCTCTCTGTTCAATGGTTAGACCAATTTCTTATTATCAATTATATTAATTATCATCCCGTTTGCTATACATGTCTTAGTTCTCCCTCTCACAGGCAGGTAGCCTGATAATGTACTGTAACACTTTTTAGTTTAGAGTGCTCCTGTTTGGTTCTTATTCTCTGTTTTACTTTCTGTTGTCTTATACACTTTCAGTATCTGGTGACGCATATTTCTGCCCGTAAGACTTCCTCAAGCATACAGCATTCCAGAAGTTCGTCACCCGTCAGATGCAAAATCAAAGCATTCTGTCCACCATGTTTTGAACAACCACTGGAATATCATGGCAAAAGGCAATCTTTCGGTACACTTGGAGAAACAACATTTTGATAGTATAATGTTGGACTCAGATATACAGGGCCAATAGGAGCCAAAATGTGCGGTGGAATTGTGCTGTAAGGGAGAGGAAGTGGCGTCAACAGACTCAAGCACCGTCAGCCGGTGAGGACAGTGACGAAGAGCCGCCCCAAGCCGAGAGGACTGGCGCTGCCGGTGCGGCGAATGTGCTGTGATGGAATAGGAAATGGAGTTGAGGTGCCGCAGTGAACTTCACAGAGGCAAGTTTCTTTCAGATGAAGTTGCTGATTCTGCAGAGGAAGGGATACAAGCATGTGTAACGCAACAAAGCTTTGGGCCAGACGGGGGAGCACTGGGGACATACTTCAGGACCTGAAAAGAAACTGAGAAAACTACTGTTGCCAGCGGGGAAAAAAATGGATGCCTATAGCATACCTGTTAAAGAAAGTGCAATTGCGACGGCAATGTTACTGAATGAAATCATAAAATTCAAGTTTTATTTGATGAGAGACACAAGCTATCTTAGTACGTACACTGGCCCAGTCTGGTATACAGCAGTGGTGTAGTTTAACTTTAAAAATCAGCAATAGGAGCGGTCTGGGAGGGGCCTTACAAGCCAATGCGGCCAGTTCACTCTGGTTATTGTAGGTTTTCTGCCTTTTAACCAAAACAGCACAACAGCCCTTTTTTTGCTTTCTCTGATTACGAAGCACTAATTTCAAAAATGTTTTGAATTTCTGCCACATATGCAGTGAAGTTTAATGAAAAGACCATTCTTTCCAGAGGTGAATTGCTCGTTCAACAATACTAACAAAGACTGAAACGACAGCAGTAGGGGAGACTGGGGTCTGATGAGCCATGGGGACTAATGAGCCATAGCACTATTTTGCAATCAATCAATGACAGAGCTGCTTAAAATAGGGAAAATATTTGACCATTGACTGATGAGTCATTGGAATAAATGAGCCATATCACTATTTTGCCAATTTTAAACACCTTTGGCTTTGATTGATTACAAAATAGTGATATGGCTCATTGGTCCCCATGGCTCATCGGACCCCAGTCTCCCCTACTTCTGTACTAGCTGTTTGAGGTGAGTTCTGGGGGCAGGCAGTAAAGGTCACCTTTGAACTCGCAGGGGTTCCTGGGAAAGTTACTGTTAATATTGATCCCAACTGTCCAAAATTTGAATTGTTTAATAAAAAACAAAAGAAATATTTTCAACTTATAGGATGAACACTGAACATCTTCTCGAGGATAAATGTACATGAAAAACATTATTATTTATACATTTTTTTTTGTATTTAACCATGCTAATCAACTGAGTGAGATCAGAAGTCATGAGGTGAAACAATCATGAATCAAGGGAATCATTTACCACACAATGGAAATAAAAAAGTCTTTCTCTGCAATCCCTTCCTCTATAACACTTAAAATAATCAGCAGCGTAGGGAGATATAAATGTTCCCTTTATCCTTCCTGTATAATTTAACTGCATATAGAAGATTGTGATGTATCGGCTCCTACAGATCATTTGCAGCCTAGGCGTCACTGGGAGTCACAACTTAAGAAAATGAATGTCTTTCAAACTCCTCTGAGTCCCATTTTTGAATAACGAGACTGGCAATTTAATAATCTTTGGCTTGATTAAAGAGCAATATGGATTTTATGAATCCAGAGGAAGGCTGACCATTTGACTCAGAGGACCCGGGTAAAGACATACCTGGACTGTATAAATGCCCCTGGAGTTGCCCCAATCTGGTGCACACTAACCAGCAGAGACACGGTCACCTTCCCAGACCACTGTCGATCTCTTGATAACCGACTGCATTTGATAGAAAAGTGGTGTGTCCTGGACTGGGTTCTAGTTGAGGCTGTGTTTTGATACACACATGGAGTGATGTCAGTTCATTGGCTGATGCCCAAATGCCTGTTATGCAGATTTTTCTCATGTTTTACCTCACATGACTGAGCCATATAATAAAACAAGCACAAAACACACAACGGACAATATGCTTGTGTCCCGCTAAACTTCCCCACCATACATCCACGGGTGAGTGAGTGAGTGAGTGACAGAGGAACAGAGTGAGTCAGTGAGTGACAGAGGAACAGAGTGAGTGAGTGTCAGTGTGAGTGAGTGAGTGAGTGACTGACAGAAGAACAGAGTGTGTGAGTGAGTGTCAGTGTGAGTGAGTGAGAGAGTGAGTGACTGACAGAAGAACAGAGTGTGTGAGTGAGTGTCAGTGTGAGTGGGTGAGTGACAGAGGAACTGAGTGAGTGACAGAGTGAGTGAGTGTATGAGTGAGTCTCAGTGTGATTAAGCGAGTGAGTGACAAAGGAACAGAGGGTGTGAGTAGGTGAGTGTGTGTCAGTGTGAGTGAGTAAGTGACAGAAGAACAGAGTGAGTGTGTGAGTGAGTGTCAGTGAGTGACAGTGGAATAGAGTGAGTGAGTGTGTGCGTCAATGTAAGTGAATGAGTGACAGAGGAACTGAGAGAGTGTGTCAGTGTGAATGAGTGAGTTAGTGAGAGAGTGAAAAAGGAACAGAGTGAGTGAGTGAGTGAGTGAGTGAGAGTGTGTATGTGCTAGAGTGAGTGTGTGAGGGATTGACAGTGAGTGAGTGAGCAAGTGAGTCAATGCGTGTGTGAGGGACAGTGAGTGAGTGTGTGAGTGACTGAGTGATTGTGTGAGTGAGCAAATGGGTGAGTGAGTGAGTGAGTGAGCGACTATTTCCAATGCAAAGCCCACCTTGAAAAATAATGGTTCAGTACTCAGTGTGCTGTTCGGAAAATAACTTTTAATTCATAAAAAATGCTAATTTGTTGCTATGAATTGACTTTGAACCGATGAAATTGAGGACACAGTCAATAAAACTAACCATTTATCATTTAAGCATTCAAAGACAAAGCAAATTATTATAAGTCAAAGCTGTTTGGTGTTATTTTGTCCTCCGTTTCAGAAACACCTGTGTTCAAAAACCTAATTAGCAGCTTCCTGATTTACTTCAGTCTTAAATTTGATAAGTTAAAATACTTTGCACCTTGGCTCGGTTTCTTGGCATATTGCTTAATAAACATAATATGACTGTTTGGTTTGTAAACATCTTGGAACCTTTTGCCATAGCTGTCACAACGTGGTTAAGAGAGTGAGGCGCCTCTTCAAACTGAAAAGGAACTAATTAGGAAAATTTTAAAATCTAAATTCTGATATTATAACTGTGCTTGGAAGAAAAACCAGCATACAGAAAGGGCCCGCTTACCAAATTTCAGAACCGCTGCTTTAATCAGTCTGCTAATTCATCGTGGGGACCACAAACTAATCATTGACAGACTCTTATGGGCAGTTTAGAGTCTCCATCTCGTCTGGCATGAATGTCTTCGGACATTGGGAAACCAGAGCATTGGTAAGAATCAGGCAGACAAGGGGAGAACATGAAAACTCCACACAGAAAGGCTCCAGCCTAAACAGGGACCCCACAGAAAGGCCCCTGGCTGGATATGGAATCCATAAACTTCCTCCTGTGTAGCCTGGGGGATTTGCAGCCCGGGCCATGAGAAAGTATTTGCCCTTCGTCTTGAATTCCTCCATTTTTTTTCTTTTTTGAACAATTGTCAGACAAATAAATTATATCAAATCATCATACAAAATGTAATGTGGGACAAGGAGAACATGAGTAAACTTTTAAATGATCGACTTATTGAAGGAAAAGGCCATCCAACACTTTTCTTTTACCAAGCAAAAAAAAGTAATTCCCCAAAACCAAAATGGCTTGTTGCGTCACCTTTGACAGCAACAACTGCCACCAAATGCCTCAATGACTCAAGATCATATTTTCACAATACTGTGCGGGAATTCTACCCCTCTCTCCTTTCAAGAATCGATTTATTTCGGCAGAATTTAGTATTTTTAGCATTGACTATTCATTTACAGTCCTTGTATCTCAATAGGGTTCGAGTAAGGTGAATTAAGTCTTCGATGACGCACTGATGATTGGACGCTCTTCATCAAAGTTTTCTTCTAGAGAGCAGGATACTTAGTTCCGTCAATTCTGGCAAGTTGCCTTAGTCCTGAAGCAGCAAAGCTTCCTCAGGCCATCCCACTACCACCACTGTGCTTGACTTTTAGTTTGACGTTCTCATTAAGGCAATCTGTGTTAACTTTTCATTATATGTAACAGGACCCATATCTCCACTGGGGTCTCAAACTGGTCTGAAAAAGGGCCAAAGAGCAGCAGGTTTTAGATTAAACTGAGCTGAAGCACACCTGATACAATTAATGTGATCAACTGATCTTAGCCAGCATGGTTGATTGGTATCAGGTGTGCTTCTGTTCGGTTGGAATAAATACAGGCAGCTCCTTGGTCCTTTTAAGGTCCAATTTGAGACCCCTGGCCAGGAAGTTACATTTTCAACTCCTCTGCCCAGAGACCAGTTTCTTTGTTCTTTTGTGCCCCGACTGATCAGTCGTTGCTGTGTTCTTAGAGGAATTTTGCTGGAAAGACTCCTGGGAGGATTGACTGCTTGTATTTCAGCATTTGTAAATCAGGCTCTCCGCATGGTTCGCAGGAGTTCCAGAGCCTTAGAAATGGCTTTGTAGCTCAGCTCCTCCCAGGACCTTAGTTTGTCGAGGCGCTGTCAGAGGTCCTCCTAAAGAGCAATTTGAATAAAAGTGACAGCCTAGTAAATGTAATATAATATACAGAGAGCACCATACGTCATTGCATGCTGATGCATGTTTTATTTTGGCGCTGTACGTCAGTGCCCTGAGTTTTACAGGATACAATCACAATTAAGTCGAAGGTCTGCTTTGATTTGAAGGTGTTTCCATCCTTAAGGGATGAACCAATTAAAAATGGCAAAACCTTTTCTACGTTGTTTCTCTCTCTTTTTTGGCAAAACAAATATTGGACAGTTTAACAAACTAGCAAAATAGAGTGATCATTTTTAATATATGGTCACATGTACTTCAGATGCAGTGATTGCTGACACACAGACATCAATAGACGCTTCCCTTGTGAGGCTTCAGTTCCTGCTTAATTTAGATCCTTTTTGCCTTCGGTCTCCTCATCACCTTATCAAATGGATTTTCATTTCAATTAAGAACTGTTGACATGGCCAACAAAACGATGTGATTCACCGTCCAATGAATTATGGTGCTCACTGCATGTGGAAATGTTGTTTCCCTGTTAGTGCCAGTGGAAGTTTTCCATTTCTCAGTTAATGCAGCCTGAGGCAATGCCTCTTCCTTGATTAAATGTAATTCTGTTAGTGATGAATTTGAGCTTTTTGAATGCTTGGCCATAAAAAGTCATTGTTGCATTTAAATAAGTAAATAATTAAGAGCCTGTGATTGAATCATTATTGCAGTGATAAATATGTTTCAGCTGGCAAAAATTCTGTTAACCCTGACTGATGCAGCGCGTAGATTCTCATTTCTTAAACAACCATGTCAGGAGATGTATCACATGGTAGTGGGAAAAATGTTGCTGCATTTCAAGCAAGCAAAATATTGACCTGCATCAAACAAAAAAAATAAATAAATAACTGAGGAAAATAGTAAAGTCACTGGAATTGAGTTAAAGCTACAGTTGGTAACTATGAGGAGAGAGAGGACTAAGCACGAAAACGTCAAAAAATGCAACTTTCAGATCCCTCCCCCTCCCTCTCCACTGCACTCCGAAGACCCTCCCCCAGAAGGCTGCCGCGCACGCAAGGTACGCGAGCTGTTATGCATGCAACTGTGGAGAGATTTTGCATGTTCAAATTATGAGAACAACCAAATTGCCGAGGCCAGACATTACTGCTGTGAAGTCAACACTACAGGCCAACAAACGAGCAGAAATAAATCATGTCGACATGAAAAGTTATCTTCAGCAGTATGTATTCAGTAAAATCCCAGCACACGCTCATTTCAGTAAGATACCCATGTTTTTGAGTACAGAAACTGTCGTGAATCCTGCTGAATGGCCAGTAAACCATGAATGACAGCATTTAGCTGTGAGAGCACAGAAACGTAACACATATTTATGAGGACAACAACACAACCGATAAGACTGCCAGGTCACTTCATCAATATATCTTCTGCTACTTTCTAATAAAACGACACAAGCAATGTTAGCCCTATCTTCGGAAACAAGCTAACATTAGCTCGACTGCAACATGGCAGTAACATCACATGCACTACGGATCTGTAACAATTACAAGATGCTGGCTATTCGAACAGCAACTGTGCTTCTAAACGATGTTCACCCGCTTATTTGCAGAGCGAAAATGAATTGATGCCGGTTAGGGCTGAGGTAAGGAGCAGCTGTGCATGTGAGCGACGCCAACTCGCTTATTTGCAGAGCAGTGCGGAGCAAAAATGAACCAATGAATTACGCAGGGCTTTACCTGTCAAGCAGAAAAATCGTCAACTCTGCGTCGGTTTTTAATCCTTCCAGATCACGGAGTTCCCTACACCTCTGAAAAGCCACTCCGATGTTCACTCTTATTTTATCCCGGGCTTTGTCTAATTCTTTCTTTTGTGCTTTTTCTCTTCTGGTTTCCTCTTCTTACTTGTCTTAGCCATGTGTGCTGTTGTCGGTAACTGAGGTATCGTTATTTTTTTCCTCGCTGATGGCTGTTGTTGCGCCATTAGTTTCTCTAAGCTCCTGAAGCCTCTCTTGGAGATCTGAGCGTGACTGAGCACTGGCGTGAACAGAGAAGGAAGGGGGAGGAGGCTGTCCGCAGCGCATGCATGTGCACTTGACGGCTGTCAGACACTCCCACAGACACCATCCGGGCTCTGATTGTCCTTTTCAGTCGGTCCGAACGAATCTGCTAACTTGCAGTAGGAGCATTAGGTGGGTTTAAAGAAGCTTTTTTTAAATTACAGAATACTATGTTCTATGTCTTTACACAGTGACAGTTTTAGCGAATATGACAAAAAGTTACTTTTATAAGACTTACCAACTGCAGCTTTAAGAACTAAACAATAGATTATTCAAACCTGGAACAATAGTGATGAGTGATCAACTTTGCTGATGTCATGGGTCAGAACAAATCATGAATTATTGTGATCAGAGATCAGCAAAATGCTCTGTGACGTCTTGCAGTTAAAAATCAACAGTAGGACTCATAGTTATATTGCACTGTGAAGGTTAGAACATACAAACATTTTTACATGCACAGTGTGGCAAGAGTATACAGGTTTTGGACTAAAAAGCTGAGACACCACAAGAAAGTCACTTGTCAGTGAGGTTAATCAGGAAAAAAAACGACTTTAATTTCAACCCCATTCCTGAGCAATGGGCACGTCAGGGTGAGAAAGGAAGCCCATGAAGCGATGCACCCGTCATGCATGGTGCACACTGTACAAGCCTCGGAAGGCAGTCTTATGATCTGGGGTCACTCAGCAAGGAAATACAATCAGCAGACAACCTGCATGCACTGAATGACTAGGTTAGCCCATCAGTAGATTCTTTAATCCCTGATGCCACAGACATATTCTAAGATTTCATGGCGCTCCAACTGAGAGAGAGTGGTTCAATGAACATGAGGGATCACTTTCACATATGAACTGGCCACCCCAGAGTCTGGGCCCTTAAAAATAGTACAGGAGAAGTGGTTTGACTCTCTCATCGTCTACACAAGATGTCGGTCAAAAATGAATGCAACTGTGCTCGGAAATAAATATAACGTTGCAAAACATGGTCAAAAACAAAGCCACAATGAAAGTGTGCCACAATCAAAGCTAACAAAATAATAGAGATTGCAACTTTTTTTTTTTGCCTGGCAATATAGTTTCAGGCTGCTGCTTCAACTTGTGACCAAGTTTCAATGAGTTTCTCTCACTCGGTACTCTGCATATGATCAAAAGTTCATGTCCAAAATGTAGACATGGTAAATGATAGTGGCTGCCCAGTAATGCAGGATATCAGGTATGAAGCCCTATCATTGGTAAAATCTTCATTTAGATTGCATTCCTGGCCACCCCCAATCAGTGATATATTTACTTGCCCTACGCTGTCAAAGAAAAAGAAAAAATGGCTTTTTACTCATATGTTATGCATCCCTCTTTTTAACCATTTTTTAACGATACATTTGGGAGCCTCATAAGAGTGATGTTCTGCCCTGTGATCACTTTGCGTTCCACAAACTACCGCCATGTACCATGCACTAACCAGCATTTACCGTGCATATAATCTGTTCCTGAACCTCCTCAACAATTCCATCCTAAATGACAGTGTATTTCCTCGGTTTTATCTATACAACATCTATCCCATTTCTTTCACCAGAGCTGATGCTTCCATTGCTGTTTTTTCCTCATCCTCTCAGTCTCCCTCATCTCAGTTCCCCTTTAGCCTGCCTTCTCCTGATTTCCTGTACTCCACGGCTCTCTCAATGGGCTCCCTCACTTACTGTGCCTCCATAACTGCAGCTTCCGCTGCGCTGACACTGATCACATACAGACTGAGTGACACTTGGGGCTCCATCTTTCACACTGCCCTACCCATTGCCACTACCCACTACCCGTGAATTACGCATTTAGCAGCTTCCACTATCCCTAAACGGCATCTTGCGGCCACGCTACCCGTTATGCATTATGCCGACTCCCTTATTTGCGCCTGGAGGTGTGCCCGTGGGCGTGTTTATGTGCTTTCCCAGCAATTGCTATCTTGACCACACACGTTAGGGAAAGCGTACAGCGAATCCTCAAACCACCCGCTACCCATTTGGGCTTTTACAAGAACGCGCCCAGGCGGCTTCAACGCACGTCCACTTGGACACGTGGACATGCACATGCGGCTCCACTTCCCGAATTAACTCGCCTATAAAAAGCCACCTTGCTTTAGCCTCAGAGAGACGTGGCGACCTTCCTCTCTCCATAACAGGTTTCGGTGTGAGGATTTGGGATAGTGCAGCCTGCTCCTAAAGACAATGGCACCTGGCACATTGATTAGTTTAATTGGCGTAACGCCCTAACCACGCCTATGCATAATATAACGGGTAGCGCAGGCGTTTTAGGGATATAGGCAGGTGTGCAAGATAGCAATTTTGCGGGGGAACGCCTCTTACGCAATGCTAAATCCCCAAATAACAGGTTTAAGGACTCTGGCGTAAGAGAGGGCCCCTGGTCTTTAGCCACTTTTCGATCCCGGACGCTCATGGAGCATCTATTGCCTGTGTTGCCCTTGAGTCGACTGGTTGCATTTCCAGGAAGGCCGAATGCTGTACACACCTCCCTCTATGCAGTCGACCTCTTGAAAAGGTCTCCACATTGAAAAAAAGCAGAATTGTTGGATCCCTGAAATGAACCAGCTCAGTACAGGTCTTCACATTGATCACATATTTGGTCCCAAGTGTTCTCTGTCCCACAATCCAGAATGACTTTATAAATCATCTGGTGATTGCCTCTCTGGGAGCACAAAAATTCAGAATGGATAGGATATTGTTTCAGCTTGCCCTGCAGTCTTCAATTTATTCCTAGATATGGTACAGTGAATCCACTTTTCCTTGATCTGTTGCACTGTGTGTGGGGAGCCCACTCCTTGTTCAGCAAATGTTCTATGTGAACAATATCAGAACAAAATTTCCAAATAAAGATGAAACAATATAGAAGATGTCAATAGAAAAATTAAGCGGTGATTGGTGAATCATTGCTGACACCTGCATTAAATTGACGATAATGCAGAGAGGAGATATTCAGTGTTTTTCCTTTCTACTTTAATGTTTATTTTCATATTCACTCATTCCAAATTTTATGCCGGCAACACATCCAACAAAAGTTGGTACAGGAGTTTATTTACCGCTGAGTTTTATAATTTTTCCTTTCAACAATACCTTTAATCATTTTGGCTCTGAGGACGGCAGATGTTCCAATTTAAATACAGAATTGTTTTCCCCTATTTTTCCTCAACATTCAGTGCTACAAGAAAGTATTTATCTCCATCCTGATTTCTATTGTTTTTGCATATATTAGATGGTTTTTTTGGGGGGGGGGATTTTGCATATTGTGCGCTGCGTGACACTGTGAGACTTGAAGCCATTGCTTTATATTGAATATGTTTTGAATGAGACCATGAGATCAATTCACAATGCATGCGCGTCATGCATCACAGCTAGTTGTATGACTTTGAGCTGTGGGTATATGCAGGTTATGCCATGTAATAATCAAGTAGTTTTTGACAACCATATATACTTTGGTGACTTACAAGGCAGCTGAGAATTTAAATAGATAAAATAATTTATTTAGCAGCACATGTGGCATGATGTATCAAAATATGGGTGTATGACATTTTCAAACTAACATTTGCAATAAAGTGTGGACTCAGGCATAAATGTAGCTGTCATTTTCCAGTGATTGAAAGTAATCCGACAGTGAAATGTTTATGCCATCGGAGGATCATGTAGTCAGAGTTCAGTTTCATTCACACAACTACATGCACTTGGCTGACCACTAATGATTCCTATAAAGTGATGAACTAACAAATCTTAATGGGCTTAACCCCTTTTATCCCCAGCAAGGCAGTGACAATTGTTGCCTCGCCCATGCGGACCTTCGGCCATTGCCAGCAATGGCGTGGCTAGGATTTGAACACGTGACCACAGGGCTCACAGAGGAACATTAGACTTGCCTGGCAAGGTCAAGGCCTGAATTTACCAACGTGGCACCCTTCCTCTAATACTCTGGCTTATTCGAGTTTATGAGAGCCCCTTGCTGGAAAAAGACTCATTGGACAGGGAGATCAGCAGCTATCTATCTTCGCAGGTGACAGGGTCCTTCTCATCATGTCAGTACCATTGCCCTCCACAGGATGAAGCTCCAGCTCCCCACCAGAAATCTGGATGAGGAGTTTAAGGTCTCCCGTATGAAGTAGGGGCTACAGCACAGGAACTCCCATGTTCCTATGATTTCTGCAACAGGCAGACAGACAAGCAGGAAATGAAAGGCATAAGATGCAGTCGCAACAGCTGAGGGAAGATTTCGGCTCTGTCTCAATACAGACACTTCCTGTCTTGCAGTCTTCAGCCGCACATTCACGCGCCACCATGTACAAGTGGATAATAGTCCCATTTCTGAGAATGCCAAAGCTCAGGCGCACTTAATCCACACTTTATGAACCCTAATCCTGATAGTGGGAGCCGTAATAAGGGATAAATGCATCCCACAATGCATCGGGGTTTTGTATGCAGATCAAAGGAAGGAGTGCTTAGTAGGACACTGGTCGAGAAAGTATTCTAATTTAAATAAAGTTATTTCCAATTACTGAAGCTTCAGTTATTGAACAATATGCTCAGAATAGATTCAGCAACTGTGATGTAATTGCTTGCTTATTTCTTGACATCTTTATTAGCAAATTTATTATTGTATTTATTCCTGATTTTGGATGATGTTTCAGTGTTAGTTATATTTAATGTTTGGATTGCTAAATTGGTTTGTTTTCACAAATTTATTCAAAATATATTTCCTCTATATGTCATTCTAGGCTTAAAAACTCTAACTGCAGCCTCAACTGGAAATATTTTCATTTTTTTTAGCATGTCCCAAATAGAGATGAGAAAACCGTGTAGCGCTTGCAGTCTTTATACCTACTCGTACACTCTGGCCAGATCCCGGAAATATGTTACTCAAGTGGCCACTTGACAAAAAGCACAGACCACAAGTGTAGGTATTGGGATGAAGTCTTACAGTGGCATAAAATATGTCCCTTCTTTTTGATGTAACAAGGCAAAGGGTGGAAAAAGAGGCCTTTTAGTCCAGGGGGAAGTGTGAGCAAGTGTTGAGGAGGTGTGAGACAACCAACCTCAGTCATGCAGAGGCAGTTAGCAGTCGGGCCCTGGTGAGGATTGTGTGAAAGAGAAAGACCTCCTGGACTGACATCTGGCAGACAGAACCCCCGCACATTCATGACTTGAGCAGTGTACTACGTCATATTAAGCCAAGAAAACTTATATCACTCTACCTCAAGCAAAACAGGTTAAGATAAATTACTGCCTTAAAAGTGTTTTCGTTGAGCACAACTGAGCCTGTTATCACAGAATACACTGAAATGACTAAAAATTTCTATCATTTCATGTAATGACTAAAAATGAGTTTACATATCCAATTTTTTCAACCATGCAAATAAGCAAGGGTGACTGGAGTTTTTAGCTATGGTGTGCTATGCTTGATAGCCTTTATGTCACATTGAGTTTCACGGTCACCCACTAGGGCCAGACATTAAGGTCTCATTTTAGACCTGTTAAGTTGCGCAAATTGAATACAAAATACATATATTGTGAAATTCATTTGTGTGACCGAGTGAATCGACCAAACTGAATTTAGGATGTGGCACCGAACGCACAGAACAGAAAACACTACAGCTATGTTTTGTTTGGATAAAATAACTTCTTATTCTCCCCTTACCCCATTCTCATAATCTACACGAGGACCTTACCCCAATGTAATACCAATCCTCCCAAAAATCCACCACTCCGCTCCCACACCCATCTCCCTTGAACATTTCACAACGTCTACTTTAACCCAAGATTCTATCTGCAACGTAACGTGTGCAATGCTATTTTGCTACGTCTTTGTGTGACTTCACATCCCACGGAGAGCATAACTTAAGCAAAGCGTTCTACCAGCTGATACGATTGTTCTACTCAGATATCACTTATTTTGTCATTTTTCCTAGATATTTGTTTTTCTATCATGGGTGAGTAGGCAACAAAGTTAAATGCTTTCTATTTTTTCTGTTGTAATTGAGTTTATTGTCATCTTCAACTTTGTCGTACTGCGGCCTACAGTCCAGCCATGAACGTCATGGATCAAAAATTTGTGACTGTTTTTTACTTAAAAATAAAATCATCAACAAATAGTTGAAAATGAAGTTAACTAATTTTATATCAAAGATTTGCGGCTAGTTTCATTTAGTTAAAAGCATATCCCCCTTGATAGTTACTTCCTGCCCAGGATGATTTGGGGTGTGTTTCCCATAAGCACAGATAGTTGGAACTATTGTTAGCAACTATAGTGCCGTGAAAAAGTATTTGCCCCCTTCCTTTCTTTCTTTTTTCCATATTTTTTACTTAAATGTTTCCGATTACCAAACAAATTTTAGTATACGAAAAGGGTAACCAAAGTAAATACAAAATGCAGTTTTTAAATGATGATTTTATTTATTAAGGGGAAAAGGCTATTCAAATCTTCCTGGCCCTGCCAGACCTGTTGAATGAAGAAATCACTTCAATAGACCCTGTTTCACAAAGTTAAGTAGGCTGAAGGATCTCAATCAGCAACACATCATGAAATTCAAGAACAGATTAGAAACAAAGTAATTGGCATCTGTCAGTCTGGTAAGGGTTACAAAGCCATTTCTAAGGCTTTGAGACTCCAGTGAACCAAGGTGTGAGTCATTATCCACAAATGGAGAAAATGTGGAACAGTGGTGAACCTTTCCAGGAGTGGCCATCCTACCTAAATTACTCCAAAAACGCATCAGCAACTCATCCAGGAGGTCAAAAAAAAAAAAACCAGAACAACATCTTAAGAACTGCAGGCCTCACTTGCCTCAGTTAAAGTTCATGATTCAACAATAAAAAAAAGACTGGACAGAAATGTCATCCATGGGAGAGTTCCAAGGCAAATACCACTGCTGACCAAAAGGAACAGAAAGGCTCATCTCATATTTGCCAAAAAACATCTTCATAATCCCAAAGACTTTTGGAAAAATATTCTGTGGACTGACGAGACAAAAATTGAACTTTATGGAAAGTGTGCGTCCCGCTACATCTGCCGTAAAACTAACACAGCATTTCATACCAAAAAGTCAAACATGGTGGTGGTAGTGTGATGGTTTTGGGCTGCTTCAGAACCTGGACGACTTGTCATAACTGATGAAACTACAAATTCTGCTCTTCACTGGAAAATCCTGAAGGAGAATGTCAAAAATGAAGATTTTGGAGTGGTCTAGACTAAAGTCCGCTTGAGATGCATTGGCATGACCTTTATCAGGCCGTTCATGCTCAAATACCCTTCAATGTGGCCGAATTAAAATAAAATCTGCAAAGAGGAGTGGGCGAAAATTCTTCCACAGCTATGTGAAAGACTCCTTGCCAGTTATCGAAAATGTTTGATTGCAGTTGTTATTGCCGAGGGTCACAAAACCAGTTATTAGGATTTAGGGGGCAATTACTTTTTCACAGAGGGCCAGGAATTTTTGGATAGCTTTTTTCCCTCAATAAATAAAATCATCATTTAAAAACTGCATTTAGTATCTACTTGGGTTATCTTTGTCTTATATTAAAATTTGTTTGAAGATCGGAAAAATTTAAGTGTAAAAAATAAGGAAAAAAGTAAGATATCAGGAACGGTGCAAATACTTTTACATGGC
This sequence comes from Gymnothorax reevesii, assembly GCA_029721435.1. NCBI lineage: Eukaryota > Metazoa > Chordata > Actinopteri > Anguilliformes > Muraenidae > Gymnothorax > Gymnothorax reevesii. The sequence goes on along the minus strand of CM056581.1, from coordinate 43,107,182 downwards.
ACTGTATGCTTTTGGGAAACGTACCCCTGCTTTGTTTGGCTTGACACAACTGCGGTTGCCTCCGTCATAAATGGACTCTCCATGTACTGTATTCTCGGTGGATTCTCGAAGCAGAAGGCTGCTTCTGGGACGCTGCCAAGACATGCCGTAGCGCCGCCATTAGAACCATGAGCATTATCTAGAATGGCCACAAAAAGCTCCAGCAACCGTGACGCGGCAGTACCGCTGTCATGCCGCTCCTGGTTGAATCTAGGGGTAACGCTTTCCCCACCTGAGTAGTTTTTCATCAGGATCATCCTGATGAAGATCACTTTGATCGAAACATTGATACAAAAAAATTTTTGGGGACCTTACTATTAAAAACATTTACCATACAAAGATCTTCCTTTGTAGGAAGAAATGTGGCAAGATACTGCTACCGTTCAAACCCAGGGTAATGAATAATGTTTTTTTTTTTTTTTTTTTGCATCTTCTCATATATTTATGTTACTAAAGTATACCTAAAAACATTGACGAGATCGTTGTTAGAAGCTGGGAACGTTTCCAGATTCAGCCCACTATGTCTTCCTGATGAGAGACGCTATGCGTTCTTAAAATAGAACAGCATGATTCACAATCACGCGGGGCAATTCTGCTGAAGTGATTGGCTGGCGATTATGTCAATGATATAAACAGTGCCATGAGGCCACGTCTTATTCCCAGTATTTCAAAGTACTGCTTTGTGAATTTTCATGAATTTTACTTCGGTAATAATGGAGAAAATTTACTTTATTCACGAAATGTATTTATTTATCCCTTAATTAACCAGGGAAGTCCTGTTGAGATTGAAATCTCTTTTTCAAGGGAGCCCTGGGGGAAGAGAGGGCACAGCCAATTAGATTAGGGGATGATTACGAGGCAAGTCGAAAGAGCCAGGTTGGGACTTAAGCTACTCTTTTCGAAGAGTGTCATGGGATCTTTAATGACCATTGTGAGTCAAGACCTCGGTTTAACGTCTCATCTGAAAGACGGTGTCTCCGTCACTGCACTGGGGCATTATTCCACCACCAGGAAGATCACCACCTACTGGCCCACTAACACCTCTTCCAGTAGCAGCCTGGTTCTCCTCGGAGGTCTCCCATCCAAGTACTGACCAAACCCACACCTGCTTACCTTCAGCCACGCAGCTGGAGCAGATCGAATTGTGGCATGACTGCTGGCTTTATTCATGAAATTACTGTTAATTGATTCCAACAAGGCTACAGGTGAGAAATCCTGATTGCTCTGCAACTGCTCATTGGATCTTAAAAATCCGAAAAGAATTTTCCTCTTTCAGTGAGCGCAATTCAAAAATGCATACTTCTGAACTTTACGGAGGTTAACATTTTGAGGTGTGCATTGCTAGTTTGACCTATTTTTTGCTAAGAAGATCCATCATATTTCCCGCCACCAAACAGTGAAAACGTTGACTGAGGAACAATCTCATTAATGGCAAGAAAAGTATTAAATACTGCTTGAAATCACGTGCATCCTGCTTCTCTGCACTTGGCCATTGTGTGTGAGGTAATGTAGGCCACTAGATATGGGAGTTTCTGGTACTTTACCACCCCTGCATGCTGTAAGAGCAGTGACATGAAGTGAGAGACACAAAGGAATGATTCATTACCAGGACTGTAGTAACTGTAGAGGGCAGAGGGATTTGTTTATGTGGTGTGTGTGTGTGTGTGTGTGTGAGAAACTCACTGCCATTCATAAGAGAAATTCAGGATTTGGTCTCACTCAGGACCATGTAGCCTGACAGGCTGGGCTCCAGGTCTGATGTGACGGTTGTGTGGAGCCTTGACAGGGGATTTAGAGGAGCGAGGTGGCGATGGCGGTGGGAGAGTGGACAGAGAGGGACACAGACGCCAGCCTGTCAGGGGGTAAATAAATGACTCAACGTGTGTGGGCAGCTGTCTGTTGGGCCGGATATCAGTCTCATCCTCCTACGCCCTTCTTGAGCTGTGTGCGGCGTGACTCCATCCCACCCTCGTCCTCCATCTGACGGGAGGCAGGGAGAGAACAGGGGGGAATATCCACACACTGCTGTAACATTCAGGCTGACGGGACCTTTCATCTCTGCTGCTTTTCTTTCTGGACGTGAAAGAAACCATCAAGGAGCAATAATGGGAATCATAAAAATGCCAGTTTCTGTTTAGGTTCATGTCTGTCTGCGCATAAAAAAAATTTTAGGTTTTTTTTTTTTTTGGAGAACATTTATTGCGTCAATTGCTTTCTGGATCATCAAGGAAAAGGCTTGTGCAAATAGAAGTATTCTTTTAAACTCGAGAAATGGCACAACTCTTTTTTTGTTAATTTAATTTTTAATTTTCAAAATTTACTGCTGTTACGGTCCATTTCAACAGGGCGACTCATGAGAAAATGCATAAATGTCGCTGTAGTTCTTGCATCTGGAACACTAATCTCAAAGTGCTCCCATAACTTGAACATTTTTGAAGAAGAAATAAAAAGTGGCGTATCGGTCAAACGCTAATGGTATTAGGCCTTTAAAACTGTGCTCACATAGCATCAAAAAATATTCTGGAAAAGGCATTCAATTGCATTTCTGGTCTACCTCCCTATTAATTTCATTGAGCACAATTTGGCAGATTCCCCATTATTGGTCCCGTTGGGGAATATCATAGTTTTGTCTCAAAAAATTCAAAAATGTGTGGTCGCATACTAAGAGAATTCAGTAAATGTATGATTGCTCAAAAACATGGTGCCGAGGACAATACCACGTGCAATACTGACCGCCAAATACTTATCCACAGCCTCCTGACTGTATTGCATCCTGTCTGAAAGGCTGCGCTAAGGGATCTGAACTTTGTCTTTTATGTAGCTCTGTCCTGAGTGTCCATGACAAATAAGTCTCCTTAAGCAGCGATTCATGTCTTTGCATTGAAACTGTGTGCGATGAGCTGAGAGATGAGGGAACCGTTTTAGCGATGGGCGACGAAGGGAGCAGTACCTGTGAACACAGCGTGCGACGCAAAGCTAAACTGATGCGAGCTCCTTAGCTGGTGCTAATATACTGCGAGTCAGAGTGAGAAAGAGAGGCATGCTGTTAAAATTAATGAGCCGTTCAGCGCTAGGTCTCACAAGCGCTTTTAATAAAGCCAGAGATTTGGTGTTTTCAGCCCGTATCCTGGCTTTTGCTCGGGGCCAGATTCTGGCGAGGGACTGCTCTCATCTGTCTGACTTGTTTTTCTCTTTTTAATAAAGAGGAAATATGACAGCCGTATTTTTCTACAGCGATGTCACAGAGTCCATCCCAGGAGAACGCAGTGGCAGTGTTTTGGCTGCTAAAAAATGGACAAGGTGAGGTGCCTCCCTGAGGTCACAATGTAACAGTCATTGCTGACATTTTTTCCCTTGAGTACAGATTCACAACTTTTTTTTTTTTTTTAAACCAGCTGTATTGTGCAGTGTCAGTATGAATATGACCGCATTTATATTAACAGGAATTTACATACTGATGGAAAATGTGAGTCTGAAAATATCACTACCCAGAAATAATCAGGTCATGAGCATTTCAAGGAAAGCAATGATCTCAAGTCCCTGAGGGCTGCAGGGTCTAGGGGTTATTGATAAGTTCCAGTACTTTATTACTTAAGTCATTGATGGCCATATGTATCTGCTCACCTTATTCCCAAACCCAAGACAGGCCTTGGATTAAAATTGTTTTTTTACCAACTAATTTGTCACTATGCTTGTAAGATGAATTTGATTAATGCAATGCAATTGAAACCCTTTGCACAGAATACAAATAATGCCAATTTTTCCTGTTGCGCACAAGCCTATTTAAGGCTTTATAACTCAGTATTTGTATCACAAACACTGTTGAAAATTATTCCAGTGAGGCAAGACATTTGGAAATTCAATTACAGAATTATTCAGAGACGAGCGCTTTGCCTGTGGGGATCCACGGCTTCTAGATCCAACCCACATGGGACACCTAAGTTTAAATTTTGTTTTATGTAAATTCACTTTTATATTATAGTGAACAATGCACCATTATGATGTCATCACATATACCTCTGTGATGTCATCATGTTGCTATGGTGTTTCCATAAACGCTGCGCTGCGCTGACACTCCGCGCTCAGTGGAACATGAAGTTGCCTGCAAGATGGAGCAAAATAGTGTCGCTCTAGCTATGCTGCAGATACACGCCCAGTGGAATCTAGCACTGATTGGCCAGACACACACACACACACACACACACACACACACACGCAGGCACACAGAGTCCACTCGGCTATAATAATATAGATTAAATTTTGGAGATTGCGGATGCCAGCATCTGTATTTGCACAAAGGGGTTAAATCTCATCTGGAAAAAGAACTCGTTTTGAGAATATAAAAAATAAAAGTGCTCAAAAAGGTTCAAAAACCGTTCAACTTGGTGGTCGACCTCATCAATCCTACCAATCCCACATGTGGATTTTTCAAATGCAGCAGCTTTATTCAGACCTGTGGACCTTCAGGCCGATTTCAAATTCTAGTTCAGATCCCTAATATGCTCGACTGAATTATAGGGAAATGTGTATGCAGTGATGGACAGGATGTGGTATGTTTTATTCTACTTAATGTTGTGACCATAAAAACATGGTTGATATAGTTTATAGGTCATGTGGCTGCAGTGAACTGCTGCAACCTGCAGATTCAAAATATGGGTGTGGTGTTGTACAATCTGTGAGGATTTACGAAATGAACCAAGAGCAAACACCAGTAAAATGCAAAAAGGAGGCTTTATTTCTGAAGGGGGAAACCCCCCAACAGAGCTGGCAACAGTACAATGTCCGCAATCCAAAATCAGAATCCAAAGGGCGAAATCCAGAGTCATACACAGGGCACCAATCACAAAAATCGTAGTCAGACAAAAGAGGTCAAAAAACAAGAATGCGGCAAAAGTACAGGGAGTAGGCAAAGCTCGATATCAAAGACGGTCCAGTCAGAAAGATAAACACTGAGAGATCAAGGCGAGAAACGTGGCACGAGAAAACTAGGGAGAACGATCTGACAAGAAAGTGTACCAAACAGACATCTTATATACACACCCGGGGTAAACACATGACCAGGGAGAACAGGTGCAATCAGTGGGAACAATGATCAGGGAGAGACACATGAGGGATAAACTAATTACATGAATTTGGCTGTAGCCAAAACGCAGACAGGGATCACAAGACAAACCTAAGTACAAAACAACAGCTCCGGTTAAGGAGTACTAAAGTGCCAAGATAAAAGAAAAGGAAAGCACAAAGTATAAGTGGAAATCCACAGAAACTTGCAGCAGAGATAATTAGGAAAAGGCAAGGAGGCGGAGACTAGAATAGGGCGACAGCTGAGAGATCATTAGTCAATTAGTAGGTGCAGCTATACAATCCCAAGTGCTTGTTAGTAAGTTAGTCCAAATATACAAGGTTAGTGTGGATTAGTATTGAGCAAAAACAATAAACTGTTAGTATGTGTTAGTAAGAAAGAAAAAGAGAGAGGAAGGAAGAACACGAGATAATGAAAGAAGATTGAAACCCAGAAACCAATAAATCACCCGAATGAGTGTCACAAGACAAGGGACCGTGAGCAAAGATACACACCTGACAAGACAGGGGAGACAAAGTGCAAAGCATGAAAATGAAAACATGGCTTGGAAACTAAATTACTAAGACATGAAAAATAATAACACAATGAAATCCAAACTAACAAAACACAATACATAATCCTAAGAATGGTCAGAGGGCAGGCAGTGGTCACTAAACACAGAAATACTAAACATGGCTAGGCCAGGCACAGAACTTAACATGACAGCAGAATCAGAATCACAACACAATCATGCTTTTTTCTCATTTGAGACCTACTTAAGATGAAAGTCAAACAAAAATCAGAGCTTTATGGGTGAATAGTTCATGTATACCTTTTTTTTTTTGCAAAAGGTACATGTATCCCCAAAAATCACTGATTATTTCTTTAACTCTGTTCCTTAGTTTGCTTAACATTTCAGAATGAACTAAACTTCGGTTTTTGATGCAGAAATAAAAAGAGAAAAAAATCAGCATATCCCTATCTTATTTGAAATATTGAGTCATCATGTTGGGCTGGAGTCCATAGCTGGACAATAGCTCTGTTATGAAATGTCAGTTTCAATAAAGCTTTTTTCTATTCAAAAACCTGCACGTTTCCCAGATCCTGTCAGGAAACTTGATGGTTAACGAGATCCAGACCATAGTGCAATGGGCCATGGAAAAGTTAATAAAAATGAGTGGTCGGCATGTTCGGAGAATTGGGGCAGCACGAACGCATTGAGAATAGGACATTGCAGGAGAAAAATTGACTCCCACAGTGTTGAATAAAATGTCACTGGTGTGGGAGGCAAAATGAGCCCAGGCACTAACTAGGACTTTATTGGCTGTGACCAGGCCCACTCGACACTCATTCACTGTTGGTAATGAGAGCACTGTGACTGCCTTTGCCACATTTTGCTCACAGTTTGGGCTGTATTCAGAAATCATTGCTACTCAGTAATAGTGAATTTGGCCAGGGAGTGTATCTTCTGATGGTGGTCTCCAACTAATTAAATTATTGCCTTTGCGGAGGGGGAGCTACATTATCCCACTGAGGACACATGTAATGAATTATTTTTCCTATTTAGAGAGCTTCTCCTCTTCGAACGCTGACTCTTATGCCAGTATAGCGCTTAATGAAGCCTTAACACACACCAGACCATGGGGCCCATCCACACACTGGAACAGAGCCTTAACAGGTACCAGACCATGGGGCCCATCCATACACTGGAACAGAGTCTTAACAGATACCAGACCATGGGGCCCATCTACACACTGGAACAGAGTCTTAACAGATACCAGACTATGGGGCCCATCTACACACTGGAACAGAGTCTTAACAGATACCAGACTATGGGGCCCATCTACACACTGGAACAGAGCCTTAACAGATACCAGACCATGGGGCCCATCCACACACTGGAACAGAGCCTTAACAGATACCAGACTATGGGGCTCATCCACACACTGGAACAGAGTCTTAACAGATACCAGACCATGGGGCCCATCCACACACTGAAACAGAGCCTTAACTGATACCAGACCATGGGGTCCATCCACACACTGGAACAAAGCCTTAACAGATACCAGGCCATGGGGCCCATCCACACACTGGAAAAAAGCCTTGACAGACACCAGACCATGGGGCCCATCCACACACTGGAAAAAAGCCTTAACAGACACCAGACCATGGGGTCCTTCAACCCACTGGAACAGAATCTCAATAGAAACCACACTGGAACACAGAACTGTAGTTTCCAAGTACATCCAACCAAAAGCGCAATTTGAGAACCATAACAAGGTATTCATTTCCATTTGGTCATATTATGAGCTCTCCTTGTCAAGATGTGTATGGTATTTACTGTATTTTGCCAAGTGACAAATGGCAATGCATGCCATGCAGAATAGAATTTTATACTGTTTTTGAGCTTATTGTAGTGAGGCATATTTAAATTTGGTAACTTATTTATCAAATGATTGACCAAAGTTAATCAATCTGGTCCAAATTACATTGCTGTATACAAATTTGGTTTCTTCCATAATTCTTCACTTGAATGTATCAACAGTATGCATATTAGGTTCATTTTTTTCCTGTCTCTACTTTTTTCCCAGGAGACCAAGTGAATCATCCAGGCATTGATCAAAAAGTAGTCCGTTAATTCAACAAAGTCTCCAATTTAACAAATTGAAACTAATAACCTTTTGGAGTTTTTATTTACGTTAAAAGCATGCAATTTGGGAAAGTAATTTTTGCATATGTTCAACGTTTTATATAATAAGCCTTCTGCTCACATTTTAGATGGAAACTAATTCTCATCTCATTTTCCAGTCTGTAGCTGATTTCATGCTGACATTTGCCTCACTGCTACAATCCTTAGCGCAGAAAATACAACATTTCTGGAATGTGACCCCTTTTATGGTTGGGAATATGTTTCATATTATTTGGCTGCATATAGATGATATACTGCTACATCGGATGTAGTGCAATGTACAGTCTGCCACAGGTTGTGGAGATAGTTGCACTATCCAGTATCCTTTCAGGCTATAAAAGGCATTTGAAAAAAAATCTGCACTTTTACTTTAATGTATAATGTATAGTGATCACTTAGGACTGCAAACAAAAATCCTAGAAGTCTCTACATTTAAATAACTTGGTGTTCATATGTTTACGCCCATTGATAAAATTTCCAAAATCGATTATAAAAGACGTGCATTTTTCGGTCTGACAGCCCCCGAAAAGTTTTTTGGAATTGAGCTGATAGCCTCCCCATAAACGTCAGATTTCTCAGTGGAATAGCACATTATTTGATGTCACCTCTGTTGAACACTCTATTGCTCGACCCAACCGGGTAAATTAAAATACAGTTGACACATTGTCTGAGGCACTGGAGAAAATTAATTATGTTACATAACTCAGACAGTGAAATAACATCTGTGACTGCACTTTCGGCAGACGTACATTGATGTGGACAAATGCCATGAAGACTTAACCGAAGTTCTGATAGGCCATGGAGTCAAGCCTGCTATCAGAGAATCAGCTTCTACCTGAGTGCACATGACTTTCATCCGACCCAGCAGCCTGATTGCTTGGCTGGTAATATGCTACTCTACTTAAGCTCACCTCGGGAAGCTGCTCCTCAGTGTGCTCGCTCAACAAAGTTGCGTGGTATTCATTATCGGTGCAGACTTCTATAACAATGTTTATATTGGCTTCTGCACTTTGGTAGAGTTCGTGTTGCTCTGGTGTATGATGTCATGTTTGCCCTATCTATTCTGTTACGCTGGGAGTGCTTGGTTATGAAGGCCAGCTCGCGCAAGCTTGTGTCTTAAAATTGGGCTTGTTTTGAAAAGTGTCTGCTGAAGAAATCATTGTGTAATTGGCGTCATTTGTCAAACCGTAAATTTAGAGCAGCACATGCTAAATCGGATGCAGCCACGAGTGCTGGTCAATTCCAGTTCTGGCTTGGCAAGGCAACACTCATTGTTGGTAGCTAAATAATTTCTCTATGGCAACAATTGCGATCTGCTCGCCTACTGCGAATTGTCACTGTTCGAAAGTGGTCTCTCCGGGAGTCGAAAGCATGTGGATGCTTTTAAAACGCAGAAAGTGTACTGCGGTATTGTCCCAAATCGGTCTTGCAAACAAGTGTGTGCGCGGGAATGCAAACACTTCATGGAGGTCGTGGCAGTGCTTACGCTTCAGTGCAGTAATGTCGCATACTATGCATCTACTGCTTCTTAACTTTCTGCATTTCAGTTGGTGAGCAAAATGATGTAAGAATTGTGTGTATTTAACTGTTACGATGTTTGCATGTCCAAAAACAACACCCTAATATCTCTCCTAAACACTCTCCTGCTCATGTGTCTTCTCGCATTCACATAGTCAGGGTATCAGCATCACAACACTGTTCTACGCCATCTCAATCATCACCACTCTCACCTTCATGTCACACCAGATTGTATTGTAGCATATTTCTCCTGAAATGACTCAAGAGAAAAAATGGCCTGCTGGCCTGAAGGCCTTGTGTCCCCCGTTGCACAAGTGACCAGAAACATGTGGCAAAAACTGTTTTGATGGCTGAAAATAATGTGGTACACTGTACGACTAATAATGTGAAGTACAATGACACAGTAGCTCATTGGTTGAAGAGAGAGATGGATGAGGTATAGATCATTGTGATATGAGCTAAATATAACCATGGGTCATGAGAGAGATTACAATTTTCATAACTTGTGGATGATGGACGCATCGCCAAGGCATAGTTTTGTGCCCATGGCTGAGATCCACCTAACAAACCAATAAGAATGTCATATGAATTTGGTGAGCCTCCATCAAAGCTGTCAAAAGTTATTGCCAGTACAGTGTTCCTCACATCTTTTTGCTCAGTGACCTTGAAAACTAGGTCAAGGTCACTCATCACTGAACTTGAGCAAGGCATTCATGAGAGGCATATGTGGTGTGAATTTGGTGATCCTCCATCAGAGCTGTCAAAAGTTATTGCGAGTACAGTGTTCTTCACATGTTTTTGCTCAGTGACCTTGAGAACTAGGTCAAGGTCAATCATCATTGAACTTGAGCAAAGCCATCACGAGAGGCATATGTGGTGTGAATTTGGTGATCCTCCATCAAAGTTGTCAAAAGTTATTGCGATTACACTGTTCCCGGACGGACGCACGGATGGACGGACATACGAACAGCATTTCTATGTCCCCCGTCCCGCCGGCGCGACGGGGGACAATAAAGGTGGCTGTCGGCCTATCTCTACACATAGTATACTTAATATAGTATATTTCTCTTGTATCGGCATCAAGAGAGATTGTCCCCGCCGCCGAGCTGTCACAACGCATCGTACACTCATATAGTGTACTAGCTGTTACCCGCTTTGTAGCCCATTTTTTTTCGCTTTTAGATCACATGAGGGGGAGAAGCCGTGTCTTCAATTGCCACTTCATTATTCTTGAATTGGAAAACGTTTTAATCAAGGAAAACCATCTAGAATCAGCCAGGACTAATTTTTTTGAATAATCGCCGCAGAATTTTCAGGTGAAACGCCAGCCGTGCGAGTGTTCAACTGTTAAATTTGAACTTGGGAGCTGTGAAGTTCGAGTAATCTGAATGCTGCATTCGTGGACGAACGCGGTGCCCTGTCAAAAGCCTGGCTTTCGTGCAGGCTCTCTTATCACTCCCTCGGCCTCATCGCAAACAGTAGCCTGCTCGCAGGTTACCTCAACGCATGTTCGTAAGGACCCTGCGGCTCCTAGTGGTGCAACTGGATATTGCTACGCGCATCAGGTTATATAAGTTTATACCCGCTAACCGGAGTGAAATTGCCATTTCTTTTGCGTGCATGACCGTTTTTCAAAAATCGGGCGACGTCACGTCCTTCCTGGTGTCCAAGTGGATATTCACACCAAATTTGGTGATAATCAGTTGGGAAATATAGGAGAAAAACATGTACATACACACACACTCAAACAGACAGACATCGACCTCAAATATATTATTGATTTCTCTTTTATCGGCTTCAAGAGAAATTGTCAGCCGCCAGGCGACCACTATGCATCTACTGCTTAACGTTTCTGCATTTCAGCTGGCCTTGCTGGCATGGCTCTGTTGGGGGATTACTAGCAGCTCCCCGCCTTCTGGTCCTCGTTCGTATGGGCAGGGATCTCTCATAACAGAGCCATGTCGCCAAACTCAATGTATGATTATATGCCTCTATGTTGCAATAAATATTTTCTTTTGACGAAGTGGTCATATCAGAACTGTTGGATTACACTGCAGCAGTTCACAGCTACAGCATGCTTCCCCAATATTCAGCTGATTAAAACAAATGTCTCCATCAATCCTTTAGACTAAAATTTATGGGAAAATAGGGGCCAGGGGCAAATAGACCACAATTATCCTTCGAGAGGAGCCAAACTGAGGGGTTCATCCCTACTCTGGAGCGATGCCTTGGCAGACTGTGGACTGTGTGTATAGTTTGAGATGTCTGTGTCTTTTCCAGGAACATCAGCATTTATTAAAGACTACAATGCTGAATATTCATCACATACCATAATGGCAACCAAAGGTATGTAATTTTGCACCTTTCATTAGTTTGGTATTTTGACTGAAACAGCTTAGACCCCTGGTGCTCAAATTGCACCCTACGAGGTCCGAGAACTACTGGTTTTCTACCCTCCCTTTACCTGGGAGTCAGGTGATAACAGTCTGGCCAATCAGATGTGTTAACTGTTCATTTACTTGCCTGGGATAACAGAAAACCAGGGCTGGATTTGATGTCCAGATTTGAGAATCCTGGCTTAGACTCTCAGATCTTGTCGTAGGGTGAGGAGTTTTGATGCCATAAATTCTGACCATTCGGCATTAAGCTCAAGGGAAGAGTGGGTGTATTATGTGGATCTTGATTTTTGGCATTGATGGGAAATGTTATGCAAATTCATCCAGTGCCCAGATCATTTCCAACAGAGCACATGCACAAGTTTTTATATCTTGCTTATGTGGTTCTTTGTCCTTTTAATAGACCTGAATAGCTAATTAAAAACTGTTAAATGATTCTTCCCATTAGAACATTTCACTTGCGTTAGTAAGTTCACAGGATCAGGTATTCCGAAGTGATCCAGAAAGCAATTTTCAGAGCTGCTGAAAATTAGGAGCTATTGAAACAGCTTACAGGTATATCACTAATCAGGCTGCAAATATCTCAATCAAGTTTATTCTCCTCCAGGGTTGTATTTAACCCTCTGGGATTTAATGGTCTCCTCATATAATAATGGTATTTTTGTGAAATAATGCTTATATAACCTCAACCCTGTAATTTACAATCAAGTTATATATAATATATATATATATATATATTTTTTTTTTTTTTCATGACAGCCTGGGCTATCAGAATATGTATGCTGCACTGATGTCACATGAATATATCAATATTTTCATGACCATAAACATAAAAGAAAAAACAAAACAAAAATTGTACCTCTATGAATTTATCCAGATTATACACGCAGAACTATCTGCTCCTGTAAAGGCATGGAGCCTGCTCATATCGTCTGGTGGTGGATGGAATGCGGGTAATATCCATATAAAAGATGCAAGACGAACTCTCCACACAGTCGGTAAGTGGCAGTGGTTAGTTCACTGTGTGAGGACATTGCCTGGGGACAGCAAGCGGGAGCTTGCGTTAGCTTTATAAATGCACCTTAGCCCTGTCAAACATTCAGATCACATCTACAGTGGTTTTGCCAGACCAACAGTTACATTGCATTGAGCTAGCTAATCTGGTGGCCCTCAATTTTACTACCTCACTCAGGCACATTTTGTTCAAAATTATTATAACCCAATGTTTTGACTTCGACAACTGCCAAATGAATTGGCTACTGTAGTTAACATACGCACCCATCAGCCATGCTAGCACTGCTAAGTATCTTGCTCCAAGGCTAAACCATGGTTAATTCATCAGCTAGCTAATCTCTAGCTCTTATATTAGCTAATGTCACACCTAGGACTTGCCGCTTTTCTTTTGGGTAGTATAATTTAAGGTACTTCTGTACCAAGGCCCAGTTGCACCAAACATGTCGTAAGTACTTGTCGTAAGACACAAAATTTCTTACAGCACCAAGCCATGTCGGCACTGCCATTGCACGTAAAACTCTTACGCATGTTGTAAAATGCGAATCTTAGGACATGTCCTAAGACATATCTTAAGTGACATACAGAAACATCCCCTGCCACTAAGTCCAGAGTGGCAAATGGTCAAATTTGAATGGCGTAATGCATATGCATATTTTTGACATTTTTTATCTTATAGGGACGACTTGACGGGCTTTATCTCAAACTTAGATCAGGCGACTTTAGCCGGGTTTTCACAGGAGGGGTCACATTTCTATTTGATTGTATATACTGCCATGCATCCCTATATGATAAAAAATGAGATGCGATGTTTATTGGTGTAAATGATGGGTTACATATTGGGGTTTCATTTCTAACACCATACATATTAAAATGAATGAATTTGACACTACGTTTACGTTTTTTAAAGGAAAAATACCCAAAGTTGGTTTCCTCTAGGCTCGTCTCAATCGGCTTTAGTTTACCTTCGGCAAATAAACACCCGATAGTTTGGTGGTCTTTTCAACCATTGAAAATGAATGTAGACCATAATATCAATGCGCACCATAGTAAAGAAGGTTGTTTTGTGGTATGGCAGACCAGTTGCGACTTAAGCCGGGTGCGGGTTTCCCCATTATGTCGCATCACCTTGAAAATGTCAGAAATAAGGTGTTTGCATTTATAGATTAACGTCTTGTGAAGCTAACCAGCCTAGTTTGAAGACATGTCATACCAGCTACTTCGCGAAACAATTTGGCGTTTGGACATTGACGACATGCAGACCCATCGTTCTGGGGTGCGTTTCCCAAAAACTTACGGAACAACATTCGTCTATTCACAGTCAGTGGGTTTAACTATGTAAGTTAGCATCTGTGATTTCGATAAACACATCGCTGGAATGTTATGCCATAGCCTTGGAGCTGAAAGAGATTTTGGTATTGATATGCAATTTTACTCATAAAATAAACAAATTATCTCAGTAGAATTATTTTTGCTCCGTTATTGTGGTTGCAGTAAAGTCTATTACTGCTGTTGCAGTAAAGTTTATATGATACACCTTCCTTCCATGCATTTCAATGGGATTTATGCTTTTTGGTCGTGCGCATCCTTATAAAAACACTGATTTTGTCAAACTACTAAAATTTTCCCATGTATGTATCATACATGGATGAAAATAGGAGAATGTGTCATATACCAAATGAAAGCTTACATAGTCAAGAAAATTATGGTACAAAAGTATGGCTGTTTTAAAAATGGGTCACACTTTATTTGAAGTGTTGCTCATAAAGGCTTTATACAGCATGTGTAATGCCTTCATAAATGAGACATAATGTCTTCATAAATCATACATAAGCTAATGTCATACTTTATTAAGGGTGAAATAGCACATTCTTCCTCAGCATGTGATGCCAGATGTGACAATGATGATGTCACTTAGCTGACAATGTCGTCTTTTATCGCATTTAGCCACGAGCTAATTGACTCTGTCAGTTATATCACACCTGGCGTCACATGTTGAAGAAGGATGTGTTATTTCAACCTTTACAAAGTATGACATTTGCTTATGTATGATTTATATGAAGACATTATGTCTCATTTATGAAGGCATTATACATGCTGTATAAAGCCTTTATGAGCAAAACTTCAAATAAAGTGTGACCTAAAAAGGTACTTATTTTTAAATCATAATTTTTTTGAAAAAGATTTTCTGCGCCTGAAATTTGCCAAAACTTTAAAATGACCTTTCTCGATCAATATTAGAGATATCAGTTAGATTTTTTCACAGAATATTCCTTTCTTGATGTACAATGACTGCGACGTACAGTTCAGGAACCACTTGCGAGAGACAGAAATCCAAGAAACGTATGCCTTTAATGGGGTCCGAGTCAAAGCCAAAATACACAGGAATTGCCAAGCCACAATATGAAATCCAAAAACAGAATTGACTAGACAGGCAGGGGTCGGAACCAGTAAGACCGATGGGCAGAGTTACAAAAACGATAAGCAAAAAATCGTAGTTGATGGGCAAAGCCAATGGTCATACACAGAGCATCCAAACACAGAACTCGTGGTCATACAAAAAATAGGTCAAAATCCAGAAAGACAAAAACAGTACAAAAAGGGCTATGGCAAGAATCAAGGTCGGACTATCCAGTAGAAGCGAAACAATTATCAATGGCATACGAGGCGCTCTGCCCAAAGAATCATTGATCAACGTTCTGACAAGAGCTGTGAGTGAAAAGACTGTTTAAATAGACAAGAGGAAGGTCACATGCTATGCAGGGAACAGGTTAATTGGATCAAACTAATTACAAAGGAATGAACATGAGGAAGTACCTAATCACATGAAGAAGGCAAAAGCCAAAACGCAGACAGGGATCACAAGACAGCCTATAGACAGAACAAACAGATCCGGGTAGGGATTTATAAGTGCAGGGAGTGAGTGGCAGAACAGGTGCAGAGAATCTGCAAGAAACACTGCAAAGTAAATTCAGTAAAGGCAAGAAGCGGAGATTAGAACAGGGCGAATGCTGAGAGATCGTTAGTCAATGAGTGCAGCTATACAATCCCTAGTGCTTGTTAGTAAGTTAGTACTATGTACAATGTCAGTCTTGGTTAGTAATTTAGCAAAAACAACAAACTGTTAGTATTTGTTAGTAATATAGAAAAAGCACGATGAAGGAAGTAAACGAGAATGGAAGGAATGGTTGAAACCCAGAATCCATTAAATCACCAGAAAGTGTGGCAAGCAGTACTGGGGCTGAGAGCAAACACATGACTGAAGACCAGACAGGGGGAGACAAAGTGCAATGCATGGTAAAAACAAAAACATGGACCAGAATAAACTGCTGGAATGGAATATGGTAAAATACAAAACATTGAAAAACTAAACTAGACAATACATGAACAAATCTAAGTAACCAAATCACAGTATATAATCCAAGACATAGTCAGACATAGCAAAGATCCAAATACAAACAAAGCAAACAGATCAGGGACATGGCAAAGCAGATCAGAATCATAACAATGACTTTGTGTAAAAAACTGTAAATCACCAAAAAATGACTTTAGCTAGGTTATCACAGGCAGGGTCACAAATATGCATTAGTATCATAGAATGAATGGAACTAAGACAGCTGCATATAGCATACTTGAAAGCAAAGAGGTGGTTTTTCTCTGAACTATAGGAAGAAAATACTATATCCCTGTGCAGTCTAGAACGAACGGCTGCCCAAAGTGCCAGTCTTCAGAGGGCATGTAAAATCCTTCTGGAAAAAACTTGGCTGACATCAGTTTTTTTCTGCGACGTGTTCTGCCACCAATTAGGCTACTCGAAACCTGTCCCCGTTTACTTTGCTTAGTCAGTAATCAAACAGTAGATTTGTTCATTCACTAAGTTGAATGAGTCGATCGTCCAAGTTATCAGGATAGCATGTTTGATTGTCGCATTTTGAAATTTAAATGGCTATAGAACAGCACAGATTTGCAAGAATGTGATTTTTTGTTGGCTTACATTAGGTAATTTTTGTGCGACTGCAATAATTTGTCTCTCATTTTCACATTTCATCAGTTATACAGAATGTTTTTTCACCTTGTGTATTTTTCTTAGATGCCTAAAAGCCATGGTGATCTTTAATAGAATCTCTTTTTAAATAATGTGTAATAATTTCTGAAAAATGATATGAGAACGATGATGGGGCCGATGTTGAACATTGATTATTTAAAGGTTTGATTCGGCCAGTTGCTGCCGTGGGGAATGCAGAGAGTCGCGGGCAATTTCTTGAAACACGCATACTTGAATTGGTCTCATTGAATCATTTTTACGAGATTATTGAAAATTAATTATAAAGAAAGATTTTTCTTAAGATCACACCACACTTAAGTCGTCTCAAAGTTGCTGTTGTAATTCCATGTCCTATCTTGTGTTGATAGGGTCTTTTCTTGGGTCTTTTCGCCGTTAATGGCCATTGCTCCAACTTGTCCTATGACGCATCCCTTGGGACTAGGCTTACCGCAAGTCATCATTGGTCAACCGTTGGAGCAACGAGACCCAGGGCTGTAGTGGAGGGGGGGGGGTAAACACTGTGTACATGCCTTTTAATTTTCAAAATTGCATTTACTGTTTTTCTCATGGTTTATGCACTTGTTTCGCCTTTTTCTGATGGTTAATTCTTTTATCAAAAATTTTTTTTTAAATTATGAGTCACTTTTAAAGGTGGGGTATTCTAATCCAATAAACCTTTTTGGCAAATTCCGAGAATACCTAAGCCGTCTGACAAGTTCTCTGTTCTATGTTTGTGGATTGAAAAAGCTGCGTAAAGAACTGGTCTGAGAGTTGAAAGGCCTGAAGTGACTACATGAGGAGGAGGTTGCTCTGCTTCAGTTTTACAGGTGGATAACAAACGTGCTGTGTCACGATCACTGAGCATGCTCAGATCTTTCAAAGCTAAAAAGAAATCAAACTAAGCGTATCCGCTCCACTGCAAGTCAAACTCTCATTCCATCTGTCATAGACTGTAGCCCAGAAGCAGACTCAGGACAATAGCAATGAGTTTTGAGAGATTTTATTGAGCACAAACCTCAGGGAGCCAAAATACAAGCAAAAGAGTTCAGTAAATCCCACAAAATCCCCAACAGAATGATTACTTGCAAGCTCCAAAAAAAATAAATAAATAAAAAATCCACAAAAGTTTCATTCTAAGATAATACAAAAATTAGGCTTATTTTAAACTTATCCAAATCAGCAGGAAGAGACCAAAATTTAAGAGACAATGTAGGCTCATAAAAAACATAAGCAAGCATAAAAAAACCGCAGCGCAAAGTAGACTGACAAGGCTAGATAACTCAGCAACAAAAAAATCTCAGAGTGGTGCTTAAATACTGCTGTTAACAAGGTGGTACATCTGAAGCTCGTGAGATAATCAAGAGTCAGGTCTAAAGAGGTCAGCTGTGGGTGTGGCCAAGGAGAGGATCGGGGGGACAGACAGCACTTGACAAGATAAAACATTAGGGACACGAGGCTTGATGGAAAACATGGAGGCATGATCCTGAATGGCCAGGCCTAGCTGTGACACCATCATTGCTGATGTGTCTTCATTTTGCATTGTATTTGTATAATCTAGTTATTTAGGCATTATGCTTTCTATATAAAGGAGTTTTCCATGGACATTTGAGGATAGCCGAAGGATATGACATATATACAAAGCGCAGTGCAACGGAGCATGCAGATTTGTTACTTACGACTATGATGCACTAGATATAAAATAAAATCACATATATTCCTGCTATTGTGTTTAAAAAGCACTGAAAGCCATTTCTTAGTATTACCGTCTTCCACTGAACATTTTATCTAGAATTACATATTTGTTGGCTTGATAGGCACTGGTCACTGAAAGCCGCCATCCCCTTAATTATGCAGAACTTTAAGCCTTAATCCAATGTGACAGGTGAGTTATATACTGAGTACAAATGAAAACGCACCACTTGAAAAAAGTCAATATTTAAGTTCAAATGAACTGCAATATAATTTTTATTCAACAACACTACAGTGACGTCACCCGACATGCCAGGTGCAAGAAATGCGAGAATTTCAAGTTAACTGTAACGCGAGGCAATTTTTTGCAAAAACGCAACATCTTGCACGCACACCGCGGGACAATGAATTTCACTCTGAATTTGTGCACACATTGCCTTTAAAAGCATGTGAATCCGAATAAAATTTCACGTCTTCACTGACACTTGTGAAACGTCGACACTATGACGCGACTTACTGCCCCTGAACGGGAACGTGCCATAGGCATGCTTCAAATTGGCGCCAGCACCAGGGAAATTGCCAGACGGCTACACTGCGCACACGCAACGATCGCAAGACTCCATCAAAGGTTTCTGCATATGGGGAGCACTCAGGACCGTCCTCGACTGGGTCAACAACGTGTGACAACGGCATGTCAGGACCGTCAGATCATACGGGATCATGTCCGAGACCGAACACTACCAGCGACAAGAACGGCTGCTCAAGTTCAAGAACGACGTGGATTCATTCACCCCAACACCGTACGGAACCGTCTGCGAGCTGCAGGCCTGCGAGCACGACGTCCTTATTTCGGCCCCATATTGACGGATCCTCACCGAAACCAGCGTCTACAGTGGGCAAACAGGCACCAGAATTGGCGACTACGACAATGGCACGGTGTCATCTTTTCTGACGAGTCACGATTTCACTTAAGATGGCCGTATACGTGTTTGGCAGAGACGTGGCGAACGTTACAACTCTGATTGTGTCGTTCAACCAGACCGTTGGGGTGGTGGCAGCGTTATGGTGTGGGGTGGAATAAGCTACCGTCACAGAACCCCTCTCCATATCTGCAGAGGAAGGGTGAACGATGTCTACTACCGGGACCAGGTGCTGCAGAAGCATGTTGTGCCGTTCTACAACCAACACCACGATGTCCACATGTTCCAACAGGACAATGCAAGGGCACACACTGCAAGGGTGTCCATGCAGTACCTTGCACAGCAGAACATCCCCGTGCTTCAGTGGCCTGCTCTATCACCCAAACTCTCTCCTATCGTGCACTTATGGGACGACGCCAGATGGACAACATCCCAGAACTTGAGGTTGCCCTTGTTCAGGAGTGGGCTGCTATCCCTCAGAACACTATCCAGAGACTGATCAACTCCATGCGACGACGATGCACCGCATGTGTCAATGCAAATGGCGGTCACACCCGTTATTGACTTTCCTGTTTGACCCCTACACCAGTTAAACCTCTCTCGCGCATTAACATTATCGTGAATGAAATTGAGTGATGTTTACAAGTCTTCTTAAATCATTCATTATCTCAAATGCATCATACGTATATACTTCACATATCAATCCGTGGAGCTATTCCAGATTTCGTGAGTGGCGCGTTTTCATTTGTACTCACAGTTTTTATGGAGGGGAAAATCAGCCATAGATTTGTACCAGGCTGTAATTTTATTTTCTGCTGTAAATTTGGTGGGTTTTTAATTTTATTTTTAATTTTATTTTTACGTGGGTGTAAATAGGGATTGACTCACTTTTGCAGTCAGCCTCAAGTGGCCATTTTAGGAACTGCATTCTTTGGCACTTCTATGTTTGCCCTCACTTTTCAGCTCTGGAGTTTGCCACTTGGCACCGATCTGAAAGTAGTGTGGATAAGATGGTCTCATCTTACTCAAAAACATAGCCTCCGACTGCTCAAAATTCGAGAACATAGCCTTTGATTGGTCTACGGACTCAATCGACGGGATCATTGGATTGATATTGGGCATCAGCAGCTGTTTTCAACTAGGAAATGAGACAAATAATCTAAAAATCATATTCAGTGTTGGATTTATCATCATAAATGTATTTTCAAAAGTTTCCATAAAGACACTGAAGTTTAAGGCTGGATTATAAAGCTGAGAGGGATAGGATAGCGCTAATTAACAGGAAACAGGAAACGCTAGCTTCTGGACGAAACAAAAAAAGTAAGTCATTTGCTTTACAGTTTTTAGAATTATTTTAATCCTTAATGTGCTTTGATGTCGTATACGACATCTTCAACCATGGAGGGTTCACCAATCAACCGTTACAAACATTTGAAATGCGGCCAATGTTTGCAGATGTCCTGGTGTCTTCTCTGGGGCAGTGGGCTTCTGCTTCAGCTGGTTCTGAAAGTGTTGCAGTTTCTGAAAAGTTATTACCATAAGTTCCTGTGGCTAGAGTGACACCTGGCTGAGGTTGTCAGGCTCAGCAGGACTCCCATCTAGGTGCAGCTTCATAAAAATTGTCCCTCGGCATCGCCCCCACGAAAAAGAGCGATGAGCTGCCATCAGAGAGAGAGCGTGATTACTCTCGGCCAATCAAAGAGACATTCTCTAATGATCATTTCCTCCCTCTCGCTGCTGACAAAAAAGGTTTCCAGCTGTACCAAAGAGTTTCGTAAATGTCTGATCTGACACCTGCGAGCAGTTGTTGGGAGTATGTGCTGGAGCCACCTTCCTGCGCTCGCATTTGATGGTGCTAAAATCAGGTAATTATGCTGAGGTTAAGCCATAAATCAGCGGCGTTCTGAGGCGAGGCAGGGGAAGATGGTGTTTTGACTGATAATGATGAGCGAGACTGCAGATGTTGTCTCCAGATTGGGGAGAGCGGACCTTCACATCGCTCTTCATTAAGTCAGCCATTGTTTCCTCTTTTTCCCCCTAAAGAAATGTGCTGTATCAAGCCTTGTGGAGAGCCGCAATGCCTTCCAGTCAGGATGCAATTTTCAGATCCTTGAGGGCGTCCGTTATTGTCAAAGAAAGACTGCCGGTGGAGACCATGGTGAAAATACAGGTGATGTTAAGAGGGTATGGACCTGGCTGGAGGTGAATTCCACACCAACATGGGAACATTATTAATTCATCAATTTGCTTCTTTTATTCATCTTCACACAGTTCATGCATAGAGGTCGTAAAGACAGGAGCCCTTTGGGTGTCCAGCCTTGACACATAGCTGAGTGCGCTCCACTCATTATGGGAATGGCCAGGTTCAATGAGGACTATGGTGTGTTTTCCCCATTATACATTCTACATTTTCTCATGAATGAATGGCCTGTTCTGCTCATTATAAATTCTTTAGTTCTTAAAATTCAGAATGACTGAGTCGCCCATGCTTGGCATTATGCGCTCTTATGTTCTAGTTTAACTGAATGGTCCATTCTCTGGATAATACATTCTCGCGTTCAAAAGCAGGTTAATAATGAAGTCTGCTGGTACCAACTGACGTTGATGCTGCATTTATGCTTTGTATGGTTGGATCTAACTGAAGAGAGGTTAAGGAGGGATGTGTCAGTGACAACTCGTTATCATTGAACACACACACACTCATACACAAGAGCGCACACAGGCATGCACACAGACACATACACTCACATATAGGCACACGCATACTCTCTCTCTCTCTCTCACACACATACACACACACACCCACTCACATGGACATACACTCACAGGATCCCATAATTTCTCTGATTACTCATGGCAGGGCTGTGCTTCAGTACTGGGTGTATTGATGCGTTTCCTTGACCGTGAGAGGCAGCTCCCCCAGGTGCTGGGCGCAGGCAGCTGGTGCCTCTGAGTGCTAATTAGAGCCGCTCGCTGTGTCTCAGCGCTGCTTCCAGCCTTCACATACCTGTCACAACCCTTTTACAAGAGCTCGCGCAGAGAAATACAAAATACTCCCGTCCATTAAATATACATGCCCTGAAAATATGACTCACAATCACTCCACTGACAGATACATTTCTCCCATACAAAGAACCCGGGAGACGTTCTGCGTGTGTACATAATGCTTACACACAGTACTTGCTCACAAATTACTCACAATTTCTCAAATAATAACCGTAATAAGAAATGATCATTATTATTTTTCGTAAGACTTCATATATAAACAGCAGTTTGACATGGCTTTCCTCGTCAGACGCACTCAGCATGCACATTATCAGGAAGGCCTATAAAACTGCGTTGTCTTAAATTATCCGGCCAGCCATACTGCAGTAGTGAAGTCCATAACATTGAGCACAGGGCCAAAGCATCAAGTAACGTTTAGAGAAAAGTCTGATTTCAATGGATTTGACCATGGCATGGTTCTTGGGACCGGACAAGCTGGTTGACATGCTCTTTTGCAGCCCTGCCACAAGATTAGTGCACTATTACGTTCTGCACCATCACCCTACAGTGAGGACATTCATTCGACTTAGCTACCACTGGCCCTTTTAACACTCAAGCACAAATTATTCACAGACAGTAAGCTTAGTAACAAACACTGACAGCACGAGTCATTAAACCAAAAGTAAAGTCACTTTTTTTTTCTGGCAACTTTCCTTAAATTGTGTTTGCTTTGCTTGAAGGACAGATGGATAGATGAGGAGACAGGAGCGAGAACGTGCTCATACAAATTCAGACGCCCTTGTTTTTTCCAACACCGGTTTATGTTGACGGCAGTGAACGGAGATTAGAAAACTTGTTTTGAGGTGACATTGCTCAAGAGCGCCATTGAGATCTACAGCGCACACAGGCTCTAAATGCCATCATGTTTCAAAGTGGACATTAATTGCAAGCAGCACCCTGACAATTCGATTAAGAACGTGTGCTGTAAGAAATCACAATTGATTTATCTGTCTGTGAGCGGGGATTGGGGATGTGGGGTAGGGTTTGGTTCGCTGTGCTAAAGATGATAAGCAATTTAACAGTTCAATTATTTTTTGTTAAAGATTTGTTCAGCAGTTTAGTGGTTCAATTATTGTGTGGTAAAGTTAGGGATAATGGTTCAATTACTTTGTGGTAAAAATGTGTTTAACGGTTCAATCATTGTGTGGTAAAGATGGGGAAAGTGGTTCAATTATTTTGTGGTAAAGATGTGGTCAGCGGTTCAGCAGTTCAATTATTGCATGATAAAGATATGGGTAGTGGTTAAATTTTTTTGTGAAAAAGATGGGGTTAGTGGTTTAGCTGTTAAACAGTTGTGTTTAGTAGTTTAGCCATTCAGTTATTGTGAGCAAAAGGTGTGGCTGTGATTCAGCAGTTTAATTATTGTCTGATACAGATGGGGTTAGTGGTTAAGAGGTTCAATTATTCCGTGGTAAAGATGGGGTTAGTGGTTTAGCAGTTCAATTATTGTGTGGTGAAGATGTAGTTTGCAGTTTACCAGTTCAATTATTGTCTGGTGAAGATGGGGTTAATGGTTTACCAGTTAAATTATTGTCTGGTGAAGATGGGGTCAGAGGTGTAGCAGTTCTGTTATTGTGTGGTGAAGATGCGGTCAGTGGTGTAGCCGTTCAATTATTGTGTGGTAATGAGGTGGTCAGCAGTTTAGCAGTTCAATTATTGTGCAGTAAAGATGTGGTTTTTAGTTTGGCAGTTCACTTAGGCCATATTAACACCATAAGTCTTGATACCCAAATCAGAATTGCTGTCTGAATTTTTTTTCCGCGCGGTTAGACGTATTTTATCAAGTGACCCATATCTGATTCACACGATTACACTTTCTGACAACATCTGAAACATCGCGCATGCCTACTTTTAGTTTTGACTAAACTTTAGGCCATGCCTAGTTCTGCGCCAAGCGCTAACTGCTAAGCCAAAAAAAAAGGATGATGCTGCCATATCGTCGGCCTGCAGATAAAACCTTGTATCTCCAAATTGATAAGAAACAAAAACTCGTATGTCCACTATTCTTAAATGCATAATTAAACATTTTTTAAATGTTATTTATACTTTAACTTATATTTACATCATTTATAATTTTTTTATTTTATATTTATTTTTTATTTTCCTGTGAAGTTTATCACTCTGAAGATACAAGGTTTTATCAGCAGGCCGACACTATGTTTGATGATAATGTTGCGGTACAAGAAAATTGCACCTAACTTTGCTAGGATTTTTAGGCAGAGAAGAAGGAAAAGGGCCACAGTTGCATCTTGTGCATCTGCTGCAATTATTGCCTCTTCAGTCTTTCATAGGAATGTCTGGGTGTGAGACAGCCTCCATGTTCAGTCTGCCAGCTTCTCAAATACAAAACCTCGTTCATTTACCGTGGGCTCACTGTTTATGTGACAAAATGGTTGCAGATTTGATGACGCTGGAGACGCAATGTGTAAGAAAATCCAATCAGCCTGTTTACACGGCGGTCACATTGGCACATATCCGATACCTATCTGATTTATTTCCACATATATATGAGGCCTGTATCCGAGCTCAAAATATCCGAAAGCCTGCGTCTTTTTCCTATTTACCCAGTCAATGAGCGTATCCGATCTGTGCCACATAAGAGTAAAGAATCAGAATTTGGTCACATTACACTGACAAGGTAAATGAGGCCTTATTGTGTGATGAATATGTGGTCAGCGGTGCAGCCGTTCAATTTTAGTGCAGTAAAGCTGCGGTCACTGGTTATGCAGTTTGGTTGATGTGTCGTAAAGATGTGGTTGGTAGTTCAATCGTTCATTTATTGTGAGGTAAAGACATGATTAGTAGTTTTGAGGTTCAATTATGTTGTGCTAAAGATGTGATTGTGGTCTAGCAGTTAAGTTAATGTGCTGTAAAGTTGAGTCTTGTAGTTAAGCCGATCAGTTTTTGTGTGCAAAAGGTGTGGCTTTGATTTAGCGGTTCAGTTATTGTCTAATACAGATGGGATTAGTGGTAAAGTGGTTCAATTATTGTGTGGTAAAGATGGGGATAGTGGTTCAGCAGTTCAATTATTGTGTGGTAAAGATGTGGTCAGTGGTGTAGCAGTTTGATTATTGTACGGTAAAGATGTGGCCAGTGGTTAAACAGTTCAGTTACTGTGTGGTAAAGGTATGGTTAGTGGTTTATCAGTTCAATTATTATGTGGTAAAGATGTGATTAGTAGTCTAGCAGTTCAATTATTGTGTGGTAAAGATGTGATTAGTAGTTTTGCATTTCAGTTATTGTGCGGTAAAGAGTTTAAGAGGTAGGTTTTTGTATGGCAGCTCAGTTACTGTACGGTGGAGATGTGGTAAGTGGTGTAGCAGTTCAATTATTGTGCAGTAAAGATGTGGTCACTGGTTATGCGGTTTGGTTAATGTGTCGTAAAGATGTGGCTAATAGTTTAATATACTGATCAACTAAAGAAATGCAAGTTAATTAAAGACAGACTGGAAAATAAGTTTGCGCATAATTAAAAGAAATCAAATT
The DNA here is from genome assembly GCA_029721435.1 of Gymnothorax reevesii. Classification (NCBI taxonomy): domain Eukaryota; kingdom Metazoa; phylum Chordata; class Actinopteri; order Anguilliformes; family Muraenidae; genus Gymnothorax; species Gymnothorax reevesii. The sequence continues at coordinate 43,081,282 of CM056581.1, read as the reverse complement.
GACTACTTGTGCGTGCAGATTTACACTCGTTTCATTAAACTTTTCTTTGTTTTGCGGTCAATTTGACAGAGTAACCATACGAGTACATAAACTAACTAGCTAACTTGCATTTCTTTTGTTGCTCAGTATAGTTCAGTTATTGTCTGGCAAAGATGTGGTTAGTGGTTTTGAGATTCAATTATCATCTGGTAAAGATGAGGATAAAGGTTTAGTGGGTCAATTATTGTGTAGTAAAGATGTTGTTACTAGTGTTGCAGTGCAGTTATTGTGTGGTAAAGATGTGGTTTGAACTTTGACAGCTCAATCATTGACTGCGTTTACAAGGTCTTTAGTATCCCTGTTTTTGATTTGGTTTTTTAAGTATCCCTTTTTTGTGTTTGTCCATGTAAACACCATATCACGAATTCAGAAACCGGTTATGCCCTTAACCCGGTTTCAAGAAACCCGGTTTTGCCACCTGGAAGCCTGGATACTGGAGCATGTATATGCCTTATCCCGGTTTCTGACGGCAGCTCATCGTGTGTGTAGGCACCAGAGTGACTTGCGTGGTGGCAGTGACAGCCAAATACCCAGAGATATAAAAAAAGAACTATAGTGGACAACGTCATTGGCTGGACCAAAGCAGACACGGCAGAATAGCTCCGCTGTATTGTGTATGTACATAAATGTCCAATGAGGCACATGTAAACAGTAAACGAAATGTTATATTTGGGTTGGGGGGACTTGTTTTCCGTGTTTTTTTAATCTTTTCATACTTAAAAAGGACACGAATAAGGAATTGTAAATCAACAATATTTATGCTCCATTATTTGGCAAAGCTAAAGAATAAGCGCTACGTACGATTGCCGTACCCTTTATATTATCGCTCAGTTAACTACGTTTTCGTTCGGTTTAAAGAAAAAGCGTTCGCATTCAGCTGTGCCTGTGAGTCTGACTCAGGTCTATACCTGGAAGAAACTAGTCGTTTTATGCATATGTGAATTTATATGTGTACTTTGAGTATTAAGATTGGAACAACTTCATTCTGAAGTGTTGCTGTCTTCAATTAGTCCATCTTTGCCCTGACACAATCGATAACATGGTAGCTACAGCGTGTTTCCCCAACTGGTATCTCAAAAAGTATGAAACCGCGCCAGTTCTAGTTTCCGCGAATACACTGTTAATAATAAACGAATAAACTGAAGCCTTTTTTGACAAGTAATTTAACTGGCACCTTTTTGCCAGTTATGTTAACTGTAATTTCACAATAAGTTTACCGCTGAGTTCAGTGCATGTTCAGTGTAAACCACGGTAAAATGAGCGCTGGACTCCACTTACAGCAAAAATGACAAGGAGACAATGCGTTAATTCAATGGTTAAATTCAGTCAGTTTATAACAGCTTAGGAAAGCCGAACTTGATTTCGTTGTTTTGTTGCAACTGCTTATGTGCATGGTGCAAACCAGCTTGTCCGGTATACATGAGTGTATTTGAATGGAAATGCAATGTGACGGGACTGGAAACTTTGTCCCATGTAAGCGAAAATCCGGTATATTCAATGATTATTTAATCGAAAAACAGCACAGAAAAAACGGGACTTGAGCTGTTGTCCGGCATGAACAATTTTCTGTCTATACGAGGAAGGTTTAGGCTTTATTCCATAAATATTGAATAGCCTACGTCACCACTCTAGTTCTTTATATCTCTGTGCGAATACCTATTAAAGTTGGTGATGTATTCAATATTTTTTGTCGCTCTCTCCTCCCATTGCTGAAAATGAAGTGGATGAGCCATAGCTGTTATGCGACGTGAGTATTTAGTAACGCCAAGCTCGCTAGAAGCCACAGAGGTCTCATGTTTGTCTTACTTCTAAATCACACCTCCCGCTCAATCTGTTGTAAACAAAAGACATAAAAGATGTAACTCACGCCTGCGCAGATAGGATGCAGTGATCAGAAAACGGGTTACTGGTATTTATCATGTATAAAGGGATATGAATAACCGGGTTTCTCCGTGTTCCATGTAAACATCATATCCGGGTTATGCTCAAAGCCGGGATAAGCCTCAAAACCGGGATACTAAAGACCTTGGAAACGCAGTCATTGTCTGGCAAAGATGTGGTTAGTTTTTTAGCTTTTCAACTATTGTGTGATAAAGATGCAGTAGTGGTTTACCTGCTCGGGTATTTGGTAGTAATAATGTGCTTAGAGGCTTTAAAGCTCAATTATTGTGTGGTAAAGATGTGGTTAGTAGATTAGTAGCTCAATTCCTTTGTGTGAAATATTATTGTGGGGTAAAAATAGGGCCAGTGATTTAGCAGTTCTATTACAGTGTGGCAAAGATGTGGTTAGTAGTTTAGCTGTTCAATTATTGTGTGGTAAAGATCTGGTTAGTGGTTTAGCAGTTCAATTTTGGTGTGTTAAAGATGATTATAGTGGTTGAGCAGTTCAATTATTGTGTGGTAATGGCGTGGGTAGTGGTTACCGATTGAATTACTGTGTGTTAAGGATGTGATCAGTGCTTTTAGAAGTTCAATTTTTGTGTCGTAAAGATGTGGTTAATGGTTTTGAAGCAGGAATTCCCTGTTGTTCTTTGATATATTTTATCACCTGCCCTCGACTTTCAGCCCATCTGGAGAATTTTAGTTCATAATCAAGAGAAGAGAATATTCTGCCACCTAGCACACAATAATACAGTGATGTGAAAATGTAAGCCCCCTCGTAGAGGGCAAGTTTCTCAATCGCATCATTTTTGGCATGTAGCCCTAGCCAGTGGAAAGCAGGTGCGGGGTCAGATCAGACCCATAATAAATGACAGCGCGTACAAGGATTCACAGATTTTGGGATTCACAATGGCTTTCCTCCCAAAGAGAATTTCTAATGCACACAAAAATATTTATTATTGTATTTATATTGTTATGGCCCCAATTTGTTATTACAATCTACAACACAACAGCAACAGCAAGGGATGACAGACACAGTTTTAAAAACTTAAACACATTTAATTTTTAAACAAAGACAAAGACTAATAACAACTAACTAACTGACCAAGATTGATTAGTTAAAAAAAACAGAAATATTTACAGTCCCTTTGTTTGTTGGGGTGGCTTGGTGATGTCCTGGGTAAGGAAAATGCTCAACACAGGCAAAAATCCACAAAAGAAACTTCACAGGTCTTGAACAGAAATGACAGGTCTGGTCGCATGTATCCTTCTTCTTGCAATTTCTCCTACTACTTTACTGTCTCAATTCTTTTCCTTATATACTCTTTTGCAGACCCCACCCACATTTAGACCTCTTTTTTTTTATTTTCGGGGACTTGCCCCAGACATGGTTAGGACATGTCTAAACATAGCTCCAGTCTGAGCTGAAAAAAAAGGTAAATACTGCCATCCAGTGGCCTATATTCACATTACAATATACAAAAAACCCCACATAGAAAGGTTTCACAAATATATTTCTGATGCATTAATGATTTTTTTCAACAGGGAAAAAGTATTGCTAATCAGAAGTCTCCTTTGTAATGTAAACCCCCCACAAACCCAACAATGGAATTTAGCTGAGTTAGATGAAGGTATCTGCGTGTGTGTCCTCCTGGTGCTGCTGGGAAGATATTATTTAACTTGGTTAAAGCTACCTGTGACCCAGTTTAATTAATCTGATTGCATTTTAATTATTAGGAACCTAAGAGATCACATTTGAAGAGAAGGATTATTATCTAGACTTTAGACTTATTAGTTATTACCTATAAGAATCTGGTACTTCTGCAACTATTCTCATTACATTCTGTGTTAGTACCGCTGCATGTCACAAACACCCCGAAAGAATAAAACTGTGCATGAATCTTTGTTCAGTCGAAACACAGGAAAACACAAACTGTAATGTGGAGAATGTTTGGAGTGCTGAAACTGTGCTTCAGATGCTTGGATAAGTCAGGTCAAAGGACTGTGTGGGTCAACCCATTATCTGTAATGCTATCCAAACTAATTTTGAATCCAACCCGATCAATTAATACAATACCTGCAACCTTTCTGTCCCACTCTTATTATCAAATGCACAACTCTGCATTTTGTTTGAAATGTGTCTTATTATTATTTACCGTTCACCTGATGAACAAGGCAGGCTTAAAAGGCGGAACTTTTAACAAGCAGCAAAGCGACGGATGACTTTGCCACCATCTATAGTCGGAACGAATTTCAACCACACAGCCGAGCTGGCCTTCTAGGATGAGATGTCAATAATATGACTCTCACTTGCAGTTATTTCTGTTCAGGTGTCATCCATGCTGATCCATTTCTTGTCCAGCTTCAGTGTCAGTCATGTAGAAGCAAGTTCATTTCACTCCTGCTGGGTATTATTCAAAGCGTTATGATAGGGTTATCAAAATAACTTTTTTTTTTTGCCCTGGCTATTTCTTTCACTTATTTTGATTCCTCTCACCTCTGCCCCTCCCACATATGGTTATTTATTTTTTTTACCCGAGACCCTGGATTGAAATTTGTTTCTTTTCATTTGCCTGTTTTATTCGGATGTTCTGATGCGACCATGGGAGATTTGTTGTACATAATGATTTTTTACATCTGGATATGATTAAATTAATTTTGAAATATATTTAAAAATATTCTTTATCAACAGTTTTTGATCAGGTTTCCATAATGAAATTAATTTTAACCCCAGTTTGAAGAAACGGTAATGTGTTTTGCAAAGACACATTTCAGTGGATATGCTGCGTTTTGCAAAATAATAACAAAAGGTTCACTTTTCGCAAAATGTCTTTTTCTTCCATTTAAAGTGGATGAATCTAAATGTTGTCATTCTGGAATATGCCTGTGTCCTCAGGGATTTTTAAGAAGTCCATTGATAGGTTACTGGTCATTCAGTACACTCTGGTAGTCTGCTGAAATCATTTTATTGCTAAATCTTGACTCATTAGACCATATGACTTTTTCCCATTACTCCTCAGTCCAATCTTTATTCTCCCTTGCAAACTAAAGTTGTTTTTTCCCCCAATAAGCCTCACTAACAACTAGCTTTTTTGTGGCCACACAGCTGTTTAGTCCCAATCCTTCAAGTTCTTTCTGCATGGTTCATGTGGGAATGCACTTACCTTCACAATGAAACATAACTCTGAGTTCTAATGTTGATTTTTTTAAAAGATGAGACTTCACCAATCATTTTAGTAATCTATGGTCAGGATCAGTCATGATTTTTTCCCCAACCCATCACATCTGCGAAGTTGACAGTTCACCACAATCCTTCCTGGTTTTAATTAACTGTTGGCCAGTTCCTAACCCAACTGCAGTAATTTCAACAATCTCCTGAGCTGTTTTTTTTGCTTGATGCTGGCCAATAATTTGCCCATCTTGAAACGCAGTAATATCATTTCAAAGACCATGAGTTACATCTTCCCAAATTGTTATAGTCGTTTTCAATTGCTTACACACAAAACCTTTATATATCACAGTTTCTAAACTCTCTCACTCAAACTTCACAACTCCACCTGAAATCAGCAAAACCTTAAACTAATTCTCAGCCTTGACACAGTTTCAATTTAGCTATTCACTTTTTGCTAATCAATACACACAATTCTCTATCTAACACACAAAAATCTAACAGGAAGTAACTTGATGTCCTATTTCAAACACAACCAGTCAAATTGCCTAACTTATTCATCAGTGCCTCAGACTATGTCCTCGCATGTGCAAACAATAATTTCTCTACAGAAAACCAACCAATCACTGCCTGTCATAGGCCTATAAATAGGGTAAAGGTCAAGTTATCAGTCTTGACTATGGATAACAACAATGCAGAGAGAGCCAGGGGAGTCAGAGGAAGACACACAGGATGACGAGGAGCTCGGGTTCGTGGAGGACGCTTTGGAAGGAGAGCAGGTAGAGGACAAAGACAAGTTGAAGGAGGAAGGGAAGAAGAACCAACAAGAATAGTCTCTGATGAGATTAGGGCTACTTTTATTGATCATGTGATCAATCATGGGTTTACCATGAGAGAGACCGGACTCAGAGTCCAGCCCAACTTGATTCGATTTACAGTGGCGGCCATAATTTGAACCTTTTGAAATGAGAACAGATATGCAACAATCAACAGTACTGTAATGTACATGTACATGAAATAGCCATTCTTGCATAGCTGTAAAATACAAAACCCAAAACCAGTGTAGTTGGCACGTTATGTAAATTATAGATAAAAACAGAATACAATGATTTGCAAATCCTTTTCAACTTATATTCAATTGAATACACTGCAAAGACAAGATGTTTAATGTTCAAACTGAAAAATTTTTTTTTTTTTTTGCAAATAATCATTAACTTAGAATTTAAAGGCAGCAACACATTGCAAAAAAGTTGGCAAAGGGGCTTTTTACCACTGTGTTACATCGCCTTTCCTTTTAATGACACTCAGTAAACGTTTGGGAACTGAGGAGACCAATTTTTTTAACTTTTCAGGTGGAACTCTTTCCCATTCTTGCTTGATGTACAGCTTAAGTTGTTCAACAGTCCAGGGTCTCCGTTGTCGTATTTTACGCTTCATAATGCGCCACACATTTTCAATGGGAGGTCTGGACTACAGGCAGGCCAGTCTAATACCCGCAGTCTTTTACTACGGAGCCATGCTGTTGTAACACATGCAGAATGTGGCTTGGCATTTTCTTGCTGAAATAAGCAGGGGCGTCCATGAAAAAGACGTTGCTTGGATGGCAACATATGTTGCTCCAAAACCTGTATGTACCTTTCAGCATTAATGGTCCCTTCACATATGTGTAAGTTGCCCATGCCTGGGGCACTAATACACCCCCATACCATCACAGATGCTGGCTTTTGAACTTTGCGCCTATAACAGTCCGGATGGTTCTTTTCCTCTTTGGTCCGGAGGACACGACGTCCACAGTTTCCAAAAACAATTTGAATTGTGGACTCGTCAGACCACAGGACACTTTTCCACTTTGCATCAGTCCATCTTAGATGAGCTTGGGCCCAGCGAAGCCGGCCGCGTTTCTGGGTGCTGTTGATAAATGGCTTTCGCTTTGCATTGTAGAGTTTTAACTTGCACTTGCAGATGTAGCGACAAACTGTAGTTACTGACAGTGGTTTTCTGAAGTGTTCCTGAGCCCATGTGGTGATGTCCTTCACAAACTGATGTCGGTTTTTGATGCAGTACCGCCTGAGAGATCGAAGGTCACGGGCATTCAATGTTGGTTTTCGGCCTTGTCGCTTACGTGCAGTGATTTCTCCAGATTCTCTGAGCCTTTTGACAATATTACGGACCCTAAATTTCTTGCAATAGCTCGTTGAGGAATGTTGCTTTTAAAATGTTCGTTAATCAGCTCATGCATTTGTTCACTAAGTGGTGACCCTCACCCCATCCTTGTTTGTGAATGACTGAGCATTTCAGGGAAGCTGCTTTTATACCCAATCATAGCACCCACCTGTTCCCAATTAGCCCGTTCACCTGTAGGATGTTCCAAATAAGTGTTTGATGAGCATTCCTCAACTCTCTCAGTCTTTTTTGCCACTTGTGCCTGCTTTTTTGAAACATGTTGCAGGCATCAAATTCCAAATGAGCTAATATTTGCAAAAAATTACAAAGTTTACCTATTCGAACATTAAGTAACTTGTCTTTGCAGTGTATTCAATTGAATATAGGTTGAAAAGGATTTGCAAATCATTGTATTTTGTTTTTATTTACGATTTACACAACGTACCAACTTCACTGGTTATGGGTTTCGTACAAGTGTACTATTGTAGCTCCAATCATCCATTTTAACTGCACTACACTCACAGGGCAGTAAAACCTTGACTTTATACAGCACTCTTACTGCTGTATTTCTGAATTTTCTAGAGTGGAAAGACAATAGCATCGTGGAGGACGATGTTGTATATTCTCACAAGAGCAGGAGACGGCAATTGTGAATATGGTTTTGGCAAATAATGCCATTGGAATCCGTGAGATTCAAAATCATACTTAGGAAGACGTCACCATATTCAACATCATACTTTGGAAGACATCACCATATTCAACAAAATTGATGCTGTTAGTCCGTCTACGATTCATCGGGTCCTCCAGAAGAATCAGTTACGGACGAAGCAGCTGTGCAGGGTCCCATTTGAAAGGAATTGTGATTCCATAATTATTGGCACCCATGGTTAAGATGTGTGAAAAGCCTTAAAATAAATTAAAGTTTTATTGCAGAAGCATACTCTCACACTGAAAATTGTAGAAAAAAATAACCTTCAACTCAAGTGAATTTTAAAGGAAAAAAAAATCCCTGACAAAGAAATAATTATTTTTCATAAAATCACCTGTTCCACAATTATTAGTACCCCTAACAATTCCAAGGAAATAAATGTAATTGAAGTATTTCTGTCATTTCTACAGTAGTTTACAAAGTTGATCAGAGTCTCTAGGAAGATTTTAATAAGTAATTCATCACTTCCTGTTTCCCTGGGGTATAAATACGGTGGCTCCAATAAGTATTTGTACACTACTTGAAAATTCGACTACATAACAGCTTTTGTATATTCGGCTAAATGCTTGCTATTGTGTGTAAAAGTGATTAAAACCTACTGATTATCAAATATTTTAAACAAATATTTAATGTCAAAATGGCATATTAGGTCAGAAAGGCGATTATCTGACCCAATAAGTATCTGTACAGTTCCATTAGTGAGTCACAAAACTTATAATACTCATCTAAAATTGACTCAAGATGTTAACAGGACATGGTTGACTCACTTGGTCTGATTTGGTCAAGCGTGACCATACTGGACACTCCCTCTGTACACAGACTGGCCTATGTAAATGGCCTGACCATGCCCATAATGTATTCCTGTGATATATGGCTAAGACAGGCGAGATACCCTGTCGAATGCGGGAGCAAATCATTCAGCTACATAACGAAGGCCAAAGCACCAGAAAAATTGGAACTCGGCTATCGTTACGCCATACGACCGTGCAGTACATCATCAAGAAGTACAAACAGTCTGAACGCATAGCCAATGCAGCCAGGAAAGGACGTCCCAGGAAGACCAGCCAGCGCACTGACCGGTACATCTCCCTGCTGGTACAGAGGGAGGGACAGTCCTCGGCCTCCAGTCTTGCCACCAAAGTGGAGGAAGCAACTGGAAGCCATGTTTGTGCCCAGGCCATCCATTACCGGCTCCATGAAGTACAGTAGTGTACAAATACTTATTGGAGCCACTGTATATTTCATACAGAATTGTTCATTGTTAAGAAATTGTTCAAGTTAAGAAATTGCCATTCGCGTCCATCAAGTCAACTATAGACTATATTCCTCTCATACCAATCTTCAAAAAATAAGGATTTACAGTGGCTCCAATAAGTATTTGTACACTACTGTACTTCATGGAGCCTTATAGATGCGCTGCAGGAGCATCAGCTGAGCGAATGGAAGCCACAGCCACATGTCTCATACACAGTGACGGTCTGTCGGCAGAATCACAGGGCCAGCAATAACCTCACCTTTCACTTCTTAATGACAGACAACTCTCGCAGTTTACCTCCCCGATTAGCACCCGTTGCTCAGACTGATTGGAGGAACCGACGAGAATCTAACTTGTTTTTGAAAGCCGTGTTATACATTGCACTACGAAATTATACAGCGTTTAACTTACTTCCGCACACCAATGGCTACGGGAAAAAATATCAATAGCCTACGTCTTTATAATTTCTGAATTTGCATAAATTAATTTGCGACGTTCATTGAGCAATTAGCCATGGGAATCCGTTCTGTATACTCTGAATGTGGCAGCTAAAGTGCGTAGTAGCACAGCTGAGTAAAGACGAAAATAATTGCTGTGACGTCCGCGAAAGTTTCGAATTTTTTGCAGATTGTCATCCTTGCGGATTCACATCAATTATATCAACATAGCCAACAGGCAATCGCTTTGTACTTAGCATTTCTAAATCATTACGTGTCACGCATTGGTGGTGGCTATCCTGTTAATTAACTCTTTGATTGTTAATCAATCAAACCTGATCACAAACAGTTTAAGAGGAATTATCCGGGAAAGGGTTATGTTACTGATGGCCTTCCTGGCATCTGACGGTACGCCACTACTCATACAGCACCAAACAACTGAGCATTTTTTAGCCCACTGGTCACCTGATTAGCTAGTTTAATGCTATAGCCCAAACAATGATAGATAACGTGAGGACGACCACGACAAACAATGTCGGTCGACTTTGCAAATCTATCTGTTAAGCTGAACGTTTTCTTTTGTGTAGGTTTTGTTAGGCAACACAAATGAACACATAAAGAAGAATCAGGCAGTTCCCCATTGCCTGAGAAAAATATCCCCATAAGGACTACCCATGTGCCTTCTTGTGATGAATGACAGTAGTCATGAATTGCATTGAACATGTGCGTGTAATGTTTATTTATTTTTTTTTATCTCACACAATAATAACATGTTCCACGTGTGCAAAAAAGTGCCCTCCCCCTCCCCCCTGAGCACTTGCCCCCCATAATGTCTGTGCACGCCACTGCCTGATAATGTTGAGAGTTTTTGGAGTTTCTGTAATGGTAATTTAAATTAATGATTGAAAACAGATTGTGACCAATCGTTAATTTTAAGGGATTGTTTGAACATCCCCTGTCGCCAGTTCACAAGCTGCCACTGGAGCATATATATGTCTGTGACTGTGTGTCTGTGCCTGCATGCGTGCGTATATCTACATATGTGTATGAGTGAACTTGTGTGCATGAATGTCTGTATGTGTGTTTCTTTGTGTCAGTGTGTGTTTTCATGCACTGTGTACATTTATGATCGTGGCTGTGCACATGTTGCATGTGTGGCTGCGTGTGTGTGTATATGTGTGTCTGCACATGAAAATTTAAAGTCTTATCATGGAGTAAATATATATTCTCAGAAATATGTGTGCCACAATTATTGAATCCCCTTCATTTATTATGATTTGCAGCCTTCCATGCAAGATACCAGCTCTGAGTCCTTTTCTGTAATGCGCGATGAGGTTGTTGAACACATGGAATGGGATCTGAGACCGTTCCTTCATACTAAATCTCTCCAGATCCTTCAGATTCCAATGTTGACGCTTGTGGAATCTCCTTGTCAGCTCATCCTGTCACATCCCTAATGTGAATCCCCAGTGTGTCTCAATTCAGCAGCATGCGTGTCTATTTGGTGTGTATTATAATGGCTCTTTGTCTGGTGGGTATCTCCCCTGTCGGCTGAATTGCATTACTTGCTCATTTCCTCAAGAGCGAGTGACAAGTATTTAAGCCCTCTATTTCACGTGCTTGCTGCTGGATTTTAAAGTTGCATTCATACTGAATTCATAGTCATATGTACTTTTGTATGTTAGTTAAACTTCTTTGTCTTCATCTTAATTTCATATTCTCGTCAAAAAGTTTCCTGTCATTAATTAATTTTAACAAGCTACCAATATTAATCAGGGTCCAGGATTGGGCCCTGGAGCCCAGGGTCCAGGGTCCAGTGACAGCAGCCAAGCATTGCGTATTACACCTTTGCTGGACCATCTCTCTTTGAGACGGCCTGTAGGCCAATCATGTTCTGCTTGCTGTTTCCCTCTCTTCCTCTAAGCAGATATATTGCAAGGTGGAGCTCATTTGTCACCAACGAATTGCCAGGTGCGTAGGTGTTCATCGACGTCATAAAAGCTCTACCGGCCTCAGCCAGAAAGCTTCTTTTGTTTCTTGACAGGCAACATGTGGAGAACATATCCAGCTCTCCTGCAATCCAAGCACTACTGATTACTGATCCTTCCCACATCCATGTCTTTTTTTGTCAATTTAAAACCAAAATAAGCATAATTTGGCTTGACTCACCCTCTTGTCCCTTTCTCTTTGTTGCGGCTTACGCTGAGGCCGTAATAATCCTCCTCTCTGATGCTCCATCCCCGCCTACTCTCTCCGGCGCTCAGTCCCCATCATTACCATTCTGCTGCCAGGAAATTACACGTTGAATTGCAAGTTTATCTCCACATTTGATTCCTGGTCCGGACCATAACACGTCCCACAAATTTTGTGTAGGGTTTTGGTCGCGGTGCTGTGGTGGCCGTGGTAAAACCTTTATATGGGGAAGCATTCTTTTTGTCAATTTCGAGGTGTGCTTGGGTAATTTTCCTGCCAAAATGTGTAACCACGACCCATTTTTAGCCCGTTTTTAGCTTCTTGGCACAGGGTGATAAGTTTTCAATTATTATGTCCTGGTATTTAGTATCCATGGCAAACTTGGCAAACTGTTGATGCATGAGTTTGGATTTTAATGACAAGAGTTTTTTTTTTGCTTCTCTCTGGTAACTCGTGAGTGATTCAGATTTCAGCCTTCAAAAGGTCAATTTTGTCAATTTTTAGTTGGCTCTGACCTTCAGAAGAGTTCGCAGGTACCTGAGAGTCCTTCTGAAGGTCATTTGTCAACAATTTAAGGAATGATTAACTTTTGCAGGGATAGGATGAGTAAAAATTATGCACTTTAAGGGTTAACACCTGTGGTTCTGTAACAGTGATCCTTGGAGTTTCCTTAACCATTTGAACTTTCTCAGTCATTGAAAATAGGCCTGAGTCCAATTACAGGCAAATTTTTACTATTATCATCTGCCTTCCTCTTGTTAATTATTAACCCAAGAGTCAAAAGTCGAATTTTTAGCTATTTTCTTTCAGTTATTCCCTTATTTTTGTAGCTCAACAACTTTCGGTTGCACATTTTAGCATTCTATTGTCTAAATCATGGTGATGGATGACAGAAATTAGCCAGTGTTTCAGCTCAAATTTATATTCAGGGTAACTAGAAGTCAAGGGAAAGCATTTATGGTTTCCTCATCATCATGTCAGACTTGAAAGTTCTAATATGAATCTCAATGTATTTCAATTAGATTTTTTCTTGTTTTCTCATTAGTCAAGGCTTTACAGCAGGAAAATTTAACATCATCACCTTTAATGTGAAACACCCAGTTGTTTCATGCACAGCAGCCACTTTGTGTCAGAACACTCATCACACACCAGCTGAGGTGGAGAGGGAGACGAAAATTTTCATAAATAAATCAGCGAACGATTAGGTGGCAGTTTGAAAGAGCCAGGTTGGGAATTTAGCCAGGACACCAGGGGACCCTCTAATCTTGTTGAAGTGTCATGGGATCTTATATGAGCACAATGAGTCAGTTTAACATCTCATCAAAACCGACAGCATCCCCTACAGTACAGTGTTCGCATCTCTGCACTGGGGCATTGGGGGATTATTTCACCAGAGAAAGGACTGCCACCTACTGGCCCACAAACACCACTTCCAGCTTAATCTCAGCCACTTGGCCACAGCAGATCGAATGGTGGCATGGCTGCCGGCCATAAGGTATTCCAGGGTTGCTATTGATTGAGGTACCCATATTTTTTTGGGGAAAAAAGATAGGTGTGGGTTAATCAACATTCTTTAAAAAAGAAAATCAATAGTGAGTTTAGGAACACAAAAAGACCATGATATCAATTGTGGTGAATGATAGAAGAATTCTTTTCACTGTGATGAAAAACCCCTTCACAACAGATGGTAAGATGAGGACCTTCCAGAGGATAGGGATATCTGTCCAGATCATCGAGCAAAGACTTCATTTGAGTAAACACAGACAATTTACCACAATATTTGACCCACCGAGTTAAAATTCAGTCCTCAAGGGCTTCATTATTTGCAGACCTTTGTAGTCTCTGTGAAGCTAGTAAGTGCCTTTTTAACTAGGTATGTGGGCTTCTTAGCCAGTCAGTGACTGAAATTACAACAGCAGAAACAGTAAAAATTTGCAGACACTGCAGCTCTCATTAACAAGAATTTGACAACCCGAGTGTAAACCATTTGTCAAACTAAATAATTTATTTTTTTCATAAAAACATCATAAAAAGCCTGGAAAGTTCAGCAACAAATTTATTTTGGCAGATTAGACAATGATTCACTTGTACCATAATGATGGGAAGAGAAGAGCATGAAGAAAGGAAGGGACCAATCATGATTTGAAGCGCACTACTACTTCATTTGTGAAATTTGGCCGTATGTTGACATATATGGCTGCCAGTGAAACAGATTTCCTTACATGATGTCACAGCTGACAAAAGCATCAGAATGAATTCTGAATTCTTGGGTAATATTTCAGCGTAGGATCAACCAAATAATTCAAAATTCACTGAACGCCACTTCACTACAGAAGGTTAATGATCCAAGACACTTTGAAAGCAACCCTGGATTTTCCATGGCAAAGAGGGGGAATTTTCTACAAAGGCCACCTCAATCATCTGGCCTGAATCCAACTGAGCATACATTTTAGTTTTTGAGGGTAAAATGCCCCAAAACTTAGCAGGGACTGAAGACAACTGCAGTGAGGACCCAGCAGAACATCACCAGGGATGCAAATACGACATTTTTAAGGGTTTTACATTTTAGGGATTCTACTGAATTTTCTGACTGCTCTTATTGTCCAGTATGTGGACCTATTTAATGTGGGCCTCAAGTCTTGAGTAGAATTCACTCATTTCTTGTCCTGGTTTCAGCCTGTCCAGATTTATTTGCACTCAGGGGGAAAAATTTGTTTCATTTGTATTTATTTATTTTTTTACTTATCGTTTTTTTCTTTGCCACTCTATGAAACATAGTGGCTGTCAGAATACATACCCCCAATACAATTTTTTCCAATCACAGCTAATTCTAACAGAATGTAGTGCTTGAGGTACTGCTGACAGCAGAATAATAAAAGGATTAGTATAGAACTTTCTGGCAAAGCTTATTCCTCTCTGACACCATTTGCTTTAGCTTTATTGTCAGTGCTTTATTGCGGCGGAGGCTATGGAGTGCTTCCTGAGACTCAAACTCCACAGCTGTGCGATGACACATAATCTCCGGAGACTCCAATGGATGGACCTGAGCGAATACCCACCGCGCTCCACTACGCGTCAGCAGCACCATCGGCATTAATGGCACTGATGAATCACAATGCCCTGGGACTACATTCGCAGGCTATCAATCCCACTAATCCTCGGGATTCGTACCTTCCTCACATTTCCCAGCAAGAACTGAAAATCTTTGCAGTGAGTTGAATTATATCCATGTGTGCTTTCTGTTAACTTTCATTTGATGGCATTTCACTTCCTAAATAACTAAAAATTCCATGACAAAAGACTGGTATGTCAAATCCTTGGATTACAATGACATCCTGAACTGGGCTGCAGTGTGACTCAACTAGTTCATAAAGCAGGTAGCACTGCATGAGTGAGGCTTATGGCCATAGTTGGAATCTGCCCTGCGTCAGTACCTGCAGTCACTGATTGCTCCATAGGACAAAGCACAATTGATTGAACACCCACGGTATAAATGGATTCAGTTATTTAGGTGAACTGATTGATCTGTTTCTGCCACCCCCACTGGTCAGTTAAGTGGGTGCCAATGGACCCCATGCTAAGCAGCATGCAAATGGTTTCTTTTCAACACCATGCAGGCTAAGCTTTAGTCTAAGCTGTGCTAAGAAGCAGCCAGGTGACACCACCTGTTTTAAAGAGCTGTGGCTGTCCACATTGTACTAAAGTGGCAGTGGGACTTATTGCATGAACACTGCCCCACTTCCAGATATTCCAGGCCAAGGTGGGAACTGCTTGTACACTGTTATAAACTTGCATCTTTTTTGCCAGTCAGTTTAATTGGAACCTTTTTTGCCAGTTATTTTAACTGCAATTTTATTACAAAGTTCCATGTATGTTATGAGTAAACCACAGTTTAACGTGCGCAGGACTCTACTTAAAGGGACCTATTTTGCTATACTTCCAAGGTTATATTTTGATCTTGGACTCCCCTAGAGTACTCCTGATCCCTCAAAGTCCAAAACAGAGTCCTTATTTAGCTCATACTGCCATCCTCAAAACAACCCATTTGTAGTCCATTGTAGTCTCTGCCTGAAACCCCTCATTGGGGTGGCTCTTCTGCTATGGCCCCTACTCCCCGTTTGCCCACTCTTACTGGCCAGCTCTGTGGAGGGCGGAGTTGGGCGGGACAAGGCTGCTCAACGCAGTTTTCCAGGTCCGCCTCCCCCGAGTGAAAAATGAGATATGTCTGCCATCTGATAAGGAATCGGCGGGGAAATTCTGAAATCTAACGCTTGTAGTATCTGAACACTACTACAACTTGTGCAATTATCGTTATTTGTTGGTAAACGTGATCCATTTTGGCTAACCAGCTAAATTAGGTGGCTAACAAACTAGTTGTGTTCACTAAAAAGTTCTACGATTCAGTGCAAAAATTAATGGAAACAGCTTAAATTTGTGAGAAATGTACTCGATACACCAATTTGATGGCATAACAGCATGTGGCGTCATTACGCACAAATTTTTTACTCGCTTTAGTGCCATTAGATGGAAACGAATTTTCACCAGCTTTATTCGCATGAATGTTTTTGGTGAACTTCAGATTATGTGACTGACTAAGGGATGGAAACATAGGTTGTGAGTCACGGACATTCGCGACTGATACAGGCTTTATCTTCAGATGTTATACAAAGCCTGCATTTGAGGCCAGTTGTTAGAGCTAACTATTGTTAGCAATCCTGCTAGCCTCCCGTAACTCGTTAGCTTCACTTACAGTATAAGCTGTTATATCGTTACTTACAGCTTGTGGCTCTGAGTGCTTGATCGATGCAACTGCTCCAGGTTTGAGAAGCAGCTGAAACACCTATCCTGTGTCGAATTGTCCTTTATTGACAAAGCTGTCTTTGGTGAAATGCTGAGCACGAACAGCTAACGTTCCCTTTGGCCGTGGCTGTTCACTGCCTGCAAACAAAAAAGCTACCCACTGATTTTTGGTGGCATCATCTTTTGGGAGAGAAAAAGGTGCTTTTCTTCACGTCCAAAAGTGAACGGACGAGCAGCATTGGGAGAGATACAGTCAAAATTGCACCTCAAATGATCTGCAGTACTTCTTTTGTATTTCTGGAAGTGTAAATGCTACTAAGGCATAGTATGATCCGCGGTTGTTCATGTCTGCTAGAATAGCTTCCGGTGTGGGCAGGTCCAGCGCCGTGATTGGCTTTTGTACTAATTTGACGACACAACCTGACGTCAGGCTTTGCCCAGATCTCGTGAAGATCTCAAGAGAAGCTGTTCAGAGAGGAAATCACGTTCACAAAATCACGTTCTTAGATTACAGCAAAACCCTAGTATCTTATGTTTGGAAACTTTTCAGAGGTTGAGTATGAACATCCAACATTAATACATTACCCATATGTATTAAAAGAAGGATCAGTGTAATAGGTCCCCTTTAAATTTAAAATACCAGGAAACAATGCATTAATTGAACTAATTCAGTCAGTTTATAACAGTGTATAGTGGACACCAAATTTATTACGAAAAGGAGAAAAGAAGCTAAACACTGTCTAGGGGGTCGTGGACCTCTTTGCTGTTGGATTAGACCAAGGACTGTATAAAACATGGATGACGCGTCTCCATTCACTCCCATTCAACAAAAATGGAGCCAAAATATCCTCGATATGGCCGCTGCCATTTTGCACATTTGGA
The DNA here is from genome assembly GCA_029721435.1 of Gymnothorax reevesii. Taxonomy (NCBI): domain Eukaryota; kingdom Metazoa; phylum Chordata; class Actinopteri; order Anguilliformes; family Muraenidae; genus Gymnothorax; species Gymnothorax reevesii. Next base: position 43,063,754 of record CM056581.1, on the reverse strand, counting down.
GCCTGAGTCTGCGCAGTAGTGAATGGGGGGTAGAGCCGCGCTATCGAATCCCACCCACACACCCATCTGAACAGCCCCCAGAATTTTTCACCTGGTCTGGCAGCTGCGCTGTTAACGTAAGTGCCCGTAATGGCCTGCTCTCACACGGAGATGGTGCAAGAAAGTGAAAGGACCCAACAACTGCCGGCAGCATAAAAATTTGTCGGCTCGTTCAAAAGGTAAATGGACTCAATGACAAAACATTCCCCACTTCACAGTCATCTGTTTCGAAATTAGTTTAAGTACCTAACTGGCTATCTATGATATCTTATAACTGAATCTTGTTTAACTAGCTAGGTATGTAGCTAATTACATTAAGTAAGGCTAAAGATTTTTGCCACATCTCGGCCACATAGCTACCTCCAGTCAGTGTTCTCCACTGTCACTTACCCAGTGTTGCGAGTGGCGTGCATATTAACGCCGACTTTCGTTGTATTTTCTAAATGACGTTCCACCGGGAAAGTGCCATTTCGTATGCGCATGTACTAGCTGAGTAATGGGTTGAACTTTTAATTTTTTAATAACCTGTAATTTTTCAATACTATAGAACGCTAGATCGAGTTTTGAATTAAAATACACTGTCCTTCTAACCAAAGTTAGCTTGCTGTGTTTAAGAAGTCACATATCTTACCGCTAGCAAATGTTGTATTTCTTAAAAATGTTTGCAGTTGAAGATAACCATCATGACCAGGCTTGGGGGACCGGCAATTCATTTTCTGTGATAGTTAACTCAGCAATGCAACCCCCCTCCACGTTCCTTTATGTGGACACGATGTATTTGAATGCATAGTAATTGTTCAATTTTTGTTATCCTCATTTTAGACGACGAAATGGACCCGGCATCCTCCACAGTGGCCAGGAGTATGCATAAATCTCATGGGAATATCTAAAAAACCGAGGCCTGTGGTTATTTAAGCATAAGACTTTTCGTGGGAGAATGTCATAAAAACTGATTTATAACATTAAATCACATCCATTTCATGCATAAAAAGCAGAATACTCGCCAGATAAAATATGGAGAAATAGAATATAAATATTAAATGTGCTAAGTTTCAAAAAAAGCCATCAGAAGTGTATCATTTAAAGGTGACATTTGCACTTTACAACCAACAGGGCCAAAAGTTTATATCATAGGGGACAGCTACATATGCCGTGGGGAAAACCGTGCAAGGGAGACCATCGAGACCAACCTTGGTCTGGATGCCCAGGCCCAGTGGTTTGGCTGGGGTGGCGTGGTTTGGGGAAACCTCCTCCCTGTTATCCACCAGTGCCTGAGAGGAAGAGCTGTGCTGGAGGTCCTGCTGATCCACTGTGCCGGGAATGACCTCGGAAAAATCAAGAGTGTGAAGCTTGTCACAGGGATCAAGCAGGACTTGGAAGACCTTTATCGGCAGTTCCCTTGGATGAAGATCATCTTCTCTGCCATCACCCAGCGATGCCGGTGGAGGTCTTCCCATCCAAAGAAGATTGAAAAAGCCCAGTGATATGTCAACTGTGTGATGGCTACCTTTGTTTCGCGTATTGGTGGAGAGATTTTTCATCATCATCAGATAAAGCATAGAGATCCTGGCTAATTTTTGCATGACAGAATTCATTTCACCCCTATGGGAAATGATACATTTTTAAATAACATTGCCCTGCATCTCAAAGACCAAATCCAGTAGGGTGATGCTGGATCTGGATTTTCAACATCAGTAATGGGCGCAAAAAAAGGTCATGGTTTGTTTGCTTTATGTGATATTTGATGCACTTTTTATTCATTATTTTATACTAGCCATCATACCTATTGTTTTCCCAGCTCTTCCTCTTCATCCACCTTCCTTTCCAAACCATTTGCTTTCCCCCAGCCTTCCCACCTGATGGGGCCTCCTTCATGTTTCCCCACGGCGAATGTTGTCAGAAGGTTGTTGATGGGCCACAGACAACTGCATACAGCGTGGTTTTTGTTTAAATAATTTTTTTTAATTTAACACTCATTTGCATGCCTGATTTACTGCAGCAGAGGACATATTATATGTGAAAGAATTCCACAGTGAAGTCTTTGCTCAATGTAAATGTAAATACCTTTATTGTTCATAACAGGTTCAATTTACCACCATCACTGGAAATGTGCATTCAATTACATAACATTTCTCATGTGCTCCCATTCCAAGGACAGATGACTAGAGTCTTTGTTGGAAAACTGAAGGCTCAGTAGTGAAGATGAACAGCTTCTGAATGCATTATTTAAAAAAAAAAGATAGTTGATGCCAATCTTTGAAGACGACGGCATATAAGGAAGGTGGCACAGACGAAACAAGCATACACAAGAAAAGCCAGTTACAAGTCCATTATTATTCAATGAACATGGACTTATCTACTTCCTTGTAAATTATGGTCTAACAGAACCATTGCAAGTTTCTGTGACAATGCATAGTTGAGCAGTTTTGACAAGCATTTTATCAGGTTTTCATTTACAAATCACTTCAGAAGTATTCTCCAGCAATACAACGATATAATTGTTTGTGGCATGCTCCAAGTCTTCACTGGGTAACGCTGAGGTCTGAATTTGAGGGTGGCTTCTGTAATCACATGATTTAAAAAAAAAAACATTGAATTATTTGTGTAGCTTTTGTCTGAAACCTGAAGTGCAGTCTGCCCTACCATGACAGCAGTAAAATAGAATTGCAACCCACACATTTGGCAATTTTTCATATGGCAGGTTTGACATACATTTAAAAAAAATAGAATGGAGTGATATGCAGCTTTAAATACTTCGAAACAATTCTTCCTGCTACCATTTTACATTCCTTTTTATGTTAGATTACACGGTACAGCAAGCCTGACACAGAAATACTCCGTCAGTCAAAAAAAAAAAAAAAACAGCTGCACACTCAAATATTTAGCTGAAACCACTGTAGCTTGAATTATAGCACAAATTCTTTGTATTATTCTCTTGACAACTGTATGCAAGATCAGAACATTTACTTTCAATCGAAATTGCGTTAACTATGGCTGAGATATCGTATTGACAACCAGATAGTTGAATGAATTTAAGAAATACATGCACCTATTCCGACTAATTTGAAACGTGTCTCAAACATAGTCTGCATATGAAGAGACATCACATTTCAAAATAACTTACTATATTTTTCGAGAAATTATAAAGCTGATCAAGGAAAATATTATCTTGTCATTGTGCAACGCCCAAACTCAGCTCTGACCGTCGAAATTAAGATTCTGAAAGCATTACCTTAACAGACGTGTTTCATTGGCTGAATGAATGTATCATAAATTGCCGTGTGCAAGGTCAGTTAACGTTAACTGAAGTCAGCTAGCTTGCTAGTTAACGTTAAAGGATTTTTCACATGAATCTGTATGGCATCACCGTCTTTAGTCTCGTGCACACACACTGACTTTCCCCCGACAGTGTCCTGCGAGCCGAGTTCTGTCCAGTTTTGGTCTGAGCGAAAGTAGTTCCGGCAGTTTCCTGGTGTCTGCAAAGTAAAATGTTTTCTTCTCAAAACAGAATGTGTTCGAACAAGTGATTTATTTGCATAACAAAACCCTGGTAATCCAAAAAGTCACATCTTGTAATAGTCGGGCCTGTTAGGGGGGAATATAAGAGGGATTGCGCAATTTGGTCTAAAAGTGTCAAATTTGGTACAGTGGCACATTTTGATATGCCCGATCTAAATCTGCCAGGACCCAAAGCCAATTCTCAATGGTGCCGCCATCTTGGACGATTCAAAATGGCCGCCCCTCGAAAACAGATATTTCTGTCATCTGTCAATGAAACTTGGAAATATTACAAACAAACGAACTTTTCATGGGTTTTTGACAACAATGAATTTGAATCTGGTAACTGATTTACAATAGTCTTGACCAAAGTAGCCATATTTAAAAAATCCAATATGGACGACAGTCAAAAATGGAAAATCATCAAAATTTGGGACAATGATGCGTTCAACCACAAAAAGCACAATTTAGTCATAACTACATGAAGCAGAAATGATACTGAAAATACTTGATTTCTATAGAAAACTATTGCAGCTGTTCTACACATGGTCCGGCTCACATCAGCACACACGTTCAGGGACTATGTGTCACAGAATCTGGTGCCATTTGTGGAGTCCCAAGTCACTCCAGCTGTCACACGGGTTGATGCTGTCTGGGACACCTACCCAGAAAACAACCTCAAAACCCTCACACACCAGCATCGTGGCACAGGCCCGCATACCAGGATAGGGGATGGCAACACTCGTATTCCCAAGCAGGACTGGAACGCTGGGTTCCTCAAGAACCCTGACAACAAGGGGGAACTGTTTCCATTTCTGAGTAAAAAGCTTGTTAAGCAGGATCTAAGTGGAAGACTTCTGAGTACCAACCTGCAGGGTGTGCAGAATTCTCCTTCACCTTCCCCATGCAGCCAGTCAGGGTCATCAGATTGCCTAGGTGCGCATAGTTGACAGTGAGGTGGTCATTCTGACCCTACACTGGTTTGCATCACTTGGTCTATCCCAGTTGTGGGTTTGCCTTGGCAGTGGGAAGAAGATATGTGATATACCCATTCACACCCTGTCTGCCCAGCTGGGACCATCAAGATGCATAGCTCTGCCATGGTTTCATGCAATCTCTGGGTGCGATACTGTCTCACACCTTCTGGGATCTGGCAAAAAGACTGCTTGGTCAGCCTGGCAGAACACCACTGGACTGACAGACACACTAGTAGCCATCACTAATCATCCCCTCGAACTCAGCCCACAGTCTCAGCATATGCAAACTTTAGAGCGGTTTGTTGTGGTCATGTACAGCAAAGGCTGTGCTTGACAGAGTCAATGAAACCAGGCTTCGGCTCTTAACCAGTGGAAAGAAGACTCTGGAGGCCTTACCACCAACCCAGGCTGCCCTATATCAGCACATCTGCAGGGCAGTGTTGCAGGCCATCATTTGGAATCAGACAACATCAGTCCATATGGACATCCCTGACTTCCAGGACTGGGGCTGGCACAAGGACAGCAGTGGTCAGTGGTTTCCTTTCTAGACTACCCTCGAGGACAGCAGCAAAGCCTGTTCCATCCTCCTACAGTGTGGCTGTGTCAAGTCATGCACTAGGAACTGCAAGTGCAGCAGGGCTGGTGTGCGTTGCACAGGTCTCTGCAAATGTGAAGGGGGCTGTGTCAACAATTAGGACACATAAGCTCATTTTCACAAGCCAAACCACATGGCATCAATGAGACTGCCATGCGTGGTGAAATGATTAATTTGTTGATTTATTGATTGGCTGACATTTATCTAGAAAGCAGTTCATATTGTATGTATTTTTACAGTGACATAGGCTAAGGAAAATGAAAATACTCAATTAGATTAGGCTAAGTAGGTTTAAGCACATATACTACTCCAGATCGTTAAGAGAAGAATTGTACTGATTTTGCCAAACATATTCTATCGTGCTAAGTGTGAACTGAATGTAAAAACGTGCTTTGTTTCATTGCTATATAAATTCTTGTTCTTGTTTCAATTTTATTTATGAGTGCACACTGACCTCGTTGTGTGATATGCAGCTAATATACATATATTTGCTATCAGTTTGGGGTTTGAGAATGAAAATTATAGAAATACAAATTTTCGGTGAAGGCCATATTGAATCATCCAATATGGCCGCCCCTGTTATAGATACAGTCAATCAGAAACCAGATTTGGATTCCTTGTGGTCTAAAACCCTGGAAAAATGCTTTTATTTGCTATTTTGTGACAATTTGTTGACAAGAAATTATTATTTATGTTTTTGAGAGGTGGCCATTTTGAATTGTCCAATATGGCGGGAACCATTGAGAATTTGCTTTGGCTCCCGGCAGATTTGAGCCCAGCGGGTCCAAATTGATCAGTGTACCAAATTTGGTGCTTTTAGACCAATTTGCACATTCACCCCCCTTACAGACCGGACTATAATTGCTTGGGGCTACTTTCTCTCAATAGCGATCACTGCGCGCTGTCACTGCTAACAGCTGTGCGCACTAGCCAACTACTTTCATCAGTTGTTCGACAGTTTGTACATATTCCAGCCAGAGGAGGCTGTCTCCTTACGGTCGAGGACGGCAGACGCGAGAGAAACTACTTTTTCTTAGCGAACTGACCCAGGGATAACCGGAGCACTCGGAGTAACTTTCCAAAGGATTTTATTATCATTTCGAAAGGTAGCCAAGTTTGTCTTGATTATGCTAGCCAACGCTGTGACTGGAGTCATGGACTTCTCATTCAAACCTAGAAACCATCCACACCCGTCCACGTAGTTTCTGACGATTGTAATAACAGTACAACAATAACAATAACAATACATATTATGTTTCATAAGCTTCACTGGTAATATGACACCGATTGATGAATCTATGTTGCGCTTACATAGCCCTCGGTGCATCACCAGAAGGCTATGCACGGATGCTGTAGAAAATCTTTAGTACAATTTTGTTTACCTGGGATGTAGGGACAGCAGAGCTCTTCAAAACCCGTCTCTTCCTCCGTCCTGAAGGATAGTAGTCGTCCTCGCTGAAGTGCACACTGCAAACGCGAAGCTTTTTCATTTTAAGTAGTTTGGTGTCCACTTGGAAGCCCAGAGCAAGTAGCCAAAGTTGCCTCAGAGCTAATTCCGTCACAGGGAAGCGATGGAATATGTGAGGAGACTCATTCACGTCTTTGTTGGTACAGCCTGGATAATCGCAAGTGCGCACCATTTTTATCAAATAAACTATTTTCTGGAGAAGCTGATGAACTTCTCACTCTAGCTCTCGAACTAGCTCATTAGCGTCGTAGGTCTGTAGTTGGTAAACACTGTCGAACAACTGATGAAAGTAGTTGGCTAGCGCGCATAGCTGTTAGCAGTGACAGCGCGCAGTGATTGCTATTGAGAGAAAGTAGCCCCAAGCAATTACAAGATGTGACTTTTTGGATTACCAGGGTTTTGTTATGCAAATAAATCACTCGTTCGAACACATACTGTTTTGAGAAGAAAAACGTTTTACTTTGCAGACCCCTGAAACAGTCCGGAAACCTGACGGAACTACTTTCGCTTTGACCAAAACTGGACAGAACTCGGCTCACAGGACACTGTCAGGGGAAAGTCAGTGTGTGTGCACGAGACTAAAGACGGTGATGCCATACAGATTCATGTGAAAAATCCCGAACTATCCCTTTAAGGTGACTCCATAGCAAACGCAGCAATAATGTATAATTTAACAGCGCAACATCCATTGCGCTACAAACAATTTTTAAACATTATTCTTCCCAGTTTACACCACTCCTTCCATTTACAGTTTGTGCCCATCTCCTTCCAGGCTAAATTCGAAATGTGGTCAGCTTTTCCTCGATACTTCGTCCGATCAATCTTTTAAGAGTTATCCCGTTAACTAGACAATTCCACTGAAGTAGATGCATTGAGTCCAGCCGTAATTTCATCCGAAACCCGCTGAATCTACATTGAAATTATTAATGAATTGAATTCGCTTTCGGTATGTCTCATTTTTGTCATATTGTCGTTGGTAAAATAATCTGTACCTCCTCGATCCAATTAGTTTTCCTTGCAGTTTTAGCTGTTGTTCGTAAGATTGCACCATAAGGTTGGACTTTAGTCGTGTTACCCTCTGAAAAACGAGAAGTTAGCTTGATGATGCTTATGGAAACACACAAACCTAGGGGCTTGTCTACTGAACATTAGTTTAACTTGCTACATCGTTCACCCTTTATTGGCCTATGCGACGTCAAGCAGAATTCCTACCAGGCCAAGTGACTGTCTCTTCCTTTCTAAAATTCCAAGACGACAGAACTGGAAGCTAAAGGCTGAACCTACTGCGGCACTGGCTCAAAATGTCAAGTTCAAGTACATTAGAACGACATTATATGGTACAGGGCCGTTAACTTCATTCAAAAGCTTACCTTAATAGGTATTCTCTAAAATTAAAAATGTATATTTTGGGGTTACGAATGGCTACCGATCACCATTTTCCCCATATTCATCGTAAACGTCTGCTACTCTGCTTGCTGTCTTAACGTAGCCAAGGTAGCTAGCTTACTTGGTAATAACTTAACTAACCGTCCAACTTCAACAAACAAAAAATAAAATTAACTTACCGAAAAAACTGCGAAGATCCTTTCGATCGGTCCGGACGGTTAGTCAAATTCACAGCAGAGCAACTCATTTTGTTGTTTTTTGTTGCAATCTGCCCTGCTTGAAGCACAATCGCTGTTAGCTGTGAAGAATTTCAGATAACTCAAGTCTCCTATCGACGTTCCCACTCCAGCTCTACATGAAATTACTATTCACGAAACGAAGTCCGCAGGGGGCAGGGGCTATCGGGACTCAGTTCACGCGCACTCCGGTTGTCAATCATTGTGTTTATTATGACTACACGCCCCTTTTGCATAATATCAAATAAAAGGTTTACAGGAAATTTATCAGAAAAATTGACGCAAAAATATATATAAGTATGGTAAGAACTTCCTAAAAATGAAGAAACCATCTTCAGAAATAAATTATTTTTCTTGTACACAATTTATCCTGTCTCTCATTTCTCCCCTTCACTTACATGGAGGGGGCGGGCTTATATTTTATACTCCAGTCGGCCAGTAGTTGGCGATCGAGACGCTTTTGCTTCACTTTTCAGGAGACGTTCGGCCGTCCATGTTTTATACTGTCCTTGGATTAGACACATTACTGACCTTGGTCACAGTACGGGAGGACATGCTTTTGCGCCTACTTCTCTCCCAGCCTTGAGCTGGCTGGAGCTGTTTAGTCCATTGGGCCTTTCAATGATGACTGATAGAAAAAATATTAAGCATTTTTGTAATTAGGATTACAGAGTGGTGTGAAAACCTTTGTGCTTGCATGGCACATTGTAGAACTTCGATGATCCTTCTCTAAAAATTGCGTCTTGAGAAAAAGAGCATGCCTCATCGTCTATGCCCTTTATTTATGGCTATGCATCGACTAGTTGGAAATCACTTGCTCGGGGCCAAGGTTTCCACTGTGACAAAATAAGGGATTCTGCCCTGATAATATAGTGCAGTAGAGGGTGTCGGATGAATACTAAAGAGACATTAATATACACACTTTGTACTGCACATAGCTGTCCATTTCCTTCACTCCATACGATTCTGGGCATTTCTGTTCAACCTCTTCACTCATCTGTCAACCAACGAACTGAATTACCTATGACATTCAAATGAATGTTTTTTAGATTTTTATTTATTTGAACTCAGGCATCAACACACTCAAGTGCTCATATGAGATGAGGCACAAGGAGGATGACATCTTAATCGCGGAGATTGTGCACCTATCCGCTCTCGTGGTTTGAAATCTCTGAGGTTGGGATGATGATAGGAGTGTATTAGCTATGAAAGTCTGGGGTTAAATCTGCAGGTTTTGGGCTCAGCCAATAGAAGTGAGGCCAGGTCTGAGAGCAGAGGAATATCACACTTTGGGATATTCTGCCGTCGTCCTGTGGCTTCAGCGTGATGCGGTAATGTCCTCCATGATCCTTAACCGCAGTCTTTTAGCTCTACCACACCCCCTCTTCCATCTCCCATGCGGCAGGACACCCTTTAAAGCACTTTTTAATAATATACAGTATTTGTTTTATTCTAAGCTATGCATTTCTGGATAGACTGCAACAGGTGTAACATCACGTCATCGCACTGCTTGATCTTCAGCTGACTCACCGTCTCAAATCAATCCGCCATTGAAGATGACTGAATTTCAGGTTTTCAAACTTGAGATGCCTCTTCAGGTGAGACTTGCTCAAGCAAAAGCCAAATAGTTTCTGTATAAATATCACTAAAGACATGTGAATCCCAGCTGTAAGCACCAAGTTAGTATCGAACCGCCATCCAATTTAAAATCCAGGATAACTCAGTAAGAACAGCAGTGAGGAGATAAAATGAAATTCATTGCATGGAATTGAGTAATATAACACTGGCAGTAGAAGATGGCATTTCTGCTTGTATTTATGCTCGATATTTATAAATGTTTTTTTTGTAACATTAAATATCTGTGTTACTGGACTCCAGCAATGATTGTCACATCTGCATTAGAATGCATTGTAAAGAACAGTCAAACCACATATTAGTGGCCTAACACCATAAAGCACTGAACGCTGTTGGACTGTGGAATGCCAGAGTAAAAGTACTTGTAACTGGACTGGCAGGAACTCCGCAGTGTAATGACTCCTGACTCCAGGTCATATGTGAATAAATCAATTTATTTTTAATGAAGCCGCTCTCATTTTCTTTTTCCCCGGAGCTAAGAGCGGGATGGGTGAACGGCGAGGCCGAAGCGACCTGTCAGAGAACATGGCCCCCCCTCCCCTCTCTGAATTCCCGATGTGATTAGAGACGCATGATTAGAGCCGGACGAGCTAACGATCGCTTGCCTTCGTCGCTGCTCCTGGAGGCCTGCTGTCACACCAGTAGAAATTAACCTGTAGAGAGGGGAATCGGCTGTGACATCATTGACTTTCCTCCTGAAGACTTGTTTGATGGAAAGACCTGTTGGAGAAGGGCTTGTTAATGAGCAGTCAGTGATTATCACCTGGTCCCCAGGGCAGACAATTGGCGTTTCCTGCCAACTAGTTCCATGTGATGTCAGAAATGACTGATTTTCAATTGTGCAATGGGCTTTGCGCAGTTCTAAAGTGAAGGGCTGTCTTGTGTCCAAAAATGGGAACATGCTGTATGTTGTCATTTCCTGTGCAGATTTTCCAGCTTCTGATTCAGAGATCATTGGTTTGTCTCTGGTCACCTGAGAGATGATGATGTGGATTTCCCGCAGACATAAATGCTGCCACTTGTCAATGATCGATGGCACAGCTGCAGTCAGGGCTATTCATCTATGTTCTATAACAGCAGTCAGACAGAATACTGCTTCACACTCAGGTCTCTCTGTCTGTCTCTTCACTGCCAATCATGCCCGTAAAACCACAGCAGAATTTTATGTTATCATAATGACGGTCCAGCTTTTACCTTGTTCTTTGTATATGACAACCAAGACTGCTTATCCACGAAACATGTTAATTGACATGCTTGCAACCAATATAAAACTGCTATGGCCTAATGCCTCTGGGTCAAGAACAGGCCAAATTTCTGCTCTTAGTGTTTATTGGTGTGCGTAAAGCTATGCTTGTGACTTTTCTTAGTATTGGCTCTAGCTGGCTTTTGTGGTAGCTTAGCTCTTAGAGTTTTGTGTTGGAATTTACTCCTTCATCCCCTGCATTGGCCAGCCCATTTTGGCAGTTGTTTTTGTGTCCGTTTGTTACCTGTTTGTTACCCGTTTGTTACCTGCATTCTCGATTAGGGCAGAGAACACACTCAGGGTTCTGAGTTCTTTCCTGTACTTGGGTCCCATACACTTTCTGTCCGAGACGTAACAGTATGTCTCGTATTTTGATTTGGGTACCTGCGTAGTATCAGCTGGGTGAACACAGCTCAGTTGTAAGGGAAGCTTCATGCCCTGTGCGCTGACCGGCAGAGGGAGCTCATGAACAAGTCTAACGATGCTGACCCAAGGGGGAAAGGCTTGACCGTCCGTGGCACACATATGGAAAGCGTGACACATTTGACAATTCACCACCCCCCCAACACACACACACACACACACACACACTCAGCTATAAATCTATGCGACCGTACAGTATACCTAGGCCTCTTTTTCTTCCCAGAGAGGGAGCCACGAGGGATGTCTTGACCGCACCTGTGACTTGGCTTCGTAATGAGGCCAGGGTGAAGTTAGTAGTTGCTATACTTTATTTCCTGATTGCTTCTATGTGCTACTGTAAAATGAAGCGAATTTTCACGGAGGAGTAACTCAATCATGAAACCTGTGATTCTTGCTCTGACACAGCGGTCTATTTCACTGAGAGACACGTGCCCTCTCTCTCACGTTGACCACCTGCTTCTCTCTTTCCGATATAAATGTAGTCCTAAGCTAGTAGAGAGGGTTCTGGGGTGAAGGGATTGTTGCTTGTAGTATGGTTGGAGACTGCCGTGGACCTTCTGCTGCATAATTAGAGTCACATGAACTGCAAAGCTCTGGGTCTCCTCTGTGGGTATATCTAACCCATGGAACACAAGCGTAAATCTGTCACCTGGAAAATGCAGCGCAGGCACATTAACATTACACAAACCTAGAGTTAAGCCAAGAATTAAATATTTAAACAAATATTTTTATCTCAATCTATCTATTTTAAATCTTAAAATAGATTTAACTGCACAAATACAGAATACCAGCGTGAATATTTGTTAGAAAGCTCAGTTAGAAAGCAAAAGGTGACTTAAAACAAGCTGATTTTGTCTATTTGAGCAGGGACAATTTTTTTTTCCAAGAAATACATTTATTAATAAAGGATTACATTAAATACACTGATCAAGACAGCATTTTTCCTATCAGAAAAAGTACTTCTCCCTTTTTTATTGAAACAAAATATGCGTCCATTGAGATTAAATATGCTTCTTGGTTTTGACATAGAATTCAATCGCCATGACTTGATTCATCATGTTCTTAACACTATTTTCTTGGAAGTGTTACTCAGCCATCTTCACTTTAAAATACAAATGAGTTAATTTCAGTTCAGCCACAGCAACTATTGTAATGGCCTAGTCTCTGGGAGTTTGCAAGCAACAAAACAATCTTTTAGCATTCAACTTGCAAGAAAATGACTGTGTCAAGCTGCATGACAGCTTAATCTAACAAAGCAAACGAGACATGACATTGAAAAATCACACCAAAAAAAAAACCATTGTCCATGACGACTACAATGTAATTTGCCACCCTCCTCTGTGTTTAATATATCTGTGGGTGGTCCATTTTTGGATTATTGTTATTGTTATATTACAGTATTAATTTTATGATTTCACAAGGACATGGTGCTTAGGTATGAAAAAGGGCGCAGCAGTCGAGTCGAGCAAGTGGTTGCCCTGAAAAGGGGCACAGCGGTCATAGCGAACAAGCAGCAGCCTGCCAAGAAAGGGCAGTTCATTTGTAATGGAAACTTGAATGCTTGTGGATGTAACCCTACATACCCTCTGCTTTAACCCCTTAAGCCCGACGCCCCCAGCACCAGGGGTGGTGGTTACGCATAATAAATACAGCATGTTTCCAAATCATAACATTGTAATGCGGCATATCCACTTTACGTGAAGAAACTAGGCAAAAAGCTCATGTTGACCATTTTTACCTCAACCGAACACAATTTAAGCACCAAGCAAGTAAATAAGCAGGTAGCAAAAAAAAGGATAAAATCATATCAGCTCTGAGTCGCAAAAATTTCTCCTGAATGAATGCCATGCATATAAAACGATAGCTCAAATGAAAGAGGAAAGTCCACAGAATCCAACGATGTTTGCCCTGTCATTTTAAACCGACACCACACTCAAAGAACAGGAGGCATACACTTCAGAGTCTACAAAGCAAAGAGCAAAGAAATTCCTTACCTTTGATATTTTGTAACAAAAACACTGTTTGAGGGTAAATCCACGCTTGCTATTGTTAGCTCAATGTGTCCATGTTATAACAAAACTTGATCTTCCAGTCTCAAAGCAGCATTGTTTCAAAGATCTCAGTTCCTCACCATTCAGCTTGCTTGCAATGTATTTTCCTCTCTGTGATTGGCTAGAGCCTTGCATTCCCTGTTTGTCAAACCAAGTCCATGGGCCATTCGACATAGTGAGACAATATAAACGCTTAACAAGTTTGTTTGTGGTATTTTCGGCATAATTATTCGCTAAATATTCAACCGTCGTTTTCAAAGTCGTTTCCTGATAGAAATGCATGAATACTGAGGGCACAACAGTATAAACAAGGTGAGTAACTATTTTCTTGACTCATTCTTCCTCTGGCCATCAACTGATGTAACTTAATGGCTGAGGTGACGGACTGCAACGCAGGCGACAAAGGATCGATCCCTGGCCAGAAGAGCTTTTAGGTAGCAACGGTAGCATTTTTCATGTAAAAACAATTGGTCACACTTTATTTGAAGTGTTGCTCATAAAGGCTTTATACAGCATGTATAATGCCTTCATAAATGTCTTAATGTCTACATTAATCATACATAAGCAAATGTCATACTTTGTAAAGGTTGAAATAACACATCCTTATTCCACATGTGACGCCAGCTGTGATATAAATGACAGTGTAAATTAGCTAGTGACTAAATGTGATAAAGGGCGACATTGTCAGCTGAGTGACATTGTCATTGTCACATCTGGCGTCACATGCTGAAGAAGGATGTGTGATTCCACCCTTTACAAAGTATGACATTTGCTTATGTATGATTTATGAAGACGTTATGTCTCATTTATGAAGGCATTATACATGCTGTATAAAGCTTTTATGAGCAACACTTCAAATAAAGTGTGACCAAACAATTGATGGGGTTTTTGTTCTTTATACTTCTTTCCTTTTTTTTTCTTTTCCTGTGTATTCATAATCTTATTAATTTGCCTTTTTTTTAAATAAATCTGCTCCAGTGGAGCCAAAGTGCATTTTCTTTGTATTTATTGTCTTTGATAAGGATGGTATAGGCTATATGACAGGCAGAAATAAAAAATTTAAAAATATTTCTTAATTCTAAAAATTTAAAACTGGTTGTATTTGGGTGGAATATATGCCTTTAGTGAAATTAGATGAGTTTTACAGTTTAAATATGAGAAATCTGATTTGGCACCCAAGGTACCTGAATTACCAATTTGGAGAAGCCACGTAGACATTCCTCTCTAATTGTGTTCTGATTTACTTGATTAGAATATACTTTGGCACAGATAATGGTGAGATTCTGAGCAGTAATTTTTTGAGGTTTCACAGGGCATAGAAGTAAAACTTTGTTGGGTGCAAAATGAGATCTTCTGAGATGAGAGCAATACTGTGTTCCATCTTCATTTACTCTGACTCAGTGACGTATACACTGATTTTTACACCATGGCAGAAATCCCAAATGGTTTTACCTTTAGTTTGATACCAAGATTAATCAAATAGACCAAATAGCAGAGATATACTCATTTCATTTTGGGCTTACCATTTTTGAAAAAGAGGCTCTGGGCTCAAGTGGTTAAGGATAAATTCATTTGAAGTCAGATCATTGTTATAAACCTTAAATTACCTTCAATCCATTAACACGGCAAGGCGGCATGCGTTCTTTCACCTTTCAGGTATTTCTGACATTTGATATATGAATTGGGAGTTTCCAATTGGTGATGTCGAGGTGATAAGTTCTTACTCACGTCAGGTGAGGTTTATCATTGTTGAACTTGCTATTTGTGGGAATTCGACAATAAGGAAAAAAGCAATGGAAATTTAAGAGGGTTAATCTGTACTCATGCACATTGTCAGAAGAATTAGCGTCTCAATAGATATGTCTTGATTGGGGGTGCTTTAACCTGTTTGAGAGGAGGCACGTTGCAAGGACAAAGTGGAAAGATTTGAACCACAGATGTTGTAGACCTGTAATGAGCAACGTGATTGCACTTCATATTGTTTGTTTCAGTCACTAGTCGTTCTTTAAAAACTCTATCTTTAAACTCCATGATATGTCTGTCAATTGAGTCATAAAAAACACATTGTAAATTATATTTATTATCATAGATTATAATACTGTGACCTCCTTTAAAACTTCATAGTTGAGCTGCCGGATAGCTCACTTGGTAAAGGATCGCCTTGCTAAGCAGAAGTGAAGATCACGGCGCGGGTTCAATCCCCACCTCGTACCAGCCGGCAGTGGTCGGCAACTCTCTTCAGAGTAGCGCGCAATTGGTCAATGCGCTACGGGGAGGCAAATTGGGAAGGATCTGCCAGGATAGGGTTAATAACGAGTTCTCAGGCGCCTCCTGTTGGCCAGATAGGTGCTCGTTAGGGAGATTCTAAGCTCGTTCATGTTCAGCTCTCCTCCGCCTTCGTTCTGGGCTTGCGAGGTTTCGACCAATGAGTGTATAAGAAGCGGTGGTGATGGGCGCATGCTTCAGAGGAGAGCCACGAGCTGCTTCACTCTCCTGGTTTGGCAATGTGGGGCCGCATATGCAAAAAGCCTTGTACATGGTTCCCCAATTGGAAATTCAAGATTCGGGTGGGATTGGACAATTCATAATTTAAAAAAAAACTTCATAGCTTAACTTTAGTATCAGAAAAGCAGTTTTTTTTGTCCTCAAATTGGCCTTAATACCCTTGACAAGTGCAGAGACACCTACAGCAGTCATTAGCGCTGCTGGCAGTTTTATCTGATTTGTGACGACTCTCTGTCAAGCTGGCGGGGCATAAAGCTGCCACTCTTGAAATATACGACAGCAAATTGACACGCTCAGGGAACACGATCAATTTGCGGCATCATTGGCAATGATGACCCACCCTTTAACTAGAAGTAAAAGGAATATGCTGCTTTAATTAAAGTAGACACAGGCTCTCATCATGGACTGCTTTCTCCTAAAGAGCAATACCTTCAAACTGCAAGCATTCATATTAAATGCCCATTTTGTAAAGGAAGAATCATGGCATAGTCATCAATAACTAAAAACAAAATTGAAATAAATATGTCAATATACAGTATGACTATAACTTCTCTATTGATTGATCATATATGTTGTACTGGCTTCAGTCTGAAAGTGTTCATTCTAAAACACAAATTATATTTTTCTGTGTAATATTGGTATAAATATGCATAAAAAGAGTGCACACTCTCACAAAGACCAATACAGAAAAAATTAAATGAGACAAATTATCCAAAACCAAGCCTAAATCCCTCAAAATATGAGGTAAGAGATGAAGAAAAAGTGCAGTAAAACTGTGGCATTACGAGGCTCCCTACTGGGAATCCAGAGAAAAATACATTATTCACTGAATGTAATTGGTAAAGATAAACTGAAAAAAGGC
The DNA here is from genome assembly GCA_029721435.1 of Gymnothorax reevesii. Lineage (NCBI taxonomy): Eukaryota > Metazoa > Chordata > Actinopteri > Anguilliformes > Muraenidae > Gymnothorax > Gymnothorax reevesii. The sequence goes on along the minus strand of CM056581.1, from coordinate 43,046,836 downwards.
CATTTACAGGTAATGGGGAATCCATGGTTGTTAATAGACTGGTTGAGCAGATTATGGGCAGAGGTATTTAGCAAGCTGGGAAAATAGACAGTCCTTCAGTAGAAATGTCAGTGTTTTTGTCCGGCTGAGAGAGGTAAGCAGATTTAGCTCTCTTGGCGGTGTCATGGTGTTGAGCTGAAGCAGGAGTGGGCCAGAGCCGGTACACTCTGAGTTAAGGGTGGTAACCCTGTGAAGAGCACATAGAAACAAGAATGGTGAAGTGTTTAAGTCTTAAATCTTAAATGTTAAAAAATGATTGTCTAAAAAACATGCAAAAAGACTGCAAATTACTATTACTAAATTGTGTGACAAGACTGTTGAACCCTTTTCACCAATTTTATGGCTTCATGATGCAGTGAAGCCATCTTTGGCATAACCCCGCCCAAAGCACCATATAAAATCTGGAGAGTTGAGCATCAATTGTTTTCTGCACAATCATGAGTTATAGCCACCCGCACTGTATTTAAGTGTTCAGTTTTTAGCTAGCCTTGACTCTTTTTAGAGTTAGTTTAAAAAAAAAAATTGGTTAATGTGTTAGAACTCCAACTGCTCTGAGTAGATTTTCTAAAACATTTTGTCGACATTCCAAGTCAGTGTTCAAGAGCTCGATTGCTCTGAGTTTCCAGTAGTGATTGCTGCATCAACAATTGAATGGTCCATTAGGAACATTCTGATCAGATTATTATTATTTTTATTGTTTCATCCTGAAAGGGTTAAATAAATTTAACGTATCAATTTTTGAGCATATCTCCAGTGAGCATCAGATGGATACGGTCATATTTCTTCGGTCTTGTAAGAAAGCAACCGTACTTATCAGGGTCAGACACCAGGGACAACCCATTACATCAGTCCGGTCAACAGGTGAAAAAACATCAGACTCTTTTTGGCATCATGCTGGGACAATACATTACTGTGTGTTCACTTGATAATTCAACATTGTAAATACGGTCACCGTTTTCTGGTGAAGAAGGAAGTATCTTCTCTATGCTTCTTGTCTTCTTATTTTGTCATGAAAGCAAAATAATATTACGGGGTGAAACTTGACTTTTAAATTTAAGCATTTTGTGCTTGTTCCATAGTAAGTTGCTATATTGAACAGAAATCACGGAACATGGTTTTCTTTCACAGAGTTGTGAAAGTAAGATGTGATATCATCAGACAGTGTGTTTACTTTTGCATTTCCAAAGTTGATATTATCTATCCAGCAGCACAGCGATACTGTAACCTGCCCCAGGTGAGACATGAATTCGGCAAATACATGAATAAAGCCTGAGTATAGATCAGGAGGCCGGCAGACTGTAAGGAACATAGGATTAGTATTGGAAAAGGTCTCTGACAAAATCTGACTCAGAAAGTATCAGGACATGACTTGGGTTTGGGATAGGATGAAAAGAGGAATTTCAAACAGGACACTCATGTCAGATTTAACCATTTATTTTGTGTTGACTCTGCTAAAGTGATACACGGGAACATTCTGAGCAAGCATGACACAGACATCCCAGGAGATCACAACCCCTCGGCAGAGCCTGGTTCACCATGCTTAAAAATGAAATGAATGACAATACAGTTTACAAAAAATGCAGATACCATACAAAACAATGCCAATACCATATAAAGACAAGAGTATGACGCAAAAAGTAATGCCGAAGACCATGCTGTTGTAAAGGAGGAGGTTGGGGAGGTGGAGGGGATGTTTGTGAAGATGCAATGGGTCTTGGTGGAAATGGTAGAGCTTGGTTAGTTGTGATGGAAAGTGTCACCTTATTTAAAAAGATGCGCAAATTAGGCACATGACCAGCCATGTACCTCAAAGCAGTGGGGGACAGGTGCATACTCTTCACTAGTGCATGCCTAGTTCAGTTCTTCATGTTGTGCTAAATTTCTTTCCCCGAGATGCTAAATCTTATCCAGAAAGGGTCGGTGTTGGCATACCTCTGAATATTTGGAATGACATCCTGCTCCTACGCTAGCTCTTTCCAGATTAGATTGAGAAACACTGGTCTAGTTAGAGACGTCAAGCAAAAGTACGTTCTCGCAACCACTGCCCAGACTAGAACAACCCGCCCCCTTAACCTGGAGGGAGGGGAAAGCAATCAGGCACACCTCAGTGATTGACCTCACAGTTCAATCGAGTTCTAGGAGTATCCAAGCCTCTGCCTGTCATTCCAGTTCATCTGATCTTGTTCTATGCACTGTTCTGCTCAATGTGAGTTTGAAGTTTTTAACATTTTAAGCAATCCTGAAATTCAGAAGTCCGATTCAGTATCATATATGTAAAAAAAATAACTGCCCCCCCTAAACTTTATAACAGGTTGTGCCACCCTTAGCAACAACAACTGCAATCACACATATGGGATAACAGGCAATGAGTCTAAAAAGGTTCATATCGTCTGTAGTAACTAATTAGCGTTGACGTTCTTATTTTCGGACAGAAAAGGTTCTATCCTACCTTGACATGTTTCAACGGGATATTCCCGTCCTCTTCAGAAGAGTCTCACTGATGTTACGAGAGACGTGTCTTATCAGCTGATGTTCAGCGATGTATCAGTGACTCTTCTGAAGAAGACGGGAGTATCCCGTTGAAACATGTCAAGGTAGGATAGAACCAATGAGTCTTCTGCTGTGGAAGAATTGTGGCTCATTCTTCTTTTCAGAGTTAAATTCAGCCACACTGGAGAGTTTTGAACATGAACTGCTTGTTTTAGGTAAAGTCATAGCATCTCCATTGGATTCAAGTCCAGACTTTGACCAGGCCATTCCAAAAACATACTTGTGTTTTTTTTTTTTGAGCCATTCTTCAGTGAACTTGCTTGTGTGCTTCGGACTATTGCCCTGTTGCATAACCCAACTGCGCTTGAGCCTTAAGTCCCAGTCTCATGGCTTGATGTTCTCCTTCAGGATTCCCTGGTAAAGAGCAGAATTCTTGGTGCTGAAAATTCTGGCAAGTCCCTCAGGTACTGAAGCTGCAGAGCAGCCTCAGATCATCACACTACCACTGCAGAGTTTGGCTGCTGGTATGATGTTCTTGTTTTAGGATTTCTTTAATTTTTTTTTTTTTTAACTTTTTGCCAGATGTAACGGGACCCATATCCCTCAAAAAGTTCAATTTTTCATTCACCAGTCCACAGAATATTTTCCCACAAGTATTAGTGGTTAATAAGATGTTTTCTTGGCGAATGTGCGATGAGCCTTTGTGTTCTTTTTGGCGTTAGTTTTGGCTTGCAGCTATCTAATGGATGCCATTTTTTACTGTTTACTTTATGGAGTTAACCAAATGCAGGTTAGTGAACCAGACCTAAAATAAAACAGCACTCTATTCCTCCAAGTCCTCATTCACTAGCCTATTTATACTGCCTTCATCCTACAATCCTGGTCCATCTTGTTCAACATCCCTCCTTCCCGTTCTCTTCTTCTCTCACCCTGTCACCGTACAGTGACCCTGGAGAACTCAGAGGTGCCTTTATGACTCCGAGAGGCTACACCCACCCTGAGTCTCCTCACCCGGGGCTGTCCATTGTCCTGCACCGGTCTCCATTGACTCGACTCCATCTTGTTGAACATCAGCAAAAATTTCCTATCCAGTTCAATAAATATCGTATGCGATTATTTTGATGTGAGGTCTGGAATTTGTTAGTTTATTGTTGAATCATGAAAGTGACCTTAACTGCGGCGAGTGAGGCTCGCAGTTTTTTAGGTTTCAGTCTAGGTTCTTTTCTGACCTCCTGCAATAAGGCTTCAATGTGCTCTTGAGTAACTTTTGGTCAGGTCCTGGGAAGGTTCACAGCTTGTAATTAAAGGCTTTCCTCGTGGGTTGCTGGTGTCCTAGGGCCTTGTCCAGGGCCCTTTTTGTTGTCAATTTCACATTGCCAGACAGGTTCTACTTAAGTGTTGTTTAGATTCAACAACTCGCCTGGGCGAGCCTGATAAATCTGAACACAATTATTAATTACATTTGTTTAGCTGGTTGATTTAATTACTAAGGAGAAAATTACTTCTTTTCACATTGGGCCAGGTAGGGTTGGATAGCTTTTTTGCCTTCAATAAATGAAACCATTTGTTGAAAACAGTCATGTGTGTTAAGGTGGATTATCTTTGTCCAATATTAAATGTAGTTTGATGATCTGAAACATTTAAGTGTGACAAATATGCAACAATAACTGAAATTTGGAAGAGGGAAATGCTTTTTCACAGCACTGTAAATAAGGCATTCAGACATATGGAGGACTTGAAATCTTGCAGTGCGACACGTACTGTAATCAAGAATTTTGAGGACTTGTCTCATACATTGTGACACACAGTAATCTTGAAAGATTGCTTTTGTCGCACAGTGTAAAGCTGACTTTAATGAGCTTCCATATTGAACCAGTCTCGCTGTTCATTCCCTGAGCTTCATGCTGTACATCCTGGGTATCTGTAACTCCTCGGCTCCCTCTCTGTCTTTTTATTTTGATTGGACTGTAATTTGTGCGTTGATTTCTGCTGCACTGTTGTTGACTTATACAGAAGGCTGCCTAGTGTTTATGTCTTTGATGGCAGTGCTTATTAAAATAAGAAAATAATTCCACCAGTCCTGGCTATGTGGCTAATAAGATGTTCAACAGTTCCTCTTTGCCCCAGGAGTGTTTTCCCTTTAATTCCTGGGGTGTTTCTCAATCTAAAGATTGCAATGTTCAGACTCTTGTGAAGAAAATCCATGTCTGGTCCTAGTCTGAGCAGAAGTTCAGTGATCTTTAGTGAATATACGGTGTATTTTTAAATGTAGGTGGGCCAGGCAATTATATTTCTCACTTAATTTTCGTTCAAAGACATACTATTGTTGCCGACGTGATGAAACAAAAATCACCTATTAGACCCTCAGCCTATTTTTTAGGTTTCTGCTCGAATATTGCATCCCCATAATAAAATGGCTATATCTCTGCGACCACAAGGTCTATTTCAATAGTTTTGGAACCCAACATAGGAAATAGGACTTACTGAATCAAGTGTGGATTTTACGGAAAAATAAACTTTTCTCGCCCGAACAGCGAAGGTCAGATAAATTTTACTTCTATAGTTTGGAAAAGCGATTTCTGTTTTTGTGATTCTTTGGCCTGGTTCTCTCTGATACTTTGGCGTAGATTGCTTTGCATTACATCATTGGAATCTGTGGAGTCTTAGCTGTTATTTGACGCCTCGCTCTTGTGTTCGGCATGAACTTCAGTTGCGGTAGAGCTGGCAATATGTCGAGTGGGTTGACACAGCGGAGCTGTACAGAGTTTGATATGTCGTAATTCATTTAGTTTATATCGCTCTGTAGCTTAGGCTCTGCTGTTTAATTTGATGGCCAACATCACTGTATTCTTAGGTGATTAGTGTGTTATTTCACGCTATTTTGCCCGTGCCTTCCCAAAGTCCCCCGATTGGGGGACTCTCAGTTTTTAATAAGCTTTGCTCATTTAGTCCACTTTTGCAAAATGAATGGTGCAAAATGCTGACAATTCCAGTCAACAGGTTTGCATTGTTTTTTTTTTTTTCTTTGATATTTAACGAAGGCAAAGCAAGCTTTTTGTGGAGCACAATTTCATATATAAGAGCAATTCAAAGTCCTTAAAGCAGGAATAAAAGATACAGGCATCTATACATTAATAAAAAGACACGGGAGACATAAAGTGAATATAAAAATGGATAAAGCAGCAAACTCAAAAAAGTAATACGATAAAAGTGCCGTGTAATACATCAGGCAAAGTGATCGTGCGGTGTTGAGCAGAGCAAAGAGTTCACAGGTACGATAGATGCAGGAGTATAAAGACCACTCCCTATTTCCTTCAGCGGTCTTACTACTCGGCTTTCATGACTTTGGAACAGGACTTGCGGCACTGAATATGATATCACAAGGTCTCACAAAGCTGCAGTTCCACAGATGTACAGACTTTGAGAAGCAGCTGATGTCTTCAGGTACTGCATCGCACATTCACTAGGAGGGAACAGATCAGGTGATCAGCTTTTTCAGTCAACAGAGCCTCTGAAAATCCAGAAATCGCCATTTTACTGTCAAGGCCATTAGAGGATTTTCTTAATGTGTTTTAATACATTTGAAATCTCCAGTTTTTTGCCCCCCACTGAGTTTTTCATGCATCACACTCAGACTAATTAAACTATAACTACTCATAGGACTTTGAGTGCTGCCTTGAAGATTTGCGGATATTATTTTTCTTCTGCGGACCAGCGTGAGCTCTCTCACAGAAGGTCAGGCTAACTACATGCTAATTAACAGGACCATTACTTCCCAGCTCAGTCTTGTATAAAATGGGTAGAGAAGTTCGGATGCTGCACGGTGACCCTCGGCTGAACTTTTCATTCCCGTTTCCCACATTGCTGCTTGTTGCAGTTTAAATGACTCTGACCAGAGAAATAAAAGAAAAATAATGCAGTCTCTCCCAGATTATAGGACACAGCTCATTAGTGGACAATAAAATATATCATTTACAAAATAGTAATCTGCAGTGGATCTTGGAAATGGGCTGACTTTCTTTCTCTGTATTGCTTAGACTTTTTCTCTTTGACATCTAAAATGCGTAATAATAATAATGATAATAAAAACTGCACGTTTTGAGGGGCCATCTAGGGTCAGCTGTCTATTGGCTAAGAGACAATATTAGACGATAGAGTTCTCCTCAGTGTTGAATATATGATCAATGTGTTCAGAAATAACAGAAAATGTAAAAATCTTGAATTTCCTATATTATAGAACAAATTACGTTTTGAATCAAGAATATTTTTTCAGGGAAGAAGTAAAAAAGTGCTGTGAACTGAATTATTTGAACCTGTTTTGAAAGGCTTGGTTATGCAACCTTTGGAAATGATGCTTGTTTCTGATGTTTTGCTTGCACCTTTCTGTTTAAAGTTTATCCCGCTGCTGAATTGCAATGGGGATTCCTTACACCAATATTAGATTGCGGTCTTGTCACAAAGTCTCAAGTAGGAGTCCTAAGAAGATGTTCTAAAATAGACAAGTGCACTCTTGATAGCCTTGTAAATGTATGAGACATTGTAATTTTTTGTTGTGAGGGCGATGATTTATAAGATGTTTTATGTGGTTGCTAGTTTGTTCCAGGAGGTAGCACGGGTGTTTCTTGTTCGTTGCTCAGATCATTCAGAATGGTTACTAGGGTGTTTCCTGGGGTGATTCAAGGTGGTTACTAGGGTGTACCAGGCGGTTGCTGTGGTGTTTATAGGTGATTACTGAGATGTATGTGGGTGGTTGCTGATGTGTTTCTGGGTGGTTGCTCTGGTGTTTGTGGAAAGTTGCTTGTGTGTTTCCAGGTGGTCTCTTGGTGGTTCCTTGGGTATACAAGGTCGGTAGTGGGGTGTTTCTACGTGGTTGCAAGGATGTTTTTCTGTGGTCGTTAAAGTGTTTGGGTGTGGCTGCTAGGATGTTTATTTGTGATTAATATTTGATCAAAAATCTCCCTCATACAGCCCTGTTATGCTGCGTTTCCACCAAACGCAAAACAAATTTTTTGTGCAACCAGTTTACATTCAAAGTCAATGCAAAGATGCAAATACACGCGAACAGACTCTAGTTTGGCCTGGGTGATGCAAATCATGCGGGAGACGCGGTGCAACCCGAATGGCTTGCGTGAAAGGCGCGAATACTCGAAATTTGCCTTTTGCTCCACATTAAAATATTCTGAGTGTTCTGAAAAGCATCATCGCTACTAGCAACAACATTGGCTTTCTTGGCTACCTAGCTTCATATTCAAGCTGCATTGCTCGAGATACTGGGTGTGCTATCTACATGGCTTGAGCTAGCTGTGTCAAATAACCTATGGATCTCAGTTTCACAACAAAATAGTGATCTAGCTCAGGGGTTCCCAAACTCGGCCTTGGGGCCTCCATGTGTGCGTTGGTTTTTGTTCCACCCTGGTTTGCTATCATAGGATTTTAACAAGCTGTTAATTTGCCTTAATTAGGTGCATTCTTGTTTAGAGCAGCAATTTATTTTTCTTTACAAACAGTGTTTTCACAGATATGCATACAAACAGTGAGTAATAAATTCTGCATCCACATTAGCATATGTGAGTAACAGCTGCATGAAAAGAGGAAAAAAATGTACCCAATCAAAGCAAAAAAATCAATGGGTTCCTAACTGGTGAAACTGTGGGTACATGGTAACAAAAAATAACAATTTACTAAACAAGCAAGTGACAGCGTCAAACCTGTTTTATGTTATGTGTTCGTGATTGAGTGCAAGTAAATTATTTTGAAGGAACTCTAATCACCTGTCTTCAGCAACCTAATTTCTTAATTGGCCCCAGGAACGAGTTTGGGAACGCCTGATCTAGCTCAACATCGAATTTGACAACATTATCAGTTTTGTGAATATTTTCATTCTCAAACCGGCACAAAGTTCATAAAGTAAAATGTTTGTGACGTTAGCGTAGCAACATTAGCATCGCCATCTGGTTGATGATTTTTGGAGACTGCAGGAAGTACTGCCCCTTGAGTGTAAACAAAGCTCAACTGGCATTGCTACGAGTCGGTGGTGTGACTCCTCTGCCAGGGTGTTCTTCCTTAGAATTCAATGGGATCTTTGCGCGAATAGTGTGGAAGATCTTCAAAGCGAATGTGTCCTGCGGGAGTTTGTCCTGCGGTCAAACTCCCACGAATAAAGCGAGGAGAAATTATGCTTTGCGTTTGGTGGAAACACGGCTTTAGCATGGGGCTCTTTCGGGGAGTTAGAGCAGAGAGACCATGCTCATTCGGGCATAACAGAAACAGTGAGAAATCTATCAGGCCACACTGGCAGAGCAGAAACCAGAGGGCAGAGCAGGTTCACTGCTAATTAAATCTATTCAGACTTATGCTGGGGCTGGGGAGACATCCCTTACACAAAGTTTGAGTGCTAATGTTCTGCTCCTGCCCCGGTGCTGTGAGTTAGCTGTACCATGGCCATGTCAGTGGCCACAGGGCTTACACTGTGCTGGGAAAATAAACAGCCTTAATTATAAACATCTTACAAGCAATTAGCTTTTGAGACTGGCACAGTGTGTTGGGACTGCTCATCCGTCTGTCGAAGCTGTCTATTGTTTCCCCAAGTGCCTACAAGAGGAAGGCAGTCTGAAAGATACACATTCGTGATTACTATTATACGCAATAAAATTCCTCTGTACTGAGGACATTCTAAGGTTAAAACGATGCAAAATGGGCCCTGTTGTGTTTCATTATACAGGCCGAATGAAAGCGCAAGAGAAAAAGGTTAAAGGCAAAAAATGATGTTCAACAAAAAGACAGATGTGTAGTTTCCATTTGATTTACCGCTAAAAATGTCTTAACAGCTATTTGAGTCCTTTGTCTGTCCTCAACTGAACTGTGCACCGAGCGCAAGACTGGCGATGCTTGCGTCTGCCGGCTCACTGGAGTCCGCATCAGTTTCTGTGCCACAAAAAAATTATGGCTGCTTTATCTCATAAGCATGCAGACACATACACACACACACACACACATGCTTATGCTGTTTGTGAACTCATGCATACACACATCATCAGCTAGACTTCACTCTCACATAAGCTTTGGAGTTTTTTTGTGGAATATGAGAAAATTATCAAAAATCTGAGATGCAAGCTCTTTTGTAAATCAGTTTTGCCGGAACTGGAATTTCAGAGGACCTTTAAACCAACACTAATGGACCTCAGAACATGTTCATCTAAGCCCCTCGAGTAAGACATGGTGTCTGAGTAGGTCGATATCAGTATTCTCTGCTTGATTTTAGCGCCAAATTGGTTTAAAATGGAGAAGGGATAAAATAAAGTAAAGATGCCATTTGTAAAAAAGCTCTGCTCTGTGCCCTTGTGATCTTTCAGTCCATTAAACTCAGTGCTCAAGCCCTTGCATTGTCTGCCATTCATGCACAGTGTGATGTAATCCTTGAGAGGTTCTGGACAGACTGCACACTCAGGGACATTTCCCCCCTCGTTGGAAAGGGTTAGAGAGGGCTTAGCATGCCGTCTGGGTCACTGGCTTCTGCCGGCAGACTTCCTGTCATCTGCGAGTAAAGAGAAACGGAGACACTGGGACAGTGGTGGGGGGGGTTGTGCCTGTAGTTGGGGAACACTTAAAAGATTATATGCCTGCTTTAACTGCTTAAAATAATCACTCGGCGGCCTTTATAAGAGGCTGAAAAGCCTTTTTAGGCTATCGTATGACAATAAACTGCTGCTTAGTGGAAGTAGATTAGATGCCACAAAGCCTCGCAACAGTAAATAACAAAAACGGCTTTCTGCTCTCGTCAGTGCAATCCCCTTTGTTCATGCGTCCCTCTCTGCTCGTTTGCCTTTTCTTCCAGATGATCTTGTTTTCTGGAGACAAATGTAACAAAAAGAGCCTTTCTGAGTTGTTCTTTTCTTTGTAGGAGGAGGAATGTCAAAGCTACCCTGGAGAAACCATTCCGACATTTGCTGCGGATGCTCTGGGGAAATAAAATGTGCATTGTCTCAGTAGCAACAAGGAGCCAACAGCTATTAGCGCGGTGGACTTACTCATGGTAAGGAAGGTTGCCTTCATGCCTCTTAGATACAGTGTGTGCACTGCATAGGCTGCATGCGTTTGCCAATGCTGAGAAACGTGGCCTCATGCGCCTCGTTTTTCACAGTGCAGTCAATTCGCAATCTCGGCAATGCTTCCAACCAATTCAGTCATGCCAGTATAAATTTGGAGACAAAGGTACGGGGAACCAGCGTTTGGAAGGAGAAGAAGGCTTGCACAAGAAACGAGGACAAAGTCCCAACAAAGAAAGAGCAGACTGAACAATAAAATGTGTGCTCAGAAATTTAAGGGCTGATTGCAGTTTAGAATTGGAAAGACTGAAGAGTGTGATTTTTAAGTTCAATGTTAGGGCTGAAAGACTGAAGTACAGCTGCGTACTGAGGTTAAATCACTTGATCTGTTAGCCCTGAGCCCTGTAGCTGACTGCCACAGATTAATACTCATGTTTAGTTTTAATGGTTAGCATGACAATAGCACCTTATGCGCTGTTGTAATCGCATGCAAATTTGGGAGCAGCACATTGAGGTCAGTGCTGCCATTTATGACAATGTATGAATGGCTTCCACTCTCTCCCAGTTCCATGTTCAGCCTAAGGCTCTGCTGTGAATTCAGAGGAATTTGACTTGCAAAAACAACAGGGTGGCACTGTTGTATCATAGGAGCCAAACGGTTGTGGCTGCATTCTGTAATGGTTCAGGAAATGGGACTGAAAGTTAAAGAGCGGGCATTGAATTCCCAGGACGAATACCGCTATTGTACCCAGGAGCTAACAAAAATGGATCTTTTACGTTTATCAGTTATTTAGTTGTCATTTGTAAATTTTAAATGTGTGTCCACCAATGTAGCTGACGTTGATGAGGACACCACCTGCAAATGCAAATTGCATCTCAAGTTCCGTTAATTACCTGATGCCTGGACACACACAGACAGTCAGACACACAGAGACAAGTGGACAGACACACTGTTAAGAACTTGGACCTTTTTTTTAATTTAACAGGCACTTTTTTGACAGTTATTTTAACTGTAGTTTTGCGATCAGTTTATAACAGAGTTTGGTGTATGTTTACAGTAAACCTCAGTTGAATGCGCAGAGGACACTACTTACAGTTAAAATAACAAGGAGTCAATTTGTTAATTTACATGTTAAATTCTGTCAGGTTTCAACAGTGCAGGCAAAGTGGAACTCAACCAAAGTGTGATGTGTCAGGGGGTCTAGGCTAGTATTGGTCCGTTTAGAGAGACATACAAACCATGTGTAAAACCGCCATAGAAATGCTGACAGGGGAGCAACTCAGGGGAGATCAGCACTCAAAGTACTAAAAAAAGCAGAAAATAGTTTGCCTGTGAGTTTATTAGTCTGTTTGGATAGTCACGCTAAAACTTCCTCTGTTGTTTCAGTGAAATTTCCAAATGGTTTATAAGCACAATAACAATGTCCCCTTTGTTTTGGTATAAAAATATGGACCTCTTATCCTCTAAGTGGTCTCAAAGTGGGTGCTTAATGTAAAACAATGTATTATTTACAATTACATTTACAACCTCAATTTAGCATCTTGGCTTTCATATCTTCTGAATGCATCATGGAAATAAGCCTTTGCAGACAACTGCAAATATTTTGCGGGAATATGAAATACATGGCATATTTTGTCAGATAATTTCTACCTTTTTTATTTTTTTGTTATTGTCCTTTAATTTTATTGTTTAATTAATTTTGTTGCACTTTATCTGAATTAGAGGGGCTCATTGCCTTGACAGTATATGAGGTTGAAGGCACTGTTTTCGAGCCCAATAGCAGCCCTTATTGTAGCCTGTTGCAGTGGTCAATGTTACAGTCACAGAGTTGAGCAGAGGTTCCTCTGGGGATTTAAATCAAGATCTTCTACTTGTAAAGCCACAGAGAAAACCACAACACTATCGCGCAGTGCTGCTCCTGCTAGTATGTTCTTAACCCCATAAACTCTAACTTTTCACTTAAGTTTCCCCTTAAGTATGTTCAAGGTCTTAGCATTTTTTCATGTGATAGGACAATGTCACATACATATTCTGTATCTGCAGGTTGCAGTGCTTCACTGAACTGGAGCTACATTACACTTAAATTTAGAGAAGTATTCAAACCCAGGGCACCAAGTTTATATTTTTTTACAGCATCTCATCAATTGGAAATATCTAGATCTTGTGCAGTCTTTTATACTCATTTCCCTGTAATTCAACAGGACGCATTTGGGATCATTGGAAACCTTGGGATCTCTACTAGAATGTAACATAGGCCTGACATTCCAAAGGTCTTCATACAGCAGCTGCATTAGGTTTCATGGGGTTAAAGGAACTCTGTCACTGCCAAATATGCATTGTGGAACATCAATAGGTTCAGAGAGATTCCACTAGTGAAAGTAAATGGTTTGCAAAATCTGAGTCACTTGTGTTGCAACACTCTATCTTAGCAGCATCCACCAAGAGTATGCAATGCAGTCAAGTGATATTTCCCAGGGTCTTCTCCACCAAATGCTACTGCATGCTGTTTCGAGGCATATATTTGTCTGTGACCATTTCCAGGATGAAAGGCCTCACATAGCAGCACACAAACAAACATCTCAGAGTTAGCACCAGCAAAATGGATGGTTACAAAAACTGAACTAAAATTTACCATGAGTCCTGCCTCAAGTAAGTAATTCATTTTTCCAAAGAAAAGAACAAGGATGGCTATAATAAACCACACTATACGCAAACAATATCCCCTAGCAACAAACATTTAAAATGAGCTTTTTTTTCAAGCTTATGCCGTGTTACTGTGGACGCTTTAGTTCTGTCAGTGTTCCTTTCAGTTTTGTTTTGCTGAAACTTAACTTCACTCATTCAGCCGCTTTCACACAGGACGCAAAATAAATTTTTCGCACGACAGCATTGGCGTCTTTGCATTGACCTCCAATGTAATCTGTGGGGCGAAAAACTTGTTTTGCGTCTGGCGCAAAAGCAGCTTTCACATGGAATTTCTAGATTCCAGCTAAACAGTACAATAACATGGGCCATTTTATTTGGTATGTAATGCATATTATATACCCTTTAAGCAGTTTAAAATTGATTATTTCAAGTCAAATAATATATTACTTATAATTATGTGCATTGGAAACACAGCAGAATGGTTCATGTCCTTAGAATGTATTATAATACATTGCTTACAAAGGTGCATAGGTACAATAGGGTGGATAGTTTGTCAGCTGATGTATCTGAGCTATTTTTTTCTTTTCTGACAGAAAAAAAAAATTATTTTTGTCGATTCAAAGTATTAAACGTCGCAGAGACCAATCCCCCTCTGGAGAAACATGCGGGTACATAGCCTAAGGGTCCCCCTGCTTTGACCTTATGGTAGTTAAAACCACCGACCCTCAAGGGTCATTTCAGTACTTGTGCCACTGTACACCAGCTCAAACGTTCAGTGGCAAAACAGCAGTTCCATAGATATTTAACTGAAGTATCACTACTCCTCCTTTATTCTTGAACAATGATTCCAACTTGGTTAATTTCTGTAAAGCTAATAATTTGCTTAATTATCCCTCTAAAATGTGCCTATTATTTTCATAATCATATTGATTCAATGATATATTTATTTATGAGAATATGATTGCGAGTCAAGTACCCATCACCACAGAGGCCCACTCTCCCAATGTCAGGTCGAGGGCTTGAACACATGTCACATTAATAAGACTGACTGATCCTCAACTGTTTACTTTAGCCTGCTGCTTTGAAATTCAGCAATTGAGATGCTATTATTTGGTCTTTGAGAAAAACGCAAGTGTCTGCACAGGCATACTGGTTATATCCAGCCTTGCTTTTCTCTGTAAAGTGAAACCGCTTCTGCATAACTGTCAAGGTATGTGGCTTCCAAAAGGCTTTTTCACCTTTAGTGGCTTACAAAGTCATTTTGTGAGTTTAATAATTATCTTAATGCTTTTTTTACAACTAATTTTTCTGTGAACTTTTCCCTCAGTTCGACAAATCTGAGAAAATCTGCAAAGCTGTCAAGACATGCAGCCGCTGCGGCTGTGGATCCTTCCTGCCGCGTGTCGACAGTTCAGGCTGCTGCTGGTGCTGTAATGTGCAACAGAGAAGGGAATATTCTCTCAGCTCGCAATAAGCCTCTTAATAGCAACAGAGCAGCACTTAAATGCCACCGTCTCTCTTAGTTGCTGACCGCGCATCCCTTTAATAGCCGCAGTCTAACTTCCTGTTGCCATTTCCAGAAGGATAACACGCCACGCTGCAAAGCTAACATCGTCTAGCTGGCTCTTCAAATACGACAATGGGTGTTCACTGAACGCCAATGGCCTCCACAGTCGCCAGATCTCAATCCAAGAGACGCCTTTGGCATGTTGTGGCGTGTTTGAGGGGGATGATCGTGCAGCTGGCAAATCTGTCACAACTGTGTGATGCAGTAATGTCAACACGGGCTGGAATCTCCACTGATGGTTTCCTGCACCTCCTCCTGGTTCCCTTCGGATGAAAAATTCAGGCCCTGTCAGGGTTAATTTCAGTGGGTTCAGTTTAGGTTATTTACCGTGATTTAAACTCCCACCTGCACAGATGTGCGAGTCTAACGGATGTACAGTATCTGCGTCTGGCACGACAGGGCTCCATTTTTACTGTTTGATTTGAGGCTGTTTTACAGAAGTGGCCGCAGTGATGGGTTTGTCGATGCAAAAAGATACTTGTGAAATTCGGTACGCCAGAGAAATGCAGAAAGATTATTTTCGCAGCAACTCCTTGTTGCTTTCTTGTAAAACTTAACTGACTCCAGCGTAAAATTTTGTAATTCGTATTTGCGGGAGAAATCGGATTTTTACCCATTGGATGGTTAATGAATTCTCACAAGTTGCCCAAGAATCAAGTAGTATTGTATTTACATAATTCAGCATCATTCAGTGGATGATTTTCTGCGTAATAAATATAAGGTCTGACACATATTGCTCAGTTCAGTTCACCTTAGTCTTGGACTC
Organism: Gymnothorax reevesii; assembly: GCA_029721435.1. Taxonomy (NCBI): domain Eukaryota; kingdom Metazoa; phylum Chordata; class Actinopteri; order Anguilliformes; family Muraenidae; genus Gymnothorax; species Gymnothorax reevesii. The sequence continues at coordinate 43,031,282 of CM056581.1, read as the reverse complement.
CGATCTGCATCACACTTTTAGCTATTGTTAGTTCTTTCATATTCTTGCAATAAAGGACTGCTGAAGGGATAGAGAGAGAGTGATGGTGTGTGAGTGCATGTATGCAATATCATCTTGTGACGAGTAAGGTGGTGGGCTTGTATGTGAAGTCCACAAAGGAAAAACAATCAGAGTCCAAATTTTGCATTTTTGTATATTTTATATATTATGTATTTTTCTAATATTTATTATAACATATATATATGTATATTTTTTATTTTATTTTATTTGCATTTTTCGTGCTTTGTTTCTAAGATCATTTTGAATTTTATTAACATGAAAATGTTACTCTGATCATTTTTACATTGTGGCCTTCATATGGGAGGGTGCTTAAGTGTGAGTGTGTCCCTGTGCTTGTGCCTTTGTGTGTGTGTGTGTGGGTGTGTGTATGTGCCTGTGCTTGTGCCTTTGTGTGTGTAATGCCCCTCCCCTTTGGCATTCCAGAACCTCAGCGACCTGCCATTGCCTAATTATTTAATTAAGCCCCTGATCTCTCAGGTTGTCATCTCATCTGGTTGTCTTTACTTTATTATGATCCCCTTCTCTATTTAAACCTCAGTTTTTCCCTTCATGGGCAGGTAGCCTTAGTCAGAACCACTTCTTTGTTTAGTGCTCTCTCCTTTTGTTTATCCCTGAAGCTTTGTATTCGTTTGGTTATTTCACTTACTTTATTTAATAATCTTCCACTGTTCCTTTACTTGGTTCCTCATCTTCCGATTGTTCTCCTGGCCCCGTATTAACATTTATGGGCACCAGGACATGACAGAGTGAAGGTGCGCATTCTATATTTGTCCAAGGGTTTCTGTACGTGTCCTCACACACATGTGAGTGAAGGTGTGCACGTGTATGTACTTGCGTGTGTGTGAGTGTCAGGAGTGTGCCCTTGTTGATACGGGACCAGTTAGACACCAAATGCGAGGATGGAGGGAAAAGGCTTTATTGGAAAAATAAAGAAAATCAGGCACGAGGGCCAACAAAAAACTTCACCCAAAGGGTTGCCAAAAAACAAACTAAAGAGAGCTACACAGAGCTTTAAACAAAAGGACCAAAAACAATGAAAACAAAGGCCACTGGAAACTCCAGGCAGAAAATTCAAAAACAGAAAAGAATAAGGCTTCAAGATTTTCAGAATGACAAAAAAAAAACACAAAGGCTAGGAATGCAAAATAAAAGACTGTGAAACACGCTGGCTACTAACAACTATGGCCGTGAACTTGATAGAACAAGAACTGAGACTCTGTCTGCCAGCCAACTTCCACCGCATCCAGATAAAGGGTGAGAAATCAAGACATGAAGGGCAACACCTGGAGGAGGAGAAACAAGAGGCAGGGCAAGATCATGACATGGACTAAGATTGGATGACAAGACTTGCTCATTAAGAGAATGAGCGTGCTCAGCTTAAGTACCAATTAAGTATGCAGTTTGGAAGCAGCATGAATGTTCAGAACAGAAAAGCACAGCAAGATCTTGAAATAGCAAAGCAGGAATCATGACAATAAACTCCCTGTCTAAATTAGTAATATTAGTAATGTGCCTATCTAAGAATTACACCAACCCAGTGAATGTTAGTAACTTAAAAACAGTTAATTGTCAATTAAGCTTAGAGAGCCCCGAATCAGCACAGCACAGAAGGAAGGGGGAAATACCAAAGCCAACCAGAGCTCTGAAATGTGCAACAACGAAGGCACGGGGCGGAACGTAGACAAGCGGTGGAGTGGCTTGGCAGACCTGGCAAGAACAAACACATGGAAAAGAAAACATGGACAATAAACATGAATTATGGAATGCTATGACTTGATACAAGAAACTGTTAAAACTATGACTATGAACATGAACTATGAACTATGAAATCTCGAACATGAAACTGTTAAAACCATAGGCAATACTGTCCTGGCCAAAGGCCAGGACCCCAGAACACAACACTTGTGTGCACAGGCAAGTGTTAATTGTGTAACATCTTTAGATTGCTTTGTATGGCAAAACCCAAACAGTTTTGGAAACGTTACTAAAATACTGTTAACGTTAATTCATGCTCTCGAGGTGTGCTATTTGGTTTTAGAATATGTTCAGCCTGTGAGTTACATGCATTTTGCATTGTTTCTGATGCATAATCAAAGATCTGTCACTACTGTCTGTAGTACACAGATAATTAATATTGAAAGCTAGCAACTTGTAAGCTAAATGCTACTATCAACACAGATAAAATCTGCCCTTGTTCTTCAAAACTAAATACTTTTTATTGATCTAGAGGTTAAATGCCCCTATTTTCAACATAAAGTTCCTTCATCCTACAGAATATAAGCAATTTAAGGACTGAATATCATTCAGCCCCAATTTTAATGAATACCATTCACATGGAATACAGATGCGAAAGTCACCTGCTCATTTACACCTTGAAAACCCGCAGGAATTGACAAATGAACTGAGCACATTTTTGCATTTTTAATACAGGAAACCAATCTATTCTGTGAAAACGTATCTGGAGATAAAAGGATTTTCCCAGTTCGCTTCATGCGCTGACATAGTATTGTAGGCTTCAGTCTGTTTTCACTGTTAACATAATGATCTTTCTGTTATGATCCTGACCTGGAATCAAATGCAGAGGCATAACAGTAGGGCATAACAGGATAGGGTTTATTGACAGTGAGGGTAGACAGTGGGATGGAACCCAGAGGAGGACGGCACAGTTCAGTACAGATGTTACAGGTAAGGTAGAGTGGGCACATCCTTTGGCTTTACAGGACAGCTGCCTGATGGAGCCCACGCTTCACCAGAGCTGAACTGTCAGACGGCGGAATGGAGTAGTTTAGCAGGAACATGGTCCTAATCCTTATGACTGCAGGGTGGGGAGCTTGTTCCTAATAAACTGAGATGAGGAACAGACTGAGAGCAGATTGACAGGAATACTGTCCCGATCCTGCAGACAAGAGTAAGGCTTGTTCTTATAAACTGAACTGGAAAAGAACTGCTGTAATTTACTGTCATTAAAGGTTACAAATTATTTTCAAAAGACAAACGGCTTTACTGCTAATACTGATTGGTAGCTAAAGGACAATTAGCAAGTGACGATGAATGGGACACAGCTGGTGAAAGGTGGCAGCCAAGACATAAACCAATCAAAAGAGACAATGCTTCCAACAGACACGCAAGCTGCTGGGTGATAGGAGGCACAGACTGTATTCACACAAAGGTTGGGACACATTATTGAAGGAATCTGTCAATTAGGTAACAAATGAAAAACAGACATAAGCCTCTTCTTTCTATTTAGATTTATTCATTCATTTTTTGCTATTCCTTGAAACAGCACTTAAGGTGAATATGGGAAAGTAGTTGTTTATTATATTATTATTAATAATAATGATTGGTATCTAAAGATAATTACCCAGAACTTGAGGAATAACACGGCAAGGATTTCAGAAATTTGACCTGCGAGACGCATAATATTATTTAATTGTGAAGGGATCAGGAAGACATGTCTGAGCACAAAGGGCAAGATTAAAACCAATAATGAGTCCCCATTAATCTAATCCTCCAAATGGCACGACACTGAAAAATTAAGTGCATTTGCGTTGGACATGACCAGACGGGATCCAGAATACTCTGGAAAACTATATGAACATTGTCCATTGGCGCATCTACAAGTTCAAGTTTGGCCATATATCAATAACAACCGAAATTGTTTCTGTCCTTTTAAACTCCTGCTTCTCTGAAATGGTTTGATGCCCAGTTGCAAAGGAAAGGGCCATACCAGTTTTTAGCAGAGCCTGGGTCACAAGCACCTGTCAGGGTATGGGGGCATGTTAGTGCTCATGATACCAAATGTACCAAATGTGAGTACCATTAACACAGAAAGATAAATGTGCATTTTGGAGTGACGTACTGTAGGCTTTCCCTAGGATGTCAGGGATGTCTCTGTTTATTGCATCAAAACAACACCAGGCCAGCTTTTGCGTGTGACAGAAGCGTGACTTAGTAATTGGAGAGCGCAGGTGCTATGCGGGCCTGTCAGCTGTCCAGACCTGTCTCCCATTGAAAACGGGTTGTACGTTATGAAGCAGAAAACACAACAACAAAAAGATGAAATCTTTATCCAGACTTATGAAGACTTATATCAAGGAAGAATGGGAGAACTTTTTTCCAAGATGAGTGTATATTTAGAAAAAAGTAAATTAAGTTGACATAAAATATCTTGTTTTCATATGTGCTATTTTAAATGTGCAACCTAAACATCAGATGAATTGGACCAAGTGTGTAAGATGTGAATAAAAACAGCAGACGCCAATGTGCACATCCCTTTCAACTGGTACTCAACTGTAAAGGTGACAAAATAAGTAATGCAATTCATCAACTTCATAGTTTTTTGAAAACAATAGCTGTCACAAAACGTGATGTCAGAGATACTTTCCAATAAAGATTACCACTAAGAAACATCACCTCTCCTTTTCGTAACACTCCTTTTACAACTGAGAACATTCAATGATAGAGTTTTGAAAGTGGGATTTATTCCCATTACTACCAGATTTAAGACTTTGTGTTGTCAACGGCCCGGGGTCTCCGCTGCCATATTTTGCATCTCATAATCTGTCACAAGTTTTCGATGGGAGACAGGTCTGGGCTAAAGGAAAGCCTGTCTAATACATGCACTTTGCTAAAACAATGCCACGCTGCTGTAATACTGCGAGGCTTGGTGTTATCCCGCTGGAACAAGCAGGGGCGTCCTTGAAAATGAAGACGTCTGGAAGGCCGCTTATGCTGTTCCAGAATGCCCATATCCCCTTCTTCATCAACTGTGTCTTCAAATATGTGCTGGTAAACGAAAAGAAATATGTATTTTATAATGTTTTGTTCTGTATTAGTATTTTGGGGCAAAACTAAAGCTTTTAATTGATTAAAATCACTAAAATAGTATTAACAGTTTATTCAAGTATTAACAGTGAAATTCATTCTCTGCTTCGCAAATTTTCAACATTTGGGATTTTAATTTACTAAAGTATCATTCTCAAAGGATTTCTACAGGGACCAAAATATTTCCCACTGGTCTGTCTGTGAAGATGGACACACTTCTCTTATCTTATGGTTCTGGAGATCCAGTGAAATCTCTATGGGGTTTAAATCAGGTGATTGTGCTGGGTGCTCAATATTTAATGATTTTCTTCCCCAAAAGCTGATGTCTTACTGTCACACAGTCTAACCCATGAAATGTATGTGAAAATCTGATTTCAAACTGTTCAGCTGATGTTTTGCATGTGGTTTTGTATTTTTGTTTAGGATTCAGATACGGCTGTGTACATTGCAGATATTTGGATGTTGTTATTATGCATCAAATGTGTTTATTTTAAAATGGTTATTTAAAGGCGTATTATGTCAAATGTATGGGCTTGCATTGGTGCTGTCTTTACAACCAATGAACTGTCCTCCTCCGTCCTAATCCCCGCCCACACAGAATCATTTTTCAATTTCATAATCATTCTTTTGCCTTTTTTTTACGCCTCGGTTTCCAGATGACAGCACCACCGAGGAAAAGCCATTCCTAGGTTAACTGCATGACTCCTCTGTACGTGGTTTTGTGTCTTTGTACTTGTAAGAGTTTCTTCATCGCTGCCATTATGGAAGCTAGCTTGCTCTGCAGGAACTAGATCCTCACCACCTTACTAAAAATGGTAAAAAGAATCTGTACCAAAGACAACCCAAACAGAGGAAAAACGTATGAACTGGAATGTAAATTTAGCAAATGTGCATGCAAACTGAGACTGAGCATGGCCATTTTGTTGCACCACATTTCAGAGTAAAGAAATATCCATCATCTGTCTTTAAATGGGATTGCTGTTTAGATATGTCCATTAAAATATGTTCAAATCGGGTTATCATTCAGACAAGGATCTTCTCAATACGCACAGAGGTGTTGAAGAGGGGACATTATTTAGAAATGCAATCATTGGACTGTCAGAGATTCAGGAAAATGGGAACTTCTACTTGCAACATGATGTAAATGGCAGTTGTTACAGTGGGTACTGCATTTTTAGAAAGTGCGCTGCCGCATGGCAGCTGCATGCTTAGTGTAGTCTAGTGTAGTATTGTGTATCTAGCTTTGTTAACCTGTGTCTGGTTAAGCCGTAAGGTTACTTTACCTCTGGCAAGATCTTACGGTAAACTCCTTCGACTCGGACCTTTTCACTTACATTTACTGTTAATTAGGTTCAACATTAAAAAAACTTTTTTTAAAATATTGCAGGACAACGACAAATACAGTACATATTCTGTATCTGCTGGTTGTAGCACTTCAATGAAGGTAAATCACACTTAATGAAAGAAATATTCAAACATGATGCCATCTTTTAATGGCCATAGTGTTATAGCAAATAGAAAATATACCAGTGAGTCAGGAAAATATCTTGTTCATCCCTTTATTCACATTTCCTTGAAATTCAGCAGGACATATTTGGGATCATTGGAAACCTGGGGATCTCCGCTAGAATTTAAGGCAGGCCTGAACTTCCAATGGTTTGAACACAGCAGCTGCATTTGACAGACCTAGACCATAAGGGTGAGTAGGTTTTATTGGGTTAACATGCAGCTGGTGTGCATGAGCCAGTGAGGTTTTTCACTACGCAGCAGACCATGTCTTGCCCTGGAGCTAAAATATGAGCGTGATTACTTTTCCCCTAGATTGGTAACATGACCTGTCACTCACCAGACTCATCATGGTCGTCACTGAGCAATGAAAATGACAAGCTGTGTACACGGTGGCCCGGGCTGGCAATTCCTCACAATTTTTTCAAGACTAGAAATCATCTCTGCGCATCCGTTTTTCTCAGAGGTGTTTAAATCACACCAGATTCAGAAAGCAAACAGGAGCTCTTTGTTGTGATTCTGCCTTGTTTCCCATGTTTGATATGATTCTGCTTTGCCTGACCATGCTCTATTCGTGATTTGGATCCAATGCCATGTTTTGTTTTGATTTGTCTGTGTGTGTTTGCCATATTCCATCTTTGCAGTTATATTCCGGTTCTTGTTTTGTTTCTTACCATGCATTGCACTATGTCTCCCCAGTAGAATCTGGAAATATAAGTGACAAATGGCTGATAAGCTCGGTCCAGAGCCAGTCCAAATAGCTATAAAACTTTTATGGCCTTCCCCTTAGGATGCTCCCTTAGCCTGCCAGTGGGAGGTGTCACTGGCCTGTAAGTGTCCCTGGTTTTACTCTGTATGGGGGGAGGGTGGGTGCAAAGCTCTGGCTGCCACAATGCCCTGTGGGAGTCATATTACTGCCCTTTTTCTTAAATTAAAGTCCAGTTATATTAATCTGTTTAAAATAATCCAAATCTCTGGGAACTTCATAATATTTTGTATTTATATGTTCAATATTCTGTGAATAAATCACATAAATCTGTAATTATAACCAAATTTACCTCTATACTAATTCATCTTCAGGCTTTTTCATGACAACTGCATTATATTAGTACATATTCGTATCATGTTTGGTCTTGTTATTCTTGGGGGAATCCAAGGAGTTGAATGGAGTATGTTTCATTCCCGTTGAAATTATAATTCATTCCCTTTTGGAAACTCCTGAAAATGGGTCAGAATCCGCTTGGGTCATCGCCCTATTCTCCTCGCTCAGCTAAATCGCTTTATTACATCCTCCAAATGGTGGAAACCCAAAAACCAGATTCAACCCCCCTTCCCGGGTGTTTATGGCCATGCCACCTGGATCAAAGACGTGGTTTGGCTTAAAGGAAAGAGAAACTTTCCATTCGGGGAGAATCATATCCGATTCCTTCATACTTCAGCAAGGGCATGAGCAGTCATTGAATTATGGAAGATCGTATGTGAGTGCGTGTGTAGCTTTTCCTCCAGGTATGACTTAATTCTCTCTTTCTAAATTGTACCTTGTAATTGGCTTTACGTTGATTTGTTTAATCTAAGCTTGTGCCTACCTGGTGATTAAAATTATTGTTATTCCTTTAAGCTTGCGTAGTCTCAGTGATGCCTAATCCTTTTATTCTTTCTAGCTATGTTACGACCGGTACTTAGGGGCCAATTCCTTCGCGTTCCAGACTAGCTAACTGATGTTTGTAGGTAGTGATGGGTTTTAAGTTGGATTGCAAATTACAGTCTACCCCTAAAGGGTTTATGTAGTACCGGTCCTGGGGATTCGGCCTTAAGGGCACCCTTGGGCTTATAAGCTGGTGCCTGTGCGATCTCCTTAAGGGGCCCTTTGGTGCACATAAATCTGGGTTCATGATATGTTTATGCTCAGTGCTACTATGTTTATGCCTAGATGCTACTATCGTGGTAATTTCCTCCATTCTCTAGAACTATCACCGAACTAAGATCCGGCGACTGCGTTATTACCCGGGGACGTCGGTTGAATAACAGTGGTTTTCTTGGACGAGTCTGGTGGCATAGCTGCCCGAGATTCATGCATGCTGTCGTTAAACTATAAATTCTTATTCTAATTTGGAGTCAAATATTTAATGCGGGTATGACTAAGTTTGGTAATCTAAATGTATTATGAAGTCAGATTAATTGTTAGCGTTGTGCTTTTGTGCCTCGCTCTTTGAGCGGAGAATATAAATCCACTTTATTGTGAATCACACCAGCCAGGAGGTCGCTCGAGTTAACGCCAGCCAAAAAGAACACGTGAAGCCTTCGGCCCCGGCAATCTCCGTCTTTGGGATTGTTTTGTGGGGTTCTACACCCCTGTCTGGTCTCATTGCTTTTCTATAATTACTAACATTACCAGCAGTTTGTTATTTTAGTTAAAGTTACTCACCCAGACTAACATTTTTTATAGTACTAACTTTCTAACGAGCACTAGGGATTGTACGGCTGCACTTAACTAATTGACTAACGGGCTCTCAGCATTCGCCCTCTTCTAGTCTCCACCCCTTTGTCTTGACTCAATATACTCTGCTGTGTTTCAGCGGATCCTCCGCACCTGTTTAACTCTGTTGTCCTTCCTTATCTGTGCGCGTTAGAACTTCCTAACAGTATGTCTGTCAATAGGCTGTCTTTGTGATCCCTGTCCGCGTTTTGGATTTTGCCAATTTCATGTACTCAGGAACATCTTGTTCATTCCTTTGTAATTAGTCTGATCCAACTCACGTGTTTCCTATTGTAGCATGTGACTTCCCGTTTGTGTATTTAAGCAGTCTTTTCACAGTCAGCCTTTCTCAGAACGTTTCCCTTGGTTTGCCTGTGCTACAATCGTTTATGCCTTGTACTCTTCGTGATTCCCTTCTGACTGGACCGTCCTTGATTTTGGCTTTGACTTGGATTTGTTTGCATCTGTGAATCAAACCTTTTTTGCCCGACCATTTTTTGTTTGCTGCCTTGGTTACAACTTGGATTACGTCCCTGGGATTCTGATTTTTAGATTGTGGACTCTGTACTGTTACCTCGTGCTCTTGATTTTGGCTTTGACTTGGATTTGTTTGCATCTGTGAATCAAACCTTTTTTGCCCGACCATTTTTTGTTTGCTGCCTTGGTTACAACTTGGATTACGTCCCTGGGATTCTGATTTTTAGATTGTGGACTTTGTACTGTTACCTCGTGCACTGCAGGGGTTCACCCCCATTCCTATTAAAGCTCAAGTTTTTTTTGGATTATTTGGTTCCCGCGTCTGGTTCCTGAGCGTAACCTCACACACTAGCTTTATTAGTGGAAATGCTAGACTTCACAAATTAATAACTAGACTTTTACCAGATTTGTCCAACTGTGGGAGAGGTTAATGTTAAAAATTGGTCAGAAAATAGCTGGAAATAATGATTAAAATCACAAAATTACTTTGCAAGCCATCAAAGTTGTGAAAGTTTCTTTATTGCGACATGTTTAGACAGCTTTTCAGAGGCCATTTTACTAGCATTGCTATTATTGCCGATTATTCTGAGGCTTAACTTTGTAGAGAGAAGTAAGGCTGGAAATAACCCACCTGCCTGGGCAAACACTTGCATTTTTAAGAAAGTAAAATTAAAATGCTATTATTTGGTCTATCTGTGGATCCTAAATTCTGATCCAACTACTCACATGTTGCAGCAGAAACCAAGACTATGCCTCGCCGGCAATAGTCCACATCACCAGAATTCTGTGCCTGCTCTCACTGCAAGCAACCCAACTACATCTGTGTGCAATCATCCAATTAAGCCATGAAGCCCAAATATATTGGGCTTGAGCCTCAGTACTTTGCAAAGTCTCGGTAATGCCTCTTTACATAGACTTAGCATGTTACATACTTGTGAATTTTAGCTGACTATTTATTAGTCAATCTAAACCTTTTGTATATTTGGGAATTGTTTTTTTTTTCCGCATTTGGTTGTATTGCATTTCGGATCTGAAGCCCCACTTCAGACCTAATGAAGCAGCTCATCTATTCTTCAAATTTGGACTCTCTTGCCTCTCCTTTTTCTTCAGTGCACGTCAATCAGTGCACTGAAAATATTAAAATCAGCCAGACTTGGTCAAGTTGCTCAGTCTTCTGCTGTCTAGTTTTGGTGTGCCTTTGCTTTCTGTAGCCTTGGTTTCCTGTTATTGGCTGTTGGGAGTGGATCTCAGAGTGATTCCCTGATGAAGTCAAGGCTTGACATGCTGTGAGTTCAGAGATGCTGTTCTGCATTTCACTGTAATATGTAGTCATGTTGCGTTACTGTCACTTTCTTGTTATTTTGAAGCAGTCTGGTCATCCTTCTCGGACTCTTTCTGAGATTCGCAAAACACATCTGACATTAACAGTCATTCCACGGTCGAAGCCTCTTGGATCACATTCCTCCCCATTCTGTCGTTTGCTCTGAAAATGAACTCAACCTCTTGAACCATGTCTGCATGCTTTTGTGCATCGATTTGAGTGGTTGACTGTACAACGCAGTCAGAGAGGGAGAGAAGGATAGATTGACAAGGAGAGAAAGAGTGAGGGTCATGAAGTCAAATAAACTGGGTGCATCCTGTAATGCATCTTCTGTCAGAATGTGGTATGAATTATCATTAACATTATTCAAAAATATGGATGGAAAACTGTTATACCCTTTATCCGCTTTGTGCAGGTCAACAATTTGTCTCAGCTGAAGTGAGTTTTTCCTTTGATGATGGATGAGCAGAGGGATTTCCTGGGATAGCAGCCTCACTCCTATACCCCAGTGAATCAGGAAATAGCAAAAGGCAGGAATACAGATTCAGGCCGCTAAAACTCCATTTGGAAAATGTACTTTTATCTCAGTTATCTGTCTGTTTGAGCTTATTAGAAATACTCTTCTGCAGGTGCAATTTTTACCCAAGTTTCTAAGTGAAAATACTATTTTTCATTTATCACAAATTATTAAAACTGAATGTATCATGAACAAGTCCCATTAGAATTCTGCTATGCTATTTGCATTAATTAGAAAGGGAAAGATAGCAGCCTGAGAATCATTTTGACAGCTATTCTCCAAGAGGTTTTTTTTTTTTTTCAATGATCACCGTCCAAGGCTGTTGCCAGTGTTTAGGGTGGGAATGCCAGGGATATTTTGGGATATCAACGACCAAATTGAAATTTAATTGTGATGATCCCCAGTGTCCTTGAAGCCTTCCTCGCTAGCTGAGATGAAGCAGACAATATTTATAAAATATGCAGTCATTTTGTGCACCTTGCCTACTCATTGATGGGGATTTAGCTAGCAGATTCTGTCTTTGGTGTTTCAAACATTTATGCCCAAAGACCATGTCCGTTTCTGGGTAATCAGCAAATCTGCGTTAGCGCAGCTACCGCACCATTAAACTATGAGACCATAAATATACATATACAGTCGCGCCCAGAATTATTCATACCCTTACCAAATTTTTTTTTTAATCTTTTTTTTGACAAATCAAATTTACTCTTGCGGAAATGACACAGTAAGTGGACATACGGTTGTTCGAAGTACAGTAAACAATTTTTCAAGAAATACAATACTTTTTGGTATTTTATTTGACAGATTTACAAAAAATGCCATGTCCAGAATTATTCTTACCCTTTTCTCAGTAATTGATGGTAAAGCCTTTATTCATGATTATAGCCACCAAACGCTTCCTGTGGTCGATCACAAGGTTTCTACGCGTTTCCACTGGGATTTTGGCCCACTCCTCTTCGGCAAACTTTCCAGATCCTTATGGTTTGAGGGTTTTCGTGCCATGACCTTGGTCTTCAGTTCCCTCCACAGGGAACCGTGTTTCTCAGGTTGAACACTTCACCTTTCTTACGCCACTTAGACTTTCCCAACTCAGACACACAAGAAGTAGTCTAGCCTTCGCAAAAGCTCATTTGGATGAGGATATGCTTCTGGCTGTCAATGTTATGGATGGATGAAACAAAGCTGGTGCTGTTTAGGCACAGAGATGGGGCTTTTGTTTGTTGCAAGAGGTGAAGCCTTCAACCTGAAACACATGGTCCCATCGGTCAAACAAGGTGGCAGGAGTATCATTCTCTGGGGTTTCTTTTCAGCAAATAGGCCCAGAAACCTTGTTAAAGATAATGGCATCATGAAACAGGAACAGAATATCCAGATCCTCAGTGAAAACATCAAGGAATCCGACAAATAACTTGGCCTTGAGCAGGAATGGATCTTCCAACAGGATAATGATCCTAAACACACGGCCCAATCCGTCAAGAAGTGGTTAATGGACAAAAAAGTGAACGTTTTGGAGTGGCCAAGCCAGACCACCGACCTCAATCCAATCAGAAATCTGTGGAGGGAACTGAAGACCAAAGTCATGGCAAGGAAAACCTCAAACCCTCAGGACCTGGAGAAGTTTGCCAAAGGGGAGTGGGCCAAAATCCTCGTGTAGATGTGCAGAAACTTTGTGATCAACCACAGGATGCATTTGGAGGCTATAATCGTGAATAAAGGCTATGCCATCAATTGCTGAGAAAAGGGTATGAATAATTCTGGACATGGCATTTTTTGTAAATCTTAAAATTAAAATACCAAAAAGTATTTTATCTCTTGAAAAATTGTTTACTGTACTTCTTACAGCCTTATGTCAACTTGCTGTATAATTTCTGCAAGAATTAATTTGATTAGTCAAATAATATCACGAAAAAAACTAAAATCGGTAGGGGTATGAATCATTTTGAGCACGACTGTATGAGCAAAAACATTAAAACCACTCACTAATGAAGTAATAATGCTGATTATGTTGTAACAACGATGCATGCCCAGGTTTGCTGACAGACCTGAGCAACTTTGACATGGGCTAAATCATTAGACTAGATCAGTGGATTCAAACAGTTTTGATTTGTGCACAGTCCAGACGGACAGAGGACAGGAAGTTAAGGACTGGTTTCAGGTGCAAGGATGGACTTGGTTGGACTTATTATCCCTACTGCACAACAGAAGGCACAAATGTTGCTACACAAAACAAAATGAAAGCAAAACAAGGTTTAACACTAGTAATACAGCCTCTCAGCTTCAGCTGCAGTAACAAGATATTGCAAATAGGAAAACAAAAAGGAAGCAAGGTTCCTTTAAAGTGGCAATAAGCAAAATCGTTCACTGCTAGGTTTGCTGTTGTGCACAGTCTGTAGACCAGAATAAAGTGTCATGAGCCACACCTCCCTCTACCTCTGCTATTCGGCAGAATGACGGGCCAGTTTCAGTTTCCGCGGCGTTATTACTCAGTACATCGAACCTGAAATGCTCACGAAACTGCAGATTCACGCTAATTGCAAATGTTAGCTGGCTGCCAGGCTGCTCACAACCGTAACACCTGGTCTATTCCTGGGACTGAGCCGCTATCAACTCAAGCTCCGGACATGAGCACATGCTACGATTGTAACATTAAATTTAATTGAATCGACATAACGACATGTGCCTAACGTTACTGTAACACTTATTAAAGCAGACATTTGACCTTATGTTGTAACTTACCTGTCCAGGAGAAGAAGAGCTGGCTGCGAGTCAAATTGTAGGTCCTTTAGCTCTCGCAGTGCTCTCCATCTTGGAAATGCAAGGGCAATATTAATCTGGGTTCTATCCCTTTCTTTATCCGACAACTTCTTTGCCAGCGACCGTTGTTTTTTCAGAAGTAATTTCGGATCCTGCTTTTCTTCAGGTGAACGTTTTGTTCCGCTCTCCGCCATTTTGCTTGATAAAAAATATGTGCTGCAACTGCTCAGTGGCTGGAAGAATGCATTCTCAGGAAGGAGGGGCAGCAGCGATTTACATGAACGTACATGAACACGCAGCCGGACCGGGCTTGTAAACAAGGGGCTGGAGATCAACACAGAGAGCAGGTGTGCGACGTCCTGCTATGCTCCAGATGAAATTACACCTCTCGTTCTTCACATAGCAATTTTTAATTCCTTCAATCTAGAAATGATGCATTTTGCTTATTGCCCCTTTAAATAAAGTGCTGGTAAAAAACAATAAACAGCACTTAGTTAAGTATTGAGAAATAATACATGCGAAATGCGAAAAGTATGTCTATATAAGGCTAGGAATACAGCACAGCCATGTAGTGACAAGACTTTACAAAGGTTAAGTGCAAAGCTTGGTCTTAAATAGTACACTGCTACCGCAAAGTGGAAATGAACAGCAGGTGCAGGTGATAATTGAATACTGGGCGAAGTGCAGTCCGGGCCTTAGTAGACCGGTGAGCTTGACAGCTGGAGGCGTGGTCTTATAGGGATCAAAGTACCGCTGAAGCAACAAGACAACCTAGGGGCTCCCTATCAGCAGTAATGATTACCATGACGGTTGTATGGAGGCACAAAAAAATCCCTTTTAAATAATAAGTAGTCTTGACCTGTTTTCAAACATTTTTGTTGACTGAATATCCATTGGAAAGGAAAGATACAACTTCCTTCTTAATGTAGTGTAGCGGCAATTAAACTAAATTAAATTCAAAGAATTGTTTTTTTTTTTTTTTTACACTTTGCTAAAAAGTGTAAAAAAAACTACCTTGTTAAGTCTCGCGTTTGCTTTAGGCACATCCTACAATGTGTTTCTCACCTGTACCCTTCATGATTGCTGAAATTACAAAAGGAAAACAAAGATTTGGGACAGGTATTCACAACAGATGAACGTGATTGAAATGCAATTTCCTGTCAAAATGACGTCTTATATTTCTCTTCTTAATTTAAATAGCATAAACTACAACTGATAGGGCTGAGTGTTTTCAAAGTTTACGTAATATCTGGTAAAAACCAATAGAATGACAATCTTAGCTCAAGTCACAGAGAATTTAAATGATGCTTACATGAGGAATGTCTCATAGTACTGCATTGTTGTGCAAAGCACTTTGTTGCTGCAGACCTGTCAGAGTACCAATTCTGACCCCGGTACACTGCCAAAAAATGCCTACAATGGGCACGTGAGAGCCATAACTGGACTTCGGAGCAATTTGAGCAATCTGCAAAACAAAAAAAGTCGCCGGATTTAGCTTCCTTGCTGAAATTTCTTACACTGCCGAGACTTAGGCACTTCAGTAGCGCAGCTGGCTAGTGCTTATGTCTGTTGCATGCACATAAAAACATTGAACGATAGCAAACTTATCATCCACCTCAGCGCTTTTGAAACCTCTCCTGGAGTACCACTTCTCCTGCATGTTTTAGAGCTCTGCCTGCTCCAGCACAGGTGAGTCGAATGATCAGCTCGGTATCAGTAAAGGTGCTTGATAATGAGCGAATTATTACAATCATATGTGCTCGCGGGGAGGGATCTAAAACATGTAGGAGAGGTGGTACACCAGGAGAGGTTTGAGAAGAGCTGATCTACATCATCTGTTATTATTACTGTTGTGCAACCAGCTCAAGGCTGCTTTTTCAGTAACGACCCATGGCCCTACTGACAACAATTCAGCTGGAATTGAGACACTGCAAACAATATAAACACAAAAAATTAAATTGAGAAAAAGTACCGGATGCATAAAGAATTAATACAGCTTCTACGGTCGGTATAGTACAGTCAAGTATCTGTCAACAGGCATGTTAAAGTAACCTTCTTGGGCTCCACAGGACCGCAAGCAACTCAGCCACTGAATTGTCCCGTAAAGCATCAGAAATGGGGACTGCAACATGAAGGCTTGTTTTGTATTGGTGATCGGTTGAATGCATAAGGGTATTTCTCATGAGTATGAGTGCACCATTTACCTAAGGAAGATATGGCACCAGGATGTGCTGTAGGAAGACGACAAGCTGAGGGAGGGAGTGTGATGCTCTGGGGAATGGGAAGGAAAACCTGCGTCCAGGTAGTCGAGTGGACGTCAGTTTGACTGAGCTATTTTTGCGGCACAAGGGGGACTAACTCAATGATGCGCAGGTGGTTTTAAAGACAGTGCGCAACTGAAGTTAGCAGAGCAATTTATTTTCTATATTTGATATACATCCGATCGAAAGACAAGATTTTTGCGGAGTGGGGAAACGTAAATTAGTTGGAGGTGGGAGTTGCCTAGCCTGATTTGTTGGTAGGTAGTGACTAATGTTCCTCTTACTGTCGGCGAAGGGGGTAGGGCAGAGTCTCAAAAAATTCTTGCTCAGTCACATCACAGGCTGGGAAAATTAACTGATGTCAGATTTTGTGGATTGGATTTAGCTGGAGTGTCACTGCCCACCTTGACATGACATTGTGAACAGAGGAGAATTTTCAGGATGCAACAATATCCCAGTGTTCTCACCAGCGTGTTTACTGTATCTAACAGCTATGCTGTTACCTGAAAAAATACGCTGTGTCTTGGCCCGGTACACTGTCTTTCAAGCTGCGTGCTTGCAAAGTTTGACACATTTTAAAGTAAAATATGAGCTAATTTTACAAAAAAAAAAAAAAAAAACTTGTTTCTCTACCGTTGTCTTTGCTGCAAACAAACGATGGTATGTTTTGACAGAACGAATATGTTATTATCTGATTGGCTATTGTGTTGCCCCTTTTCTGTTTTTGATTGGCTGGCAGGTGGCAAGCTGCCACAAGAACTCCAGGGGAGTTATAGCGGTGCTGCTGCGTATATAGGCCCACTGTTGGAAATTGTTTTCGTTTTAATCATTTTTATTGCGTGGAAAGACTGTGTGTGGCGTAAGTGCGTGACGTCCGAATGAAATGAGAGACAATCGCGATCATTTTGTGAGACTTGAGAGCCCTGCATTAGCATAACCCCTGAGTTCATATCAGAACCAAAGCCTTTGCAAGATTACCTTTAGCTACAGCGGTCCCAGGTATTATTTCAAAAAGTTTTACCTGCAAGATTTGTATGCTTGGTGAGTGTGTATGTATATATATATATATATATATTGCTACCATGGTCTGGGTAAATACTTTTTTCTGATCGGCTGGCAGGTACGTTATGCATTAAAACCGTGGAACCGCACAGGTAGTTCGGCTACGGTTGTTTCAACATTCGAAATTCATCCACTAGCTAACTTGTAACCATAGCAACGTAAGAGCTGGTATTTGACTGGGTACAACAGAAACCTAGCTGGCCATTTATCTCCAGTAAATTTAGCAGCGTCATATAAGTTGCATCCTGCGCGGCGGTTAGCAATAGGTACTCAAACGATAATGACCGTAAATATTGTAGCAGCGATGTAATCAGGCTTTATCCATTAAACGACTGTAACTGTGTACAGTTACAAATGAAGCTGACTTGTCCACTTCATGTATCAGCGACTGCTGACAGTTCGCTAGCTACGTGCTATGCCAGCAGACTGATTTCACCTCACTGACTCGTACTCAAGCGATAATGACGTAAATATTATAGCAGTGAAATAATCAGCCTCTATCCATTAAAAGATTGTAATTGAGTACGGTTACAAATGAAGCTAACGTGTCCACTTCATGTATCAGCGACTGCTGACAGTTCGCAAGCTACGTGCTATGCCAGCGGACTGATTTCAGCTCGCTGACCCTACGGAAACCGTCATAAGTTCATTGTAATTATGGGTAGCAAGTTAGCTACAGTCTGCATGATCGCGCATAATGTTGGGTTATGCATAATCTCCGTTTCAGATTAATGCTGCGATTTGATATTTCTGGCAAATGACCATGGTATAAGCGAGATAATCAAGTTGATGGTGAGCATTCCACGGTTTTAATGCACTTCGCGGAGGCAACCATTTGCCTTCGCGTCGTGCATTAAAACCATGGAATGCACACCTTCTCGTTAATTATCCCTTATATATCCTTAAATTGGGCCATTTAGACTGTGTAATAGAGCTCAAAAAAAAAAAAAAACATTGCCAGAGCTTCCAGGGGGCTTTTCCCCCCCCCGGGGCTCCCACCAAAGCTCTGCCCCTGGTTCCCCTTGGGGGCCTTCGTGGACCCCAAACCCCCAGTTGGTTTGGGTGATGTCCTACCCTACTACGCTGTCAAAAATTTCTGGTGAGAACCCTGTATCCATTTTTTCATGCATTCAATAAAAGATGGAAAAGTCCGATTAGATTGCTTTGCGTCTTTCGCCCTGTAGCTTGTTGCAGCCCGGGGGAAGGCTGCTTGACATAATTGCATTTTTATACCATTAAATATTGTGCTGAAGTTGAGGAAATATATATCATTTGAAAGTTTGAGGACTCAGCATTCGAGTCGTGTCATAACAATCCTCGGCCTGACCATGCACTCCCATTGATTCAATTGTATAGCATTGTTCAGATTTGTAAAAATATGTGGAATTCGATATTCGTACCTCGGTAATGGTCCAGACAAAAAAACCTGTGATAGTATTTAATCCGCAAAATGAGCAGGTATTGGCAAATGTCACTTGATTGACTTTAACGTAGAGGAAGCTGCTACGTGCAGCTGTGCATCTTTGTGAATCACACTACAATTAGCTTTATTAATCACGGTGCAGTACTGTAGATTATACAGCAGCCCTTTTGGAGCAAATGAAGCCCACTGGCTATTATGTGCTTATTTAACAGAACAGTAATTGTTCTCGCCTATCAGCCTTCAATCCGACATAACGGGAGAGTCAGATTCTTTTAATCAACACAGTCATCCAGTGGTCTGAAACTTTCAAGTGATGGATGCGTATGGTAGCCAAGGGATTCATTTTTATGAGGATGAACTGTTTAAATATTTCTCTTAAGGGGGGGTTTTGTCAATGAGGCAAAGCAGGTTTGGAAGTGACTTTATTACGCATATGGGATCACACACCAGTGCAGGGAATTAGAAGGACATATTGAAGTTCAAATTTAGAGACCTATGGGAATAAAGACCTGAAATAAGGAAGTTGTAAAACTACTGCAAAAGCAAACGCGACTGTGGCTAGGAATGCTGGGAAATTTGGACGCTCCAAAATTGTTTGTTGGAATACTGTATGTACGAACATTACCAATTAAAAAAAAGTCTGTAAAATATTCATTTTTGGTTACAGAATCATAATATTGGAACCTGCAGTTTTTGAGGTGTCTGGCTGTGGCTGTATTATTTTTATAGGCTGATGAGGCTTGATCACTGCGCCAGAGGATCAGAAGAAAACATGAAATATTTTTATTATTCCCCCGGAATCGAAGATTCGGGGGCATATAGTTTTTCCACCTGTCTGTCTGTCTGTCTGTCCGTCTGTTTGTCTGCAGCGGGGGGGGAGCCTGCAATACTTTAACCTGCCGCCGGGGGCATCAGTGTTCCACGAACACAGCTTGTTCTTTCTGACTTATATTTCCAGTGTTGTTACTCAATTTGGGTTATGTTCTTAGCAATTCTGATCATTTGAGAGCAATGTACTGAGTGGCACCTATCAAACAAGACCATGATTATGCCGGCAGTCAAAGTGGTCCGGGAACAGTGAGCATTTTAGTTTGCGAGGAAATTTGCTAAAAAAAAGGTCTGCCCTTTAAAGGGTTAATAGTTTAGCATATTGGTGTGCCCAATGTTGTGTGGGTCCCCCGCTTGTTGCAAAAACAGCCCTTTCAAACTGACATTGAACTGAATTCCGAGACCTAGGAAGCTGCTCAGGTCTCATTTCTCCCACAACCAACTCGTCAATAAAGCGAACTGCCTGTTCGCTAATCGTCTACGATCTGGCTGCGTACCTTGATTTTTGCCGTTGTAATAAGATAACGTCATTTGCCTCATCTGTGACTGATTTTATTCGTCTGCCTGACTAGTGCAGACAGCACACAGCAGTAATTAACGGGGAAGTGACAGGGTATTAGTAAACTCTAAAACGTAATTCTGAAAAGTCCATTAAGGTCACTGCACTTCACTCATATCTCAGGGTGAAGATAAACTCAGCTGTGGTCGGGCCGGTGATCAGTGTTCAACAGCGTTTGGGTGGCGTTTGATGGTTTCCATGGCACCCAGGCAGTTATTTACAGACCACTGAGCATCCTCGGCTCGGCGCTGCCGGAGAGACTGCCGTAGATCATCACGGCTGCGGCCCATGTCCAATCAATCTCCAGCAAGTTGGGGGATGATTTCAGCGGAATTTCAATCTATAAAAAGGTGAAATGCGAGGGCAGATTGAAGGTGCACTCTGTGGGCGTTTGTCTCACGCACTATTGAGCAGCGAATGCATCTACTGCTAATGAGGGAAATACATCTTCGCCCAGATTGCGAAACGTTGACAAATTATTGCCTGCAGTGCAAAGTGTTAATATGGTGACATTTTCTGATGGGTTTCTTGTTCTCCTTGACCTGTTTTTGCACTGCTGTCAGGAGGCAATGGCATACTCTATAATATATATGACATACACAGTTTATTTTTTACGGCACGTAGCTTTCCTTTAACAGTCTATATTATTTACAAACATAGATGTGCAGTAGACCAAGGTTGGTGTCTCTGTGGGAGGTTGGAGGTCTATATTGAGTGTGTGGCCTGTACCGGCCGGACCATAAATCTTGTACCATTGCTTACCAGGCAAGTCATAAAGTACACGTTGGTTAGCAGTTATGGAGCACGCTCACTGAGGGACCACACAGGCCACACATCACAGCAGCGGCTCCTTCTGCAGTCCTCACAGGGTTACATTATTCGGCCCTGCAATGCTTGGGTGACTGATTTTTAAAATGTCCAATTTGATATTCTGCTTGGCTTGTACAAACATGTATATACATACTTACAGTATACACTCACACAGTCCCAGCTACTGCTTGAGACAGACATTTTGTTCAAGTTCATACTCTATCACAGGGCACACACACACACACACACACACACATGTATAACCATTTGAGATGTTATCTGTGTTCTATTGTGAATAACATATTGGCTCGTGTGATCTGAGAGTCATTGCATTTTGATTTTATTGACAATTTACACTTGTCCCAACTATTTCGGAATTGGGGTTGCACACGCACGTAAGCTCACACACACACACACACACACACGTGTGTACGTACACGCAAGCACACGGGTATACACACACCCACACGTACGTGCGCACGCACACACACACACACACACACACACACACACACACACACACACTGCAGGCACACATACCCAATCGCGCACAACATTCATTCATGTACATTCACTTATGGGAAATGTAGTCTGATTAGCATGTGTTTTGGTTGTGGAAGGAAACCCAGCAACCAACAGTCATGCCACATTTCATCTTACTCTGGCCAAATGAATGATGCCAAGCTGGCGTGGTTAGTCCTTGGATAGAAGAGGCCTGGGCAGACTAAGATTCTACAGGGAGTGGTGTTGGTGGGCCAGTAGACAGATGTCTTCTCCCTGGTTAAAAAATACTCCAATGCCCCAGTCCCATGAGAGGGACACTTTACTGCAGAGGTCTTTCAGGTGAAATGAATAAACAAGGTCCTTGTTTTAAGAGACTTTGTTAAGATCCCAATGCAGACAACTGAATGATGGGATATACATATCAAGAACGTGTAAACGTTATTAAATACAACAGTGATAAAAACATAAAATATACATTCTTAGTATACAATCTCTAATTTTCCACTTAAGTTCATACAACAGAATATTTAATTGTGACAAATTGGTTCAATCTAGTAAATGTAGTTACCGGATTGCAATTTATACTTCCAGATTGCAAATTATATCCATGGTAATTCATATTACCAGGAAACTTCAATATGGCCTTCATTAGACTGATATTCTTACAGTTCCTAATAAATTCAGTGCAAATTTTTCTCTCTCCTCTGGTACAGAGCAAGGAGATCAACTTCTTCAAGGCAGCTAGTGTAGCTTGTGATGGTCATAAAATGATTTTATACCTTGACAGTCATTGCAAACAACAAAGGCTTCTAGAGTATTCTGGCTAAATTCCCATGCTGGGTCTTTCAACCTGCCACCTAATAATCCCAATGTAACTTGCTATAATGATTGGTCCCTCCCTCTCTGTCTCAGCCAATGAGTGGTGAGTTTTCTGATGCAAATGGTTGCTGTGCATTACTGCCATGGAGGCTACTGTCAGGGTTTGGTCCCATTGGGCGAAGGCAAAAAGCCGGCGGGCACTGGGAACATGAACCCAGAGTGGAAAAGGGACCCACACGCACAGGCTGAGAACAAAAATATAATAAAAATGTTGATGAAAGCTTTAAAAACTAAGAGAGCTGCAGCAAACCAAGACAGGGATCCAAACATCAGAATGCAACTGCACTGCCTATTTGGCAGTGCAGCGCTTAAATCCTCTCCACTGCACCTCCACCTTAACGAGCAACAGGTGTGGCTCATTGAAGTGGAGGTGCGGGGAGCAAGGGGGAGGGACTGCCGAGCAGGACTATCACAGCTACATATTGGTGTTGGTTTAGATAAGCTTCCACCTCACTTGTGGAAGTATTCTGAGTCCCTGTTGAGGTGAAAAGTGCTCTATAAGTGCAACTGGTTTTTTCATTCATTCATTAACCAATACAAATCTCAGTTTATGTCTACAACTACCGCACCGCTGAGATGTTGGCCAATGTTAAATCGTTCTTTCTTCTCTTCATTGGAGTCAGGGCCCAGTAATTGTTTGCCTAGGATGACCAAACAGAAGCATTAAACTGAAAACCCAGGCACCGAAAGTACTTGAGTCACAAAATGTACATTTTGAGCAAATAGATAAAATCGAATTGAGAACCTAAAGATGGTTTCCTATTTTTACCTCAGGGTGTGTGAAAATGTGAATAAAGTACTTTTAGCACTAGGCTCCTCAATTAGCACTGTTAAAAGTCCAATTACAGTCATTTAGGGGGTTCCTGGCGCATCCTATTTGCTGGCTTTGTGAAAGCAGAAAGGAATTCTGGGAAAAGAAACAAGTTTTTGCTCCTTAGTTCTTCTTGCAAAATTCATCTTGTATTTATTTAAAACCAGGTGGGTTAAAAAGCAATTCAGTCAGTCAACTCACATTGAAATGTTTGATAAAACAGTGGAACATAAAGTTTGGCGTCTAGACTCTGACCTCATGAATCCCTGGCGATAAGTTTACTTGAGAAATTGGAAAGTGATGATACCCCCCCCCTCCAGCAGGTGGATGCTGTGGTGGTGGTGCTGCTGTAGGTGAATGCTGGGGTGGTGGTGCTGCTGCAGGTGGATACTGGGGTGGTGGTGCTACAGCAGGTGGTTGCTAGGGTGGTGGTGCTCCGGCAGATGGATACTGGGGTGGTGGTGGTGCTGCTGCAGGTGGATTCTGGGGTGGTGGTGGTGCTGCAGGTGAATGCTGGGGTGGTGGTGCTGCTGCAGGTGGATACTGGGGTGGTGGTGCTACAGCAGGTGGTTGCTGGGATGGTGGTGCTCCGGCAGATGGATACTGGGGTGGTGGTGCTGCTGCTCCAGGTGGATACTGGGGTGGTGGTGCTACAGCAGGTGGTTGCTGGGATGGTGGTGCTCCGGCAGATGGATACTGGGGTGGTGGTGGTGCTGCTGCAGGTGGATACTGGGGTAGTGATGCTGCTGCAAGTGAATGCTGGGGTGGTGGTGCTGCTGCAGATGAATGCTGGGGTGGTGGTGCTGCTGCAGGTGGATACTGGGGTGGTGGTGCTACAGCAGGTGGTTGCTGGGGTGGTGGTGCTGCTGCAGGTGAATGCTGGGGTGGTGCTGCTGCTGCAGGTGGATACTGGGGTAGTGATGCTGCTGCGAGTGAATGCTGGGGTGGTGGTGCTGCTGCAGATGAATGCTGGGGTGGTAGTGCTGCTGCAGGTGGATGCTGGGGTGGTAGTGCTGCTGCAGGTGGATGCTGGGGTGGTGGTAGTGCTGCTGCAGGTGGATGCTGGGGTGGTGGTGATGCTGCACCACTCAAAAGTTTCTATAGAGAGGGTTCAATTTAAAGAACACTTGGGTTCTACAAAGCACCTTAAAAAGGATCAATCATACCCAAGACCTTTTACTTTTCTTTTCAGAAATGGTAAATGGACTACATTTAGTCCATAGCAGTTTTTTTGTCGGATGACAAAACCACTACAATCATCCCTTATATTCATACTGATGACAGAGGCTGCCATACAGGTGCCAGCCTGCACATCAGGAGCAGTGCGGGACTCAGTGTATTGCTCAGGGACACTTTGACGCGTTTTCTGGAGGAGCCGGGTTCGAGCCTGGCACCTTCTGTTTCCTAGACCACTTGCTCTGCCTCCTGAGCCATGCCGCCCCTAAAAACTTAATCATTGGCTTTTCAAAGGATGCTTAGTTGTTTACAAACTTGGACTATCAATAAAAGAAGTGTCATGATTCACAGTTATGATTTTAGTAATTTACTTCAGCTATGAAAAAAGAGAAGAGAGGTGACTTCTAAAGTGTACTGTACTGTAACGTCATTCATAAACATAAAGCGAGACTTAACTGATCTAAATTGCTATCGGCAACGCCCACTCACGTTTTCGGGACCTCATAATTTTTTATGTCCTCGCATTGTGAACGGAAAACAGAGAGGAAAGTTCTGTGTGCTTACCATAAATTAAGTGTGGGATGAGTGTCTCCTGGAGGGTCCCAGAAACGGTTGTTTTAGTTCAAACAATACTCAAGAAAATAGCACCTTCTTTGAGCTAAAGGTTCCATTTCTTTGCCAAGGAACCTCAATGGTTCTATATAGCACCCTCAAGAACCCCTTTTTAAAGAGTGATGTACTGTTAACGGTTAAGGTCAGGGAAAGGAGTTAGGGAATGAATGCCAGTCGATGGAATGTCCCCACAAGACATGAAAACTCAACAAGTGTGTGTGTGTGTGTGTGTGTGTGTGTGTGTGCGTGCGTGTGTATGTGTGTCAGCGTGCCTGTGTACGTGCACCTCACTTTCACCCAATCACAACAAAGCAGAAATATAAATCACTGTTATTCCGCTGGAAAAGATTGGGACCCATCTTCCCCCTAATTACAGTGCTTGTGTCCCAGTTCATCCTTCCCCTGGTTATTTATGGCCGTCTCGTCATTTCTCAAGGATTGTTAAAGTTCTGTGTGATGTGACTGTGGAGACAGCACTATCTCTCATGCAAAGAAAAGCTACCAAGCCTTGACAAAGATTCTGAGTATTTCCCCTCCGATTATGCAGTTAGCTATAGTGGCACACCAAGGTCTCAAGCTCCAACTCTGGAGGACTGCTGTCTCTGTAAATTCAGCGGAAAAATTGAGATTCAGAAAATTTTCTGGCCAAAATTGGCTGCTGTGAAGATTACAGCAATGTGTGGGTGAATAATTCCGAGTCTTGGCCTTTTGGGTCTGATTTTGAATGAGCCACAAGTGCAGTGCCAGTGAAGGAATTGTTTTCATCCAGGAAAAGTATACAGGAGAGGCTGCTGATGCATGGATCACAAAAATGAAGCCGGAAAGTTCAAAGGATGAGAGCCAATGCAGTATTTCTATGGTTTATCTCCTGTCATCAGGGTATTCGGAATGTGGAGACATTATTGCCTCGACGACATGGTCTTCACTTCAGCTGTAGGGTCAGTGATAGAGATTTCAGCCAAAACATGCCCTGCCCACGGGGGATCAGGGCCTGTTTGACTGCCTGCACTGTGACTGCGCACTGTGGGAATCACTCAGGTCAAGTCCATGCATATGAGGGTTTTTTTTTTAAATGTGGTTTTCCCTCAAAAAAAAATCTCCACCAGGGAGGGCAAAAACACAATAATAACGCTATAAAAAGCAAGCCAAACTGCTAAGGGGTAATGGTATAATTTAAAGGTATGCTGGGTCAGATTTTTTTGTAAACACAGCATTCTAAGTTGTCCCCTCCTCCCTGGCTCATTGACACAGGAAGCTCTAAACTGCAGTGCAATACTATGTCCCGCCCTCACTGAGCTATTGGCTAGGAGCTACACCCTCTGCCAAAAGACTGATGCTCAAAGACATCACATGCAAAGAAATATAAGAAAGTACAGGCAGATGGCAGGGTCTCTGTAAGTACAGACATTGCTACATACCTCTAATCAGTCATAAATGATAATTGAGAGGGATTTTTTATAATTTTTATTGATTTTTTGGGGGGGGGAAATTCTTACTCTGTATTTTAATTCTAAGCCTACAAAATGCCACAAAGATCAATTAGGCCACCTCACCTATCCTCTTAGGGTGAACCGAATCATAGAGCAACGGTACGGAGAGGAATGGGGTCTTTTTCATGGGACTGTTGGAGCATGCAACAGTAACCATCGGTGTATACTCAGATGCCTTTGTTCCTCAATGAAGTACACGAGTCACTGTATGTGTAAACATGCAAAAAAAATCCTGTTAGGATGGTTAAATTCAGCAATATTTTGTCCATGTCCACCACTGCACAAGACTGAGCTGAATGTCGACAAAGGACACACACTCTGACATGACAGGCCAAAAACTCAGTCTTCCCTGTCAATACGTAAACAGAGACAATGGAGTTTCTGGGAATCTCCTCCCTGGAAGGTGTTGTCCAAAAGCCTGTTTTCCGTGACCAAAAACAGTTTGCGTGATGAAAGGCTGCATAGAAAATTCCACGTTTTCAAAAATTCCTGTGTACATGTGGACAGGACCTGGGTGTTCTAGTCGGGGTTGGAGGTTGGGGGTGGGGGGTGTGGCTGGAGCATATCTCAACATACAATTGGAGAGAGGCCCCAAATCAAATTCTATGGAGGGCAGCACAAAGGCTTGGGTCGACCCTGAGTTCACCAATCTATGGTGCAGCAGTCATTCATCATTCACTCACGCACTCATCCCCGGCGGAAATTTAGGGTCTCCTATTTGCCTGAAACGCGTGAGATTCATGCCTAGAGGGAAAACCCAAGAAAACTCACACAGAGGCCTCAAGCCACGTTGAAACTCATTGCCTTCTTGCTGTGAGGCAAGAACACGGCGCCACAGAAATTTCAATGTGGGTGCAGCTCCCGTTTACTGTAGCAGGTTAGCTGTGATGCTACATATGCACGTTGATCAGGACAAACAATAGGTCCATTTTCAGGCGGATGCTATCATTCATTTACTATGTTCTTGCATCGTTGTAAACAACAGATTATCCTCAACAGGCCTTGGAGGACACAAAACTAGTTAGACGGGTGAGAGTTTAAATGTACAACCCATATATCCACTGAAGACTGCTTGAGGCTAAGCCTACAGCATCTACCAGAGCTTTCTTTAGTCGTGAAAGCCAGCCAAGCTACCATGTTTTCAAATTTAATCTGTTTACACAACATTCTTAAAAGCTTCCACCTGTGAAAAGAACTTACAGCGTAAAGAATCCATGATTGCCTTCAGTTGTTTATTTCCTGAATGTAGAAGGCTGTGTGTATGAGTTGACAACAGATGGACATGGCTTCTGATTCGCCAGCCTCATTTACCCCAGAATAAATTGACTGTTACCGGCTGATAACTGGAACGGATTTATGTAATATTGTCCTCCGTAAATGAACCCACTCAGAATGTGTTTAGCGGCTACTTGTTTTGAATTATCATGCAACACGGAGATAAGCAATGTGCACTGAATATTAAAGACTGTTGAAGATATTATTGTGGTCTGGCCTCCCTCGGGAAGACATGCTTTGAATTAGCCATGCTGTGCATCACTGTTTGCCACCAAACCTGTTTCCCGGAAAAACAACGAGGAAAAAAGGACTTGTGAGCATTTTGATAAATATTTTAAAATGGTAAACACGTCTGGAAAAATAAATCACTGCTGAATAACTTTTCCTCTGCATTAGGGTTCTGTCAGAATGCAGATAAAGTTGTGAACTCATTGTAAAGCACAGGCGGGTGTCTTTCAGTAAGCTGAACATATCATTCTCACAGTCAGGCACATAATACTCCAATAAGCTTTTCCGTGATCCTCAGAACAACAGCTCTACCTTCTCAAATGTCAGCTTCAGGCTTCTGAACCAAGGACACAGGCAGTGGCTATTAAACAAACAGATTCTTTACTGCGGAACAGCACGGATTCATCTTGTGTTATTGTATTGTCATCTGTACATTCTGTGGTTTTCATAATATCTTGGCAGTGCTGGCTTTTTCTCTCAAGATATTGCCTGAGTGACCTTTGTGGTTATTGAATCTAACCCCATCAAGATGTCAGCTTCTTCGAGAAAAGTCAACATTGGTCTCGTAGCCTACCTCCCTGGACCTTCCAGACCTTTCAATTGAACATTTGTCCTTGAATGATTCAATCAACATCTGTCTTTTTACTCACAAAAACATACTTGTCCAGAAATAAGATTGGTATAGCTTTTAGTGCTTCAATTACAAGCTGAAACAGACTTTAGACACCTTCAGTTAATGACATATGGTGAAACATATGAGGAGTCGACTTGCAAATCCTGCAAAGTCAAGTTTTGAAAATAAATGAGTTATCTCCCTTAGCCTCTCTTTCAGGCACCTGCGCATGTCCCACTGATAGCTCCACTTTCAAAACCTACTAAATCATTATAAAAATTGTAACAGAAAAAGCAAAACTCTGTCAAAACCTGCCAAGTCAAGGAGGAAATCTGTCAAATTCTGCTAAGTCATCAGCCAATGTGGAAACGTGATTCCGTTTTCATTCGCCAGAAGGAACCAATCACATTTGAGCTTTAATAGCCTGTTCAAAGTATGGTAACACATTGGGTGCTAGTTTTTTGGTTTGGGGAGTTCAGAAAAGTGTGATCATAGTGATACCATAAAAGGGGGATAAAATTTGGGATGGACTCATGTTTATGTTGTCATTTTCATAGCAGCTGTTCAACCACTGTGCTGTCTGTAGCACTGAGTTGCGTGTAGAATGGGTCCTGAGTCAAATACCTTCACCTATTAAGCAAAGGGGCAGGTTTAAACATTGTCAAAACCTGCTAAATTTCCACTCAACTTTCAAAACCTGCTACTTCAAAACTCTGTTGCAAAATCAAAGTCATTTCTTAAAAACAAATAATGAATTTCCTCACGAATTCTGTCTGCAGGGCTAATAGTTTCAGTATAGTGAAAATTGGTATCTATGGAAGATAGTTTCTATGCCTACCAAAAAATCAGATTTTTAAAAAAAATGGACCTACTTGACTCATACGGCTTTGCAAGTGGACTCCTCATATCATTTTGACAGAATGCAATACACAACCCTGTCTGTAAGTATTGGACAGTCAATATGTTTTGAAATGCCTGTAATTTGCAAAAAGACAATATGTACTGTATTTAAGCAATACTACATCTGAGATTTTACACTTTGACCAAATTTTCATTTGTTTGTTTTAATTTAAAGGGGACTCAGCCAAACCCAAAGTCGCGTGGTGTTTGTGAGTAATGTCCACAGACTGCACTGAATCTTCTTTACATTCCTGATTCAGAGCATGGTGCCACAGTGATTTGATGAAGATACTTGGAGTTTTATTTGTTCCAGTGTTTTTGCACAATCTGGAACACACAGGCAGTGTTAGGTACGGTTGGCAATCCTGCTAGAGTGGTCAAGACACTCCATGAAAACATAATAAGGCCAAATGTGTGTGGACACTTTAATGAAACACATTGGCACACACACACACACAAAAAAAACTAACAGCTTTAAATTCTATATATCTAACTTTTCAGTTGAATCTGGAATTCAATGATCAGTATGGGCTGATAGGGTTCAGCTTTCATTGATGGTATTTTCATGCAATTCTGCTCCACAATTCAGACATTTTCCGACTCCAAATAGTCTCAATTGAGCCATCAGTAAGAGAGGAAGTGAAGGAGTCTAATTTGTACAAAAAATGACAGAATCCTAATTCTCAAATGGATTTGAATCGCTATGCCCATATATGGAAGCTGAATGTTATTCTACACTGACTAATTAATTAATTCAATTAAAATGTAAGATGCTTAGAATGATAAAATGTCCTTTTAATGTCTCCATTTGAAGCACCTATTACTGAAACCCCATAAGTCACACTTGGCTTGACTTGACTTGTGGGGTTTAAGTAATCAGTGCTTCATTTGTATTTTCCTTTCTCACATGAAGCAATACATCTAATTTGAGAATTGTTTTTCTATATGAACATCATTAAATGCACAATTGATATTGACATGTCTTCTGTACCTCTCTAAACACTCCCACTGAAGATGCTGCATTGCATTGCATTAATCCTCATGGCTTCGGCTAATCCTAAGTGATATGGCCTGAGTACGCCCACGTGGAGCGTTGGGTCAGATGATGATAGATTTCAAGTAGAACTCCCACTTCCTCTGCATTTCTGATAATCACAGTGAATGTAAAAATAAAAACAAACTGAGATCAGTCCACGGAACCACCACCAAAAAGAGAAATATTCCTGCTGTCTTAGCAATAAATGGTGCAAAAAGTAAATCCCGCAGTGCTGAAATCTCACAAATAAAATGGTCAGAGCTTGCACGAGGCGATGTACAGTCAATGCAGGGCAATGTTGTGTTCTGTACAGCCTATATTAGGAAATGGACAGATCTTTTTATGCCAGCAGTGGCCTAGGTTCTTCCACTGCACAGGCTACAGTGAGGACACTGCTTCAGAGGCCTGCATATCGGGTGTCTTGTTTGATCTCCCCACCCCAACAATGCACAGAGCATTTGGCAACCACAGAGGAAGAGCAGTGAATCAGCTCATTGTGGCAGTGGAAAGTCATATATTTTTTACTTTAGGTAGGTATTACATTTTTTTATAATGAAAATCGTGACGTCAAAAGCATTATTTGACTCCAGCCAGTTTGTTTTGCCTTGGATTTTCTGTGCCCTCAAAGCCTTGCAAATGACCTCTTCAGCTTTTTACTCTGTCATTTTTTGGGGAAAAAAAGGAATGCCAGCATTTCAATTCTGATACACTACAAGCTGTATGATAATAAAATAATGCAGGAATATGGCTTTTACGTTGTGTCGCGTCCTGAGTGTTTCCTTGATTGTTTTATCCCGCGATCCACTCATCTGTGTCAGTTTCAGTCCTGTTTGCTGAACTGATTCCCCATATTGTTTTGTTCTACCTTTTGTTCTCCCGTCTCCCCAGTTTGTATGCTTGTGCATTCCTTCCCAGTCTGCTAACTGTGGTCCTAGTGTATTTTAGTTCCTGTCTCTCATCTACCCTTTGCTGGATTATTTCTTTCCATTGTGCTTCATGCCTTTCTAAGTCTAAACACTCTTGCCTTGTGTTTTTGAAATTATAACTAAAGAAGCAGGTTACTATTTCATTGAAAATCTATTCCCAATGTCGGCTTTTCTAGTGAGCAGTGCTCCCTCTAGCCCCTCATGCATCTGAGTCTGAGAGTGTGCGCCAGTTCTGCCTGCCCTGAAACCTACAGATTACCATCCCAGTTACTGACCTCAGACCTGCCTCTCCTACTACACCCTGTCTGACCTCCAGCCCTCCAGTTTATTCCCTCCTGACTTCAAAGCAGCTCCTGAAAACTTTCAGCTAAAGCAGCTTCAAGTTCCTCTTCTTCTGTTCATTAAAGGTGCCAATTGCAGATTAATCAGCGCTCTGCACCTAGTTCCTTGTTTCAGGATTCATAGCACATCGCTAACTGTGCAACGGGTGATTAATGTTGGCAAGGTACACCCCGAACTGAGAGATGATGAAAAGAAATGATGCTCGTATAGCTGTAGTAAATTGAAGCACCTATTACTAAAACCCCATAAGTCACACTTGACTTGACTTGACTTGTGGGGTTTTTAGTAATCAGTGCTTCAGTTGATAACTGTACGAGGGCTAAAGTAAGGCTAACAACTTCTAGTTACAAATAGGTGATATTGATACTTAATGAGTGATATCCTTCATTCTCTCAGTTTATGTGTACTGAGCATTCAGGAGCAAAATGGCTGCTGTGCAAGACCCTGGGTCTCGACAGTGTTCAGATGAGATCACAATCATCACTGGAAATTGCCTCCTGTTCTTGAAAACTGCAATATAAAAAAAATCAATTATAGTTTTTATAGTTATGCATTCCCTCCTTCCGGGCTCACAGCTTCTCCATATGGACCTCTGATGCCATGAGCGCTTCGCAGAACACTGGATGCTGAATAACTGAAGTCACCAAAGACAGTGATTTCAGCGGCAGGTGCTAATTGCATTGTTTTATTTGCGGATTTAATTGCCTCTCCAGGGTTGCTGACTCAGCCAGAAAGAAGTATGAGGAGGTTTGAGGTTACTTTTTTTATTAAAAAAAATGATCTCTCTGCACTCTCTGCACACAAATACATTTCCCTTGACTCTCCTGTCCCTAGCTGACCTGTAGCTGTGGGGCAAACACCAAGGTGGGAGGTAGATATTTGTAATTGCTTCATTACAGACATTGGTCAAGTTCTTTTGCTCTGATATTATTCCTCAGACTGCTGGAAGCCTCCTTTGAGGAATCTGTTCCAGTATGTGGATGGACCCCATGGTCTGGTATCTGTTAAGGCTCTGTTCCAGTGTGTGGATGGGCCCCATGGTCTGGTATCTGTTAAGGCTCTGTTCCAGTGTGTGGATGGGCCCCATGGTCTGGTATCTGTTAAGGCTTTGTTCCAGTGTGTGGATGGGCCCCATGGTCTGGTATCTGTTAAGGCTCTGTTCCAGTGTGTGGATGGGCCCCATGGTCTGGTATCTGTTCAAGCTCAGTTCCAGTGTGTGGATGGGCTCCATGGTCTGCTATCTGTTAAGGGTCTGTTCCTGTGATGGGCGTTGGTAGTTGGACGCCAAGAGCAGTGGCCAGAAATAAAAGGAAAAGCCAGCAGCGTGCTGAGAGACTAAAACAGATAGAAATCACGAGACTCACGCTACCAACGGACCTGACGCCGTCCGTGGTAGAAAACAGGCGAGCTCGAAAAAAAGAACAAAAGAAAAGGGAAATAAACCAAAGATTCCCTTACTAACACTAATCCTGTTATGCAGCAAAGGTCCTGACAATACTCTCTCTCTAAAAACCTTACCGGCTAAAGTGCCAAGGAGACAATGACACTCAAGCAACACGAGCGAGGCAGAGCAGGAGCTTAAATAGAGTACAGGTAATGCCCCTAATTAATGCCAGCTGGCCCAGGAATCCGATGGCGAGCAAAAAGATATCGTCCCCGAAGAAAGTAACCAAAGGAGCTCTCAACGCTCCAGAACCGTGACAGGACCCCCCCCCCCACCCTCTAAGGGACAGCTCCAGAAGTCCCCAAGCAACCCCGCGCACGAAACTATGAAATTAGAGAGGGGTCCAAAATATCATGCGAAGGGACCCAGCACTGCTCCTCGGGACCATATCCCTCCCAGTCTACAAGGAACTGGACCTCACGACCTACACGCCTCTCAGCCACAATGGTGCACACGGTATAAACCGGTAACCC
Organism: Gymnothorax reevesii; assembly: GCA_029721435.1. Taxonomy (NCBI): domain Eukaryota; kingdom Metazoa; phylum Chordata; class Actinopteri; order Anguilliformes; family Muraenidae; genus Gymnothorax; species Gymnothorax reevesii. Next base: position 42,997,695 of record CM056581.1, on the reverse strand, counting down.
CTCAACCGTTCGCGGTGCCGGCGGAAGTGTGTCGGCAGGTGCCAGGACGCTGGTAACCGGCTTAATCCGAGAGACGTGGAATGACGGATGTATGCGTAAAGATCTCGGGAACTTCAGCTGGACCGTGACAGGATTCATCTTCTGCACTATTATGAACGGGCCGATATAGTGGGGCGCCAGTTTTTGGGATTCTACTTTCAAAGGGAGGTCCCGGGTAGACAGCCAAACTCTCTGCCCAACCCGATAAGACGGGGCCAAACGACGCCTTCTATCAGTGAAGGGCGAAGAACAGCGAAGAACGGACCTTAGTCCAAACCGACCAACAGCGCCGAATGAACTGGTTGACTGAGGGAATTTCAGAATCATTCTCCGTCTCTGGAAATAATGTGGGTTGGTAACCCACTTGGGCCTCAAACGGGGAAAGCCCGGTGAAGGAAATACACAAAGAGTAATAGACATATTCGGCCCAAGCTAAAAATCGACTCCACGATGAAGGATTATCCGCCGCCAAACATCGAAGAGTGTTTTCAAGAGACTGATTCGTCCGTTCCGTTTGCCCGTTGGTCTACGGGTGAAACCCTGAGGAGAGACTCACTGTGGCCCCCAACTGCTTACAAAAAGCTCGCCAGAATCTGGCTGTGAATTGAGGACATCGGTCAGAGACGACATCTTGCGGAAGCCCATGTAAACGGAACGCGTTGTTAACTACAAGATGCGCTGTCTCCCACACCGAAGGCAGCTTAGGTAGCGCTACAAAATGAGCCGCTTTAGAAAACCAGTCAACCACTCCCAAAATGACAGTGTTGCCGTCCGATACAGGCAGCCCCGTAATAAAATCGAGCGCGATATGTGACCAAGGGCGCCTGGAAACGGGCAAAGGTCGCAGCAGGCCAGAGGGAGGGATATGGGAAGTTTTATTTCTGGAACATACGCTACAGGCCGCAACAAACTCCCGAATGTCCTTCATCATATCCGGCCACCAAAACCGTTGGGCAAGGAACTGCTTGGTCCGATGGGTCCCCGGGTGCCCAGCCAAGCGAGAAGAGTGTACCCACTGAAGGACCCTTGACCTAACCCCAAGCAGAACAAATAAACTGCCAAGAGGCTCCCCCCCAGAAGCGGGATCGGATTTCAATGCCTCATGAACCACCGCCTCAACTTCCCATTGAATAGGTGCCACGATCTGGGCAGAAGGAATAACAGGCTCTGGGGTAGGATCGCTATCCGTGCGATCGTGCATACATGACAGGGCGTCAGGCTTAATATTTTTAGAGCCCGGGCGGTAAGTGAGCGCAAAATCAAAGCGGTCAAAAAACAATGACCATCACGCCTGCTGGGAATTATGCTGTTTTGTCTGCTGAATATATTGGAGGTTTTTATGGTTGATCCAAACCACAAAAGTGTGCTCAGCTCCCTCCAACCAGTGGCGCCACTCCTCAAGCGCCAGCTTGTCCGCTAATAACTCCCGGTCACCAATAGTATAATTGCATTCGATGGTGGACAAAAACTAGGAGAAGTACGCACATAGGTGAAGCTTATTATCCCAACGAGGTCGCTGGGACAGAATAACACCCACGCCCACCTCCGAAGCATCTACCGCCACGACAAATGGGAGGGAGGGGTCGGGCAAAATCAAAATAGGCTCTGAGCTAAAACATTCTTTTAATTCCTGAAAAGCAGCATCGGCTGCAGGGGACCAAAAAAACACTGAGGAGGTATTCTTTTTAGTGAGTGCAATTTTGGGGGCAGCAATCATGCTAAAAATACGGATAAACCTCCTGTAAAAATTTGCAAAGCCACTATTCAATAGTTCCAAAACACATCGCCAAAACACGACTCGACACTGCCTTAACACACTGCCAAACCACCACTCAGCACTGCCTAAACACAGCCAAACCATGACTCAACACTGCCTAAACACACCGACAAACCACAACTCAACACTGCCTAAACACACTGCCAAACCACAACTCAACACTGCCTAAACACACTGCCAGACCATGACACAACACTGCTAAACACACAGGCTAACCAGTGTGGTGCATACGCGCATGATTGGTTGAAGCATATGATTTTTTAACATCTGTGTATACGGTCTGATGGAAGCCGATAAAAATTAGCCACTGTTTTTCTATCTACAAAACGTTCCCAGTGCATTTCTCGCATTTCGCATAATAAGAGGAATATTCTCTGAATATTCTCCTAGTGATGGTGACAGTTTCAGTGTGAGTGCATGCATATGTGTGTGTGTCTGCCTGTGTGTGTGTGTGCGTCCATGCATGTGAGTGTGTGTGTGTGAGTGCGTATTTGTCTGTAAGTAATAACCGTATCTGTTTAGTGCTCTGGTGTTACTGCCTCCATGCTGATAAGCTGTGAAAATGCTTTGCTTTGCCCTCCCACAGTTTGCAGATTTATGGCCTGGTCACACTGCAGTAACAGTGAGACGGAGAGATGTGGGTTGGTGATGTTTGGTTTTTGCGGAGTAATTAGTTTCAGATTGGAAAAGGATCTCTGTGACACCAGGGGGTCAGGGACAGGAAGGTGGGCATATTTGTTTTCATTGTTTTTGATTTTATCAGGTAAATGACAAACTCTCCCTCACTGCACCGATGCATTCTTCTGGAAACGAAAACACCAAATGTGTGTGTGAATGTATGTTTGTGTGTGTGCATGTGTATGGGTATTGACACATGTAAATGTGTGAGTGCATAAGTATGTGTGTGTTCATGGGTGTGTGCGTACATGTGCATGTTTCTGTGTGTGTGTGTGTGTGTGTGTGCGGGCGCGTGTGCTTCTGTGTGTTTAAGTCTGTGCGTGTGATTTCCACATTTCAAAAAGGAAATTATGTTTGTATTACTTTTGAAAAGTTTTTTTTTTTTTAAAGAATCATTATGTTTGTAATTGGGATAGAATTTTTAATATCACTAGTTAAAATGTGTAAGAATGTGTAAGAATGTGTACCTGAAACACTACATTTACAGATACTGTCAGACAGACTGGCCTCGGGAGCAGGGAAGATAACCTACAGAAAGCTCAAGGGAAGAAAGCTTCCTGGTACTTATGGAGGACAAGAAATTGTGATTGCATACACAAGCAGGGAACCACTCTTCCATTCAATTCAACTTTATTTATGTGACACGTGGCAAATTAAGGAGTGAAAACATCATGCTGATGCAAGAAAGAGGGAACGCAGCGAGACAGCATTCAATCGCGGCAGATTTATGCATCAGCACAGCGAACATCAAACGCGGCATATGTTCCTGGTGTTGTCCAGCACCCTGCGGAACTCTGTCAGCAATAAGATTTGGCACAATAATCCATTATTAATTTTTCATTACATCATGTAAAATACTTCAATTTGGATGGGTGCTTTATTTCGAATCTCCTTTTAAAATAATTATTCGCTGCCGATGGGTAATGTCTTAACTCTTATTGATTTATTTCCGTGCTGATTCATACTGAAGCTGAGTTGGCAGTGAATTTATTTATCTGGGGTTCGATTAGATGATTTATTTAAATTTTTGCGCACTGCCACCCACCCACGCTGCTGGGAACTGCGAATCACACCTGAAGGGAAAGTGAATAGGTGTTGTACGCCCTCATGCTTATTCTCCAGAATAACTCGAGAATTGAGGCCTCAAAAATCAGCTATATGAAGTTACTGGAATGACTCATTTTTGTGGTGAGGTCATCACAAGTGAAACTATGCAGCGCTTCATCTCCATTAAACAACAAATATTTTTGGAAAATATGCTGTCATGCGCCCCGCATTCACAGACTCAAACACAAACAAATACCCACCTGCATGCAAATATACAGACCCGCACACACTCATATACACACAGATGATGATCCCGTTGGAAAAGTGCTGGACAGGTCTTCATTTACCCAATAAAATCAAAGACAATGAAACCAAATAAGGTTTAACATGTTAAACCTCACATTTCTTGCAGCCATTCTACCATTCTACTGTAGGATTAGCTGACAAAAATGATCCCAGTTGATTTTTGTGTAGATTTACCATGAAATTATGATCCTGAAAGAAACAGCTCAACCTTCTGAACCAGTTTTTTTTTTCTCCATTGCTTGAAGACTAAAATGAAAAATTTCACACAATGTGAGAAAACTGGCACTTAAGGAGCAGAACTATTAGCACAGTCTCACATCACACTTTTTGCAAAATACTGAAAACACTTCTCTACATTAGACACAAAAATCTAACACAAAGTCACTTCTTTGCCATTTCAAGGGCTCTGGGACTCTTCGTCCCTGGATGGTTCATCCCCAATAATGCTTTAGCCATCTTCCTGCATTATAACACTATCCCTACCCCTTATATCATAGTGATCTGTCTATCGTTCATTTGGCCATCCATCTGTCAATGGTGGCACATTTTTTTCTCATGAGACAAAAATCCAGGGACTAAGAGTCCTGAAACCATTTCGAGGCACCGCTGTGAACCAATTAATTATACAAGGCCGTCAGCTGTGCGATAACGTAGGTGTTTAAGTGGAAGCTCACCAATCAGGTGGGAGCATTGTGACAGGGCAAAAGGTGAGACCACAAGTCTCCCACAAAAATGGAGAGAGATGATGAGAGGGGGAGTCCTACAAGGAAGAGGGGTGAGGAGAGGCAGAGGGGTGGGGAGAGGCAGAGGGAGAGGGGTGAGGAGAGACAGAGGGGTGGGGAGAGGCAGAGGGAGAGGGGTGAGGAGAGACAGAGGGAGAGGGGTGAGGAAAGGCAGAGGGAGAGGGGTGAGGAGAGACAGAGGGAGAGAGGTGAGGAGAGGTAGAGGCAGAAGGGTGAGGAGAGGCAGAGGGAGAGGGGTGAGGAGAGACAGAGGGAGAGGGGTGAGGAAAGGCAGAGGGAGAGGGGTGAGGAGAGACAGAGGGAGAGAGGTGAGGAGAGACAGAGGGGTGGGGAGAGACATAGGGAGAGGGGTGAGGAAAGGCAGAGGGAGAGGGGTGAGGAGAGACAGAGGGAGAGGGGTGAGGAGAGGCAGAGGGAGAGGGGTGAGGAGAGACAGAGGGGTGGGGATAGACATAGGGAGAGGGGTGAGGAAAGGCAGAGGGAGAGGGGTGAGGAGAGACAGAGGGAGAGGGGTGAGGAGAGGCAGAGGGAGAGGGGTGAGGAGAGACAGAGGGGTGGGGAGAGACATAGGGAGAGGGGTGAGGAAAGGCAGAGGGAGAGGGGTGAGGAGAGACAGAGGGAGAGGGGTGAGGAGAGACAGAGGGAGAGGGGTGAGGAGAGGCAGAGGGGTGAGGAGAGGCAGAGGGAAAGGGGTGAGGAGAGACAGAGGGAGAGGGGTGAGGAGAGACAGAGGGAGAGGGGTGAGGAGGGGCTGAGGGAGAGGGGTGAGGAGAGACAGAGGGAGAGGGGTGAGGAAAGACAGAGGGAGAGGGGTGAGGAGAGGCAGAGGGAGAGGGGTGAGGAGAGGCAGAGGGAGAGGGGTGAGGAGGGGCTGAGGGAGAGGGGTGAGGAGAGACAGAGGGAGAGGGGTGAGGAGAGACAGAGGGAGAGGGGTGAGGAGAGGCAGAGGGAGAGGGGTGAGGAGAGGCAGAGGGAGAGGGGTGAGGAGAGACAGAGGGAGAGGGGTGAGGAGAGACAGAGGGAGAGGGGTGAGGAAAGGCAGAGGGAGAGGGGTGAGGAGAGACAGAGGGAGAGGAGTGAGGAGAGACAGAGGCAGAGGGGTGAGGAGGGGCTGAGGGAGAGGGGTGAGGAGAGACAGAGGGAGAGGGGTGAGGAGAGACAGAGGGAGAGGGGTGAGGAGAGGCAGAGGGAGAGGGGTGAGGAGAGGCAGAGGGAGAGGGGTGAGGAGAGGCAGAGGGGTGAGGAGAGGCTGAGGGAGAGGGGTGAGGAGAGGCAGAGGGGTGAGGAGAGGCAGAGGCAGAGGAAGAGGGGTGAGGAGAGACAGAGGGAGTGGGGTGAGGAGAGGCAGAGGGGTGAGGAGAGATAGAGGGAGAGGGGTGAGGAGAGGCTGAGGAAGAGGGGTGAGGAGAGGCAGAGGGAGAGGGGTGAGGAGAGGCAGAGGGGTGAGGAGAGGCAGAGGAAGAGGGGTGAGGAGAGACAGAGGGAGAGGGGTGAGGAGAGACAGAGGGAGAGGGGTGAGGAGAGGCTGAGGAAGAGGGGTGAGGAGAGGCAGAGGGAGAGGGGTGAGGAGAGGCAGAGGGAGAGGGGTGAGGAGAGGCTGAGGAAGAGGGGTGAGGAGAGGCAGAGGAAGAGGGTTGAGGAGAGACAGAGGGAGAGGGGTGAGGAGAGACAGAGGGAGAGGGGTGAGGAGAGACAGAGGGAGAGGGGTGAGGAGAGGCTGAGGAAGAGGGGTGAGGAGAGGCAGAGGAAGAGGGTTGAGGAGAGACAGAGGGAGAGGGGTGAGGAGAGGCAGAGGGGTGAGGAGAGATAGAGGGAGAGGGGTGAGGAGAGACAGAGGGAGAGGGGTGAGGAGAGGCAGAGGGAGAGGGGTGAGGAGAGGCTGAGGAAGAGGGGTGAGGAGAGGCAGAGGGAGAGGGGTGAGGAGAGGCAGAGGGAGAGGGGTGAGGAGAGGCTGAGGAAGAGGGGTGAGGAGAGGCAGAGGGAGAGGGGTGAGGAGAGGCAGAGGGAGAGGGGTGAGGAGAGGCAGAGGAAGAGGGGTGAGGAGTGGCAGAGGGGTGAGGAGAGACAGAGGGAGAGGGGTGAGGAGAGGCTGAGGAAGAGGGGTGAGGAGAGGCAGAGGGAGAGGGGTGAGGAGAGGCAGAGGGAGAGGGGTGAGGAGAGGCAGAGGAAGAGGGGTGAGGAGTGGCAGAGGGGTGAGGAGAGACAGAGGGAGAGGGGTGAGGAGAGGGAGAGGGGTGAGGAGAGACAGAGGGAGAGGGGTGAGGAGGGGCTGAGGGAGAGGGGTGAGGAGAGGCAGCGGGAGAGGGGTGAGGAGAGACAGAGGGAGAGGGGTGAGGAGAGGGAGAGGGGTGAGGAGAGACAGAGGGAGAGGGGTGAGGAGGGGCTGAGGGAGAGGGGTGAGGAGAGGCAGAGGAAGAGGGGTGAGGAGAGACAGAGGGAGAGGGGTGAGGAGAGACAGAGGGAGAGGGGTGAGGAGAGGCAGAGGAAGAGGGGTGAGGAGAGGCAGAGGGGTGAGGAGAGACAGAGGGAGAGGGGTGAGGAGAGGGAGAGGGGTGAGGAGAGACAGAGGGAGAGGGGTGAGGAGGGGCTGAGGGAGAGGGGTGAGGAGAGGCAGCGGGAGAGGGGTGAGGAGAGACAGAGGGAGAGGGGTGAGGAGAGGGAGAGGGGTGAGGAGAGACAGAGGGAGAGGGGTGAGGAGAGACAGAGGGGTGAGGAGGGGCTGAGGGAGAGGGGTGAGGAGAGGCAGAGGAAGAGGGGTGAGGAGAGGCAGAGGGGTGAAGAGAGACAGAGGGAGAGGGGTGAGGAGAGGGAGAGGGGTGGGGAGAGGCAGAGGGAGAGGGGTGAGGAGAGACAGAGGGAGAGGGGTGAGGAGAGACAGAGGGAGAGGGGTGAGGAGGGGCTGAGGGAGAGGGGTGAGGAGAGACAGAGGGAGAGGGTGAGGAGGGGCTGAGGGAGAGGGGTGAGGAGAGACAGAGGGAGAGGGTGAGGAGAGGCAGAGGGAGAGGGGTGGGGAGAGGCAGAGGGAGAGGGGCTGGGAGAGACAGAGGGTGAGAGGTGAGGAGAGGCAGAGGGGTGAGGAGGGGCTGAGGGAGAGGGATGGGGAGAGACAGAGGGAGAGAGGTGAGGAGAGGCAGAGGGAGAGGGGTGAGGAGGGGCTGAGGGAGAGGGGTGAGGAGAGACAGAGGGAGAGGGGTGTGGAGAGGCAGAGGGAGAGGGGTGGGGAGAGGGAGAGGGGTGAGGAGGGGGAGAGGGGTGAGGAGAGGCAGAGGGAGAGGGGTGAGGAGAGGCAGAGGGAGAGGGGTGGGGAGAGGTAGTGGGAGAGGGGTGAGGAGAGACAGAGGGCCATACCCACCACTGAGGTCACCGAGGTCCAAGACGCAGGTGTGATTTAAAAGTTATAAAATAAGCTTAAAATAATTTTACTTTGGTATGGCAAAGATCCACCAAGTTGATTCACTTTCTCTTCTGATTGCAGTCAGTATGTGTGTTTGTGTGGGTAGGTGGTGCAATTCATTAACTTGTCGATACTCACAAAATCTTTGCTCGAAATGGTTAATCTTTGGTTATGTCATCATGTCAACAACTTGAGGAAATCGGACAGTCAGGCAGCCAAATTGATGCCTGATACCGGTAAGTTGACCAGAGGATGCTAACCTAAAACGTAATTGTGAACTGCTTGCAGTTCAGGGCCATTTATCCCCCGGAATGATGAATGGCATCTGTTCAGTCATGCTCCGTTAAACAGTGGTGATCCACCATGATCAAGTAGTTTTACTAGAATTAATTATCTAGGTTGTTAGTAGCCCCTAATATTAATCAATCCCGTAGTAGACTTATAAACTTTCAGTGAAAGTTTAAAAGCTTTTATTTTATCATCAGTTTGCATTCAGGATTGATATTCAAATTAAAATCAGGTGCCCCATATAGAGGACTGTACATGAGTGGTTGTGTCCAATATAAGTTTTGAAACAAGTTAGTAATGTTAAAAACTTGCCAAAAACTCAGAATTTACTCAGTTTCATAACTTTCATATGAGACGACTAAGAGTTTTGGTTTATTGGCTATTGGTTTTGGTTTATCACATAATTGTGTAATATTATAGAAAACATAACTTCTTTTACATTTCAGCATTCAGCAAACCTCATCAATCTGCTACTCAGTCTCAAAGTCACAGGTATTCCCATTTGAACTAGCTAGCTATAATTTGTAAATTCACAATTAACTGAGAAACTAGCTAAGGTTAGCGCACTTTCTAACAAATTAATGTTACACAATGGTTCGGATCATGGAGAGGTACTGTGAGCATGCTAGCTAAGTAAGGGTAACTGAGTTTGCTACAGCAATAAGCCATACCGGTTTTACATTACACGGTATTCAGTGTGGCAGAATATTAATATACAGCGTTATGTAACACTAGTGATTTGTTTTTTAGTTTATTTTTTGCGATTTTCTCCTTTATTTGATAGGTATTCAGCAGCGAGTGACTGGAAGGTGGGTATGAAGAATGGGGAGCACATGCGGCAAATGACCCGAGCCGGAATAAAACCGGGGTCGCCGCGCGAAGGACACAGCCTTTATGCTGTGCGCGCTTACACCAATGAGCCACCGGGGCGCCCCCACATGGAGTGATTATTTCCCACACTCTCAGTCGAAGACATTTTTGCGAGAGTGATATGTACCTCGGGTAATATCAAAATGATACCATGTGCTGGAATGGAATGAAGGAATTGCATGCAATAAATATTTGTATTTTCCTTGCAAAATTATCCTCACACATAAATATCAGTTGACCCAGTGTTTATCCTCTTTTCTCAGGCAAAATGTAAAGATGAGTGCAGTCAAAGCTTCACTCTTGCAGTGGAAGAGATGGTCAAAGTGAGGAGAGTGAGGGAAAAAGAAAGATAGAAGGTGATATCGATGAGAAAGGAAGAGCAAGCATTGCCCAGTGTACCCATAGAATAAGCATTATATCCCTTGACTTTTCAACACAAACAGAAATTCACCTGGTCCAACTCCAATCTTGCAGTTACCACAGAGATATTATATATGTTTTTGAGGTATTTACAGTAAAACTTACAGGCTCAATTTAACAACCAACACCAAACTTAATTATAATTTACTGCATGTATATTATTATATAGCACACATTTTGCTGACATTTATGAACTGTTTGAGAGACATTTCTACAGTAAAAATCCAAAATTATGTCTACATACCAACTTGAAATGAAGATGTAAATATTTTACTTGGCAGGAGAGACAAGTGAGAGGATACAGACTGAGAAACAGAACAAAGAGTCGAAGACGGAGCGAGAGAAATGAACAGAAAGAGTGTCATGCTGGAGACGGAGAGATGAGAGAATGTGAGAGAACGGGAGCAGGGTATGGAGTGCAGCGGCAGAAAAGCAGACTGAGGGAACGAGCACAGGAGACGGAGGAGGAAAAGAGGGAGCCGGAGAGAGAGAGAGAGAGAGAGAGAGAGAGAGAAAGAGAGAGAGACCGGACCTGACCGGACCAGACCGGACTGGACCAGGCTTCACCAGACATGCAGAGCAATTCCAGAGGAGAAGGGGCTGGAGGAGGGGAGACAAGAGGTGAGAGAGCTGATGTAATAATAAAAAAAAAGCACATTTCTACATGAATTTCACCCAGCCAAGTTTAAAAATAAATCACAAACTGATGAAGATGGGTACTTCCTTCTCAAGTTCTTTAAACATAATCACAATTACCCTAATACAAAGTTTGGTGAAAAGGAATTACAGTATAATGTACAAACTTAGTGAAGTGGGAGGAGAAATACGATAACGTTGGATTAGATATTCGGTTTCAGAAGATTCCACCCACTGTGCCATTTGTATTTCCTTGAGAAAAAAAAAAACACCATTTTCATGGAAGAATTTTCAAGACTGGAAAATTATTTTGGGGGGAAACAGGAATCATTTAAAATCACGTCCAGGGCACCTGAAGTCCTCTGTGCTCGCTGAGAATTTTCTGACAGTTGCGCAAGGGCAACAGAAAAGCATTCATTCTGTTCCAAGCAATACATATACAGTACTGAGGACATTAATGCAAACTGCAAAGCTCTCTTTTCCATCCTAGATACTATAATCAATCTGTCAAAGAGGAACATAGCACTGCATGGTAAACGGACGGGAGAAACTGAAGATGGGAACTTTAACCACTTCCTCACAAGGAAAGCTTCTTTTGATGCTACATATCTCGCCCCCAAAAATGCCGAATGCTGAGGGCCAAGGATTCATACAGAACTAATTCCCTGCTGTCGAGCTGAAATTCAAGAGGACATGGTTACGGAATTAAAAAAAACTGGTTTTTCACAGTCCATCCAGAGGAATCAATGGAGATGTGAATGGAAGAGAACAACTGTTAATTTGCATTCGCTACATCAACCCTGACAATGGAGCTGAAATACGTGAAGAGTTTCTGGGACTCTGTCCGCTTTTCAAAGAAGATGCTGCGTCTACAACAGAAGCTATCCTCTCTCAGTTGGGGAAGTGTGGTCTGGAGATTGAGTATCTTAGAGGGCAGGCCTATGATGGAGCCAGCACAATGAGTGGGCATGTGAGTGGAGTGCCACAATGCATTAGAGGTCTTACTTGGCTCCTAATGAGTAAATAATTTGGTATTTAATGCTCAGATGAATTATAATGGTGGTCAAGGAGTGGTCAAGGAGTTTATGATCCCAGAAATGAATAGTTTTACCTCCCAGCCATTTTTCAATACTCAATATTTTTTACAATTTCAATGCTGAATGTTCATGAAGATTTTTAAAGTTTGCAGCCCTTTCTCTCCACCAAAAACTGAAATACGATGGCATTCTAAATAATTCAAGTGTCCTGACTCAGTTGAACCATTCCTTTCCTGTCTCTGAAGCTGCAATCTTGAGTTATAAAGCCTTAAATAAGGTAACATATAAATAGCCAGATTTGGCTATGCACAAAGGGGTTAAAACATTCCTATTTCAGGCCATTTATATTTGGAATGTGATTATGTGTATTGTCAACAATCAACACTCATGTAATCGTGGCAAATTTCTGTCATTTCTCTGAGTCCTCATACACATGGCTGAACCCTGTGCTCTCTTTGGATGACCTCCACTGCCCCATGTCAAACTAATGTTCCAGCAATTGATCAGAAATGTATTGTCCTTCACTTGAATACTTAAATGTTGTCAGCATTTATGTTCTGATGTCAAGTGATCATTTTGGCCTCTTCTGTATTTCCAGATTGTAGCGTGGATCATTCATTGTGACATTTAACATGGTTCTCATGTATTGCTGCTTGACAGATATTTATACTACTGCCCACTGCCAGCAGTTAAACAGTATCATTATCCAATTTTTGCCTTCCAAACATCTTAAAATGTGCACATTAAGTCCAAGGAAATCAATTTTTGTGGGGGGGAGGGGGCCATGCCCTCAAACCCCTCCAGCAGGCTAAGATTTTGAACCTCATTATTTTTACAACCCTGCATCCAGCTCTGACCACATACATGTGTAGAAAGACTCCACAAAAGTGTCACTGCACAAGACCAAATGGATGCGGAGCGGATGAGATATATAGTCATCTGAGACAATGCAGTCTCTTACCATGGAGATACTCAGGTCCAAAACTGGTGTCATCAGCATCTACAGTGCAATACCTCCCACCATACTCTACCTTCCTTAACTCCACTGCAGAGTTTTTTTTATGTCATGGTGGTGGAAGGTTTACATTCTCCAGTCCTATGTCAGGATGCCCATCAGTCAAGCCACAGAGGATGCCTGCGGGTCAGTGCACACATTCATGAGGTTCTGTGCAGGGATGGACTAGCCATTCAAGTTGATTCATCTCTTGCGAGACAGAATATGGCCCATGATGTAGACAAAGTACTGTGGCCAGATCCAGCTAGGCGGAGAGATGGTGCTCAGTTTTTTTTTTTTTTTACACATGGTTTCTATTTTATGTCTCCAGAAATTTCTGTTGCTTATGTACTAAATTCAGTCATGGTTTTGCCCCTGCCGGCTGAAGACATGAAGCCAGCGGGCACTGGGATCATGTACCCAAAAGCAGATGAAGGGACCCACTGTGAGGTTTCGCTCAGGAACCAGACGCGAGAACCAAGCAATGCAGCAAAATTGAGTTTTATTAAGGAGGGGGGTGAACCCCCGCAGGGCAGGAAGCAACGGTACAGAGTCCACAATCCAAAAATCAGAATCCCAGGGACGTAATGCAAACTGTACACAGGGCAACAAACACAAAACTCAGAGTCGGGCGAAACAGGTTCGGTACACAGGCACAGGAATGTCAGAGAATCCAAAGCCAAAGTCCAGTGGGCATAATTTGAACCGTTGACAGGGCAGCAGAGACTAAACTCAGAGTCAGGCAAAACAGGTACGGTACACGGGCAGAGAAGTATCAAAGAAAAAGCCAAAATCAGAATCCGGGACGTTCCAGTCAGAAATATAATACTAAGAGTACAAGGCATCAACAATCGCAGCACAGGGAAAATGTTCTGACAAGAGCTGTGAGTGAAATGACTACTTAAATACACATACGCGAAGTCGCATGCTGATAGGGAACAGGTGAGTTGGATCAGACTAATCACAAAGGAATGAACATGAGGAAGTTCCTGATTACAAGAAATTGGCAAAAGCCAAAACTCGGACAGGGTTAACAGAGACAGCCTACTGACAAACATACGGCTCTGGTTAGAGAGTTCTACCTGCACAGAGTGAGAGGCAGAAGAGTGATTAACAAGGTGCAGAAAATCTGCTGAAGCACAGCAAAGTAAATTGAGTGTAGGCAAGGGGTGGAGACTAGAGCAGAGCGAGTGCTGAGGGCTTGTTAATCAATTATTAATGTGCAGCTATACAATCCCTAGTGCTTGTTAGTAAGTTAGCACTCTAAACAGTGTTAGTTTGGGTTAGTAAGTTAACTAAAATAATAAACTGTTAGTTTGGTCAGTAATATAGAAAAGCAAGGTGAAGGAAGTAAACGAGATTGGAGGGAATGGTCGAAATCCCAGAAACCACGCAATCACCCGAAAGTGTGGCACACAATACTGGGGCAGTGAGCAATCACATCACAAAAGACCAGACAGGGGGAGACAAGGTGCATTGCATGGTATTAGACAAAACATGGACCAGAATATAACTGCAATGGTGGAATATGGCAAACAGACAAAGACAAGGCAAAAAAAAACAAAAACGTGGCATGGAATCAGAATCACAATACAAATCATAGTCAGGCAAAGCAGAATCATAATCAGACATGGCAGACAAGGCAGAATCATAACAAAACATGGTCAGGCAGATCAGGATCATAACACCCACACACAGGCTGAGTAAAAATATTAAAATCTTTACTTTAAAGATTTAAAAACTAACATGAGAGAAACAGTAGCAAAAACACACTACTGGGCTCAGGACACAGAAGGCAGCGGGCAGTGCAGTGCTTAAATACTATTAACTGCACCTCCACCTCAACAAGCAACAGGTGCGGCTCATTGAAGAGGAGGTGCAGACAGCAGGAGGGGGAGGGACTGCAGGGCAGAACCATCACAATATTCTATTTCTGTTCTGATTTTCCATGTAACTTTTCTTGTGTGCTGCTGTGTTTGGTCTATATATTTACGTACTTCATTCTTAACGGTTCAGAGCAATGGACGTATATTTTTCAATGTCCTTGCATGTTTTTTAAATATAAGGTATGTGGACAAGAAATCAACCCAAATTTTAGAAGTCTTGTGGTGAAAATGATTATTAAAGCCAATTGTTCTCTAGCCCCCTGGATATTAACAAAATTAAGCGATTGCAGATATCCAATCTACAAACTTCCTCAAAGATATGAGTCATTGGAAGGTACTTGGCTTAACTTGATTCGCAGATCAGTCAATCCCACTATAGTTTGTCATCTGTCGTTTGTTGTCCATCAGTCCATTACACGGCTGTTGAATACGAAATTAAATTATATATCTCTGGTCCATCACTAACCTAATCAGAGAAAGACGTTGTTGGCAGGGTTATTACAGTCGAAGCTGACCTATCATACCAGCTTAATGTATCCAGTATGCATTTTGAGTGGGTGCGTTAACTCTACTGGATTTTCATTTTGTAAAAATGAAACCATTGGTAAGAAATAGATGACACAATTAGAATTTTATAAAACATATCAGTCAATCTAGTTTTGTTTACCCTGCCCACTTCAAAGATGCTGACTTCATTAATTGGAGTCAGAAACAGAATGGGGAACAGTACGGGTTAGCTTTAAAATTGAGACTAGGGGATTGTGCCATCTCTTTTTGTGGATCAGCATGACCAAACTTCAAGTAATTTTGGATACTTTTATGGCTAATTTTCATGTTTCTGGCTGTAGAAGTGTCTTTGAGTCAGTCACTAACACACTGTGATAGCCAACGGCTAACGACCTGTCAACTGCTCCTGAGCTGGAGGGCGTATAGCATAATAGCAGTCGTGTAGCTAACAGGCAACACATTGACAACTACGGCAAGAGAAGCATTTGTGAACAGGTGCCTCGTGAACAGAGTATTGCCCTCTCAGCATACTGAGAGTTGGTTGTGCTCAGAGGGGGAGCACTAGAACAGTTACAACAAATTAAAAGTTACATCTGAAGCTGACACATTGATACCCATCGTACTAATATTCCACAAACTGCAATTTAGGACTGGGTTACATAAACCATTGTACCGAATCATTAAAGAATATCTGATACACAGAAAATATCATTACAAAAGTAGAATTGTTAAAAGTGTTTTAGATTGAGCACAGCAGCATGCAACTAGTTCAAACCGAATCAGAGCGAATGAGCTAATGTATGCCACTCATTAACAAAATAGGGTTTTTCTAATTTATTATTTGGATTTGAATTATTTGCTCAATTTTGCAAATTATCTGCGGTGTTCTAGTTCTTATGAGTGCAGCTGTGTGAATTATGAGTGACGTTTTGACAAAAAGAGCCCTGTTTCCAAAATTGTCCTTAAACAACTGAAGAAAAAAAAAAAAGAAGTTGTGATAATACACAGCAAAATGTTGCACTCCTCTTCTAATGTGCTGTGTTGCATAAATTGAATGAACACTGGACATTTTCCAGTGTGAACAGACTTGAATTAGCCCTCTATCAAGCACCTGAGAATTGCACACCCTGGTGATAATACCTCCTGCTAAAGCTCCTCAGTTACAGCCAGAGCAGGGCCAGTCCCAGCTCAAGCAAGGCTGCGTTTTTAGCTCACGGCACCCTTTGATCGTGCTCACTGTGGGAAAGTAGGCCTATTTCCTGTGATTATGCTCAGGGTTATTTTTCACCCTCGTCAATCATTTTGTAATAACTTCTGTTCTCCTCCAAAAAAAAAAAAGGTGAATAACCTTTGAGCCCCAAACCTCTTAAAGACAGCTCACAGGGACAATTTAATACAATGGAGATTGGGGTACTTTATGACCTGGTGCAGTAATATATAGATTTTATTCCCTGGTTTAAAAGCAGGACCAAATGTCCTTCAAATTTTAGAAATTTTCAGCACTCAAGCCCATCTTCCATTTGACAATGGACAAATACAGGGCCAGACAAAAAAAGAGGAGACAAATTTTGGTCAGACAGAGCTAGGATCAATTCAGCATTTCATGTGTTATTTTAAAAATTATAGGGCTCAACACAGTTCTACATCTGCTAGACACTGCTGGTCCACTAATGCATGATGTGACTCATCTGGTCAAATTTTATGGAGTGGCTGGAACAGCATACATTTGGCAAGAGGAAGGAACTACCTGTACTAGCCACTGAGCTGTCGCAGGGCACACACCTTCCATTCATGATATACGGCACAAGGCAAATTTTTTTAAAATTGGCTCAAACTATAACCCACAGGAATGCTTGCTTGATCTTGAGCAACCGATAGCAAAACAGTATCTTAAATACAGCTTAATTATAGATTTTAATAGTGAATTTTACATTTCACATGACAAGACGCAATGCTACCTACACAACCAACTATTTGGAGAAAATCATTGAGAAACGGTGCATAAGCTTTATCAGCTACTCTTGAGCTGCTTCTTCTGTTGTTATTGACCTGTGTCTGTTTATGCAGCCTTGACGATAGGGGACTGGGGTTCTCTTTCCCTTTCTCACAGGTAACAGTCAGCAAAACTGAGCAAGTCTCCCCAACCTCCGTCTCGATAAGCGGAAATTGCAGATGTATTTTCGGACCTCAATGCACAGGGATCCAAACAGTGTTCCCTGTGTGATGTCAGCTAGTAGGCACCTGATCCATGCCTCCATAAAAACTTGAGCTCACTAGTACACGCAGGAATGTGAAAAAGGACTGATGTCTTCTGAGATGGTAACAATAACACTTACTATTTGCTGAAAAAAATGGTTGTTATAAAAGTAAGGTTATGTGAACACTCATTCATTGCCTTACATTAGGCTAACTTATTCCAATCATCATAATATATGTATAAAATGTTTCAAGTAGCATTTCTGAAACAAGAGATGGTTTGCAAGGGTGGCAGTGTAATGTGATGTATTTTTCTAAATGTTAACCACTAGCTAACATTATTTACATAAGCTGGCTAGTTAACATAAAGCTATTTAACCCTTTTGTGCAGATCTAGAGATCGGCGTCCATAAATTCCGACATTTAATTCCTAAATAATTCTGTAATTGAATTTACAAATGTCTTGCTTCACTGGAATAATTTTCCGAAGTCCCTGAGACACAAATACTGAGTTATAAAACCTAAATAGGCTCACGCATAACAGGAAAAATGGCATTATTTGTATTCTGCGGAAAGGGGTTAATATGAGAGATGGCTACAGTATGTTAATGTTTGTAAAACTTAGAGTGCTGCCCTTCTGTCAACTGCCTTCAAGGCAGCTGTCTACATGGAGGGTGTTTTAACCAAAATGACACCTCATAAGACTTTATTATTGAGACACTCTAGTTCAATAATGATTGATTTAGGAATTGTTCCTGTCTCCGATGCTATTGGAGTTGATTGAACCTCACAGGAACAGTATCAAATTGTCAAAAATTCTATGCCCTAGCGGCCATGACAGAAGTTCTGTCCCCTGCAGCCTTTCTTACTTCATGTGAGCCTTTATAAAGGCTTCCAGTACAGCTTCAGTCCCTGACTCGTGGAATAAAGCCATCATTGTGAGTACAGCTTACTAGCTTGTGTTCATCAAAGACTGATGAACTAGAATTCCAATTTCTTAACGTGGTTGGAAGTTAGTGTAAGCTATGCAAACATTAAAATGATGCAAACTATCGTGCCTTGAAACACATTATTCCGATCATGAAATTCCCTCATCAATCATTGGAGGATGAGGAGCCCAGTGATGAGACTGCCAGATAGCTAAGTATGTTAAAGATTGATATGGTCTAACTTTTGCTTCAAAGTACATTTTCAAAGGTAATTTTAGCTAGCTAGTACAGTCTAGCTAAGCTGACTAGCTTGGATAAGTAGTTGCAGAAGATAGCCATTTAGAACAATGTCTGCATTAATGGGGCTTGCTAGCATGCTAATCTTTGAATACCATTAATGTAAAGGAAGCTGTAACATGATGAGATAACTGTAATTAATTAATTTGTTGATGTCTACACTAATGTTGCCTTTCTTGGCATGGTTGGTAGCTAGCATTAAATGTATGAATATAAAAATGAAAGGTCATTCATTGAATGACAACTTGCCAGAATCTTGCACATACTTGAAACAGAATGAAAGGAATGGTTTCAAGTCTCTACTTGTAATAGTAGAGAAGTTATGTACCAAAATGTGTTTTTGACCTTGACCTTTGACCTCAAAAAGAGACCGGTCTCTAGCTACAAGGCTAGTCAATGTTGTCACCAAGTTTGGTGAAGATAATGTGAAAATTGCGCTCTGCAGAGTGCCGACAAACAGACAGGCAAAAAAAATAAACCAAAATAGAGCGCTGCTTAGGTGACCTTGACATTTGACCTAAATTTACCAAAATCGTGCAGTGCTTAGGTCAGGTAACGCAGGCCTTGAGTTTATCAACAAATTATGCACTTGGTATGAAATGTGTACAGCGATTAGACTTGAAACTATGGCCACTTATGTATATTTGACATTTTGTGTGACCTTGACCTTTGATGTAGAATCACCAAAATAGTGCAGTACCTAGGTCAAGTAACATAGACCTTTCGTTTATGAAGATTTCGTTTGAAGTCTCTACGACGATTAGAACCGAAGATATGGATTTCTTATGTATTTTTGACCTTTTGTGTGACCTTGACTTTGACCTAGATTCACCAAAATCGTGCAGTGCTTAGGTCAGGTAACGCAGGCCTTGAGTTTATCAACAAATTATGCACTTGGTTTAAAATGTGTACAGCGATTAGACTTGAAACTGTGGCCACTTATGTATTTTTGACATTTTGTGTGACCTTGACCTTTGATGTAGATTCACCAAGTTAGTGTAGCACCTAGGTCAAGTAACATAGACCTTTCGTTTATGAAGATTTCGTTTGAAGTCTCTACAACGATTAGAATCGAAGATATGGCTTCTTTTGTGTTTTTGACCTTTTGTGTGACCTTGACCTTTGACCTAGATTCACCAAAATAGTGCAGTGCATGCCCAGTACCAGTCCTATGTTGAGGATGCACTTGGTTTGAAGTCTCTACGACAATTAGAACTGACGATATGGCTTTGTATGTGTTTTTGACCTTTTGTGTGACCTTGACTTTGACCTTTGACCTAGATTCACCAAAATAGTGCAGTGCGTGCCCAGTACCAATCCTATGTTGAGTATGCACTGTGTTTGAAGTCTTTCCAACGATTAGAACCGAAGATATGGCTTTGTATGTGTTTTTGACCTTCTGTGTGGCCTTGGCCTTTGACCTAGATTCACCAAAATAATGCATTGCCTGCCCAGTGCCTGTCCTATGTTGACCTTGTAATATGAGCTAAATTGAGCTGAAACTGTGGACGCCACAGTGCAAACAAAAAATCAAACAAACACACAAACAAACAAAGGAACATAGCAATATATTTCCCAATCCGAGATTCATGGGATTCCGGCAAGTAATAAAGCAAATTATCTATGTTTGGACTATTCGATCATGAAAGTCTCTTGTGAAACTCTGGAAGAGCCAGAGGCAATGGATGGGACAACCAGACAGCCACAAGATCTAACTGTAACGTTTATATATTGCAAGCAATTTTCTGAGGTAATTTGACCATAACTACCGCGCTAACAGAGAAAATAAATTAGCCTCAAAATGGCTTGTTATTTTAAAACTTGCTGATGAACAAATGGGAATGTGCAATTCCACCTGATGACGACCCCAAAACAATGGTCCACAGTTTAGGTGGAGTAACGCTAGAATTTAGCTTATACATATTAACAGTATCCACCCATCTAAGAGAGAATGAGCCATGTCTGGTTGATTATCTCTGCCTATCCTATCAGGCAGACCAAATACTGCTGTTTGTTGGAGAACGCATCACTAACTGTGCGCTGCTTGTGACTTTCCCGGGTATGCTGCTACAGACAGCCAGTTGTATTTCATCATAATTTAACAGAGTCGTGCATAAATATTGCCCTCTTCTTTACATTTATGATTTGAAAAAAACCCTAATAGTAAATAAACTGCACGAATATGGACGTACCCACAAGTTATATTTCATTTATAGTTATTGCAAGACTTTGCTAAGTGAGCATGATCAGCACTTATACACTACATGTGCACGACATACACTGCACACTTATAGTCAGGTATATTTGTTAAGCACTCATGATCATGAAAAGATGAAGGAACAAACACTGTATGTACTGTAAAGCGATTATTGCACACTTAATTAAATTAACATGGTTGTGAGAAGATGTGACAAATGAGCACACATAATACTGTCAAGCATTCACAAGTATCAACAGTACAAAAACTCGCATGGTGCTCTCGGAAGGGCTGAAGCTTCTTATTTCCTTACAGAACAATAAAAAAGCATCAAATGGTTCTAGGGGGCTTCGATTCTAGGGGCTTGTGCAGAAAATGGAAACTGGAATGCTCAAGGGGAAGGGCAAATCCAGGAGACAATAATTGAATGATAAACAATTTACGAAACAAAACATAAACTGATGCAGACAGCCAGATTGTAGGGAAAAACAACAATGATTTGGATGTGACAGCCAGTTGAGAGGCTTCAGATGAACAGGTCGGCAATTACAGGGATTACACCGCTGACCATGGAATTACTGTTGAAATGAACAAACAACCATCGGTGCAGGAACAATACTTAAAAGTTAAATCCACACGTATGTTCCATACAGTATGTTCCAGACTTAACCATAGTACAGTGAAGGCAGTAATTGCTCCTTTCTAGTTTAATATCAATGTTATAATTAAATATGGTGGTTAATAAAATTGCCAATGTAATGTGAAATTATGTTATATTAAATAATAATATTCATGTGCTTTTGCATTTTTTTAATTCAAAAGTTGACAATATTTTCACTACTTAACTCGCACTAAACAGGTGAAAAGGTGGTGTGAGGTATTTTTCGGTGGTATGTGCTTGTTTTTTATTATTTTTAGTTTTTATTGCTTGTTCTCTTTACTGCTCTTTCAATCACAATGGAATGAGAATTAAGTTCTTAGTTCATTTAGGGGTGCGAGAAAGAGGTGTTGCATTTCGCAGTGCAGTTGTGGTTTAGTTATATTAAAGTAACTCAAAAGAATGCTTTTTTGAGGTGGAGCATAATCAGTGTAGTAACATTGTTCAGCACCCTGAATGACTACTAATTTGGTCAACAAATAGTACTCGTCTGTGTTATTATTCTGTTAGATGTGTGTAGTTATGTTTTGTTTATATTATGTATTTGAGTGTTTCACATTGCTCTGTTTATTTCATTAACCCTCCTATTATGTTCTGGGTCAATTTGACCCGACTTAATGCTCAACGTCTCTTAACACATGGTTAACATACTTTTTTCTGCTAGTTTTTTTCCCCCCTAACTCTACGGGTAGACTTTTTTCACTGAAAAGATGTTTCATATTCTGAACTCATTTTCTAAGCATCAGCGTTGTTTGAGTCATTTTGACCCCAGGATCAATTATTACATAAAACCATAATTTTGATCTTGTTTTTGTAGTGTTTCCTGAGACTGAGGGCGTGTTCAAATTAATTTCTCATTCATTTCACATTTGGTCTCATTCATTTTGCAATAATCATGTAAAATCGCTGATTGATGTATAAGGGGAGGATGGGGGAGTCGTGTTTTATTTACTTGGCTATTAAAATGGTCAGTAGAAGGGGATAAATGAGCTAAGAGGAGATTGGGTAAAACTTTCAGTTACAAACATCTTATGCAGTTTTTCATAGCGGGGATAAAACTGACCTCAAACCAAAAATGGCTTAGTAATCTAAACATAATAGAAGGGTTAAGCTTCCTTCCTGTGTCTGTCTCCCTCCGTCTTGCCCTTCCTGCTCTGTTTTCTTGATGTTCTCTATTTCCCAATTTGTAACTTTGCCTTCCTGTGCGCTGTTGTTGTATCTCATTTGTTTCATGTTTCCTTGATTAGCTCACTGCCCGCCTCCTCACCTGCCCTGCATCTCCCTGGTACTCATGTGTTGTGTTTGGAAATGTGTTTATCTCTTCTTTCATTTTATTTTGAGATTTTTTTGTAAGGATTGGCATTGTTATTTTTGTGTTCCTGTGTTAAGTTTCTACGTGCCTTCGTTTTCATTCGGTCCTCTTCAGTCCCTCCCAATCTGTTTGTACATTAGTTTAGTCCATTTTGTCTACCACGGCCCCGTCACACTGTATCTGGTATCTGTATCTTGTTTGAATTTTTTTTCTGTCATTTGTTTGCTTTTGTCAGTTCCCTGTTTTCTCTTTCTTCCTTAGTGTTTCCTCTGAGTTTATCACAAGCCATTTTTTCCTGTATTAGTCTTCCAGTGTTTGATTTTTTTTTCAGCTGGTTTACAAGTTTCGGATCGCCCTTGTGTCTTTTTGCCTTCTGGCTTTTGACGTTGGCTGGTTATTCGTTTGTGATTCTGCTTCTATTTTTGTTCTGCATTCTGACCGGTCATTATTGACCAGGACTGTCTCACTCAGATTTTTTTTTTTTAAATTAAAAATTTTTTTTGCTAATTGACTTCTGTCTGCTTCTGGATGCATCAACAGTCTTGACAGAATTTAAATGCACCTTGAGAAATTAAGACTAAGGGCACAATGTCCCTGCATGAGCCACCTCAATTTTCCTTGAAGTTCAGATTTTTTCCCAGCCACAAGCACTAATTGGTATGTTTCTGACAGTGCAACACACAACTGGACAGAGAGTTGGATTTCGAAGGCATAGTTCTATTTTGTAGCGGACTTCCATGTAAATGAAATGGCAGCAGTGTGGCTGAAATTACGCAAGATGATATTTGGTGCTGAATACGCGGTCCGCTTGTGACATGTGAGCACCATGTCTAACTTGAAGTGTTAATCAACCCATAGCCAGCCCATTTCAAGATTCCGCCAGTATGTGCCAACAATCATGTGGGCAAATATTTCAAAATATACAGCGACTGTGCCCACTGTGGGAAAAAGGAATATTATATTATGTCATTAATGTATTAATGTCATTTACCCCTCTACATAGATGTAGACGCCAGTGAACATGCGGCTGCTCTATTTATGCACACGCACACAGTTACACTATTTTATCACTAGGTGGTACACCCGGATCAGTTATTGAATATCTACTAGCAAGCTGAGCTCAAACACTGTTTAGGATATTGACGATTTTACTCCCAGCCCTGTTTTGTAGTAGTAGCATGAATTAAACTCCTTAGCTTAGCCTTATGTGCAAACTGCTCAAAATATTTGCCCATCATATCTCCAGTTTAAAAGAAAAAAAAAGAGATCTCTTACGACGAAAGAAATTGTTGTCCTTTGTATCAACCACTTCAGCTATAGTGAGGCAATGGCATGTCAATTCAGTAATTTTGAAAAATCAGTTTTCTGAAGCAAAAATTCGACATGGTATTGATACTATCTCATTATACTGTCAAAAAACTGAGTAATTCCCCACCGTGGATTTACTCGTAGATTCTTCCATCGATTAATTCAGTGCTCGCTTATATCCTCCTAAGTACTCTCCTTGATTAATCAGGCACTCAGTTGCATACACAGGCTCATCTGCATAATGCACAGTTTTAGTTCACTCTCATGTGAAACTTCCCTGGTAATGATCTATTGATTGACACGTTTCTTATCCAATTCCAGGGGGTATAAACTTTCCACAGTAACTGACAGACATTGATTGGACAATCAGAAAAGTGTATAAACCTTTTACGTAGCAGCAAGGTGGTTGTATTCTCTTAACATTCCACATGGTTGCTGAAAATGACGTGATTTCAAAGAAAAAAAGATTTCCAAAACCAGCCCAAAGTGTTCAGTTACATTTACGGAATTTACATGGGGTGTGTACATGGTCAATGGGAATTATTCCAAATGAAACAGGACAGGAGGGCTACTGGATAGATCTGTGTCTTTGGAGGACAAATTCAACGAGGAAAGGTTTTTCTCACTTCTATGAGTAAGTGCAATTGCATATTTTACTTATGGCTAGTTGGCTAGCCGTCCTGCTGTTTTTTTTTCTCAATTTGCCATAGCCATGATGATCAAAGAGTTTGTTTGCCACATTGGTTAGTAAGAGTAACCGTTAGTCTTTGCTAATAATACTGCATGTGGTGGCATTTTGCTCAATGTGGCTTTTTGTTTCAGAATTTACACCGTATTCAACGAAATTGAATACCAAGGTTTTAGCTCGTTTAGAATGTCAACAGCTCAAACACTTCAGTAGACTCCCTACTACGTTCCTTGCACCTTTCTCGAGTAGCATGTTGCCTGCTTTTTCCTGATATTGGAATGTCTGTTCTGTTAAAATAAGGTATATTATAGATATTACTGTGGTATTGAGTTATACTTGTTCCTTATAACGTGTGGAAAGTGTTATATAAGCTTGTCACCTCGGATGCGGGAACTGTTAGCTTTTCATCGCAGTGAATGTTCTCACTGGTAAATAAGCACTTCCTTTAATGAGCATGTTGGTTGGCTTATGGGACTTAGAGGAAAAAATTGTCAAAACTCTAAACTTTATCATGGAGAAAAGGCATATTTTGGGTTTGGAGAGGTTACTGGTGACCATTGATGTCCATCTGCGCCTATACAGTATTTATAGACTCATGCTAAATTCAACCAGAAAATCATTAATTCGTATTGAATTTTATGCGTCAAAAGTTGATTTCTGTTAAAAATATGATTATTTCATGACTTGACAGTGCCACATTTTGAAGGCTCTGAGAGTTTGGCGAGCCACCCGGAGAGCTATTTTATTTGGCTCCGAGAGAGTAGATAATTAAGAATTTCAATGCTCAGATGGATGAAGAATACTCATGGTCAAGGAGGTTATGATCCCAAAAATGTATTATTCAATGTTTTATTATTAGTATTATTTATCTTATAATTTCAATAGTGAATTTTCATTAAGATATTATTATGTCTGCCGTCCTTTTTCTTTGCCAAAATCATGAAAATAAATAGAAGTATAATCAAATTCTAAATGCTGCTGTCTTGTCTCAGTTGAACCATATTCCCTCTCTCTATGAAGCTCAAATCTTGCATTAAAAAGCATTAAATAGGGTAAAGCATAAAAAGCCAAATTTGGCTCCTGCACAAAGGGTTTAAAACATCCCCAATTCCGAAATAGTTGGGACAAAGTGTAAATTGTGAATAAAATCAAAATGCAATGACTTTCAAATCATACCAGCCAGTATTTTATTCAGAATAGAAGAGAGATAACATAGCAAATGTTGAAACTGAAAAATTTTCCAATTTCATCTACAAAATGAGCTAATTTCAAATTCGATGGCTGCTACAGGTCTCAAAAAAGTTGGCACCAGGGCCTGTTTACCACAGTGTAGCATTCCCTCTTCTTTTTAACACAGAGTGGAGGCGTTTGGGCATTGTGGAGACAAGTTTCTTGAGTTTAGCCATTGGAATTTGATCCAACTCTTGTTTAATACAGGCTTACAGCTGTGGGAGAGTTTTGGGTCTCCTTTGACGGACTTTTTGTTTAACTATACGTCAAATGTTATCAATCGGTGAAAGATCAGGACTGCAGGAAGGCCAGTTCAGTGCAAGAACTCTTCTACAACGAAGCCATGCTGTTGTAATAGCAGCAGTATGTCGTTTTGCATTGTCCTGCTGAAATACACAAGGCCTTCCCAGGAGTGGATGTGATCTGGAGGGGAGCATATGCTGCTCTAAAACCTTTGTATACCTTTCAGCATTCATAGTGCTTTTTAAAACATGCAAGTGTCCCACACCATATGCACTAATGCATCCCAATACCATCACAGAGGCTGGCTTTTAAACTGGATGGTAATAACAGGAGGGGTGGTCTTTCTCCTCTGTAGCCCGGAGGACAAGACACCTATGATTTCAAACAAGAATTTGGACTTGTCTGACCACAGAACACTTTTCCACTTTGCTACAGTCCATTTTAAATGAGCCTTGGCACACAGAACATGGTGGTGCTTCTGGATCATGCTCAATAGTGGCTTCCTTTTTGCATGATGGAGTTTTAGGTGACATCTGTGGATGGCACTGTGGACTGTGCTTACAGACAGTGGTTTCTTGAAGTATTTCTGGGCCCATTTATTATTTTCAATGACAGAATCATGCTGGTGAGTGATGCAGTGGCATCTGAGGGCCCGAAGATCACGGGCATCCTGTAAAGGTCTTCGGCCTTGTCCCTTACGCACAGAGATTTTTACAGTTTCTCTGAATCTTTTGATGATGTAACATACTGTCGATGATGAGTCCTTCAAAGCCTTTGCAATTTGACGTTGAGGAACATTGTTTTTAAAATATGCCATAATTTTTTTCACGCAAGCCTTCACTGGTCGGAGAGCCTCTCACCATCTTTACTTCTGAGAGACTCAGCCTCTCTAAGACATCCCTTTTATAGCCAATCGTGTTACACACCTGATGCCAGTTAACTTAATTACTTGCTAAATGTTCTTTCAGCTGATTCTCTTATATATTAATTGCTTTTTCAGCCCTTTTTTGGCCTGTGTCCCAACTTTTTTGAGACATGCTGCAGCCAGAAAATTTGAAATAAGCTCATTTTGTGGATAAAAATGCAAATTTTGTCAGTTTCAACATTTGAAATGTTATCTATGTTCTATTGTAAATAACATATTGGCTCATGTGATCTGAAATTCATTGCATTTTGACTTTATTCACAATTTACACTTTGTCCCAACTATTACGGAATTGAGGTTGTATCAGTAATGTATTACCATTGGGTTTTATATCAATGTATTATGCTCAATGTGAAATTAGTGTGATTACTTGCAGGTAATGTCTTAATCACAACTACCCGCACGTTTTTCCTGGACGCACGGTTTCTGTGTTTTTTCATGGTTGGAAAAAACGTAGAGATCCATGGCAGTTCACACAGGGATTCGCACTACCCTCTTGCGGAGACTGTGAGTGTTCAATACGTCCTGTCCACGGGCTGCCTGTCGCAGCGAGAACTCAGAAAATAATGTGCATGCACATTTTCGGCCTACGGCTTTAGCGTGCTGTCTATGAACTCGACATTTCGTACGAACAACCTGCGTGCCCCTTGCGTTTTTCCCAAGTTTTCCAAGATTTCTGCCCGTAAACCACCCATACAAGCCCGTTCGGCCAGTTGTGATTAAGGCCTAAAGTAACTTTTGGCATTGCTAATAATGCACTTTAACTGAGGGACCTGTGTGCAATTATTCATAAGCAGCTCCACTGTACCGCTGGTATGTATAAGGGCAGAGTTAAAGACACTTTACAATAATCAAAACATGTCAGTTTGTGACACGAGGTCAGACGGAAACAAAAATCTGCATAATAACTTCATTTAAAACAATAAATAATAAATTAAATTTTTTTTTTAAATGTCCACAACATAAGGGCAAGTACCTTAGCAAACAACAGACAGAAGTCAATTATGTGCTCACCTTCCTCCTTTGTGTTCCAGAGGCTCAACATCAGGTAGTATTATTGGAACAGAGGTTAATTCAGCATCTTTAAATAGATCCTTATCCAATTTGTTTACGCCTACTTGTGGGTATCACATAATGTCTGCATATGTTTAAAGTTACCCAGAAGCACCACTCCTGTTGACTGAGTGCTAAGTGGTTGTGATAGCCTTCATCTGGTAGGGAAAATTGGGCCATAAAATTCAAAAGTAGCATATTTTATGAGGTAGCAGTTTCAAGATCCTGTCTTGAATATCCTTGCTTAAGCAATTCAAGATCTTGCATCGCCTTTTTACCACTAATTCATGGATGCTCTTTGGTGTGGGCCTGTTTCTTATGGCTTTGGGTAGACTTTTTAGTACCATGGAAGGAAAACATTAATGCTGACTGAAGCCTTGAAGCCCTGCTTTTCAAAAGGATTTGCTGAAGGTTTTTATGTTCATAAAAGGGTTAAACGAAGTCGACACCCAGAAGCTTCTGGTTGAGTTCTGTTGACAGAACTAAAGGGCCATAGTGAAATTAATATAGTCCCTCCTTTGAATAAGAACCTACCTACAGCAGTAATACTGATGGACAGTTTTGCGCTGTTTACTTCCATGGTTAAGCGCTGGCTCAAGAATAAGCAGAGTTGTACTCATTCTTAATAATAATACTGACTAATTAGTTTTAACCATATTAATTCAGACTGTTACCAGATCTGCATATTCAATTACAGTTTTTACATTTTACGTATATATTCATATGTATGCATGTGGGTGATATGTATATATGAGGAGATGCACACATATAGCCTACATGTAGGATAGATACAGGCATGCATGTGGGTTTTTATAATACTGTAATTTTTTTTTCATGTTATTTTTTCTTTTCTGAATCCTAATCGTTTTTGTTTATGCATGCATTTTGGACAAAAGTCTGACTAGGGACCTGGGATGTGAATTAGCCTAGGCTGTAATCTCGTACAAATCATCTTTTTTAGTTCTTCTGGACTAAAATTATGTTTAATTTGCTTCGTCCCTGTACAAATGAATTTGAAATTGAATCGAAATGGTGAGCAAATTGATGATTACTTGTAAATCTGCTTTGCTTGACATTACTTGACATGAGGCAGACCTCTTCAGACCTTGACTTTTTATCCCCCCGGCATATAATGCGGAGGGATATAGCGATCAGTGTGTCTGTATTGACTAATCCAAGCCTTAGTAATTTTAGTCACTTGTGGTTAGGTGAGGAGTTGCCGACACGCATGTTCTAGAAAGCACGCACAGAGTTTGTGAACTTAAAGTCTTTATTCAACAGAGACTCTGGTTGACTTTTCCACGAAATGAAATCAAAGAAAATGAGCTTCAATATAGCGAGGCGCATACATGCGATACCATTTGCTTTCTACAATGCGATATATATACAGCGCGTTACCATGCGGTCAAAAACTGTTGCGTCTCCACCTGACAAAACCCAGCATATTCTGACACCTTGAAATAGACTTCCTCTCCACATATTGGAGGCGTGTCACAGACGTCACTTTGTCAGGTAAGTTCCTGCTTACAGAAGGTGTGTAGCTTGCGTCATGCAGAAAAAAGGTAGTTGATTGGTTTCTACATACTATGTGCTCATATTTGAAGCAAATTTATAAATTTCAAATAATGTAACCATAAAGCAACAAAATCATTTTGAACATATTAAAATAAACTCAAAAATACTCATTATGGCTCCAACAGTGTCCGTCCGTCCGTCCGTCTGTAATAAAATCGTTTCTGGACCAGAACTCGAAAACTATACCACTTACAAACACCAAATTTGGTATGGAGCTTCTCCTTATGGTCTAGTTGTGCCTTTTGGGGGTTTCGGTCCGTTCGTCTGTCCACACAACCTGTAGGTTACACAACCTACAGCCGGGGGGATCAGCCATTGCCAGATGGCTCTTGTTATATAAAATTAAAGGTCCAATGACACCCAAAATTTCCAAAAAAATTGCAGTTAAACCTTTCTTGAGTAATTTTACCACATGAATTTGAATCTGACACAAGTTTTCGATACTTCTCTTCATGAAAAGTGCAAAATGCAGATTAAAACCTTGCTTGAGAGCACTAGAACACTTTCTTGGGTCAAGAAAAGTTGTTTACAATATTTCTACATAGCCTACATGGGCCAAGTTGAGCCACTAAACAAGGGGCATGCTGAACCATAGCTAAACTTGCTGCAGTGTTCAAATAGGTCATATTGTCATAAATTATAGCAACTGAAACTGTTGTACAGTAATATTGTTATTATAACCGGTAACAGTACATCATACTTTTAACTATAAAGTTTCTCATAAAGAATCTTGTGAAATATCATATACGAAAATAAATTCCCTCATTATGTAGCTATGGATGCATGCACATGATTACGTTACAGCAGGCCATTTGATTTCATGTATTTTGGCTTTGTAGGCCTAGTCATTCTTGTGTTGCTGTATTAGGAAGACACATTTTTTGTGGACACATTTAAATAATCTTTTTTGGTACATATGTGCAGTTATTTTACAGTATTGCTTGTTTGCTGGTGCTTCAATGAAGTCATTGTTATGTGTTTTTAGAATAAAGTAGCAGCTTCACGATACCTCATACTTTCTCATTTATGAGTTGGGTAGTGGTGTATATCTTGAACTATCACCAGATTCATGCATTTAAGTATCTCATTATTTTTCTAAATAGCAAAAAAAACAAACAAGTAAATTCATAACTCATCAAATCGGGTCCAATATGTTTTTTTCAATATTTGCAATTTAAATAATCTTTTGCAATAGCTCAATTTATCCTATTGGCTAGATCAACTCGCTGATCAGTTGGGTAAGTTAAGCCAGCTAATTGCCAAATTTAAAGGGCCTCGTACTCAGAGGAAGACTTCATCACACTTGAGATGAAGTGTTGCTCATAAAGGCTTTACACTGCATGTATCATGCCTACATAAATAAGACATAATGTCTTCAGAAATCATACGTGCGGTGATATATGCCATGCTTTGTAAAGGGTACAATAACACATCCTTATTCAGCAGGTGATGCCAGATCTCACATAACTGACAATGGCTGCATTTCCCAGTTAAGAGCGTTCTTAAGGAGTTAAGAAGGCTCCAAAGAAGACTTCAGCAAAGAGGGAGCCGTAAAATAAGAGTGTTTTACCAGATGCGTTCTTAGTGCTCTTCTTAACAAGTGTCTTTGCGCTCTTCTTAACTGCCTTCTTAACTGGAGCTCAGTTGATCAATTGATTTCAGAGTAACCGAGTGTTCCACATACTTACGTGCACACAAATGAAGTTTAGATGTAACAAGTGGTGTATAATGTTAAAAATTAACGTGCGTAATGCCATTGCACATGCAACAGAAAACAAACTGATGCAAATAAAGACCAATAACACAGATATAAGAAATCTGAAAAATAAGAATGAAAACATAAAATGAAAACATAACATTACATCAGTGAAATCTAATATAACATTATATGATACTGTGCCTCACGTAATGTCATATTACATATTAACAGTCTTGCCTGGAAATACTTCCTCATTTAAGGCAAAAACTGAAAATGGCTCAACTTACCCCAGTCTCCCTTACATAGCGAGGTACAGAGGGGCTTTCACACCTCGAACTGTACGATGCTGAAAATACCATAATGCCCAGGGTGGAGAGGTTAATGGAACACTGGTAAAACTGTAGATACTGTATCTCGTTGGCCTGATTGCGTACAATTATTGAGCCAAGTTTTGGCACCTTCCTCTCTCATCAAAAAGAGTTGACAAACTTCAGAGCAGTCTTGATGTAAATTTTGGGGCTGTTTTGATGTTACCATAAACTTAGTTTGACATTTAAAATATATCTTGACTTTCAAGCAAGCACAAGCCAAAAATACTGCATCTTCTCAGTCCAGACACCCCTCATGGTTGACATCCAGTCTGGATATTAAAATGCTGTGTATGTCATAGGAGACGTGAAGCATTGCAGCCGCTGAATATATTCATGTTTTTCTGACCTCTTTGTGTCCCCCTGCTGCTTGTCCTGAACCTGGGGCTCAAACCATACCATTGAGCCCAGACATCCACCCCCAGACATCCACCAATAAACAAGGACAAGTCTCTCAGTGTATCTGAACAATGGAGGAACAGGGAGGGAACATCCCAGCTTCATAGGCTTCCTTCTATTGCTTCATAAACAGAATTGACTTTATTGATATGAGATCAATAGCCCTTATTAGCATCAGTGTAAGTTTATAAAGCTACACTGTTAACAAAAAAAAAAGTGGTCTCAACTGAAAAAAGTTAGTGTCCAGGCTGCCTTAAAATTTCAAGCTCTTTGAACTTGAGATTACAAGTTGAGGTAATATTCAACTTATAATCTTAAATTCAGTTAACTTGAAATTTTAAGGCAGCCTGGACACTAACTTTTTTCAGTTGAGACAACTTTTTTTTTTTTTCACAGTGCACTCTCCCAAATAATGAAGTGCATTACTCCCTAGGTGAAAACATCATTGAAAAATTGAGACTATTTGCTACTCATTCGTTACACTACCCTGGACTGGGCCTCCATGCAAATTCTGCTGAATTTCAGGAAGTATGATATTGCAAAAAATTGCGAAGAAACCAAAAGCCAAATCCAGAGACGTGCAGGTTTTTGGCAACATTATAAATGTTAAAGTTCACATCCGTGACCTCAACATTCGTAAAAAATTGAGCAACTGTTGCTTTGATATGAAGTTAGCCAGGAATAAAATGCTTTTCTCTTAAAATAACATGGGTGTGAGAAGCATGAGAATAGGAAGCTTGCCAATTTGTTGAGCACTGCCCACAAGCAGGCACATAAACAAACGGGCCATCACCTCGAACGCAAATAAAATCTGAGTTGAAATTCTATGCCATTGAAATGCATAACGAATTTGGCTGATTCATGAAGTATATGTGCAATATTACTTACAGAGCCATGTTCACAAAGCAAATAGATTTACATTTCAAATAATAAAAAAAAATTCCCTATTATAACCAGCACAGCAGATACACAGTATGTGGCTGCGTAGGTCCTGTGTAATATAAATTTGTGCTGCAATATGACATTAGACTTTTATACAGGTGTTTTCTCTCTCTTACCTGACGCATGGGTACAGCAGTGCTCCTCAGTGTGCACTATTGAGATTTCCCTGAATGTAACCTAACAAAATCCTCTTTGGAAAAATGAATACTGCAAACACGGAGCTCTTTTTGGGATACAGGTGGCGTATCAATATCCATGTTGAGGGTAACTAGCCACAGCTGCCAAAGTCCAATATCCCGCAAAGGAATGCGGTGAAAGCTGTAAGTGCACCAGGATACGGCTTTGCTTCCACATCCAGGAAAGTAACACACGGACTATTTTCGAAATGTTCGCACAAGTTTAACGATCGTCCGACCTCACAACTGGTGACACTGTGACCCAAACAGCTGATCGCTACAGTGCACAGTTTACACAGATGCGACTGCACGGAGGAATACGTCAGTTGGTTAGTTCAAGAGCAACTGTGTTTTTTCCGGGTAGCTGAAGCTCTGTAAATTTTTGTAATACAGCGCACAATTAAAGTGGTGTCTTATTTTCAAGTAGAACCTCTTGTAGGCTGCAAAAATACACTGTTACTTTGGGACCGTTCACAACAGTTCATCGCTTTAATCTCTTGCACCCTTTATATAATCAATATTTGAATGTTACTCCTGAACAGCAAAAGCAGATGAAAATCAATAAATCACGAACTTTGCGGTTTGCGGTGAAACTCTTCAGTTACAGTGGACTGGAACAGGCTTAACTGAAACTAGAGCCTATATTTTCTAATATTGTCGTTGTGCTAAGCTACCTACCTACTAAACGCCTAGCTTGCTATTTATCCTGTGTCAGCACCAGCTGCATGCAGTTTGTTACCATATACAACTTCCAGCTCAACATAGTAGATAGTTAGCATCGCCCGGATAGCCGCTAATGCTGGAGGGTTTTTCCTCTTTTTGAGGCTCGTAGTTTCGAAATATCCTGTCAGCTGGGTTATTTTTCTTTTCTTAATAGCTGGGACTCCTGCAGCAATTTTTTAAATTCATTTGTGCATTTTTGAACCCCGCTGTCATATTTCTTTCTACGTTTTAGTGGCTTTTGTCTTAAATTTCCACACCAGGAGCAAAGTAACAGCTGTGTTTGTATGGTTCAAATTCAACGATTGGACACCAACAATCGGCACACACGTCGTCCATTAACCAATCACAGTGTTCTTTATTTATGCAAAATATTAATGCACCTCGTCCTGCTCCTGGGCAGGCCCAACACAAACAACAATCAGAGCACTGTATAAGCATTATTTTGTGTTTATGCTGATGATTGTTTTCATCCCAATCCTCGCGATAGGCCCTTTCGCGCTTCAGCCCCGGTAAGCCCGTGCATTAAGGCGGCCCTGGATGGACGTAACACATGACGACAACAATTGGTTTTATTCAATTTACGGGCAAAAAGCCCGGCAGGATTGAAGGCTACAGTACAAACAGTACACTTGCAGGGCTGGCGTTACACCTGAAAGGGGCCGAGGGAGTGATTACACAGCCTGCACAAAAGCCAGGCTTTTGAGAGGGCACCGCGTTCGTCCACGAATGCAGCATTCGGATTACTCGAACTTCCCAGCTCCCAAATTCAAATTTGACAGTTGAACACTCGCAGGGCTGGCGTTACACCTGAAAATTCCGCGGCGATTATTCACAAAAATTAGTCCTGGCTGATTCTAGATGGATTAACACGTTTTCCAATTCAAGAATAATCAAGTGGCAATTGAAGACACAGCTTCTCTCCCACATGCGATCTAAAAGTGACAAAATAATGGGCTACAAAGTGGGTAGCAGCTAGTCATTTATATTATCAAGTGCATTTTTTGATTAGTGTGAATTCTTATTCATCCATGGCTTCACAAACCGTCAGCATCTCATGTTATTTTCAGAGGGTTGAGCCATTTTCCCAGAAAATGTAGGAAAAACTCAATCAAAATAGTAAAAATCGAATTCTGTAACTTTAAAAGTTTAGACCTCCCACATAGCAAGAGGCGAGTGGGCCGCTGGGGGCACATCTGGTGTTTCGCTGGCATTTTGCTCATTGGTTTGAGGGTGGTCCACTGGCAGGTCACTGGCAAAAAGCCCACATTTCTGACGATTAGTGTTATATTCTTAATATTCAGGTAAGGTAAAAATATGATTGTGCATGGAAGTCCGACAGTGGGCCAGAAGTGGAGGTCCAGTCTCTGGAAATCTGGTTTTGCTATCTGGGCTTTAGCGTATGGTTTGCTTTGAAAATATCTCCTGTACCCCTGCCTGTGTAAGACAAATAATATGGTACTTTGTACGCAATAAATTGGTATTATTTTCAATACGTGAGCTGCCTGGGGGAAAAAAAATTGTCGTTTAAACACCCTATATAAAGTTTTCCTTGCTTTTCTGAACTAAACAGTCAAGCAAAACCCAAACCTGAAATTGACGTAGCAGTGATGATTTCTTGATTTGGAAAATTAGCAGGAGAGACATGATATTTGCTTGATTGCCAGATGGCTCTATTGGCAATATTGAGCTGCCTTCCAGACAAACATTCTTGGACTCTGCTCCCAGAACTCACAGAGAACTAATTAAATTAGTCCCTTTGTGAAAATCATCTATCTGCCTTCTAGACCTCATCCTCACAGAACTACTGACGGAGATATTGATCATTCTTGTCAAACCAATTCTGGATACAATGAATTTTTCATCGCCATCGGACTATATCTCTGCATCAGAATCAAGCCACTATTCACTTACATCAAACAGACCTTTCAATCAATTTCAAGCCTCTCCTTTTCATCAAGATAATTGAAAAATTTGTTTAACAGCTTTCTACTTTTTACAGGCTAGCAGTGTGTATAGTGAGGTTTCAGCACGGTTTGAGGAAACACCATAGCACTGATATAGCTCGTCTTCAAAATGAATTATTTGTTCCTTTCCCTGGACAGTGGCTGTAGCTTTCTTTTCATCACATTTGATTTGTTCATACTTTCCTATGGCACAATAGACCACCATATTCATTTACAGGCTTGAACAAATACGGTCTCAGTGCTGGCTACCTATGCCATGACAGATATGAGATTGGGTAAATAATTGATATGCTGTCTGAATGTACAGTGGATCAGTAATGAGTGGTTGGCAATATTCTCCTATATGCTTCTGTTGCAGCGGTCATAAGCAGGCACAGCAATCACTGCTATACAGATGACAGATGAATTTAAATGGCTATGGTTTGTATACTGTCCTGAGTTACTGGCCCATCTGTTACATTGCAGGCTTTATGGGCTGTGTGATACTCCACCGGTGGCTGAAGTATACTGAGCACTGTCTGAGTGTTCCTCCTCTACTCTGTCCCAACCGCATCCCATCATTCCATGAACATTTGAGGAAAATGAGAGGAAATCATTCTTGAGTCTTGAAAAATCAGTAACCCCAGGCTTAGATTTGAATCAGTTTGCTGGAATTTTTGCAAAATGAAACAGCGGAAATTTTTTTGCTTTATGTTGTTTTTATTTGTTTTTTCATATTTATAGAATTTTATTGGAAAACAACATAGAATATGTATAGTGTAGCTGCGCAGTTGTTCTTTGCTTGTATTTGTCATGAAATATGTAACAAAAGCCACAGAAGCCAAATGATCTGATCTGTTGTTTCATGACTTAAAAAGTTATTGTGATTTAAATATTTCTTGAGCGAATTTCTTTTCAGTAAATTTTACCATTTTTCTGTGTATCCTTGGGCCCCATCTTGGAATCAGCCTGTGAACCAATTCTCGCTGTCGTATGAGCCTATATTCGCTCGCTCATGCATTATATTACAGATAATTGCCATTATTGTCAAGACATTTTAAAATTCTCTTCTTGGTCGTTGAAACCTGTCACCCTCAAAGATTATACTGTTGCCCAAGAAAATTCCTTTTAAATGTACTCTTCGTTGGGATACTTTGTGATGGTAGGAGTCTTTATAAGACTAAACATTAAAGAGTGAAAAGTTTCAAGGGTGGGGGGGTGGGGTTAACATTTTTGTTGCATCATAATAACAGTTAATACCATCTGTTATTCACTTTTTGTGTCGAGAATACCGAAGACGTAACAATAAATGTGATGACTATGGGTTTTGGCATGAAGTATAGGTGCAGTAACGCTATATACAGTATAACCAGCAGTTCATATAAATTAATAATTAATTAATGTATGTAGCGGTAAAACTTTACAATAAGGGTACAATAATTAATCCTTAATTAACTAACTATCAGTTAATGAGTGGGTAATTAATGCATTAGATATCCAAATAAGCATTATGCCACCATAAGTGATCATTTACTAATTTTCCATGTTTCCCGTATTGTGAAGTTGAAAACATCCCTTAATTATCCCTTATGCAGCACTTCAAACTGTTAAACCATAATGTATAAATTAATACCTGAATATCATTTGTAAATGATTACCAGATGCATTAGTTAACTGTTAATTAGCCGTTAATAAATGTTTATTACTCCGTTAGCTAATGTTAATTAATATACCCTTATCGTAAATCATTACCTATGTAGCTGTATAAACAGTGACCCCCCCTACACACACAATGTACCACGTGAGCATTGGTTTAATTTACGCGGCCATTTTTACCTCATCCAAGGACTGCAGATAACCTTAGCTCAGACGGGGCATTTGGTGCTTCCGGCATGACTGCATCATGCTACAATGGATTCCTGTGATTCATATGGAGGTCTGGGGATTATGTGATTTTTATCCAATTTCCATCAAAATGCATGAAATGCTCTTGTCACTTTGATCCGAGTTTTATCCCACCATGTAATCTTGTGAATTTCTCAGCAGAAAACACAAAGTAACTGACAAATGCCTTCTTTCCATGGATCCATGTAATCAGAGGCCTCTGTGCAACGCTTTGTTGCAATAAGAATCAATGGAAGCACATCTTGTTATCATATAAATAAGAAAACCAAAGCATGGAACACAGAGAGACTGACATTCATTTTAATGCTTTTCTATTTTGATCATCTGATCTTTTGCCGGTTGCTCTTAAACCTACCAAGCCACACTTGTTCGCTGTTCCTCAATGTGAATGTCATCATTCACTCCACGGCTGCACATTTCCCCATCTGACTGCAGTCCTGTGCAGTCGGTCTACCTAAAGGATATGGATGCAATCCCATGCCAAAAACATGGCGCATAACAAATGCAATATGAGTGTGATTTCACCTCACAGACAGCTGAGCTGGGCAGGCATCTCATTTAGGGCTTTTTTCATGCTGTCAATGATGAAATACAGACTCCTGGCTGATCAAACCCCCCTGTACCCCAAGGGTACTGCAATTTCCAACTGCACTATCCCCTTGAAGTGACGAGTGACAGTCGCTCTTGGCGCGGCTCGGATTCGATCGGAGACCGCGGAGCTCATCTGTACCGCGTAGTGCAGTGCCTTAGCATTGCGGAGCTGCCTGTCAGCCGGAGAGCGACTCATTTTTAATGTGTTTTCACACTTCTGTTTGAAAGACTTCCTCTATCAGTCTTCACACTGCAGGTCTGGCGTCTCTGTAGAATTGCAGCCTTCTCCATATCTGCTCTGTTCCTGTACTGAGCAGGAAACCTAATAACCCGGGCTGCTGGGAAGGCCGCAGATTCCATTCCCTTTAATATTTTCCCATCTCCGTGACCGACAGGGAGCCGCAGCAGAGAGAAACCGGTCTCTCTGTCCAGCCTGATTGGCTGAAGTGTATAACGCACTTCTGCGCAGCGGTGAGCCGGTCGGTGGTTGCAAAACAAAACCTGCCCCACAGGCCGCTGCCACAACCAGATGGTATTAACATAGCATCCGACATTTGTCTGGCGCAGAGGCATATGCGGGGCCCCTCGCTCATATCACAGGGGCATGGACACTCAACAGAGGGGTTGGGGGTTGACAAACAACCATGCTAAAAATGTGGCGCTACGTTATCAGCGGGTCTTACCAAAGCCATTTCCACAGGGATTTTCCGAAGCAGCATTCGCACAATCCTGGATCGTTCACTGAGCACCGCTGTGCGACCTTTCACCCACATCATCACTTCCTGTACGCTGGCATAAAGCAGATGAAAGAATTGTTTCAGGTCACTACGTGCAGCGCGGAATTGACCTGTAAATTTTCTATGGAGAATTGGATAGTGCACTGAATCCTACCCAACAGCATCTGATTCACTGGAATCGGATAGTGCACTGAATCCTAACCAACGGCATCTGATTCACAGGAGTCAGATGGTACACTGAATCCTAACCAACGGCATCTGATTCACAGGAAGTGGATAGTGCACTGAATCCTAACCAACGACATCTGATTCACAAGAGTTGGATGGTGCACTGAATCTTAACCAACAGCATCTGATTTACAGGAAGCCACTAGTGCACTGAATCCTAACCAACAACATCTGATTCACAGGAGTTGGATGGTGCACTGAATCTTAACTAACAGCATCTGATTTACAGGAAGCGAGTAGTGCACTGATTCTTAACCAATGGAATCTGATTCACAGGAAGCAGATAGCGCACTGAATCCTAACCAACGGCATCTGATTCACAGGAGTCATATGGTACACTGAATCCTAAGCCACGGCATCTGATTCATAGGAAGTGGATAGTGCACTGAATCCTTACCAACGACATCTGATTCACAGGGGTTGGATCGTGCACTGAATCTTAACCAACAGCATCTGATTTAAAGAGAGCGAGTAGTGCACTGATTCTTAACCAACGGCATCTGATTCACAGGAAGCGGATAGTGCACTGAATCCTAACCAAAGGTATCTGATTCACAGGAGTCAGATAGTGCACTGAATCCTAACCAACAGCCTCTGATTCACAGGAATCGGATAGTGCACTGAATCTCAACCAAAGGCATCTGATTCACAGGAGTCAGATAGTGCACTGAATCTTAACCAACAGCCTCTGATTCACAGGAGTCAGATAGTGCACTGAATCCTAACCAAAAGCATTTGATTTATAGGAGTCAGATAGTGCGCTAAATCCTAACCAATGGCATCTGATTTACAGGAATCGGATAGTGCACTGAATCCTTACCAATGGCATCCGATTTACAGGAATCAGATAGTGCGCTGAATACTTACCCACGGCATCTGATTCTTAGGCTGGCAGTGACTGCATCAGCATTCAGCGGTTCACTACAGCTGTACACTTAGGGTTCAGTCAGGAATCACAAAAAATGAAATGTAAAAGTAATGCTTCAATTTGCCTTAGGCCCCTAAAGGCAGGAAATTAAGTTAATCAGCGTAACACAAATACAGGCTTGCTCTCTATCAGGGTGTATTGATTTAACTGCGTGCCCTGGAGTTATACATTGAACATTCATGTAATGAAGACAATATGCTCCCGACACTTTGTATCCAGTATACACTTAGCCAATAATGGAGGATATTTCAATTAATCATCCCAGTTGAATTACTTCATGCTGTGGAGACTTACTGACAGTTTGTGGATAAGCGGTTGCGAGCATGAAGGTGACTTAAGATCTATGGTCCCAGATAGGACACTATTAGAAGTGCAGCATGATCATAATGTTCAAAGTTATCGATCGAGCTTTAATATTTTATATTGCCAATATACAGCTGAGTGCAACTTTCATGACTTCAGCCCTTTGAATAAAGTTTTCAATTTTACAACAGATAGTACTGGGCAGGAGAAGTTGGCTAAGACCTGTGCTACTTCAAGTTGCTACTACTGTTTTTTGTGTGTGTAAGTGCATGTGTGTGCGCGTCTGCGTGCGTGCGCACATGCATGTGTGTGTGTGTGTCGGTGTTTGCATGGGTGTGCGTGTGCAGGCGCGTGCATGTGTGTGCGTGGGTGTGAACAATTCAAAGTGAGAACTCCTTTTTGCGTTGCTGTTTTACTGTTCAGAGTTATGTTTGCATTTGCAGCCCAATTTAATACATTTTTTATAATATCCACAGTTCATATTCTTTGAATATCTATATTTCATCACTCGCTCTCTATGGCCAGGATACTTGCATGAAAAGGCCAGAGTGGCAGAGGGCGAAATGAAACAGGATTTCTGTCACTCTAGATTCATGCCTCAGTCAATTTGTGTTTTACTAGATAACTGGATCTGGTGGATTCATACTACACAGGATCCATTTTACAGACGAGCTGGATTCCTGTTGCGCTGGTTTCAAGTTACAGTTGATTCTAAATTTCAGTAAATGTATGTTATACTGGATTCATATTGCTGTTGCCTGGTATTACGCTGGATCCATTTTGCCATTGCATTGTGTTACACTGCATTCATGTAACATGGATTCTCGTTGTGCAGGATTCATATTGCAGTGGTTTTCTGTTGCGATTGATGCATGCTGCAGTGGGATGCTGATTAGAGAGGATTATTGTTTCAGTGATTTCATGGCTCACTGGATTCACGTAACACTGGACTTCTGGCTGTCGTGGATAGATGCCGCGGAGACCTGTTCCATCAGACTTCAGCTGGACTGGATATTTCTTTGCTTTTAATTCATATTGCTGTGAAATCTTGTAATATTACGATCACATTTT
This sequence comes from Gymnothorax reevesii, assembly GCA_029721435.1. Taxonomy (NCBI): domain Eukaryota; kingdom Metazoa; phylum Chordata; class Actinopteri; order Anguilliformes; family Muraenidae; genus Gymnothorax; species Gymnothorax reevesii. Next base: position 42,956,449 of record CM056581.1, on the reverse strand, counting down.
ATGATTTAGCAGAATCTTCAATCTTGTCGTATTTACATACGAGTCGATTACACAGCTGGACATGTATTTATTTAACCTAAGCTTTATCAATGACCAAGTAATCTGCAAATTTCAGCATCCCTTCGCAAAATATCCATTAGTGGTATCAATAAATAGTGTAATGTAATTATTTACATGTTTTATGAAACTGTTCTGAAGGCAATGCTGTATTTTCAATTATTGGCCCAGAAAGGCAAAAAAATCACAGCACCATTAAAAATGCAGCATATGATTTAGCATGGCATAGATGCAATAAAACCTTTAGGATAAGGTGTAACATTTGGCATGCAGCCTGTAGCATGTAGGGCACACATTAGCGTAGCAAGCAACATTTAGCATGCAGTGTAACCATTAGCACAAGAGACAACTGCTCAGGAGCGGTGTCGTGATTGGGTGATGGGTCCTTCTCCAGGTAAGAGAGAGACCTCGGCAGCTCGACCTGACATCAGGAGGGTCACCACACACACAGCTGTGTCAACAGCCGCATCGCAGGCCTCCAGTTGATGACGGCTCTCCCACGGCCGTTTTTCTGATTGCTATCATTGCTGGTGCAGATAGCGAACGGCCATTTTTCCCCCTGCCTGCGATAATGGCAGCAATGTGCTGTGAAATTGCGTTATTAGATTATAATCGAGGTGCCTCGTTCCGCAGCCTTTTCACCGCACAAAACAAGTCCCTCCATCTGAGAATTGCGGCACTTATCTGGGATCACAGGGGCCGGGAACCCAATGTGGTTGATCCCTGTGTTCATGTTCCCTCCATATCCCACGCCTGGAGTCGTCCTGGTGTACGCTGGGACAAATATTCAGCATCCTGAGCTTCAAACGTACGCCGCTTGTTTAACATGCCTGCCTCTAATCACAGGCTGGCTTTCAGTGTACAGAAGAGCCCAGATTTATATGCCCCTCTGTCAGGCGAGAGACTTTACAGAGATGCCTCTCTTACTGCCTTGCCGGTGTCTCTGGAGTCCATTTGGCCGACCTCCGTGAGCTTCAGCGTCCTCCGCCATCTGCGCCGCTCTCCGCTCAAACCGCCACCCCGTCCCCTCGGCAGCACCACGCCCGCACCAGCTGCGCTGCTTTCTCCTGAAACACTGGGGACTCCTCCACTCTCTCTGCAGCTGAACTCAAGGTCGCCGAGTCCTTGGGCTGTGATAAAGAGATTCCAGTTGTCCGTTTGCAGTCTCGCGGGAGAGCGCGAACGCTGCAAACGTTGTAGTTCTGTGCCATTTTTATTGCCCAAGTGACAGCGCTAAATATTTGCATATTAAGCAGTAAGTATTCCTTGAGGTAGCGATCATTGCAAAAATCATACCTATACTGTGTAATAGGGTACAGTGTGACCATGAAATTTGTCTTTGAAGTTACAATGCTATTTTCAGATATTTCATTTTATGTATTATTACGAGGAAGCAACAGTTCAGCACACACAAACTTGCGCACTGATCACGGCAAATTATAAAGACATTGGCATTTTACTGAATTCTCATCAAACAGACTCAGTGCAGACAGTGAACTACATTCAAATATTAAAGCATCACCACTACATTCCCTCTCCAAAAAGTCGTAGACGAGTCAAGTGAAAGCGCTGACCTATATCATATTGTTAAGAATAATCAGAGCCTCATAGTTGCAGTGTAATTTTAGCTCTCCACGTTAAAAAGTGTGATACAGTATGTCAGTCATTATTAATATTTTTTCTAGTATATTTGCCTATTGGTTACCCATTTCCCACATATACAAAATAACTGGTATTTTTAGATCCGCAGAGCAGAAAAAAAAAGTATTTTACAGTAGTGTGTTTCCGCTTCTGGAGTAATCTTGAAGTCTTTGGTCTCCAGTGGCATGCTTTTTTTTTTTTTTTTTGCAAATGGAGAGGTAGCACTCCTGTGAGCACTTATTTTTATACTGTGTTACTCTGAAGTTCTGTGAAGAGAAACCTTCTGCCTGCTGATGATTCTTCATTACCATCCTGTCCTGTGTTTTTTCCCAGCTGACCTGGGGCTGCTGCTCTCTCTGCAGGAACAGAGTCCTTGCCGTTGGATTCTGTATGTTTCTTGGAAACTGCTGGTTGTGGAGGCCGGGGCTCCAACCCGGAAGCACAGTCTCTCCCCGGCTACATCTGTCGCCTCTCACACTCTATACAATTTCGCACTTCACGCTATATTGCGCCTTAGCCCTGCAATAATTATTACAAATGTGCCGTTGGATTTAAAACCTTAACCCCCAGAGTGAAATCATAGGGGTGCGCAAGAATAGACATGTAATGTTGCGCCAAAATTTATTTTAATCACTATGCCTTTATTTTAGTCTGTCACTGAATTCTAATTCTGGTCTATATAATGTTTTGCCCCTTTAATTATGTCAGACTGATATAGAATATTTTTCAATTTTTTATCAGCCCATCTGTCAGGCCTACATGTTGAGGCCGAATTCATCAATCCTAATTATTGAGAGTATGTTAAAAAAAAAAAATGTTAATTTGGGGGGATATTATAGCCTGGTAAGTAGCTTCAAATTGAACAAAAATAGTTCAACAAACCAAATCCAAGTGAAATTGTGCAATGTGATATCTCCTCATGCGTTGCCATGGCATTCTCCCACAATGCCAATTAAATAAAATTATATTTGTATCAAGAGTGTCTTGGAATGTTCAATTCATCATTTTTAGAAAGCATCTCATGCTCAATTAGTCTTAATATTGCAAAGATATTCAACATTTTCTCATCAACAATAAAAATCTTTCTGCTACAGACTTACGCCACTTTTCTATCACAGAGCACTTTGGCTTTGAGGATTGTCACAGTCCTTTACTGTTTTTGCATGAAAAAACAAAGACAAGAAATCAAGATTCTTATACTTTTCCTTCTTTCATAAAATGTATTACTCAGTGATCAATAAACTATGATACAATTAATGAAACAGAAAATTGATGACTGAAAGTGTTATGTATGTTTAATAAGGTACACAAACGTTTTACAAAACACTATCAATGAAAATGCCAGTTTTCTTTTTTTTTTTAATGTTATGAGGGAACAGCTGCGGGAGCAATGTACTGCAATAATAAAAGTTTTGCATTTGTGATACACAAGGATTTTTTGGATTAATGTTGTGAAAAATTCTGTTGAAGTAGTAAAATTAGAGTCAAAATTAGCAGACAAAAATCCTCCAAACCCAGGACCTTTAGAAGGTGCTGCCCCCTGGTCCCCCGGTTGGGCTTTGCCGCTGGGCCCCTGGACCCCTCCCAACTTGGCTCACTCACTTTGCTTGATCGCAAAAATCTCCCTAATTTATGAGAGTAAATGTTGGCAGTTCTGTGCTTGCTCCCTAACAATGCATTTGATTTGTAATTCAGTGCAGCATTCCTGCTCTCTGTTTTTTTGACCCCTCCTGTCTGACTCTGATTTGCTAGATAAACTTTGGCTTATCCTCCGCTCGCAGTTTGTGCCTGAGTTCACCTGACGGAGTGTGGAGACAGTGTAATAATCCTTTCTGGCTTTCCATCCAGTCTTCGCCTCTTCCGGGTGTTACACCCAAGTAAAGGTGTTGCTGCGGGATCCAAAACTTGCCATTTAATCTCAAAATGTCTTAATTTACAGCAGCCAAGAACTGAATTATAAAAGTGCGGTCCGAGCCAAATATCCTATATTATCTTGCAATATGTTGTTAGACATTTTGATTATGGAAAGCTCTCCAGCTGTAATTCACAGGGCACATCCCAGACCTGTCCATTATTGGTCTTCACTTATATCCTTCGCAAAAGATCTTATCTTATTGAAAATTAATTGGGATTTAATTGGGAATTAATTGGGAATTAATACAATACCTTTCTATGAATGAGCACTTTTATATACTAGTGAGTTTAATATGTGATTATGTGCCACCTCGCTTCTTTTTGTGTCCTGATGTGCTTCATATTTATGTATGTCTAAATTATATTTACTCACCCATATTTGTGCCTTTTTTTCCTGGCCTCCACCTCCCCACCCTCTCCCACCCTTGTCTGTAGTGGTGTACCTCGTGTACATTGCATGTTTTGACTGATAGTGTACAAAGTATAGTAAAAAAAAAAAAACCCAGTTTGTGTAATAAAATTCCAAAGACTGATGTGAATAAAATTGGTATTGATATCCAAGGGTAGGAAGCTATAATCTCACTCTGGAAAGACCTCTGAAATGAAGAGTGGAAACAATGTACGTTGTATGTTTCTGAAGGTAAATGCTGCATATTATACAATTCTAAAGACCAACATATCAGTGCATAATATGCATTGTACAACAAGACCATTTAAATACTGTATAAATTTAGTTATAATACAGAGCCTTGAATAAGAAAAGTTTCACAAAATCCATGCAAGATAAGAAACTTGATCAAGACTTTATAAAACTTAGAACAGAGAAAGATTTAGAAAAAAATAAGTTGACAGCTGTAATGAGGCAAGCAGTGGAAAAAAGCAGAAAATAAAATGTTAAAAGAAACAAAAAATAATATCAAAAGTCGTCTGAAAAATTTTGACAATTTAATAACAACACAAATAAAGTGGTACATTAATTAAATCGCTTATTTGTGAATCTTAGGCTGATCGGCAAAGTCTATTAAAACATAATGTTGGGCATAAAGCTTGGAATGAGGGGAAGTATAGAGTTACAGCTTGTGTTTCCCCGAGAGGTTAGTGAAAATGAAATCAGACTTGTCATGGCAAAAGCTAACAATAAGGCATCAACAAAGAGTAAAGGGATCTACATGATTATATTTTTAAGAAGACTGTTGACTGTATAATAAAATCTTTATGCTACAGTATATTTTTAATCTTTCTTTCAATACAGGTAGTTTTCCCCAGACAAAATCAAAATCGCAAAGGTTATTCCACTTTTTGAAACAGACGCTTAACACAGCTTTACAAACTACAGAACTGAGTCTTTGCTTTCATAATTTTCCAAAGTGCATAAAAAGCTACACACAAAAAAACTAGATATTTTTATTGATAAAAAATGCTGAGTGAGAGCCAGTATGGCTTTTGCCAAACATATCTACAGCTTTAGCATCAAAGAAAAATCACAGAGGAAATTACAACAGCAATTCAAAGTAATAAATACTCAATGGGGGCATTTGTTGTTTTAAAAGAATCATTTGACAGCATAGATAATACCACCTCTTTTTCATTCATATTGTTTGAGAGAAGCAGTTTCAAACTGCTTAAGCGGCTATTTAGATAACAGACAGCAATATGTACAGTTTGCTGATAATGCATCTGAATGCATGGAGATTGACAAAGGAGTCTCTCAAGGCTCAGTTTTGGGGCCTTAACTCTTTCTATACTGTATATATATTATATATTTACTATTACCACTGATTTTGCCGCTCAGGTTTTCATAATCATTGGTAATATTGGTAATATTTGCAAAAAATATTTATGGAACGAGAAGAACATGTACTTTTTTGGGTAAGAGCAGAAAAAAGTGTTTTATTTTCCTTTAAAGAAAGTATGCAAAGTCAATTAGTCTATGTGCGTACCTTCCTCTTGTGTGTATATCAGAGCCCAGACACAGGCTATCAATATTTGTGTAGGTTTGAGCCAGCCTCTTTTGAGTGATCGCTGCTCTGCTTATCACTTTAAAAAATGTTAATAAATACTCAGAGGAACTACTCACATTGATGGATTGTGGATGTGGTTGCGATAGTCCTTGCATTTATTGCGTATGACAGGAAAAAATCGGGCCCTCAGAGATTTAATTGAGTCACAGACATTATTAGTTATGTGAGGGGTGGCAGAAAAAAGCAGAGCAACACTGAGAAGCTTGAAGTTGTTTGTTTTTAGCTCCAAGGACAATGACCATTGAGCGAGAATTAATTTTAAACATCAGTATGCAAAGGCTGCTATAGAGCAGATGTGTATTTCAGTATGTGGTGTCAATCTGTGGAATTTTTAATAAAATGATTGAAAAGGTTGCGTAAATATTTCTCAGTTCAAGTATAAAGAAAGAATAATAAGACTGTATGAAAATAATAAGTAAGGGGATTTCTTAGTTACATGGTGAATTGTTGTCCTTAGCCTCTTTCTCATGTCACTGTAAGCACTGGTTGTTAAAGTGAGTATCATTGAAAGACTATATATTTTACTGTTGACATTTGGAGTAAGGAGCAGGATAAATAGGAGCGTCTTTTCATTGCTTCTTTTCGGGCGTAGGATGTGTCCATTGAAATGTGCTTTAATCATTAATATTTAATTTTAATTTTTTAGAACTGTGCATTACGGTGAGCACAAAAAATAAATGAGAAGATGACAATTATGGGTAAATTATAGACATTGCTGTTAAGGGTGGTCCACCCCAAAAAACTACTGACAAAACTAAAACAATACTATCAATTATGTAAAATAACCATGGCAAGTGTTTCTGCAATATCATCTTTTTACTGCACCACCTTCTCCATAGTTTAATGCTTTGGGCCTAATATCTACAAGCTAATATATCATAACATAATTTTTAGCCTGCACCGTACTTGGCTACACAAGCTCCATTCATTACTCAGGTAGTGAGGTCACAGGTTCTGACCAAGACTGGAAGACCATATAATAAGTAAACAGAAGAAACCAGAAACCTCACCATTGAATATGCCCTGAATATTTTTCAGCTCAAAAGCTAGAAATATATAAAAGCAAATGTAAAGTTATGTAAATCGTCCAGTTCTGTGTTCGCTTGAACAAAGCCTCAGAATTAATAGATAAAAACTCTGAAACAAAGATGTCCACTACACCATAAATAGCCACTAGAATGCTGAGAAAGTTAGCACGGCAGCTTTCTGCAGTCAGTATGTGAAAGTGCCTTCTGATTGCAGTAATCTTCATCTGCCGCTCCTTCCGTATCGACTGTATATCCCATCTACAGTTCACATTAGGTGCTGAAATGTATATACCCCCCAGTAAGGCAGGTATATTGACACAGCGCTGAGCCTTGTTTATGTACCGACACACTTCACGCTCCCATGAATTATTTTACATACCGATGCATGTTTGTCTGTTTTCAATAATGCTTTTGAGTGCAGTGCTTCAATTGCCTTCTTCAACTGCGTGGGACTCAAGCACAGAGCCATTACGACACTTCAGAACGCTGTTACAACTGAGGCAGACTAAATTGGCTAAAAAGCAGGCGAGTATTGCATACGCATTTCATCGGCCTGCCATGTCTCCTCGATTCATGTCCAAATCAGGAGCTGCATGGCTGTCCCGGGGGTTTCCCTCGGACACGTTTTGATCTCTCCACACTGTTGTTATGCTGCAGCTCAGATGGTTGGCGGGAAACTCTACGAATCAGTTCAGAGGGCGATGCAGTTAATGAGAGAAGATTTAGCCAGAATTATGCCTTTCTGTATGTCTGTCTGTCTGTCTAACTGCACTCCGGTCTTTTTACCTGTCTCTCTGTGCCCTGACCAGTCTGTCTTTACTACAGTCCTCCTGTCTGTTTGCATGTAAGACCATCTCTCTGTCTGCCACCAGGCCTGTCTGTATCTCTACTGTCCATCTGTCTGTCTGTCTTTCTTTCAGTATTGCTTTCTGTTCATGTATATGGCAGTCTGTCCTAGCCTGTCTGTATCTCTGTCTGTACCTTTGTTCATAGGTCTGTCTGTTTGTGTCCTTTACTTTACTGAATGGGAATAAACAGACGCTCCACCTGTATTGATTCCCTGTGTTGTTTGACTCTGACTGACCCAGTTATATCTCACACATCTCCACTGGACTGATTCACTGCACGGGTCAACTCTGACTGAAGCAGTAATATCTCACACATCTCCACTGCACCGATACACTACACAGATGACTCTGTCTGACTCAGTTAAATCTGACTCATCTCCACTGAACTGATTCACAACACAGGTGACTCTGTCTGACTCAGTTAAATCTGACTCATCTCCACTGCACTGATTCACTACACGGTTTGACTCTGTCTGAGTCAGTTACATCTGACTCATCCCCACTGTACTGACAGACAGGGGCGCCACCAGGAATTGAAGCACCTATTACTAAAACCCCATAAGTCACACTTGACTTGACTTGACTTGTGGGGTTTTAGTAATCAGTGCTTCAATTCTGGGCCCCATGAAAAAAATCACATTTCCCCCCCCTGGGCAGCTGTTGTCACCACATCTCTAGGACCTAACTGACCCATTAAAACCTTTATATAACTCCAACTCTGAAGGCTTGCAACAGTCTTGGTTCTTATAGTTCAATACTACCAGTGCAATATTTACTGCTAGTGAGTAGTACATGCAACAGTCTGCATACAATATGCAATTCACTATTTGATGCGAGAGAACATTAAAAAATGTGCTAAAGGCCATCTTTTACAGTCTCAATGTAATTTTATTGTAAAATTCCAAAGTGGAAAATCATCATTGATGGAAATTACAAATATGAAGATCTTATATTCGAGGTCAAGTTGACTGTGAAGGCCATTGACAATGTAACTGATGCCAAAATGTTTGGAAGGATGTGTCCTAACTCAGTACACAGAGAGTTGGCATTGCAATGAGAATTAACCTGTAATAGTAATATACTTGTGCTCAGCAGAGGAAAAAGAACTACACATATGCCTGACTCAAATCAAATTAAAGATACTCTTGTAATAAAAAAAATTTAAAAAATCCACTAAAAGTTATTTCTTTAAGTAAAAAAGTAGATGTCGCTAGGGCACTTTCTTAGCAGCAGGTTATACTTGATACATAAACAAAAAAACTTTGCACCTCGACAATTGACAAATAATCATTTTTAGAACTGACAACTTCAAAGAATTCCCCTAAATAAAACCATGGATTTAGAATATGGTTTTCTGTGCGCATTCTGGCTGCCTCCACAGTGACTGATGATCTTTCATCCTTCACACTGCTCAATGACTTTGTCACAATCATGACTGTTTATTGAATAACCCTTCCCTCTCTGTTACCATCATCACCTCTACTTCCACCGTGATACTCCCATCGTACATTCAGTCGCTAGGTTGTCCGCCTATCATTTAATACATGTGATTTGTCACCATTAAGATGTGTGGTGAATCTGTGTTTGATTGGCTGTCCAACTGGATGCTAAAACGTATAATGTAAAACAGAAACTCAACGGCAGGAAAAGACCAGACCACTCTATTCAGATTCATATTTTTGCTCCGGAATACTTGATGCATCGGCTAAATGATTGACCTGCGAGTCTACCTCTGCTGCAGCTAGTTTATTTCACTATGGACATTACAGGAGAAGTTCACCCAAAAATGAAAATTCACTCATCATCTACTCACCCCAAGGCAAATCAAAGGGTCCATGAATTTCTCTCTTCCTCAAAACACTTTTGGAGTTACAAAGAAATACAGCATTGAAGACAAATCCAATGAGAATGGTTTTTACACGTAAAAACAGATGTCTCCCTCTTCCCCCATTTCACATTTTAGAGTAATGGTCCGGAAACGAGTCCCACCCTTCAATATGCCTAAGTCCAAATTGTTGCCATGGAAACAGAAAAAATAAAATTCAAAAGCAGTTCAAACCCTCAAAAGGCAAATCTACATGTTATGGACAGTATATCTAATTTGGTGAGAATCGGTCGAACAGTTTCAGAGTTATGCTCCGGAAACAAATGGGAACGCTGACGCCGACGCCAACGGGAATTCAGGCAAAAACAATATGCCCCCCCCCAGGAAGGGGGAGACATAAATCAATTAAAGTCAACATAGACCACTTTTTCAAGCGTAAAAAACATAATTTAAAAACCATAAAATGCCTCCATACTGTTCATGCGGCATAATCCAAGTGTCCGTAAGCCCCGACATTCAAATTTCTTTCATAAAGACGTCTTTTCACTATATTTTAGCCTTAATATTCAATGTAGCCACTTAGCTAAAAGAGCCCTGTTTATTTTTGCGGAAGAAGTTGACCTCGTTAAGTTGGCCGACCATAAAAATGCGCTGTTCAATCAGTGAATACGAACTTTCAAAACTGCTGTGCATTTCTCCAATTAGAGATGTTTAGGGCCGTTGCAGAATTCTTTGCCCCAGTTGGTCACCGTAGCTAGAGGTCTTGAATTTTAAACTTCCTCTTGAAAATGAACAAGGTGGCTACATTGGACATTAAAAATAAAAATATTGCAAAAAGACGTCTTTACGAGTCAATTTGAATGGCAGAGCTTACGGACACTTGGATTATGCCGCAAGCAGGTTGGAGGCGTTTTGTGGTTTTTAAATGTTGTCTTTTGCGCTTGAAAAAGTGGTCTCCATTAACTTCGATTGATTTGGATTTGTTTTCAATGCTGTTTTTCTTTGTAACTCCAAAAGTGTTTTTAGGAATAAAGAAATTCATGGACTCTTCGATATGCCTTAGTGTGAGTACATGATGAGTGAATTTTCATTTTTGGGTGAACTTTTCCTTCAAGCTAACAGGTTAATTTCTACCACTCAGAGACTGCAGGCTAGGCTACCCACCTATCTTGGAGAAAAACTGGGTCACATATTGACACCCTTTCTTTTCCCTCTCTTCTCTCTCCTTTCTCTCTTTCCTTTTTTGAAAACCAAATTTTATTTTAGTACTAGGCAGCATTGTAGTGCTCTGGCGCAACTACTGACTGCTACTAAGCACCGTCACCTGTGAGTGCCCTGAGGCAGGCCCAAACCATTTCATGCAGATACAGGGTTGTGTTCAGTCAACATGGATGTTCACTTTTTGGTCGATGTGGATATTTAACTTTTACTGCCAAAAACAAGTAAAACTAAAGAGATTGTTTTTGATCGTTTTCTGGCTATATTTGAAAAAAAATTCTCAACCCAAATAGCAAAATCATATTATCATAATTATAATATAATCATAGGGGCCCTTGGAATTGTCCTAACTTCCCCCGCCCCCCCATACGTCGCCCCTGCTGACAGACTCCCTTCATTAACATGGGGGCTCTGATTTTCATTAACCTCTCTCAGGAGCCAGATTCACTACCTCTGAAGCTCATGTCATGTTGATAAACACAATATGCGACCACCCACCCCAACAATGCCTCTGGATAAAACCAAAAATTTGAAAAAGAAATTTGAATAAACCCCAGAGACCAGAACTTTCAAAAGTGAGTTTGTGCAATTGCTGGGACTTGAAATCAAGCAAACTGAAAGATGCTATGCAGCTGGTTGCCTTACACTTTTAGTAAGCTTTTTAATTCTTACAGTGTTCTTATGGGGGATAGAATAGAGTCCTGCTCGGTGAGTTTTCCAATCAGGATGTGTTCCTCCTCAGTGTTTGAGAGACTTCCTTCCCATAGAGAAAGTTTCTTTATTTTTACCTTCGCCAGCGACTTCGCTGACGAAGGTAATGTTTTGATCCCCGTGTATTTATTTGTTTGTGTGTCTGTCTGTATGTGTATCGAATAACTCAAAAATTACCTAACGGAATTTCATAAAATTTGGTGGGTTGATTTGGCATGACCTGAGGATCAATCGATTAGATTTTGGGAGTGATCGGGTCAAAGGTCAAGGTCAAGGCCACGAAAAGGTCAAAACCGACTTTCAGCCATATCTCGGTCAATTTTTATCCGATCGGCATGAATTCAACGCCAAAATGTGCAGAATTATATACCCGATCCTGTGGCGAGGGATTCAGTGGCGTCGGCGAAGGTATACGCTCTACCGAGTGCCCGTTCTAGTATCTCACTTTAACCATGGAATTTTGAGAGTTCAGGTTGGGTTTTGCCCAGTTTGTTTTTCACTAAGTGTTCTTTTTATGTTGTTTTATGTGCAATGGTTCATTTTGATGGTGCACCCAAAAGAAGCATAAATAAAATTTCAATGCTACAGAATTGTCTGATTGATATACAGTATGTGTTCATGCTTAGGTTTTGGATAGTGCGGCGTTTAATTCAACGAGCTTAGATTATTGAGTGATGCTCAATGGTATTTTCGTTTGAGCAGACGTGTCCTTGGCTGCAAGCAGTACTCCCCTGGAAAAGTGAAATATCTGCATTTTTGTGTTTTGTAAACAAGCACGTCAGCTTCCACAAAAGTATGTTCTACCGCTCGCTGCGGTGTGTATGATCAAATATTAACAGACCAATGCAAACAGCTGACAGCCTATCTGTGTTCTCTGAAATATCATCAAATGGAACATGCAGTGCAGATAGATTTTGTATATTTTACTCATTTCTGAAATCCATCTCAGCTGACATGACAGCTTTCCTTGTTGATACAATGTGTGGAACTGCCTTGAACGAGGCAACTGCTCCTGTTTCTATTGCCAAATGAGTATCTTGCACTGAATCAGTGGATATCTGGCACTGACAAGGCAGTAAACCATCAATGAATGTTGGGAGAAACTTTACAAGTGTGCGTCCCTGATAAACTCACGGATAAGCCACTTCCTGCCAGCCGGCTGCCAAATTTAATTAGGCTGTCAACGGTGTCCTAAACAAGCAGGGGTGATCTGACAGCCCTCCCACTAGACTAAATTTTGGGTTTCACCTCAAAGTGTAGATCTCTGCCAGGCTATTACAAATTTTGCGCAGGAAAATGACACCGCAATGTCACTGGGTGAATACAGGGTTGCAGCTGAAAGACCATTTTCTAACCACATGCAAAATGAAAAAGAATACCTGCCTGCTAAGTGCTAATCCGCAGTCAATGCAGGTGTGCCATAATTGCATGTTCTCCCCGCATACTCCATCTATCACAGATTTAGACTATTTAGCAGGTGCTCACGATCAGGGTTAATCTGAGATTGGAACCTCGGTTAAAGTATGTTCACTGTCTTTCTAGCAACCTACAGTATTGTGCTAAAGTTTTAGGCACATATAAAACTGTTCAGTAAGGCAAAGCTGCTCACAAAACTCAAGAAATTAGAGGCTTTTCTAATATTGAAATATGTACCATAAACAGACAGGAACAAAACCAAAATCAAGTTAATATTTGGTTTGACTACTCTTTCCCAAAGAACTAGGTACACTGTCCTGCAGTTCCAATATTTTCAAAGATGATTGGCGTTTCCCTTGTTCTAAACATATTCGTCAACTTGCCACTGTCTGCAGACTGATTGTCTTAAAATTAGTCCTGTCTCTCTGTGCAATCCCAGAGAGCCATGGTGAGATCAGGGCTCTGTCAAGGCTAAGTGATCCAAATCTGCCATTTTTAATGATATGCAATCATTTGTCAACCTATTTATATCCCCAAACGCCGAATGGTGTTCCGGGGATATTATGTTTTTGGTCCGACTGCCGCCGCCACCGCCCTACGTGTTAACGCGATAACTTCAGTAATATTTCAATTAGAAATTTGATGTTTTGCATATCACTAAGTATCATAAAGAGGAAGAACTGATTCGATTTTGGACAATTTACAATGTGTAGATTGGCCACCAGGGGCCAAAAATTGAAAAATCACAGTTTTTATTATATCTCTGGAAATACTTGTCTGATTGACCCCAAATCAAGTGCAAATGATAGGTCATGGCCTGAGGATGTGTCCCATGATTATACCTGTTTGGTTCAAAATTTTGACAGAAGGTGGAGCTTTGTCTCATAAAATTTACCATTTTTTCCATATCTTTGCAACCATTTGTCCAATTGACACGAAACTATATGCAACTGCAAGGTCATGACCTCACATCTTGTCACATGATGACATGATATTTTGCCAACAGGTGGTGCTTTGTGATGGAAAATTACCATTTTGGCCATATCTTCAGAACCATTTGTCCACTTGACCTGAAATTAAGTTCAAATGAAAGTCTATTCAAGGATTGGGGAACTGGAGGATTGGGGGCGTTCGGGGACATACCCCAAGCCGTCGCCTCCCACAGCATAAGCCTAGTTTTTAATTACTATTTTGTATCTCAAATCTGCATGTTCTCTTCAGCAACACTATTGTTAAAAATAAAGAATTAAGTAAGAAAATTGACATTGCCTAAAACTTTCACACAGTGTTGCACAATGGAAACTTATACAGCTAGGTAACAAGAGAATCTATGATCTGAACTGTGACAGTGATGTAAGAAAATGCAAAATATTGATTCAGAGGCAAAATCAGGCAACATACTGCTTGAGTTATAGAACCATGTAACAAAACTTTTTATTTGTTTATTTATTTGTATTTATTTGTTTTTTTGTGTGTGTGTGTGAGAGAAGTCATCACTGGCTTTGAAAATGAAAATTTCAGGGTGAATTTTCAGCGAATGAGAGACTTCAACTTGCTGAACTATAGCTGCTGGCGAAGGTGATGTCAGCGTGGCTCTCTCTGGAAGTCGAAGGGAATGACATCATCTGCACAGGGCAATGCTTCCCCAGGAATGAAAACCAAAAAGTTTCAGCTTTATAAGAGCACGAGAGAAGAAAGACAGGGGCTGTTAAGAATAAAATGCCATGCTAAATTGAGAGCGGCCTGGTCCGTCAGAACTGGTGACGGCTCAAAATCCTATTTAGTGATTATACACGGATGACTGATTCTCTCTCTCTTTTTTTTTGTTTGCGGCCTGTACAACAATATAGAGATTAATATTGACTGACAGGTAAATTAAATTTGCAAAATGAATATTTCTCCACATACAAATGAAACCCTTTTTTTTTTTTTGCCAGTCCTGTCCGCATGGCTGCACATTCTATACACAAGGCAGGTTCATTTTTCCAGATGTTTGTGCATTTGGAGACTTGACTGCACATGACTAATAAAAAAGGGAAAGTATTATGGAACACGTCACGTCAAATGTCTGAAGATAAGCAGGATCGAGATCCTCTCAGACCTTGTAACAGTGGACAGCAGCAGTAATGGGCATTAGAAGACAGTGAGGGGCAATGCTGCAGTGATTTGATGGAGACATAGTGAGGTTCTGGGAATTCCACGTTTAATAAACCCAAAACAAAACAAAAAAAAAAAAAACATCAAACTTTTCTGACTATTAAAGACTAGCCTTTAATATTAAAGACTATCAAAGAGCAGTTAAACTGATTTTAAAAAAAAGTAATTGAGGGAAAACCTACAGGTTGTTTCACAACACTTTTTATGCTAAAGGGTTTTAAGTGACTGAGTGACTATATTCTACTCAGCAACATAATTTCTTATGAGAAATACAGCAGAGATTCATCCAAAACAAGTTCTTAAAGTAACACTAAACACAGTCTTCAGAATTTTCGGTCGTTTTCTTGGCAAATCAAAAAAAAAAAAAAAAAGTCCCAAATTACCTGACTTCACCTTATAATCTTTAAATGCATGTTTCATGCACCTTTTACAGAAGTGTTCTGTTTACCTGTATGCAATGTGTTAATAAGGAGAAAGGTAGCAAACTCTGCGTGAGTAGTTTTGGTGAATGTCATGTGACCACTGAAGCAGCACGCAATGTGTAAATTTTCTGCAGCGATAACTGACAGTTAGACTCCGCCTCAGATGCCCGTGTCAGGTCTCAAACAGACGTCTGAGCAGCCAGTCAGTGCGGCACCTCGTGTAACCTTCCGTTTTACACTGTTTGTGCCCATGTTTTTATTATCGCATATTTTCTCTGAGCCTTCAACCCATCCTCGTCCCCTATAAACTGCACTGCGCATCACAATACTCCACTTTCTGCTCACCGTGACCATCTTTTATCTGTCTCAAGCTGCTTTCACACCGGACGCGAAACAAATTTTTTGCACGACAGGTTACATTCAAAGTCAATGCAAAGACGCGTGTATTCGCGTCTTTGCGTTGACTTTGAATGTAATCTGTCGTGCGAAAAATTCGTTTCGCGTCCAGTGTGAAAGCACCTTCCTAACTCATCCGGCGTTATCAGAAGCTGTCCAGAAAAGATTCATCCAACCATGGTGGATACGTTTTTTTCAGCTTCCTGCCGCTTTTCACTGAGGACACAAAGCATAATCCTAATGAATTTGCTGCAGGCTTCACAAATCCATCCAATTCTCTTCGATATCATTCACAAACAGAAAAAAAACAGTAAAATATAATGTTTCATCTTGGAGTGCTGTGTGGAAAACATCAGTCTGACCAGAGCCTGTGACAACCCCTCCGTCACCTGAATAACTGCATGCTTCCAGTTGGGGGAAAAAATAATAATGAAAAAATTATATATATATATATATATATATATATATATATATATGTAGAAGTTCCAGTGTATGTGGATGCAGTATCATGTTTTGATTGAGAAAGATCTGTCCAGATAACATGAAATATTCTCAATATCTCTGCTACCATATGTTGTGCAACATTGATGATGTATCATATTTATTCTGTCATAGGAAGCCTGTGTGAAAGGGTGTGAGTGAGCGCGTACATGTTCTTTAGACTACAAAATGGCTTTTATTGTTTGCAAATATAAATGTTTTTTGCAATGTTTGAAGGCTACATCTGCATGTCAACAAGCTGTTTGGGAGGCATGCACAGAAGAAACCTTTTCTCACTCACAATCATAGATGCAAACGTCTGGAGTTCGCTAAGCAGTACTGGGACTTCAACTGGAACTGTGTACTTTGGTCAGATGAGACCAAGATAGAGCTTTTTGGCAACAAACACTCTAAGTGGGCCTGGCGGAACACAAAAGATGAGTATGCAGAAAAGTACCTCATGCCCACTGTGGAGTATGGGGGAAAATCGGTGATGCTGTGGGCCTGATACTCTTCCAGAGGCCCTGGGAACCTTGTTTGGGTGCATGGCATCATGAACGCTTTGAAATACAAGAACATTTTAAATCAAAATCTGGTGGCCTCTGCCTGAAAGCTGAAGATGGGCCGTGGCTGGGTCTTTTAGCAAGATAATGACCCTAAACATGTGGCCAAATCTACACAGAAATGGTTCACCAGACACAAAATCAAGCTCCTCCTATGGCCATCTCAGTCCTAAACACTACTTCAGACCTCAGCCCCATTGAAAACCTGAGGAGTGAGCTGAAGAGGAGAGTGCAGAGGAGAGGACCCAGGTCACTGGATGATTTAGAGAGATTGTGCAAAGAGGAATGGTTGAAGATCCCTCTTTCTGTATTCTCCCATCTTGCGAAACATTATAGGAGTAGATTAGATGCGGTTTTGCTGGGAAAAGGGGGTTGTACAAAGTATTAACATCAGTGGTGCTAATAATTGTGGCACTCATGATTTGATGTAAAAGAATTATTTCTTAATGTGGTATTTTTTTCCCCACTGAATAAATGCACTTAAATTAAAGGTTGGATTCTCTTCTTTTTTCATTGTGGTCCTATATTATTTAGAAGGAAACTTATTGAAACTTATTAGAAAATATATTAGAAACTAAAGAACACATCTTAACCAGGGGTGCCAATAATTATGGAGGGTGCTGTATACACACACACACACTGAACAAAAATATAAATGTTCCATGTCAAGTATTGATGCCACATGGAGTTAATAACTCTAAGGGCTCTAATTTCCTGGCGCAGCGCAGGTGGCGTAGCGAAGCGCAGGCCGCGCAGTGGTAATTTCGTAGGGCGCAGCCCGCGTAGTGGTAATTTCGTGAGGCGCGCAGCCTTCGGTAGACCAAGGTGCGCCGAGATGGGTGTGGCGGCGTAGTAGGGGGAGGTGTCACATATTCATGAAGACGCAGTGACAATTTCGTAGAAAAAGTCTCCGCTGGAGTTGCGCAAAAAAACTCGCCAACTCCAACCTGGCTTAATTTCCGTGCAGTGGTAATTTGGCTGACCGGCGCAGAGAGCGCACACGTCACCGAAATCTCACAGGCAGTTTTACAGAATGTCAGGCACGTTTCAATGCAAGAAATAATTACAGGAAGCACGATTTAATGTAACTGTCTGAATAAGGACATAAATTATTGTATCTATATCAATTGTACTGATTGTCAGATTAAAGGCGGTTGCCACGCGTAATGGAAACTTGACCGGGCTTAATCAACGCGCGCTTCCACACTGGACGCAAAACGAATTTTTCGCCCGACTGATTACAGACAAAGTCAATGCAAAGACGCGATAGTTGGACAGGGTTTTAATATAGCTCCGTGTCCGAAAGTCATAAAAGTTCTAATTTTTCCGAGTATTCCAGGAATTATTAGACGTGGAAACTTGGCCATTTTTGTGTTCGACCTTCACAGAATGCAAATTGATAGCTATCGACTTTTCTTGGTCTTTTTAGCCTATTCTTCTGTTTTCTTCCGTTGAAGATAGCCAGCAGTCTTTATTCGGTCTTTCTTCTGAAAATTAGTCAGATGGACCGAATAGATTCACGCTTTATTTCCACAGCTGAGATAAACAGTGCGTGAGCAAATCAATTCCATGACCATTGACAGTGTGAAGAAATTATCGCATGCACGATTAAGACTGTCCGACACGAAATGCAAAATACTCCATGTCCACCAGCCAGCAAAAAGTAAAAGTATTGAAATGAGAACAGATTTATAACGGGATATCCAACAAAGATGACCCGCTAAAAAATAAATCCCAGTGTTCATTGGATGTTCTGTTGTTCAAATGTTTCTTTTTATTCTTTATTTCGGTATCAATCTGTTCTAATCGTCCTCTTTTTTTTTTTTTTTTTAGCTGTCAGACACGGAGGCATTGTACATTGTCCCATGCCAGTGTCGACTCGCTTTACTGAACAGAGCTTAAACAGAAACATTGATTGAAATTCTCGGTACTCATCTTAAAGAACTGAGCCCTCTTATCAAAACATTCACGTTTAATATCGACAAGAGTCAGCAGATTTGAAGAAATTAAAAGCAATAATAGACTGTCGGACACGGAGATTTATTAAAACCCTGTCATACTTTCGGGCACAAGACGCAATCTGTCGAGCGAAAAATTCGTTTCGCGTCCAGTGTGCAAGCGGCTTAATACAAGGCTACTATTATTGTCACTTCGGTTTTATCGTCTTCAGTGGGGAAAAGGAATACAGCCTGATTGCTATGATCTCGTACTGAGTTAAGATCGCATATTGAAAATAAATGTGTCACGTATCTTGCATTGTTGTCCATGCATGTTAATCCCAAAATTTAAAGCAGCAACAGTTTGTAATTCATGGGAACACGCTATCCATCGTTTCTCTTGCCAGTGAGCAAGATTTGACTCGGCTGTGTCGCCTTCTTTGCCAACTTGCGCTGGAAGGAGGGGCAAAGGCGGGACAGAGGAGTTCTTGCGCCAGGCTACGCCGTGCACGAAATTGCCACATACGCCTGGACACACCCCGTTGGCGCGGCGCACCCCCCATGCGCCGCGCCTGCGCCGCGCCTACGCCTGGTCTACGAAATTAGAGCCCTAAGTGAGCATATGCTGACTTTTACTTGTACAATGGGGATATTTCTTTTGATTTGTGCACCATTTTTAATTCATCTCTCTGTCAGTGAGCATTTGCTCAGTGATCCAGTGATTTCACTCAGTACAGGGGTGTGGTATTTCCAGACGGTGATCAGACAGAATGAGCAGTACCCAGACACTCCTTATTCTGGGGACAATAAAAGGCCATCCCAAAATGTCAAATTTTGTCAAAAGTCATCATGCCTCAGATGTCTCAGGTCATGTGGGAACGTGCCATTCACATGCTGGATGCAGGGATGTCCACCAGAGCGGTCTGCATGCAGTTCCTTGAAGAACATTCCAGTTCTGGACTGGCCTGCGTATTGGCCGGATACGTCACCCATAGAGCATCATTGGGATGTTCTGGATCGGCGTGTCCGCGACCGTGTTCCAGTTACGGATGATGTGCGCCAGCTCCGTGTGGCCCTTCGGGAAGAATGGAATAACACTCCACAGGCCACGATAGACAACCTGATTAACTCCATGTGAAGGAGATGTGTTGCTCTGAGAGACGCAAATGGTGGACACACAAGATATTGAACATTCAATTTCTTCAACCTGACCCCCAACGTGTTCAAAGGATTGTCACTCCTTTGCAGATGCCAATATCAAGATGTAATAGATGGTGATTTGAAGATTAGTCATGAACAAAAAGGAATTTTGATTCACTTCATACATCGCATAACCCTAATGTAAAAAAATTGACATGGGGCGTTTATATTTTTGTTCAGTATATAAAAAGAGCCCTGATGTAAATGACTTTCATGTTGCTCCACATGACGATAGCCAAATATAATTCTAAATGTTAACACATTTTACCATCTTAAGTGCAATTATGCAGCATTCAGATTGTCAAAAGATCTGTGAATTTGCCAAGATCGGCTAAATTAGCTCATCGGGAAGGTAGTTAGCAAACTGTCCATTCATGTTATTTTTTCATTCAGATATTTTCCCTATACCAAAATAGTTTATGAGCAGAATGCCTATTTAAGTCATAAAGTGCCTGAGTTAGGAAAACATTATACGAGCACAATACCTCTGCATCTCACTAAATGCTGATAACCAGATGATCAGTGATTTATTATGGTATTTATTTTGCTCCAACAGTATTTTTGGTTTTGCATGAGGTGAAATGCTTTTCCATACACAAAAAAGGACTCTGTAAAACACTGTTTATGCAGCTTAACCAGAATCTTTAAGCTTATTGCCCTTTTATGAATTCCATTGCAAAAAACAGTTTTGTTTTAAAAAAGAATACTGACTGTATTATTGATTGACGGTTGTTGGAATCTGGTTTTGTTGCTCATAGAATCAGCAGAGACATGTTAAGGCCCCTCCAGTGCGAATTTCTAATTCCAGATGCTGCAATTTTGTGAACCAGAATATGGTAGGAGTAGAAGTAATGCGGAGGTTATGATTAAAATTCTCTGGCTGACACATAAATTGCGCCTCAAAGGGTAAAAAAAAACTCAGAATAAAGCAACCTAACATAGTTGGTAATAATATTTACGGCAGAGTTTAAGATAGAAAAAATGCAATGATATAAAAAATATATATTAAAAAGAGTTATGAGGAAGCATATTGTATTCAGCAAGCCAAGGTTATAGAAAGGAGTGAAAAATGCAATCTCAAAAACCCATTTCAGGAATGTATAAAGCTAATGCTAATTTTTCTTTTCTCTCATAGCTGAAAAATAGGTTAGCAAAAAGGATAGGCACAATAAAACAGGGAATGGGCTTTACTCCAAATCATATTGCAGAAACACAAGCTACTATGCTGAGATATGCACCTGGGGAGAGGTAATAAATACACTTACAAGTGCATTCAACATCCTGGATGTGTTAGAGGATAGTGAGAATGGAGATGGCGAGATACAATTACAAATTTCACCAGAAGAAATTTAGGGGAGAACTGAGACGGGCTATCGGCAGATAATAATTTATCTAGTTGAAATGCAGAGCAAGAGGCACAATGGTGCAAAGCAGTGGCCAAATCTCATTAGCTGTGGTAGCATACCCACAGCTGAAGCAGTGGTGATTGGATCATTAGTGCTTGCACCATCGCACTGGAAGCAGTGCTGAGATCTGGTCATTGAGGGTAGCTTTAGCAGAGGCAAAGCAATAGTGAGATCTGGAAAGTGACGGTAGCATTAGCACCCTTAAATCAGTGCTCCGATCTGGTCATTCATTGTAGCATCAGAATAGCTAAAGCAGTGGTTGGATCTGGTCAGTGGCATTAACATTTGAGCTGTAGCGAGATTTGGTCACTGACTGTAACATTACTGAAGCATAGCTTAAGTGTGATAAGATCTCCTCAGTGATGTAAGCATCAGCACAGCAGAAGTGGAGATGAGATCTGGTAAGTGGTGGTATCATTACTAAAGCTGAAGCAGTGGTAAGATCTGGTCATTGGCTGTAACATTAGCACAGCTGAAGTATGGTAAAATCTGCTCATTGGTGTTAGGATTAGCACAGGTGAAGTAGAGCTGAGAGCTGGTCCATAGTAACAGCATTTGTACAGCTGAATTAGTGTTGAGACCTGGTCATTGGCAGTAGCATTAGCAGAGCTGAAATGCAGTTGAGATCTGGTCATTGACTGTAGCATTAGCATAGCTGAAGTAGTGTTGACGTCTGGTCATTGGTGGTAATATTAGCACAGCTGAAGTAGCGTTTAGGTCTGGTCATTGGTGGTTGCATTAGCAGAGCTGAAGCAATGGTGAGATCTAGTCAGTTGCAGTGGCATTAGCACAGCTGAAGTAGTGGTGAGATTTGGTCAGTGGTGTCAGCATTATCACAGCTGAAGAAGCACTGAGATCTGGTAAGTGGCAGAAGGATTAGGATTGGCACAGTTGAGGTGAGGTGAGATTTGGCCCCTGGTGTTAGCATGAGCACACCAAAAGTATTATTGAGATCTGGTCATTGCTAGTTACATTAGACACCTGAAGCAATGGTGAGATCTGGTTAGTGGCAATAGCATTAGAACAGATAAAGTAGTGGTGAGATTTGGGAAGTGGTGTTAGCATTTGCACAGCTGAAATAGAGCTGAGGTCTGTTCCCTGGTCATAGCATTACCACAGCTGAAGTGGTCTTGAGATCTTTAGGTAGCAAGTGTAACATCAGCACAGATTAAGCACAGGTGAGATGTTTGCTCAGTGGTTGTAACATTAGCATAAGTAAAGCAGTGGTCAGGTGTCTTGCGGTCAGTGATTGTAATATCAGCACCGGTGAAGTACTGGTGAGATTTGTGGTCAATTGTTGTAAAAAAGCCTAAAATAGCAAGATAAGGTGTACATGATTGGTATCTTCTCAACTGAATACTCTAATGTTGATGGAAAAATCAGTATTGGGGAAACGACAACAACAACAGCATTATTGAATATTTAAATAATGGACATTTAAAAAAGCATTATATGTCCCCTTGCTTTCAAAAATTTAAGGTCTCTTTAGAAGTTTGGAGAAAATAAAGTCAATTGTAGCCGAATTCCCAGAGATCTGTGGGCCCGTTCATTGCAAATAGGCCCAAGGGCAGCAGGGCGCACCTGAGTTGACTGCTAATCAGATTCAATGAGCAGGATTTTTTTGTGAGGCTGCTGCTGTCCGAGGGCCTGTGGACCTCCCTGTCAGTGGAAATCAGTTGTTAAAAACCGCTGCTCTGCTTGGAGCGAGATGAAGAGGTGAAACTATACAAGTTTCCAAAGTCCACTCCATAAAGAATCGTGGTGAAGTTGTTTTGGAACTGCTACTCCAAGAGATGTTCATTCTTCAAATGTTACATTAACTGCAGGAAAGTTTTGGATCAGAGCAGTAGCAGACATAGGCGATGTAATTAAGTTAATGTGTAAGTACATAGCCAAAGTGCATATATCTGTCTTGGTAGATTTACCTGCATTTTTTAATCTCAATATCTTTTTTTACTGAATACATAACAATATGTCTTTCACATTTAATTGCCAATCACAAGCTGTCTTTATCAAGCAATAACAGCATAAATGCTAAAAAGAGCACCCAAACCTCCCCAGGCTGGGTAAGGACTTTTTTCTGGGTCGGCTGATACTCGGTCCTGTGACTGAAGTTTCAGAATGGCATTGTAAATCTGGGTCTCACTTTAGATGGTGTTGCGCACAAAGGCTTTATACAGTATGTATAATGCCTTCATAAATGAGACATAATGTCTCAATAAATCATACATAAGCAAATGTCATGCTTTGCAAAGGGTGAAATAACACATCCTTATTTAGCATGTGATGCCAACAGTGACAATGAAAATGTTGCTTAGCTGAAAATGTCACCCTTTATGATATTTAGCCATGAGCTAAGTGACAGTTATAAGGCATCTGGAATCACATGCTTAATAAGGATGTGTTATTTCACCCTTTACAAAGCATGACATTTGCTCATGTATGATTTAAGAAGACATTATGTTTCATTTATGAAGGCATTATACTTGCTGTATAAAGCCCTTAGGAGCAACACTTTATCTAAAGTGTGGCCTAAATCTGTATTGAAATGAGAAGTCTCAAGGCGTTCAAAATAAATCAAACTTAATTGTTAAAATTGCCATTACCATCCTGTAGACCTCGCCGTCTTTATGCGGGAGCGGACACTATAGCTGTCCATGGTCCTGTAAACCCCTTTGTCAGTGCGTGGGAACAGACACTGCAGCTGCCCATAGTCTGTAGACCTGTGTGTGGGAACAGGCACTGCAGCTGCCCATGGTCCTGTATACCTGTGTGTGGGAACAGACACTGCAGCTGCCCATAGTCTGAAGACCTGTGTGTGGGAACAGAAACTGCAGCTGCCCATGGTCTGTAGACCTCTGTGTGGGAAGAGGCACTGCAGCCGTCCATCATCCTGTAGACCTGTGTGTGGGAAGAGGCACTGCAGCCGTCCATCATCCTGTAGACCTGTGTGTGGGAACGGACACAGCAGCTGTCCATGGTCTGTAGACCTGTGTGTGGGAACAGGCACTGCAGCTGTGCATCGTCCTGTAGACCTGAGTGTGGGAACAGGCACTGCCGCTGCCCATGGTTCTGTAGACCTGTGTGTGGGAACAGGCACTGCAGCCACCCACGGTCCTGTAGACCTGTGTGTGGGAACAGGCACTGCAGCCACCCACGGTCCTGTGGACCTGTGTGTGGGAACAGGCACTGCAGCTACCCATGGTCCTGTAGACCTCTCTGTCTAGTGAAACTGCTGACCGTGACTCACAGCTTGCCCAGCCCCCTTCACAGTTTGTCAGAGGGAATCAAATAAATGGTTGTTCAACAAAATGAAAAAAATAAAGAAAGATGCGCAAGATCCTGAGTCCACTCAGAGCAAGGCCTGCTGTGATTGTAAGCCACACAGCATGATTTTCACGACGGGTAATTTCACGCTCACTTAACCCATACAGGCTGCCATTCACTCTGTGATTCTGTTCTGGAGGTACGTGCTGTTTTTCAAAAGGGGTCACGCTTATCTCCAGCTCTGCCTGAGCTCTTTCTGCCTTCTTGTTAACATCTGATTTAATGTGGAAGACAACAGATTTATTCACTATCTGACAAGCCAATAACTCACATTCCAAAAAGAAAACATTGTTTACTCTTCTAAAAACGATTTGTGCTCATTTGAATACTCACTGAAGTGTAAAACCAACAATGTTCCTTTGCTCCGTTGACTTTTACAACACAGTTTTTATGAGAATGCATCTTGGCATGTTTGCCTTACTGTAAAGCATTTCAATTATTTCTCTCTCAAGCCAATTTGCTCCTGAGATAGCGCGATAGCATAAAGACAACCTATAAAAATTATATATGATACAGCTTGTTTTATTAAATATTTTCACATAAAAATAAAACTGTAACTATATAGATTGTGACTATAACTGTAATCTATTGCATGAGGTAAATTATGAAAAATGGGAAATTGCCATAAATTTAGTTTGAGAAAAAGAAAACAAACCAAGATGATTTTTATTGGGGAGTTTCTTGACCTTTCTTCATGTCTTTATTACATGGCTCAATGGACTTTATTGTGTGAATAACCTGGCCTTCATCTACATGTACATATCCGTACATGGTGGAAAAACAAATCAATGTTTCTCTGATATATTCCAATCATAGTAATATGGACATGAGCTTTACTGAAACATGTGGCAACAGCTGTCAGTAAAGGTTTGGCCAATGCTGTAGCCTTGGAGACCAACATTGCTCAGGGACAGCTTCTGTCAGAGAAATAAAAGGAAATAGAAACGTGGCAACAGGTCTCTGCTGCCCGTGCCCCCTGATAAACAAAGAGGCACAGAACGGTAGCCTTTCTTTTAAATATTCATTTTCCATGGCAAGTTGTGGGACCAGTGTGATCTGCAAGGCCCTAGTGATGTTATTATCTACTATCACAGAATTCGATAATAGCTGGCTGCATAAAATTCATGATCAAGAGGCTTTTATACACGGACACTGCAGTAATAGTACTTAATGTACAGACAGACAATAATACTAATACAGTAATACTCAATGTCATTATTTACAAAGATCCATGTCAAGTAAACTGTTGCATGTTAAGCTCATGAAAGAGTCCTTGATAAGCAAATTCCATTTTCACTATCATTTAGATCATATTGATGGTCAGCAAATCAATAATATTAGCATTGCCATTGCACGTTAAGTGTCATCATCATTAGGATTGGTCAGCTTTCCAATGTCAAATAGCAACTTATAGACCTCTATTTTCATCAATTCTGAACCTCTGAAATCTGTATGTGATTTTGTAAGTGGACTATAATTGCCATTAGCGAATCACCATGGCTATACAAACTCTAACATGTATTACTGTACCAACTAAATGCATAAATGTCTTGTATTCACAAAAAAAAAACTGTTTGAAGTTTATATAGAGGTTCTAGTTATACAGTTTTTTTTGCCCTGAATTGTAGTAACAAAATGTAATGCAACCAAATTCAGCAAATTTAAAATTGATATTCTTAATTAATATTTCATATTGTAGTGGGTGACACTGTTGCCTCACAATGGGAAGGATGTGGGCTTGAATTTGTCCTGCGGTCTTTCTGTGTGGGGTTTGTAAGTTCTCTCTCTGTGCAAGAAGGGTTTCTTTGAGTCTGGTCCACAGCCCAAAGACATACAAGTTTTTTTATTTGGAGACTCTAAATTATCCACGGTTAGCTGCTGGTCTTGGCTCCAGTCTCCTCATGACCACTGAACCCTCCCAAGTGGGTTACATAATCACGCAAGGATAATTCAGTGCATTTTAAAGTAGTGTTCAACCATTGATTTGAAGTGCTGATTTTAAAGTAGTTGAAATAACCATAGTTTTTAAATTCTTCACTATTGTTGGGTTCTGAGACTTGCTTGTCCTTCAGTCCATTGATCCTTGCCCTGCCTGTACTGTGCAGGTCTTCCTGGTCAATAAAAACACGCAGAACAAAAATGAAGAACATTTTTCTGCCAAGTCTGTATTTGCCATAGTACAATCAGTGTGTACAAACCATCATGGTGTTAGACATACCCGGTGCTGGGTTCAAGTTTCAATCAGAGCTTCTCTATGTTGAACTTGCATGTTCTCTCTCCACCAACAGGAGTTTTCTCTCCAGTTCCCTTCCAAAGGCTGTGGCATTTAGGATAGTTTACTCACAGGCAGCAGTCCGGACACTATGGGCTCTAAATTCGTAGACCAGGCGCAGGCGCGGCGAATGGGGGGTGCGCTGCGCCAATGGGGTGTGTCCAGGCGTATGTTGCAATTTCGTGCCTGGTGAAGCCTGGCAAGTACTCCTCTGTCCCGCCTCTGTCCCTCCTGCACAAGTGGCAAAAAAGGCATGTTTGGGTATAACGCAGCTGAGTCAAATCTTCACCAATCAAATGAGCTCCTCTCCTCACCTTTAATGTGTTGGAGTATAGAAGCCTGTAACCTATATCTGCATGATGCATTAATGTTGCATTTTACTTTGCTGCTTCAGGCATGTTTTCTGCACCGCTTACGTCTACATTAAGCATTACAAATATGAGTTAGCTGGCTAGCTAGTGCATTCGCGATTTATTACCATTAGCGAACTTGAATGGAATTTCAAAACGAAACTACGTCAGATCATTCAAGCTAATGAAGTTGGAATGAAATACGACAGTTGCTCATTTATTTCTTCGGCCTGCATCATTGGGAAGAGCCAGGGCGGGTAGCCCACGGCCCAGCCCTGCTGAACGGCTTCGGTGTTAATGTCTATGTAAGAGTGCTATGAAGACGAGCTGACAAGTGAGCTTGTGTTTACGTTGCTTTGTTCGTAACTTAGTATCACTGATCATTGCTGTTGTTGATGATGACATTCAAATTTTGCATTTGTGTTTGTTTCGGAAACACCGGTCATATTGTGATCCTAGTCACCGAGGACTACTTGGACTTCGGTATTGCACACATCCGAAAGCGAAACCCAAACATAAACCGGTCCACGCGAGCATGAAGTTGCCGTGTTTCTCCGTCACTTACTATGTTATAAGTCCAAAATTAGCACTCAGTGTGTAGTATACAATGCAAGAAAGCTTAAAACGATTGCACACGCAGTTACGACCGATGCAAGCTTTTCATTTTGCAATCCCAGATGAGATCAGAGCTTCGGTTGCGGAAAAGTTAAAAACCACAAAATCTGGACAGTTTGTGTCAAATGGATACAGATTTGTATCTTATCGATACAGAAAATGTATCGATAAGAATATTCGTCCCAAATAAGATAACTCTAACTTGTCTTTCTTACACAAATTGGCTGTTGAAATAAGGAGTGAAACAAGTCATTTTCTGTATTAGCTCTGGTGCAACTTACTTCTCATACGTGACAGCTGATTAGCCAATCGCTCGCGAGTTTAAAGGAGAGGTCTCAAAGTGCATAGTTTCTTCATTTTTTGCCAATATGACATACAATTAAGAAAGTTAAATGCTGGATTTGTGAATTGCAGGTAATAATACATGTCTACAGCATTTTTTTCTTCTAACTTAGTAGACCTTTAATCCTGTTCCAGGAGCGCAATAGAAAAACATATATAAATACTGCAGAGACAGAGAAACTGAGAAAGGAAGGGATAATGCATGAATGTGTGCGACAGAGGAAGTGTGACTGAGTCAGAGGGAGAGAGAAAGATGGAGAGATATTCTGAGATTCTCAGCACTTGCTTGTCTGCATATTTAAAGAAAGCATCCTTATTGGTCACTTCAATGTCATTTTTCCAACCTCATTGGGGTGTCCTACAACAAATGTACGAACGAGCTCCATATAATTAACAAAGTAAACAAATGTATTTTTTGACAAAGTGATGTTTTGCCTAAGGGTGGTGCTATAGGAATAGTCATAGTGTCACCAGAACAACAGGATTGTTCTTAATTAGTCAAGACATTTACATCAGAGTTGATCTGACTCCCATTTGAACACCTTCAGGTTTTGCATTTGGAAAAGTAGTCGCATTTAATAGTGGCAGTACAAGTAAAAAGTAATGAAGCCATCAAAACGTACCAATGTTCCTCCTCTATACTGCCCTATAAAGCCTAATGCAGCAACTACACATTGGATAAAATGTGAGGTGCGCAGTTCTGGGCCTGAAAGTAAACGGAGGTCAGGATTTATTTGGATAGAAATTATTCCCCAGCAAGTCCATTAACTATTATCTGCCATAGATGTGCCTACTGTTCATTTGTTGGGACAGCAAACAAATCCTGAAGCCATTTTCACCGCTTTTGTTGTTAGTGCATTTACCCTTTGTAGGGCAGTATACACCAGGAATGTTGACGGCAGATTTGATATGGTTCCCATTATACATGCACTGCGCACCAGAAACGATCACTAAAAATGTGAGTTGATTCCTAGGTAATCTGTTAAAGTTGATGCTTTTGTAGATATATAGTTTGACCTGGTTTTGGAACCACACGAAAAGTGGCAAGGTCACACGAAACAATAAGGTTCGTCCTCCATGCCCCAGGTGGTGGCAGTGAATGCGGCAAAGGCAAATCTATCCTGTCCCCAAACCTTCTGTTTCAAAGGCATAACCATTGCTACATATACACAAGCATGCCATTCCGTGGAGCCCAGTCTCATCTCAATGCATCCGATAGTGACGCTACCTGACCAAGCATCAATATACGATGCAAAAGGAGGCTTTTGGGATCTTTATGTGACAGTTGAAGGGTCCTGTCACTAGAAACGTCTCCTAATAAGTATTTGCCCTGGCTACCTTGCCAAGGAGCCTGGCTCTTTGGCGATGTGGTCAGGGTGTTTGACTCTTACTCGGGAGTCTGGGACTCAATTCCCCGCCCAGGCCCTCCATCAGCCTGCCGCACTTATTTGATGCTAGTTTAAAACGACCCTAACCCTGAACCCTAACCCTAAGCATCAAACACGGATGCCTAAAGCCTTCTTGTTTTGTCATATATTGACGCTCGGTCAGGTAGCATCTTAATATGAGGAGTTGAGATGCGAATGTGTTGTTCTGTGAAAGCATGCGCTGCATTACTCAGGACCACAGCAACTTGAACAAACTAAAGCTGCTTTCACATCGGACTGGCAACAAATTTTTCCCACAACAGATTACATTCAAAGTCAGTGCGAAGACGCAAATACACCTGATAATCTGTCGTGAAAAATCTGGTGCGCGTCCGGTGTGAAAGCGCCTTAAGCCACGAGTACCATTCAAACTCATACTAAACAACATGAGCAAATCATGTTTTCCTCTGCCCACTGTCAAAAGGAAATGCACATGGGCATGTACAGCTGAATAACACGGTACTTTTGAGTTTAACTGGCAAAAAAGTGATTGTTTTGGTGCATCGCATATTTCTCAATCTCTATGGTGCGCTCGAAGTCTACTTGACCTGGTTATTTTACTGGTCTAGCGCTGTTGGTCATATAATGCTGGCTGATGCATTGTGTTGGCTTACATTAGAAGTCAATCCCAATGAAAGCATCTGCTAAATGAACAAAGTGTCACGTAAAGAGCCGTTCTGTATCCACTGTAATGCATTAGGCAGTAAATATTATAGCATTTATGCTGCCTCAACACTATGGAGAAGTGCTCATAAAGGCAAGCAGTTAGTGACAAATGTTCAGGTTAAACTGGAGCAAAATTGAAAGCCACCTGCATATTGCACATCATTCTTTGCAGACATCAGCAGGTACTGCAATTACGAGGTCAGTGTTGTGCATTTCTCTACTTTAATGATATTACACGTTAATGAGATCAGATTTATGCTGCATTTAAAGCTGTGTTTTTGTGGGGATGAGGCAAAGCATAAAGTCATGTATCACCAGGAGAGCACATTAAAGTGAGAATGACTCTCATCATATTCATAATGGAGCTTCACTAATACTGCAAAGGAGACGTGTAGTATGTTTTACATGGGGACTTTTACATGCTCACAGGTGACAGTGAATTAAACAGACTTTTGTCACCCTAGGTACAAGTACACTTCTGATCAAAATTGTTGGGACAATGACACAATACCTGTTGTGTTGGCATGGATAATTCCCGATAGGTAGTGATATCTTGGGCACGCAGACTTCAGGCAGACATTAAATGCACAGGATTTGCAAATTTCTTTTATAAGTATTATACGCAATTTTGTTCATATATCAAGCAAACAGTAATTCCTGTCCTTATCATGTACGATGGACATAAAACTTTACTTTTAAAGTGCAATTCGAACTAGTTCCTGCTGTGCATTGTTTAATTTAAATTAATCCTCTAATCTAATTGTTAATTGTCAATGTGCTGGCATGCAGAGCTGAGAGAAAATGAGTGCTATAGTCCCCAGTGTGAGACTGTCAGCAGATCTGCTCTTCTCAGTGATATGCTGCATAAACAGCACATTTAATACTTTCCCATCCTAATCTCACTGTACTCACTCCTCATGGCTGGCATTGAGTCAGACTTTATCCCGCACTCACAGAACTGAATCCCCCGCTTAGTCACCGCCGCTGACATCATTATTTCATGACAGCGATAAGAAACACACGACTTGTCAAAACACAAATCCAATCTGTCCGGTCGTTTCTGGAGTCGTCGCCCAAAAAATTTGATTTGAACATTTAGGCTTGCTGTCTGAACTCAACAGATGAGAGAGCGCTCCTTCCTCTGTAACATGGCTGACCTGTTATCATGTCAATCCTTTTGACAATCTGGAACCCAACTGAGGCAGGCATTAGGGGGTATTTTGGTCGTTGAAAAAGCTTTCTCATCTTCCGGAAGCTTGCACACCCTCTCTGAAGTGCTCAAAGCCCATTTCGGGTCTTTGAGACTGCTGGCATCAAGCGCCTTTTCCAGGCACCTAGTGCCGCTCCAGCTTGTGTGTGTGGCTCAGTGTGGAATTACTCTCTCTTTCATAGCCATTTTAGAGTACTGGTGAGGACTGCAGACGTCTTTCTGCCGCATTACAAAAGCTCCCTTACTGTGGGGAATCGTGACAGTTTAGCAACCAGAGAGTGACAGCCAGCTCCACTCCTCATTACAACCTGTTTTGTGTTGTGTAGTGGGATTACTGTGGTTCACAAGATTACTTCAGATATTAAACATGATAGAACTGGAATACCAAGTATTTCGTATTGAGTGAGAGCACAGTTCCCTAATCAGTATCACTAGCAATACTTGTGTGTGTGTGTGTGTGTGTGTGTGTGTGTGTGTGTGTGTGTGTGTGTGTGTGTGTGTGTGTGCGTGTGTGCGCGCGTGTGTGTACGTTTCCCAAATCAGTATCACTAGCAATACTTAGTGGTGCATGTCTATTTCTATCGGCCAAGTCAGTATAGTTAACTGTAATATTAACAAATAGATATGATAATAGTTTGGCGTCTAGCCTCTGACCCTGAAACATACTGAGCCAACTTCAAAACATTTCCCAGAGCATCACACTCCCTCCATCAGCTTGTCTTCTTCCCACAGTGCATCCTGGTGCCATATCTTCCCCAGTCAAACAGTGGTCACATATCCAGCTGATGCACATGATGTTAAAAATGGGACTCATTGGACCAGATGACCTTCTTCAATTACTCTATGGTCCATATCTGATGCTCACGTGTACATTGTGGGCACTTTGGGTGGTGAACCGGGATTAAAATTGGTCTGAAGGCATAAAGCGGTGTATGCAGCAGGATATGAGGCTCTGTGCATTGTGATACATTTCTCATGTGTGTCAGTGAAATTCTGTGGCTTGTGCCACAGTAGCCCTTCTGTTGATTTAGACAAGACTGGCCATTCTTCATTGCCCTTGTGGATTGATGAGCTCTGGGCAGCCAACATCCCGCCACTGAATCATGATTCGTTGTCATGCCAACCAATTTTGGCTAACAAATGCCAAAATGCTGAGCGCATACAAAGCTAAATGCCAATTAACCTAGCAGACTAGTTAACAATTTGACAAGATCTTGGTCATGGGGTTAGCTAGGTGGCTCGTGTGAACGTTTGCACAATGTTCCTAAATAGTTATCATAACAGTTAACTGGATAACCTGTTGCATCATGTATGTACCACTGCCTTCACCACTATACAGGCCTCTAAGTTAATGGATTCCCTCGGTAAATGCCGGATGTTGCTCGCCCATCCACAAAGTAGTCATCAGATTCAAATCATATCGCATCAAAGTTCATTTGTGTCGTGCATTTCAGAGTGAAACCCTGGATTTAATGGACTTGTGTGCTATTAATTATTTCAACAAGTAAGCAAGTGCAATATTTGCAAAGTGATCAGAGTGAGGTGTTAGTTCATAATACCAGTTTTCGATGATGGGGAGACCAAAGTAACTGCTGTAAAGTTTTGCTTGTCCAGCTCAGATATGGATCTGGGCCCGTCTTCACAAAGCATCTTAGCACTAAAAGTAGGTCCTAACTGCTGGATTTAGGAGGAACTCCTAAAAAAAATGGGCATGTCAGTCGTAAATTTAGGGCTCCTAATTATTTTTACTAAGTGTTATTCACAAAGCATTTTAGACCTAAATGTAGCTCCTAAGTCTGGGAGAGCTTAAAAGTAGTCAAGAGGACTCCTAACTCGCTAATACCTATTCACAAAGAATCGGAAAATGGCTGCTGCTGTTGAAAGATGGAATGACTTGGAAATTCTGAATGATGCACAGTTGCTGAAAAGATATCGGATCGACTGTGAAGGGATTTTATTCGTTGTTGACTTGGTTAAGGAGAGAATTACGTCTCCAACCATGAGTAACAACCGAAATAACTTTGAAATAAAATGTTTGACAACACTCCGTTACCTTGCCACCGGAAAAATGCAACTTTGCAACGTGGACAATTAGGGATTTCACAGTCATCTGTCAGTCGTTCAATTCAACAAACAACCAATGCGCTCTGTGAACCCCATATCATTCGACAGTTTATCCGTTGTCCAATGGACATTCGCCAACAACACAGAATCAAACTTGGATTCATGCTCATCTCAAGTATGCCCAGTATCATCGGTGTTATTGACGAGACCCACCAAATATTTCTCCGACCCAAGTTGAGGAGTTATTTGTAAATAGAAAAAAGTAAAATTTCATCAGCACCCTGATAGTATTTGATGCCGAATACAATATTTTGGACATTGTTAGGAAATGCCCAGGATCCACGTACGACTCCCATTTTAATGGAAAGCAGTTTATGCCAATTATTTGACAGGCACTATGTATTTGTGGAATGTCACTTCCTTGGGGACAGTGGCTTTGGTGCTGTACCTCCTTCTGCTATGCATGAATTATTATCCCCCGCCGCGCGATTGGCACGAAGCGGGGGATATAGCATTGGGCTCCGTCTGTCCGTAAGTCCGTATGGACACATAAAATTGAGGCGGTAGGGGATATTGCCATGTTGGTGGCAAACACTTGTTTTATTAGGCTATTCAGCGAGGGTTACATATTTAAATTGTAGGCTATAAATGACAAACCAAGCTTAGTGCTTTCCTGTTTGTATGATAGCCTGTTTATAGGCTGCAAAGCCAAGCCAAATTTCCCTTTGATTATATGCTTTCGCTCCAGCACCAACTGGGCCAGCAGCAGTAAATGGTCGTGGCTCTAGTTGGACTTTCGCGTCCTTTTAGATTTTTCATCCATGACAGTTTAGGGAAAACAAACTTGAACAGTCCAACATTTAAATGGTCGCAACATATTCTCGTTCTCAAAGGGTAATGAGTTACTAATTATTGGGGCTAATGACGCGTTTCATTCATAACTCGTTTATGCTATTAACGTTTTTACAATTATTTCTTTCCTATATACTTTTATTTGCCTATAGCATGATATGCGGGGACCGCTCATTGTGCATTTTAAAAAGTGCTCAGCATTGTTATTATTTTACGCATAATCTAGAAAAACTAACTGGAAAAATTGTTCAAGTAAAGGAACTTTGCTGACACATTATCATATCACTTATCAAGGAGTTTTTTTATAGGTCAAAATTAAGGTTAAGGTTAGGCTTAGGGTGAGGACAGTGCTTAAAATTGGGACTGCCGTACCGCTCTCTACATTAAATGCATTGGAAAACTGTCGTACCCCTAGCAACTGCCATTATTTTATGGAAAAAACTAGCCGCTTGGACTATTTTCTCATTTTTTCATCCATGGGTTGTATGTGAGATATTTTCTTCAATGGGCTGCCCTGCCACCAAACAACCAATCACCGTGCTCATTGTGCCAAGACTCGTGCATGAGAATTGACGTCAGCCATAGCAACGGAGATTTACTCGCACCTATCTCAGAGCTACTCCTATTCTAGGAGTTACCAGTTCTCTTAACTAAAAGTTGCTTTCAGCGGCTTTGTGAATAACTTTTAAGATTTTACTCCTACATAAAATGTTTTAGCGTGACTTAGGAGTACTCTTAGCGGTAAGATAAGATACTTTGTGAATACGGGCCCTGAACCATAAGGTAACTTTCATCTGCATCGTGACGTTAGGGTTAAGCATGGAAGACGCCAGGCGCAAGATGATAAGTAACAATGAATATTCTGTGATGGCTGGTGTTTTGAGACGCCAAATGCAGTGGCCTAAACGAAAGGAAGCACTGGAATGCAAGAGAGACAAACACAGACAAAATAGCAGAGAGAGACTCACGCTTCCAAAGGACATAAATCCAGTCCGAGTGAAACAAGGAAGCAAAGCGAGCTAGACAGTACAAAACGAAGGAAAAATCTCAGAAATTGAGATAAAAAGACAAAGCACCAGACGGTGCACAGACCGAGGAAAGGAAAGAGAAAGATTCCCTTCACTAACTAACACTTTCCTTCCACTAATTTTTTTGCCACTAATTCCTCAACACTTCTCTAGCTAGAGATCTTGTGGGCTACAGTGCAATGGTAACACTGACACTCTAGCAAAGGTGGCGAGGCGAAACTTGGGTTTAAATAGAGTCCGGGCACCGCCCACAATTCATGCCAGCTGGCTAAAGAACACCGATTGTGGGAAAAACGATATCGTCTCGGACAAGAGTACAAAGAAAGCTCACCAGCCTCCCGAAACCATGACATATTCATTACAAAACACATGGAAAACAGGGCATGAGGGCCAATAAAAACGCAACACTCATGAAGATAACGTGGTAGACCACGCTCATGAGTATAACGTGGTAGACAACACTCATGAAGATAACGTGGTAGACAACACTCATGAAGATAACATGCAAACAAAACTCAAGACATGGAGAAACAAGTCGACATGGTCAACAACATCCTCCGCCAATCGTGTGCTTCTTATTTTCGAACTCCATCAAGGCCCTTATGGTCTGAAGCTACACACCAAATTTTGTTGCCCTACCTGAAATAGTTTCAGAGAAAAGTTGTCCCCTTTCTCTCGGACGGCATTTAAGGAGACAAGCTCATTAAGAGTAATGAGCGTGTTCAGCATAGGAATGCTGATACAAGATTTAGGGAAACCGGAGAAGTGAGACTTTGAACAGAACAGTACAAATGTAAATATAGAGAACGTAGGAACTCAAACCAGTCAATGTCCTAACTAATTTAGAAGTGGTTAGTAAGTACCTATCAAATCAAAAACCCTCCCGTGTATTGTAAGCAGTGGGGTTAGTAATTAGTGCTAATAAAAATCAATCACTCAAGCTTGGAGCAGGCTCAAATATGGAGCAGCTGCGAAGGAAGAGAGGAAATTCCAAATACCACACACGAATGTGGCCATGAAGCAAGACGAGGAGAAGACAAGACATAAAATGGACTTGGAGAAATGGAGTCAGGCCGGCAGACCCGGCAGGGGCAACTGAGACTGGCAGTCATTTCATGATTGTCGAACTGTCAGTCATGACTTGATTAAACCATCTGTCATATCATGGTAAAACTGGCAGTCATATTATGTTTAGACCGGCGATCTTACCATGGTTGTACTGGCAATCGTATCAAAGTCAAAGCATAAGTCATATCATGGTTGAAGCAAGAATTAAATCATAGTTGAACAGTCGTATCATAGGCAAACCTGCTGCAATACCATAGTCGAACCGTCAGTCATGTCATGGTAAAGCCGGCAGTCATATTACGGTTGAACTGGCAGTCATATCATGGTTGAACTGGCAGTCATATCATGGTTGAACTGGCAGTCATATCATAGGCGAACTGGAAGTCATATCGTGGCCGAACCTGCAGCCATACCTCAGTCAAACCGGCAGTCATATCATGATCGAGGCAGCAGTCATATCATGGTCGATCCAAAAGTCGTATCATGGATGAATCTGCAGTCAAACCATGATTGAACTGTCAGTCATATCATGGTTAAACCGGAAGTCATATTATCGTCAAAATAACAGTCATACCATGGTCGAACCAACAGTCGTATCATGGTCAATTTCACTTATGCATCTTTCCCATTCTACTATGTAGACTGAAAAAAAAAAGAAAAAAAAATAGAAGCCCGCACCATTTCCACTTACATTGTGGGTGCATAAATGATGTTTGGCTATTTGTATTGATGTGCATGTGTGCCTAATAAAGTGGTTGGTGAGGGTATATTCATCACCTGTTACTGATAGTGACAGAGTGTGGTACAAAAACTAGGAAAACAGTACAGCTGGAATACGGCTATAAATTTAATGTTGTTTCACACATTGCCTCTGGCTGTAAATTTAAGAAGACAATTTTACACAACTCGCATTCATCGCAGTAGCTCATAATAGACTCATTTACACTGTTCATGGTTCCCGGACATACAACCACATTTCTCTGTGTTACTGCTCGCTGCCGCGGCGTGATATTCAGACTGCCGGGCGATACGTGCGCTGCATCACACAAGCGAGCGAGCGCTGGAGCATTTCCCTCTGGCTGAGCCCCCCTTCGCCCACCCCCTCCCGCCTCCACCTTCAGCGGCCGCTTCTTTCATTTCTCCCATTTCAAATAAAGTGCTCTGAATGGCCAGCTCAGCAGAAGGACGCAGGACAAGGTCTGGGGGGGAAATACTACATCATTATAAGGAGAGCAGACACAGCAGTGAATGTGAAGGAAATGCAGAATTTCCACTTGTAAGAAGAATAGAGTCAACGACCAACACTTGGACTTGTACTGGGGTATTCCACAACTAATAATTCCGCCATATTTTTAAAGGATTCCTCCTTTTCACCCAACAGGCTATACGGTTCATTATAGCTCAAATTATGTCTTGTTTGACCTGGGTAATTATCGGGCTGTACCCAAGGTACAATTGAAGCACTGATTACTAAAACCCCCTAAGTCAAGTCAAGTGTGACTTGTGGGGTTTTAGTAATAGGTGCTTCAATTATGTATCTCGAAAGTGCTTTCGTTGCTCGAAAGTTCGTCAATGTTCTGTTACTTTTTTATGGATCCAGGGACACTTTGACAGACATGCCAAAAATTGAGGTACATTTCGATATATCCAGTTATACCCTGTGTACAGTTTGATAGCACACAGTACTCGGCCTCCATAATCCCGCATTTAAAATGCACCTCGGCAGTTATATGCAATCAGTGCCCTTTTTATTTTTTGCTCTGAAACATGTTGACGCATGCAGCAGCAAAGTGAACGCATGTTTAAACAGGTTGATGGATATTATGACTACAGTACCAGTAGAAATTGTGTCAGATCATAATGCTCTTTTTTAAGTGAAATTTGAGGGGTTTAAGGGGCCGAATGTGGCAAACACACTTTAATAATATATTTCAAATTATTTTTAATGATTTGAGGCACACTGCTTTTGAGCACCAGGTGCTTCACCTTCATCCATCTCCGCCGTCTCGATGTTTTTAGCGGCGCTTCGAGTGGAAAAAACTCCTGTTTTGCGGCATCTTGATATAAAGCGCTTCACTTCATTATAAGTTTTCTTTTTTCCTGCTGTCCAATGACTTGAAATTATTGGTGGAGTTTTATTTTATGCAGTTTCCACTGTAATCAAAAATGGCAGGGAAATCTTTTGTCATTGTTAGACTGTCTCGGCCCCCAAAACAAACAATTTCACAAAAGTTGTTTAATAATTTTTTTTCTAGTTTTATTTCTCACGGTCGTTGTAGCAAAGGCAATTGCAAACCTCTTACCTGTTATTAAAAATATTATACAACACACCAGACTTTGCGATGGAATTTGTTTGCCACTGGCGTTAACAGTGTTCAGAATGTTCGCAGTGCGAGTGACAAGAACGTTACTTAGCAACTGCAGAAAAGACGCTTTTTGCAATGCAGTCTTCAAAAAATCAGGACAGATGCGCTTTACGTTTCTACGCTGATAAAGCACATTTGAGGTGATTGGCCCCCATCTTCTGTGGATAAAAGGCAGGCAAGTCAAAATAATAACATGCAAATCCGTATGCTATCCCCTATTTAGTAACAACGGTGTGATTTCCAATCCATGCCTTTCACGCAAAATTGAGCATGAGAAAACCTGAGTGAAAATACGTAATATTTAAATAACACCTACATATCAAGGTTAGCGTGTGAATTTGGACAGTATGTTACCGTTGCACAAAGTGCAGTTCCACCGTGTGCTGCCGGTTTCCGTGATCTTGATGGGTATTAACAGCAGCTGTTCTGGGAATGCATCTGCGTCACTGAAAATGCCTTTTCTTAGTCTGCTGTCTGGAAGAAACAGCCACATACAGAACCTGGAGCTGTCAGGACACCATTGGCAGGCCGTGCATTTTACAGCTAGGCCTTCAGTAAGCCTCTCGCAGTTAACCTAAATTTAACCGCGGCAACAGCATGATGTCATAACGTAACCCCCCCCCCAAAGTCCCAGTGACAGCATTGACATATAAAGAACTTTGCCAAACTGCATTAATCAATCACTGCCTTTAACAAGAAACAAGAAAAAACTCACAGCAACCAGTCACATCCAAGTAGACTACCTAGGAAGGACTACTGGGACACTAGTCAAGCTGCTGTGCATGAACACACACGTGTCTCAATGTGCAAGGGTACAGCCAGACATCATTCACACACCAGCAGTAATGATCTAATACAAAATCCAAAACTTACCATAAATAAAATGAAAAATGTATTAAAATCACAGCAACTGCCTGTTATTTGAAAATGAACTCCATCCCTCTCTCTTTCTTACAAAAATGAAGAATGACGCGGTCCTACAGCATATCACTCCATTTGAGCTCCAATAAAAGGTCTTTCAGGATTGCCACGGAGGCCAGTGCTGACAGTTGAGCTGCCCAGTTGCATTTCGCCAGTTAGTTTTGATGCGTTTAAAGGGTTGAAAATGACCGCTCGACAGAGGCAGTAGACACCGGGATGGTCACCACCAGACATGCCAGTGCGTGAGGCTGATGCATGCTGTCACATAGATTGCATCGTTCCTCAGTTCACAGTGATTTAAAAACCGCAGCTAGCTAACTGTTTGTACAATGTGAATGTCTGTGACTCAGAGACTGAATACCAGTGAAGGAGACAGCTCAGTGCTAACTCTGAGTACATTTTGGGTTTATAGCTTGCTAAAGCTTGAAACAACCGCAAAATTTTCTACAGTCATTACATTACTTTCATCTGACACGCCCACTCATGTAAGATCTATACAGACTGTTCCGTTAGTTAACGTAACTAACTGACCTAGGCAAAGGCCAGTTAGAAGGCTCTGCTCTGCTGTGTCAAAGATTACGCCCCACTTGGCACACTCGCAATCTGATTGGTTAAAAATATGGCAATCAGCTAAATTGTCTCGCTCTTTTTAATAGCAGAGGGAAGCAATCTACATTTTGAAGGCCTTGAGACTTGGGACCTTGAGACCAGAGCCATGTAGAGAGAGCAGCTTTGACCCGGCGACAGCAGAGGAAAAAATCTGATTGGATAAGACGGAGCTGGCCTTTATAAAAGCTGTCTGCACTGTGGAAGCAATGAAAATCAAGCAATGAAATCACTTAGACATAATGACTGAGGATTTTGATTGACTTTCTATTTCGTACATGTAGCTTTAATTAAGGTATTTTTGAAGAAAACATAATTTTTCCAATTTTTTAGGCCAGCAGAGAAGGCCTTGCTGGCCCTGACGGCTCACCACTGCAGGACAGGCACTGGGCTGCTGTAGAATACTTATCAATAGAAATGATTAATATTAAATACCTCCTTTCACAAGACCACAGAAGGGCCTTACAGTAAGATAAAAATGCATTATTCAGCGCCTGTTCTGTCTTTCTGTTTAATATACTGTCCCCTCAGAAGTAAACTGTAATTGCACTGAATCATTTAATCTGTGTGTAAATTATTGTCGTAGACTTCATTTCTGGGAGAGGTATTGGTCTGTTTGATCTGCTGAACAGAAGTGTTCCTAAAAATCCAGTTGTCGCACTGAACTCATGACTTTTTTATGAAAATGGAAATTCAGATGATCGTCACTGGCACTATTTTCGAGTACGGACCGCTTCTCGGTTTAAAGAGCAAATGCATCATTGCTGAAACAAATTCAGAGAAGTCATTTTACTGTGATTGCTGAAAGCTCCGCAAGCACTCAACCACATAAATCTTGTGTAAACAGCATTGTGTAACAGTAAATCCTTCCAGGATTTTTTTTATATCAACCTCCAAGTGGGATGTACAAAACAGTTACGAAAGAAAATGAATAATAGATGATATTCTTAAATCCTGCACATACAATATGCATAAAACAAAATATAAAACATTTAAAGACAGCCCTGGTATCCAAACTTAAACGAAAGAGATGAATCCTGGGGCCGTATCGTGTGCTTAGAAGCCCAACTCCCAAACACATTGCAGTCTCTAAGGGTTTAAACCAGCCGGCCTCTTCTAAATAACTATTTTATTTTCTCAGTAACACACTCAGAAAGTGTTTTATAGCACATGCCATCAAAAATGTATATATTTTTGATCCTTTTACATGACAAAGACAGAATCAATATGAAGACCACAATGGAAAAATGATCAGAGTCACATTTTCACATTGTGGAGAAATGATGAATTAAAAGTTCAAAAAGATCTTAGAAACAAAGCACTGAGAAAATATGCAAAAATATAATAATAATAATACATAATAATACATAATACATAATTTTATTTATTATTATTAATATTATCATAATATATAAAATATACAAAAATACTAAATTTGGACTCGTTTTTCCTTTGTGGCCTTCATATATGTACCAGCATTTTACAAAAATAAAGACAGTGATTCATGCTCTTCTGCTCAATGTTGATTCAGAGTCACAAGTTATAGAGTACTTTTTCAGACGAACATGGGCACAAGAGAAATAATGTTTTATGGAAAAAGCTAAATCAGTAAATTACAGCTGGACCTTTTACAGAATTACT
Organism: Gymnothorax reevesii; assembly: GCA_029721435.1. Lineage (NCBI taxonomy): Eukaryota > Metazoa > Chordata > Actinopteri > Anguilliformes > Muraenidae > Gymnothorax > Gymnothorax reevesii. The sequence goes on along the minus strand of CM056581.1, from coordinate 42,914,454 downwards.
AATTTCCCACTCTTTCTTGATTGGACAATTCTACTGGGTAATTACATTTGGAATTCTTTGTACAGCTATTTTCTCAAACCGTCAGTTTCCTTCTCAGGGAATTCCATTTGTTTTCTATTATACAGAAATCATTTGAGGGGATAAAATGGACTGTGATGTATTGTTATTGCAGCTGAAACACTAGTCCAGCTATTACCCATGTGTGAGTGGAAGTGGGGAACAGCAGTGTTTACCTTAAGATAAACGCGCCGCTTGTCCTTCCGAGCCGTACCCTCCTCTGGCTGCCCTCCTTTCTTGATTTCGCCTGCCAAGAGTGGCAGCAGGTGAGGAGGATGCCCTTCCGTAGTGAGCGGCTGGAGAAACCTGGCGGGAAAAACACATGGCGGCATCTGGCAGACCCTTTTCAAAACATAGCATTTAAGCGTGAAGGCGCAGTCCCTGCATTACAGTGGCCTGCGTTATCAACTCCACCAAGGAGGTTTTGTTTTCTGTTCCGTTTGTTTGTTTGTTAGTCAGTGAAATTAGGTAAAAACTACTGGCCCAATCTTCTAGAAGCTTGGTGGAAGGATGTAGCGAGGGCCAACAGAGAACCCATTCATTTTTGGAGTGGACCTGAATCACAGGTAAGACACGCAAGTTATTTTTCACTTTTGTTAACATTGCGAGATACAGCATTTGGCTGTCATGGAACAATTGCCACATATCATAAAATCTAGGCGATGGTAGTAAAGTTCAATAGTGATAAAAGATAGCCCACAGTAGATAAACAATGGCTGCACTTACAGATTTTCAAATCTTAGATGAATACTATTACTATTGTAATACTATTGGCCTTGGTCGAGGTCAGTACTCTCCAAGTGGCACTCTAGCTGTCTTTAGTGATATCAAAGACAACCCAATTTTCCTTGGAGCAAGAATTTAAGCCTCACTTATTTCACCAGTTATGAATTGTCCTTCTGAACCTAAATCAATATCAAGAAGTATGCAACATCTCACTCAAAATCTAGGGGAGTGATGGCCAACTCTGGGCAGAACAAAAGCATTTTACTGGCTTTGAAATTCAACAAAACAACCGCAACTTAATACCGTACAGTTATGTTCATTTGGCTCTTTATGAGAATCATAAATGATTGAAGTGTACTCAGCTGTACTATGAGGCTCATGACTGAAAATCTGGTGGTGCTCATTTGAGGGATTAGCATTGTGATTAGCCTTTATTGCACTACAGTCCAGTCCTGCAGACATCACAATAAAAATAACATCTGCTGGATGTTCACACAATTCCCCTTCCCATCCCATGCAAAAAAACAAACGTGTTGGCTTAGATGAGATTTAAATAATTGATGCTTTTTAAAGGCAGTGCTGATAGGAATAGTTTTGGACAAAACGGTTGGGGCTCTTCTTGCAATCCGATACAGTGATCCATGCCATCGAATTTAAAGGAAAAAACCACACAACTCAGTCATAAAAGCATGATACGGGGCCAGGCATCCACCTCACCAGCAGTAGGTCCTCACTGGATTGGATCCCTTCTTGTTAGGCAGTTTATTACTTTGAGTGCGTGACACTCTGAAAGAGCACGAAGGGCACTGGTAATGATGTGTATTGAGATTGCTGTCTCGACAAGGAAGTCCTTTATTTGCCAGCTCATTCGCGTTATTGAATTTAGGCAAGTTTGTTAAAAGATATAGGGCCCTATTTTAACAGTCTAAACACTCGGCCTGAAACTTGTGGCACAAGTGCATTTAGCGTGTGTCCAAATCCATTTCAGCTAGTTAAACGGCGGGTTATCTGGACGCAAAGTAAGGCGCTCAAAGCAAAGGGGTTGGATTTAATCTCTTAATTAATCATAGGTGTATTCTGGGCAAAACATGGAATAAATAATCAGAGTGTCATCTCCCATTCCCTTTAAAAGCCAGGGGGACTTGTACCGTGGTGAATACCTATTATGGACTTTTCTGCCGTTATTAAAAAAAAAAAAAACTCTTCACTGCATCAGAATGAGGGCTGCTCATGCCCAAAGTGGAAGCGCATGAGCAAACCATTGCTTACAGTATGGAAACTTGACCATAGTGATGTTCAAAAATGTAATAAAAAATATTGTTGCGATTTCAAAAGAAGGCGGACGCAGAGGCGGGACAGGGGTTCCACAAATCGCTCCCAAGGAGCTTTGGTTTATTGGATCTTCGGGCGTTCTCTGCATTTAACAGCACAACACAGCTCAACACGACAAAACCTGGGTGGACTCTGCTCCCGAGCGCATAAAACACACACACAAACTAAATATCGCCTTCCCTTATAAACCCGCTGGTCCGCAGTGATTGGCTCCCTCGATGCAGAAGTAACCAGCCAATCACAGCGGCTGGGAGGAATTCCGAGCGCCGTTTTTGGCTCTGTCAATGTAACCGCAGCCAGCCCAGGAACGCGAAGCAATAACGTTGGCACGAACGCCACACGTCCCCCACCTAAGGGGTCAGTATGCCCCGATGACCCCGCAGAATTAACGAACTTAACCAGTGGCTCGGTCCCTTCTGAGCTGTGCAGGTGTCACAGCAGTGTACTTGAAGTTCCGTGTCACAGCAGCAACCCGGCCAGTAGTACCGCCCTCTCAGACGATGCAGAGTTTTTGTTACCCCAAAGTGGCCCGCCCCCACCAAGCCATGCACCAGCTCAAGAGTCATGTGACCGGGTGCCCACCACCGCCGACATGCCGGCCCGTCCTGCAGCTTTAAGAGCTGAAACTGGCTCCGTTAGGTCTTTAGTTCCAGACCCTCCGACATGACTTCAGCCCACGCTGGTGGAGGCCCTGTCTCCAGCCAGCTCCTCACCTTCCTCACTGTGCTGTCTGCCTCCTGTGCCTCTCGCAGCTGTTGGCGTTCCATTGGCAATCGCCCTTCTTCTGCACCTGAAGCCAGGGCAACCGCCACCTCATGAACGGGCTGGTCCCGCTCCTCTTGGTGCTGACAATGCCTGCACTCCTGTGCAGCACATGGACGGTAAGATAGGGTATCAGCATTTCCGTGGCATTCGCCCTGGGCGGTGTTCGATGGTGAATTTGTAGCTCTGCAGGACCTCCAGCCAGCGTGCTACTTGGTCCCCAGGATTACGAAAGTTCAAGAGCCAGGTGAGTGAGGCATTATCAGTGCACAGCTGGAAAGAGGTGCCTTGCAGGTAAGGCCGGAAATGGTGGAGCACCTCGATTGCTGCAAGCAGTTGCCTCCAAGTGGTACAGTAATTGCGCTCAGGGCATGACTGAAGTAGGTGACTACTTTTTCCCCCACATCATCCTGCTGGGCCCCCACCCCTGTGTTGCTGGCATCGGTGTCTACAATGAAAGGCTCATTGGGATAAGCCAGAACTGAAGCCCGGGTGAGAGCCGCCTTGAGCTGCGCGAATGCGGCAGCACACTCCTCGGTCCATTCGAACGGCTGGTGTTTGTCTGTGAGGCGATGGAGAGCACTGGTAATGGAGGCGAAATTCTACACAAACCATCGATAGTAGCTTGCCAACGCCAGAAAGCTGCGCAGCTCACGCATGTCTGGTGGTATTGGCCAGTCACACACGGCGGTGTTGTGTGTTGTGTGCATGTGTGTTTGTTGGCTTTTGTGTGAGTGTAAGTGGGTGTATGTGAGTACACTCATTTTTATTGGTCTGAAGTGTCACTGGTGGTCATTGGTCAGTGGTAGGCATCATCATATGAAAAACGAGTTCATACAAAAATTGAGATGATACTACAGAGCGTTAGCCCCGTGCTTCTCACACATGATGCAGAAGTTCGTTTTTAGAAATTAATACTATAAAGTGTATCTTTTTCATGGTAAAACTTTGTGTAGGGGCCAACACAGAAAGATCTCATTTACTGAGTAAAATGGATTGCGTTTTGAAAACAAACTCTTCAATTGCAATTGAAGTTGGAACAAAAACCACCATAAACTTCAAGTCCCAGGACTGACACTGAGAACCAGTGATCAGAATCATCTAAGAATTGCAACTGACAAAATGAGTTTGAAGGTTTGTTTGTGTACATGTGAATATGCTTATGTGTGTTTATGTCTATGAGCGCAAGGATTTGAGCATGTGCGCATGTGTTAGGGTGTGTTAATACAAGTTTGTACACGTTTTATGAGACCAGCTGTGCATGAGAGCGAACGCACGAATACAAACATGCACACTCCAGGAGGAAATAAAGCTATTATGGGAGGTCCAGAGAAACAATGTGGCCGTTGATGAATCTGTGAAATAAAATCTTGGCAATCAGAAAAGAGTTCCCTCAGAAAGAGAGCTTTCCTTGGAACCGCATCCACATAGCCCCAGGGTCCGAATCAAAATGGCTGACCTTTACAAGACTGTAATATCATTCCTTAATGCACTGTCCCCTTTATAATGCAGGCTTGCAGAGAATGATCATGTGCATAAACACTCACTGTCTAGCAGTATGGGTGCATTTTCAGAGATGTTTACTGAGAATTTTTCAGTCAAATTCTTATTTCATTTTCATCAGCAAGACAGATGTGCTCTAGCATGATGTCTGATCTCCCAGCAGAGGGATTGGACTCCAATGTGTAATAGTCAAGCTCAATACACAAAAACAGGTATTCCAGAGCTACACAGATGTGACAGTCTTTACTATCTGCAAACTGTACCATTTAGTTAGCTACAATAATTCTAATTAAATTGCAGTACTTAGTCTAGAGACCATGTCTCTCGTGTCTTGGCTAGGAAACAGCAGGATTTCATTCACACATTATTTTCAATTCATTTCAATTGGATAACCTCTGGAGGGGATGTAACACCAATTTTTTTCATTCACTCTGTCCAAAGAATGAAAAGCACTGTTCTTTTCCCCCTTTTTACAACCAGTTTATAGATTTTTACGATCACTAAATTCTAAAACTCGTCCAGAGTTTGTAAAGAAAAAATCTTACATGTTTGGTCAAAGGTACAAAGGTAAGGACATGTTGATTCAACACATTGGTGGCAGGGCACTTTTGAGGGAAGGAAAGCATTTACTAGATTTTTTATTACTTAAAAAAAAAACTTAACAAAATAAATTATTTGGTGTCTAATCTTACAGCTCATGAGGGAAGGTCTCCTTCTTCTTATAGATTTGCACACTCACTTTAGTCCTCTTGCATCACTCTGCATACACAGAGCATTCGTAACATGCACAAATCTACGCTTATAGATGCATCAATGGGGCGCTGTAAGTATTTAAGTAAGTAAATTTTATTTATGTAGCACTTTTCACACACAAGTGTCACAAAGTGCCTTAAAGATATATAAAAAACAACAGTAAAATGTAGTAATAGAAAAAAAATAATAAAATACATGCACAGGAAGCTAAGAAGATAGCATCTTAATCAAACACTTGTTTGAATAAGGAAGTCTTTAGTTGACATTTAAAAGATTCCACAGAGTCAGAAAACCTAATGGGCATGGGCAGAGCATTCCAAAGGCACGGTGCTATGACTATTAAAGCTCGGTCACCTCGTGTCTTGAGGTGAGTAGGAGGGACAGTTAAAAGTTTAAGACTGTTGGATCGGCGCAAACAGGATGAGGAGTGTGAATGAATCAGATCTCCCAGATATGCGGGGGCCTGACCGTGAAGTGCTCTGTACATGAGGGTAAGAATTCTGATCTTGAACCTAAAGGCAACAGGAAGCCAGTGGAGGGACATGAGTAGTGGAGTGATATGGGACTGTTTGTTTGACTTGGTGAGCAGTCTAGCATCAGCATTTTTAATTGCCTGCATATGGTCCAGGGTGGATTTATTAAATAGGGAGAGCAGGGCATTGAAGTAATCTAAGCGTGAAGTGACAAGCGCATGGTTTAGCATCTCCAGCTCTATGTTGGAGACTATGGATCTAAACTTTCTGTTGTTTCTCAATTGAAAATAGCCTGATCTGGACAATTGCCTAGCATGGGTATCCAACAACATTGAGTTATCAAAGATAACCCCTAGGTTACGAAGGTTGGAACAGACAGCAGAGGACAGAAATCCAATACCTAGTTAAATAACAAGGGTTGTGTTATCATGGGCAACAATCAAGATCTCTGTCTTTTCAGCATTAAGCTGGAGAGTTTTCGGCCATCCAGGCTCTAATAACACTTATGCAGTCAAGAAGCGTAGTTAACTGATGGACATCACTTGGGTTAAAAGAAATGTGGAGCTGAATATCATCAGCATAGAGATGGTAAGAAATATAAGAACTACTAATTGTCTGGTTCAGTGGTAAGAAATAAAGTGCAAACAGTAAGGGCTCCAGGACAGAACCCTGTGGAACACCGCAAAGCAGTGCAGCAGAATTGGACATTAAGGCTGAATCTCAATCTCCTCCCTAAGCCCTGAGCCCTCACTGACTATTAACTGCACCTGGAAAGTGATTGAGTGCGTGAGGCTGCAAGGGGCTGAAGTACTCTAAAAAGGGAATGGGACAGCCCTTTGTTTGGTTGTCAACAGTGATGCATCATGTTTCTCACAATCGCAGTTTTGGGACTTTATTTTATGTTTTTTTGCTTTGATTGCACTCTCTATGTTTTTTGTTTACAAATTCGCTCGTTTCACTTTGCTTTTATAGCGGCCGCCAGCTGGTTTCCCCAGGGGATTCATGTCATACGTCACAATGCAATGAACTATGGGTAATTCCCTAACGCTAAGTCTGCGGAGATGCCCACTTATGGAAAGGGTGCATTAAGGGCTCAAAAAGTCCGTGAGAGATCCCTCCATGATTTGTCAACGGGACAATCCTAAGCCCTCACGGACTTAGCGGGAGCGTGCCTCAAAGTCAGTAAGTGTGTGAGGGTGGACATTGGGATTGGGCTAATGTCTCCAGAGGAAACAATGAAATTTCTCCCACTAAGGCAGGAGGAAAGCCAATCAAGTGCTGTGCCTGTTATGCCCACCCAGTCTCATAACCTCGTTATCAATAAAGAGTGATCAACGGTGTCAAACGCAGAACTGAGGTGGAGTACCACCAGTACACTAAAATCACTTCTGTCTCAGGACATTAAAATATCATTTGTTACCCGTAGGAGAGCGGTTTCAGTGGAGTGCCCCTTTCTGAACCCGGGCTAAAACTTATCATTAATGTTATGCCTCTCTAATACATCAGAGAGTTGCATAGACACCACTTTCTGTCGTACTTTAGCCAGAAATGGTCATTTGCAAATGGGCCAGAAATTCTTGAGCATAGCAGGGTCAAGGTTCAGCTTCTTTAAAATGGGCTGAATGGTGGCATGCTTAAAAAAGAGGAAGGGACACAACCTGACATTAACAATGGCTAAAACAGCTGAGCCAATTGTTGGCAAAATCTTCATAAATAATGATGTTGGATTACATCCAGAGGACAAGCGGACGGCTTCATATTGTTGATCAGGTCTGACAACTCAGTTGAACTGATAAGTTGAAAGGAGTCCAGAACAGAAGAAGGCAGAGGGGGGCTAGTGATGGACTGGCCAGTCCCTGTGTTAATACTAGCCCTAAGGGCCATAACCTTATCGACAAAAAATGCCGGGAACTTATTGCAGTCATTGATGCAAATACATGGGGAAGTCAAGAGAGGGGGTGATACGATTTTATTAATAGTGTCAAATAAAACTTTAAGATTTCTTTTAGAAGAAGAGATTATATTTGCAAAATAAGCCATTCGGGTTTCCTTTACAAGTACATTGTAGGACAGTATGAGCTCTTTCAAGAAAGGTGATGTACCTTTAGCCCAGTGGCTTTCCATAATCTCTGTTTTGCGACACTTCTGTCTCAAGCAGCGGATGTCACTCGACATCCATGGAGAGGTGCTACAGATGGCCTTAGATCTGACCTTTAAGGGTGCAACTTTATCGAGGAACTTTTATCATAAATGATTTAAATATTGACTCAGTATCATTAATATTAATGTTTGGGTAAACAGAGAAATGTGTTGAGAACTGAACAGCAGTATTTTGGGTAATGATACTGGAGGACACTGGTCTTTTAGGACATGAGTCAGTTCTAACAACGAGATCAAAGAAAATACATTTGTGGTCACTAATCAAAAGGCCCTCGCATTGAATACGGACAATTTCTATTCCCAGAGAGAGGACAAGATCAAGGGTGTGGCCACCCATCTGAGTGGCACCTGAAACAGGCTGCTTGAAATTAAATGAGTCTATAGTATGGAGTAATTCAGCGGCAGCACAATTTAAAGGGTCATCGATTGAAGATTAAAATCACCCACAATTAAAACTCTATCCAGCTTAATAATGGAGGTAAGAAAGTCAGTAAATTCAGAAAGAAACTGACTTGCTGGTCGAGGCAGATGATAAATTCATTCATTTTCTATAGCTGCTGATTCCTCATTGGGATTGGGGGGCGAGTTGGAGCCCATCCCAGTTGACTATGGGCAAAGGCAGGGACCCTCCCTGGACAGCTTGCCAATCGCACAAGGTGCACCCTCATACTTTTGGGCAATTTAGTGTCTCCAATTAACCGGTTTCTGGTAACCCGGAGAACGCCCACACAAACACAGGGAGAACATGCAAACTCAACACAGAAAGACCCCAGGCTGGATTCGAACCCACAAGGCAGCAATGCTAACCACTGCACCACCATGCCGCCCGCTACAATAAATTAGAGCACAATAAAAATTATTGCTTTGACCAACTTCATTCAGTGGTGGTTCAAAGGCAGAATATGATTCAGTGCTCCGCAACTGACAGGACAATTTATTTATCCATACCGCGGGAAGATCTCCTCCTCGGCCAGACAGACGTAGAGTCCCAATATAGAAGCAGTTTACAGGACACAGTTCATTCAGATGGACAAACACCATGTTATTTTGCCAGGTTTTAGTAAGAAAGACGAATGACACATTTTCTTCTGACTAGATTATTTAAAGCTATTCTTACCTTTCTGGAATTTTTACACGTTTCTTTAGCAATCTTAAAATGCTCCTAATAAGCATATGGAACACTAAAATGTAAAATAATTCCACCAGGTACTGAAACTCATCGATATTCAATTCTCATATATTTCTGATAAAAGTCTGACCAATCATTTTCTTCGGTCCGAATAAAATTATTTGCCAAGCTTCTTGTCTGTCATCCGTTGCTGTGCCCCTTCCAGCTGCCAACCGCTGTCACTGCTTGCGAGTAGCGCTTCTCTGGCAAAGCAGCAGCGCAGTAGAGACTAAGCAACGAAGTTAGCCTGCATACAAAGCAGCTGCAACTGCTCTTGATTTAATGACTATGGTTACCGGGCCAATTCTGGTGAGGTAAGACGTTATGGCAGCAGTTCATTCATTCATCTTCTAAACCCGCTTATTCGTCACTAGGGTCACGGGGCGAGCTGGAGCCTATTCCAGCTGACAACGGGCAAAGGCAAGGACCCACCCTGAACAGGTTGCCAATCCATCGCAGGGCGCACACACCATTCACTCTCACACTCATACCTATGGGCAATTTAGTGTATGGCAGCAGTTTTGCAAGAAAATACGTATGAATTCTGCCGAAACACGAAGCATCCGACTGTAAACAAACAGGCACTGAAATGCTATAATTACTAATGTTAATGGTAGTTTGTCAGACATTACGAGGGCATTTTATTTTTTACCACATATAGAAGTGAATATTATGTAATTACTGTTGGTTAGTTTTCACTAACCGGTGCCTCTGAATCTGACTCCATTGCCCCGTTTCAAGATGCTTCCACACCGGACGCGAAATGAATTTTTCAGAAGACAGATTACATTCAAAGTCAATGCAAAGACGTGAGTACGCGTGAGATTTGCGTCTTTGCATTGACTTTGAATGTAATCTGTCGTGCGAAAAGTTTGTTTCGCGTCCGGTGTGAAAGCAGATTCGTCGGCGCTGCTCACTTTCTTACCGCATGCGTCAGGGGAGGAGGGGAGCCTCAGAGCTCAGGCAGGTGGAGGAGGGTGGGACTTTGGAGGGAGGTGGAGTCGTTCATGTTAAAATTTCTACTAAGTGCTGTGCCGCATGCCAGAAAGGTAGGAATAGCTTTAAAATAAATGCCTTATTTGCAATCGATCGGGCATTAATTAGACACATTTTCATGGAGAGAACAGATGACTTAGGTATAGTACCTGTTAGTTTGATTAAATTATGTAAATTTGCCCCAGCAAACCTAATAATGTGGTTAGTTGACCTAAATTTTATACAAACAGTGTTACGTCCAGAGGACGATATGTCGGACGCATTAATAGCGCAAATAAATAAACGGGGAAACGGAACTGTTTTAAAGTGAAAAAAATGGTATATTTTGTGATACAGAAAAGAAAAATGACAGAAACAGCGGGTCAGTACAGGGTACGGGTGTGAGGAAAACAATATGGTCAACAACACACTGCCTAATAATAGAAAATAACAAAACCATAAACACCGCTAATAAAAAGAAACCAACTAACTACTGCGTCACAGAAAAAAAAAGCCTACCTACACTGATGTACTCAAAACAAACAACAAAGGGTGGCAGGTGTCTCTAACTAGTGCGCTAACAAAAGAAATCCTGCGTGAGTGCAAATGTACAGGGCCCCATCTAATCTAGACCATCATTGAATCCCACACCCCAGTGTATAACGAATGAAATATAATTATAATAATGACAATAACCTATGCACAAACATACGAATAGCCACAACACAAAATGACCGAGCGCTCCCGAAGACTGGGAAGGGACGCACTAAATAAACCAGGATCCAACGGGGCAACGGAGGATTGGATAAGATGGAATTGGGTGGAATTTCGGGGCGAAACGGAGATGAAGGATTCGGAAGGCGTTGACCTGGCGATTGACAGCGGAATGGGAGAATCATGGAGAGTGAATACCGGAATGGAACACCTGCGGGAAAAACGAGACACACAAAAACACACACGCAGAATGCCGACGGCAGTACGGGATTTCCGTAACACCACCACCCCTAAAACAAACCTAACAGGTTTGTAAGTTGGCGAAAACAAACAATAATCAGTGATAATTTAAACATGTTCAAACACGTGATAAGGCATCTGCAACCACATTTTGCACCCCTTTTTTATGTTTTATTTCCAAAGGATAATTTTGTAAAATTAGTGACCAGCGCATCGAGCGCTGATTGTGATTGTACATACGATTCAAAAAGACCAGTGGATTGTGGTCAGTAAAAACCGTAAGCGGAGAAGAGCTAGAGCCGACGTACACTTCAAAATGTTGCAATGCAAGGAGCAAGGCGAGCGCTTCCTTTTCGATTGTAGAATAGTTCAGCTGGTGTTTTAAAAACTTACGCGAGTAAAAACAGACGGGGTGATCAATTCCGTCTGGATCCTCTTGCAGAAGGACCGCGCCGACACCCAAAGTACTTGCATCGACTTGTAGTTTAAAAGGAACAGAGAAGTTTGGAGCAACAAGAACAGGTGCACTACACAATAATGCCTTGACATTTTCGAATGACTTTTGACAGTCTTCAGTCCATGTAAATGGACTGGAGGGTCTAAGGAGGTTGGTGAGAGGAGCAGTAACAGTGGAAAAATTCCTGCAGAAACTCCGATAATACCCTGCCATTCCAAGGAATCTACGAAGTTCTCGCCTAGTTGTAGGTACTGGGTAAGACGTGATCGCAGTTATTTTTGCCTGTACCGGGCGAACTTGACCTTGACCGACTTGTTTACCCAAATAGGTAAGGGAAGCTTTCCCGAACTCGCACTTGGCTAAATTCAGGGTCAGTGAAGCCTCTGCGAGTCTGCTAAAGACAGTATCAAGAGTGTCCAGCTGTTCTTGCCAAGTTTCGGAATAAACCACAACATCGTCCAAGTAAGCCTTACAGTTGAGAACATTCGATAAGACAGTATTTATTAAACGTTGAAAAGTTGCTGGTGCGTTACACATCCCGAATGCCATTACGGTATACTGGAGGAAATTATCTGGAGTGACGAATGCGGAAATTTCAGATGCGCGAGGAGTCAAAGGAACTTGCCAATATCCTTTTAATAAGTCTAGTTTTGACACAAAGGCAGCAGAGCCAAGACTGTCGATGCAGTCTTCCATTCGAGGTAGCGGATATGAATCAGGGACAGTCAAAGCGTTAACCTTCCTAAAATCCGTGCAGAACCTATGCGTTCCATCAGGCTTCGGAACCAACAAGCACGGTGAACTCCAGGGACTCACGCTAGGCTTCGCCAAGCCATGGTCACACAAATACTGAACTTTTTGCCTCATTATTTCCCATTTGATAGCATTTATTCTATACGGATGTTGTCGAATGGCAGAGGTGTTGTTCACATTTATATCATGTTTCATGACACTAGTCTGCGTCGGAGTATCATTAAACAGAGAGGGATACTTACGAATTAGCCGAATAATGTCCTCAGCCTGAGATTTAGACAGGTCGGAGAGATGTTGAGGTTAAGATTTTAAAATTTCAGAATTTTCTAATCTTGCGCATTGCTGGGGTGCATTTCTAAGCACCACGCCATCCTCGTCTGGACTAGACGCGGACACTTTCGCAACAGAAACACACGGAGAGGTTACATCCACAGGTTGGGAAGCACTTCGACCGCTATACAATTTGAGCATATTAACATGACAAACACGAGTTTGCCTTTTACGATCGGGTGTGCGAACAACATAGAAAAAAAGCTTGGTGAGGTTGACTATGTCATAGGGGCCAGAAAAACGAGCAGACAGAGAGGAACCAGGGACTGGCAGCAAAACCAACACCTTGTCACCAGGGAGAAAAGAGCGAGGAATAGCTTTTGCGTCATATTGCTGTTTCATAGTGTCCTGTGACAATGAAAGATGCTTATTAGCCAACTCCCAAGCATGATGCAAACGTTCCCGGAACTGGGAAACATAATCTAAAATATTAACCTTTGAAGGTGACGTCAAAAACTTTTCTTTGAGCACTTTTAACGGGCCCCTTACAGTGTGCCCGAATACTAATTGTGCTGGACTGAAGCCAAGAGATTCCTGTCTAGCCTCTCGAAGCGCAAAAAGAGCAAAAGAGACTCCCTCATCCCAGTCATTACCTGTCTCAATACAGTATTTTCGTAAAACGGACTTGAGAGTTTGATGCCAGCGCTCAAGTGCACCTTGTGATTCAGGGTGGTATGCGCTTGACACCTTGTGCATAATGGAGAGGGACTGCTGAATTTGCTTAAAAATTTTGGAAAGGAAATTTGTTCCTTGGTCCGTTTGCACAGTTTTAGGCAATCCAAATGTTGAAAAAAATTTTGTTAATGCCTTTACCACGGCTTTGGATGTTATATTACGCAAGGGGATGGCTTCTGGAAACCGAGTAGCTGAACACATTATAGTGAGGAGAAATTGGTTTCCAGTTTTTGTTTTCGGAAGGGGACCAACACAATCAACAATAACGTGTTCAAACGGTTCGCCCATTACCGGAATTGGTTGAAGTGGTGCTGGCAGAACCACTTGATTTGGCTTTCCTGCTACTTGGCAGACGTGACAAGATTTACAATATTGGGCGACTGAAGATTTCATTCCAGGCCAAAAAAAGTGCTTAAGCAACCGGTCATAGGTTTTTCTCACCCCAACATGGCCTGACCATGGGCTATCATGAGCGAGTACCAACACTTGAAGACGGTACACTTCAGGAAGGACTATTTGGAACACCGCACCCCACTCCGAATCAATGGCAGTGGCAGGGGTCCACTTTCGCAACAAAAAATCGTCATCTAAAAAATATGCAACCCCTTTTTCTTTAAGTTCTTCAGAGGCAACGACAGACGAAAACAATTTGACTAAGGAAGGGTCACTTTTCTGCGCAGCAATAAGCTGCTCACGTGTGACTGGGATTTTTAATGCATCTTCAAAAATAGGCTTAACCTTGTCGATTTCTGGCGTAATGTGGCCAAAAGCAGGAACGGACATATCAGACAACAATGGAGCAAAAATCGAATCGGACAAATCAAGCTGTTCTCCTCTTTTTCGAGCCTGAGCTCGAGTTAAAGCACATACAGGAAAAACATCAGAGCGCACCGGATCTGAAGGTTGTGGAGGATCAATAACTTCTAAAACAGGGTGCACTTTCTCCCCAGCAATATCATTCCCCAAAATAAATGTTACGCCTGACACAGGTAAAGCGTCCCGCACAGCAACTTTGAAAAACCCATAGGCCAAATTAGACCGCAAATGAACTCTATGCAAGGGCACAGGGACGAAACCCATTTCAATTCCTTGAACAATTACACTGGCCCCAGAAAAGAAGAACTGTCAGAGAAGGGTAATTCGCCCGCAGGAATGAAAGATTGTGCGGCACCCGTATCTCGTAAGATGCGAACCGGCTTTTGATCTTTCGGCTCCCCATTTAATGATACCAAGCCGTCACATACAAAAGGCTGATAACAAGCCTCAATTTCATTCAAGGGTTTTTCAGACACAGTTTTAACGAAACTAACGGATTTGGGTTGGCTGGCAATCTTTCCATCTTGCTTTCTTTTAAGGGTCAAACAATCGGCTATGACATGGCCAAATTTATGGCAATAGAAACACTCTCGCGTTTCATCACTTTTAAGGGCCGTTGACTTCACATTTCCTTTACTGGTATTGCAAGATTCGATAAGTTTTTCACTGCGAGAATTTACGGATAAGTTTTTGTGCGTCAATACAAATTCGTCTGCCATCACCGCCGCCTTTGAATAGGTAGCTGTCTTTTGTTCATTTAAATAAACCACTACGCGTTCAGGCAAACACCTCTTCAACTCCTCCAATAACATCAACTCGCGCAAGGAATGAAAATTGGTGGCTTCTGTGGCTGAACACCACTTATCAAAAAGAATTTCTTTTTCTCTAGCGAACTCTACATATGTTTGAGAGGAGCTTTTCCTATAATTTCGAAATTTTTGTCTGTACGCCTCGGGTACCAATTCATAGGCGCGTAACACCGCCGCTTTCACCTTATCATAATCCATACTGTCCTGCAGTGATAAAGATGAGACAACAGTTTGTGCTTTGCCAAAAAATCTACTCTGCAGCAAAGTGGCCCACACGGGTTTAGGCCACTGAAGGGCAATGGCTACGCGTTCAAATGCTGTAAAATAGGCATCTACTTCGGACTCTCGAAATGGGGGAACCAGAGCTACTTGTCGGCTGACGTCAACAGGTGCCGAAGTTAACATAGGTGGAAGGGTTGATTCAGACATTCCTGAGAGTGGTACTGGACTGGCTTTGGCACTGGCGTTCTCCAACTCCAGCTGCCTCAACCTGACTGCAGTCTCTGCCTCAAGTTCAAGTTTACGCACGGTTAGTTTATATTCAAACTCTCGTGCCTTAGCCTTCTCTTCTCTTTCCACCTCCAGTCGTGCAAGGCGGATTTTTACCCGTGCATCAGTGGGGGAAGACACGGGACTGGCAGGCGAGAAAGGATCAAACTTGGGTAAAGTAGCGGGGTTTCTCTCCACAGTCCCCATGACAGCAGACTCACTCACAGCTTGCGGTGACCCTTGCGGATCTTCAACCGCACCACTGTTAGAGACCTGCGTCTCACCAGATGTACCACCAGCCGAATCTGGCTCATGTTCCAGCACACCCATCTCCACCAACGACGTCAGCAATACTAATTTGATTTCTTTTTTTGCCAAAGACCTAGATATGGAAATACCAAAATGGTCCGAAATGGTCAACGAGTCTGCCTTACGACAGAATTCCAAATTCTGACGGGAAGGAGCGGCCAAAAATTGCTGCAAATTAAATGCCATTTTGGGAAAAGCACAAACAAAAGCCACTTACCTGTGCACAGTGGAATAACAATTACGCAGTTTCCTGTTTCCACAAGAAGGTGGCGCTATTGCTCCCGGACGAGCCCCCACTTGTTACGTCCAGAGGACGGTATGTCGGACGCATTAATAGCGCAAATAAATAAACGGGGAAACGGAACTGTTTTAAAGTGAAAAAAATGGTATATTTTGTGATACAGAAAAGAAAAATGACAGAAACAGCGGGTCAGTACAGGGTACGGGTGTGGGGAAAACAATATGGTCAACAACACACTGCCAAATAATAGAAAATAACAAAACCATAAACACCGCTAATGAAAAGAAACCAACTAACTACTGCGTCACAGAAAAAAAAAGCCTACCTATACTGATGTACTCAAAACAAACAACAAAGGGTGGCAGGTGTCTCTAACTAGTGCGCTAACAAAAGAAATCCTGCGTGAGTGCAAATGTACAGGGCCCCATCTAATCTAGACCATCATTGAATCCCACACCCCAGTGTATAACGAATGAAATATAATTATAATAATGACAATAACCTAAGCACAAACATACGAATAGCCACAACACAAAATGACCGAGCGCTCCCGAAGACTGGGAAGGGACGTGCTAAATAAACCAGGATCCAACGGGGCAACGGAGGATTGGATAAGATGGAATTGGGTGGAATTTCGGGGCGGAACGAAGATGAAGGATTCGGAAGGCGTTGACCTGGCGATTGACAGCGGAATGGGAGAATCATGGAGAGTGAATACCGGAATGGAACACCTGTGGGAAAAACGAGACACACAAAAACACACACATGCAGAATACCGACGGCAGTACGGGATTTCCGTAACAACAGGAATATAATAAGTGAGAGCATCTGATTTGACAACTTGCAGAACGTTTGAACAGTTAGAAGTGCTGGCTGAGCAATCTCTCCTGTCAGTAGGCTGTAATACTAGGTGGGAGGAGTAGGGGAAGTTAATGTCAGGTATAATGTTCGTAGTTGAAACCAGTGAAGAAGACGGAGATCGCCGGTCCCGGAAGGTAAACAGTCAGTCGTCTTGTGCATGTGCGTACGTATGTACCGTGTGCTGTATATTAGCCTCGAGCATTCGGCAGCTCATTTTTAAATTGGGATGGACATTCCCAAAACAAATTGAAATTATCTTTGAAACCAATATTGCAAAGTTTGAAAGTAGTTTTAATCCATGCATGGATGCTAAGAATCCTGCTGAATCGTCCTGACCCACGAGCTAGTGTGGTGATTGGACCTGAAATCAAAGCAGATTTGCCACAGCTAATTATAAATTTAAAAAGGTCCTTAAAATCACTTTTAGTCAATTCCGAATGACTCCGAGAAGTTCGGTTCCCTGCCACATGAAGAATAATCCTTTTAATCGAGGACGGGAGTGAACACAAAAGGTCCAGCAGTTTATCCAGATTTTCATGTACTTTGGCTCCTGGAAAACAGCATGTTACTACGTTAAAAAACCTAATTTTCCGAATCATGGAGTCCACAATTATTGTGTTGTTGGGGGAAATAATGGACGAAGAGGTGAACACTGTAGGTTATCCATACCAGACTGAGGCGGAAAAGGCGAGTATTCTGGCGTAGTAGTTTACTTCGACAGGGAGGGTGAAATCCCGAGGCAATCGTTCACCAGGGAATGGGGGTTTGCTGACCGGGAAGAAGACATGGCACCAGCGGGAGTGCCACCATCCTCAAGCGCAGCGCTTTCACAGCCGAGGAGGCACAGTGGATGCTCATCAGATATCAGAGGGATTGTTCAGATGTACACAATCTTGGTTGTAGTAGCTACGAGACTTTGATCTCTTGCAATGTAATTGAGAATATAATGACAAGGAATACCACAGATTTTTAAGCTTTTTTTTGGCTTTGCTTACGTAATTTTTTTCACATACAGTGTATAATCCAACATTATGGGCTGTGCAATCAGAAGAGATCCCACAAGGATATGTTTCCTGGATCCATAGCCAGACATAGCGGTAAACAAACATACATGTTTGTCAAAGCTTGCCCAAAAAAATAGATGTCAAAAAACAGAACTAGTCTAGACTACAGTAAATTATTTGCTTAAGTAAAGAATTTGTTTTTGGAAAGAGCAGCAAGAAATAAGTGCAATATGTTTATAAACTAGAAATTTACAATTTTTTTTGTATTCTATGCATGTACGGCTGTGACACACCCCATTAAGGATGATGGGATATACCCAGCAAATAATACATTGTAAAGTATATAAGCCCTTATACACAAAAAATTGGGAAGGTCTTCTTTTGTTTCAGCATTATTATGCCAAGATTGGGTGATTGGATGCGAAATTGAGCTTTAGCGTTAGTTCAGTCAGGCATGGGAGTCAGGCTGGTCACAAGCCTGTTCCTTTCAAATCATTCTCAATTTTAGCTCCTCCCACCCATTTGGCAAGCTTTTATAACCAAGGCAGTGCTCATTCATTTCTCTGGCTCTGTGCCCTCGACACTGCTCCTACTTGGGTTTACTAAGAAATCTGCTTCTTATCTCCCCCCACCTCCCCAGCCTTCTCCTTTATAATTATCATTGTTCATTGCTAGCAGCATTTGTTCATATCATGTTCAATGACTTAAATATGAATGAGATTCAAAAAAATCTCAGCCTCTGCCGGGGGTTTCGTGATCTCAGAGATTGCTTACATCATGCTTGCTCAGATTGATCCTGAGCATCACTTGGCCAGAGTTACCACCAAACTCAAATGTTTCCTGGAATAAATGGCTAAATCTCACGTAAGTGTCTGGACTGAAATGGGGTCGATTTACATTTTCTTGAGACTGGTTAGGGGCTTGTTTGACATGGACCATGATGTCAACCCCACCGAACATTGTTGGAGTTTGAGTTAGGTCTTATAATGAGGCAGTGAGAATCAGCTGATGTCAACTAGGTGAGCTAATCATGTTATAGTAAAAAATACGCTTCAACAATAGGCTTAGTCTTCTAAGAGCAAAGGTGGGTTAAGGCTGTCCAATTTGCTAACAGATATGAAACAGTATTCATTTTGTTGCTGAAGCATAAAAAAACATTTTTCTGTGTCTGAAACAAAAGAATAACATAAAAATCATTATGCAAAATTGAAAGCTCTGACAAAAAGCATATGAAAAATTTTCCTCTCATTTTTTTTTTTGGTCATTGTCTTTGGAACCATCAGTGACTGCAATGGATATTGTGAAATTGGCTTGGTAAACCATTGTGGTCAACAATTTGGTAAACCATTGTCAGTGAACACCATTCGCAGCTGCATCCACAGATTCAGGTTAAAACTGAACTCTGCAAAGGCAAAGCCATATATCAATAATGCCCAAAAGTGCCACAAAATTCTCTGGGATGGCTATCGTCTGAAATCCACAGTCTCAGAGAGGAAGTGTATTTCAGTTGGTTTTAGGCAAAAACAATCACAGTGATGTCTGGACTAAAGACGACTGGTACAACCCAACCTTTTATCAGCATGAAGTCCAAAAGCTAGTGTCTGGCCTGGTATAGGGGAGTTTCATTGCACATGGCAGTGACATCATTTAGGCATCATCAAGGTGAGCATTGGTAGCAAATGTGTTGTTTTGTAGCTCCGTCTTGTCTCTGACGTCGCTGATGATGCTTCCATCATCTCTCTTCAAAGGAGGGTAGAAATTTATGTAGATATGTAGAAATTTTGGTTCAACATATTCTAAAATAATGACTTGATCTGTTCAAGGGACATCCTTGCATTTTCCAGCAAGACAATATCACACTATATTCTGCATGCATTACAAGTGCATGGCTGCATAAGCAAACAGTGAGGATGCTAGACTGAACAGCCTGCAGTCCTGACCTGTCTCGGATTGAATATGTTCATGCATTTTGAAGCAAAATATATAGCAATGATGACTGTCTACAACTGCACCACTAAATGCCTGCATACTAGTGGAATGGTGGAAAATTCTGTTTGCTTCACTTGACTAACTGGTGTCTTCAGTGACCAAACCCTTACTGAGTGAGATAAAAGACATGGTGATGTGACAAAGTGGGAAACAGTTGATTGTTCCAACTTTTCTGGACTGAGTTACAGTTTTTTTTTTTTCAAAGAGGAGGCTGGGAACTGCAGTTTCTTGCCGACCAGGCTCCCTACGGGAATGACAACCCTTGCTTGCATCCATACGGACTGTGAAGGGGAAGACGTTCTTATTTCAGCCCCGGGAGCAAGTGACTTGAGCCGCCTGGTTAATTGCAGTTTGGGTTGACGGCCCACTCTGTGCATACTTGTTGTTAGATTTTTCAAAAGAAAGACCTTGAATTGGACTGATCTCAAGATGATTATTTTTGGAATGAATGACTAAGATTATATCATTTCACTTTTTGATATTATGTTCCTGTTTTTGTTTTTGTGTGGCGATATTCACCCAAACCCTGGTGCTCTCCAAAATAAATTTAAATTAAATAAATTTACAGCATACTTCACAAATATTCAAGGTCTGCGAACCAACTAACAGTCCTTTGAAAACCTCATCGTCACTTCTCGACCAGATATCTTTTGTTTATCTGAAACTTTCTTAAATAGTAAGATTGATGAAGATTTGTTTGCGATACCTGGCTTCTCTTCAGTTTGACGCAATAGGCCCGACAACCCCAGCTGGGGCGGACTCATGGTCTACCACAGAGATGGTTTTACCACTACTAGGATGCCTGAATATGAACGCCCACTACATGAAATGATATGTCTTAGGCTTGATCTACCTGGTTGTGTGGTCTATATGTTCTGTTTGTACAGAACCCCTTCTTCTGATGATAGTGTCTACAAAGTTATCTCAAACCATAGTGACACAGTCCAAGAACTGCACCCAAGATCAGAAATAATACTCCTTAGCAACCTCAACGCTCATCATGAGGAGTGGTTAGGCAGTACAAAGACCGATGCACATAGAGAGTCTGCTTTCAACTTTGCAATACTTAAAAACCTACTTCAGAAGAAGGTACCAATATCATTAGTAGAAGAACCCATCAGAGTGGGCAGGGATGGCCATTGCTCCAAACTCGACCTATACTGAGTACAAATGAAAACGCATCACTCTCAAAATCTGGAATAGCTCCACGGATTGATATGTGAAGTAACTACGTATGATGCATTTTAGATAATGAATGATTTAAGAAGACATGTAAACATCATTCAATTTCATTCATGATAATGTTAATGTGCGAGAGAGGTTTAACTGGTGTAGGGGTCAAACAGGAAAGTCAATGACGGGTGTGACCGCCATTTGCATTGACACATGCGGTGCATCGTCGTCGCATGGAGTTGATCAGTCTCTGGATAGTGTTCTAAGGGATAGCATTCCACTCCTGAACAAGGGCAACCTCAAGTTCTCGGATGTTGTCTATCTGGCGTCGACGTGAAAGACGTCGTCCAATTTCATCCCATAAGTGCTCGATAGGGGAGAGGTCGGGTGACAGAGCTGGCCACTGGAGCACGGGGATGTTCTGCTGTGCAAGGTACTGCATGGACACCCTTGCAGTGAGTGCCCTAGCGTTGTCCTGTTGGAACGCGTGGACATCGTGGTGTTGGTTGAAGAACGGCACAACATGGTTCTGCAGCACCTGGTCCCGGTAGTAGACGCCGTTCACCCTTCCTCTGCCGATATGGAGAAGGGTTCTGTGACGTTAGCTTATTCCACCCCACACCATAACGCTGCCACCACACTAACGGTCCGTTTGAACCGCACAATCGATGTTATAACGTTCACCACGTCTCCGCTAAACACGTATACGGCTATCTGCGTTCCTTAAGTGAAATCGTGACTTGTCAGAAAAGATGACACCGTGCCATTGTCGTAGTCGCCAATTCTGGTGCCTGTTTGCCCTCTGTAGACGCTGGTTTCGGTGACGATCTGTCAATATGGGGCCGAAATAAGGACGTCATGCACGCAGGCCTACAGCTCGCAGACGGTTTCGTACGGTGTTGGGGTGAATGAATCCACGTCGTCCTTGGACTTGAGCAGCCGTTCTTGTTGCTGGTAGTGTTCGGTCTCGGACATGATCCCGTACGATCTGACGGTCCTGACGTGCCGTTGTCACACGTTGTTTACCCGGTCGAGGACGGTCCCGAGTGCTCCCCGTTTGCAGAAACCTTTGATGGAGTCTTGCGATCGTTGTGTGTGAGCAGTGTAGTCGTCTGCCAATTTCCCTGGTGCTGGCGCCAATATGAAGCATGCCTATGGCACGTTCCCGTTTAGGGGCTGTAAGTCGAGGCATAGTGTCGACGATTCACAAGTGTCAGTGAAAAAGTGAAATTTTATTCGGATTCACATGCTTTTAAAGGCAAAGTGTGCACAAATTCAGAGTGAAATTCATTTTTCCCGTGGTGTGCGTGCAAGATGTTGCGTTTTTGCAAAAAATTGCCTAGCATTACAGTTAACTTGAAATTCTCGCATTTCTTGCACCTGGCACGTTGGGTGACGTCACTGTAGTGTTGTGGTTGCATAAAAATTATATTGAAGTTCATTTGAACTTAAATATTGACTTTTTTCAAGTGGTGCGTTTTCATTTGTACTCAGTATATTTCTGACAACCTCCCCAGATAACCATGTAGTCTCTGTTAATACTCCTTTCGGCTCATCAGATCACTATGTTATCACTACCTCGGCTAATTACAGGCTACCCAATTCCAGCAAACTAGAAAAGCCGAAGATTTGACTTCATGAGAAGGCTGATTGGGACGGTATGCGGTCATACTTGGCTGAAGCTGATTGGACCTTTGCCTTTATAAATCATAATGCTGACTGTGTGGTCATCATTTCATACCACCATCACAGAAGCCATGGACCTATTCATACTAGCGAAGATTACCAAACATTGCTATTTGGACAAGCCCTGGTTCAACGATAAGTGCCATGATGCTGTCCATACCAAGCAAGTAACCTACAAGAAATGGCAGAGGAATCGTACCAGAAACCTCTAGATCAAATACATGGAGGTCAAGGCCAAAAGCCAGCGCCCCATTCACCATGCTTGCCTTCAGTTTGCCTTACACCTAGAAGAGCAGCTTAAATACGCTAACAGCAAGTAATGGTGAAAACTGGTGAAGTCAGTCACTGATGGCAACAAAACATCTGCTGTCCTTCCATTGAAGAGAGATGATGGAAGCATCATCAGCAACGTCTGAGACAAGACGGAGCTGCTAAACAACACATTTGCTACCAATGCTCACCTTGATGATGCAGGCCAGATTCCTCCCTTTCTTAAACCTCAAACTGATGAAACAGTTTCCTCTATAAGATTCTGGCAAAAAAATGTTCTCAAGAAACTATGCAAACTGGACACAACTAAAGCTACTGGACTAGACGGTATGACAGCTATGGTGCTGAAGATCAGTGCACCGGAACTTGCCCCAGTACTCTCCAAGCCTTTCCAACTATCTCTGGACAACCAGACAGTGCCAAGTGAATGGAAAACTGTGCACATGGTAGCAGTACCCAAGTAAGGCAACAAGCAAGACTCGTCCAATTACAGGGCAATATCACTTCTATCAGTAGTATCAAAGGTGATGGAGAGCCTCATCAGTGACTGCATCTGAAAACACCTAGAAGCACTCAACCTTCTTAGTGATACACAGTATGGGTTCTGTCAAAAGAGGTCTACTGTTGACATGCTTGCATACGTCACTCGATCCAAGAACAATACACTAGATTCACAGAAGGAGGTGCGAGTTGTTGTCCTTGATATTTAGAAGGCATTTCAAGGGTCTGGCATCGAGGTCTGTTGTCTAAGGCTAACTCCTTTGGAATTCATGGTAATCTACAAGGGTGGATTTCATAATTCCGAGCTAATAGGCAACAAGCTGTTGTGTTAGATGGCTTCACTTCTATGTCAACCCCTGTAACAGCTGGTGTGCCCCAAGGAAGTGTTCTTGGACCGTTATTTTTTCTAATGTTTATCGATGATCTTAGTTTGCAGGAAGAAAATGATATTCATTTCTTCGCTGACGACTCAACCCTTCACACTGTCATCAAGAATCCTAGTCATAGAGCCATCAGTGCTAAATGTCTCCAACAAGATCTAAACACAATTGAAAAATGGGGTATAGATTAGTCTGTAACATTAAATTCAACGAAAATTGAGAAAATGATAATAAGCCGGAAACGTAGTCAGAACCACCAACCTTTGTTCTTCATGGGTTCCCTTCTACAACTAACATACAGTATTACTCAACTAGGAATGACTATAACAAACACACTATCTTGGACACCCTACAGCAACAGCATTGCTAAAAAGGCTGCTAAAAGGGTATACATCCTCAGCCGCTCACAAAACCTCCTTCCTCTTTCAGCCAGGGCCACAGTGTACACATGGCTTACATGAGAATATTGATGGAATATGCGTCACCAGTATGGTCAGGGGCCGGCAACACCACATGCGGTCTGCTGGATCGACTCTAACGCAAAGCCCTTTGTATCCTGAAGACAGAAGACCCAGTGGATGCAGGAATTTACCCTCTTGAGCTGAGGAGAAATGTGACATCATTGTGCACCTTTTATCGGCACTTCTTTTCCAAGCCCTCTGAGGAGCTCTACAGTATCTTACCTCCAACAGCAAAAAATCTTCACAAAACAAGATCCTCTACTAGCTCTCATCAATATACAATTTCCATCCCAAAATCAAATACCAATCTACATCAATCTTCTTACATTCCTCGTACATCCAGACTTTGGAATTCACTTCCTGCTAATGTATTTTCAGTATTGCAAAGCATGAACAAATTCAAAACAGAAGTAAACAAATATTTTGTTGATAAATAGGAAAATTGATTGATTTGGATTTGACTTGAAAGTGTTTTAACATTTTTTATCGAAAACTAACAACTTATATTTTATGCATCGCTTTTCATCATTTTTTAAGCCAACATCAGATCCTGTTATTTGCCCAAAAAAATGCAATTAATTTCATATTAAATAATGTGTACTGTTTTCAGTATTGTCGAGGATTAATGGACTTTTCAATTCAGTAGTCATTGATTATAGTTGACTGCCCCATTATGTGCAAACTTTTTATAAAATTGGGGTCATAAATAGGATTTTCAGTATATAAACTGAAAGAGACAACCGAAAACTGATACAATGATTTCATTAACACAATCATGTCTTCAATAATTCCAGTGTATGCTGGAATAATTTGAATAGTCTTTTGGATTTTGTATTAAAATTGTGACATGTTTCTGAAAAACAGTATCCCCCAGGAGCAAAGAACTCACATATTGTATAGCTAACAGTTTGTCTGACACTGGATACTGTTTACCCCAGAGGACATCTGTGCTAACAGACATTCATCACAAATTTGAGTTGCCTGAGTGTTTAAGCCACCAAAATTAGATTTTGCACAATAAAATTCCATTTTATCAGAAGTTGCATTTGTATTGTAACAGATTTCCCCCTCACAATAAGACAGCTTTGCTGTACTGAAATAGAAATTTGCAAAGATTTAGGAAATTCACAAACTGGGTATGAAAAGATGAAGTTTTCAATCCTTGTAAATCTGTCACTGCAAACTACTTTGGCCATTGGAAAAAAACTATTATTGTGGCACAATGGTGTCACAGTGAGCCATGATTACATAGGAAGTGGGATCTCAGCAGCTTTGGTGGAAATTCACCTTCCTCTTTGCGGTATTATTGTGTCGACTGCTTCATCTGTGAATAATTTCATTTCGCACAGGAGCCAAGCAGCCAGAGTTCCAGGCATCCGCTTGCCCCCCCACCCCACCATCACCTCCACCCCCCGCTGGCAAAGGAATTGCCTCGGTAACGGTGTCCAGCTGCTTTGAGAGGCTGTGTCTATTCACAATTACCGGGTCTGCGGAACGGTGGGACACTGCTGAGGCTGTTCTTAGACAGGGGAGCTCGAATTGCCCTGTATCTCCTCTTTCACCGCACAGTCCTGACAGACAGGGCTGTATTAAACTTTAATTACATTGCGTGTTCCTGTGAATTGAGGGAGACATCGTAAAAGCCTTTTTCTCAGGGACCACTTGATGTTTCCCCAGGTCTCTAGCTGTTGTTTTGATCCCTGAAATAATGGCTATTCTGTCAGGAGTAGTATGACCACATGGGTCCCCGTCTGCTCTGAAGTATTATTTCTGTGGGACATTACATATTTTAGGAGATAAATTCTTTCTCTATTTAAGAATGAACTCCCCCTTTAAAGTAATTGCGCATCTCACACTGATTTTTTTGGATTGTTAGTATCCAACACTTTGCAGGTAAGAGGGTCAGCAGTTCTGCCCACGAGTTTTCGCAGTGGGGGGTCCATGCTATAAGATAGAAATCGTGTTTTCTTTTTGCAACAAAATACAGCGTATTCAAACACAGTAAAAAAGCACCATTTGCATTCCAAATATATTAACCCTGTTATTTTAGGAACCAACTATTAGTGTGTGAAGATTTGTCACAATTCCCAGACAAACAATGATTTTTTTTTCTTGGCGATGAACCCTTAAACTAGATGATTTTCTTCTGTGGAACAGGACAGCGCTTTTAGGAAACATTTCTGCTTGAGAGAGCGCAAATCAGCAAAGTTACCTCAGTATTTCATCCAGAAAAATACCATTTTATCATTATATTAATAGAGTGACTATGGTGTGATGATATTATATAATCACACTATAGTCATAATTATCCCTTTAACTGCCTGCTCACTCTTTTAGCAGAGCACATTTTGAGTCACTATTTCTAATTGAAAGATGTGTTAAACTTAACAGATCAGATTTTTTTTTCAGCATTGCTGACTGCAATTGATTATTGGAGAAGGCTTCTTAAGGCTAAGTTCAACACATCTTTCAATTTAATAAAATTTAATACAGCGACTTAAACTGTGCTTGACCAAAAGGGAGCAGGCAGTAAAAGGATTAAATAATAGTGATTATAAAGATATGAATCACATTTTTGAAAAGAAATGAAACCCCCGAAAGCCACTAACTCCATCCATTCATTCTCTACACCTACTTCTTCCTCATTAGGGTCGCGGGGGAGCTGGAGCCCATCCCAGTTGTACAGACGAAAGGCTCACCAATCCATCGCAGGGGGCACACACCATTCACCTACCATTCGCTCTCACAATCATAGCTACGCGCAATTCAGTGTCACTAATTAGCCTGGCATGCATGTCTTTGCACTGTGGGAGAAGACTGGAGTACTCAAGGAAACCCACATGGAATAGGAAAACATGCAAACTCGGCAGAGAACGGTCCCAGGCCAGATTCGAACCCACAATCATCTTGAATAATAAGGTGTTGCTGGCATCAAATTCAAAAGGAGCAGATATTTTTGAAAAACAAAAATGAACAAATGAATGAACATTGCATTTATGTAGCACCTTACGCACTCAAAGCGCTTACATTCATATGGGGTAACCTCATCTTGGTCAATCTCATCCACCAATGTCCATCACCCACCTAGATGTTGCAATGACAGCCATTCGGCACCAGAACACTCAGCAAACATCATCTTGCGGTGGGAAGGGAGAGGACAAGTTGCAATATCAATTATATACTGAGTCAAAAAAGAAACTTCACACTCATAAATTTGTAAATATTTTCTTGAAACTTTTAATAAAAGAGTTTTTATCACCACTAGGGGTAAATGCGTTGTCAAAGACATCATGACACACATCAACTCCGACGTGCCCAGGTACTTTAAGCTAAAACCATGTTTTCTCGTGTTCCTTGTCACGTGACCATATGTGAGATGTGCAACTGAGCTCACATTAGCATGTTAGAGTGACATGTCGGAAAAACAAGTTTTACAGTGAATTATTCGTTGATTTTCAATGCCAGGGCTGTCAAACATTCAGCGTGAACGTGCCATTGGCATGCTGAATACTGAAACGTCTGTCACTGACATTGCAAGGGTTATGGGATGCAGTCGACGGACTATCCATGATCTTCGGACACATCTCCAACAAACTGGCACCACAGCTGACCGACGTCGTTCTGGTAGCCCGTGTGACGTCAAAAGCAGAAGACCGACATATTGTCTTACATCATTTGCATAATCGATTTGTCACTGCAACGTCCACTAGGAATGAATTGTTTAGAGGTTGTGTGACTGCCCAAACCGTACGTAATCGCCTGCGCACTGCTCTTATTCAAGTTGTAACTTACCATTTTTACTCTTGGACATTTCCGTAGCATTTCCAGTGGAACTGGTTACATTGTGGACATTATTTTTATGATACACCATCTTTAGATCACAGAATTAAATAAAATAATTATCTAAAACCTCATTTCTTGTATGTTCAACTTATCGACCTTCAAACGAGTGTGAAGTTTTTATTTTGCCTGAGTATATTAAGGGAATGATTCGGAGACAGGCTCAGGTTAAAAGACTCAGGTTGGAAATTTATCTGTGACAAAAAAAAAAAAAAAAATTCAGAAATACAATTTCTCAGTTTCATCATTTGATATGTTGTCTTGGTAAAATTTTCAATTAAACATAGGGTTTTCATGATTTGCATATCATTGCATTTTCTTTTTATTTACATTTTACACAGCGTACCAACTTTTTGAGAGAGGACTGTACATAAAGTAGCATCATTCAGCAACTTTGCCGTAAAATATAAGGTTCAAAATAATTTCATTGTGCACTTACTTATAAATGGGGAAAATGCTGCATCTTTCAGTCTGGTGTTAGTAGCGTAGCTATTGGTCTCGTGGATAGCAGTATTTAAATGACAGCAGAGTGTATGTTACGGAGTGGGCCAGGTGGACACCAGGTGCGGGATCCAGGAGGTTTATTTGGGAACCCAGTCACGGGAAAATGCGGCATACAGGCCGAAAGGAAACACTGTGCACATGCACTGAACCAGGAGAACTTAGGTACGCTGCCAAGGGCAGGGGAGAACTGAAATACACACTCAACGACTCGAGACAAGACGCCAAGATGATCAATGAAACTAGACAGTTTAGATTAAGGTAATATAAACGTGACAAGTCCAAAGAACCACGAGAACAGCAAGAAAAGCATAGCTTTAAACATAGTTAATCAGGGAAAGCTTCCGGCAGAATTTACTTAAAGCCAGAAACGCACACACTTGCTAATGAGTTAATTAGGTTAGTAACTACGTGATGAAATATTTACGCACCCTTAAATAAGTGCTGGTTAGTAATGTTCCTATCAGAGAAAATATTCACTCGGAGTTTTCAGAGAACATGTTCACTCAGAGTTTTGAGAGACCCAGAATTAAGCAAAGGTGGAAGCAATGGAAGCAAAGCCGAAACCGAAAGAGGAAACGTGATTGGACGAGACTCAGGCATGCAGGCTGTCACATGACATCACATGACCAGGCAAGGGGGAATAGGTGGTCAGGCCGCGGGAATGGAGCTGAAACACAAATCAAGAGAGACACGGGGAAAATGCACAAGTACAAACAAGCACACAAGGCAGAACCATAACAGTGTATGTTCCAGCCAATGTTATTAGTTATTTACTAAAGATTGCAATGTAGGTTGGCACTTTAATGGTTTCCTCCCTGTCATGGAGATTTGTAGTTTTTCCAGTTGCCTAATGTTCTGGATGCCGACATCATTTATCTAACCTAAAGTTGGCATGCAAATTAATTTGAACGTTTCCTCAGTCTTTGGCAAGCTTGGGCCAAGTAAGCCTTGAACGTTTGCAACCTTGCAAACCTATCTCAGCTAACTTGTAATAAATTATACTTGCGTATTATGTCATGTAGTCAATATCATGTCGCCAACAACTTTATATTTGATTTCACAGACACCTCACTCAAACGCTAAGCAAAAGATTTATATAGGCCAAACACACCAGCAGTATTTAGTATTCATCTCCAAAGTCACCATAAATAAAACTTTGCAAAGTCACGTTTGGGTGAAATCCTGTAATATTTTTGTACCTTGTCAACTGTCATGATTATTTGGCTTCAGACGTCATCTTTGCCAATTCCAAATTCTTCAGCTTCTCCCCAAATGCATGCATACAGCTTTCCATGTGATGAAGGGTCAAGGCATGACTTGTATTGAAGATAGAGGTATTGCAGTTAGAAACTTTAGGGGTGTTTTTTGGTATTTTTTTTTTAGGGGTTCAGCAAAAAAATACCAATTCTTGCATAATAGGCTCTAAGCAACTTCAAATCAGTTTTCAAGCAGAAGCAAACACTCACATTTTATTCAGAGAGTGTATCATTGTCTAGTTGCAAACATTATTTTAGAATATGATCGTCTCCGTTAATATTAATCTATTTCAATCTGTTTTGCCTGTGCATCCTCTTCAGCTTCCTCCCGTCATCCCTATGGGAACCA
Source organism: Gymnothorax reevesii (assembly GCA_029721435.1). Classification (NCBI taxonomy): domain Eukaryota; kingdom Metazoa; phylum Chordata; class Actinopteri; order Anguilliformes; family Muraenidae; genus Gymnothorax; species Gymnothorax reevesii. The sequence goes on along the minus strand of CM056581.1, from coordinate 42,884,438 downwards.
AGCCGTTCCATAGCAACTGCCCGTGCCAAGATTCCAAACATACCACATCATTCAAACTTAAAATTAGACTTCTTTCCACATTCTCATCTCACATCCTCTTTAACTAAACATTCTTCTCAGCCTGAATTAGATGTGGGTGAATTTATGTTCCGCTCGCTTGACAGAAACCCTTAGATGTGCTCACAGCTGAAGTCCTAACAGGTAATGAAGTATTTATCCGTCCTTCAGAGTGAACGCTCTGATACACAACTGACAAGCAAACATCCGCTTTACAAGATTCTTATCCATTATTAAATCAACTCCTGCGACAGTCTTGTTGCAAATGATTTATAACCTGTTCCATTTAAGTGGGGCGTGTTATTGCTCAAGCTGTTCTATGTAAATGTACAACATGGAATTAACCTCAGAATGATTATTTAGCTAAGAAAATTGTGGTTATTCACTCTGCACTTCAGTGCTGTGAAAAAGAATATTCCCCCTTCCCAGTTGCTTCTATTTTTGTATATTTGTAACTCTTAAATGTTTCATCAAACTCATTTTAAAGGGAACACATCATGAAAACTCCACTTTCAGGTATTGTGCAAATACATTTCAGTATCTGGAGTGCTTACCAACCCACAAAATGTGAAATAAAACAACCCAGTCAGTATTCTGTAGGTTGCTTTTCTTGTCATAAAACATGGCATTTGGCTTGGCATTCAAATTTGTCTCCCTCGCTATATCGCATGCAGGCTAGTGAGAATTATTCTGTATCTTGTCTTAATATTTCCACCCATGATTAATTTTTATGGCAACATCCCAACTTCATTCGGCAAAAGCCCTTAACTAGCTCTTTGTACGCTATCCAATTTTTGTCTGGCTGCTTTATACTAACCTGGGTCAGCACAACAAAGGACTGGCAACAAAGTTCATATTAGAGGGGACTAGGGATGCAAATTGCGAACCCCTTAATAGATCGTAAAATAAATAGATCGTAGATGGTAAAATTACCGACCAATCCATCGATTCAATGTAATTTAAAAAACACAAGAAAACTCTACTTAAAAGACAATGACAAATGTGTTTTTTTTCCCACTCCAGCAACGCTTTATTTTTGCAGCAACATATTACTAGCCTGGAATCCATCCATATCAAGTGCTGGTCGCTCCCAACAGTCTCTCACTGATATAGCCTGGTCTCAGTCAGTAGGCCAGCGTTTAGCCCTTATGTCACTAATGAACTGGATGTATAAATATTCATGTTTTCTGCTCTTGGCTGATAGGGTGACCTTTTGGTGAGAACCACCAATTGCGCAGCACCATTTGCAGAATGAATGCTAACTGGGTTATCCATTGCATCTTGTTGTCAGAAGTGGTAGCTTAGTAGATGAGCAATTAAACGTTGGGATATACAAGTATCTATCTTATATCTGCATGTTGCGTGTATATTTCCTTTTACTTTGCTACATCAGGCATTTTACAACACAACTAACAGCTGTACTCAGTATTATGAATATGACTTAGCTGGCCAGCTAAGCTACGGCATTTGTGAATGTTATTTGACATGAGCTTAAAAATTAGATTGTGGCTTGCTTGCATTTACTCTTAAAGTGGTTGTTTGGTTCTGAACAGGATAATGTTTGGCCATATCTGCATTTTGTATATTTTAGTAGGATTCCCCAGTATAATTAAGGCTAAATTAAATAATACTCAAATTACATAACGTATTTAACTGTAATTGGCCTTAACTATAGCTTGAAGGGCATGACTGCATCAGCTGGGTCAAGCATATGAAGCTGGTATGTAATATGAAAGTTGCTAAGTTATTCCTTACCTGTCTAGAAGATGCATAGCTTATTCATATTATTGCAACCTATTGCTGCACAACATTTCGGCATATTTTACATGGATGGCCAACACTTATTTTGCCGCTTTTCTCCGGTTGCTTAACATCTGATATCAATCCAGTACAAGATTATAGCGATCAAATGTATTCTTTTTCCCTTCATAAATGATTAAACATCAATGGCAATAACAGTATCACTGAATATATAAACAGAAGCATTATTTCAGTTAGAATGTTTAATTCATAGTTTGCCGTAGTCCATACTGTATTTCTGTATTGCCAGATGTTTCGCGACCGCTGCTGAGAGAGACATAGGTCTCGAACAAAGTTCTTTTTCTCCTGATCCGTTGGTCTTAAAAATGCCATTGCAGCACCAGAAAGTTTGGATGATATGTGGACTGTGAAAAATAAGTCCAATATTTACAACCCCAATTCCAAAATAGTTGGGACAAAGTGTAAATTATGAATAAAATCAAAATGACTTTCAAATCACACCAGCCAGTATTTTATTCACAACTGACCAGGGATAACATAGCAAATATTTAAACTGAGAAATTTAATTTGTGAATGGAATGTCTATTCTTGCTTTGGCTGCAGACATCACCTTTCTATACTCATTGTGTAGTACAGTAGCTAGCTGGCAAGCAACTTATTTGCTCAACTGTATTTACAGACTTGCCAGTAGTTGGGGGATGGTGAACCACTTCTAAGGCTCTGGGACCACAGTAAATCATGGTAAGAGCAATTATCCATAAATGGAGAAAACTCAGCACGTCGATGACTCTTCCAGGAGATCACAAAGAGCCCAGACCAAAATCTGGAAAAGCCACAGTCGCTTACCTCAGTTAACATTGGCATTCATGATTCCGCAATAAAAAAGAGAAAAATGGCATCCAGGCAGAACTGCAAGGCGGAAACCACCTCTGACTAAAGAGAACAGAAAGGCTCATCTCGCATTAGCAAAAAAATTTTTAAAAAATGACCCCCAAGTGGAACTTTTTGGAAAACATGGGTCCCATTAAATGTAGTATGTAGCTAGTACAACATTCCACAATAATAGCATCACACCAACAGTCAAACAAGGTGATGGTAGTGTGACTTTCTGGGGCTACGTTGCTGCTTTAATAATTATATCTTTAATAATTAATATCTTTATTCACACATTAAAACATGATGAATTAGCTCTGGAACATGAGCATATAAGAATTTATCATGAGGAAAACAAACCAGTTCTCCTCACTTCTACGTCAGAAGCTGACCTGCTTTGCATAGTTCACACCAACCAGCTCTGTCTGTGTGCCCTGCGCCTGAGTTTGAGTCCTGGCCAGGGCTTTTGTGGCATGTTCTTGAGCTCAAACACTTTAATCCCACACTGCCCCACCCCACCCAGGTGTATAATTGGGTAGTGGCAAATTTTCAGGGAAACCTGACTAAGAGCTAGTGAGGAGGTAACCAGCCATGGACTAGCATCCCATCCAGAGGGAGTAGCAATACGCCTAGTTACTTCATGCTACTGAAACTGGTGTTAAAAACCAGCCTGATGAGCCCCTAGGCTCGTCAGTATTTCAGCTGAAGTTAATCCACATCTGCTTGTGTGGGCTTGTCATTTCAGATTCAGATTCAGATGAATTTATTATCATTGTTACAGAATAACAACGAAATTACGTTTGGAGAGAAAGTGCTCCGGGCTGCTGCAACGTGCGTCGCGCTGCCAACTCCACTTCCTTCTTCGAAAATTAACACAGAAAAGAAACATATCGATGACATCAGACATAATAGTACACATCAGGTTATAACACGATTCTCTGGAAACGCGTAGGAATTTTTTCAAGTGATTGGGGGGGGGATCAGAGGTGGGGGAAGAAGGGGTTCATGAAAATGCAGGAGGCAGCCTTGGCAGAGGGAGGGGGGATTGCAGAGTCCAGAGTCCTTAACAGGGACAGAATGTTCTGTCCTTGCCAGAGGGATAAGGATGTTGTTGTTGATGATGAGGACCGGCCCGTGTGAGGCTGAGGCAGACAGAGGGGAGACGCGGAGTGGGTGCGAGAGAGGTGCCAAATTCTATACAATTTCAGGTGGAACAAGCAATTTCGATTGATCCGCTATTCATTTTGTTAATTTTTTTCTTCACACTTCAGGGCCATCTCTTCCTGTCTCTTGCCCAAGTTCACAGTCAAACGCACAAACTCCCCACACTGACTCAAAACAGCGCCCATCTTTCTGTGCATTTCTGCAGATGATCCCAGAGTCTTTTTGAGCAGCTCACCATTCTCTGATACTCCACTGAGGCGCTCCATAATAATTTCTGTGCTAGGCAGCGCTTTGGGCATTTTCTTCGCTCCCAGCTCGCATAGTTTGTGGTAGATCAACTCCCATGCCAATAAGGAGAAATTCCGTCACCAAAAATCCAAAAAGGTGAACATCCTCCACGTTTTCAAGGGATAGTGCCGCCAGACAAAGAACTTGGCATCTCGACCACGCGTCCCAAACGTAGCCAGCAGCAAAAGTTGCGTCGCTTCTTGGTGAAAAAATTTTGTCAATCACATGCAGGGACCAGCTAATTAATTCCATCTTTACTTGAAGAGCCTCAGAAGCAGACGGAGGGTCCAAAAAAAAAAGGAAAAAAAGAGGGGGTAACAGTACAAAACAAGACACAGAAAGAAGACGCAGGCAGGATTAGAGCTAGAGTGGGACTGCTCTCCTCAGAAAGCAGAAGAAGAATCAGGCTTTTACATCAGAGTACTTTTAGAACAAAGGCCTGCAGAGCGCCAGAGTAATTAAAAAGTTATTGCTGAGGAATGGCTCCATTCCTTGAGTTTATGAAGTAACTGCTAACCCGGAATCTGTAGCTCAATATTTCTCGGTTAGAATTTAAACTGAATTCAAAGTGTTGGTAAGCTTGTATAGTGACTGCTAGTTAGCTAGCTTGCTTCCCCAAAAACACCACGGCCAATCAGCCAATACAAAATGAGAAAAAAGGTCTTTGACATGCCGCGCATCTGCGTGAATTGTTTGGGCAGCATTTTTATCCCTCCCATGGATAAAATGGGTTTGGGCAACAGTCACAATCTGTTGATGCACAATGTAAGGGGTCGGTAGATCTGTTTGCCAGAGCAGAGCTCATTTCATAGAGGCGGTGCCCTCTCAAAACTGCCCACTTCAGAGAGGAGAGAATAACAGGCAGAGAACGACCTCAAAATTTTGGATTTTTACTGGGCTTTTTGGTAAAAGTTTACACATCCTTTTGGACATAAACATAATATTGCAGTATATGAAAGACTATACAATGACTTTCCAAACCAGGTACAATGAACAACAGTGCACCAATTGCATACTTATTCACTCAAGTTAATGCACTGAATACACCTTGCCCAATTTAGCTCGCATCTTCCATAATTGTTCATCTTTATGACATACTAATATACTGTATATCAACTACAGTATGACAACATCCAAAGACATTCTGTTCCATGGAAAGGTGACCATTAAAAATAAGTGTGAGGACATTCCTGTGAGAATGAGTCACTTCAGTGCACAGTTTGACTAATATTACTCTGGATCCATGTCATTATAAATTGGGACAAAGTGCACATGAAGCACATCACCCCTTTGATTATTTGAGAAAAGGGTCCATGAAACCATACGCTTAGCACCCAGGCATGTACATGTGATCAAGTTAGGATATTGAGACAGCTTCTTGCACCATAATCAATGAGAACATTAAATAAGGAGGTATAGTGCATATTATTCCTTTTGCTAGGCTCCTTATGAAGAATCGTGCTTCAGATCAAGGAGGTGACAAAAAAGGGCGATAGAGCTATGAGTGCTCAGACGTACGATTGGGCCATTCGTCAGTTAGTGAGGGAAGTAGAGAGAGGGGTGGGAAATGTGTGACAAAAGCAATGTATCTCCTGCAGCACAACAAGAAACACTTTGACTTGATGATGGTGGATTATTAATATAAGTGACCTGCTTTGCATTCTGATGAAACCGTTCTCCTCGCCTGCCCTCCACACAAAGCATTTTCCTCTGGCTTTAAGAATTCAATCATTCACCAGGAACCGTTTTCAGCTGATTTGTCATAATGTTTTACATACTTCACAAGAATCTTTTGGCATTCAAAGTCTGCACAACTTTAATTAGTTTTATTATAAGTGACTGGAATAAATTGGCCACAGTGCAGGCAGAATTTTAATTCAGACTTTGTTATTTTCTTCTCTGTTTGGCAGGACAAACCTCCACCACCTCCACACAAAATATCAGTGCCTTGGCCGTGAGATATCCGAAAATAATTACTCATTATATTTGGCTTGTTTAATAATATAAAATTGCTGTTGCCATATTGCATACTTTTAATTTCTTGTGCTTGTTTTTGCCGATTAGGGTAAACTGTCACGCCCTGGTGCCCAGTGATGTTAAATGGGCACCAGGGCAAGGAGTGAATGAGGACCCAAGCGCAGGGATGTGGATTTTATTAAATAATAAAGCTGAATAAAACAAAACAAATACAAAACTTCAGGAGAGCAAAAGGGAGGGCACAAAACAATAAGCGGAAACTGATTTTGGCTACCTGCCCATAAAGAGGGAAACTAAGCTTTAAATAGAAAAGGGAACATAATTAACTAAACATAAAATCGGTGACAACCATTCACGGGAAGAGAACTGTGGATAACTGATTAATTAAGTAAGAGCAAGTCGCTGGGTGTAGGAATTCCTAAGGGGAGGGGCATTACAAAAACCAAGTGTTATGATTCTGCCTCATGTGTGTTGTCTTTGTGCTTATTTGTGCTTGTGCCTTGCTTTTTTTTTATTTTTCAGCTTTCATTCTGCCGTCTGATGATCGATTCCCTCGCTGCCAATCTCCAGTGATGTCGTGTGACAGCTTTCAGTTGCCTGCGCCTCGTTGTCCAATCACGTTTCCTCCTTCAGTTTCAACTGTGGTATTTCATTCATTGCTTCCACCTGTGTTTAATTCTGGGTCTCGCTAAACTCTGAGTGAATGCGTTCTCTGATGGGATAATTACTAACCTGCACTAACCAGCACTTACTTGAGGGTGATTGTAAATATTTTGTCACGTAGTATTAACCTTAACTCATTAGCCAGTGCGAGCGTCTCTAGCTTTTGTATTCCTGCCTAAGCTTTCCCTTATTATGTTTAAAGCTGTGCTTTCCTTTGCTTCTCTCCTGGTGCTTTTTACTCGTCATGTTTAGATTACCTTAATCTAAACTGTCTAGTTCGATTGATGATCTCAGTGTCTTGTCTCGAGTCATTATTGTTAAACCGGTCCTTGTCAATTTGTTTATTAATCCCATGTGTTTCTGTTCCAGTTGAAATTGCCTTTTGAGTCCCAGCCTCCTCTCGTGACTATAAATGTGCCAGAGATGGGAGGGGTCATCATCTTTGCTAGACTGCTGTGGAATCTCAGCTCCTGTGCCTTCCCGTGCTTCCCTGTGCTATTTTCCGAGTCTTGTTTTTGCTGCGCCCTTGTCTTGTCTCCCCATCGTCAAGTCTCCCAGTGTTTTCCGTCAGTGTACTTAGGTCCAGTTTTTGTTTTTTATTTTGCCACTTGTTATAGTTGAAGGCTCCTGTCACCAGAATTGTTTCCTAATAAGTGCTCGCCCTGACTACCTTGCCAAAGAGCCTGGCTCTTTGGTGATGTGGTCAGCGCAGTTGACTATTGCCCGAGAGTCTATAGGTTCAAGTCCTGGCCCGGGCCCTCCTTCGGCCTGCTACACACTCTTTGAGTGAGTACCTTTGTTTCCTCCTGCCTTGGGCAGTGTACCTCAGTTTTTCCCATTTGTTCAGTGCAGGTGCACGGTGTTATTTCTGGCCTGTGTGCCCATTATTTCCTCTAGTGTTTTGTGTTTCAATAAACACTTCAGCTCCTGCATCTGGTGTTCACCTGTCTACCCCCTAACACGGAGCACATTCCCTATAAGTATTTCTCAGGTCACCCTTAGAGTTTGTAGAGTTCCCTTTCCAGACCATCATAGAATACTGACAGAATTCTTCCGCGAGGATTCATGCCTAAACCTGCACTTGCAACAGCGGTTTCTGGACCTTGAAGAACGTGATTGGAAGATCCCTACTAAAGAGGGTGATCTATAATCTATGAAAAACTGTGACAAGTTCCTGGAAAAGAATACTGTTTGTTAAAGTAATCCCTTCTCACCCAACTCTATAAATGTAAAATAATATGCTTTGATCGTTCCATATAAATCATCCCCTTTTGTCTTTTTTCAGCTTTTTTTTGTTTTGATTCTTATCAGAAATGTGAATTATTTAGGAGGATACTCAATATGCAGCCAGCAGAATATATATCAAGCACTTACGTTTTGGAATGAGGTTTATCTGTAAGAATCAGGCTCTATGAATACACTGCAAGGTAACTCACTAAAACCCATATCAGCTCCACAACGACTAAACTTGTTTTTTTGCTCTACTGGAGATATGAATTCTGAAGCACCTTTTTGCTGGGATAAAACCAATACTTTTAATTCAAGAGTTACTTTATTCCCTTTTCCTATGCATTTTGTCAGGTTCCACAATCTTCTGGCCGGGGTTGAAACCAGCATCCAATGGGCGATAGGCAGGACTGCACCCTGCCTCATCCATAATTGAAGGAATCGCCTAACGTTGACGAACACATACCTAATTTGTGGAATGCCGTCTCTAATCACTCTTGCCTGCGTTTTTGGTCTGCAGGAACAGACTCGCACTAACACAGGGAGAGCAGATGAAGTCCACACAGAAAGACCAGATTGAAACCCACAACCTTCTTGCTGTCAGACAACAATGTAACTCACTACTCCAGTGTGGCGCCCAAGATGTAGGCAGTGTATTCATATTATAAATCAAATCATAAATATGTGTTTTTGGGTACTGCGGCTGCTATAGCTGGTGGTCAGACTGGGCAAAACACGCTGCTTTTTGGCAGCTATGTCCTTTGATGCTTCAGCAGACAGCGTGAGAGGCGCTCTGATCTGGGAACATCTGAAATAGAGAGGGAGTAAAAAGTTGTTTTATTCTGCAAAAATCTACATTCTTCTGCAGTCCAGCTTTCATCAGAAATCTATAGTTCTTCTAATATTTAATAAAGCGATCCCTTTCCAAAAACACAACTGGAAGTCATGCATTCTCCAAAAGTCCCCTGATGTAAAACCTGTACTTTAACCATGCGGTTTATTCACAATTAATCATACCCTGAGCAAAGATAAAGGGGAAAAAAAAGCAGTGCTACATATTTAGGGCTCCTTGAAAATGAAGACAAATTCAGATAAAAACTCATTTTTACATTACATTTTTACTGAAAAGGTGCCTGTTTGTTATTAAAAATTATCCCCACTTTGAAAGACAAATGATACAAAGCAAAAAACATTTCAAATTTTAAAGAAGACCATTGTTCCATTATATTGCATCTTCAAACACATGAATATTTTAGACTTATGTTATTTTTAAGATCTACGCAGCTTATATGCCCAGTGTTAAACTATCCCGAGTGTTGCACAGTAGGTGAGTAACAAGCACTTCTTCTGATGCTTGAAAGCCACTTTGATTTTATCCGAATGTGGTATCAAATGCTCTCCTAATATCATTTCCCATTCGCCACTCTCCCAGTGTAGTTTTTCAGTAGTGGTATATTGTAACAGTACATCCGCAAATGTGGTTAGATGTTCTTTTAAAATTGAGTTACGCCATCTTATCAGATGTTGCTTGTTGAGCGAATATCAAATGTATATTGAAATTGTCCACAGCTGCAGAGTCAAATAACATTTCATTGTTCATGTTGCCAAAAAGCATTAAACGAAAACTGGTTGCCCACGAATTTGCAGTGAATCTTCCAATAAGATTTTTTTTTTTTTTTTTAAATCTTTAAGTCATGTTTCATGAAAGTTTTAGAAACTTAGACCCAATATATTTTCAGAGCACAGGCTGATGTTTAAACACTTTGAATAAGTATCCAAACATATTCACATCAATTTACTTCTATTATTCTACATTTTAATGAACTTAAAAATTAGAAACAGTTTGACTTGTTTTTTTTTTTTTTAATGCCTGAATGTGATCACGGCTGTGATATATGCGGTATGAGAAGTTGTAGCAGCCAGGTCAGAAAAACTTTGTATTGTTTCAGGGCAGCTGACATGCAATTACATTTTACTAGATGCTTTTTACCATTCATACATACAAGCTATGGTCACCTCAGTTGGCACACCTGTGCTCATTAATGCAAATATCTAATCAACCAGTCATGTGGCAGCTGTCCGATGCACAAAAGCATGCAGACATAGTCAAGAGGTGCAGTTTTTATTAAGATCAAATGTCAGAACTAGAACGGGCACTCGGTAGAGCGCATACCTTCGCTGACGCCACTGAATCCCTCGCCACAGGATCGGGTATATAATTCTGCACATTTTGGCGTTGGATTCATGCCGATCGGATAAAAACTGACCGAGATATGGCCGAAAGTCGGTTTTGACCTTTTCGTGGCCTTGACCTTGACCTTTGACCCGATCACTCCCAAAATCTAATCGATTGATCCTCAGGTCATGCCAAATCAACCCACTAAATTTTATGAAATTCCGTTTGGTACTTTTTGAGTTATTCGATACACATACACACAGACAGACAGACACACAAACAAACTAGAACGGGCACTCGGTAGAGCGCATACCTTCGCCGACGCCACTGAATCCCTCGCCTCTGGCGTTGGTTTTATGCCGATCGGATAAAAATTGACCGAGATATGGCCGAAAGTCGGTTTTGACCTTTTCGTGGCCTTGACCTTGACCTTTGACCCGATCACTCCCAAAATCTAATCGATTGATACTCAGGTCATGCCAAATCAACCCACCAAATTTTATGAAATTCCGTTTGGTACTTTTTGAGTTATTCGATACACATACATACAGACAGACACATAAACAAATAAATACACGGGGATCAAAACATTACCTTCGTCAGCGAAGTCGCTGGCGAAGGTAATTAGGAAGAAATGTGACCTAAGTGAGAATGACCCTGGTATGATCTGGTTGGTTTTAATGCCTTCGAAATTCCTCTTCTGATGGGATATTATTGAACATCTGCAGAGTTTACAGGGAAAGGTTCAAAAAACAAACAAACAAACAAAAAAATCCTATGTCAAGTTTAACGGTCACCAGCACATATTTAATGACAGTTGCCACGACACTCCATCTTTAATTGTCTCCTCCTCCTTTCCAGCAACCAACAGGTGCTTTGTGGTTTTGTCTCCTTTAATTAACCCTTTCAGCACTCATGGGACACATATGTCCCGCAATATTTTCAAACGTCCATTTACGACGTACGAGTCTCAGAAACATGACTGTCTGATTATTTGAACAAACTGCACGTCACTGAAAGCACTGTCATTTCACTGTTTGGACTGCGTGCTTAATACCGTAGGGATGCATGTGTCCCACTGTAAAATACTACTGGGACATACAAGTCCCACTTCCTGTTTTCCAAATAGATTATTTTGCTGAAATGAGAGTTGTTCAAAGTGACATTTTAAGTCACATAAATCACATACATCTCCAAAGGATAAGACTGATTTGTATTACTGTATTTAGTCTTGAAACGGTTAATTGATCAATTGGCTCGTCTTCTTCCTCACTCCCAGGTCTGATCCATTATACGTCTTGCACCTTTTGTGTGTGGCCTCTGTACGGTATATCAGTTTACTTTCTGTGTAGTATGGTCACTGCATTGTAACGCTTTGTCCTTTTACACCTAAATCTTCAAGTTTTGAGCAAAGCTCTTCTTCCATGTGCTTATTGATACTTTAATGAAGGAGAAAGGTGTAATTACTCTTCTGAGTCTTATTGATTGGAACAAACTCCCAAGCTTGTTCCTATTAATAACGTTCTCCAGAATTCGGAGCCCATTCCTGTTAATCATCTGTTTCAGTATGTTCCTTTGAGCCAGTTTATTAGGGACACCTCCCAAGCCTTCATCGATCTGCAGGATTGGGACTGCAATCCTGCAAAACTTTTCTGTCCTGTTGTCAAGCAGTCCTGTTTCGGTGAAGGAATTTACCACCGAACATCTGCCCCAGGACGGCCACTGGCCGGATGCACACAAGTCCCCAGCCCTCTCCAATTTACACCAACTGTGCTTCGAGAAATAGACTGATTCCTTTTTTGTCATTGTATGTAAAAAACAATTAAATTTGCTGGGCTTCTCCAGTATGTGCTTGCAGTCACTCAGCATACAAACATCAAAACATGTAACTCACAGGACAGACACAGTACATAATAAATAGGTGCTAAAAAAATTGGACCTATATACAGTGAAAGAATTTTAAAAAACTAAACCATAAAAACTGAGAACAAGTCATAAAAATAGAAAACAGTAGGGCTGCAATATTGCACATCAGAATGTAACTTGGCAGTTAATGCTTGCTACTGTGCTTATGGCTATAGGGAAGAAGCTGTTTTTGAGTCTGTTTGTACGAGTTCTGAGGGGCCTGTAGTGCCTCCCTGAGGGCAGCAGTTCAAACAGGTGGTAACCAGGATGGTTACAGTCTTTAATGATGGCTGAGGCTCTGCTGAGATAGAGGGTGTTTGCAATCTCCTCTTAGGAGGGGAGAGAACGGCCGATAATTTTATGCGCTGTTTTGATCACTCTGCAGAGAGCTGGACTGCGCCATCACAGTTCTGGCCTTACCCTGTGTTCCATTTGTACTCGGAAGACGGAATTTCCGAGTTCCGAGTCGAAAGTTTAAACTGGAACGCCCCCCGAGGTCGGATTTCCGACTCGGAAAGTCGGAGAATTCTCACTACCTCCAAGTTAACATTTAAATATGGCTGCACCAGGTGTAAATAATAATTAGAACCTCCTGTAATATTCCGTTTATTACTTCTGACTCGTGTTTGTCGCACTAAATCAGCCGTATACATTGTTCAACACATATATATATATATATATATATATATATATATATATATATATATATATATATATAGAAATCCACCGTGTTCGAATCTTGCGGGACTGCGTATTTGTCCAGAAGTTGCCTATATTCGGACGAGGCAAACGCGAGAATAGTTTTCGTAGGCGTGAGCATCTTGTTTTACTACTCTTCTTCCCGGTTTATGGCGGCTGGAAACTTTTTACCGACTTTGCAACTGGAACGCTGATAACTCGGCTGTGACGTCATTCCCAGCTCCGACTTCCAAGGTAAATGGAACGCAGCATTAGACCAAACCAACTTCCATCACCATATTCCTATCAATAAACACTCATCTTTGGATTTTACTCTGTATTTGCGTCTGGTTCCTTGTTTTGATCATTCCAGAGGGATCTTTGAGGAAAATGGCCAGAGTGATTCCAGCTGACAGGAAGGCGACAGTAACCCAAATATCCACGTTCTGAGGAATTGAGATTTTCTGCTACAACATGCCGATGATAAACCATGGAAGCCATGTGGACCTATTATGCTGTGTTTCAACGGTTCAGGCTGGTGTAGCTGGAGTGATAGTGCAGGGAGTCCTTTCTTTGTGCATATTAGGTCCCTGACGACCGACTTGGCATCATTTAAATGTAACGGCCTACCTGACTACTGTTGCTGCACATGCACATGCCCTTCTGGCCACAGTCCACACATCTGAAGATATACGGTATGCCACTGTAAAATCTTTCAAACAAAATTGGCAGAGAGGTGCAGGGGGTAGGGCTGTTTTCTCACAGCAAGAAGGTTGTGTTTTCGAACCTGGCCTGCGGCCTCTCTGTAGAGTATTCATGCGTTTCCCGTCTTCGCAGGGGCTTCCTGCCGCAGCCCAAAAACATGCATGCTAGGTTAGCTGAAAACTCTAGATGGTCGAATGTAAATGAAACCGTGTTTGAAAATGCAGTTACTGGGTTTGGACATTAAAATCTTCCTTTCTGAAATGCATGTAGATAACCAGTAATATCTGTTGGGGAAATACGTCTTTGTATGAAATGGCGAGCACGAATGATTAAGATGCGTTTGTGTTAATGAAACTCCTGCGGGATACCAGTCTGCAGCTGCGGGAAACCTGCAAATTTGCAATCAGTCTGTTTAAAATTATGATTATACTTTAAATACCAGTCATTTTAAATATCAATATTAATGATTAAATCAAATGCAATTAAATGAAAGATTTAATCAAAAATCTGAAAGATTTTAGAGTTCTGGATAGGCTATTTTGACTCAGATTCCTACATCAATGCAGCAACAAAACAAGCGTGTTTTGTAGATTTACTGCATGAACACACACACAGACAAGAAAAAGGGGTGATTGAAGAGAGAAGGTCTGCACAAACTGCCGGAAAGTTGTTTGTACGTCTGTGTGTGTGTATGTGTTTGACTGTATGCGTGTGTGTTGGTGTGTGTGAATACTGTTGAGGTAGGCCCGATGAAACTACTTGATGTATAAGTTGCAGACGCTAACACTATCCATGCTCTGCGTGTGTCATAAGCAAGGGAGAGGAAAGAGGGAAGGGTTGTCACATGATGTAGTATTATAACCTGGTGGGGGTTGAGAATATTCATATGTTTCCTGTGTGAGGAGTATAAAGATTGATATCATGTATGGGTTGCCAGCTGACCAGTGGCACCGACATCTTTGTCGACATCTCAAACTTCATCTTTGTTTTTCGCAAAGGTGTTTTTTGGGCTCGTTTTTGAAATACAACTGTGTATCACACATGTAGGCTGTAGGTAATAAAAATAAAACAAGAAAGTGTCCGCTTGGGGTCCTTGTCTGGGAGCCAAGTCGCTTATTTTGGGCTTTGTACTGTTGCCTTAGACTGGAACCTTATTTTACTGTCTGCAGAAAATATGCTACTTATTTTCAGTTTCAACAAGGTTTTTGAGTGGACAGATCTATTTTGCTTAACGGAGTGCAACAAATCATATTCAATCAGGAGAGATAAAATACAAGGGAGAGTGGTTGAAGTTAAAAGGCCTGATTTTTACTGAGGAGAAAATAATATAGTCTTTGGTGCTTAGACGCAGGCAGTAACTTTATGTATATCCTCATAGATGATCTGATAAATGACATAATATGCAGGAATCCCCCACCCCTGAAGTCTAGACACTTGTGGGGAAGTCAAGGAACTAACTGGAGTAGGTCAGCTTTTCTTCATGAAGTGGCGAAGGCGTGTACAACACACTTGCGCAGATCTGATAGCTGAATGAGCGCAGAGACTCCTTCTGCAGGTAATGATTGGTTAATGGTTATTCCATCAAGCTGTGATTGGTTGAGGACAGGAAGGGCTGGCAGTGTTAAATAAGGATAATAGTAAATCAGTGTTTGAGTTTGAGAACACGGATTCCTGCCGGAATTTTCCCTAAGCTTCCTGACCACTGTAGTACAAGCGTCAGAAATAACTCAGTTTTCTGTTACATGTACTGTATATGAGGCTAATTGAGCCTTATCACCCCCGTGTAAGAATGAGTGACTGAATGCTATAGGTTACTTTATGGCTTGGCAGCCTGTTCAGGGTTTGTCCTAAAATCTGCAAAGATGGAATCCAGAGAACCCCAGACACTGAATGACAATACGCGAGTTTGATAATGGATCGATGCTGCATCAAATCAAATCTAATTTTCATCTTGAACATTTTGCAGATAATTTGTTCGAAAGGGGCTTGCCAGCCCATCTTGGCTAACTGAGACTGCTTTCGCCTGAGTTTTGATGAAAGTGTAGTTGCAGAATGAGGGCAGTGTGCCCTTGTCTCCTTTGTTAATAAAAAGACTCTGGTAGGCATGTTATTTCAGGAATAAATTGGCTTACTCATTTCTGAACACCTTTCAGTTCGTGATGCGAGGCCCATCACAGATCCCGCTTTCAAAGCTATTTGTTCTGCTTCTGCTTCTCAGCCAGATCAGATCATTGGGAAGGACGAATCTTTCAAATCCAAGGCGAGGAATATTTATTACTCATGATCATGCAAGTCATGGTTTTAGCTTAAATTTCAAAGTCCCTTTGAGATTTTTCAAAGAACTGGGGAGTTCACACTACCAACCAAAGAAATTCGATGACGGCAGAACTTATGTGGGCCAGAACTTAGATTCTGGTTCAGAGAGACTTACAACAAATGATGCAGCTATTGAGTTAATTTACTGCAAAAACCTAATACACAATTAGAACGTGTTTTACAAATGCACAACGATTCACTAACAAACATAACGTAATTTAGAAATACAAAACTGATTCACGAGCAAAGTGTGGTTTGGAAATGCAAAAGAGATTTGCAAACAAATGCAGCGTGGTTTGCACATGGGCCAAAGTCAGCCAAACTGCACATTAGGGGTAAAAAATTAAAATGGAATAAATGCCAATATGATTATTTTTTCTTTAAGTACACATCTTAAAGCTCCTGAAACAAAAAAAAAATTATTAGAATAACTTCATTATTTCATTTTTTTTTTTTGGGGGGGGGGGGGGGGGGGGTCAAAGTTAATGCTCTGTGATTTTACAGGACGGCTCAAACGTAGGATTTTGATTTATTCATTTTTATACACCAGCACCATGATAGAATATTATGAGTTGTTTCTATTGATTTTCTACTCCTTTATATGTAGCCTAAACACTGCAATGAGGTTTGGTGTCAAAATTCCTCAAATATTTATTTTAGGTCACTTAAAGATAAAGGGTCGTCAAAAGATGTATACGTTACAGTGTCCCACTAAACAATTTTTTTTAAATTTTCAATATTTATATTTGAGAGGAAAAAAAACAATTTTGTTAGAGAAAGATTTTATACTATAAGAAAAAATGTTGTATGATTACTTTTTTGAAAAATGAAAATGAAATAAAATAATGAGTTTTGAAAAGTTGTAACAGTGTTGCATTTTTTGGCGTCATTGAGTTTAGTGCAGTTACACTGTGACTAACTAAAATAACCTAAGCAGAATATTACTATTTAATTACATATTTTTTAAATATTAATTTAGTAATTGTAAGAGGCATGAATATCTTAATAAATTTAGTCTAATTTATTTTTTAATTTTAATGAAGCCACCCCTCAAATATTAAGCAGATGTTGTGTCTGATGTTTAATTACACTTAGACCAAGCTGCATACTCGGGGGTTTAGGAAGATGATTTACATCTGGTGGTACATTTTATTTCACAAACCAGATGAAGACACCTCTCAAAGCTTTAAACTAGATAGCTGTGATTTTTTTTTTTTTTTTTGGAAATTGGGTCAACCGGAGGGGTACCTTTGCACTGGGCCAGCGTATTTCATAACATAATATAACATAACATAACATTAATGGCAAGAACAGGCCTTTCAGCCCAACTAAGCTCGCCAATTTCTTTATACTATTGTGAATATATCCTTTCAGATACTAAATGACTCAATGGCATCTAGCTTTAGGTCAAGCCTGCTCTTGAAAACCCCCAAGGTCTCTGCCTCAACAATATGGTCAGGTAAGCTATTCCACATTGAAATTACACTTTGAAGAAATATTTCCGAATATCAGTGCTAAATTTACCTTTGGTCAACTTCCATTTGTGACCTCGAGTTCTACTCACAACACTTGGTCGAAGGAATCCTACATGATTCACTTTGTTAATCCCTTTAACATATTTTAAGACCTCAATCAAATCACCCCTCAGTCTCCTTTTCCTAAGACTAAAGAGATTAAGGATCTTCAGCCTCTTCTCGTAGCTTTCATCTTTTATACCTGGAATAAGCTTGGTGGCTCTTCTCTGAACTTTCTCTAGAGGCTCTATATCTTTCTTAAAGTATGGTCCCCAGGTCATTATTGTAAATGAGGAACAGCAGGGGTCCCCATGTTGAGGGTAGCACAGGATTATTTAAACTTGGGACTTGGGGGGCAGGGAGGTTAGTGAGTGTTACACATAGGGAAATGCAGACTGTCCCGATGGAAGCTGACGGCGTTACATGCACTATCGATGATTTACTTCTAAAGCAACAAAGCATAGTGGGGGGCTTGAAGCAGTGGCCACTTGGGAAATCAAGGGGAAAGTAATAAGTAATAACCTGAAATGTTTTTATTTAAATGCAAGAAGCATAAAAAATAAATTTCCAGAACTTGAGGCTATAATGATTAGTGAGGGCTATGACATAGTTGGGATTACAGAGACATGGCTAAGTGAAGAGGATGGAGATGAATATAACATAGAAGGTTACAAGCTCTTTAGGTAGGATAGATGTAATAGGCGAGAAGGGGGCGTAGCACTCTATGTGAACGAAAACATTGATGTACAGGAAATTCCCGAAATTGAACATTCCTTGTCCTGTGAAGATATCTGGGTCAGGCTCATTGGCAAACACGTGACAGGTTCAAACATAGGAGTATGCTATCGACCACCAGCTTTGGACAGTACAATCAATGAAATGTTTTTTAGGAGGATTATGCAAGCTTGTAGAGGAGGTGGGACTATTATTAAGGGAGACTTAAATTATCCTGGTATCAATTGGGAAATGGTGAAAGGACAGGGTAGGGGGGAGGAAGAATTTCTAGATGTTATAAATGATAATTTCTTGGTGCAATATGTTAATAAACCCACCAGAGAGAAGGCAATTTTAGACTTAATGCTCTGTAATGACCCTGATGGAATTAGCAATGTTGAGGTACTAGAGCCACTTGGGACAAGCGATCACTCTGCTGTCAATTTTGATGTTTCATGGGAAATTAAAAAGGTGTATTCTAGAACAAAAATGTTCAATTTTAAGCGAGCAAACTTTGACAGGATGCGCTCATATCTAGGTGAAATAAAATGGGAGACACTCCTGGACTGTGAGTCCGTAAATGAGATGTGGGAAAGATTTAAGGGGTTTTACTTGAGTCACAATGCAGATTCATTCCAAGATGTCCAAAAGTAAGCTGAAAAAGCAGAATCCTCAGTGGATGACCAGTAGGATTCGTAGGATTTTGGGGGAAAAGAGGAATCTTTATAAGATGTACATAAAGGATAACAATGAGAACACTAAGGCTGAATACTGTAAAATGCGGGCTGTGGTCAAAAAAGAGCTGAGGAATGCTAGAAGACTGTATGAAAGACAAATTGCAGAAGGGGCAAAAACTAACCCTAAGCGCTTCTTTCAGTACTGTATCAGAAAAAGGAAAGTTAAAGAGCAGGCTAAGTGCATAAACAATAAAAACGGATCGCTGCTATATGATAACAAGCATATTGCAGATGCCTTAAACAGTTACTCTGTTGAGAATTTTACCTCAGAGGGAGTCTTTATTTGGCCAGAGGGCATGTCAAATCCTCAAGATTATTTAGCGGAAATTGAGAATCGGGATAACAAAGTATTAGAAAAGTTGCATAAACTAAAGGCAGATAAGGTGTCGGGTCCTGATGGCTTATATCCTAGAGTGCTGTCTTAGAAACTGGAGAAATACCAAATGATTGGAAACAGGGCAATATAATACCAATATATAAGAAAGGGGACCGCACCGAGCCAGGAAACTACAGGCCAGTCAGTTTAACTTGCATTGCGTGCAAAATATTGGAATCTATCATAAAAGATGAGCTGGACTTTTTTCTGGAACGTAACAGTATCTTGAGGGATAGCCAACATGGTTTTCAGAAGGAAAAGTCATACCTAACAAACCCTCTGGAATGTTTTGAAGAGGCCACCAGGACTTATGACCAGAGCAGGGCTTATGACATCATATACTTGGATTTTCAGAAAGCATTCGATACAGTACCGCATAAGAGATTAATTTTTAAAATGAGCTCCATTGGAGTTACAGGAGGTATTCTGAGGTGGATTCAAAACTGGTTACAGGACAGAACACAAAGAGTGGTGGTCAGTGGTATTTCATCTGAGCTAGGTATGCTGGAGAGTGGCGTCCCCCAGGGATCGGTGTTGGGACCACTGCGGTTCCTCATCTACATTAATGACCTTGATGGGAATATTGAGAGCAGACTGGTTAAATTTGCAGATGATACTAAATTGGGGGGTTTGGCAAATAGTTTGGGTCCACTAAAGTGATTCAGGACGATTTGGATAGAATCCAGAATTGGGCAGAAATGTGGCAAATTAAATTTAATCTAGCAAAATCTAAAGTTGTACATGTAGGTAATAAAAAATATTAGACGGAATTACTTCATGGGAGGTTTAAAACTGGAATGTGCTGCACACGAGAAAGATCTGGGAGTGACTGTGACTGCCATTGTGCCGTAGCAGTTAAAAAAGCTAATCGGATGCTAGGATACATTGCCAAAAGTACAAATCTAAGGAGGTGATGCTTCTTTTGTACAACACGTTCGCTAGACCTCATCTGGAGTATTGTATACAGTTCTGGGGACCATACTTTAAGAAAGATATAGAGGCTCAAGAGAAAGCTCGGAGAAGAGCCACTAAGCTTATTCCAGGTATAAAAGATGAAAGCTACGAGAAGATCCTTAATCTCTTTAGCCTTAGGAAACGGAGACTCAGGGGTGATTTGATTGAGGTTTTTAAATATCTTAAAGGGATTAACAAAGTGAATTATGTAGGATTCCTTCGACCAAGTGTTGTGAGTAGAACTCGGGGTCACAAATAGAAGTTGACCAAAGGTAAATTTAGCACCGATATTCGGAAATATTTCTTCACGCAAAGAGTAATTTCAATGTGGAATAGATTGCCTGACCATATTGTTGAGGCAGAGACCTTGGGGGTTTTCAAGAACAGGCTTGACTTAAAGCCAGATACCATTGAGTTATTCAGTATCTGAAGGAATTTATTCACAATAGTATAAAGAAACTGGCAAGCTTAGTTGGGCTGAAAGGCCTGTTCTTGCCAGTCATGTTATGTTATGTTATTTTATGTTATTTGGGAGATGATTGGCTGTTTGATTCTCTCAGGGGCCCTTAAATACCCCTCTTGGACTATCAGTAGTCACATTCTAATTACTCTCAATTCAAGTACTACAACAACATTTCTTAACATTACTATTGTCAAGTCATCTCCAAGTTCCAGAATCGTTCTAAGTGGAGCTGAGAGGACCAGGCATTGCAGAGAATGCAAGAAGGCTGAAAACCCTGATGCCTGGAAAGCGTTGACTCAGACTGAAACAGAGCAGCCAAAGCCAAAGATCCTGAAGCTGTCCTTGCCAAGACCAGAGATCTTGTAGCCAAACACAGAGCGGCCAAGAAGGAAGCACAGCTTGCTAAGCAGCGTTGCCTGGGTACTCCTGTCTACAGCAACACTTTCAGTCAGACCCGTGCAGTCCGTAGAATCTCCAGTCATCTTCCAAAGTCTCCAAGAAAGCGCAAAGCAGTCATTAAGCAGATCGTCGTGCAGAATCAAGTGCCTGTCAGTGACCCTGCGCCGCCTAGTCCACCTAAATCAGCACACAGAGTTCCAGATGAGGTCCGTTTCAGAGTCACAGACTTCTACTTTCATCAAGACATCAGCTGGACAGCCCCAAGTCGCAAGGACTACATCACCGTCATCCAGGATGGTGAGAAGGTGACAGAACAGTGGCGCTACCCAGTGATGACCATCCAGGAGGCCTTCAACCTCTATAAGCAGGAGTTCCCTGATGACACCACCAGCCTGACCTCCTTCCAGCGCCTGCGGTCAAATGTAGTCCTCTTCAGAGACAACATTCTGGTAGTTAGTATTGTGATTGAAATAGAGGCATGTTGCTTAATTTACAATGGAGATTCAACTTGGAAAAAAACTGAAATTGCACCAGAAAATCCTCACATTTTACACTGAAAAATACTTGCATTAGGCCATCTAAAGTGCAGTAGAATGCGCCAAAATGCACCTAAAAAAAAAACATTTTCCAAGGAAGCATACCTAAGGACCCTCCTACAGGCTAAGTAGCAGTGTGGCACCATGTAATTCTTAACTGGCTACTTTTTTAAACTAGGCCTACGTTGTCGGCGGCCAACGGCAAGGGGTATATCCCAGAAATTCCCCAATCCTCAAAGCCCCCTTTATTAGATTCCTTTTTACAAGACCTACAATATGAGGCAAATTTGATGTATTTGAAAGTAATTGTTCCAGAGATATGGTTAAAAACGGATTTTTTTCAATATATAGCGCCACCTGGTGGCAAACCTAGGAGTGCATACTTGTCCAAAATCTAATCAGTTCATCCTCTCTACCATATCTACCCAAATGCTAAAAATGAGAAGCCAGTGTAAAGTATTTTGTGAGTTATCGCGCTAACGGCTAAAATCTGCGGACGCGGGGGCGGGTAGGGCGAAACCATGATACCCCCGAAACTCGTATTTCGGGAATATAATTAAAGGTGCACTAAGTCATTTTCCCCAAATTTCCTCTTCGTGTTAAGCAGCACCTTGCTCTTGATCTCGACTGCGACACCCACTGGCATGGATGAAAACCGTCATGTTCTCCCTTCACCTTTGCCCCCGTGAGCCCTGGAGGCCACACTGTGCTCATTTCATGGCAAAAAGTTAAACTCATTCAATCACCGGTTTTATTCTCACCCAAGTGATGTCAGAATAGGAGGTAAGTTTTTGTTGTTTCCTTTTCATCATGTCATTCGTTGCAGCGGCTTCTTTGTAAACAAGCAGCATGGATGATGTTACTGTCGTCATTTTAGAAACCTTCATAAACATCGGTAAGCATTTATTTAGGAACGTTATCGTTATTCAGAAGGACGGACCCATGCCCAATATTTTGCCTCCAAGCTTTGTCGTTGCGGCCCAAAAATAGCTGAAGCTCTGCTGACGAAATAACAGCAACTTAGCAAATAATTTAGATCTTATTGCCAACGTCTACAATTAGTCTAAGCTGCTCTTCCACCGAACGCGAAATGTATTTTTTGCACAACGCATTATATTCAAAGTCAATGCAAAGATTCGAATACACGCGAGTAACTTTAACAAAGTTAGCTTTTACAGACTGAGCACTCTCGTTCGGACGAGACGAAAATATCAGGGATGCTCCGGTAAATATTACATTAACCCCCGCCAGAAAACTAATCCCATCCAAATAGGGCAGAAGTTTTAAAAAATATTATACCTATTACTAACCTATCCAGGAGAAAACAAGCAACTTCGGCGTCACTTCGAAGGCCATTCTTTTGAATATGGTTTCTCCATCTTTTGAAAGCCACTCCAATGTTGACCCTAGTCCTTTGCCTTCTCTGGTCTCTGAGATGTTTCCCTGCATCCTGCTCACACTTTTTGGGTCTGCTGCTTCAGACCCTGCTGCACAGTGGTGGTCTTCCATTATTTTCTGGATCTAGACTGCAATGTGTTACACCTGTGACACGGAAACAGCACTAACTCGGCACGGGAGCAGCTCCAGCCAATGATCGCAAAACTCATCTTCTTCAGCGGACATTAGTTGTTTTCAACATGGCGGCCTCCATGCAGTCATGGCCCGCGACATGTAGAATAAAATATGAATTAAATAGCTTCTTTTCATCACCCATCTCATAAGAGTGTACATATTTTTAAACATATTTATTTAAGCAATTATTCATTTTTATTATTTTTGAGAGGGGGCTGTAACATTTTGTGTACTGTACTCTCCTGTAACATGGACCAGTGTAATTACTGTCCTGCTCCACTAGGAGGCTGGTCCGGACTACTGGTCTTTGAGCACGGACCACTGCAGTAACTGTCCTGCTCCACTAGGGGGCTGGTCCGGACCACTGGTCTTTAGAGCACGGACCACTGCAGTAACTGTCTTGCTCCACTAGAGGGCTGGTCCGGACCACTGGTGCGAAGTGTCTCGAGACAATGAAATTCTCGGAACTACTGCCTGAGCAGTCCATTCTCGGAATACTGCAATTAGATGATAAATTTGGCTTCACAGTAAGCGCTACAAAATAATGATTTGTACCATTCAGTCTTTCCGGGCGATGGATGAAAATGTTTAGATTTTCGGTGGGGGCAGGGGTGGGGGTGTGTTTTAGTGATCGGAGTGGCTATTCGCACAGCCGCTGTGCCAATATTGGGTCAAGTTATTTTATTCGCACATCTGTGCCAATGCACAGTGCAGAGCTGTGCCAATAAGGATGGGCCATAATATTATTCGCATAGCAGCTGTGCGAATAGCCACGTCCTTTAGCGATGAGCTCTGTCCATCAAAGATTAGACTGAACTCACCCCGCGACTTTAATAAGGTGTAGGACCATTAACCGCAACTCGAAGTATAGTAGACAGCGACCCAGATTAACAATGAATAACTCGGGTCAGTGTTCATATCACTGTTATAAACTTGCAACTTTTTTTGCCAGTTATTTCAACTGTAATTTTACAATCAGTTTATAACTCAAGGACTCTGCTTACAGTTAAAATAACAAGGAGACAATGCGTTAAATTAGCTGTAAAATTCAGTCCATTTATAACAGAGCGATAATAATATAATTAAAATTGAGTTTTGATAACTTCGTATAGGCTAATTTGAATATGCGGTGGCCGTTTCCGAAGAAAAGGGGTAAAAAAACATGAAAACAAGAGGTTGCTCGCTGATAAATATTATGACCTTGGTAGAAACAATAGTCACGCTGCACTGTTATAATATTGCACCATTTTGCCTGTTATTTTGACTGTGATCTTGCAATGAGTTTAAAACAGAGGTTCCGGTTATTTATTAATAATATAATATTATTTAGTTATTTTTCAAAATAAAAGAATACAACCCTGAGGGTCACTGACTTTTCCTAAAAGTGTAAATATTTTAACTTGCAATTGATTTTAAATAGATCACGCCTACGGTGCATAAAATACCACCAAATCTACCTATTTCTGCCATTAGCCGTCTCACTGACCGAACAGTTTTGCGGCTGTTATATTTTTCGAAAAAATTATCTTTTGGTTGCCTTGCAGCTAACCGATGCCACTGTCAGAGGTGGTAGAGTAGAGCCGTCTAGAATTATTTTATTAGGCAGCACTGGCAAAAAGTTTGAGCCAGCAGTAGCGGGAGACACTGGCACCAAAACGGAGGCAGTGCCAGGTTCGTAGAAGCTGCTCACAAATTAAGACGCTCGTCACCTGCTGAAGATGCTTCAGACCCGTCTGTGGGAATTGCTCCTGGAGAACGGAGGTTACCTATGCAGACCATTATGAGTAGACTAAGTGCTATGCCACGCCAATAAATAAAACGCAGGGTCTACTTGTCCGAAAGTCGGACAGGGTTTTAATATAACTCCGTGTCCGACAGTCGGATAGTTTCAATATAACTCCGTGTCCGACAGTCGATTATTGTTTTTAATCTCTTAAAATCTTCTGAAACTTTTAGATATTAAACGTGAATGTTTTGATCAGAGGGCTCATTTCTTCAAGATGGGTACCGAGAATTTCAATCAATGTTTCTGTTTAAGCTCTGCTAAATAAAGTGGCTCGACATTGGCGGGGGACTTTGTGCATTTATGACGAATTTAGCGTCTGTCGAACAGAGATCCTAAAATACTTCGTGTCCGATAGTTATAAGAGTTTTAATTTTTCAAGTATTCCAGCAATAATTAGAGGTAAAAATTTGGCCAAGTTTGTGTTCGACCTTCACAAAATGCAAATGGATAGCTGTCGACTTTTCTTGATCTTTTTATTCGTCTGTTTTCTTACGTTGAAGATAGACAACAGTTTTTGTTCGGTCTCTCTTTTGAAAATTAATCAGATGGATTGAACTGATTCACACTTTATTTCCACACCAGAGATAAAATAGTGCTTGTAGTCAGTGAGCAAATCAATTCCATGACCATTGACATGTGAATTAAATATTGTATGCACGATCAAGACTGACGGACGCGAAATGCAACCTACTCCATGTCCGGCAGACAGCAGAAGGTAAAAGCATTGATATGAGAGCAAGTTTATAACGAAATAAAGAATAAAAATATATCACCAACAAACAAAAATATATCCAAACAAGATGGCCCGCAAATAAATAAATCGCGGTGTTCATCTGATTTTCTTTTTGTTGTTAAATGTTTTTTTATTCTTTCTTCTATCGTTAGCAATCTGTTCTAATCCTCCTCTTTTTTTAAGGCTGTCGGACACGGAGTATTTTGCATTTAATGGCCGACAGGCATCGCACGGACTTCATTGTATTATGAAAATTGCCCAAATAAATTGATTGCAGAGCACTTTGGATGTTCTGATTGTTTTTGATTGACCCATCTTGAAGAAATGAGCTCTCTGCTCAAAATAGTCACGTTTAATATCTAAAAGATTCAGCAGATTTTAAGAGATTCGACTGTCGGACACGAGTTAAAACCCTGTCCGACTTTCAGCCAGGTAGACACTGCAGTCTACGCATGCGTAAATAAATAGGTAATCAGAAAAAAAAGTCCAGCACCTATCTATTGTTTTCTAATTCCGTGTCATTATTCGTTCCGATTAATTATTTCATAATAAATAAGCTATTCCATATGGTTATGTTGTTAGGCTATAAATGTTGAATCCGAATATGTACTAATCAAAATAGATGTTTTTAGTTGTTTTTGTCTTTCTGAATTGTTTAATTATTTCTTGACCCAGAAATATTGTTGTGAATGTTTAATATAAAGCCGCTTTCACAGTGGAGGCGAAGGAATTTTTCGAAGGACAGATCACTTTCAAAAGTCCATGCAAAGACGCGAATCCGCGCGAAATACGTTGAATTTGAATGTCATCAATGAATTTGCATTGAATTTGAATGTAATCTGTCTTGCGAAAAATTTGTTTCGAGTCCGGTGTGAAAGCAGCTTAACTCATGTTAATTATATATAATTCTATTGCCTAAATAGAATTATATATACGGCTGGCTCAAGACAGCGGTGGGTTTAAGTCTCTGAACCAATGACCATGCAGTCCATGCTCGTAATACTACAATTACATTGTAAATGCCTGCAATACTCTCAGAACTGTGGGGCAATTCACCTATCTGGCCTGTCATTTCAAAAAATAAACTGCTCTGAATGTAATTATTCAAAATGCCTCAAGCGGGTAAAATTACCTAGTTGCAATGATCAATGTAACAATGCTGCAGCTTGCTGCTTTTAAATGTATTACTTAGGTCTAAGCTAGCAAATGACACCTATGACACGGATCACTTCCAGTCATTGTCCTACTCCACTGGTCCGGACCACTGGTCTTTGGAGCACGGACCACTGCAGTAACTGTCCTGCTCCGCTAGGGGACTGGTCTGGACCACTGGTCTTTGGAGCACGGACCACTGCAGTTACTGTCCTGCTCCACTAGGGGACTGGTCCGGACCACTGGTCTTTGGAGCGCGTACCACTGCAGTAACTGTCCTGCTCCACTAGAGGGCTGGTAGGGACCACTGGTCCGGAGTATCACAGCCCCGATTGGCCTTGCACCGGTCTCGGAACCACTGACTGTACAGTCCATTCTCGGAATACTGTAATTACTTCGTAAATGCCCGCCTTACCCTCAACTGTTGGCCAAATCATTTATTTGGCCACTATCTGGATAATTAAATCGTTAGGACTGTAGGTGTAGTTGTTCAAAATATTTTAAGTCAGTGAAATAAGCTCGTAACAATCAATGTGGCCTGACAATTTGCAGCTTGCCGCTTTTCACTGCGCAGTCAGCTGTCTGATTGGAAAACATAAATGAAGGACACCACACTGGTCACCGAAATTACCTTCATTCACATTTAATTTTGAAATGTCGCTCTCGCTGGAGAAAAAAAATACCGTCCTTAAGCGACAGTGCATAGACCTAATTGTAATTAAATTATATTTCTGTACTGAATGTAGCCCATTGTCGCTGTTAGATCGCACGGGGGTGAGATAATTCTGGCGCCGGCCGTGTTAAGAGGCAATTTCAACTGTACAATTATTAGACTTGAACACATTTTTCCATAACACTTTTATTACATTTCTGATAGACGGAGTCATGGCCTCCTGCCATAAAACATTATTATTATTTTTTATTTGCTGTAAAAAGAAGCACCTTTACTGAGGTAATCTACTGGAAAACTTGTGATTAGAATTCATTACCCTTACTGATAATAACTTGCCGACTTTTAAAAATAAATAAATAGCCTACATAAATAAATCTATTCAGATCATTATGAAAAGCTAACACAATTTGAGATATTATTTTATATTCACTGGGTTTTACCAAAAGTCATTCTCGAAAGTAGCCTAGGTTACGTTGATGGATTGAACTCTTTTCAGTCGGCGATTAGGCCTATATCAGTAGGCTAGATCGTGGCACTCTTATTCAGCAGATGAACATAATTTTAGGTGGATGGCGAGAAGAGTGAAATTTAGTCTGATTTCATCATTAAAATTGAGTTTTGATTAAAACTTGCTTATCTCGGCCGATGCTGCTTCTGTGCTACGATCTGCGGTAAATCGTCTTAAACAATTAAAATAGGTGATAGACTATCACAGTCGCGGGGTGATCTCAGTCCCATTTCTGATGAACAGCGGCAATAGCCTTCTGCATGGGTGAAACATTTATCCCCCTTGACAGACTAAAGACTTTTATCCTTTGCTCAGAAGGATTGAATGGTAAAACCATGAAGTCATTGTCTAGTGTTTTCTGTGAAGCCAATTTACTTGTCAGAAATAAAAAATTACGCGAAGCTGTAATCAAAACCCAATTTCACGTAGCTATCATACCCTTGTATCATAGGCCTGAGTAGCCTATAGCTATAGCCCTCTATTTAAAATTTTGCTTTTATGGTGAATAAAGAAAGCACAATATTCAACCGAGATTAACAGCCGAAAGCAATGTGTGAACTGGCTGCAATTTATTGACACAACTTTCCAAACCTGCCAATAATTTTTATCGTTCTCTAGCTAGGCTAGATAAAAAGTAATCTGTTCAGACCATAAATATTTTCGAGAATAAACTGAGGCAATATCGGTTATTATTATTATTATTATTATTTATTTATTTCTTTCTTTATTTTTTTTACTTCATAGGCCCTTTTTCATCGGGTTCTGTTGGGTGTCACTTGCTAGTTCATTAGCTCGGGTCAGAGTTTGTTACAACCAAGTTCATGTATAATAGGCTATAATACAATTTTATTTATTTATTCATTTCCCCTCCGGAAACGGCCACCGCATTTTCAAATGAATTGAATAACACGAAGTTGTAATGAAAGCTCAATTGTAATGTAAAATCACTAGGCTATGTTTCACCCTTCTCCCACAGTAAAATGGTTTCTGTGCTGCTGATTAGAAGCGCCACGATCAAATGAAATAAACACGACTGAAAAAAGTTATTAGAATTCATGCACGTAACCTTCTTACGAGAATGACTAGTGTGACAACCCCCACCCAAGACCGCCATATCTGTGATGGGCGTGTGGCCAGAAATAAAAGGAAAAGCCAGCAGCGTGCTGAGAGACAAAAACAGATAGAAATCACGAGACTCGCGCTACCAACGGACCTGACGCCGTCCGTGGTAGAAAACAGGCGAGCTAGAAAAAAAGAACAAAAGAAAAGGGAAATAAACCAAAGATTCCCTTACTCACTAACACTAATCCTGTTATGCAGCTAAGATCCTGACAATACTCTCTCTCTAAAGACCTTACCGGCTAAAGCGCCAAGGAAACAATGACACTCTAGCAACACGAGCGAGGCAGAACAGGAGATTAAATAGAGTCCGGGTAACGCTCCCAATTAATGCCACCTGGCCCAGGAATCCGATGGTGAGGGAAACGATATCGTCCTGAACGAGAGTAGCAAAAGGAGCTCTCAAAGCTCCAAAACCATGACAATATCTGGACTCTTTATCTCTGTGATCGTCTGAGACCAGTAACTCCCACTGCAGGTGAGACAGCTGGTCCCCAACATCAACCCATTTTTGCCTAAACTGTGAAAAATTATCGACAGGAAGTCCATATTTTTACGTCTTTTGCCCTTTGTGAATTGGACCTCTCCTCGCCTCTATGAAAAAATTGGTTCAACTGAGTGAATAGACACGTTTGATGGCCAATGGCACGATGGAGGACTGTTTTCTTTACAGACAAGTCACGTTTCCAACTTCACAGAGCGGATAGACAGGGGATCGTTATGCTGACATGATGGTGGTGCGTATTTTGGCACATGGGGGTGGAGTGCTGGTTTAGGTGGTAATATTCCAAGGACATTGCACCCAACTGCAGTTCATCAGCAACTTGAATGCAGTGTGATTTCACAATGAGATGCTGCTGCCTTTGGCCTACCATTCATCCATCAAAAAAATAACCATCCAGCGTGACCGTGCAAGACCCAAGTCACCTGTCTATGCACAGAATTCCTTGAGCCTGAAAACATTTGTGTATTTGAATGGCTGGCTTATTCCTCGGATTTGTCCCCCTTCCTGCATCTTTGGGATGTCCACAAGCAACAAGTTTGTCATTGGTTCCCATTTTCAGCCAATAGCGGCCAACTCCGGACAGCTCTTGAAGAGAAGTGGGAACGTGTCCATCAAATCTGTTGTGATTCTGCTGTCTGCCATGTTCTGTTCTGCCTTGCCATGCCTTGTATTCTGATTTTGCCATGCCTTTTGATTATGATTCTGCCTTGCCATTTTCTGACCGCCCTTTGTGTATTTCGATCATTTGCTTATGTCTGACTATTCTTTGATACACGTATTGTGATTTGGTAACTTTGATTTGTTCATTTATTGTCTTAGTGTTTCATCTCCATATTTTGCATTTTACCGTAGTGTTATTCCGGTTCCTGTTTTGCTTTCCACTTTGTATTGCACTTTGTCTCCCCCTGTCTGATCTCTTGTATTGTCACAGCTCTCAGCCCCGGTATGCGCCTCGCTACTTCGGGTGATTTAATGGGTTCTGGTTTCAATCTTCCTTCCCTCATCTGGTTTACTTCCTTCCCCTCACTTTTTCTATATTACTGACACCTACTAACAGTTTGTTATTTTCGCAAATTTACTAACCAACACTAACATTGTATATTAGACTAATTTAGTGACAAGCACTCGGGATTGTAAAGCTGCACTTACTGATTGACTAACAAGCTCTCAGCACTCGCCCTGTTCTATTCTCCGCCTCTTTCTTTCATTCAATCTGCTCTGCTTTGTTTCTTGCAGATTTTCTGCACCTGTGTCTTCACTGTTCTGCCTCTTATTCTGTGCACTTAGAAATCCCTAACCGGATCTGTTGTTCTGTCTATAGGCTGTCCCGTGATCCTTGTCCACGTTCTGGCTTTTGCTTATTTCATGTGATTAGGTTCTCCCTCTTGTTCCACCCTCTGTAATTAGTCTCATTTCCAGCCCCTGTGTCTGTGTAGCATGTGATTCCCCCACAGTGTATATTAGGAGTCTTTTCACAGCACTTCCCCGTCAGATCGTTTCTTCAGTCTTCTTGTGCCATGTTTTCTCTTGCCTTGATTGCTCAGTGATTACCTTTCTGACTGGACCGCCCGACTTTTCGATTTTTACCTTTGTGATTTTGGATTTTTGTTGCATCTGTGTGTTTTGACCTTTTTTCAGCCTGACCACGAGATCTATGATTGCTGCCCTGGTTACTATTCGGATTACGTCCATTGGATTCTGGTTTTGCTTCTTTGATATACCTGTACCTGTGAACCAGACCCATTTCTGTCCGACAACGATTACTGTGATTGCTGCCCTGGTTTTTGATTCTATTTTTGCCCAACTGGATTTTGATTTTTGGAGTGTGGACTTATTAATAAAACAAGTTCTACTGCATAGCTTAGTTCTCGCGACTGGTTCCTGATTGCACCCTCAGAAAGTCACCATTGACCATCTGCAGTCCACACTGCAGAGGTGTAGCAATGCAGCAGGCTAAAGGCAGACATACCCAATATTGTTTTGTGAAATTTGGACAATAGGCCCCATCCCCTTTATCATCATGCCATCACGAGATTCTTGTTTGTCTTTTTAAATCATTGATTGCAATGTATTGCAATATGGTCATACAATTTGTTAACACTCAATGAAAGTACAATGAGCTTCTGAACATGGTCATAGTTCTCACAATAAGAACTGTTGCATTTATATTTTTGTTTGGAGTAAGTTAACAATTGATCTTTAGAGAAACGCATTCCTGACTAGGCAGAGCAGACCCAGCAGTAGCAACAATGGCTCTGAACAAAACTCACTTCACCATCGACAGCTAACGGGGAAACACAGACAAGAGGCAGTCCAGTTAACACAAAACCACGACAATAAAACTTTTTCATTTGCACTTGGCCAGCTACAGAAATGCAAACGCAACGTGTTCAATGCTTGAATCATGGCAGGATAATGGGGGAGACTTTGTTTTCATACTTTAATTTGTGACCTCTGTGGCAGGTATGTAATGGCTAGCTTGGTAAGTGTGTTAACCTACTTGTCTTATTCTATGCTCAAAATTGAAGTCATTCCACCTATGTTGTTAGGATTCATTTGCAGCAGCTGTGATTCATTTGTCCCGTATTGTTCATTTTGGTTCGCAAGTAGGCATTTTTAGATTGCAAATGTGATGCGATACCGCTTATTTCAAACCTTGCAGTGTAGGGGAGACTGGAGTAAAATGAGCCATTTTTCATATTTAGGATCACAAGGCAAGCATAGTTTTCTCACCATTATATCTGCATATATTTCAGGATGTTTTGCATCCCTTCAAACAGAATGAGTGTAAACAACTTTTGATAATATAGCATGTCCAAAAAAAGTGGTCTCGTGGCACAACTTGCCCTGTGAATGGGGAAAGTTGAGCAGAGGAGCGGGGTAAGTTGAGCCATATCCTTACTCTCCCACCCTCCTTCTCCCTCCCTAAAGTCACTTCTTCACGTGTATTTATTATACACAATTCAACGGTACAGTAACATTGCAAAACAAAAAAATCCAACATGAGAATGCCTTAAAGTGCACTTGGGAAGAAGACACGAGCTGAACAAACTCTCATCCTCCCTCCCCTCAGCTTTTACTCAATATTCCACCTGTCGAGGTTGCAGGGGGAATAAAAACTGCTGGCATCTCCTTGGTGTGCCACCAACTGAGATTTAGGGCATTTTACGTCGCATCCTTCATCTTTCTTTGAAAGTAAGGGTGGGTTTATCCTAAACAGCTTTGCCTCGTAAGAACTTACTCTAGATCCCTAGTTCTCAAATCACACCCTACAAGGTCTGCAAACTACTGG
Source organism: Gymnothorax reevesii (assembly GCA_029721435.1). Lineage (NCBI taxonomy): Eukaryota > Metazoa > Chordata > Actinopteri > Anguilliformes > Muraenidae > Gymnothorax > Gymnothorax reevesii. The sequence goes on along the minus strand of CM056581.1, from coordinate 42,851,615 downwards.
TCTGGCCAGAGGCCCTGACTGTGCATTTACTTGCCTGGGATAACAGAAAACCTGGGCTGGATTCGGATTCAAGGTCCAGATTTGAGGATCCCTGCTCTAGATCACCTTAAGTCTTCTCCAACATGAAGACATCCAGTCTGAAGGACTAGAACCCATAGTTACATTAAACAAGCCATTAAGTTGTAATCACCCAGGACCATGTCCTACTCCATTGACCATTCCCTTCAGCCAGAGGCACATTGGTTTCAAATGGGGGAATCAATGAACCATTTTCTTCCAGACAGTGTGCACACGGCTGAGAAATCATTCTGAAGGAAAGAATTTTTGCACAAATTGTAAATAGGTTTTATACCATTTATTTGAAAAGAGCAAATTCAAATGGACAGGAGTACCAGGTCTACTGCCATTTGGAGGAAGCTGGCACCTGGTACACAGGCACTGCCACTGGGGCTGCTGCTGGGGCCTGGTACACAGGCGCAGACACTGCTGCTGGGGCCTGGTAGGACATGTTGCTCACTGCTGCGATCATTGGCATCTGGTACACCATCACTGGGGCTGCAGCTGGGGCCTGGTACATGGGCGTGGACACTGCTGCTGGGGCCTGGTACACAGGTGCAGACACTGCTGCTGGGGCCTGGTACACAGGTGCAGACACTGCTGCTGGGGCCTGGTACACAGGTGCAGACACTGCTGCTGGGGCCTGGTAGGACATGTTGCTCACTGCTGCGATCATTGGCATCTGGTACACCATCACTGGGGCTGCAGCTGGGGCCTGGTACACGGGTGCAGACACTGCTGTTGGGGCTGCAGCTGGGGCCAGGTACACGGGTGCAGACACTGCTGTTGGGGCTGCAGCTGGGGCCAGGTACACGGGTGCAGACACTGCTGTTGGGGCTGCAGCTGGGGCCAGGTACACGGGTGCAGACACTGCTGTTGGGGCTGCAGCTGGGGCCAGGTACACGGGTGCAGACACTGCTGTTGGGGCTGCAGCTGGGGCCAGGTACATGGGCGTGGACACTGCTGCTGGGGCCTGGTACACAGGTGCAGACACTGCCGCTGGGGCTGCAGCCGGGGCCAGGTACACAGGTGCAGCCACTGCTGCTGGGGCCTGGTAGGACATGTTGCTCACTGCTGCGATCATTGGCATCTGGTACACCATCACTGGGGCTGCAGCTGGGGCCTGGTACACGGGTGCAGACACTGCTGTTGGGGCTGCAGCTGGGGCCAGGTACATGGGCGTGGACACTGCTGCTGGGGCCTGGTACACAGGTGCAGACACTGCTACTGGGGCTGCTGCTGGGGCCTGGTACACAGGTGCAGCCACTGCTGCTGGGGCCTGGTACACAGGTGCAGCCACTGCTGCTGGGGCCTGGTAGGACATGTTGCTCACTGCTGCGATCATTGGCATCTGGTACACCATCACTGGGGCTGCAGCTGGGGCCTGGTACGCAGGTGTGGACACTGCCACTGGGGCCGCTGCTGGGGCCTGGTAGGACATGTTGCTCACTGCTGCGATCATTGGCATCTGGTACACCATCACTGGGGCTGCAGCTGGGGCCTGGTACACAGGTGCCTGGTACACAGGTGCAGACACTGCTGTTGGGGCTGCAGCTGGGGCCAGGTACACGGGTGCGGACACTGCTGCTGGGGCCTGGTAGGACATGTTGCTCATTGCTGCGATCATTGGCATCTGGTACACCATCACTGGGGCTGCTGCTGGGGCCTGGTACACAGGCACAGACACTGCCACTGGGGCTGCTGCTGGGGCCTGGTACACAGGCGCAGACACTGCCACTGGGGCTGCTGCTGGGGCCTGGTACACAGGCGCAGACACTGCCACTGGGGCTGCTGCTGGGGCCTGGTACACAGGCGCAGACACTGCCACTGGGGCTGCTGCTGGGGCCTGGTACACAGGCGCAGACACTGCCACTGGGGCTGCTGCTGGGGCCTGGTACACAGGCGCAGACACTGCCACTGGGGCTGCTGCTGGGGCCTGGTACACAGGCGCAGACACTGCCACTGGGGCTGCTGCTGGGGCCTGGTACACAGGCGCAGACACTGCCACTGGGGCTGCTGCTGGGGCCTGGTACACAGGCGCAGACGCTGCCACTGGGGCTACAGCTGGGGCCTGGTACACAGGCGCAGACGCTGCCACTGGGGCTACAGCTGGGGCCTGGTACACAGGTGCGGACACTGCCACTGGGGCTGCTGTTAGCACATCATGGGATGGTACTTCTACAATAGTGGCAGGTATATGGTATGATCCTGCATCCACTGGCTGTAGATGTGCAGAGGACGTGTATGGTTGTCTTGCCAGTGGTGCTGGTCTAGCTTGCAGAATTTCTGGGGCATGAGCACCAGTAGGGTTCAAAACAAGTGGTTGATCAATAGATGTTGACCACAGATTGTTAGGGTGTAAGCTAAAAGCAGTTTCATTATTTGACAAGCCAATAGAGGAAATAGCCACAGATTTGGCAGCTACTGAATTTTGTCCTATATAAAAATATACACACCACATTAATATAACACATCCTACAGGCATTATTTGTTTGTCCATGCTGAATTAAATTTTGTGTCAGTAAACCCAAGTATACATTGCTCACCTTGCACAGCTCATTTTATACTTGGTGCTTGTTGCAAACCCCTCCCCATTCTTTGTTTGACAAATCACTCTCTGGCCCTCATTATTGCTTCGGTGTTGCTGTCACTTAAGGTTCATACAAGTCTCTAAATGAGTTGGGCCTACATCTCTGGGTGAAAAAATTGTCCTTTTTTAATTAAGTGATAATTGTGCAGTCTATGTTAGTTGAGAACAGCGATGAAATCAAAATTACATTAGGCAAGATTGTTTTGGGAGTGATTTATGCATCAGTTTTTTTTTTTTTTTTGACGTGACTGATTTCCTAAAAAAAAGGCCCAAGTCTTCTCTGTGGCCAAAATTAGTTTTTCATTACAGACCCTTGAGATCCTTTGACTTACTGTGTTAGGAAGTAGGATTATGTCTGCCTTAGTTTTCATTGTTGTTAGTTTTTATTTTCATTTATTTACCTTTTGTTATTTTTCTGAATGATTGTGTATTGTTCTGATTGATTGTCATTGTCAGTGTAAATCCTTGTGCTCTTCCCTCCTGTCAGTCCTTGTTAACTAATTCCCTGTTAATTCGGTGAGGGAATTCTAACTTCCTTCATTCTGTTCTTGCGACCTGTCTGCACCTGAGAGTAGTTTAGAATCAGAGCCTGGGTGTGGAGAGCAGATTAGCATAGGTTTCCACGCCCTTTCCATTCTACTTGCCTATCCCTGTCCTGCTCTTCCTGACTCCGCCCCTCTCTGGCTTCCTGCCACAGCTGTTCCCTATCTTGTCAGGCAATCATGTTAATTGTCTTGTGCTAAAATATCCCATTACCCCTTTGTTCCAAGTCAATTCATTCTTCCTGTGGCTCTGTCTGTCTGGTTGGTTTGTGTCTGTGTAATTTGTTTTTTGAAAGTATTTGTCTGTTTGTATTAGTTTTGTGTTTGTAGTGAGATTGCAGTGTGATCAGTCCTTGTCTTCCCTTTGCTCTTGTGTTCTCAATTGTTCAGTTTCCCTAACCTCTCCTTCCATTTTTCCCCTCTTAATCTTTTCTCATTTCCCTTTGTCCTTTTAGTTTATTTTCTTTTGTACATTGTTTTTGTGCAGACTGATTTCCTGGTTTCCCGATCTTGGCCTGTGTTCCTGATTACGATTCTACTCACCTGTATCTCTTTGCTGGTTTCTGACCATCAGTAAGGGATCGACTCCTATGTTTATTAAACGCCCTGTTTGAGTTTGTCTGTTCCAAACATACTGCTGTGTGTTTACAAACAGAGGATCACATGCACAGCTTCCTAAGGCCTATTGCGCACAAGTTGGATCCTGGATCAACATCAAAGCAGGTATTGTCATATTAGTCCATGAGCAAAGAGCCAAAAATTGACCAATGGCTATCATCTGGGTGGCAAAGTCTAGTGGAGATTTTTGACTTCCTAGACATCTCTAGTTCACAGTTTGGTATGATAACCATTGCACAGTGGTAGCTTAATGGCTGTTATCATGTACTGAATAGGTCAGGGATGGCCAACGCTGGTCCTGGAGAGCTGCAGTGTCTGCTGATTTTTGGTGTTCCTCAGCACTCGCTTGATGGATAAAATGGTTGAATACTCTAACTGATCTCACCTGGTGTCTCAGGTTTAATTTGTTAATGAGCAATCAAGCAATTGGCAGGAACAACCCCCAAGACTCCTAGAGCCAATTAAGCAGTTTGTGACAGCAATCTACGTGTTTACCAAGATTTGTCAATGTGGTTGGACATTTGGCGTAGTTGTAATGCAGACCAAATATGTACAGATAAAAGTTTATAACCTGAACGGCGAGGACAGGCCGTTCAGCGCAACTACACTCGCCAGTTTCTTTATCCTATTGTAAATGTATCCCTTTCGATACTCAATGGTATCTAGCTTAAAGTCAAGCCTGCTCTTAAACCCCCCCAAGGTCTCTGCCTCAACATGGTCAGGCAGGCTATTTCACATTGAAATTACTCTTTGGGTGAAGAAATATTTCCGAATATCAGTGCTAAATGTACTTTTGGTCAACTTCCATTTGTGACCCCGAGTTCTACTCACAACACTTAGTTGAAAGAATCCTACATCATTCACTTTAATCCCTTAAACATATTGAAAGACCTCAATCAAATCATCCCTTTGTCTCCTTTTCCTAAGACTAAAGAGATTAAGGATCTTCAGCCTCTTCTCATAGCTTTCATCTTTTATAACTGGAATTTGCTTGGTAGCTCTTCTCTGAACTTTCTCTAGAGCCTCTATATCTTAAAGTATGGTCCCCAGAACTGTCCACAATACTCCAGACTTGGTCTGACGAATGTGTTGTACAAAAGAAGCATCACCTCCTTAGATTTGTACTCAATACTTTTGGCAATGTATCCCAGATCCGATTGGCTTTTTTAACTGCTACGCCACAATGGCTAGAGCCTGTGAGGGTTTGGTCAACCTCCTATGAAGTAATCCCGTCTAATGTTATGACCTACATGTACAACTTTGCATTTCTCTACATTAAATTTCATTTGCCACATTTCTGCCCAGTTCTGGATTCTATGCAAATCATTCTGAATCACTTTAGTGGACTATGAACTATTTGCCAAACCCCCCCCCCCAATTTAGTATCATCTGCAAATTTAACTAATCTATTTTAACCATAACCAAACTGTTTTTTTCTGTAAGCTGGGGGCGGGACTCTGATAAGCGATTTCGCTTCCCCCGCGACCCTTTCGGTCATAATACATGATGTGTCATGTTGAAATTGTCATGAAATGATTTACAATCATGCCGAAATAAAAATATTCCTATCAAGGTCATTAAAGGGAACCTCGACTATAATGACTTGTAGGCTTCATAAGATGAATTTTTCGCATTTAAATTTAAATCTTGCTCGTGTTACTGTAAATGTCGATAATTTGCCGTGGCGAAATATTGGTCTTAATAATGTGAGACATTGGCTTGCACACAGTTCACAAATTGATAAGTATGCCATTAAATCAGAATATAAATGTTTTACACAGTATACCTAAGTTGGATAAGTGATAATTTAGTAAAGCCAGAATGAATATGAAATAAAAGTCCAAATTGTGCAAGTTTATGGACTAAAATCATAATCATCCGAATAGATTTATTTATGTAGCTAGTCTATTTATAAAAATATTCGATAAGTTATGATCAGTAGGTCTAACGTTAATGAATTCTAATAACACGTTTCTCATCTTAGATAACCTATAGGCGCTTCTTTTTGTAGCAGAGAAACATGTTTTATTGTAGGAGGATGTGACTATACTCTGTCAGAAGAGTAGAATGTATCAAAGTCTAATCATTGTATAGACTAGTTAAAAATGATTTTAATTACAAAACCGTGTGGGCCTCATTCATTTGAAAATTCGGTGGCGGTTTCCGAAGAGAAGGGGAAAATAGGCGGCATGAAAACAAAGGGATGCTGGCTGATATATATATATATATATACACAGTGTATATATATATATATAATAGCCCACTAGTAGTCTGACAACAGTCTCACTATATACACTGACCCGAGTCTTTCATGGCTAATCTGGGTCGATGTAGGCTTCTGTACTACGAGTTGCGGTAAATCGTTTTACACAATTGGGTTATGTTAAAGGATGACTCGTTTTTTCGGAAGGATTGAATGGTAAGACCATAAAGTTATTTTCTAGTGTTTTCTGAGAAGCCAAATTACTTTTCAGAAAGGGACCACCGCGTTTTCAAATGAATTACATGGAGCTGTAATAGAAGCTCCATTTCAAGTAGTTATAAAATCATAAGGCTGTATCACACCCCTCTGCCACAGTATAGCCTATTTAAAATTGTTTTTATGGTGCAGAAAGTAAGCACAATAATCAAGTGGTGGCTCGTGAATTGGCAACAGGGGAAGCCCAAACAATCCCTTAATGTTAATGATTGTTCCTCACCTGTTTTCAATCATTCATTTAAACAGTGGAGGGTCGTCGGCCGTAACAAAGTCAAGCCAAAACCTCGCCCTTCAAAGCTTAATGACTTAAACCTTTCGCAGTTTACTTTTCTTGATCAGAAGTTGCTCATACGAATTGTTAGAAGAACAGTCAGTTGAGTCAAATTTATTTTCGATAGCATTGTTATACATTGCACCACAAAATTGAGGGGTTTACTTTCACACATAAATTACGACATAAATTACCATAGGCCTACGCTATAAATTCTGCACTCAAGAAGCTCACGAAACGGCATAGATGCGCAAATTGATTAGTGAGGCTCATTGAGCAATAAGCTGTGCAACATCGCATTCTTTTCTTCTATATTAAGATTGTAGAAAATGGACTGTCATGGCTTCTTGTGGAAGAAGCCTGCAAACTAATTTATAAAGACGTGTTGATATGCGTCGTCATTTGCTATCGAAAATAAATTTGATTGTCCTTCAACCAATTCGTATGAGCAACTGCTGATAAAGAAAAGTGAACTACGAAATGTTGAAGTCATTAAGCTTTGAAGGGCGAGGTTCTGGCCTCCCTTTGTTACGGCCGACGAGCAGCCGCTGATAATCAACCAAGATTAACTGCCGACAGCAATGTATGAACAGGCAGCAATTTATTAACAATAATTTCCAATCCTGCCGATTTTTAATGTTCTCCAGCAAGGCTAGATAAAAATAATCTGTTCAGAGCATTCATATTTTTGAAAATAAGATAACCCAATATCGAGCTGCCTATTGCTAGAATACCGGCTTCAAACATTTTGAGCAATCACAATCACATTTATTAATGAAAATGGCAGGCTAGATAAACAGTTTGGCCAACAGTTATGCTGACGGTAAGGCAGGCATTTATCATCTTGTCCGAGAATGGACAGCTCAGTCAGTGGTTCCGAAAATTTCACTGTCTCGAGACACTTCGCACCAGTGTTCCGGACGAGCCCCCTAGTGGAGCAGGACAGTTACTGCAGTGGTCCTTGCTCGAAAGACCAGTGGTCCGGACCAGCCCCCTAGTGCAGCAGGACAGTTACTGCAGTGGTCCGTGCTCCAAAGACCAGTGGTCCGGACCAGCCCCCTAGAGGAGCAGGACAGTTACTACACTGGTCCGTGTTACAGGACAGTACAGTACAGTACACAAAATGTTACAGCCCCTGCTGTTATTTTTGTTATGTATTTTTTGTCTAAAAATGACTTAGTGCACCTAACCTGCTACTTACATTTCTTGGGAACACTCTGCTCTCTGAGGCCCCCTTGTGGGCCCCGGCCCCCAAGGCTGAGTACTACTGCTGTAGATAAAATCTGCATTTCAATCTTGTCTTGCTAACACAGACAGCACTAGCGAGTAAAGACAGAGAGAAATAACAGAGGTGACACAAAGTAAACATACTGCTGTAGCTATGTCATGAAAAGCATGTTGCCAGCAGGGATGTTGAAGAGCAAACCTGCATCAAACGGGTCCAAAGTGACTTTTGCAGGCATGCTTACTGCTGTTAAATGTGCTTTAGCTGGGCAGCTAATTTGCTAAAATTATTTGCTTTGCTCATTATCTTACATTTTAAAAACGTGAAAAGTATTCTGTCTGAAGTTATCTATTTTGACATGTTCGTCAAAAAGTAGAGTTGAAGTCAGTGTTTTCTGTAATGTATACTGAGCAACAAGGCAAGTTAATTAAAGGCAGACTGGAAAAAAAACTTTGCACGTAATTACTTTAGACAATCAAATTTATTACTGGCGCATGCACATTAACACTCATTTCATCAAACTTTTCTTTATTTTACTGTCACCTTGACTGAGCAACCATAAAAGTACATTAACTAACTAGCTAACTTGCGTTTCTTTTGTTGCTCAGTAAATTTAGACAATTAATATGTAAATAGCAATTTGTTTATCGAGTTATTGATTTATTAAAGAACCCAGACCCATCCAGACCCAATGAAAAAGCAAATGCCTCTTCAATATTTGCCAATAATTGAGGTGGGATTCACAGATTTAAAAAAAATAATAATAAAGTATAGAACATTCATAGACAAAGGCAACTTTCCCACCAGTTTTATGGCCAAGATGTGAGAGACGGCCGATTTAACGCTGCATTTGGTCCATCCTTTGGTCCTTCCTGAGGCAGTCGGAGGTAGATAATGTGTGAGCAACTGAAGGGCTCTGAAGCAAAGTGACTCTGAGCAGAACACAAAAACAAATTGGCATGCATACAGTTACTGACTCCACCTCTCAGATAAGCCGTCCACCAAACTACCGCAACAGAAAAAGCAGTGCCCAATAGTGTGTGCTGGGGGAATTCAGACCCATCAGTCAAAATAATAACAATAACATTTTTTTAATCATTCAGCAATGATGGAGATATTAATTAAAATTACACAAGTAGATATTATATAGTATGGTTATGTGGTCCAAGGGTTCCCCTCAGACTCTGTCTAACAAAAACACAGGCCTTGTGTCAACCAAATAAAAACAATAGATTGACATCAGTATATTTCAATCAGGAGAGACTCGAGTGAAATCAAGAAAAAATTTAATATGTGTTGAACATAAGTGGAATTCTATTCAATTTTATTTATATAGCACTTTACATAGAGAAAAGGGCAGAGCCCAGACTAATCCCTAATCACCGAATAGCAGGCAAAAAACTCCCGGTAGAGAGAAAAAGCTTCAAACGGTGGTGAAAACAAACTCCTCATTGAGAAGAAATCTCAGGAGGAACCTGGCTATTCTGGGGAAGCCCATCCTCCGTTGGCTGAATAATAAATTGATGGTAAATTAGGGATGAGAGGATCAGGACAGCAGGAAGACAGCAGTCAGAATTAACATGCTTAAATCAGACAAGTCTTTGGCGCTTGGACTCTTCGGGAAGACTCGTAGAGCAGGAGCACGGCTCAGAGCAGCAGTTGGAAAAATCCCCCAAAAATAGGGGGCAGAAGCCCCCCGAAAACGCGGCCTGATGAATCCCCCAAAGAAAGGAAGGAAAACTCACCAAGCAGGAACATCATATTGACCGAGAAGCACGGGCTACTGAGAGAGGAAAACATGATGAGCATGACATGGGACACAAATGAGATCTAAAGAACCATACAATCCAGACATTAGTAAGCAATGGCTAAGCATTTTTTTTTTTTTTTTTTTTGCGCGCATGATGATAGCCAGCAATGGCTAGGGGCTGCCAGGCATGATGATAGCCAGCAGTGGCCAGGGGCTGCAAAGCCCTCCATTTTTTTTTTTTTTTGCATGATGATAGCCAGTAATGGCTAGGGGCTGCAAAGCCTTGCATTTTCATTTATCTATTTATTTTTTTGGCATGATGATAACCAGCAATGGCTCGGGGTGCACAGCCCAGCGTGCGATTAGCAAGTGACGGCAGGAATACAGATAAAACAACCACTGACCACCAGTTATTTGCAAGCCTACCATGGACTGAAAAGGCTTCAGGGAACTTTAGGCTTTGATGATGCTTTGGGGCGCAAGTAGGATGCGTTTGCTGAAGATGACGAGTGGCACAGTTGATAGAGAGAGCGTAGATATACCTTGCATAGGCGCTGAAGAGCGGCACTTATTCTGAACAAATGATTCAGATATTTCTTGGGCTATTAGAAATAGGCTTGGAAAAGATGGGTCAGAACATCTAGCTCCAAACTGAACCCCAGCTATAGACTTCATATGTTGGAATTTGAAGTGACGAACAATAACCAATGACAACAAGAAAATCAGAGATTGCAGACCATCGCCCCATAAAGCATTTGCAATGGTGACAATGAGTAAAAAATGTCAAGTTAAACAGATATAATATAATAATAATAATAATGATATATTTAAATAATACGAGCTGATAAATAGGCATATAGAGAAAATCCAGAAAACTGTTTCCAAATCCAAATCCTGATCCAGATCATTGCAGAGGAGGACCGAGAAATGGTAGACATTCATCTGTAAAAAAATCAAGTTATTATCCGATCACCGGTTGATGAGTTATGCGAGTTGACAGATAGACGGACAAACATATATGTGTATATATATATATATATATATATATACAGTATCTCACAAAAGTGAGTACACCCCTCACATTTTGACAATTAATTTATTATATCTTTTCAAGGGACAATGCTACAGAAGTGAAACTTCTATATATTCTAGAGTAGTCATGGTACAATATGTGTGCGAGAGTAGATTTACTACACTGTCCAAATACCTGAACAAACAGTCACTATTTCCAAAATGGATGGCAACAAAAGTATGTACACACCCCAATTGATAATGGTCAACCAAGCAATGAAACGCGGCTTGTTCATCATGTTCATGCTTTTGTCTGTTCGACTGGGCCATATGAGGTTGTATAACATGTTGAAGGGTTAAATTATAGTGCTTCAGGTGCAATGCTCTCATTCTGGTCACTGTAGGGTCAACATGGCACCTCATGGGAAAGAACTCTCTGAGGATCTGAAAAAGAGAATTGTTGCTCTCCACAAAGATGGTCTAAGCTACAAGAAGATCTGTGAAACCATGAAACTGAGCTACAGCATGGTGGCCAAGGTTATCCAGCGGTTTTCCAAGAAGAGTTCTGCTCGGAAAAGGCCTCGTCAGGGTCGACCGAAGAGGTTGAGTCCTCGTGCTCTGTGCCAGGTGCACAAGTTAGCTTCAGAAAACAGATGCAGGAGTGCTGGCAGCATTGCTAACAAGGTTTTAGCAGTGGGATAACAGCCTGCCAGTGCTCAGACCATACGCCATGCTCTGCGCAAAGTTGGTCTGCATGGCCGTCAGCCAAGATGGAAGCCTCTTCTGAAGCTAGCCCACAAGACAGCCCGATAACAGTTTGTTGAAGACAACCAGTCCGAGAACATGAACTACTAGAACCATGTACTGTGGTCTGACGAGACCAAGATAAACTTGTTCGGCTCAGATGGTGTCCAGCATGTGTGGTGGCGCCCTAGTGAGAAGTATCAAAACAAGTGTGTACTGCCTACAGTCAAACATGGTGCTGACAGCATCATGGTCTGGGGCTGCATGAGTGCTTCTGGTCCTGGGGAGCTGCACTTCATTAATGGAATAATGGATCCAACATGTACTGTGAGATTCTGAAGCAGAACATGACGCCCTCCCTTCAGAAACTGGGCCGCACGGCTGTTTTCCAACATGATAACGACCCGAAACACTCCTCCAAGATGACAACTGCCTTCCTGAAGAAGCTGAAGGTGATGGTATGGCCAAGTATGTCTCCAGACCTGAATCCCATTGAGCACCGGTGGGGCATCCTCAAGAGGAAGGTGGAGGAGCAGCAGGTGTCCAACATCCACCAGCTCCGTGATGTTGTCATGGAGGAGTGGAGGATCCCAGCAACAACCTGTGCAGCTCTGGTGAATTCCATGCCTCGGAGAATCAAGGCAGTGCTCGACAACAATGGCGGTCACACTAAATATTGACACTATGGACACAATTTGGCATGTTGACGGTGAGGTGTACTCACTTTTGTTGCCACCCATTTTGGAAATAGTGACTGTTTGTCCAGTTATTTGGACTTTGCAGTAAATCTACACTGCTACACCTATTTTGCAATGACTACTCTAGAATATATTCAGTTTTCATTTCTGTAACGTTGTCCCTTAAAAAGATATACTAAATTAATAGTCGAAATGTGAAGGGTGTACTCACTTTTGTGAGATACTGTGTGTATATATATATATATATATATATATATATATATATATATATATATATATATATATATATATATATATATATACATTCATACGGACTGCTGATTGCAATACCCTCACTCCCCTTCAGGACGAATGCACAGACAACACTGACTGAAACAGGATTTAGTGGCAAAACGGAGAAATACAAACGAACATCCTCCAGCAAAGTCATGCAGTTTTAGAGCAGAGAGAGCGAAACTCTTCGTATAGAACCTAGCGGAATTCAAATAGGGTTGCATGGGAGGCTGAACCTAGAGATAGGACTGTAACCGAAGATGAGCTGCTTCCAGGCCAAGGCTCCTGACAACCTGGAAATTAAAGTGTGACAAGGAATTTGCGTGAACTGGCAAAAAAGGTCATTTATTTAGGTGTGATGATAGCCAGCAGCGGCTTGGGGCTGCAAAACCCTGCATGCAATTAGCAAGTGACAGCAGAAATACAAATAAAAGCCAACCACCGACCTTATTCGCAAGCTTACCCTGGATTGAAAAGGCTTCAGAGATCTTTGGGCTTTGATTGCAGATGCTTCGGGCTGAACGTGGGATGCGTAAGCTGAAGATGACCTGCAGCTTAGTTAGAGAGGCCGTACGTATACCTTACATAGCCGCTGAGGAGCGGCACTTATTCTGAACAAAAGATCTAGGTATTGCTTGGGGGCTATTAGAAATAGACTTTCAATCTCTTTTTAGAGGGTGATGGAGCTGGATGCTGCAGAGGATTACCACAAATTCCTCTACATAGATGAGGCAGGCTTCAACCTAGCCAAAACAAGGCGGAGAGGGCGAAATTTGATTGGCCAGCGAGCAACAATCCAGGTACCTGGACAACATGGAGGGAACATCACTGCGTGCCACCATATCTGAGGATGGTGTGGTGGCACGCAGACCTGTGCTGGGATCATACAATGCAGCCCTCCTTCAGGATTTTTTAAACAAACTAGAGCAGCTCTGTCAAACTGAAGAAGTCACGTATGTTGCAGTCTGGGACAATGTTAGGTTCCACTATGCTGAAGTGGTTTGAGGCCCATCCACAGTTCATAGTATTATATTTGCCCTCATGCTCCTTTTCTCAACCCAATAGAGGAATTCTTCTCAGCATGGAGGTGGAAAGTCTATGATCGTCGCCCTCATGAACGTGCCACCCTCCTCCAGGCCATGGATGACGCGTGTAATGAAATAACGGCAGACCAATGTCAGGCCTAGATTCGTCATGCCAGGAGATTTTTTTCCCCCGATGCCTGGCAAGGGAAAATATCCACTGTGATGTCGATGAGAATCTCTGGCCAACTTCAGAAGAGAGTTGATGAAAATGATGAATAACAATGTTACAGTATTTTTGTTTACAACTGTTCACTTTTATGGCAGTTGATCAAAATGTTTTTACTTTATGGCTACTTTGCCATTCTTCAAATAAACATTTTACTATTGTATTTCAAACAAATTTCACATTTTGTTTATGATTCCACTGTCTATATTGTTTAGAACCTTATTGAAACATGTATCAAGTGTTTTTTGCAGTAATGAAAGCGATTGAAAAAAACAACTTCGTAGTGAAGCTATTGGTATCTTGTGTGGGTGATCTAAAGTAGTGTTCCTACAGTATTTCATGATAGGTGAGTCATTTGAACCAAAGATTCAGAAGTGCAAGTATTCAATGATGAGAATACACAATGCAAGGTTTTGAACAAATGGTTGGGCTGTGTTACAAGTGCTTACCATTATGAGTGTTGTATCTAACGTTTTGAAAATTGAGCAAAAACTTCTGAGGTTAGCATCAAAGCAATTGTAAAAACTGTAAGAGGAAACAGCATCTTTCCACTCACTTATTCCACTTGAGCGTGGTAATAGGCCATCTCTCAATGTCGCCCAAGCAATTTAATCAAGTTCTGATATAGCATTTCAAAATGAAGTTCACTTAAAATCATAACTGTTTGAATATATCCCCATTACATTCAGATTGGGAATACGTGGAAAACCCTTGTTTCCACTCACTCAATCCACTTCATTGTGGCAGTAGAACATCTGACATGACACCCAATCAATTTCATCAAGTTCTGATGTTGCATTTCAAAATGAACTTCACTTAATGTTTTGAGTATATTCCCACTACATTCAAATTGGGATTGTGGAAACCCCTTGTTTCCACTCACTCATTCCACATCAGGTTGGCAGTAGAACATCTCATGATGTCACCCAATCAGTTTCATCAAGTTCTGATGTCGCTTTTTAAAATAAAGTCCACTTAAAATCATATTGAATATCCCCCACTACATTCAGATTGGGATTATGTGAGAACCCCCTGTTTCCACTCACTCATTTCACTTCAATGTGGTGGTAGTAGACCATCTCACAAAGTCACCCATGCAATTTCAAGTTCTGATGTAGCGTTTCAAAATAAAGGCCCTTTAAAATCCTTACATTTTTAATAGTGCCATTTTACATTCAGATTGGGATTATTTGGAGACCCCCTGTTTCCACTCATGCAATCCACTTCAGCGTGGCAGTACAACTCACAATATCACATTATCGTTTTTATCAAGGTCTGATGTAGCATTTCAAAATAAAGGCCCTCTAAAATCCTTACTTTTTGAATATATTCCCACTACATTCAGATTGGGATTATGAGGCAACCCCTTGATTCCACTCACTAATTCCAATTAAGCATTGCCACAGAAAATCACACAATATCACCCAATCAATTACATCGAGTTCTGACGTAGCATTTCAAAATAAAGGCCCTCTAAAATCCTTACTTTTTGAATGTATTCCCAGTACATTCAGATTGGCATTACGTGGATATCCCTTGTTTCCACTCACTCATTCCACTTCAACGTGGCAGTGGAATATCTCACAATGTCACCTTATCAATTTCATTGGGTTCTGATGTTGCATTTCAGAATAAATCCTTTCTTAATATTCAAGATATTATATAATTTTACTCTACATTTGTACTGATAGCACAAGATAACTTCCTGTAGCCACATTAAAGCACTTTAAAATCTCTTATTTCATGGTCTTTTGCACACTATTGAAATACACTGCCCATGTTCAATTTATTCTAATGAGACACTCTGTTATATTCAAAGTCTCAGTACCTTACTTATGAAATATTTGAGAAGTACGAGCCATCACAAATAAACTTTTAATTTTCATAAAACTTTTCAACAAAGATGATAAACAAAAAATAAGACAAATGATGTTATAATTTTAAATAAATTAGCCTTGTTTAAAAAAAGATTAATAAATGAAGTAACATTTTTATAAGTAATAATAAATAACAGGAAAAATATAAATTCACTAACAAAAATGAGCAGGCCACAAATATTCTACAACAGGGGTTCCCAAACTCGGTCCTGGGGCCTCCCTGTGTATGTTGGTTTTTGCTCCACCCTGGTTTGCAATGCACAACTCATAAGGAATTAGAATACACAGAAGTGTGACTGGGCCTTAAGCTAAAATTCTCTTCAAAGACTGGAGTGTACAGTTGTCAACCAACATTGAACCATGAAATCAGGCTAGGATAATTACATCTGCAGATTTCAGCTATTCACACTGAGACAAAGAGGCTGGACTGGTGATAACTGGTGTCGGGCAAGTCAACAATGTATTAAGTATTTAAGAATACATCCATGGGACCATCAGGTAGACGTGTTACATGCAGGGGCGTTACCAGGGGGGCTGGGGTGGGCAGTACCCACCCTGAGAAAAGCTCTGCGCACCCAATGAAAACTCAAGATAAAAAACTGATTTACGACTATTTCACAGCAAGCACGTGATATCCAACTGATTCACAGCCGGAGGTAGACAGCCATTTAGAGTGAGCTTTACGTATGCTTCATTTTTCTTTCACTATGTGTGATTGGTGGATTCCTATGCCAGTCTATTCTGCCATGAAACCAATTGGCACTCTCAAATTACTAGGGATCCTCCCATTCTCTTAGGCTGCCGTCTTCACTCATCAGTCTGAGGTCACGTCTACAGCCCTGCGCTTCTCTCAGGGAATTTAAACTTCACTTTTCTCTTTTGTTGCTACTTCTGCCACCGCTTATTGTGTCAGTCTTGTTGCTTGACATTAAGGTAATTTGTGCACTAGTTTGTCATCTGTGTTCACTCGTGTGGTTATAACCTGAGTTGGCTACCAATTGAGCCCCAGCAGCTAGTCTGGAGCCTCCGGAAAAAAACTTCACTGGCCTAAGTTTTTTTCGGCAACATGCTGCACGGAGTCAAGTAAAGGACTGCAGAAGACAACTCTAAGAAAAGTAAACGTGTTCTCATTTACTTTGCTTTATTGGCAATGAAATGGTGGATTCGTTTACTCTTTAAGTTGAACGAGTATACACTCCATCTGCAGTGGGTAGGTTAAGTCCTTCTACCCACTGCACGCTTTCGTAACATTTCATAATAATGGCCACTAGGTCACATGATCACAACCATCCAATCAGCGCACTCATCTTGCCTTAAAATTCAGAATCTATGACATCTTTTGTCATTGGCTCCGGGCGACCCACGTGATCAAACATTATGGCTTCCTCCACGACAAGCGACGTCATGGACGTGATGATGATGTCGAGAAAAAACTGTGCGGTATATGGCATATTGACAGTTTAAGAACCTACCAGATGGAAGCTATAAAGTCTGTGCTGGGGGGAACGATGTTCTCGTCTGTATGCCGACTGGCAGCGGCAAATCCTTGTGTTTCGAAGGCCTGACTTCGGCAATTTCAACCGCACGGGAGTCAGGCCTGTCACTTTTGTCACCCTCGGGCCAGGCTGCAGATCCAGCCGTGTTAGTCGTGTCTCCGTTGGTGACATTAATTAGCACCCAGGTTGCTGATTTGAGGAGCATCGGCATCACGGCGATCGATCTACATGCTGACAGTGACAACTTGGACCAGGTGATGGAGACTGAGTCTGGGAACAGGTTTGTAAATCTGTTATAATAATTGTCTAGATCTATAAGTATCATCTTAAAATTCAGTTCAGGCCGTGAAGTGACAGTCTAATTATCCTGATTTAAACAGGGCTCAATTTGGGTCATGATTACGCCTGCGAAATAAGGCTTTGGTTTGAGCCTTACTCGCTAGCAAGCTAGTTGGCTACCTAGCTAATAACAGGCCAAAGTGATGCCAAGCTGTGTGTCATAATTAGCGCGCTATTGTGTTTAGCTACATGGCCAACTAGCTAGCGAGCTTACAGGCTACAGTTCGCTCACAAGTGAATACTCGCGAGTGAGCTGTTTTGCTAGAGACATCGATAACTATAATATTTTAGCTAGCATGCCAATGTTACATTATTTAACATCCTCGAGTTGCTTTCACACCGGACGCGAACGTATTTCCTAATCTTATATCGCACTGACATACCACGCCGAAGCATGAACGCCCTTCGGCACAACGGTGTATCCTTTTTTTGGGAGTATATTCTGCCAAGATCATCGCAGATTGTTTACCGTTTACATGTTGCTTCCGCTATTCCGTCTGCTGCTGGCGACGCATTTGTAAGCTCGGCGCTGATTGGTCCTCAGTCGTTGTTGACTTGCGGTTGACACCTGGTGGCTATTATTATAAAAGAGTACGAAAGTGTGCAGTGCGTAGAAGGACTTAACCTACCCACTGCAGATGGAGTGTAAACGAGTAGAGCTGTTTATTAAGACAGCATGTTTGATTGATGCATTTTGAAATTTAAATAACCGTAGAACAGCAGATTTTCATGAACACGATGTCATTGCCACACCATTTCGGGCGACTGATCATTTATATCTCACATTTATGTTTCATCCGCTTTTCAGAATGTTTTAAAATGCTTAAAATCCAGGGCAGTCTTATAACAAATCTCTTTATTTTTATTTTATCATTATAGATCTCCTAAATATACTACAACGAGAGATAAAATGCTGAGTAGGGATGTGGCGATGTTGAACGAGTTTTATTTTAAAGTGTGATGAGACCACTTGCAGTCATGGGTGTGTAGGCAGTCACGTTTAATTTCTTGAAACATACACACCTGAAGTGGCTTGAACTATTTAAAATGCCGTTGGGAAGAAGCTTGAGTTTAGATTTCGCTTATTGCTGGTGCTCCTTCCCTAAAGCTGCTCCCGTATACTTGGTCTAAATAACGATCAAACAATTTCAGTGGCCTATAACGATTAAGATGTGATGGTGAAAAGCAGACAAACCTAACTGGGCTAAGGTATTAGATTGAAAGAATGCCAGTTTGAATCATTAGAAAAAATCTTCCTCTTCCCCAAAAGTGGATGAAACGTGAATGCGAAATATAAATGATCGAACGAAATGAAATCGCGTGGCAATAACAATTGTGTTCATGCAAATCTGCTGTTCTATGGCCATTTAAATTTCGAAATGCATCAATCAATCATGCTGTTTTAACAGCTCTACTCATTCAACTAGAGAGTAAATGAATCCAACATTTCATTGCCAATCAAGCAAAGTAAATGGGAACTGGTTTGCTTTTCTGAGAGTTGCCTAATTTGTTAATAGGAGGCGATTATGTAGTCCTTTACTTGGCTCCATGCAGCATGTGGCCGAAAAATGCTGATGTCAGTCAAGTTTTTTTCCGGAAGCATTTCACATGCCCTTTGATGTTTCGCACTTTTGTTCAACCTGCGTTGGGTTTAAAGCTATTCTTACCTTTCTGGAATTTTTACACTTTTCTTTTGTAATCTTAAAATTATTATTAATCCTTATAAGCCTTATTATTAATCCTAATAAGCATATGACACACTAAAATGTAAAACAAATCCACCAGGTGTTGAAACTCATCAATATTCATTCATCTTCTATGCCCGCTTATTCCTCACTAGGGTCACGGGCCGAGCTGGAGCCTATCCCAGCTGACTACGGGCAAAGGCAGGGACCCACCCTGAACAGGCTGCCAATCCATCGCAGGGCACACACACTATTCGCTCTCACACTCATACCTATGGGCAATTTAGTGTCTTCAATTAGCCTGATATGCATGTCTTTAGACTGTGGGAGGAAACCGGAGTACCTGGAGAAAACCCACGCGAACACAGGGAGAACATGTAAACTCCATGCAGAAAGGCCCCAGGCAGGATTCGAACCCACGACCTTCTTGCTGTGAGGCAGCAATGCTGACCACTGTGCCGCCCCATCGTTATTCAATCCTCATTCGGTCCAAATGAAATGATTTGCCGAGCTTCCTGTCTGTCATCCGTTGCTGTGCCCCATCCAGTTGTCGACTGCTTGCAGGTCTGTCTGTCACTGCTTGCGAGTTGCGCGCCACTCTGGCAGAGCAGCAAAGCGGTAGAGACTAAGCAGGTAGCTACTCAACGAAGTTAGCCTGCAAACAAAGCAGCTGCAACTGCTCTTGATTTAATGACTAAAGTTACCGCGACAATTCTGGTGAGGTAAGACATTATGACAGCAGTTTTGCAAGAAAATATGTATGAATTCTGCTGAAACACGAAGCATCTGACTGTAAACAAACAGGCGCTGTAATGCTATAATTACTAACATTAATGGTAGTTCGTCAGATGTTACGAGGGCATTTTATTTTATAGCACATATAGGATTGAATATTATGTAATTACTGTTGGTTAGTTTTCATTAACTGGTGCCTCTGAATCTGACTCCATAGCCCCATTTCAAGATGCTTTCACACCAGATGCGTAACAAATTTTTCGTACGACAGATTACATTCAAAGTCAATGCAAAGACGCGATTACGCGCGAGATTCGCGTCTTTGCATTGACTTTGAATGTTATCTGTCATACGAAAAATTCGTTCTGCGTTCGGTAGGAAAGCAGCTTCATTCGCGGCTGCTCACTTCCTCACTGCACGCGTCAGGGGAGCCTCCAAGGTCAGGCAGGCGGTACACTCCGTTTGCAGTGGGTAGGTTAAGTCCTTCTACCCACTGCACACTTTCGTACTCTTTTATAATAATGGCCACCAGGTGTCAACCGCAAGTCAACAACGACTGAGGACCAATCAGCGCCGAGCTTACAAATGCGTCGCCTGCAGCAGACGGAATAGCGGAAGCAACATGTAAACGGTAAACAATCTGCGATGATCATGGCAGAAAATACTCCCAAAAAAAGGATATACCGTTGTGCCGAAGGGCTTTCATGCTTCTGCGTGGTATGTCAGTGCGATATAAGATTAGGAAATACATTCGCGTCCGGTGTGAAAGCGACTCTAGGATGTTAAATAACGTAACATTGGCATGCTAGCTAAAATATTATGGTTATCGATGTCTCTAGCAAAACAGCTCACTCGTGAGTATTCAATTGTGAGCGAACTGTAGCCTTTAAGCTCGCTAGCTAGTTGGCCATGTAGCTAAATACAATGGCGCGCTAATTATGACACACAGCTTTGCATCACTTTGGCTTAGCCGATTATTACTTTAGCCTGTTATTAGCTAGGTAGCCAACTAGCTTGCTAGCGAGTAAGGCTCAAACCGTAGCCTTATTTCGCAGGCGTAATCATGACCCAAATTGAGCCCTGTTTAAATCAGGATAATTAGACTGTCACTTCACGGCCTGAACTGAATTTTAAGATGATACTTATAGATCTAGTCTATTATTATAACAGTTTTACAAACCTGTTCCCAGACTCAGTCTCCAACACCCGGTCCAAGTTGTCACTGTCAGCATGTAGATCGATCGCCGTGATGCCGATGCTCCTCAAATCAGCAACCTGGGTGCTAATTAATGTCACCAACGGAGACACGACTAACACGGCTGGATCTGCAGCCTGGCCCGAGGGTGACAAAAGTGACAGGCCTGACTCGCGAGCACTTGAAATCGCCGAAGTCAGGCTTTCGAAACACAAGGATTTGCCGCTGCCAGTCGGCATACAGGCGAGAACATCTTTCCCCAGCAGCACAGACTTTATAGCTTCCATCTGGTAGGCTCTTAAACTGTGGATATGCCATATACCGCACAGTTTTTCCTCGACATTTTTCATCATAACGTCAATGACGTCGCTTGTCGTGGAGGAAGCCATAATGTTTGATCACGTGGGTCGCCCGGAGCCAATGACAAAAGATGTCATAAATTCTGAATTTTAAGGCAAAGAGTGCGCTGATTGGATGGTTGTGATCATGTGACCTAGTGGCCATTATTATGAAATGGTACGAAAGCGTGCAGTGGGTAGAGGGACTTAACCTACCTACTGCAGATGGAGTGTGGTAGGCGGAGGAGGGTGGGACTTTGGAGGGAGGCAGAGTTGTTCATGTTCAAATTTCTTCTAAGTGCTGTGCCGCATGCCAGAAAGGTAAGATTAGCTTTAATGAAGGAAAACGGAAAGCTCGGATGTTCGCCTCATGGCAGCTGGTGGTGGTGCTACGCCTTAAAAAATCGCAGTTCACGATCGGCACAGCCTTAGGGTACTTAATCAATGAAAACTGACCACACCTGTTAATGTCCCTCCCCTATCGCCATTTCACCAGCTAAATATATATATATATATATATATATATATATATATATATTTATATATATATATATTTATATATATATATTTATTTATTTATTTATTTTTTTTTTTTTGGTGTTTCGGGGGGGAGACAGACCTGGTTCTTCCTGGAATTTTTTCAAGAGAAGTGCCTCAATATCAGGCAGAAGTAGGAGGCTCTCAGAACAACTGTATTAAATCTACCCCTATGAGGGCTTGTATATATTGGTACATCTCACGTGAGTGTGAGGAAAAAGTGTCAGTCTATTTGATTGACAGCTTGTCAATCAGTGGACGTGAATATACAACCATGTTTTTGACCATTAAAATAAACTCCGACTTTGAAGCCAAACATCTCCCCTTGCCGGAAAGGTATTACAATTGCAAAGTGCAATTTTTTTCGCAGCGATTGCTATTTGAAGACTGCACTTAGGGCAAAGTTATTTCAGTCACACGAAATACAATTCGGAGTAGTAGCAGTCGTTCAATCAATAAAAGTCAAACATTTTCAAGCTGTTCAAGCAAGATTATAACGTAAGAATGGCAACGGATTCTAAATCTTCGAAAAGTTAGTGAAAAATGGATAATTTCATGGCCATTATTGACCGTGGTCCCCAAAATATTGATAGAAAATTGCTGTTTCTGACTTGGCACTTGTTAATGTAGAAAATTTCCAAAAAAAAAAATCAGCTTTTCACTTTCTGAGAGACAAAATACTAACAACATCTTCATTCAAGATTTTATTATCACAAATATAGAAAAAATTAAATAATAGATTTATGGACATGCTGAATGCTTGTTTACAAACTTGGAGATGCAAGAATATTACATTGTGACAATCTTATTGTGTATACACTCTAAAAACAATGATGAACGAGAGTTGCTGCTTTCTAGCAAAAAGAATAAGGCTCTAAAATCATTGTAAAGTCTTTGCTATGATTCCAGAAAAAAACCAGCTGACCAGTGATTTCATAATTACACGAATCCCTTACCATGTGGCATGACCTTTGAGTTCCAATAGCATGCTCATTTCTATCCACTGCGCTAGTGCTACAAATCAGCTGATGTTTATCTGCCTGTTTTCGGGCCTGTAAATGCACACACATCTTCTCTAAATGTGTGTGTTGCACTAATAATTTTGAGCAACTCATTGAATGGTGTCCATATTGTGAATTTCGTGACCAGCAATGTTTTGAGCCAGCGATCTTATGATCAGCATGTTTTCAATTTTACTAGCAATGAATTTAGAATTTTTTTCAATGTTTTGAGTTCTCTTTCCTACTTTCTTTTCTCTCCTTCCGTTTTTTTCATCTGACCAGGCCCAGTATGCCGATAAGCTAGTGTCATGGTGTGGCGTCCGTCGTCCGGAACATTTTTAATTTTTCTTTTTTTGGCCTGATGATGAATCTTTGTGTAAATTTCCCAAAACATACTACTAGACTAAATCTCCAGATTTTTTTTTTTGGATTTTTGATTGAATCATTTTTGCCTATTTTATGGGCCATTGATATTCTGGCCCTAGTGTTAAAGATGGGACTGAGAAATTTTAAGAAATTATTTCTAAAAAACAATGCGATAATGCAATCAACTTTCCTTGGTACTGTCAATGTACAGTGCGAGCGCCATTTTGACTGAATTGATGGAAGTGGGTCTAGTGGGGGCACTGTACTTTCACCCAATCCAATCCAGAATATGCAAAATAGGCGTGCAATGCACAGAATACCCCTCAGCCCAATGTCGAAGTTTTTGGAGACGCCCGCCAGCCTGCCGCCCAACCGCCCGCCCAACCACACGAAGGATAGCAATACCCCGTCTGCCCTGAGGGCTGAGGGTTCATAAAAGTGGCCTGTGGAGGCCAAATGGTCGCAGTTAGAGATTAAGTTTGTATTATCGACATATAGGAAGTCATATGACTTGTATTTTGGCCATTTTTAAGTTGACCTCAGATAACCTTGAAAGGTAAAATTTCAGGTCAAGCAAAATGTTACCATTTTCAAAGGCTTCTAGGCTTGAAAATATTAGGAAGTCATATATGAACTTTCATTTAGTGGCCTTGTATTTGACCTTTGGTGACCTTTAAAGGTCAAACTTCACATTGTGAATTTTCGATCAACAAAACAATTAAAGATAGAGCCTAGATTTGTATTGTGGGCAAATAGGAAGTAATGTTTGAAGTTTCATTCGGTGACCTTGAACTTGACCTTCAATAATTTAATTATTGAAGTGTAATTTCAATGACATATATCGGCAAAATCGTTACAGATAGAGTGTAGGTTTGTATTGGAGACATATAGGAAGTCATATATGAACTTGAATTTGGTAACCTTCATATTGACTATATTGGTCAAACTGGACTTGGTGAAAATTCAAGGGCTTCTATTACTAAAAAGACCAGAGATAGAGCCTAAGTTTTTATCACAGACTTAGAGGAAGTCGTACGTGAGCTTTCATATGGTGACATTCAACCTAACTGTTGGTGACCTCTGAAGGTCAAACTTGAAATAAAACAATTATAATGACTTGGATTGCCAAAAAGGTCACAGATGGAGCCTAGATTTGTGTCAGAGACCTATAGTAAGTCACATATAAACTTTCATTTGGTAACATTCAACTTGACTGCTGATGACCTTTGAAGGTCAGACTTCACATAAAACAATTACAATTACTTGTATTGCCAAAAACGGTGACAGATAGAGCCTTGGTTTGTGTTAGAGACCTATAGAAGTCATATTTGAACTTTCATTTGGTGACCTTGGTATTGACCTTCGAATGTCAAATGTGACCTAGTGAAAATTCAATGAGTTGTATTGCTAAAATGGTCACAGACGGAGCCTAGGTTTGTGTTACAGACACTTAGGACACACATTTCAACTTTCATTCAGTAACATTCAACTTGACTGTCAGTGACCATGGAGGGTCAAAGTTGACAGTGAAATTACAATGACTTGCATCACTAAAATAGTCACATATTGAGCCATGGTTTGTATAGAGACACATAGAAAGCCATATATGAAGTCCACGTGCTGACCGCAAGTGGAACATCTGTGACCTTTATTGTTCACAATTGAAATATTGAATTTTCAGTGACTTGTATCACCAAACCTGCTTCGGAGCTTAGGATTGTATCACAAGAGGTCTTATTAATGTATCTGACCTATAATTTACTGACCTTGACTTTGGCCATCAATGATTCAAAGGTCACTTCACATGAAGTTTTTATAACTTGTATCATCTCAATAAGAATAGCTACAGGACCCTTTGTCCTATTTTTCTCCTTTCTTTTTCCTTTTCTTTTGATTAATTTGAAAAATTAATTACGGTAAAGAGTTGCAATGTTCCTGTGTGAGATGTATGACGAAGTTCGGGGATGTTAAGCGATAGTTAGAGATGAGTTTTGACGTCTGTAAGATAAATTTATTGGTGAACTTTCAAATTCATGTAAAGACCATTTTTATTAAAAATAAAAGAAAAGTGAAAGAAATGCTCCCATTCTATTCATTTTTTCAACTTTGATCACAATGATCTGGAACATCCAGGTGCACTTTTGCAAACTTCAGACATGCAGCAATGTTTTTTTGGACAGCAGTGGCTTCCTCTGTGGTGTCCTCCCATGAACTCCATGCTTGTTTAATGTTTTACTTATAGTAGATTTGTCAACAGAGATATTAGCATGTGCCTGAGATTTCTGTAAGTCTTTAGCTGACATTCAAGAATTCTTCTTCACCTCACTGAGCATTAGCGCTGTGCTCTTGCAGTCAACTTTACAGGACGGCCAGTCCTTGGGAGAGTAGCAACGGTGCTGAACTCCATTTATAGACAATCTGTCTTACCATGGACTGATGAACGTCAAAGGCTTTTAGAAAGACTTTTGTAACCCTTTCCAGCTTTATGCAAGTCAACAATTCTTAATCGTAAGTCTGAGAACTCTTTTGTGCGAGACATAGTTCACATCAGACAATGCTTCCTGAGAATAGCAAACTGAAAACTGCTGTGTGTTTTTTATAGGGGAGGACAGCTTTAACCAACACCTCCAATCACCTCCGCCTCCTCCCTTCTCCAGTTTCTCCTGGGTGTTGTAGCCAGTCTGTTTTATCTGGGTTCTCAGCTAAGCCCTGTGATATTTTTAGGTCAGTATATCAATAGTACTGGGACTAGATAAACTCAAGTCGGCTTATTAGGAGTGCTTATTACATATAGCGTTTGCCTCAATTTGGTATTTCATTTCTGTTAACTGAAACAAAGCCCCTGTTACAAGAGGCTTATAATCTATTTACATACTTTCCCCACGGTTTATATTGTGACTGCTGCTTAGGGCTTCTTAGGTTAATAAATTAATAAATTGTGGTTCCTCAGCTTCTGTCTCGGCATTAGTAATTTTCTTTTTATCTAGGGTGAGCGCGTTCATTAGCTAGGGGGTTCCGAATGTGGCCAAAACTATGTGACGGTTGCAGGATGATCGCACTTTTGGAAAGAGATTTCCAGGGTGGGTTTGTCGGCCACCCGTGCCAGCTAATTGAGCATCTGGAGAGCAAGATCCTTGATCTTCAGGGCCAGTTGGCGGCACAACATAGTTCGCAATCAGTAGAGTTCCTACAGGAACTAAGTAGTATGTCGTTTAGAGAAATGGTGTGCACGCCAAAGCAGGGTGGTACAGGGATCCCAGAGCAGGCAGGGAGAGAAAGTTGGGTGACTGTAGGTCGACAGCGCAGGAAAGGGCGTGCACGCTGTACAGCGACAGCTCCTCCAGTGGTTGAGGTGTCCAACCGATTCCGACCCATGCAGGAACTCGAATTGGCCCCTGACCCTGAGAGTGACAGAATACAAAGAGTGGTGGTCAGTGGTATCTCATCTGAGCTAGGCATGGTGGGGAGTGGCGTCCCCCAGGGATCGGTGTTGGAACCCCTGCTGTTCCTCATCTACATTAAAGGGGACCCTGACTATTATGACTTGTAGGCCTTAATAAGCCACAATTTATCTCTTATACTAAAATATGTTGTAACAAACTATTCTCATTGCTTCAAAAGTCCTCAATGTTTAGTACATATTTTCATCTACGGCGGCCGCCATTTTTTACTTGCGCAGTGCACTCTGGAAGTGATGACGTAAAAAGGGTGCACTCTTGAGAGGAGCCATTTACCCCAACGTAGAGTTAATCTTCCATTGAGAAGAAGATACTACAATGCCACATTGTGCTGCTTTTGGCTGCAATATCCAGTCAGAAGGCAACAAGTCTAAAGACGTAAGTCTCCACAGCTTTCCGACTGATAAGAAGAGGAGGAGGGAGTGGAAAAATGCTTATGGACATACACAACTTCCGAAAGACCCGTGGCTCTGTTCTCGCCACTTCTCACCTGATGCATTTGAGGCCTTTATCCGGCCATAGCTGCTATGGGACCTGACAGGAGCCAATGGTTATAAACGGAGACTAAAAGCAAATGCTGTGCCAAAAGTTTTCCCACACGAGGAGTCTAAACGGCCTCGGGAAGCGAGTGTAATGTGCACTCAAAAACATCTTGAAAAATGATCAAAGCCGTAAACATCTTGTCAGTGCGTTAACTGTTAAATCCTTATAACGTACAGTACCAGCGTGGATAAAGGTTCCACTTTCGCCAATGCATTGTTGGCCGTGTGTCAGCTGAAAGTCAGGTGGATGTGCCTTGCTCACTGAACCGAGAAGTAGAATGAGTGAGAAGGCATGTTGGCCGGCCGTTTCGCACATATTAGTGTAAATCCCCATCGTAAACAAGTTCAAATAAGTTCAGCGTTTAAATTTTTTCGTTGGACAACATGACTTCAATTATATTTGTAGTATAGTGTAAACGCCTGAAGTAATTTTGGCTACAAATTTTCTTTCGCGCAGTTGGCGATATATTTATTTCCAGGAAAGTTAATGTCTGCAAAATCATGTATTCTTGCCATAATATTTGCTGATAAGAATTCAGAAATAAAACCTTTAGGTCTAAAGCGCCGTTAACGGAGAAAGCAGAACAACAACAACATGTTTTGCCACCACTTTAATATAATTTAAATTATGAACAAAACCCGCACTTCTGAAAACAGAAATAAAATACGCAAATATCTATGTAGTTGCAACTTAAAATAACGGTGTCACTTTTTCTAACGTCCGCAAAAAATGGGCCAGCCCTTGGAAATCTGGAGTTTTTAGTCTTCGGTGTGTAGAAGCTGAACAACTCTCAGTCAAGAAAGCGGTGACTTGTTCAGTCGGATCAAATGGCTGAACGTTAAGTACGCTGACTTTTGTCGCCATTTACTAATAATTTGAGAGCTAATCCCGAGAATAAACTTTGGCTGTTACTGACAAATTAACTGGATAAAGCCCCTGGGGTGGCCCGGATTAAAAACTGTTCTCATAGCGGGACTGATTATGTTTTCACATTTGAGAGAAATGATCACTCATCCAACTTAGTTATGCTGTGTAAAACATTTATATTCTGATTTAATGGTATACTTATCAATTTGCGAACTGTGTGCAAGCCAATGTCTCACATTATTAAGACAATATTTCGCCACGGCAAATTGTCGACATTTACAGTGACACGAGCAAGATTTAAATTTTGGGCATTCAACGAGAAATTATTGTAAATGTATTAATAAATATTTTGTGACAATAAATGCGTAAGTTGTCATCCATAAGAAAAGCGTCTCTACTTCATGACTTCTACTTCTAACTGCCTCTAATAGAATTGTATATTTTAAAACTCTAACAGTAAAAACATCGATTGACTTTTAAATAAGTCATATCCGAAACCGTTAGGGTAGTTTATTCTTGCTGAAATTCAAGGCCTGCAATAACATCTGGCACACACCAGTCAAACCCAAAACCCGCTCCCCCCTACCGACAGTCTTCCCAAGTTCTGTAGGCTATAAAGCACACAACAGAGGTGGATGCTAATACCTTAAATTATTGATATTGGGGTGCAACGGATCAGAAAACTCACGGTATGCTTATGCTGACTTTGAACAGCTGCTGACAAAAATTGGAGCTCGACAACAAGAAACACTCTCCCTCTCGGTTGTCATGGCAACGCAGTTGTCGCACTGAAACTAGTGGGTTTGCCCCACTCTCGCCTCATTACGTCTCCTTTGGTCTTCATTTTTAATGCTCATTTTGGTTATTACCTCTGCCAAGGAGGTTATGTTTTCGGTGGCATTTGTTTGTTGGTTTGTTTGTTTGTTGGTTTGTTTGGTTACAACATAACTCAAAAACTTATGGCTGGATTTTGATTAAATTTTCAGGGTAGGTGGGTATTAAGTCAAGGAACAGCTGATTAAATGTGGGCATATCTAGGCCAAAGTACTGCTGAGGTATACGCCAAAGTTCAAAATTTCAAGTCTTTCCAATGGGCCGGAGTTCCGATCGCCGTCCTTTTCGGATTGCTGCCCCCTGACAGAGGTCTGTGCTCTCGGAGTGCTTTTCTAGTTTTCTGTGTTTTCCTCCACGCTAACGCTGGGGCGCTTGGGTTCAAATCAAAGAGGCTGAATTGATGTAATTTTTCTCGCTGTAGAGTCACAACTACGGTACCGGCAAACTGACAGAACTGAGTTGAGCAACCATTTGATGTCACTACCCCGACTGCATTGCGACGTAAACTACAATGGCAACCTACGAGTAAAATTATTTTTTCAAATTTTATAAAAACAAAGACGTCTAGGATATTTTTTGACTCACATCAATATGACTGATTCCAACATTAATCTTATGAAGTCTACAAGTCATTATAGTTTGGGTTCCCTTTAATGACCTTGATAGGAATATTGAGAGTAGATTAGTTAAATTTGCAGATGATACTAAATTGGGGGGGGGTTGGCAAATAGTTTAGAGTCCACTAAACTGATTCAGAATGATTTGGATAGAATCCAGAACTGGGCAGAAATGTGGCAAATGAAATTAAATGTAGAAAAATGCAAAGTTGTACATGTAGGTCATAACATTAGACGGGATTACTTCATAGGAGGTTGACCAAACCCTCACAGGCTCTAGCCATTGTGGCGTAGCAGTTAAAAAAGCCAATCGGATGCTGGGATACATTGCCAAAAGTATTGAGTACAAATCTAAGGAGGCAATGCTTCTTTTGTATAACACATTCGTCTGACCAAGTCTGGAGTATTGTGTACAGTTCTGGGGACCATACTTTAAGATATAGAGGCTCTAGAGAAAGTTCAGAGAAGAGTTACTAAGCGAATTCCAGTTATAAAAGATGAAAGCTATGAGAAGAGGCTGAAGATCCTTAATCTCTTTAGTCTTAGGAAAAGGAGACTAAGGGATGATTTGATTGAGGTCTTTCAATATGTTTAAGGGATTAAAGTGAATGATGTAGGATTCTTTCAACGAAGTGTTGTGAGTAGAACTTGGGGTCACAAATGGAAGTTGACCAAAAGTACATTTAGCACTGATATTCTGAAATATTTCTTCACCCAAAGAGTAATTTCAATGTGGAATCGCTTGCCTGACCATGTTGAGGCAGAGACCTTGGGGGGTTTTCAAGAGCAGGCTTGACTTTAAGCTAGATACCATTGAGTCATTGAGTATCTGAAGGGATATATTCACAATAGTATAAAGAAACTGGCGAGTGTAGTTGGGCTGAATGGCCTGTTCTCGCCATTCATGTTATAAACTTTTATCTGTACTTATATTTTGTCTGCATTACAACTATGCCAAATGTCCAACCACATTGACAAATCTTGGTAAACACGTAGGTTGCTGTCACAACCTGCTTAATTGGCTCTAGGAGTCTTGGGGGTTGTTCCTGCTAATTGCTTGATTGGCTCATTACAAATTAAACCTGAGACACCAGGTGAGATCAGTTAATTGAGTGTTCATTTTATCCATCAATCGAGTGCTAAGTAACACCAAAAAATCAGCAGACACTGCAGCTCTCCAGGACCAGCGTTGGCCATCCCTGACCTATTCAGTACATGATAACAGCCATTAAGCTACCACTGCGCAATGGTTATCATACCAAACTGAACTAGAGATGTCTAGGAAGTCAAAAATCTCCACTAGAATTTGCCACCCAGATGATAGCCATTGGTCAATTTTTGGCTCTTTGCTCATGGACTAATATGACAATACCTGCTTTGATGTTGATCCAGGATCCAACTTGTGCGCAATAGGCCTTAGGAAGCTGTGCGTGTGATCCTCTGTGTTTGTAAATACACAAACCATCTATGGCACGTGGGATAAAAATGGTGCTGTTTTACAAAAAAAAAAAACAAATTTTTAAAATCAGACCAAATTAAAGAAATTGGTGACTAGGATCTTAATTTGTTGAATGTGCAACTTCTTCTATTAAAGAAATTGGTGACTAGGATCTTAATTTGTTGAATGTGCAACTTCTTTCTCCCCTTTGACATACTGCTGGTTTCACTCCTTATCACTGGCTTTGTCTTTTATTTTGCGTTACCTACCAAACACCCATACCATGTGGGCACAATTTCATCAGTTTGACGCTTCATGATCCTTTTATTCCATCAGTTGCAATTTCCCACTTTTTATGCAACTAAAGCATTTTTTCAATATTTTACTATTTGAATATGAAGCTCTTAAGGGTGTACACAGCTAATTGACATCAAGTGGCTTAAGGAGTACTTTATAATTAATATGAATAGTTCAATTAAGAAAAACTAGACTTCCGGTTTGGTGAGCATGTAAGAGCGGCGTAGTCTCTGTCTCCCGTAACCAAAGCCCATATTTTATTATAATAACCTCAACGACCCGATAAAGAACTGAGATCCTACACACTCGGTATCATTCCGGACCTCTCGAAACGATGTCAAAAACATCAAAACCCCCCAAGAAGAGTGAGAACGAAGCCCCGAGTACATGCGCTAGCACATGCCTGGCCGGCATGGAAGGCCTGCTAGAAAAGCACAGAGCTAGTATAGCGGCGGATTTCAAAAACTCCTTCGCTGCTCTGGAGTCAAGACTGGATAAAATGCAGACCACGGTGGTGGAACACGGACAGCGTATCACTTCTCTAGAAAGCGGGGCGGAATCAGATGACCAGCGTATTCGCACTCTGGAGGCGAAAGTAGAGGCCTTAACCGATAGCAACATCAAGCTTCTAGCGAAAACGTCGGACCTCGAAAGCCGGAACCGCAGGAACAATATCCGAATCGTAGGTCTCCCAGAGTCAATCGAGGGTCCGACGCCCACAATGTTTTTTTCCAAACTGCTGGTTGAGTTATTTGGGGAGGAGATCCTGGAATGTCCTCCCGAGCTCGACCGAGCACACAGGGCGCTGACTGCTAGGCCGCAACCAGGATCGAAGCCACGGCCTGTGATTATCCGCATCCACCGCTACCGGATTAAAGACCTCATCATACGAGAAGCCCGCAAGAGGAGAGGGAAACTACAATACCAGGGTGCCCCGGTTCAGATTTTCGAAGACTATGCCCCGGAGGTGGCTGGGGAACGTGCTAAGTATCGGACGGTGATGGCTGAACTATATAACCTTTCTCTCAGGCCCGCACTGTTTTTCCCGGCGCGCCTTCAGGTAACACTCAGCGACGGGACGAGGAGGAGGTTCTCCTCCCCAGAAGAGGCTGCGGCCTTCGCCTTAAGCTATAAGCAGAACACGGGGCCTGGCTAACTTAGCCGGCTAGGCTACAAACACAACACTATGGCAGCTCCGGTAAGACGTCAGGTCACCAATAAATATTAGTCTTTACCATTGATGTTGATTAAGATTAAGTCCATTATAAGACAAATGTATATGCCCTTTACTAAATTGTAATTACTGTGAAATGACAACATGTAACTTACTTAAACTGTTTACGACCGATAATTGCTGCTCACCGCCTTAACCGGTGGCTATTGCTCTAGCCAGCCTGTTGTATACCAACGGTTAGCGCGTCTCATAACTGCAACTCTCTAGCAATCCGAACTGCGTTAACACTGGTTTTTTTTATTTATTTATTTATTTTTTTATTTTATTTGATTTTTTCTTCTTTCTTCTGTAGCTGTTTCTATTCAAAGTTAATTTCTCTGGTCTCCCGTTTTTATGAGATAGCGTTATGGAACGTTAAGGGGTTCACTGTCTCAACAACCTAACTAAATGGTAATATGTACAGTAATTATAGGTTATGCTGAGGTGAGGTTGATTTTTGTGTTGGGAGCTTAATTCAATGCAGCTATAGTAAATGACTGTTTAATGTTTTTACCTCTGTTGCAGTCTGCCACATGGTTTACATATACCACAGACAGTTTTATTTTTGCATCTTCTCCCATTCATCTTGTTGGAGCACATCTTAGTGTCTTATAAGGATTCCACTGCTTATTCAGTTTTAACATGCCCTACTACTTGGTATCTCTACATGAAGTCACAATACTTAGTTTTTTTGCTTTTGCGTGATTTTGATAAGCACACAGGGGCTCACTGTTTTTTTTTATTTATTTATTTTTAATCCTTCTGAAGGTAAACATCTGTTGTTTTATCTACTTACTCTAATCGCTTTTCCTCTTTTCATTGTTAATGCTACCCCCCCTTTTTTTTTCTCTCTTTTTTTTTTTAAAAATGTAATATATATTTTATATTAAGGGAGCTAATGCACTCAATCTTGAAGACAGAAGGCACAACAATGATAAGATTTGGATTGTATCATACTGAGGGTTATACTTAATACTGTAAGGGCTAACAACTGTGTTTTAATACTGTTTTATGGACCATGGCTTACAGTTTGCTATGTGGTCCGGACGTTATACGAAATGTTTGGTTTTGAAATATTCTCCATTTTATATTTGAAGGGTACATTGAAATAATCGATTAAAGATTCAAAGGGTTATGTAAAATATAATTAAACATCCGCTGGGTTACGGGTCGGAGATGAGTATTTGTGGTATGGTGTTTCAGGAAGGGAAGTGTGCGCAAGGTAGCTCAGTAGCTGATGACATTCAGGGGGGATGTGGGGAGGGACAAGGGTTGGAGAACAAGCCTTCTCTTGGATGGGAAAGGAGGATTAAGGAATGGGAGGGTGGTGCACAGACCTCTTTTGTTTGTTTTGTGTCGAAAAGTTGCACTGTTTTACAATGTATTATGCTTTTGTTGTTTGCTGTTATGATTTCTTCCATTTCTTGCTGCCTGCATTTTAGGATTGGCCTGATACCCTCTTTGCTATTCATGGTAATATGACCGGATTGTCAGATGGAGTGACCATCGGAGGGCAAATGGTAAAATTCATTTCTTTAAACACGGGAGGCTTGAATGCTGCATTAAAACGAACAAAGATTATGACGTATATCAAGAATCTGAACGCCGAAGTGATGTTTCTTCAGGAAACACACCTGCTACGGTCTGAACACGGAAAGTTGAACCGGCCATGGATAGGCCAAATTTTCCACTCTCAATTTAATTGTAAAACTAGAGGCACTGCTATATTAATCAGGAAAAATGTTCAATTTGTCTCCAGCAAAATCATCGCAGATCAGGAAGGACGTTACACAATAATCTTGGGTACATTATATCAAAAACCAGTCATTTTAGCATCAATCTACGCTCCCAACTGGGACAATCCCAACTTCTTCGACTCAGTATTATCCCTGATTCCCAATCTAGACTCTCATGCTCTGATTCTAGGCGGAGACTTGAACCTTGGACAGATCGAGTTCCCGTGTCATTCCCCCCTCGAAGATGTCACAGAGTCTGTCCACCTTTATGGAGCGGTTTGGTTACATTGACCCCTGGAGATTCACACACCCACATTCCCGTCAGTATTCATTTTTCTCACACGCCCATCACTCCTTTTCCCGTATTGACTATTTCATCGTAGATAAGAATCTCACCTCTTCTCTTTGTTCGATACAGTATCTACCCATAACAGTCTCAGATCACTCAGCTGTAGTACTAGACCTTCGTTTCGACCTCAGGCCTAAAAACTTCAGGTATTGGCGTCTTGACTCTCTCTTGCTCACGGATGAAAAATTTTGTAGTCATATCTCCGACTCAATCACAATTTTTTGCGATACTAACAAAAATCAAGAGACCTCCCCAGTATTGCTGTGGGATACCTTTAAAGCTTTTCTCAGAGGCAAGATAATTTCATTTGCATCCTATGCTAATAAGCAGCGCAGGATACGTAGGGAAGAGCTGGAAGAATCAATTGCAGACTTAGACAGATTGCTGGCGCTGGCTAATGGTCCTGACCTTTACAAAGAGAGACTTAGACTTAAGACAGAACTTGATCTACTCCTTACGGCAGAGGCCGAGCGACTGCTTCTCCGCTCCCAGGGGTCGCTGTACGAGCATGGCGATAAGGCTGGGCGCCTCCTTGCTCACCAATTGAAGGCTAGACAAGCATCCAATCAAATTACTTGGATTATAGACGAATCTGGTGAGATAGTAACCGACCCAACCAAAATGAACGCCTCGTTCCATTCATTTTATCGGCAGTTATACACTTCTGAATCCCCTGGAGATGAAAACCAAATGGACATCTTCTTTCAAAAGCTAGACTTACCAAGG
The DNA here is from genome assembly GCA_029721435.1 of Gymnothorax reevesii. Classification (NCBI taxonomy): domain Eukaryota; kingdom Metazoa; phylum Chordata; class Actinopteri; order Anguilliformes; family Muraenidae; genus Gymnothorax; species Gymnothorax reevesii. Next base: position 42,816,459 of record CM056581.1, on the reverse strand, counting down.
GTCTCACCTAACGACAATCAGATGCTTGACGCTCCCTTGACACTTACTGAAATAAGAGAAGCAATCAACTCAATGAGCAGTGGTAAGTCACCAGGCCCTGACGGGTATCCGGCTGAGTTTTATAAGCGATTCTCTCATCAACTGGCCCCTCTACTCTTGGAGATGTTTAACTATTCACATGGCCACGGCTCTCTGCCGGCCACCCTACTGCAAGCCTCCATTTCCCTTATCCATAAAATAGATAAGGACCCCCTTAACTGTGCATCGTACCGGCTAATTTCCCTCTTACCCGTAGACGTGAAGATTCTTGCGAAAGCATTAGCTCGACGCTTGGGTCCCATTATGCCTTCAATCATCTCAGAGGACCAGACGGGGTTTATCGGCGGGAGGCACTCCTTTTCCAATGTCAGAAGGCTTCTCGATGTCGTTCATACTCCATCCTCTCTTACAGATCCGGAAGTGGTTATATCGCTCGACGCCGAGAAAGCCTTCGACAGAGTGGAATGGCCTTACCTCTTTTCTACCTTACAGCGGTTTGGGTTTGGCACCCACTTTATTTCATGAGTGAAATTATTGTACTCCTCTCCTCAAGCATCGGTATGCACGAACACACAGCGCTCTGATCCTTTCCCTCTCTTCCGCGGAACACGCCAGGGGTGCCCCCTCTCCCCACTATTGTTTGCGCTTGCAATTGAGCCGTTGTCTATAGCATTGAAATCAGAAAGGGGATTCAAGGGAATAAGGAGGCATGGTGAGGAGCATAGAGTCTCGTTGTACGCCGATGACCTCCTCCTTTATGTTAGTGACCCCCTGTCAGGCCTGCCATCTATTCTTTCAACCCTAGACTCCTTTGGCGTATTCTCCGGTTACAAGTTGAACATCTCCAAGAGTGAGTATCTCCCCATAAACCAATTAGCTGAAGAAATCCCATCTCACCTCATACCATTTAAGACCACGTCAGTGGGCATAAAGTATCTAGGAATAATGGTTACACGATCCATGCGTGCACTCAGGGAACAGAACTTCTCAATATTAACGGTAGCAGTCAAACAGGATCTTCAAAAATGGAACCGTCTACCACTCTCCCTTGCGGGTAGAGTACAAACGGTAAAGATGAATATTTTACCAAGGTATCTTTACCTCTTTCAATGCCTACCAATCTACCTCCCTCGCTCATTTTTTAATCTTGTTAATGGCATCATTTCCACGTTCATCTGGGCAGGTAAACGGGCCAGGGCAAATAAATCTTTACTCCAGAGAAGCAGATCATTGGGTGGCCTGGGATTGCCCAACCTCCTTGGGTATTACTGGGCGGCCAACGCACAAAAAATTTTGCTCTGGTTCACTTCACCTCAACATAGTTGGTGCCAGTTAGAGGCAGACTCGTGTTCCACGTCTCTTCAGGCACTAGCATGTAGCACCCTTCCTCTCCCGATAGCAGATTTTACTTCCAACCCCATTGTAACCCACACATTAAAAATTTGGACCCAAATTAGGAAGCGGTTTGGATGGCTCTCCCTTCCTCAAGCTACACCCTTTTGTAACAACCATTTATTTGTACCAGCCAAAATTGACGCGCGTTTTACAGCTCTGGAGAATAAAGGCCTGAGATGCCTTGGAGACTTGTATATAGACGGACTATTCGCTAGTTTTAGCCAACTACGCTCAGCCTTTGGACTAGGTAACTCTGACTTTTTCCGCTTTTTCCAACTTCGTAACTTTGCGCGAACCCACTCTCTCCAGTTCCCACAGGCGCCACCCCTCAGTGGCATAGACCTGGTGCTTCGGGCTAAATCCCTGCCCAAGGGCCATGTGTCATTCCTCTATGACCTTTTATCTCCAATAAATGATGAGTCTGTGCATAGGAGTAGGGCGGACTGGGAAAGTGAACTCCAGATGAGCATTTCTGATGTCCTCTGGAAAAGAGCATTAGAGGCAGTCAATTCCTCCTCTGGCTGCGCTAGACTTTCTGTTATCCAATTCAAAGTTCTCTTTAGACTACACTACAGCAGAGAGAAACTTTTCAAACTTTACCCAGACAAGGCCATGGAAACTTGTGCCAGATGCTCCCGGACGCCCTGCAACCTAACACATATGTTCTGGACATGCACCAAATTATCAAATTATTGGCAGTCATTTTTTAAATCTATTTCTGATATCCTCGGCATACCTGTTAATCCATCGCCACAGATAGCCATTTTTGGGGTGCCCCCTGATGAACTTGCAACCACATCTTTGCAAAATAATGTAATAGCGTTTGCGTCTTTGATTGCACGTAGGAAAATTCTTCTCCTCTGGAAATCTCCACAACCACCTTCCTTTAAATCTTGGCTACATGACTTATTATTTCTACTGAAACTGGAGAGGGTCAAGTTCAGCCTTAGAGGGCAGCCGGAGAAGTTTCATTTACACTGGAAACCACTGCTGGTTTATGTGGACAAACTTCCTGCTGCTGAGTTGTCCCCGTGATTTTATACACACATCCTGCCCGGTCCTCCATCTTCCTTTAAATGTTCTCCGATAATCAGACTGACTTAAGAACAGAGGGTTGACTTGTTCATTATGCAGAGATGCAAGCAGCAAACAAGTTAGTAAACAAACAACTTCAGTGCTTTACTTTGGTTGTCTATTAACCGATGTACTTACCTGTTAAATTTTTGATTATTCACTTATTTCTTTTTTAATTATATTATTTTTATTATTATTTTTTTGATATTTTATATATATATTGTTAATTCTTGCCATTATCAACTACTTTTTGGCTTATTTTTATTATGTATTTATTTTTATTATTGTTCTTAAATCAGTTGTTCATTGACATAATCTTTTTCTTTGAGTGTCACACTGTTCTCTTGGCTGCTTAACTATTATAACCTGTCAATGACTTACATGTACTCATCCCACAGACCTTTCAGGGGGAAGGGGGGTGGGGGGGGGATACAAAAACAAAAACGTTGCTGGATGTACTGTTTACTGAAACTGTGAATGAATAAAAAATATTGGAGAGAAAAAAAAAAAAGAAAAACTAAACAACTTTTCATTATTATTCTGCAATTGTGACTGGAACAGCTTATACTGGGGCTCCAAGACAGAGGACCACAGCAGTATGTTTGGAACAGACAAACTCAAACAGGGCATTTATCAGACACAGGAGTCGATCCCTTACTGATGGTCAGAAACCAGCAAAGAGATACAGGTGAGCAGAATCGTAATCAGGAACACAGGCTAAGATCGGGAAACCAGTCTGCACAAAGACAATGTACAAAAGAAAATAAACTAAAAGGACAAAGGGAAATGAGAAAAGATTAAGAGGGAAAAAAGGAAGGAGAGATTAGGGAAACTGAACAATTGAGAACACAAGAGCAAAGGGAAGACAAGGACTGATCACACTGCAATCTCACTGCAAACACAAAACTAATACAAACAGACAAATACTTTCAAAAAACAAATTACACAGAAACAAACCAACCAGACAGAGCTAAGGGAAGAATGAATTGACTTGGAACAAAGGGGTAATGGGATATTTTAGCACAAGACAATTAACATGATTGCCTGACTAGATAGGGAACAGCTGTGGCAGGAAGCCAGAGAGGGGCGGAGTCAGGAAGAGCAGGACAGGGATAGGCGAGTAGAATGGAAAGGGCGTGGAAACCTATGCTAATCTGCTCTCCACACCCAGGCTCTGATTCTAAACTACTCTCAGGTGCAGACAGGTCGCAAGAACAGAATGAAGGAAGTTAGAATTACCTCACCGAATTAACAGGGAATTAGTTAACAAGGACTGACAGGAGGGAAGAACACAAGGATTTACACTGACAATGACAATCAATCAGAACAATACACAATCATTCAGAAAAATAACAAAAGGTACATAAATGAAAATAAAAACTAACAACAATGAAAACTAAGGCAGACATAATCCTACTTCCTAACACAGTAAGTCAAAGGATCTCAAGGGTCTGTAATGAAAAACTAATTTTGGCCACAGAGAAGACTTGGGCCTTTTTTTTAGGAAATCAGTCACGTCAAAAAAAAAATACTGATGTATAAATCACTCCCAAAATAATCTTGCCTAATGTAATTTTGATTTCATTGCTGTTCTCAACTAACATAGACTGCACAATTATCACTTAATTAAAAAAGGACAATTTTTTCACCCAGAGATGTAGGCCCAACTCATTTAGAGACTTGTATGAACCTTAAGTGACAGCAACACCGAAGCAATAATGAGGGCCAGAGAGAGATTTGTCAAACAAAGAATGGGGAGGGGTTTGCAACAAGCACCAAGTATAAAATGAGCTGTGCAAGGTGAGCAATGTATACTTGGGTTTACTGACACAAAATTTAATTCAGCATGGACAAACAAATAATGCCTGTAGGATGTGTTATATTAATGTGGTGTGTATATTTTTATATAGGACAAAATTCAGTAGCTGCCAAATCTGTGGCTATTTCCTCTATTGGCTTGTCAAATAATGAAACTGCTTTTAGCTTACACCCTAACAATCTGTGGTCAACATCTATTGATCAACCACTTGTTTTGAACCCTGCTGGTGCTCATGCCCCAGAAATTCTGCAAGCTAGACCAGCGCCATTGGCAAGACAACTATACACATCCTCTGCACATCTACAGCCAGTGGATGCAGGATCATACCATATACCTGCCACTATTGTAGAAGTACCATCCCATGATGTGCTAGCAGCAGCCCCAGTGGCAGTGTCCGCACCCGTGTACCAGGCCCCAGCTGCAGCCCCAGTAGCAGTGTCCGCACCCATGTACCAGGCCCCAGCAGCAGCCCCAGTGGCAGTGTCCGCACCCGTGTACCAGGCCCCAGCTGCAGCCCCAGTAGCAGTGTCAGTGCCCATGTACCAGGTCCCAGCTGCAGCCCCAGTGGCAGTGTCCGCACCCGTGTACCAGGCCCCAGCTGCAGCCCCAGTGATGACTGTGTACCAGATGCCAATGATCGCTGCAATGAGCAACATGTCCTACCAGGCCCCAGTAGCAGTGTCCGCACCCGTGTACCAGGCCCCAGCAGCAGCCCCAGTAGCAGTGTCCGCACCCATGTACCAGGCCCCAGCTGCAGCCCCAGTGGCAGTGTCCGCACCCGTGTACCAGGCCCCAGCTGCAGCCCCAGTGGCAGTGTCCGCACCCGTGTACCAGGCTCCAGCTGCAGCCCCAGTGATGACTGTGTACCAGATGCCAATGATCGCAGCAATGAGCAACATGTCCTACCCGGCCCCAGCAGCGGCCCCAGTGGCAGTGTCCGCACCTGTGTACCAGGCCCCAGCAGCAGCCCCAGGAGCAGTGTCAGTGCCCATGTACCTGGCCCCAGCAGCAGCCCAAGGAGCAGTGTCAGTGCCCATGTACCTGGCCCCAGCAGCAGCCCCAACAGCACTGTCTGCACCCGTGTACCTGGCCCCAGCAGCAGCCCCAACAGCAGTGTCTGCACCCGTGTACCTGGCCCCAGCTGCAGCCCCAGTGGCAGTGTCCGCACCTGTGTACCAGGCCCCAGCAGCAGCCCCAGTGATGACTGTGTACCAGATGCCAATGATCGCAGCAATGAGCAACATGTCCTACCAGGCCCCAGCAGCGGCCCCAGTGTCAGTGCCCATGTACCTGGCCCCAGCTGCAGCCCCAACAGCACTGTCTGCACCCGTGTACCTGGCCCCAGCAGCAGCCCCAACAGCAGTGTCTGCACCCGTGTACCTGGCCCCAGCTGCAGCCCCAGTGGCTGTGTCTGCACCTGTGTACCAGGCCCCAGCTGCAGCCCCAGTGGCAGTGTCCGCACCTGTGTACCAGGCCCCAGCAGCAGCCCCAGTGATGACTGTGTACCAGATGCCAATGATCGCAGCAATGAGCAACATGTCCTACCAGGCCCCAGCAGCGGCCCCAGTGTCAGTGCCCATGTACCTGGCCCCAGCTGCAGCTCCAACAGCAGTGTCTGCACCCGTGTACCAGGCCCCAGCTGCAGCCCCAGTGGCAGTGTCCGCACCTGTGTACCAAGCCCCAGCAGCGGCCCCAGTGATGACTGTGTACCAGATGCCAATGATCGCAGCAATGAGCAACATGTCCTACCAGGCCCCAGCAGCGGCCCCAGTGGCAGTGTCCGCACCTGTGTACCAGGCCCCAGCAGCAGCCCCAGGAGCAGTGTCAGTGCCCATGTACCAGGTCCCAGCTGCAGCCCCAGTGGCAGTGTCCGCACCAGTGTACCAGGCCCCTGCAGCAGCCCCAGTAGCAGTGTCAGTGCCCATGTACCAGGCCCCAGCAGCAGCCCCAGTGGCAGTGCCTGTGTACCAGGTGCCAGCTTCCTCCAAATGGCAGTAGACCTGGTACTCCTGTCCATTTGAATTTGCTCTTTTCAAATAAATGGTATAAAACCTATTTACAATTTGTGCAAAAATTCTTTCCTTCAGAATGATTTCTCAGCCGTATGCACACTGTCTGGAAGAAAATGGTTCATTGATTCCCCCATTTGAAACCAATGTGCCTCTGGCTGAAGGGAATGGTCAATTGAGTAGGACATGGTCCTGGGTGATTACAACTTAATGGCTTGTTTAATGTAACTATTGGTTCTAGTCCTTCAGACTGGATGTCTTCATGTTGGAGAAGACTTAAGGTGATCTAGAGCAGGGATCCTCAAATCTGGACCTTGAATCCAAATCCAGCCCAGGTTCTGTTATCCCAGGCAAGTAAATGCAGTCAGGGCCTCTGGCCAGACCAGCAGTTTGCAGACCTTGTAGGGTGTGATTTTAGAACTAGGGATCTAGAGTAAGTTCTTACGAGGCAAAGCTGTTTAGGATAAACCCACCCTTACTTTCAAAGAAAGATGAAGGATGCGACGTAAAATGCCCTAAATCTCAGTTGGTGGCACACCAAGGAGATGCCAGCAGTTTTTATTCCCCCTGCAACCTCGACAGGTGGAATATTGAGTAAAAGCAGAGGTGAGGGGAGGGAGGATGAGTTTGTTCAGCTCTAGTGTCTTCTTCCCAAGTGCACTTTAAGGCATTCTCATGTTGGATTTTTTTGTTTTGCAATGTTACTGTACCGTTGAATTGTGTATAATAAATACACGTGGAGAAGTGACTTTAGGGAGGGAGAAGGTGAAGGAGGGTGGGAGAGTAAGGATATGGCTCAACTTACCCCGCTCCTCTGCTCAACTTTCCCCATTCACAGGGCAAGTTGTGCCACGAGACCACTTTTTTTGGACATGCTATATTATCAAAAGTAGTTTACACTCATTCTGTTTGAAGGGATGCAAAACATCCTGAAATATATGCAGATATAATGGTGAGAAAACTATGATTGCCTTGATGTAGTGATCCTAAGTATGAAAAATGGCTCATTTTACTCCAGTCTCCCCTACACTGCAAGGTTTGAAATAAGCGGTATCGCATCACATTTGCAATCTAAAAATGCCTACTTGCGAACCAAAGTGAACAATACTGGACAAATGAATCACAGCTGCTGCAAATGAAAATCCTAACAACATAGGTGGAATGACTTCAATTTTGAGCATAGAATAAGACAAGTAGGTTAACACACTTTTACCAAGTTAGCCTCCCATTACAAACCTGCCGCAGAGGTCACAAATTAAAGTATGAAAACAAAATCTCCTGCCATGATTCGAGCATTGAACACGTTGCGTTTGCATTTCTGTAGCTGGCCAAGTGCAAATGAAAAAGTTTTATTGTTGTGGTTTTGTGTTAACTGGACTGCCTCTTGTCTGTGTTTCCCCGTTAGCTGTCGATGGTGAAGTGAGTTTTGTTCAGAGCCATTGTTGCTACTGCTGGGTCTGCTCTGCCTAGCCAGGAATGCGTTTCTCTAAAGATCAATTGTTAACTTACTCCAAACAAAAATATAAATGCAACAGTTCTTATTGTGAGAACTATGACCATGTTCAGAGGCTCATTGTACTTTCATTGAGTGTTAAGAAATTGTATGACCATATTGCAATACATTGCAATCAATGATTTAAAAAGACCAACAAGAATCTCGTGATGGCATGATGATAAAGGGGATGGGTCCTATTGTCCAAATTTCACAAAACAATATTGGGTATGTCTGCCTTTAGCCTGCTGCATTGCTACACCTCTGCAGTGTGGACTGCAGATGGTCAATGGTGACTTTGTGAGGGTGCAATCAGGAACCAGTCGCAAGAACTAAGCAATGCAGTAGAACTTGTTTTATTAATAAGTCCACACTCCAAAAATCAAAATCCAGTTGGGCAAAAATAGAATCACAAAACAGGGCAGCAATCACAGTAATCGTTGTCGGACAGAAATGGGTCTGGTTCACACGTACAGGTATGTCAAAGAAGCAAAACCAGAATCCAATGGACGTAATCCGAATAGTAACCAGGGCAGCAATCATAGATATCGTGGTCAGGCTGAAAAAAGGTCAAAACACACAGATGCAACAAAAATCCAAAATCACAAAGGTAAAAATCGAAAAGTCGGGCAGTCCAGTCAGAAAGGTAATCACTGAGCAATCAAGGCAAGAGAAAACATGGCACAAGAAGACTGAAGAAACGATCTGACGGGGAAGTGCTGTGAAAAGACTCCTAATATACACTGTGGGGGAATCACATATTACACAGACTCAGGTGCTGGAATTGAGACTAATTGCAGAGGGTGGAACAAGAGGGAGAACCTAATCACATGAAATAAGCAAAAGCCAGAATGCGGACAAGGATCACGGGACAGCCTATAGACAGAACAACAGATCCGGTTAGGGATTTCTAAGTGCACAGAATAAGAGGCAGAACAGTGAAGAGACAGGTGCAGAAAATCTGCAAGAATCACAGCAGAGCAGATTGAATGAAAGAAAGAGGCGGAGAATAGAACAGGGCGAGTGCTGAGAGCTTGTTAGTCAATCAGTAAGTGTAGCTTTACAATCCCGAGTGCTCGTTACTAAATTAGTCTAATATACAATGTTAGTGTTGGTTAGTAAATTTGTGAAAATAACAAACTGTTAGTAGGTGTCAGTAATATAGAAAAAGTGAGGGGAAAGAAGTAAACCAGATGAGGGAAGGAAGATTGAAACCAGAACCCATTAAATCACCCGAAGTAGCGAGACGCATACCGGGGCTGAGAGCTGTGACAATACAAGAGACCAGACAGGGGGAGACAAAGTGCAATACAAAGTGGAAAGCAAAACAGGAACCGGAATAACACTACGGTAAAATGCAAAATATGGAGAAGAAACACTAAGAGAATAAATTAACAAATCAAAGTTACCAAATCACAATACGTGTATCAAAGAATAGTTAGACATAAGCAAATGATCGAAATACACAAAGGGCAGTCAGAAAATGGCAAGGCAGAATCATAATCAAAAGGCATGGCAAAATCAGAATACAAGGCATGGCAAGGCAGAACAGAACATGGCAGACAGCAGAATCACAACAGATTTGATGGACACGTTCCCACTTCTCTTCAAGAGCTGTGCGGAGTTGGCCGCTATTGGCTGAAAATGGGAACCAATGACAAACTTGTTGCTTGTGGACATCCCAAAGATCCAGGAAGGGGGACAAATCCGAGGAATAAGCCAGCCATTCAAATACACAAATGTTTTCAGGCTCAAGGAATTCTGTGCATAGACAGGTGACTTGGGTCTTGCACGGTCACGCTGGATGGTTATTTTTTTGATGGATGAATGGTCGGCCAAAGGCAGCAGCATCTCATTGTCAAATCATACTGCATTCAAGTTGCTGTTGATGAACTGCAGTTGGGTGCAATGTCCTTGGAATATTACCACCTAAACCAGCACTCCACCCCCATGTGCCAAAATACGCACCACCATCATGTCAGCATAACGATCCCCTGTCCATCCGCTCTGTGAAGTTGGAAACGTGACTTGTCTGTAAAGAAAACAGTCCTCCATCGTGCCATTGGCCATCAAACGTGTCTATTCACTCAGTCGAACCAATTTTTTCATAGAGGTGAGGAGAGGTCCAATTCACAAAGGGCAAAAGACGTAAAAATATGGACTTCCTGTCGATAATTTTTCACAGTTTAGGCAAAAATGGGTTGATGTTGGGGACCAGCTGTCTCACCTGCAGTGGGAGTTACTGGTCTCAGACGATCACAGAGATAACGAGTCCAGATATTGTCATGGTTTTGGAGATTTGAGAGCTCCTTTTGCTACTCTCGTTCAGGATGATATCCCTCATTATCGGATTCCTGGGCCAGCTGGCATTAATTGGGTGCGTTACCCGGACTCTATTTAATCTCCTGTTCTGCCTCGCTCGTGTTGCGAGAGTGTCATTGTCTCTTTGGCGCTTTAGCCGGTAAGGTCTTTAGAGAGAGAGTATTGTTAGGATCTTAGCTGCATAACAGGATTAGTGTTAGTGAGTAAGAGAATCTTTGGTTTATTTCCCTTTTCTTATGTTGTTTTTTCGAGCTCACCTGTTTTCTACCAAGGATGGCGTCAGGTCCGTTGGTAGCGCGAGTCTCGTGATTTCTATCTGTTTTAGTCTCTCAGCACGCTGCTGGTTTTTCCTTTTATTTTTGGCCACTGCTCTTGGCGTCCAACTACCAACGCCCATCACAGATATGGCGGTCTTGGGTGGGGGTTGTCACACATAGTCGTCATGCATGTGGACAGTGTGCTGTCTTGCCTCATTCCTCAAAAAGGTGTTTTATGCAACTTATTGTTGAAACATGGACATTAAGAGCCCTTTCAACATCCCTGAGAAACATTACTGCATTGAACATGCCAATGGCACGCTCCCTGATAGCTCGAGTTATTTATGGCATTTTGAACAATGGCAGAACTGGGACTTTTGAGGTGGCCTTTTATTGACCAAAGTACTGGATGTGCCTGGGCTGACTGTACCTGATTTCAATAGCTCTGGATCATGCCCCACCTGTCTGACAGGCCAATTTTGACAAGGAGCATGAACTCGACAATGATATGGAGAAGGTGATTGAAATGCACACTGACCAGTGGCACACAACCTTGCTCACAAAAATAAACCCAACTAAGTCAACCTCAGAAATAATCGTGCGGAATACTGAAAGGACTAAACTGTTGCATTTATATTTTTGTTCAGTATACATAGTTGGAGCTATTGACAGTGAATGGGCAAACTATGTAAGTTGTTAGCGTAGTTAAACCTCTTAACACTAGATAAAATTTTTTATGTATGCTACAATACTGGCTAAAAAGAGGAGGCGTCAACGGGTACTATTTATTCATTAGTTTTACAATTCTCATGTAAGGATTAGACTAAGAAAACTATACATATACATCATCGCCTCCACTGTTTTCACCGCTGGATTATAGGGAGAGAACAAAATAAACACAAACATGAATGAATGAATGGATATTGTTCTGTTGTGGACAATTGTAGTTAATGAGAAACCCGTAAAAACAAATTTTGGGGTATGCCATGGTAAATGTCCTGTCTGTGACAATCTGTAAGTGCATACATAATTTTATTTTCCTGCATACATGTATGAAATTTTATTGCCAGTGTGTCACGTTGATGTTACACACTGGCAAAAAAAGTTTAATGCTTGTATGCACTAAAATAATGTCTGCACTTACAGTTTGTCACAGACAGAACGTTCACCATGGAATACCCCTTTACAAAATCCACTTTGCACTTCTTTCCACCCTCCACCCTATATCCTATTCACATCAGTACTCTGCAAGCTCTGAAAGTCATCCTGAAGTTCTGGACAATATTCTAGTATCTATAAAGCTGACAATGTGAAATGAAAACTAAAGCAGAAAACACAACTGAGCGATACAAAATAAATTCACAAAGTACAGTGTTGATTAACAAAATCACCAATGACACGGCCACTCCCACCGACTAAACTCCGCCCCCTCCCCATGCCATAGATACAGTTGGCAACAACGGAAGCGCCCATAACGTCACATCTGGTTAGAGCCGAGGGGGAAAACAATCCTTCCCCCCCATACGCTATACTGTAAAAATGCGGAATTTAAACCTGACTTGCTAATGCTAAGAAGTTGTCATGAAGTACTTTGAGTTGCTATCGCCTGCTGACTAGGATCGATATATTAAAAAATTAAACATACTGGGGTTGGATTGTTGTCCACACGTTTTAACAGACTGGGCGAATGATACGACTCAGTGGCCTGCAGACATTCATGTTCTGGTGTGGGGTCCCGCCATAATCTGCCAAACTCGTCCTCTCTTCTGATAGCTTGAAGCTAGATTGTCCTCCTTTGTGGTTCCATTTTATTATTTTTGCAAAACTTTAATTGGTGATTTTTTGTTTATTTGCCGTGCAAAAGAGCACACAGCAACTCATCGGCATTATGACTAATGGCAGAGACCGGTCCCCCCCCCCCAGCTCTACTTTTGTGGGCGTTCCTGTCATGGTTTAGAGGCATTGAGGGCTTTTTTTGTTGCTCTCGTCCGGGACGATATCATTTTGCTCCCAATCGGGTTCCTGGACCAGCTGGCATTAATTGGGGGCGTTGCCCGGACTCTATTTAAGCTCTAGTTCCGCCTTGCTTCCGTTGCTAGAGTGTCAGTGTTTCATTTGTGCCTTAGCCGGTAAGGTCTCTAGAAGGTAAGTAAGCAAGTCAGTAAGTAAGTAAAATTTATTTACTATAGCACCTTTCACAGAGGACATACAACTCACAAGGTGCTTCACAGTATAAAAACGTGCCAAAAACACAAGCAGTAAAATACAAGCAATAATAAATATACAAATACAAAAGACACACAGAAAAATCACAACACAAAAACAACAGTACAAAAAAAAACTGCAAAGATTGCTTAATTGAGAAAAACTCTAAAAAGGCTGACTCGTTACAGATTTAGCCAAAGGCTAACCTAAAATACTGGGTCTTCAAATTAGTTTTAAAGGCCTCAATGGATGTTGTACAATACCTGTTATGGAGGGAAAATACATTCCCTTTGGTCAACTCCGTCAGGAGTCAACTCTGTCAGGTTCTCCACCTGACGGAGTTGACGTGCACGCTGACGGAGTTGACAGATCCACCTATAACCTCTTAATAGCTAATATAATATTATGTGTGAACATTGTAAAAGATTAAAATGTTATTTTGGGGTTTTATTTTCACACAAATATACCTATAGTATATAGCATGAATTACATTTTTTAGCCTTGCACTGTATCCCCTACTCTTCTTACTTATAGAATATGGAAAGGCTGTGGTCTGCTTATTATTGTGTAACTTTCCCAGCATTTATATTGTATAGTTAAATACTAAATTAAAGGCCCATTGTGTTGATTTTGACTACATATATTGGTGAAACTGAATATTACATTGAATGGTGGCCTCTGTGGTGGGACCCACTTCTACGTAGATATAAAGGGGTCATTCTAATGCCAGGAAAGTGCAACATTCCTTATTTTCATACTAGAATTATACACTAATTTATCATGCTGTAAATTTTATATTTTATTTCTCTCAAATCTGTTGATGCGTTCATTTTCACCACTAGATGTTACCAAAAACTACTCTCTGCACCTTTAAGATTTTACATATATGTGTAACTGTGTGTGTGTGTGTGTGTGTTTTCACGATACTGGGAAACAAAAGTGTGACCATTAAACAAGAAGGAAAACGCCGATTCATATTGAATTTCTGAGATTGTCATCTCTGCTTACGGTTAATGCTAACTGTCCAATTAATTCATGAGATATTTTAGAGGACAAAGATATTCTGAAGCATAACTTTCATGGATTACGATAGACAAGAAATGTGTTTGAATGAATTGGTCACTGCATGATAATAAATCGTGTTCTAAACCTCAAAATATGAAATCAATAACATAATTTTTTTGGAAAAGTCATGAAAATAGTAGTTAGTGACGTCTTACATTGCGGAAGGATGGCAAATTGCAGAACGATGATCAAGAATAAGGATGGATTCCAATGATTTTTTTGTGCGACACACAAAATTGTGGACACGATACTCATTGCAGCTGAAATAGCCGACTCACAGCAAAACGCTGGAAAACTTTTGTGGAATGTGGAATGTGATTTTTATGCTTTTATTGAATATCAGAGGTCACATGCATGACATTTGTTGTTCTTTCACTGACTGGATCCTGAAACATTTGTTTTTACTTTGTAACAGTGTTCCAGCATCAGTCAATGGGCAAATATATGGTAATGAGGTCACTAACGGAATTACGGCAACACAGCCAATGTCAAAAGCACTGTGCAAATCTCAAATGCGTCATGCTTGCAATATCTATATTCTTTCTAACTTTTCTCTGTAATGAGTGGCCGCCTCTTCACACAAAAGAAAATGTGTAAAATATAATTTACTCAACTCCTGAAACTGGCAAAGCTCAAAATGAACGTTAACATTAAACACTAGTAAATTAACCAGAAGTATTATCCATTATTGGCAGATGACAAACTGTTGTGATTCTGCCTTGTTGTCATGTTTACAGCGCCCTCCATAATTATTGGCACCCCTGGTAAAGATGTGTTGAAAGCCTTAAAATAAATTCAATTTTTATCGCAGAAGCATACTCTCACACTCAAAATTGTTAGAAAATGTAACCTTCAACTCAAGTGAATTTTAAGGGAAAAGAAAAAACCCCGACAAATAATTATTTTTCATAAAATCACCTGTTCCACAATTATTGGCACCCCCAACAATTCCTAGGAAATAAATGTAATTGAAGTATTTCTGTCATTTCTACAGTAGTTTACAAAGTTGATCAGAGTATCTAGGAACATTTAATTAGTAATTCATCACTTCCTCTTTCCCTGGGGTATAAATATGATGTGACACAGAGGCCATTTCTCTTATCCACTCTTCAACATGGGAAAGACAAAGGAACACACCATTCAAGTAAGACAGATGCGTGTCGATCTTCACAAGTCAGGCAATGGCAACAGGAAAATAGCCACTTGCCTGCACCTGCTCATATCTACTGTCAGAGGAATCATTAAGAAGTTTAAAACAATTGGAACAGTGCTAAACAAGCCTGCAGGAGGACGCAAGGTTTTTTTTGCCACCATGCACAGTGAGGATGATGGTAAGAAAAATAAGCTCACTGTTAAAGATTTGCAACAAATGGTACCATCTTGGGGTCACAAAGTCTCCAAAACAACCATCAGGTGCTATCTACATGTGAACAAGCTGTTTGGGAGGCATGCACAGAAAAAAACTTCTCTCACTCACAATCATAAACGCAAACGTCTGGAGATCGCTAAGCGGCCCTGGGACTTCAACTGGGCCCGTGTGCTTTTGTCAGATGAGACCAAGATAGAGCTTTTTGGCCACAAACACTCTAAGTGGGTCTGGCAGAACACAATAGATGAGTATGCAGAAAAGCACCTCATGCCCACTGAGAAGTATGGGGGAGGATTGGTGATGCTGTGGGCCTGTTTCTCTTCCAGAGGCCCTGGGAACCTTGTTAGGGTGCATGGCATCATGAACGCTTTGAAATACCAGGACATTTTAAATCAAAATCTGGTGGCCTATGCCCGAAAGCTGAAGATGGGTTGTCACTGGGTCTGTCAGCAAGATAATGACCCCAAACATGTGGCCAAATCTACACAGAAATGGTTCACCAGACACAGAATCAAGCTCCTCTCATGGCCATTGAGCTGAAGAGGAGAGTGCAGAGGAGAGGACCCAGGTCGCTGGATGATTTAGAGAGATTGTGCAAAGAGGAATGGTCGAAAAGCCCTCTGTCTGTATTCTCCCATCTTGTGAAACATTATAGGAGAAGATTAGATGCTGTTTTGTTGGGAAAAGGGGGTTGTACAAAGTATTAACATCAGGGATGCTAATAATTGTGGCACACATGATTTGAGGTATAAGAATTATTTCTTAATGTGGGATTTTTTTCCCCACTGAAAAAATGCATTTGAATTAAAGGTTGGATTTTCCTCTTTTTTTCCCCATTGTGGTCCTATATTATTTAGGAAAAAACTGAATTTATTAGAAGCTAAAGAACACATCTTAACCAGGGGTGCCAATAATTATGGAAGGCACTGTATGTTCATGTTCTGTGTTCATGATTTTGTCTTTTATTTATTCCTTTTGGTTATAGTAATACTCAGGTTTTTAGTTCATTCCATGTCTCAGTTCCATTGCACTTGTCTCCCCTGTCTTGTGATCTAGTTGGTTCAGTCCGTCTTCCCTGTCTGTGTGCCCACTGACTTCGGGTGATTTAAATGAATTCCGGTGTTTAAAATATTCCTTCGATTCTCATTTACTTCCTTCATCTTTCTGTTCTGATTACTAACAAGACTAACATTTGTATTTTGTATCATATTCTACTAACACAACTAATCCATGTATATAGATTACTAATTTACTAACAAGCACACTAGTTAAATCTGTAAAGTTGCACCACTACTAATTTAGACTAATTCCCTCTCAGCAATCGCCCTGTTCTAATCTTCGCCTCTTGCTAAGCTCTCCCTGTCTTCTCCTGAGTTTCAGCGAGATCTCTCGCATGTGCTTAATTACTTTCCTGCGCTCATTATCTGTGCACATTAAACTCCAGGACCGGAGCTGTGTTACTGCCGTAGGCTGTTTCTGTGATTCCCGTTTGTGTTTTGTTTTTCGCCAATTTTCGTGGTTAGGGCTTCCCTCATGTGATTCTCCCATTGTAGTTAGTCTGATTCTCTATACTTGATTCCTGTATAGCATGTGACCTTCCTTGTGTGTATTTAAGCAGTCATTTCACTCACAGCTGTGGTCAGAATGCTGATCAATATTTCTTTGTGCAGAGCACCTTGTATGCCATTGAGTATTGTTTCTCTTCTACTGGATTGTCCGACTTTCATTCTTGACATTGCCCTTTTTGTATTATTTTTGTCTTTCTGGATTTCAACCCATTTTTGTATTACCACAATTTCTGTGTTTGGATGCCCTGTGTATGACCCTTGGCTTTGTTCATCAACTACGACTTTTTGTCCATCGTTTTTGTACCTCTGCTCATCTGTCTTACTGGTTCTGACCCCTGCCTGTCTAGTCGGCACTGTTTTTGGATTTCGTTTTGTGGTTTGGCAATTCCTGTGTTTTTTGGCTTTGACTCGGACTCCAATGAAGGCATACGTTTTTTTGGATTTCTGTCTCTCGCGAGTGGTTCCTGAACCATACCTCACACAAACACTCTTTATACAAATATAATCCTGTCCCTTCTAACTATCTGTGGCTCTTTGTGCTCAGAAGTCCAGCGCAGCGTGACGACGGGAGCCGCACACCTCAGTTGCTGTGTTGAAAATCGCTACTTTGGGTAATTTTTGGGCACCACAGCCGCTAGAAAAAAGGACAAGCCAAATGGCCTTTTGGGTAGTTGGCCATGACGGCCACACAAGGGGGCAACCACGGCAATTGGCGCTAGGCCATGGTATAATTCATGTGCTGGTGATAAAAACGTAACTCACAGGAAGAAACACTCAACTTTAGATGTCCAAAACAATTAACTACAATGCTCCATAAAGTACCCATGCCACCTTGCGCTAACCTCTGTCTTATATTAGCTTTCAGAATAATTCTGTAATTCTGCTACTGGTGTAATTCCGTCACCATGTAATTCCATTACCACAAATTTTCCAGGATTACGGCTAAGTATTAGAGCGCTTAATGTCTGATATTCAGTATAGATATAAGAAGGAAGAAAATTTTTAATAACAATAAAATAAATGCAGAAATAAGATGATCAAGAGAGCTATACGGCAATTTCGGTGATGGAATTACATTGAAAAATGACAAATTTCACAATAAGCCACTGTGTGTTTCAACTTCCTGCAATGACTTACAACTCAAATACTTTGGCTACAAATGTACAGAAATACAGTAAATGCCAGGAAATACCAAAATATCTGCTAAGTGTTGTCAGCTTTGGAAAAATAACCTTTGGTCCTTGTCCTGGAGCTAAAAAAAATTACAAAATTAAAATCTAATCAATTTTGAGAAGACCATCAAAGATATTTCAAAATAGTTTTCAGTGTCTGATTTGGTAACGAGTCATCGACATGAAAACCCTTATATTTCTAATATAAAACACTATTTAAAAATTGCTGTTTCAGCAAATCTGATGTGGAATTGCCCATTTGCAAATCACGTGTTTGTTAGTGAATCGTGCATTTGTAAAACATGTTCTGTTTGTATATTAGGTTTTGGCAGTAATTTAACTCCATATACAACCACTTGAACTGATGTACCTGCATCATTGAATGTTCAATTTATTTGTAGCAAAACATTGCTGAGTGGGACACAGAGAAATAAACTTCAGGCAGAACGTAATAATCAGAGAGACAAACAGCTGTGAACGTGGGGAATAGAGTCTGGGCTGTTAAATGACCAAAAGGAAACTGCCTTTGAGTGGTCACTGAATGGTCAGGTTTACAATGCGGTACAATAGCCAGCGCTATTTGGTTAATGCATTATACAATACATTAACAGCAATTTATGTTTAAAAAAAAAAAAACCCGTTACCTGATCTTTGTAAATGTAGGAGTGAGAAATGCACTGTTACTAATCCAAAAAATTATAACAGCTCAGCTTTTTTGAGTCAGAGGCGCTCTTCTTTAAAACTTCAAAGTCCCTGTAAAATGTATTTTATGTCATGCTGCACTAAGATTTCAAATTTACTGAGACTGAAATTTACATGGGGCTAATGCTAATTCTGACGGAGTGGCAGAGATCTTGGGACTTTTTTCTAAAAATTTGTATGGATTTCATACCTTAATAATATGTACGCACAAAAAAAATACATTTTGTGGATAATAACCTAATTTATGAACCTATGGGAAAAAATATCTGCATGAAATTTTCATTTTTTCAATCAGAATGGACTTGGAATTTATTGACATTGTGCATAATCTGAAAAATGTCCCTTTTTTAATCTCAAGTTTGTTTTTATAAATCAGAAATCTGCAAAGAAAGTGACGTACGTACCTTTTTTTGTGCCTACGCACCATTTATAAATGAGGCCCCTGCACCTTAGACTGGAGAAATAAAACACTGGTCACTGCAGCCTCTCAACCATGCGTGGATTTCTAAAAGCTTGGCTGAAGCAAACAATTGCTGGGAAAAAAAAAAAAAAATGCCGAGTGGCATTTACCAGAAGACTCAACAAACTTGTTAAACTTGCATGAAACCCAGCACTGGTCTTAACAAATGGAAGCACCTTCTCCACAGCTAAGCATGGTGGCAAGAGAATCATGCTGTGGTGAAGCCTTTGATCAGCACTTGGAAACTGGTCAGGGCTGAGAGAAGGAAACAACCAGAGTCTGGAGACAGGACTGTTTCAGCCTGCAAGAGGCTCAAGACTGGAGCAAATGTTCAACTTTCAGCAGGACAATGACCCTGAACATACAGTTAAAGATATACTGGAGAACTTTAAGACCAGGAACCTGAATTCTGAGAATGCCCAATCAAACTCCAGGCCTCATTCAGACGAAGATTCTGAGCAAGAATTTTTAAATCACCAATGGTCCCAATTCAACCTGATAGAGCTTGCGAAATTTTTCCCAAACCTTGTTGAATGGGCAAAAAATGTTTCTGATGTGCAAGGCTGGTGGAGATATGTCCCAGAATGCATAGGGGTTATGGCAACTGAAAGTGGTGCTACTGCTAAGTACAGACTCACGGGGGTCAGCAATAATGCAACAAACAAGTGTCTTATTTTCTATTTTGGTTCCAGTCTAAAAAAATCAATTATGCTCGCTGTTGGATTTAACTGTTGTTTTCAAAGCAGAGTGAAAGGGGAAGGACTCTCCTCAGAGATCTAACTCAGACAGGAGGATAACCAGCGTAAATGTAGTTTGTGTTTCTATTCATTCATCATCACTGAGTAATTTATGTTTTGCACGCATGAGTTCTTTGAATATAAGATAAATATGAAAAATAATTGCAAATGTCAGTTCAAAATGAATATCAATAATCTGCTGCATCTCTCATTTTAAATTTTCACAAACAAACATGGTTTATTCCTCCCCGGCCTTCATAGTGAGTTTTATTAAGTCCATCTTTATCGCAAAAAATGAATGACAATTTAGTTAGTTAATGATCTAGCTGTTGTAAATGACAAACATTAATCTTATACTACATTGTTTAGATTGCTCAGAATTGAAAGAAAGTAAATACAAAGTTTGGGGAGTGCATGTGCATATTTTCCCCTGCATTGCTCTGACACTTCAAAAATTTACAGGGTATTTTTGACAAATAAATGGAACAAACACAACTATATATACGAGATCCTTGAGCGGATCTTGGCGTCCACCATTGGACATTGGCAACTTTTCTAAACAGTACAAAGGAGCTACGGCACAAAATTAATTAGGCTTATAAATTATTTTGATTGAATTTACTGATAGAGTACATGCATTATCTCTTCTTGCTTTTAGTTGCTTTTTGTACGCTTTGAATACAAAAGAAGCAAAATGTAAAGACCATAAATCATATTTCTTGTGCATTACCAAGTCAGCTTTTCTTTTATGCTTCTTTGTAGCCTTAAATCTCTGACCTGGTTCTGTTCTCAAGACAAATTAGAATAAGCTGTATGAAATTCTACTGGCAAAGTTGCATCAAAAAAGAAGTCGGAATTAGAGAAAGTCTGTAGGCGGGATTTCTTGAAGATCCACTCAGTATTTTTCTTGGAATGGCGATCAGAAGAATTATCTGGCTCACAACGAATGATGGATGGCGGACTACGGATAGCGGACCGTGGACCAAAAATGAATTAAAGGTGGAGGTCTTGTGGCCATTTTCAATCTGTAAACAAGGCCAAAAATCATACGGGGCATGATTAGACGGTGAGGGAAACTTGTGTACATGATTTTGTTAAGATCCATTCGGTTGTTTTTATTATTTTTTTTGAAATAGCGATAACAAGTTAATTAAACTCCCAGGTGCTTCATGATGCCTACTTATTTGGCTTAACAGGGCAAGGTCAGGACGAATCTTCGTGTGTCCTTCCCCCAGATGTGGACAACCTTATTGACAGCCAGGTGCTCAGAATAGATGTCCAGCTGCAAGAGAGGTAGCTGGAACGGTGGGCGAAGTTACAGGCACCTGTCCGGCCTGCAGCCCAAGATGCTGAACCCGAAGCTTCATCCCACCTGGCTCCTTCAGCACCCGTGGTTGTCGACAGGGCCTTCAGAAGCTGACCTCTGAAGAACAGCTACAATGAATTGAACAGAATCGATACCTGCACTGTGGAAGTGTTTCCACGTTATTGCTGTATGTTCTGTCTAGTGCTGCTGCCTCATCTTCTGGTTCGCTCTTTTCCATTCACCTGAGCTGGCAGGGTCGCCCCATCTCTTTCCAGGCCTTAGTCGACTCAGGGACAAATGTGAACTCTGTCCATCCTGGTCTCGTTCAGCACCTGACAATCCAAACTGAACTGCTACCAGCACCCCTCCGGTTGCAAGAGGTCACGGAGATTGACCTTCCTGATATCACAGAGGTAACCTGGCTAGGGAACATCCTGGCCTCCTGTAACCACTAAGCAGAGGTGATGTTTCTTGTCATGGAGTTAATGCAAGCAGAGGTGGTGTTAGGAAGACCCTGGCGGGAACATCACAACCGGTGTGTGGAATGGCCCTCAAGATCCATCCTGGGGTAGAGTTAGTCGTGCTCTCAGTCCTGCCATACCTCAGCTTCCAGTCCCACTGAACCTCCTTCCTCTGACCACCATGAACAGCCAATGGACCGGAAGGGAGTTCCCCCAATTTACCGTGATCTCTGTCCGGCATTGAGCAAAGCCCAAGCAATGTCACTTCCTCCACACCGACCCTATGATTGTGCCATTGACTTCTTACCTGGAACATCGCCACCTAGTGGTTCACTGTACTCCTCAACAGCACAGCAATCCCAGGCTATGGAGGAGCACATAAATCAGTCCCTGGCTTCTGGAATCATTTGAGGTTCTGCATCACCTGCTGGAGCTGGGTTTGTCTTTGTGGCGAAAAAAGATGGGTCTCTAAGTCCCTTCATTGATTATCGGAGACTTAACTCAGTAATGATGAAATGTTTAAGCTGTTCAGGCTCACTAATGCTCTGCTGTGTTCCTACCATCAGATTGTACTCTATCTCTGCATTTGGTTCTTTGGCTGGATCATAACAGTAGAATCTTTTTCAGAACTTAGTCATTTCTCAACAGAATATTCTCCCCACAGGAACCTTTTCCCAATAGAATCTTGACTGGGTGTAAGTGTTCCCCAGTTGAACGGATATGCTCCAAGAACTTGGCCCAGTAGAATGTTTATCCTGCTGGAAACGTTTGCTAAAGCACTCTTTACCTGATAGGTCTTCTACCCAACAGAATTTTTCTCTGATGGAGATTCAGTCTGGATACAGCTTCAGTTAGGTAAAGATTCTCTAGGGGAAAGGTAACCTGCAGTTAAAAATTCTGTTGACGGAAGGTTCCCGTCAGGTAAAGATTCCTGTGGGGTAAGGATTCTATTGGGGAAAAGTTCTCATCGTGTAAAGATTCTTTTGGGAAAGGTAACTGAGGGGTATCAATTCTGTTTGAGAGGTTCCCATTATTTAAGGATTGCTGAAAGATTCTTTCGGGAAAAGTACCATTTAGGTTATGATTATATTTTGGAAATATTCCTCCACCAAAAAGATTCTATCGAGGAAAGGTTTTCAAAAGCTCCTGTACAGTAAACATGCCTTTAGGTAAAAATGCTCCTGTGGCGTCAAAATTCTTTTGAGAAAAGGGGGAGGGGCAGTTCCTTTAAGTAAAGATTTAATGGGGAGAAGGTTCCCATTCAGTAAAGGTTCAATGGAGGAAAGGAAGACTCTGTTGCAAATAGGCAGCTTTGTAGTGAAGGTTCTGTTGGGGAAATACATTTTGGATTTGGGAAAAGATAAAGGTTTGAATTTGAAAAAGATTGTTTTGAAAAAAAAAATTTCAGTGAAGTAATGACTCTACCCAAGGGGGCGGGGGTGGTGTTGGGTGGGGGGTCTAAGAGTAGCAGTATGCCCAAGGGTATGGGTATTATGTTATTGAACTCTACATTTCTCTCACTTTTTTCTGTAGCCTCACCCATTCATTTCCAGTGGGTTGTCATTTTTGATGGGGAACACCACAGGTGATAATGACAAAACAAAACCTAGAATTAAATAAAAATCTTATATATTCAGGAGTGGAATGTCTGGCTATGTCATCACTTCCAGCAGGGCAGAGAGCAGGGATTGTGGAAAAAAGAAGATCATACAGCTCACAAAGTTCAGTAAAAAAAGAAATATGGGCCCTTTGAAAGAAAAAAAAATCTCTTCAGATAAAAGCATCTGCCTAATAAATGTAATGTAATGTCCTGCCCTGTAAATGCAGCCTTTGTGCAGTTTACCATTTTTTATAATTTCCTTTTCAACCATTTTGCAATTTAGTCATTTGACAGATGCTTTTAACCAAAGTGACTTACTAAACAGCATTTAGCTTGGATTTGCCAAATAGTGAACCCTTAGAAAAGTCTTTTTTCAAAGTCAGTATTGCAGAACTCTTTGGCTTTTATGTACGTTTGCATTAGAGTGGAAAGTTGAGGACTTTCATTGCATATTTATCCGACACCTTACAGTGGTCAAGTTCTTTTAATTGCTGCCGTAAACAGGATGTATCAGAAAAAAGTAGACTCTCAGAAAAAATACCTTAAAACTAATGTGCGAAGATGTTTAGAAAATCTAGTCATACATGTTGATTGACCATGTAATTCTTCCTTGATTGACACCAATGTTGTGGTTCAGTTTTCATGCTGCAGTGAACACGACCAACTTAAATTTGGCGAATGAGCCTTTATGAACAACACTTCATCTAAAGTGTGACCCTAATTTCTTGACCGTAAATTTCCATTGATTTTGAAAAATATTAACTCAAATACTAAAAATCATGTCATCTTCAAGGTCCCCTATTCTGCCACCAGGTGCACAGCTAATTAGCCATTATGAGCCGGTTCAAAGTCTCCCCTACCTGACATCATGAGGGGGAGTGACCACCTAGAATAATGAAATCTGATTGATTGCTTGGCTGAAGGTGATCAGTTCTTCTTGCCTATGGTTGGTTACTTCCCCATGTGCCGTCAAGAGGGAAAAGATTTTGAAATGGCTTGTCATAACTAATTAGTTATGCACCTGGTGACATAATAGGACACCTTTGAGTAAATCATAACCGTTAACAAAGAAAAAAATTCATTTTTATTCTTTGATTATCTGCATTAATTTCATGATTTTTTGTGTCCTATGGAATTACTCTGCACAGATTTTATCGGCAACAAAAAATTTCCCGTGTGCTACTGTGAGTCGGATGATTTCTGCAACCATACCTTTTGCGTCCACAATTTTTTATGCAACAACAACTGTTAACCCTTGTATGGTGTTAGGATTTTTGTTACTCAGCCAGTGTTCATGGGTCTGGGACCCGCGAGAGTTTTGGGTTTTCAAAATTGTTTGATTGTGTTGTTTTATGTTAAAATGCTCAACAGATGTTTACTTCATCCCAATTACAAGTCATATGAACAGCAAACATGGTTTGATGAAAACTGAAAACGGGTCCCACAGACCCAAACACCATACAAGGGTTAAGTGAAAAGGGAATTACGATAAACATCGTCTGAATTCATCCTTACTCTTGATCATCGTTCAGCATTTGGCCATCCTCCCACAAGGTAAGACGTTACTGACTGCCGTTTTCATGACTTCTCTATATAATTAGCGTCGTTGATTTCATATTTTAGGATTATAGTGCGATCTCTTACCATCCAGTGACAGATTCATTTGCACCCATTTCTTGTCCAGTGTAATCTATTCTGATGTAAGGTATGGTTCAGAATGACATCGTCCGATAAAATATCGCATGAGTTAATCGTACAGTAGATGTTACCCGTAAGCAGTGATGACGACTTTTGAAATTCAACATGAATCGGTGTTTTCTTGCTTGTTTCAAGGTCATGCTTTTGTTACCCAGAATTGTGAAAAGACACATATATATACTGTACGTACACCGAGAGGCATTCTTAATTGTGTGCAGAACTAGTAACAGGGGTCACTTGGGATTTTTTTCCATTCTGAAATTAACGGGGTATCTCAGTGATATCCCAGCACTACTGTACTGTCAATTTACAACACTGCTGTGCACAAATTCATCCAATTTTTTTCTCAAAATGAAAAACTTGGATCACTCTTTGAAGTTGGAAAATCTCAATTTTCATAAAATGACCCGAGTGACCCCTTTCCCTAGTCCTGCACACAAATAATGTTTTACAACAGTAGTAAATGTTCCTTTCGTAGTCGCTAAAGACAGTCTCTGGAAACTGTGCTTTTAGTAGTGAGACCTGCCGTCACTGCTATAGTTACATTAGCAGTCAATTTAGTAGTTCTTATGCTTTATCTGACAAGGCAGAAGACGTTTTCTGGAATGTATTTTTGTGACGTCACAGATGACACACTTTGTTTGGGACGACAGCTGACACATCTGGTTCTGTGTCATTCTGTGTCATCCCTGCAGTCTGGATACTGTCATTTAATGGATATTAATGCATCCAGAAACTTCTCCTTGAGACTGGCCATCACTCAGCATACAAAATGCTTGATTCTTCTAAGATTAATTTGTTTGAGGCATTTGAAAGGGGAATGATGTGACTTTTTATTGTCCCTAACCTTGAACTTTTCATGTGCAAATTCTTTCTCACCATGCAATATGCATGATTCATAACTATATTCCTGGGAAAAAAAACACTACCATGGGTTTTTAATGCCTCTCAGTACATACATTGTGGCGAGTCACCGGAAAACCAGGCACAGATGGCGCAACAGGTTGGTGAGAGTCCAGCCCACTGGGCGGTAGTTTATTTACAGGAATAAACAAAATGGAAATAATCTTCTTTAATACTATGACACTCAGGGAATTAGTCACTGCCGAGAGGAAGAGTAGCATCCAAAGTGAGTCTTCCTGGAGGAGGTGCGGACTCCAGGTTAACCAGTGGCGCCTTCAGAAAATATTTAGTGGGGGGGCCAGATGGGGCCAGAGAATATCATGGGGGTGGCCCACTAAGTAGGATACATAAGGATTTTCCCAGGAAGCAAATTAATGCATAGACACTATTTTATTGCATAAAAAAATTGTATACAGTTTTGTCTTATCATATGAATGTCAAATTATGATATGCACATGAGATCAGTTCAGGAACCCATCAAATTACATTTTGAATGCATCACCTCCAATCAGCCTATGAGTTGCTTAATCGTAAATATTTGCCGACCAAATATTTATGTTTAGCATGTTGTATTTTATATGATTTACAAGTACAGTACAGACCAAAAGTTTGGACACACCTTCTCATTCAATGCGTTTCCTTTATTTTCATGAGTATTTACATTGTAGATTCTCACCGAAGGCATCAAAACTCTGAATGAACACATGTGGAATTATGAACTTAACAAAAAAGTGTGAAATACCTGTAACTGAAAACATGTCTTATATTCTAGTTTCTTCAAAGTAGCCACCCTTTGCTCTGATTACTGCTTTGCACACTTTTGGCATTATCTTGATGAGCTTCAAGAGGTAGTCACCTGAAATGGTTTTCACTTCACAGGTGTGCCTTGTCAGGGTTAATTAGTGGAATTTCTTGCCTTATCAATAGGGTTGGGACCATCAGTTGTGTTGTGCAGAAGTCAGGTTGATACACGGCCAACAGCCCTATTGGACAACTGTTAGATACATACATAATTCCACATGTGTTCATTCAGTTTTGATGCCTTCAGTGAGAATCTACAATGTGAATAGTCATGAAAATAAAGGAAATGCATTGAATGAGAAGGTGTGTCCAAACTTTTGGCCTGTACTGTATTTACTGTTAATTATACAATCTCAAGTATCAAGATTATAGATGGCCAAATATTTGACAAATGAGTGAATCACGATTAAAGCGCACCACAAAACGCTAAATAGCAAGTAAACCAGCTGGTCTGCTTCAGAAGTTCAATATTCTATTCGTAAGGCCTTTTCTTTGGTGACTAATACTGCAGATCGGAGAGCTTTCGTGATATCAGAAAGTGAGGGCGATGTCTGACGTTATTAGCCCAAAAACACAGACTGATTTGTGACCGTAGACTGTTTGTGACACAGACTCCTATTTGAGGTATTACGCTGTGAAGCATATGCTTGTCACTGGAGTACACTGGGGAGGTGTTACCAGCTGGTTTCTGAACCAGTAGTTTGAGCATCTACTGCAATCAACAATCTAGTTTTCAACTGATCGCTGGCTAATTATCGGAACCCTACAGAAAACAGACTATTAATCTACAACCCAAATTCCTAAATAGTTGGGACAAAGTGTAAACTGTGAATGAAATCAAAACGCAATGACTTTCAAATCACACCAGCCAATATGTTACTCACAATAAAACAGAGATAACAGCAAATTTTGAAACTGAGAAATTTTACAATTTTATCCACAAAATGAGCTCATTTCAAATTTGATGGCTGCTACAGGTCTCAAAAAAGTTGGGACAGGGGCCTGTTTACCATGGTGTAGCATCCCCTCTTCTTTTTAACACAGAGTGGAGGCGTCTGGGCATTGAGGAAACAAGTTTCTTGAGTTTAGCCATTGGAATTTGATCCCACTCTTGTTTAATTCAGGCTTCCAGCTGCTGGAGAGTTTTGGGTCTCCTTTGACAAACTTTTCGTTTAATTATGCGCCAAGTGTTCTCAATCGGTGAAAGATCAGGACTGCAGGCAGGCCAGTTCAGCACACAGACTCTTCTACTATGAAGCCATGCTGTTGTAAAAGCTGCTGTTCAGACAGGACACTCACGTCAGATTTAACCATTTATTTGGAATGACATACATTTGAATTTGGCGGTGACTCTGCTCATGTGATATTCTGGAACAATCTGAGCAAGCATGACACAGACATCCCAGGAGATCACAACTCCCACCCCCTGGCAGAACCTGGTTCACCGTGTTTAAAATTTCAATTCAGTTCAATTCGATATAGCGATTTGTATAGCGCTTTTCACAGAGACTGCCACAAAGATGCTTTACATCGAGACATTAAATAAATGAAAGGGTAGTGCCCAGTCTATTCCCCCTCCAGCAAATGAGGCAAAAAACTCCCAATAGGGAGAAAAATCCTCAAACAGTGGTGAGAAAAAACTCCCCAGTGGGAAGAAATCTTAAGAGGAACCCAACTTTAGTGGAGACTTCAACCTCCACCTTATTGCCTCTCAGTCTGCTGCCTTTCTTCCCATCCACCACTCCTTTGACCTTTCCCTCCTGCCCTCACCCCCAACTCACAAAGCTGGCAATCTCCTCGACTTGGTCTTTCTTCGTAACTGCTCCTCCTCTGATCCCACTGAAACCCCTCTCCACCTGTCTGACCACCACTTCATCTCCTTCTCCCTCTCTCCCCCTCTCCAACCCCCTCTGTTACAGTTTGCTGTGACCTCCGCTCTCTCTTCCCCTCCTCTCTCGCTTCCCATGTCACTGCTTCCCTCCCTTCCATTGATTCCTTCTCTGATCTCCCCACTGAATCTGCTGCCTCCTCTCTCCTCTCCTCCCTCTCATCCTGTTAACACTCTCTCTCCTCTTGTTTCCAGGAGAGGCAAATCATCCCCACCCAGCCCCTGGATGTCAGAAACTCTCCGCTCCAGCAGGAAAAGCCTCCGAGCAGCAGAGAGGAAATGGAGGAAATCCAGGGCCCCAGCAGACCTGTCCCACTACCAGTCCCTCCTAGCTGAATTTTCCTCTTCAATTACCTCCGCTTCACAGGTTAGAGAGCCTCTGGCCATCTTTACTTCTGAGAGACTCAGCCTCTCTAAGACATCCCTTTTATAGCCAATCATGTTACACACCTGATGCCAGTTTACTTAATGACTTGCAAAATGTTCTTTCAGCTTATTCTCTTAAATTTTAATTGCTTTTTCAGCCCTTTTTTGCCTGTCCCAACTTTATTGAGACCCGTTGCAGCCAGAAAATTTGAAATAAGCTCATTTTGTGGATAAAAATGTAAAATGTCTCAGTTTCAAAATTTGAAATGTTATCTATGGACTATTGTAAATAACATGCTGGCTCATGTGATCTGAAAATCATTGCATTTAGATTTTATTCACAACTTACACATCATGCCAACTATTTCGGAATTGGGGTTGTATATATAAAACAGCTTTAAAGTCTAAGTATTTATTATTCCACCAGATGAGGCTCAGACTCACCTACTGAACATGAAATCAGCACAACACCATAATCCTCACTGGCTTTGGCGGGTCCAGCAGATGAAATGTGTGTGCTAATATATTGACTGTCTGCTAATATGTTTGCCCTACTTGGACTTTGAGTTTGTAAGAACCTTAAGAGACACATAATGATGAAAGCAGGCAATTCAGGTCACCCTGAGCCGTCCTTTAGCAGCAATCTAGGGCAGGGCTGTGCTGAAGCATTACTGGGGCACAACCTGATCTGTGCCAAAATCCAATGTATATAAGGATCACATAACCTTCACTCTGGAAATTAAAGGTCTCCAATTAGGCTTGGAGGTTAGTCTTTGGACTGTGGGGGCTGTAGTACCCAGTGTAAAACCACACAAACACAGGAAAAGATGCAAACTCTACACAGAAAGGACCTTTGACCATCTTGCTGCGGAGGGACAGCATTACCTGTTGTGCCTACGCACTGTCTGGCATAAGCGAATATTTAGCATAATATGGCTTTCCAAAAGTAATGGAAATAAAGAAATAGTACAAATTAAAAGGAACAGACAAGAGCAAAACAGGGCGGGTTTTTGGGCCCTGGAGCCTTCCCGTCGGGTCTGGTCCGGAGATTCTGTACAGGACACACTTCAGGAGTCTTTATCTTGGAAAGCACTAGAAAAATAATTTTCAGTTCACTTACAACCATTCCTAAATCAAAAAACCTTTTATAGTTTCTTTATTAATTCTGCAGTTCACTTGTCATAATTTTGTAGTTCCTATACAGAAATGCTGCTATTTGCTTTTCCAGGAAATTTAAGACATTTCTTGATATTTCAAAATCAGCATAAATCATGCAGCATCATATCAGTATTTGTACTTTTGCAATCACTAAACACGGTTCATTTATCTTTCAATATTTGGTCCCTTTATTGGCGTAACCACATTTCAAACAACAAAACAACCATGGCAATTCAGTAACCAGATCTAAATATCACATTTCTATCAAGACAAATAAAAATGTACAAATACAGGAAAAAACGTTTAAGGGAAAAGAAAAATAAAGCCTGACAAAATGATGAAAACTCAATCTCAAGTTTCATTTACAAAGAAATACTGCATTTTAAGTGTTTTCTATACCTGCATTCTTCGGGTTTTAATGAATACATACTGTCATAAACTGTGTCAGAAGGGCTATGTTTTAATTTTATTAACACTGGCTTTTAAAGTTGGATTTCAATTGAATACAAATATTTTGGAATTTTTCCCTCATGAAGTCACACATTCTTTTCATTAATTTGGTAATTGTTGCACTTGAAACATTATTCAAGTGAAGGAAACGAAACTGATTCTGCTGTTCGATATAAAAATAGTTGTGTCAAGTGGAAGGCAACTGGTACACGTTGATGTAATTGAGTCAAGACTAGCGATGAATTAAACTTAAAACTCAGCGGTTCCATGTTTCGAAAAAAGTCCGGTGGCAAAACCTGAAACACTCCCACGCAGTACATGCAGCAGGAATATTTTGTGTCCCATTCCCAGTTCCTTCGGTAAATTATTCATTCCGGCAACCAGCAGCTCCCCACATTTCTCATGACTTGGATCCTAAGGCCTGGGACACACTGGATGCGTGAGCAGTGCTGCTGCGTCGCCTTTTATTTCGGTGTCCAGGTTAACAGGTTAGAGTAAACCGTCCACGCTGGATGACAGAGGCGCTCGTCTCACGCGTGGTCAGCCAAGTCTGCTGCGTCTCGTCTTCTAGAGATTAGGGAGTCTCGCCTGACCGGAAAACGACTGTCAGGAAGCAGTCCTATTGAAATAAATACCTGCATTTCACCACATTGCCACATTAAAAGCCCTTGTATAGCCAATGGACAGAATCCCTTCAGTTCAATTCAGCAATACTTTTTGAAAGAATTCCTGGAACATGTAGTGGGAAATTTCGCGACTTTCAATGCGTCAAATGTTGCAGTACCGTCAATTAACGGAATATATACGGAATTTGTCATTCTTACTTTTTGAGGGCTTTACTGCTCTACTGTTTGTTTTCTTTCATTTGTTGATCCTCGGAATATAATTCGATCCATTTATTTCGCGAAAATACACCATCAATTGCGGAGCAAAGGCTCCTGAGAATAGCCTATTATGTTAAAAAGTTACGGAGTATCAAGGCAGTACTTCTCCGTGAATGTCTCTGAAAAGATACGCACGTGACTGCTTAACCTGGGTACGAAATGAAATGGAAATATTTAATACATAAATATAATATTTAAGGGGAACGTCGTGTAGAAGGATAGGGCTGACAGGAGGAGCCGGCAGCTGTACCACAGCGGACACGCAGCATGTGTGAACAGAAAGACCAAGTCAGCAGCAGCAGCTCAGAACTCATCCACCGCGGACTA
This sequence comes from Gymnothorax reevesii, assembly GCA_029721435.1. Taxonomy (NCBI): domain Eukaryota; kingdom Metazoa; phylum Chordata; class Actinopteri; order Anguilliformes; family Muraenidae; genus Gymnothorax; species Gymnothorax reevesii. The sequence goes on along the minus strand of CM056581.1, from coordinate 42,784,932 downwards.
CACACGCATCCAGCGTGTCCCAGGCCTAACTATAACTGACCTTCACTCTAACTGCTAGCGGTGTGTTTATCAAAGGTAATGCAACTTTCTACATGAATCTCTGTCATGTCAGTTAAGTGAATGCGTAAACTTCAGAGACTGTAGACAAATGATGGCAAAAATCCAGGCCCGACTGTGGCGAGCAGCCTTGCACTGGAAGTGATATTGGGCAAATATCTGAAGAAAACATATGAGCACACTATGCTTATGGAGTATCCACAGAAGTTGCCTGAATTTCTATTCACAAGCACATAAGACTGCCAATGTTTGGGTATTTTGCAAGTTCAATAATGCAAATATGGCACGATTTTCTTAAAAAATAAGAAATGGATCTTGTGCACAATTACTGAGGTAAATGAGTGATTTCCCCTTGCAAAATAAAGTGCAAAAGACAATAGAGGAATCCCCAGAAAACACAGATGGTAGACATTTTGCACACTGAAATCCTGTTGGGGTGCATACTGTAAACTTTGTCTACTGAATCAAAGGGCAGAGATTGTGTGAACTGAAAATCTAGGGGTACAAATTTTTCATAATGAGATTCACAAATTCTTTGAGTTGACACACATACAGTGGAGAGTTTATGCTCTGAAACTGAAAGGGAGGAGATTTTTGCTCCCTAAAACTTAAAGGGGTCTTCAAGGTAAAATTGTTCTGTTTTTTTTTTTTTGAGAAAATTTTACTATTTTTGATTCCCATATAAAATAAATAAAGGAATGCATTAAATCATTAATATTCATCTGATTGACCTTAAATTTGGGCTGAAGATTTACTGTTAGAGATTTATGAAATGATATCGGATTTTCTAGACAGATGCATCCCAAGGGGGTTAATTTTGAAAATGAAGCAAGTTGCTTGCAATTTTCGTTATGGTTACATAACAGAGCTCATTTAATATTCATAAATGTTCCTAACAAAAAACTCCAATGAAATTTCATAGAACTATCTTTAACCTTTCATATGAGACTAATTTGAGTAAAATCTGACCATGGGTTATTGAAATATCAGTGCCACAAAATATTTTCAGATTTTGTCATTAAAGTGCCTTTTCAATGGCAACCATGTACATTTCTATCAAAATACTACATTTTATGGGGTTAAAATCATGTTGAGTATGTGCAATACTTAGTTTTCACATTATTGTGGTTATTTCTACACTTCACCCTGAAGACCCCTTAAGGGTACAGAATTTGGGACATCTTGTGCAGTGTGAATATCACAGTCTGTACTCAGATATGATGTTTTAAAGGCTCTGGCTTTTATGGTTTGTGGGGCCATTAAAGCACATCACTGGATATAGATCTCTGATTGTCTGCAAGACTCAAGAGGAAACTCAACCATGAGAAATAAACACAAAAACCAACCAAGATCCACTCACTAGCTTGTCCCCATAAGCCTGCAGCCTGTTCCTTTGCATGTGTGTATGAGTGTGTGCAGTATCACTGCAATAGGAACCATTTAAATCAGATGGAAAAAAATCATTTTCTCTGCCATAATGAGGGAGGCAGTGCTCTGTGGCTTGCTGTCTCTCCGCGGTTGACCGAAGTCATCTCAGAATCCTTTAAACTTCACATTTTTCACTCAGCATCACAGCGTTTTGTTGCATTTCCATTGCATTATCAGCTTTGCCTGTTTGTGTTTTTTTTTTTTCTATGCTGAAGAGAACATTCAAAGCATATATCTAAAAGGAAGATACTGTACAAGAGCACGTTACAGCCCAGGAGTGGGCGTCAGGACGCGGGACACTGAAGAGAGAGAAGAAGAGCGGAATATTAACATGTCCTTTTTACAGTGGTAAGTGCCCCAGGTTCGGGACAGAAAACACGCAGTCCAGGCCTGAAGGGGCGTCCCCGCTGTACAGTTCATTATTTTTTTTTGCTTGTGCCGATGCTCCTCGCGAGTTTGGACGATCTGCGCCCTCCAGAGCTGCAGCAAGCGATGATCTCCACTCTCCTGGCCCTTCTCAGAATGAGCTCAGGCTCTCCAGGGCCACTTCATAGCAGAACTTATACTGCTCCTGCAAACGACAACAACAGACCCGCATCAGACACGGCACAGTACACTCTTCAGCCCTCACTCACTTTATATCAGCCCGCACTGGAGAAGCGGTACTCTCAAAGTGTGAAATGTACTCTGCCAGAGCCTATTTTCTGCCAAGAGCCTCCAAGCATATCTCCACTTGAAAAATGAAACGGCTTGAATTGGGGAGAAATTACATCACTTTCAGCCACCGATTAGTTTGAAATTGTTTTTATTCTCCCCCGGAAAAAAACAAAAGCTGACTTGTGTCCCCACAAGCAGATAAACTATGATGAGAAAGACCGAGATGATCGTGTTCTTTTCAGGAGACACTCTTACTTACAAGGAGCCAGAACATTCACTGAGCAAAGCTAAAATTATGTACAGGGTGCTTCTAAATGAGCGCATTCCAAATACTTATTTCAGGCAGATAAAGTTACTGCATTACTGAGAGAAAATGCAAAGAGTTTAAAAAATCATACAAAAAAAAAACACTCCCAATGCAGAAAATTGTCAAAAAGCAGTAATTACTGTATTTAAAAAGTGTTGCTTAACTTCCCAGTATAATGTGTTTGTACTGTTTATCTCTGAAGTACTTCTTTTATAGGAGGGAGGTAGAGGTTTTAGGCTATATCCATTATGCTTGCTGATAGAAAGTGTACATTAGGCATAATCTGAGCAAACAAGCTCTTGAGCTGCACTCGAGTTTGGCCACATAGTTTCTAGCTAAATACAGGATTAAACAGTAATAAAAATGGTTTAACTCCACTCCACTCCTAGAAGCAGTGGCGGAGCTAGAACTGGGAATGGGGGGGAGAGACAGACACGTCCCTTTACGAAAACAACGGTCCTGGCGAGTTAATCATTTTCGCCAGGACTAATCATGGGCGAAATTCAGTAGAGAACTGAGAATTTCCGTGAACAAAACATCCTTTTAAAACAATTATTAGTCCTGACCTGTTCATTCATCTGGATGAATATTTCCTGCATTTAAATCAACATTATTCAAAATTGCATACCTGTCCACTCTCACCCAAATAGCTTGAGCCGTACAATTTTACAGCCCATTTAACTGCTGAGTGCCACTTTTTTTTAATTAACCCACGCAATACCGAGAGTGAAAGGTGATATTTCATTGGAACGTGGACCAGTTTAATCAACGCAAAGCATTGGCCTATTAAGAAATACATTATATTTCTAGGCTGAATTTAGCCCATGATTTCATCGCTGTTAGATCGCATATGAAGAGAGACCGTGTCTTCAGTTGCCAATTACGATAATTGAACAACGCTACAATAAAGGAAAATGATTGAGAACTAGCCAGGAATAATTGTCATAAAGGGACGTGTCTGTGCCCCCCAATTCCCAGTTCTAGCTCTGCCACTGCCTAGAAGGCAGCAGTGTCTATAGGTTTAAATCCAGTCCTGGAGGATTTCAGTGGCAGCAGGTTTAACTCCAGTCCTGTTGAGCTGCTGTGTCTGCAGGTTTGACTCCAGGCCTGGAAGGCTACTGCGTCTGCAAGTTTAACTCCAGACATGGAGGGCCACAGTGTCTGCAGGATTAAGTCCAGTCCTAGAGGGCTGCAGTGTCTGCAGGTTTAACTCCAGTCCTAGAGGGCTGCAGTGTCTGCAGGTTTGACTCCAGTCCTAGAGGGCCACAGTATCTGCAGGTTTAACTCCAGTCCAAGAGGGCTGCAGTGTCCGCAAGTTTAACTCCAGTCCTGGAGGACCACAGTGTCTGCAGCTTTAAGTCCAGTCCTAGAGGGCTGCAGTGTCTGCAGGTTTAACTCCAGTCCTAGAGGGCTGCAGTGTCTGCAGGTTTGACTCCAGTCCTAGTGGGCCACAGTGGCTTCAGGTTTAACTCCAGCCTAAGAGGGCCGCAGTGTCTGCAGGTTTAACTCCAGTCCAAGAGGGCTGCAGTGTCTGCAGGTTTGACTCCAGTCCTGGAGGACCACAGTGGCTTCAGGTTTAACTCCAGTCTAAGAGGGCCACAGTGTCTGCAGGTTTAACTCCAGTCCAAGAGGGCTGCAGTGTCTGCAGGTTTGATTCCAGTCCTGGAGGACCACAGTGGCTTCAGGTTTAACTCCAGTCTAAGAGGGCCGCAGTGTCTGCAGGTTTGATTCCAGTCCAAGAGGGCTGCAGTGTCTGCAAGTTTAACTCCAGTCCTAGAGGGCTGCAGTGTCTGCAGGTTTGACTCCAGTCCTAGAGGGCCACAGTGGCTTCAGGTTTAACTCCAGCCTAAGAGGGCCGCAGTGTCTGCAGGTTTAACTCCAGTCCAAGAGGGCTGCAGTGTCTGCAGGTTTGACTCCAGTCCTGGAGGACCACAGTGGCTTCAGGTTTAACTCCAGTCTAAGAGGGCCACAGTGTCTGCAGGTTTAACTCCAGTCCTAGAGGGCTGCAGTGTCTGCAGGTTTCATTCCAGTCCTGGAGGACCACAGTGGCTTCAGGTTTAACTCCAGTCTAAGAGGGCCGCAGTGTCTGCAGGTTTGACTCCAGTCCAAGAGGGCTGCAGTGTCTGCAAGTTTAACTCCAGTCCTAGAGGGCTGCAGTGTCTGCAGGTTTGACTCCAGTCCTAGAGGGCCACAGTGTCTGCAGGTTTAACTCCAGTCTAAGAGGGCTGCCGTGTCTGCAGGTTTAATCCTAGAGGGCTGCAGTTACCCTTTTTCCAGCAAGCTGGTGCTGGTGCTGGTTTGGAGCCAGAGCCTGACTTAGCGCCGGTTCTTTCGTTTTCCACAGCCTAAGCACCAGCTCCAGGCTCTTAAAACCAGTGCTAGAGTAAGCACTAACTCCTTGCTGGTCCAGAGCAAGCACCTATTACATGGGGCGGAGTTTACCAACACAACCAGTGGGGTCGCAGAAGTATTTTGAGCATTCTGCTTGCAGTAAACATTAGGATGTATGCATATGTCTTATATCTGCATGATGTGTTGATAATTCATTTTACTTTCTGCGCCGCTTAAGTCTTTAATAAGCATTACGAATATGAGTTAGCTGGCCAGATAGGGCATTCGCAAATTACTGTTATTGCCATTAGCGAGCTTGAATGTCATTTCTAAATGAAACTACTTTAGATCGTTCAAAGTTTGGAAGCTGGAATGAAATACGACAGTTGCTTGTTTATTTATTCCCTGTCTGTTTCCTTGGGAAAAGTTAAGATGATAGCGTGTGCCTATTTTTACACCCTAAATCTGCGCAAGGTTTCGGTATTTTTAACATGCATGGACAACAATGCAAGATACGGTATGCGCCTTATATTGCCGCTTTTTAAATATCTGATCTTAAGCCAGTACAAGATCATAGCAATCTAATCGGCTATATTCCTTTTCCCCTCTCAAAACGATAAAACCTCAGTGACAATAACAGTATTACTGAGCACAGAAACACAAGCATTATTTCAGTTTAACATTTTAATTCGTGGTCTCCCACAGTCCATACTGTATTGTATTGGCAGATTTTGAGCACTGCTGAGAGAGATGCAGATCTCGAACAACAGTCTTTTGCTCCTGATCTGCTGGTCTTAAATTACAGTGACGTAATCGCGTGGCTCTGATCTGGCTCCTCGGCGATGGAAAAGCAAGCAGGTTCTTAGGAGGTGTGTGGGTTGAACCAACTAAGCACTGGCACTAGCACCAGCATGGCACTAGCACCAGGTTTTTTGGTGGAAAAGGGTAAGTGCCTGCAAGTTTAACTCCAGTCCTGTAGGGCTACAGTGTCTGCAGGTTTGACTCCAGGCCAGTAGGGCTGCAGTGTCTGCAGTTTTCTGAGGCCTCCTTTCAGTGAGTAGGCAACTAATGCCTAACAAGAAGTGTTGACTCTTAAGCCAATCAGTGATTTCAATAAATCACTTGTATGTGGACAAGTAATAAACGCAGCAAACACCTGCGAACATTGGGCATACAGAACTGGAGATCCCCCATCCCTGACCTAGATGCCCCACAATTTCTACGCAAGTACATCATTTATGCCAGAGATTTTCCACAAACTTCTAATGGAGGATTGTGAACCAATATCAGGCAAGCTGAACACTTGCATCAGTTGACAGTTCACGGTGGGTTTATACGGCTTGAGCAAAATGTTTTGTTTAGAATTATGCCGAGACTGTGCCTCTGTTAAAGATAACAGAGACTGTGGTCAGATACGATGCAGCGGCATGGTGCACAGGGATGAGGAAGACTTCTCGGTGGATGTATGAACATATAAGACTGTGGAATTGGTAATGGACTCCGTTGAGAGGGCTGTGGACACAATTACAGGCAGTCTGGAGCTCAGAAGAAGCTCGCTCCACACGCTGTTATTCCAGCTCTGCTCTACATAAACACACCTCCCATAACAGCCCGTTACAGAAAACTGCCTCTGCGCCCTAAGTATGTTATTTAAAGTGGATTTAGGGAAGGGACTTGCGTGTTTGTATGTGTGTGTGTGTGTGTATGTACATGTATTTTCAATGGATTAAGGGAAGTGTTGTGTGAGCGCCTGTGTACAGGTCTGGGGATGTCAGTCAAAAAATTCCAACCACAAAAATTACCCAGCGATTATAATGAAAACCTTCAATTCAATGCAAAACCACTTGGATGGCACTTTCAACTAAACATACTTCCTAGTGTAGAAGTAGGACAAATGCCTGGCCTAAGACCCCAAAACAGCATATTCGGTTAAAAAAAAACAAACAAAAAAAAAAAACCCAGGTCTGGCCCTGCATACAGGGTATTTTTTGAAAATGTTGCATTTTCTTTGTGTTTGGGCCCTTCGTCCTCACGCGAGCTGTGTCTTCAGCCACGTTTGAAAACATTTTCCAGGGTGAAGATTTGCAGAAACTCCATTTCTGTTTCCACAGACAGGGTAAACAGCGTTTGGCTCGTGGCATCAGTGAGAATGCACCTCATGGCAAGTTTTCTTGGCTTAAGATTTGCTTACATGATCTTGCATTAAACTTAAGCATCACCACCTGTTGGTTTGGCATGCTCTTCACAGCGCAAAAATAGCATTTTTGCATCTTTATTTGGGCAGATTTTTTTTTTTTTAGACAAGAGGCTCCCCAGAGCCTGTACTCGGGCCCGGTCTGGGCCTGGGCCAAACGCGAAACCGCGCGAGCATGAGCAGGGAATCATGACCCCGAATCAAAAAGAACGGAGCCGAAACTTAGACTCGTGGTCTACCGGCCCGAGTAAAAATGGAGGAAACACCCGAGTTTCAAAAATACACCTGTAGGTGTGGACTAGGCCCCAGTAGGAAAAAAATAATCCTCAAATGGTGCCGAGAAAGTTCTCTCCAGACAAGAAATCACAGTTGGAATCCTGCAGTTGGTGGGTAATGAATTTAAGAGCTTCGGCACTGTCATTTTCAACTTTTCTCCCGTACAGTAGGAGGTGAGACAGTATCAAAGTGTGGAGTGGACTTGAACACAAGCCGTCACCGAGAGCAGCATAGCACAGCCGTGAAAATGAGACGAAAAGCCCAGTATCTCAAGTAGAAGCAGCAAACATGCCATAAAAAAGAAAGTAAACAGCATATTCTGAACATCGCTCAATATCAACGGAAATGATCAGTCATTAGCCTCTTCAGTCATTTCTATTACACTTATACTTGCTGAAAACACACATATTGACCCAAGACCAGATCAGCTGCTGCTATACAGCAGTGTGTCCCAGGAATTTCCCCTGTACATGATAGATGCCTCCCTCATCAAACACACGCGATGGAGCTCGTCAAGCACTGCAGTAATGAGCTGATCAGCTGAATCAGGTGTGTTTAATCCTGGAGACACTGACTATACGCAGAGGAGGAGTGTTCCAGGAACAGGGTTGGGAAACACTGCTAAAGAGCATCTAATCTAGTTCAGGTGAAACAAAATGTCATAAATTAAAGTCAGAAAATCAATTAAGCATACAACCCCAATTCCGAAATATTTGGACAAAGTGTAAACTGTGAATAAAATCAAAATGCAATGACTTTCAGATTGCATGAGCATAAGCTTGCATCAAATTTTCTGGCTGTAATAGGTCTCAAAAAAGTTGGGACACAGGCGGAAAGGCGGAAAAGCAATTAATATATAAGAGAATCAGCTGAAAGAACATTTAGCAAGTAATTAAGTTAACTGGCATCAGGTCTGTAACATGATTGGCTATAAAAGGGATGTCTTAGAGAGGCTGAGTCTCTCAGAAGATAAGATGGCCAGAGACTCTCCAACCTGTGAAAGCTTGCGTTAAAAAAAATTGTGGAATACTTTAAAAACAATGTTCCTCAATGTTAAATTGCAAAGTCCATACATGTCAACTAACTACGCCTTTTGGAGTTTTTTTTTCAGAATGAAACAGCCCAGAGGCGGTATTAGACCCGAAAATTAGTGGCCATTATCCCACCCTTTATTGACAACAATTTGTCCTGGCTAATTCTTGATGGTTTTCCTTCATTAACACGTTTTACAATTCAAGCGTAATCAAGTGACAAAGTGTCCTGTGGTCAGAGGAGTCCAAATTTGAAATTCTTGTTGGAGACCATGGGCGTTGTGTCCTCAGGGCGAAAGAGGATAAAGACCACCCCTCCTGTTACCAGTGTTCAGTTCAAAAGCCAGCATCTCTGATGGTATGGGGATGCCTTAGTGAATTTTGTGTGGGACACTTGCATGTTTTAAAACGGACCATGAATGCTGAAAGGTATATAAAGGTTTTAGAGCAACACATGAACCTCTCCAGACGACATCTATTCCAGGGAAGGCCTTGTGTATTTCAGCAGGACAATGCAAAACCACATTCTGCAGCTATTACAACAGCATGGCTTCGTAGTAGAAGGGTCCGTGTGCTGAACTGGCCTGCCTGCGGTCCTGATCTTTCACCAATTGAGAACATTTGGCACATAATTAAACGAAAAGTCCATCAAAGGAGACCCAAAACTCTCCAGCAGCTGGAAGCCTGTATTTAACAAGAGTGGGATCAAATTCCAATGGCTAATCTCAAGAAACTTGTCTCCTCAATGCCCAGACGCCTCCACTCTGTGTTAAAAAGAAGAGGGGATGCTACACCATGGTAAACAGGCCCCTGTGCCAACTTTTTTGTGAACTGTAGCACCCATCACATTTGAAATGAGCTCATTTTATGGATAAAATTGTAAAATTTCTCAGTTTCAACTTGCTATGTTATCTCTGTTCTGTTGTGAATAAAATACTGGCTGCTGTGATTTGAAAGTCATTGCGTTTTGATTTTTATTTTATTCAATTTACACTTTGTCCAAACTATTTCGGAATTGGGGTTGTAATTTTAAACAAAGCCAATATGCTTCCGATATAATTTAAGGGTAGTTGAGGAACTAAAATGAGCAAATAAAGAATACTAAGACATTTAATGTACTGAGCCCCATGGAGTTACATACTCTGTCTGTCCCCCTGCACTAAGCAGTTGGACTGAGGGGTAACTTTCCTGTGTTTTTCTTACCACTCCAGAGAGGACACGCCAGCCCCCACTACACGCTGGGTAAAGAGTGGAACACAAAATGTCTGGGACAGCTCTTAAATACATGCATTCTGATGAATATTCTGAAAGAGACCACTGCTAAGAGCACTCCAGCTATCCACTTAACCTAAGTAGTTTAAGTACAGCCAGCTGAGTCCTGTTAAAATTCTTCTTTGAAGGTTCTGCATGCCTCCCTGAATTAAAGCATTTGCTAAATGCCTGTAATTAACAAAAAACACAAACTGCCTGAATTAAAATAAAAACAAAACATCCGGCTCACTCAGCAAGCAGTCAATTTTGTCCTTTTATAGCGTCTAAGAGCCAATTTTTTTTGAGATTCAGACAAAATCAGACACATTGGGTTGTAAACCCCCTGCATTTGGCTGAATTTTTATTTTTGAGATGGGTATAGAACCCAAACCTCAAAACCCAAACCGCTCCTCTGTTGACCCTTTCTGTGCCGAGCCACAGCCACCCCTTTTTGACCAACTTATCAAAATTACAAGTTCCCATCTCTCTAATTCTGAACTTCAATGGTGTCCCAGCTGTGGTGTATTCAATGGTGTATTGAAAGTGAGTCTATAGGGAGGGCAGATTAACAGAATGTAGTTATCCACCGGAGGCACCCTCGAAGTTTGCTAATAGGGGGGGCTCAAAATGCTCCGAATCATTTTTTTTTTCTTAAGTTTGTCACAGATTTTCTCCAAACTGAAAAGGTATCCCACTTGCCTTTTCGCAGGAATCTTTTAGTTGGATGGACCTTAATTCAAATCTACTATTACTTTTGTGGGACAACCGTGAAGTTTGGAGAAAAAACTGCAATAAAGTGTCTCGGACCTAAAAAGGGGTCACTGTCATTCTGATCTCATCTCTCATACCTGTGCTTTATGAGCCTGGCAATGAAAAGGCAGCAAGTACAACTGTACCAAGGACATATTCCTGACTGCATGTATGCATACAAGCGTCTTGCCACAACAAAGTACAATGTTGATATTTTTTAGGATTAGTGCTGCCACCTAGATGATATTCTTCGAGTTAGAGTTATTCTTAGAGACCCACTTTTTATGAACTTTGGGCTGGGACACCATTGAAGTTCAGAATTAGAGATTTGGGAACTGTAGCTCGGGACATAAGGGGGTCAATAGGGGAGCGGTTTGGGTACCATACCCATCTCAGAAATAAAATATCAGCCAAATCTAGAGGGGTCAACAATTCTGACTGTCTCTACTTCCCAAAAATTGGCTCTTAAACGATTCAAGTTACTTTTTTCACAGATAAAAGTAGAAATAGGCTAATGATATGGTGCTTCACCTTATTGAGGTCGAATAAGGAATTCATTTACACCGTGTGCCATTGTAATGAGACAGCGCATCATACTACTCCTCTCAACGTAACATACTGTATGTCTACGATCATTTTACGCACAAGGGATTTATTCTGTTATGATTCCACAGTTATGAGGAGTTATCTACTGCTTTTGGGACATGGCCAGTTTCTGTGGTCTCTGACAATAATTTTATGACACATTGGCACATATTCATACAAAAAAGGGGGAACCATTTGATTTTTCAGTTTTAGGGCTTAAGGGTAAAATAGCATTGAATAAATCCTGCCGTATGACTTTAATTACATGTAAAGTGAAGCGGCCGTCACTTTTACAGGCAGTCTGAGAAATGGCGCGACCTGTGAATATGAAGAGGACACTTCATCGTGTTTACGGAGCTCTTAAGAGCAGTCAGAGAACAGATTTGTCAGAGCTGCCTTTGATTTTCCGGCGTAATAGCCCTGCGAGTTGCTGTTGACTGAAAATCTTTTCTTTTTTTTTTCTGTAAACATCCACCTCACTTGAGTCCCTCGAAGCGCTTGTATATTTCTGGTGACAGGCACAGAGGCTGTATCTGAGCGCGACGTCAGGCACGCAGCCCATTAAAGCTGGAGACACAGTCCAATGAGCCTATGCCTCTGCTGTCAGACACTGCAGCTGCTATCACCACTTAGAGAAGTGAAGAGTCGCTCGCTCAGTCTTCTAATGTGGCAGGAAGATTTACCAAAGCAGCAATATCAAAGCACAGCCATGTAGAGACTTTGCCTCGGTGACCAGGCATACTTCATAGTTTCAGCAAATTGGCTGTAAGATGCATCTCTTTTATCATAAGGCACTCTGACTGCATAGCTTTATGAGCATATTAGTCAGATCTGGGGTTAACGAGTGAGCTCTGATTTCTAACTCATGACAAAACAGGGTTATTGCTCCAGTAAAACCTACACCCTTACAAAATCTGGAACATGAATAAAAACAGCTGTTCCAGTTTTCTCTAAGTACATCTATCCAGCCAAACTTATGAATAAATGTGTTACAGCATCGGAATACCTGTCTGTCTGTCAGTCTTTCAATACCACAGTACACTTATTAAATGGTTCAGTCATTGATGCTAGCAGTTATGTGGGTAAGTTATGTTAGCATCAACGAGAGCAGATATATCTAGATGTACATCACCAGTGAAGTCTGACACATCTGAGCATTTAAATCACACACAGAGCAGCTGTGGAGCTGTAAAGCTGTCAGGTGATTGGAGTGGAACATCTCTGTCCCTGGGTCTCAGGCTTTGCCTAGAGCAGCCTTCAATTCTGTCTGTATCCATAAGAGCAGAAGAAGAGACAGGGAGTTTAACCAGGAAGAGAACAGTGATTTCACACTGCCAGATCTGCGGTAATCCAGGCAGGTCAGTGATGAACTCTGACATACTGACAGGTTAAATCAATCTGAGGGGTGCAAAAACTTCCAATGATTCACATTTATAAGATGGCCAACAACTATTTGTTTAGCTATTTTCTGACATATTTACATCATTAAATAAAAAGATCATTCAGATCATCGGAAAAGCCAAGGCTGGGTTTCTTCATAGAATTAATAAACAAAGCAAGAGACAATGGGAATGAAATCTGGAAAAATCTTTGCAAACCCACCAGGAAAGATGATAATCAGTCTACAAAGCAGCATCAAAGTGAAAGAAACTTAAGCCCCAGATGCTACTGATTTCTAGTATTTTTATCAGTTTTTTATCGTCCGTTCAGGAGACTACTGCACTAGCTCCCATTCACAACACAAAACTGTTTTTTCAATCCTGGAAATATCCTTTGTAGCCAAGGAGAAAATAGTCAGCTCTTTGAGGAGCTGGAAAACCTAAGATGGCCATGGCTTTTATATTCCATTCCTGAAGAAGCACAAGAATACCCTCGTCTGCCTGACTGCTCATCTGATAAACATATCCATTAAGCAGGGCATCTTTCCTGGTGACTGAAGTTTGCAGCTGTTACTCTTATATTCAAATCTGGAGACCCAGCAGATATAGCCAAATTTAAGCCCATTAGCATTTTATCATTATTATTTATTATTATTTATTATTTAGTCTTATCCAGGGTGGTAGAGAAATGGGTGACTGAGCAGCTGACAGCTCATCTGAGTCAGGGCCATAACCCTCAACATCCTGTGCAATTTGGGTTTAGGTCCAATCACAAAACGAGTACAACTGACTGCTATCTTTAAGAGCACCTAAAACAAGGATGGACAAAGGCAGTATGGTTGGTGCAGTTATTTCGGACTTAAAGAAGGCCTTTCATACACTGAATCACAAGGTCCTCTTAACTCAATCATCCTCCTACAATTTCTCTACTGCTTCTATACTGATGACTTCATATCTGTCCAACAGGAAGCACGCTGTTGATAGAGGAGATACTCTATCAGTGACCCTCATAAGAGATACTGGTGGTCCCCAAGGACTAGAACTAGGCCCACTGCTTTTCAGCTTATACAGTATATAAATGATCTTCCATCCTCATGCCCATCTGTTAGTCCCCAAATGTTTACTAGTGATACCATTCTCCACAATCATGCAAAATATCAATAACAGGCTGAATACAAACTGGCTGAAGCACTGCGCCAGCTAACCTTTAAAATTAGCTGAACCAGTCATGCTTGCACCTAAATGTCAGAAAGACAGTAAACATGTGGTTTTTTTTTTCTCAAATGCAACTACAGGCCCATCAGCCAGATGTTTTTTTAATTGAGGAACTTAGGGTGGTAGATATTTTAAATACATTGACATCATTTTAGATTCAAATTTAACACTCAAAAAACAGATAAAGACGGTTGTTCATTGCGTGATTGGTTTCGCCAATTTCGGATTCATTCATCCCTACCTTCAAGCTGAAGCAGCCCTGCTATTTATGCAAGCACTGATTTTCTCTGTCATATGAATCACAACCTGATCGCAAGCAAAATCATCCAGGCTACATCAATTTATCAACTTCAGCTCCTCAATAAACAAGCACTCGATATTAGGGGCCAGAAACCTCAACGATCATCATTCAAAAGTACGAACTGCTCACCCAGGGCCTGGACCAGGATTTTTAAAATCCTTCATGTTGTTGCCTCTCCATTGAGGAGTCAGATTGTGACTATAAAGGACAATGACAAATTCAAAAGGCCAACATACAAAGAGGACTATACTGTCCCGTTCAGAAGGAGTACTTTCGGACGTTCAGCCTTCTCCGTCGGATCCATGCAGTTCTGGAGTACTCTTCCCTCAAATGTAAGGACCTGTGCTACACTTTAAACTGGCTTAAAGAACAGCAGAGCTGTACCCATAATTAAATCTTCAGCTGCTGCACATAACACCATTATTCATTCAAATGTGGACATTGCATTTATTGATTCTCTCTAATGCTGCTGTTCCCTCAGTGTTTTCTCATAATGTTCTGTGTCTTTCCTTTTCCCACTTTAGTCATTATTATTTTTCCCCTCTAAATCAATTGTCACATTGTTGACCTGGCCAAGGACTACAGACAGGACTTAGATAATTGTGACCCATTTACATTGAGGTGCAAACTAAAATATTGACTGATGTATACTGTCCCAGCCAAATAAACCTTAAAAAAAAAGAAAATTTCCATTAGCTGTTCTACGATTATATCACAGGCATTTTAGCACCAACACCAGGGGTATCAACTCTTATCCAGAATGAGCCAGTGCAGGGGCAGGCTTTCATTGTAACCATGCATTCGCAGACCTGATACGACTGAGTATTCACTAAAGACCTTGATAAGCAGAATAACCTGTGCAACCAAATGTTAAGCACAGCAGTTTTTGTGGCACCAGAGACATTTAAAATTGCATGAACTGGAAAATACCAGAACGTAAATGACTCAATGATATCTAGCTTTAAGTCAAGCCTGCTCTTGAAAACCCCCAAGGTCTCTGCCTCAACAATATAGTCAGGCAAGCTATTCAAAATTTGGGTGAAGAAATATTTCTGAATATCAGTGCTAAATTTACCTTTGGTCAACTTCCATTTGTGGCCCCAAGTTCTACTAAATAAAAAAACCTGAGGAATCATAACATGCAGAAGATGAAAAAATTAATAAAGACAGGAGGGAATTTATACTCTAAACAAAATTTAAACATTGGGAATAACAAAGTAGCAAGAGCAGAAAATGAGCAAATGGAATCAAGGACACTTTGGTCTTCTTACAGTGAACATGTCTCTCTGTTAGCCGAGGACAAACCCAGGTGGACATGTCCCTCTGTTAGCCGAGGACAAACCCAGGTGGACATGTCCCTCTGTTAGCCGGGGACAAACCCAGGTGGACATGTCTCTCTGTTAGCCGACGAAAAGCCCAGGTGGACATGTCTTTCTGTTAGCCGAGGACAAGCCCAGGTGGACATGTCTCTCTGTTAGCCGAGGACAAGCCCAGGTGGACATGTCTCTCTGTTAGCCGAGGACAAGCCCAGGTGGACATGTCCCTCTGTTAGCTGAGGACAAACCCAGGTGGACGTGTCCCTCTGTTAGCTGAGGACAAACCCAGGGTAGAGCAGCAGCTGTGGCCATTCCCAGGCCAGTCACGGCTACACCAAAACAAAGTCTACAAATGAGCTCTGCTGCGCTCTGAAGGCTGTGATTTTTTCTCAAGCTGATGCTCCAGTCAGATGAACTCCAGCCCCTTTCAATTTACTACACAAAATAAAATCATAAATTCTGCTGGAATTTTCATGAGCGAATACTGACAGAGCGCTGATGTGGGTGAAAGTTACTGTGGTTAAGCGATAAATGTCTTTGTCAGGTTACTCTGGTGTCAGCAGCCACGTTACTTCTGACAGTGACGGCCATGTATTCAGTTTCCCACACACACACAGACAGAAACACAGACACACACACACACCAGGCCTTTACTGTGCCTCATTTTGGCTCCGGACTCCCTTCACTGTTCAATACTTCGGCCGTTTCCTCAAAGCGTAGGCTGCATTTCTGGGCTGCAACATCATTGCAAGCTGTTCTGCAGCGAAAGCGCCCTTGAATACAGCCGAGAAATGCAGCCGCCTTCTTTCCTGATTTTAGACGTAATTGTCAACATGGAAACGAAGTGTAAATGAGCTGACAATTCTGTCTGCCATCAGGCCAGATGAAGGCTGTATTTCTCAGCAGTGTAGAAGAATGGAATAGCCTGTGATGGTGTAGCAGCCTAGAAATGGAGCCTATGGTTTGAGAAACACCCTTTGTGTTTGACTGGGCTCCTGTGAATTGCCAAAGAAGGCCACTAAAACATGACCCACAAAATTTGCATTGCAAATTTTAGTCGAAACACTGAAAAAACATGCCACCGTTGAGCATCCTGATCACGGTCCATAGCGAGTGCTTTCATACAGGTTAGATCTGGTTCTGGAACTTGTCTAAGTTCATATTCAGTCAGGCCTCTGTTTTTATTTATTTTCTATTTATTTGGCCCTAGTAAAAGAACCTAAAATTGTGCTTCACAATAAGTGACGCAGAAATTAATAAGCATGGTTCATTTTTGAGAGCTCTAGTCATGAGACAGGACGGGTTGTTCAACAACATGTACACACTGAGATCTGTGAGATTTTAATATTATTGGATAATTGTCAGGTTTGTCCGTACACACGTATCATCAAGGTGATAGCTAATGCCTTAACTCACCCAATGTGATAGTTTATCAGAGTACACTGCTACACCATGACAGAAGCATAATTTCCCACCCATGTTAATACCTTGATTTTCTTATTAAAAGGTTTTTTAAAGCGCACAGCACAGAGGCGCGTGTGAAATATAGTTTTTTCATTTGCAAGCACGGTTCCCAAACTATCTCGCCAGGGGTGATAATCAGAAAGCACACACCTCTGCTGTACTCCTGTCAAGAAAACCCATTAATATTACAAATTAACATTATTAAACAAAAAAATAAAAATAAGGAAACAAATGTGGTATGTTGCTATTGACTTCCTAAATGTTTGCCCATTGCTAATTTGAAAATAGAAAATTCCGGACCCCTGAAAGAAACTGGTTGTATGCTAACAAAGAAAGGTAGCATGCAGCTAGGCTGCTTTTAAATCTTGCATCATTTCCAACATTTTAATCAACATCGGGACGTCTCAGTGATTCACTGCACAAGAAAGGAAAAACAAATTACCCACCCGGGGTGTGGAAATGGCACGTCTCTGTTTATATTCTAATTTTCATCGCCTGCCACAATGAAAGATTTTTATTATTCTGTTTTAATATGTTCTCGAAAGAGGCCCATTGTTTTCCTTAGAAATATGTACCTGGGGCATTCTCAACACTAACACCTTCAAAAATCTTAGACGTGGGATGGAAAAGCATGCACGTGATGGAGGATTTCTTACTGCTTTGATGCAACTGTGCTTTCTTGAGTAAGAGGCACATAGCCAAGCCTAATTTTAATAAGGCTTGGTGAATACAGTCAGTGATTCATAGCCTGGGCTTATCGCATCTAATACTAGTGTTCTCTTATGTGAAACAGAGCAACAGGTATTCTGTTGTGTAAGATGGGGGAGAGCTACAGGTGTTCTTTTTTGTGGGATGCAGGAGAGCTACAGGTATTCAACAATGTTAAGAACCAGGAGAGCTACTGGTATTCTGTTGTGTAAGATGCGAGAGAGCTACAGGTATAATGTTGTATAAGATGCGGGAGAGCTACAGGCATTCTGTTGTGTAAGAAGTGGGAGAGCTGCAGGTTTTCTGTTGTGCAAGATGTGGGAGAGTTACTGGTATTCTGCTGTGTAAGATGCGAGAGAGCAACAGGTATTCTGTAGTGTAAGATGTGGGAGAGCTACAGGTTTTCTTTTTTGTGAGATGCAGGAGAGCTACAGATATTCTGCAATGTAAGAAGCAGGACAGCTACTGGTATTCTGTTGTGTAAGATGCAAGATAGCTACAGGTATTCTGTTGTGAAAGAAGTGAGAGAGCTATAGTCATTCTGTTGTGTAAGATGCAGGAGAGCGACAGGTATTCTGTTGTGTAAGACGCAGGAGAGCTACAGGTATTCTGTTGTGTAAGACGTGGGAGAGCTACAGGTATTCTGTTGGGTCAGATGCGCGAGAGCTACATGTATTCTGTTGCGAAAGACATGGGTGAGCAACAGGTATTCTGTGGTGTAAGACGTGGGAGAGCTACCGGTATTCTGTTGTTTAAGACGTGGGAGAGCTACAGTTATTCTTTTGGTAAGACGCGGGAGAGCTGCATGTATTCTGTTGTGAAAGGCAGGGGAGAGCTATAGGTATTTTGTTTTGAAAGACCAGAGAGAGCTACAGGTATTCTGTTGTGTAAGACGTGAGAGAGCTACAGGTTCTCTGTTGTGCAAAATGTCAGAGAGCTACCGGTATTCTCTTGGGTAAGACGCAGGAGAGCAACAGGTATTCTGTTGGGTAAGACGCGGGAGAGGTACATGTATTCTGTTGTGAAAGACATGGGAGAGCAACAGGTATTTTGTTTTGAAAGGCGAGAGAGAGCCACAGGTATTCTGTTGTGTAAGATGTAGGAGAGCTACCGGTATTCTGTTGTGTAAGATGTGGGAGAGCAATCGGTATTCTGTTGGGTAAGATGCAGGAGAGGTACATGTATTCTGTTGTGAAAGACTAGAGAGAGCTACAGGCAGTCTGTTTCAAAAGACATGGGAGAGCAACAAGTATTCTGTTTTGAAAAACATAGGAGAGCTACAGGTATGTTTTGTGTAAGATGCAGGAGAGCCACAGGTATTCTGTTTTGAAAGATGTGAGAGAGGTACAGGTATTCTGTTGTGTAAGACGTGGGAGAGCTACAGGTATTCTGTAGAGTCAGATGCGGGAGAGCTACATGCATTCAGCTGTGAAAGACATGGGAGAGCTACAGGTGCTCTGTGGTGTAAGATGCGGGAGAGCTACCGGTATTCTATTGGGTAAGACGCGGGAAAGCTACATATATTTACAGGTACTCTGTTGAGTAAGATGCAGGAGAGCTACAGGTACTCTGTTGGGTAAGATGCAGGAGAGCAACCGATATTCTGTTGTGTAAGAGTGGGAGAGCTACACGTATTCTGTTGTATAACACAAGGGAGAGCTACAGGTATTCTGTTGTATTAGACGTGGTAGAGCTACAGGTATTCTGTTGTGTAAGTTGCAGGAGAGCTACAGATATTCTGTTTTGAAAGATGTAGGAGAGCTACAGGTATTCTGTAGTGTAAGACGTGGGAGAGCTACTGGTTTTGTGTTGTCTAAGACGCAGGAGAGCTACATGTATTCTGTTGTCAAAGACATAGGAGAGCTACAGGTATTCTGTTTTGAAAGACGAGAGAGAGCTACAGGCATGCTGTTGTGTAAGACGTGGGAGAGCTACAGGTATTCTGTTGCGTAACATGCATTCTCCTACACAAACACCTTCAAAAATCTTAGACGTGGAATGGAAAAGCATTCACGTAATGGAGGATTTCTTACTGCCTTGATGCAACTGTGCTTTTTTCAGTAAGAGGCACATAGCCAAGCCCAATTTCAATAAGGCTTGGTGAATAGAGTCAGTGATTCATAGCCTTGGCCTGTCGCATCTAATACTGGTGTTCCCTTATGTGAAAGAAAGCAGCAGGTATTCTGTTGTGTAAGATGTGGGAGAGCTACAGGTATTCTGTTGTGTGAGATGCAGGAGAGCTACAGGTATTCTGTTGTGTAAGATGCAGGAGAGCTACAGGCATTCTGTTGTGTAAGAAGTGGGAGAGCTACATGTATTCTGTTGTCAAAGACAAAGGAGAGCGACAGGTATTCTGTTGTGTAAGACGTGGGAGAGCTACAGGTATTCTGTTGCGTAACATGCATTCTCTTACACAAACACCTTCAAAAATCTTAGACGTGGAATGGAAAAGCATGCATGTGATGGAGGATTTCTTACTGCCTTGATGCAACGGTGCTTTTTTCAGTAAGAGGCACATAGCCAAGCCCAATTTCAATAAGGCTTGGTGACTAGAGTCAGTGATTCATAGCCTTGGCCAGTTGCATCTAGTACTGGTGTTCTCTTATGTGAAAGAAAGCAGCAGGTATTCTGTTGTGTAAGAAGTGGGGGAGCTACAGGTATTCTGTTGTGTGAGATGCAGGAGAGCTACAGGTATTCTGCAGTGTAAGATGCAGGAGAGCTACAGGTATTCTGTTGTGTAAGATGCAGGAGAGCTACAGGCATTCTGTTGTGTAAGACACAGGAGAGCTACAGGCATTCTGTTTCAAAAGACATGGGAGAGCAACAGGTATTCTGTTTTGAAAAACATAAGAGAGCTACAGGTATGTTTTGTGTAAGATGCAGGAGAGCCACAGGTATTCTGTTTTGGAAGATGTGAGAGAGCTACAGGTATTCTGTTGGGTCAGATGCGGGAGAGCTACATGCATTCAGCTGTGAAAGACATGGGAGAGCTACAGGTATTCTGTGGTGTAAGATGCGGGAGAGCTACCGGTATTCTATTGGGTAAGACGCGGGAGAGCTACATGTATTTACAGGTACTCTGTTGTGTAAGATGCAGGAGAGCTACAGGTATTCTGTTGTGTAAGACGTGGGAGAGCTACAGGTATTCTGTTGTATAAGACGTGGGAGAGCTACAGGTCTTCTGTTGTGTAAGTTGCAGGAGAGCTACAGGTATTCTGTTTTGAAAGACGTAGGAGAGTTACAGGTATTCTGTTTTGAAAGACGTAGGAGAGCTACAGGTTTTCTATTGGGTAAGACGCGGGAGAGCTATATGTATTTACAGGTATTCTGCAGTGTAGGATGCAGGAGAGCTACCGGTATTCTGTTGTGTAAGATGCAGGAGAGCTACAGGCATTCTGTTGTGTAAGAAGCGGGAGAGCTGCAGGTTTTCTGTTGTGTAAGATGAAGGAAAGCTACTGACATCCTGTTGTGTAAGATTAGAGAGAGCAACAAGTATTCCGTTGTGAAAGACATGGGAGAGATTTATGGTCATTCTATTGTGTAAGATGCAGGAGAGCTACAATTATTCTGTTGTGTAAGACACAGGAGAGCTACAGGCATTCTGTTTCAAAAGACATGGGAGAGCTACAGGTATTCTGTTGTACAAGACGTGGGAGAGCTACAGGTATTCTTGTTGTGTTTCTGCATTCTGCACGTCATGTTTTAAGTTCTGTGCCTGGCCTAGCCATGTTTAGTATTTCTGTGTTTAGTGACCACTGCCTGCCCTTTGACCATTCTTAGGATCATGTATTGTGTTTTTGGTAATTTAGATTTCATTTTTTATTATTTTTTCATGCCTCAGTTTCATGCCATGTTTTCATTTCCATGCATTGCACTTCATCTACCCTGTCCTGTCTTGTGTAGGTCTTTGTCCACGGTCGAGTGATTTGTTAGTTTCTGGGTTTTCAATCTTCCTTCATTATCTCGTGTGCTTCCTTCCTCTCTCTTTTACTATCTACTTACCATACTAACAGTTTATGTTTTCGATAATTACTAACCCTCATTAACATTGTATATTTTTACTAACTTACTAACATGCACTCGGGATTGTATAGCTGCACATACTAATTGACTAACGATCTCTCAGCAGTCACCCAATTCTAATCTCCGCCCTCCTTGCCTATCCCTAATTATCTCTGCTGCAGTTTTCCAATTATATCTCTTGCTCTCCTTTTCTTTAGACTATACACTTCAGTACTCCTTAATCGGAGCTGTTGTTTGTTCATAGGATTGTCTTATGATCCCTGTCTGCGTCTTGGCATTTGCCAAATTCATGTAATTAGATTATTCCTCATGTGTGAGTCCTGATTATTGTTTCATTGATCACACCTGTTCTCCCTTGTCATGTGCTCACCCCGGATGTGTATTTAAGATGTCTACTCAAGCACTTACAGTGTCAGATCGTTCTCCCTAGTTTTCTTGTACCACGTTTCTCGCCTCGATTTCTCAGTGTTTATCTTTCTGACTGGATTTCCCAACTTTTGATTTTTGCCTTTGTGATTTTGGATTACTGTTGCATCTGAATGTTTTGACCATTTTTCTGCCCGACTATGAGATCTCTGTTTGCTGCCCTGGTAACGATTCGGATTACGTCCTGGGGATTCTGGTTTGTCTCTCTGATAGTACTATTCCTGTGTACCAGACCCATTTCTGTCCGAATTTGATTACTGTGATTGCTGCCCTGGTTTTTGATACTTTTTTTTGCCCAACTGGATTTCGACTTTTGGATTTCGGACTTGGAGTTTTTCGCCCTGCGGGGGTCACCCCCCTTTACCAATAAAACAAGCTCTACTGCATTTCCTGGTTCTCGCATCTGGTTCCTGATCGCAACAACATTTCTGTTGTGAAACATGGGGGAGAGCTACAGGTATTCTGTTTCAAAAGACCGGGGGAGAGCAACAGGTATTCTGTTTTGAAAGATGTGAGAGAGCTACAGGTATTCTGTTGTGTAAGACGTGAGAGAGCTACAGGCAAGGGCGTAATAATGGTGTTGACATTGGTGGGGACATAATTTGCCTCCCATGCCTCCCTATGTCATGACCTAACCTACTCAAAATACAGCCTCATCAATCAGCAATACAGTGTGTTAATTTCCACATGAAATATACCTGTCTGCCTGATGGAGACTGATCTGCAGAGCTGCTGTGTTGTGGCTGTAAAACAAAATTTATGATCAAGAAACACTACCTATTTTTGTCTCTTGTTGCATAATAATACATTTTATGCTGGCTGGCTGGCTGTTTATTGCATTAATAATACATTGTCCTTCTATATTATTCATCTAACCATTCCATCTAAAGCCCTATTAGGACGGGACTAGTTTTATGGGGGGACATGGGGTAAAAATGCATTCAGATGCATCAACATGCATTGTGGAGATGGCGGGCACGTGACAGCTGTCACAACTCACAACAGCGCGTGCGTGAAGATCTACCCCTCTCACGTTCTGTTCTCTCGTCCGAATAGGGCTAAAGATGAGCGGATTCTAAAAATTATGTAAAGATTTTCTGTTCTTATTTCACTCCACTCTAAGAGACTTTTAGCATGATTAATCTGTTTCAGTAGAATCCGTGTCAGACTGCAACGCACCCCCCATCCAAAACGACAAGCATGGGAATGGGAAGCACGGAAGCTATTAGGCTGCTGCATGTTGGGGTTTATGCCGTGCTACTGGAAAAACAATGAAATCGAGCGCTTGGAGGAGAAAATGCGTCGCGGTCTGAACAGGGTTTTACAAGAATATTTTGTGTGAGTAACTTACCATTGACTGGGTGAAATGTCTAATGTCCGCCTTTTTTCTTTTCCTGCCCGAGTCAGACATGATTCCCCGAGCCAGCGACAGTAGACGCTGTTATTACGCTGTTATTTTTTATTTTCACCGCGTAGCCTACCAACTTACCAATGACAACCCAGTCATGATTATGGATACAGGAAGGGGAGCCAATCACAGATAGCAAGGCTGTCCCCACCAATGACACGCCGTCTTTGAGAGGCGGAACTAAGGAGGGGAAAATTAACCTTTTGTGTCCCGAATGCCGTGCAATGCCCCATTCAAAATTGGTATGGTGGACATTTAAAACACATCAAAATATTGGTATGGACACGTCCATAGCGTCCATACGCATTTTTATGCCCATGGCTACAGGTAGTCTGTTGGGTCAGATGCGGGAGAGCTACATGCATTCAGCTGTGAAAGACATGGGAGAGCTACAGGTACTCTGTTGTGTAAGAGTGGGAGAGCTACAGGTATTCTGTTGAGAAAGACATGGGAGAGCTACAGGTATTGTGTTGTGTAAAATACAGGAGAGCTACAAGTATTCTATTGGGTAAGACGTGGGAGAGCTATATGTATTCACAGGAATTCTGTTGTGTAAGATGCAGATGAGTTACAGGTATTCTGTTGTATAAGATGCAGGAGAGCTGCAGGTATTCTGTTGTGTAAGATGCAGGAGAGCTACAGGTATTCTGTTGTGTAAGATGCAGGGTAGCAACAGGTATTCTGTTTTAAAAGACGTGAGAGAGCTACAGGTATTTTGTTGAGTAAGATGCAGGAGAGCTTCAGGTGTTCTGTTTTGAAAGACATGGGAGAGCTTCAGGTATTCTGTTGTGTAAGATGCAGGGAAAGCTACAGGTATTCTGTTGTGTAAGATGCAGGAGAGCTACAGGTATTCTGTTGTGTAAGATGCAGGGTAGCAACAGGTATTCTGTTTTAAAAGACGTGAGAGAGCTACAGGTATTTTGTTGAGTAAGATGCAGGAGAGCTTCAGGTGTTCTGTTTTGAAAGACATGGGAGAGCTTCAGGTATTCTGTTGTGTAAGATGCAGGGAAAGCTACAGGTATCCTCTTTTGAAAGACATGGGAGAGCTACAGGTTGTCTCTTGCACTAGATGCAGGAGAACTACAGGTATTCTGTTTGGAAAGATATGGGACAGCGATAGGCATTCTGTTGTGCAAGACCTGGGGGAGCTACAGGTATTCTGTTTTGAAAGACGCGAGAGAGCTACAGGTATTCTGTTGAGAAAGACATAGGAGAGCTACAGGTATTGTGTTGTGTAAAATGCTGGAGAGCTACAGGTCTTCTGTTTTGAAAGACATGGACCAGCTACAGTTATTCTGTTGTGTAAGATGAAGGAGAGCTACAGGTATTCTGTTATGTAAGATGCACGAGGGCTACAGGTGTTCTGTTTTGAAAGATGTGGGAGAGCTACAGGTATTCTTTCGTGAAAGATGCAGGAGAGCTACAGGTAGTCTCTTGAGTGAGATGTAGGAGAACTACAGGTATTCTGTTTTGAAAGACGCGGGAGAGCTACAGGAAGACTGCTGCTCACCATAGTCTCCACCATGTTAGCCTTGTTGTTGCGTAGTGTCTTGACCGTGTGAAACACGTCCACAATGTTCTGCTGCTGGATCATCTCGCTGATGCTGCAGATTGCACAGAAAGTGCCACTGCGACCCCCACCAGTCCTGAAGGAATGAGAGAGGGAGAGCGAGGGAGAGAAAGACGGAGAGAAAGTAGGGAAGAAGAGAAGACGATGATAAACACAGAACTCCAATTTCACGTTGTTCCCAGGATGGGCACCTCCAAATGTAAGAAGTGGCCAACTTTCTACTTTTTTGTCTATTTGTTAAATCAGTTTCTAGCCATTGCAGTTTATTGCCACTATGTTTACAAAACCGCCCAACCTTACCCTCATAACTGAAGGTCCAAGCCCTCCAATTCCATTGTTTCAGATTATTATTGCTCATGATAGCGCAGCTCACAGTTCAGATACTCAACAGACATTTAAAGTGAAATGCACTTTAAACATGTTTTTCTTCTTAAATTCACTCTATTTAATTTTGTTTGGCAGGATTTTGTTGTCAAAAGGGATTCATTTGCCCTTCTCACATAATTAAACTGTGTTTATTTAATGTACCTTTCCCAAATCCCAGGCCACGGCCCAAACAATGCAATCAAGTCCAGCGGTGCTTCTGGGTGCTAAATTAAGCAATCATGGGACTCAGAATCGGATATAAAGCAAAATCCTGCCTCCAAGATGGGAGCAAAGAAGCAATGAGTCAGTGTGCTGGTGAATTAAGTTTTGGAAGTCCTGTTAATGAAGCAGGGCTGCGTAATGAAGCTTTATAAACAGAGGGAAATTAGGGGGAATTCAGTCTCAGCCTGTATTGGATGCTTCTCCTGCCCCTCCCCTCATGTCTGCTCTGTCACGCCCAGAAGTGCAGGATGGAGCTCTGTGATTGGGTTAAAAGGCTGAGCTGTTACATTAAACATGATGGGAGTTCAGGGGGCACGTTATGGAATTGGACTAGAGGGGTTAGTGAGGATTGGCATCAGTCTCTGCCCCACTACCTTTAGGGTCACACCCCTATTCCATTTCGCCTCTGTTGCAGACATCTAATGTGGTTCGCTTCCCTCACACAAATCAGCGCGCTTGAGCCAGGCTTTGTGTTAAATGGATCAGTGAGATGCTCTGAAATTTCTGGAGCTATGTGCACATACTGTTGTGGGAGTTAAGCGAAACATAATACTTCTGCAATGTAGGCTAACTAACACCAAAATGTCAAATGTTCAAAAAGTGGAATTTTTCCAGGTTTCTTTGGTGTTGAAGTTCTCCTGAACACAAGTTCTTTAGCTGCAGAGCATTGCGCGTTGGTCGGCGCTTCAGTAGTTAGATGTTCGACACGAGGCCGGTCACTATCGTGGTAAAGTTGGTTGATTTCCTTCAAATTCTCATCCATTTGGCTTATTATTCTTGAGAACCTTTCTAATAAACAGTAGCATACCGTACGGTGAACAAACAGCTCACATGAGGAATATACAGAAGAATTTTGCTCTGAAAAGAACATGACTTATAACTGAAGAAACATCGAGTTGGCTTTTTCCATATACTTTGCACGTTTTACATGTATTTTTTCTTTCTTCAATCCTATTCTTTTTCATACAAAACTAGAGGCAGAGTGCAAACCGTCGCCAAGGCAGCACAGTCGAAATCTTGCTGAGAAAATATGGCTCACATATTGTTTGACCGATTGCGGTCAAAATTATTTGGGTCCATTCCCTGATGTAATAGCAACCCACCCACAAAATTTCAGAGCTTTACATCCATTACTTTTTCAGCTATCTTGAACACAGACAGACATGCATACAGACAGACAGACAGACAGACAAACCAAAGCCAGCAAAAACATAACCTCCTTGGCAAAGGTAATAAATGTCATTAATGACAGCTTTTATTTTTTAAAGAGTTTCTGTACCTGCAATGTTTGATATATTTGATTGGGGAAACCAAAAAGGACCATCATACAACAAGCATTCTGACTTGCTTATTTTGCACAATGCCATTTCGTAACGGAAAACAAAACCCGGCTTGAGGGTGCAACTTGGTGTGTGAAGGAAGTGAACCATGTAAGACGTCTACAATGGAAGCTTAATTGCACAGAGGTATGAAAGCATACTTTGTGTAGAAACGTTACCTCATCACTGCACACACATATAAAACCACAAATGCATGCAAAAATGAACAAACACACACACATGCATACAAAGATTCATCCACTGAGACACAATTTACAAGCTGTCAACTGGGGCATAATTTGAAAGGTAGAGCACTTGCAGCTTCTATTGAACGGTGTGCGATTGCTGCTCGCAAACAGCTCGTTGTTGTTCCAGCATTTCAAATTGATTGGATCTGTAGGCTTCAGTAGGCTAAAAATACATTATGCTAAAAAAAAAGGGAGCAGTGACTCCTGCACTCGCATCCATAACATTCACAGACCTGCTCTTATCATAAATACACGCGGGATTCACACAAACACCATTAAACCCAAAGCAACCAGCGCGTAAGTACTGCATGCTCCGCCTGGTAAATTTAAAAACCCCCGAATCCCTGCCAATTAACTTATTCTTCTGTAAGACACAGGATTTTCTTTTCTTTCTCAAAACAAAACAACCAAACAAAAAAATGCACACCGTACCCCGCGACGCAGGAACACATATTACAACAGACAATTCATACAAATAAGAATATAAAAAAAAACATTAAAAACTCAGATGGACATCAATACACGTTCACTCAAGCCGGATGAAATTGCTTACATTTGACCATCTGCTGAAGGTCAGTGGTGACCGAAACGTTAAATAATGTTTATAAATCACTTTTTGGTAAGTTCCGACAGTGTGCGGGTGACTTTTGATTTATCATTTGTTTCTACTCTTCACTTACGCACCTGTCTACTTGTAGGTGTGCACAGCAGTTTCATTTAACATCTGATGTTTTAACATCGGTATATAAATGTTGAATTTGGTCATGGAGCAGGCAGGATATTGCAGATTGGTATATAAATGTTGAATTTGGTCATGGAGCAGGCAGAATATTACAGATTGGTATATAAATGTTGAATTTGGTCATGGAGCAGGCAGGATATTACAGATTGGTATATAAATGTTGAATTTGGTCATGCAGCAGGCAGGATATTGCAGATTGGTATATAAATGTTGAATTTGGTCATGGAGCAGGCAGGATATTACATATTGGTATATAAATGTTGAATTTGGTCATGGAGCAGGCAGGATATTACAGATTGGTATATAAATGTTGAATTTGGTCATGGAGCAGGCAAGATATTACAGATTGGTATATAAATGTTGAATTTGGTCATGGAACAGGCAGAATATTACAGATTGGTATATAAATGTTGAATTTGGTCATAGAGCAGGCAGGATATTACAGATTGGTATATAAATGTTGAATTTGGTCATAGAGCAGGCAGGACATTAAAGATTGGTATATAAATGTATAATTTGGTCATGGAGCAGGCAGGATATTACAGATTGGTATATAAATGTTGAATTTGGTCATGGAGCAGGCAGAATATTACAGATTGGTATATAAATGTTGAATTTGGTCATGGAGCAGGCAGAATATTACAGATTGGTATATAAATGTTGAATTTGGTCATGGAGCAGGCATGATATTACAGATTGGTATATAAATGTTGAATTTGGTCATGGAGCAGGCAGGATATTACAGATTGGTATATAAATGTTGAATTTGGTCATGGAGCAGGCAGGATATTACAGATTGGTATATAAATGTTGAATTTGGTCATGGAGCAGGCAGGATATTACTCGCCCTTGTCAGGTGGCTTTTTCTTTGCCAGCTGCTCACTCTAGCTTTGCTCCGTGCAGCAAAGAGGAAGGAAAAATCTTCCCATGGTGTCAGTCCATACATAAAGTCAAAATGATCTGTAATTGTTGGGAACACCAGTGTGAAGAGTAAATTGCAAATTAAAACCAGATTGTGTATTTAGTCGAAAAAAAAAAAAGCGCTCCCCCCGTCCAACTTCACAGAAACCCCTTACTAGCAAAAGGCAACACTTTTCTAGCCCATCGAACCACCTCCCAAAAAATTTTGGTAAAGAAACAAAGAGCGGTTTCCAAGTTATGATTGAAAGCTGTTTGGGAACGCCAACACAAACGCTTACGCTGACGAGAACCAAGCCAAAAAAAATATGTCTCCCTCGCCATAGTCCACGAGGGGTGGCTATTAACCAAGCACAAAGTCCAGTGTGGACTAATGTTCCCGACTGTTCAGAATAAAACTACAATACTAGTGCTACCACTGCCTGGGATAAGGGTGCTTTAATGTCACAGGAGAAAACCCTCATTATCCAGTGCTGGATAGAATTTTAGCCCGAAGCATTCATTTCACCCCAATATTATGATGAATGTCATTAAAATGCCCAGCAGAATTACTTAATTAGTAGGACTGATTTGATGCTGATTGGAGTGCAATCTAACTGTGAAAGAAGTTGTTTTCTTGGTGCATCCTTATTAAGTATTCCCTGAATTATTTGCATCCTGTGGAGTCAGCTGGGACAGTGAATAAACTCTCAATCACAGGATGAAAAGTTCAGCAAATCACTGCAGCCAGTCAGGAGAGCTGTCCTATTAGACGCCCTTAATGCAAAAGTGCGCCATGTGAGAGCCAGGTGTTGGCAGCATGAATCCTTAAATTAATCGTGTCCCTAAGAGACTCGTTACTCCTGCCTCCTCCCTCAGCTCCTGTCATCCCTGCTCTGAGCTGAACTTCCGGCTGCAAGGCAGGCGTTTCAGCTGATGTGTAACAAAGAGGGCAGCGAATCGAGCAGTGATTGGGTTGATGCGTAATAAACAGGTCAGCTAATCAAGCAGCGATTGGGTTGATGAGTAACAAACAGGGCAGCGAAACAAGCAACTATTGGGCCGATGTGTAATAAACAGGGCAGTGAATCGTGCAGTGATTGGTTTATGTCTAACAAACAGGGCAGCAAAACGAGCGGCGAATGGGTTGATAAACAGGGCAGTGAATTGAGCAGCGATTGTGTTGAGGTGTAACAAACAGGGCAGAGAATCGAGCAGCGATTGGGTTGATGTGTAACAAACAGGGCAGCGAATCGAGCAGCGCTTGGGTTGAGGTGTAAAAAACAGGGCAGCGAATCGAGCAGCGATTGGGTTGATGTGTAACAAACAGGGCAGCGAATCGGGCAGCGCTTGGGTTGAGGTGTAACAAACAGGGCAGGGAATCGAGCAGCGTTTGAGTTGATGTGTACAATACACAGGACAGGGAATTGAACAGCGATTTAGCCGATGTGTAATGAACAGGGTAGTGAATCGAGCAGTGACAGGGCTTATGTGTAACAAACAGGGCAGCAAATTGAGCAGAAATTGCTTTATGTGTATTAAACAGGGCAGCAAATTGAGTAGAGTTAGCGCTGATGCGTAAAAAACAGGGCAGCAAATCGAGCAGTGATTGGGCTGATGTGTAACAAACAGGGCAGCTAATCGAGAAGCGACTGGGTTTGATGGGTAACACAAACTGGGCAAAGAATCAATTCTAAGTAGATGGAAACCATCAGGTGCCAACAGACACAAGAACAGGTTGTCATTGAGTGGGTGGTGTTGCAGAGATTAATCAGTCATGTTTAGGCAGTGCTTAT
This sequence comes from Gymnothorax reevesii, assembly GCA_029721435.1. Taxonomy (NCBI): domain Eukaryota; kingdom Metazoa; phylum Chordata; class Actinopteri; order Anguilliformes; family Muraenidae; genus Gymnothorax; species Gymnothorax reevesii. Next base: position 42,754,665 of record CM056581.1, on the reverse strand, counting down.
TGTAGATTTTATCATCTACTCTGCTATCTCTTCTCCAAGTGCAAGTGAATACTTTGAGCAAGGGGGATTTTTCTCCATTTCTGCCTCACAGGTGCATACACACTTTGATCGTAAGCAAGCATACAGATATAGCATGCAGAGAAACCAATACCAAACATGCAATGCACACACACAAACATTTATACTTGGTGAGCCAGCACATTGTGATACCTGCCTAATATGCTGATGGTCCTCCGCATGTCCGAAAACAGCCCTGACCTGCTGAAGCATTAACTATAAGATCTCAAAAGGTATCCAGTGGAATGTAGCACCAACATGTTAGCAACAGACCGGTAAGTTTTGAAATGGAGCTGCAGCGGATTGAACTTGTAGTTCCAGGAAATCCCACAAAGGCTTTATCGAGGGCCAGGGCAACAATTCATGTTCCTCAAAACATCTTCAGCGTTTGAAATAAGTAAAATAAGGAGAGAATTTGCTTGTCCACCAGACAATCTGGGAAACAAATCAGGTTGTCCGCAATTATTTTTAGTTGTCCCATGAACTATAATTAGCATTTTTTTTTTAATTACACGCGTACACGCATATTAAGTTGAATAACGCTAATAATGCTTCAATTTGTCATAGAGGTGATATTCAGAACAAAGCAATAAAATGTTCAGCGAGAACGTCTCCTGCCAAGCTAAACAACTTTTAACCAAACCACTCTCAACTCAAGCAACTCAATAGCTCGGATCATGATCGCGCAGTTTCTTTCATATTTCTGAGCCTCTTTCCATCGCAATCTCAGGCAAAGACTGGTCTTCATGACACCGCATTTCCCTTTCTTGTCGGACTCAGCATTAGCTCCCTATATTACTAGCAAGAACAGAGCCGACCTGTTTGACATGGTTTGGGACGAGTGAGAGATATACAGGCTGCATGTACTTGAAAACAATGTAACCAAAATGCTACCTGGAGATTCCAACTTCCACAGGGTGTTAAATTACCAATTATAAATGAATACTAATGAAATTTGATAAATTAGCTTGAACTCTGAATATGCATACAATACATTAATGCTTATAATATAAGCACATAGAAATCCCCACAATGGAAGATGCTTATTGTCAAATTTTCGAATCTACATTCCCTTAGGTTGTTTACAGTTACATCTAGCTCGTTCGTGCCACGAGTTTTCCTTGACTAGATCGCCCAAGCCTGAATTGAAGAGCGCGCCCTGGTCTATCTCTACATCGTTGTTTGCTGAGGTACTTTATAAAAATAAATAAATAAAAAGACTCACTCTCTCACCCATACGAGATCCACAGAAGTTACGCGCAGTTGGCCTTATATGACCAAAATGGTCGTGTCCATTGCCGAGTGAAGTAAATAAAATTTTTGCAAATTCAAATTAATAAAACTGCCAGGATATTTGCAGTAAGCAGTTTAGGTTGTCCGGGTCCATTTCAGGTTGTCTAGAGAACCGGATAACTGTTATTTCGAACACTGATCTTTCTCAAAAAATCTATATTAGATGGCATTTGTCAAACTGACATCCACTTGAATTCCTAGACTCTGCTTTCCCAGCAGAACATTCCCCAGTGCATCACACTCCCTCCATCAGCTTGTCTTCTTCTCACAGTGAATCCAGTAAAATTCTCTGTAATTTGTGCCACAGTAGCCCTTTTGTTGGTTCAGACCAGACAGGATACCCTTCAATGCCCTTGCCTATTGATGAGGCTTGGAGCTCAACATCCTGTTACTCATTCATGGTTTGTCTCTTTTGGACAATTGACCCACAGCACCCCACAAGCCCAGTCGTTTTGAAAATGCTCCAGCCTGATCATCTGGCCATAACCATTGGGCCCATCTCAAAATCACTCAGATTCTTACTCAAACCCATTCCTCCCTTACCTATCCAACTGATCACTAACCATCTAATATATCCCAGACCTTGACACGCGCCATTGTTACAGGTTAATCAACACTAATAGCTTCATTCGTGACAGGTTACGGCTTCACTCAATGGTGTAAATATACACACAAACACGAACACATGCACTCATGCGCACACAGACCACACCCACACGCAAACACTTACTTGCAAGGTGAAAGCGCATGGAAATGTTGGCATGGATTTTCATTTTAGTGGCAGCAGTGTAATACATTGGCATTGATCAGTGTCAGCACGACTGCAAGATTAACCCGATCACTTTCTAATTAGCAACATTAATCACAGAGTTTCCGTTCAATAGGGTCAAGACAAATGCGCTCTTTCTCAGGATCATTTTCCAAAGCACAGACTGTGTAATGCACTTCATAAGCACGCATACGTCAAGCCCTGCCGGAGGAAACTGAATTCAGAAAACAAACCATTACAGAGGAGGAGATGTAGAACAGAAATAAGATGGCTAACCTTCACGCTGCATCGCTCAGTCCATTTCATTACCTTACAAGAAATTCTACTCCATTTGTTTAGCAGACTCCCTTTGTTAGAGCGAGCATTGGCATCAACCTAGACTCCGTGATCTCTACTCTACACGTGCGGAAGCCCTTAAGCCTAGCTGCTCTTAACTGCACTGACCTACAGTCACGGCACCGAGTTAATTACACACAATAACAAAGTCAATCCCCAAATTTCTGAAAACAGCACCGGGGTAGGCGCTCTGCCAATTCTGAAGAGACTGGATAATCTTCGAATGAACCTCACCCGAAGGCCCCAGATTTGCACAAAGGTAATTGAATGAAGATTTAAATAGTAAGTATATGCGAGAGGTTCTTGTTGAGATGGACACATCCTCAGTTGTTCCTCTGTGCCTCTGTGTCTCCCCGGCAGCAGCTCTCATGCCCTGCTGAAATCAGTGCCTGCCCTACATTATCACGCAGGTCACTGCGGTTAAACTCTCAATTTCACAGTCCAGAGGAAAGAACAGCTGAAAGAGGTATCCCACAATTCAGCTGCTGTACCACAGATGTCTCAATAGCACACAGGCACGCAGTACTGTATGCCTCATACAGCTGAATAACACTCAGGCCACCTGAAGGAAATGACAGGGCAAACATGATTCCAGTTTAAGCTATCAAGACTCAGAATAAATCAGAAGTAAAAAAAAATCTGGCAAAAATACAAAGGCAATAGGGTATTTTTAATCAAATGTCACCCCATTTTGCAATTTTAATCATGCTCTCTCCTGGAATTTAATTAGCATTTTTTCCCCAGATTTTCTAATATGATAAAAAAAAAAGTCACATTCATCTTCTTTGCGGTGGCCTTTGAATGTTTTGGTAACCTATTAATATCCTCACCACTTTCAACGGAGGTCTTTAGAAAGGCAACCTAACTATTTCTGGCATAATAAACATACACTTTTCAAAAATGATTTGTGCTTTCGTAACGTTAGGACGCTCGTTCAAAATGTCACCTTTCTACACGAAGGAGAATCGTCTCTGTGGTCATTCAAAGTCATTTTCATTGCGTACTATTTTTAGACCAGTTGATTATAGGTTATATAAATGAAAAGGAGAATAAAAAATAAGTAAGTGAATCCAGAAATGTCAATTGAGGGAAGCGCTCCCGTGTCACGATTTAGTGATTCTGTGGCCAGCATGACCTGAGGGAGAGTTGAGTTGGAATGACCTGTGGACCATGGCTAATCTGTATTAATGACCCCTGAGTTAATAGTGAAAATAATGTCTGTCAGAAGCTGCCACACCTGCCCTAATGAAGATAAACACTGTTTTGTTGTCCCGGTTGGTTCAGCGCCAAACTTAAATCATTCAGCTTGTGTGTGAGAAGAACCTTTTCTGGATTAAGCCCTGCATGTATTGACAGTGACGCTCTCTTCAGTCTCTTCCTGCCTCAAGAGGGTTTTTGTACAGAAATGTACGGTCCAGATTTTTCCAGAGTAATCCAGAGGTGTTGACCATACACACTGCCAATCAGAATCAGAGAACTTGGGTTCCGTTACCACATCAGTTGTATGTGCAGGACTCCATGAAAGTTGCTATATAAACCTTCATATTGTTGAATACAGGTATGATATGAAAGGAGCAATATAAACAAAGGCATTGCTGAATACAGAAGTGATATTAAGTGAAAGGCACTGCATAAACATAGGTACTGTTAAACACAGGTATAATGTTAATTACAGGGACTATATTGTTTAAGCACAGGTATTGTTAAATACAGATATAATGTAACATAGAGGGGACAACTTAAATGCAAGCCTTGTTGAATACTGGCATTAAGTTCAATCAAAGGCACCATATAAATGTTGGCATTAAATGCAGGCATAAGGCGCTATATGTTACCTGCCATGGTAAAAGGTATCGCCGAGAGGCAATCATGCTATTGAGAAAAGTGCGATTTAAATGTCCCGCTCGCCACATGGGCTGTGTTTACTTCCACATTTGGAAAACTGCTTCTGATCCATGGGATTTAGCTCCATATACGTCACGCGGAATCCCCTCAATGTCTCGATAAATTTCCATTTCAATACTGCCGAAAATTGGCGACTATTCAGTTCAGTTCAGTTTAAAGTTCACATACATTTATAAGACCACCTGTAATACCCATTCCTAAGCTCTGAAGCAGTTTTGGTGATGCAAGTCATTGAAAAGTCAATATGTCAATTGGGAACTTTGAAGGTCACAGAGAGTCAAGTCGAGGTCAGCAAACGGACTTCATATTTGACTTTCTAAATGTCCCTATACAAACCTTGGATCCATCTGTGGTCATTCTGGTGATAAAAGTCAGGTTAATTTCACCGCCGAGTTTGACCCTCAAAGGTCAATGACAGGCAAGTTGAATGTCACCAAATAAAAGTTCATATGTGACTTCCTAGATGTTTGTAACACAAAACTAGGCTCCATTTGTGACTATTTTAGTGATACAAGTCATTGAATTTTCACTCGGTCATATTTGACCTTCGAAGGTCGATACAAATGTCACCAAATGAAAGTTCATTTATGACTTCCTATATGTCTCTAATACAAACCTAGGCTCCATCTGTGACCCTTTTGGCAATACAAGCCATTGTCACTGAATTACATCAAGTTTAACCTTCAGAGGTCACCAACAGTCTAGTTGAATGTTTCAAGGTCATCTGAGGTGAATTTGAACACATCCAAAATATTGGTCATACATGACTTCCTATATATTGATAATACAAACTTAATCTCTATCTGCAACCATTTAGCTTCCACTGGTGGTTTGGCCCATTCTCCATAATACCCAATGTTAAAGTGCAGCGTCCCCACTAGACCCCCTTCCATCAATTCAATCAAAATGGCACTTGCACTGTACATAAAGCTTATCAAGGTGAGTTGATTGCCGGGTTTAGAAAAAAGTTATCGGACAGTTTTTGAGAAATAATTTTTTGAAATTTCAAGTCTAATCTTTTAACATTGTTAATTTTTTCCCTGACCTCGAGTTTGACCTTTCAAAGTCATCTGAGGTCAACTTTAACATAGCCAATGTATAGGTCATATATGACTTCCTGTATGTCGATAGTACAAACTTCATCTCTATCTGCAACCATTTGGCCTCCAGAGGCCATCTTGCATATTCTTAAAGTACAGCGCCCCCACCAGACCCACTTCCATCAATTCATTCAAAATGGCGCTTGCACAGTTTGTTGACGCTACCAAGGTAAATTAATTGTCTGATTTAGAAAAAAATTTATCCCGCAGTTTTTGAGAAGTAATTTTTTTTAATTTCTCAGCCCTATCTTTAACACTAGGGCCAAAATTTAATGGCCCATAAAACGGACAAAAATGATTCAATTAAAAATCCAGAAAAAAAAAAAAAATGTCAGGAGATATGGTCTAGTCATATGTTTTGGCCAATTTATATGAAAATTCATCAGGCCAAAAAAAAAAAGATTAAAAATGTGCCGGACGACAGACAACAGACACTACACCACAACAATAGCTTGAGGCCAATAAATCAAAAAGTGTTATATTAACCCAGGTATTGTTAAATACAGACAGCTACAATATTAAGTGAAAGGCGGTGCATAAACACAGGTACTGCAAAATACAAGTAGCTATAAAATTAAGTGAAAGGTGCTATATGACCGCAGGTATTGTTAAATATATGTACAATAATAAGCGACAGACGCTGCATAAAGGTGGTATATGGCAGACACTCACAGGCAGTGCACCACGGTGCGGCCGTCTCCCCCGTCGTACTGCTCCTGCCACTTGGCAAGGCGGCGCACTAGCTGCAGGATGGAGCGCTTGGAAAGGGGTGTGTCCCTGTACGCGGGCCAGCCAATGAACTGGAAGTGCTGCACCAAACGGTAGCCATCCTGAGGCTGCTGAAACAGATCATCAAGATCAACCTCTAACCCAACTTCTAGCTTTTAACCCAAAAAAATAAGCTCAAACTCTACAGAACACTCTCATATAAACACATGCACACATACACACACACACCCACACACACCAGCACATTAACATCTAAATCCTAACCCTAAGCTCTAACTCAAACACACACCCACTCATATACACACACACTCACATACGCTGGGTGCCTCGTTCCCAGCTGATGGAGCCATTTCACGGTAAATTTGTGGTGCTGCTGTGGCTTCATAGCTCCCCTGAGCTCCACTCTGATAGTGCTCCCCGTAAATTGCACCTGTCAGCACCGTTTAGCCAAGGCCACGCGCTGCTTGAGGTGCCATGTGCAAAGTATCTGCACGCGCTAACTCATACTGCCTCTGTTTACACTCTGAGCTAGCAAATGCAAGCTGTTTCAGGTCTGTTTCCACTCAAAGTTTGGCAATACTAACTTACTCAGATCTATCTCCACTCAAAGATAGGCACTGCTGACTCTTTCAGATCTGTTTCCACTCACACATAGGCAATGCTCATTTTTTCAGGTCTGTTTCCACTCACAGATAGGCCATTATAACTCTCTCAGGTCTGTTTCCACTCACAGATAGGCCATTATAACTCTCTCAGGTCTGTTTCCACTCACAAATAGGCCATTATAACTCTCTTAAGTCTGTTTCCACTCACAGATAGACCATTATAACTCTATCAAGTCTGTTTCTACTCAAAGATAGGCCATTATAACTCTCTTAAATCTGTTTCCACTCACAGATAGGCGATGCTAACTCTATAAGGTCTGTTTCCACTCACAGACAGGCCATTATAACTCTCTTAAGTCTGTTTCCACTCACAGATAGGCGATGCTAACTCTCTAAGGTCTGTTGCCACTCACAGACAGGCCATTATAACTCTCTTAAGTCTGTTTCCACTCACAGATAGGCTAACTCTCTAACTCACTCGCAGCTCAGTTTAAATTTTGAATTTTCCAATGCCATACCAAGCAGCCTCATTTTGATAACGAGCAGCAATTTGATTTTTCATGGATACATTAAAAATTAATTAACCAATGCACTCCAGACAAATCGGCTAAACTAAAATTAAACGGCTCCGCTTCCAACGAACCGCAACCTCTGGGAATTTCCGCTTCAACTGACAACTCTCACAGTGAAACGAATGCTTGTGTTTAAGAGTGAGTAATGGCAAATAACGATGCTTGGATCGCGTGAGACAGGAGTTTTGACTGCGTGTACGGACAGCTCACCCGGGCCATGTTGCAGACCCTGAAGATGCGATTGATGATGTCCTCGTCGATGTCGGCCGAGATGAACTCCACCTGGATGGGGCCGTAGCACGAGGAGCTTTTCTCTGGCCAATACTGCATACAGAGCTGGAGGGGAATGTGAATTTAAACAGCTCCATTAACATATTCATGTTTTATCATCGCATTATACTAATCAGGCCTCGTGATACTTCAACCCGACACACCAAAAAACACACCAGATGAAAAAAAAAAAAATATGAAGAGAGCTTCCTCCAGGTCAGTGATTTCATGCAAACTCAGCCCCAAACACAAGTCTGCTCTCAAACACTGTGCAATGCATTCATAACGAGAGAGAGGGAGAGAGAGAGAGAGAGAGAAAGGGTGAGAGAGATGGAGATAGAGCAAGGGAGGGGACAGAGTGAAAGAAACAGGAAGGCAGGGAAACAGGTGTAATGTGAAAGAAAGAGGCAGTAAAATCAGCTCAGCGGTTCATAGTGTAAATGAGTAAATATGAGGTCGGTCGGAATACCATTATTTTAACAGCAAAATAAACAATGAAAACATGGAAGTAAACTCATCGCATGCAATGTAGACAGGAACACTGATAAGCAGGCATATAAACACATGGGAGAATTTGTATGCGCTCGCATACACACAGTGTATAGGTAGAGACAGGTGCACGCACCCACGTCCACAGACATACACAGACACACACATGCACAGATCTCCACAAGCTCGTGGGTGATTGGTCTCTAATACTGCACACTGAAGTAAAACAACACGTCATGATCGTGGTGCTGCTGTACGAGGTGAAGAAAGCAAAACACAAGCAGAAATAAATTAATCATTAAGCAGGCAGCACAGTTTGTGTAAGATGCCTTTTTTTATTTTTTTTGCTAAAAACTGACAAAAGTTCAATGCCTTGGAGGAAAAATAAAACAAAATTGATGACATTTTCCATTCCCTGAGAGAGAGTAATGGAGTAAATCAGCTGTGAAAAGAGTGTGATGCAGTACTTGGGGTAAAACGTGTGAGTGATATCCCGCACAGTCAGAGAGGAGGCTGAGCGCTCACACTGCCCCCGCAGCTCAGCCACCAATCAGCACATTTTAATATGCATCAGTGTTGATGAGGTCAGGGCTCCAGCACAGCCAGCTGGGGGCTAAACCTGTGTGAAAATAAACCTGATGCAGGCTGGATGTGTCTAAAACAAAACCTGTAGCAGGCTAAGTTTGAGTCAAAAGAAAGCTGTAGCTGCCAGAGTCTGGGTAAAATGAAAGCTGTAGCTGGCTGAGAGCAAGGTCTGTGCAAAATGTGACCTGTACCTGGCCAGGTCTGAGTGAAATGAAACTTTTAGCTTTTGGTTCAGTGTAAAATAAAACCTGTAGCTGGCTGGGTCTCTGTGGGATTAAATCTGTAGCTGGAGTGATCAGTGTGAAGTGAGACTATACTTGTAGCTGGCTTGTGCTGGATCAGTGTGAAATGAAAATTGTTTTTTCGGCTGAGGGCCGGGTTTAGATATTCTTGCTGCATCTGCAAAGTCGCACTTTTCATTTAAAGCTGAAATGACTGGTTTTTGCCGTAATATCACTTTGTGAATGAAGGATCCAAACATGGTTTTGGAAAATAAATGGCAACAGATAATTAGGAAAGATTTGTTGTTTTCCGAAACAGTAGGCTCTTTGTAGCCTATGCGTGTGTATGCATGTGTGTGTGCGTGTGTGTGTGTGAGTGTGCATGTTTGAATATGTTCGTCAGATCAAACACAGCATTGCATATGAATGTTTGTGTATATGTATATACGGTATATATTTATAAATACCTGTGCAGCATCCATCTCGTTGAGCATCACTATCGAGGAGCAGTTGTAGTCAAACACCAGTCTCCAGAAGTCTGCCACTGTGTTGGGTAAGGGATGCTGGGTCACTATGAAGGCTGCCGGCTGCTTGTGGCTCTAGAGTGAAAGAGTACAGATGTCACTAAAACATGCTAAAATGCAACAGGACAACAGTCTGGGTAAATACTGAACCAATCCCAGGGCTGCACACACCAATACTTCATGCTAACCTGCTAAAGGAATATAGTCTGGGTATATATTAGGCCAATTCTAGGGCTGCATACACCAATAATTCATGCTAACGAGCTAAAGCACAAGTCTGGGTATATATTGGGTGAATCCCAGGGCTTCACACAGAGATACTCCATGATAACATGCTAAAGGACAACACTCTATGTACAGTATATATCGGACCAATCCTTGGGCTGGACAAATAAATACTTCATGCTAGCATGCTAAAGGACACCACCCTCGTTGTAAATTGGTCCCGAGGATAACTATCCCTGGCAGGCACCCGTATCTCGCCGTCGTGTCAGCTGTGAATCTGGAAACCGGTCAGCATTTCATAACCATTTAGTCGCAAATCACATTTTCCAAGACAAAAGCAATATTTCCCACATGAATGCATCAGCGCAGAGAAGCCATTTTGAAAGCAATAATGACACGGCAGACACAGGAACACGCCGGTGAAGAGGAGCATGAGGGGACCAGAGTCAAGTGCATCACACATCCAGGTACGGCCCCTTCCAGTACCTGACCAATAGCCAGGCTGTGTGTATGCGATGTAGCCCAGCACTGCACCAATCAGGGCTGCTCCCCAACTAGAACAGGGGTCACAGTGCCAATATTCCACCGACACAGCAACCAACTCCAGCCACTTTACTAATACACAATGTAATATTAACCCTCAGAGCGCTGAATAAATTGTAGTTATCCTGAGCTTTTGAAAACCTATCATGTGCCAACTTGTTTGAAAGAGCTCCCCGGCAGGAGCTCTTTTTAACAAGTTGCCACATGACAGGTTTTTAACAGCATTTGATTTTGATATTGTTGCCTATAGCGCCCCCAGGGTTAAAACCAGTGATTGCAATTAGTCCAAAAAAAAACATGGAAGAATCAGTGCGATATGAAAAAGGCCTCTCGTGAAAGCACATACTGTAGGGCTGCCGACAGACAGACAGTTGGGTGTATGGCCTGAACATTGATTAGTAGGCAGGAGATAGTATCTCCATGGAAGAAGAGTGAATTGTGTAGAAGGATGCAAGAAGACTCAAAGCGATATCATTAAGAGGAGCTAAACTCCCAAACAAAGTTATGGTGTGTAATTAAAAGTGGAACAGTGCTACGCATCTGTGATGGGGCACTGAAGGAGGCAGATCCGAGGACGGGGAGGGGGAGGCGGGCTATAGAGTGAGAGGTTCTGGGAAGGCGGAGAGAGGCAGTAGCGTGTGCAGACCTCCCGCCGGCACAGGCCAGCTTCAGTGAAGGTTCGACAGCTGCAACACGGCGGGACACGGGAGGGTGAGGTGCTGTAAGAGCTCCCCGAGCACACGTCAAACCCGCGACACGACCGCGACTCACAGCTCTCTCCCTCCCCCCCCTTACTGTCCACCGCCCGCCAGCCCACTTTCCAAACCGCAGCAAGCTTCTCACAGCCGCTCCCCAGCCGGAATTGAAACCGCCGCGAGGCCTCGTATCCGGCTCAGCGCTCAACGCTCCATTAAGGCCAGAATCTAATCAACATCTGTGCCTTAGTCTGACTCACGATAAACTGTTACACATTGTCCTCACAAACGTAATACCGAGGCTGCTTAACATCACGCACTGTGCTCTGAATGGTCAATCGCATAGGTAAGGTCTGTATTGAGCCGTGGTTCCATCATGCACAATTAGGCACATCAACGCTGTCACAAATATGATTTCCTAATACAAAATGTTCTGGCAAGTTATTTTAGGTCACCGATGAGCCCAAACTGAGCTTTTGTAGAAGGAAATAATTTATCTCAGGGCAGGCCAATCCTGTTCCGGAGATAAGCTGTCCTGCAGGTTTTCAGTTCAGCTGTAATTAGCCCATAGTCCATTAATTAGCAGCTCTAAGCAGAGGTGTACAATGAGACTGGAGCAGTGAGTCAGTCCCTGGAGATCGGGCACAGCATGGGAGATCTCCAGGAACTCAGTCAGGCTGCCTCTGAGAACATTTCACCAAGCAGGCGTTTGCTGAGTTACTGCACTGAGTAAAGCCGAAAAAAAACCCAGTTTAATAAGGCTTACAGGTCGCACTCTACCTTGTGTAACTGTGTCCTGGTTTGTTGAGTATCATGGTGAGTGAGCTGTAGGGGTTTAGGATAACTCGACAATCCTGCTTTCTGAAACTGTGCCCTGGTCGGTTGAGTATAATGGTGAGTGAGCTGTAGGGGTTTAGGATAACTCGACAAACCTGCTTTGTGAAACTGTGCCTTGGTTTGTTGAGTATAATGGTGAGTGAGCTGTAGGGGTTTAGGATAACTCGACAAACCTGCTTTGTGAAACTGTGCCTTGGTTTGTTGAGTATAATGGTGAGTGAGCTGTAGGGGTTTAGGATAACTCGACAATCCTGCTTTGTGAAACTGTGTCCTGGTCTGTTGAGTATCATGGTGAGTGAGCTGTAGGGGTTTAGGATAACTCGACAAACCTGCTTTGTGAAACTGTGCCTTGGTTTGTGGAGTATAATGGTGAGTGAGCTGTAGGGGTTTAGGATAACTCGACAATCCTGCTTTGTGAAACTGTGCCTTGGTTTGTTGAGTATAATGGTGAGTGAGCTGTAGGGGTTTAGGATAACTCGACAAACCTGCTTTGTGAAACTGTGTCCTGGTTTGTTGAGTATAATGGTGAGTGAGCTGTAGGGGTTTAGGATAACTCGACAAACCTGCTTTGTGAAACTGTGCCCTGGTCTGTTGAGTATAATGATGAGTGAGCTGTAAGGGTTCAGGATAACTTGGTATTAATGCGTTGTGAAGCTGGGTCCTGGACTAGTGTGTCTAACAGGTTCCAGGAGAAGAAGAGAGCAGGACTTACGTCCATGAGCGCAGCGTTGATGTAGTTGCTGGACTCTCCGTCAACGGAGATGAGGAAGGGGAGGCAGCGGTCGACAGACAGGACGTCCATGCTGCGGTTCTTATCGTGGTTTCGGGGGAGGAGACCCACGCTGCAGTCCTCAGCTCGCACTCGAGGGGTCACGATGTTCAGCGTCTGCAGGCACAGACCTCCGATTACGCTAACAGTTATACGCACAGTGAGCGCATTTTTTAAGAACTATATGTTTACAGGAACCACACAGGTTAAGAGCCATTCTCAGGGTGCAGGGTCAATGCCCCAGGGCAGATATAAACATCCAACCTCTGAATGTCCCAGAAGTCTAAAAATTGCTTGCGACAGAAGTCTGCCAAGAAACATTCTAAAAATCATACAGTACATCTATGCCCCGATACTGCAAGACTGACCATCTCACCAGCTAATGCAACCTGTTTAGTGGTCAGATTTTTGGTATGTTTTTTCCTAATTCTACAAGTCAGTGTTCTGTAACTCTACTGCTCTCAGTTACTGGTGAAGGTACTTACATCAGCGATGCATTGCAAAAAATGATAAGATAAAAATACTTGGTAAGATGAATTTACCTATTTTAAGACTTAACACTTCTTTATATCACCATTTTCTAAGTAAGACAAAAAAAAATTTCTTGTTTTGAGGTTATTTTTACTATCTTGCCAATGGGGTGAGTAAATTTCACTTCTCACTAAGAAAAAAAACAAAAAAAACTTAAAACAAGTTACGATTTGACTTGACAAGTGACATTTACTTACCTTACTGACAAGCTAGTAAAAATTACCTCAAAACTAGGATTTTTTTTTGGCTTACTAAGAAATTGGTGATAGAAATAAATGTTTTAAGTCTTAAAATAAGTAAATTCATCTTACCTAGTATTTTTATCTTATCATTTTTTGCAGTGTGGTTGTTACCTTCACTATAAAGAATTAATTTCTTTAAGTCATGCGTCTACATCCGTGATGTAGAAACTAAATCATAAAGGGAATGAGTAAGTTAATGGAATATAGAGGAGGCTACCGTATTGACGTCTGCCTTTGATATTAAGATAAATTAAACTTCTTTGACTTGATCAAATCACGCTTGAGTGCAATATACAGTATATTACCTGTCAGAGTGAGAGGGAAGGAGAGATGGATTCATACAATATCAGACACTAGTTGGCACCCAGAATGCAATAAAAAACATCAAAGATCAAAAGATGGGAAGTAAAGAATGTGTGATGAGGATGACTGGGCATTCAGCCGAGCTCACGAAACCTGTCATCTACCCATAGTTAACTGTCAAATCTTTGAGTGCACTCAATACTCAAATAAATATGCAGAGCCGCGTTTCAAAGTAAAGGCTGCTAAGTTACTCCCTGCTTCTGCCTTCTGATTGGATGGGAGGGGAGACAGTGATGTCACTGGGACCTGAAACTCGTCCTTGATCTGGCTGGAGTTGGTCTGTGGGTCCAGCCGGCTTATGTTGTAGTATATGGCTCTGAACTCGCACACAGGGATGGCTGTATTCCCGCACAGGCAGGCCTCCAGGATGGCGTCGTGCACAAAGACGTACTGCTCCTGTAACAGGGGTGACATCATACAGCGACAGCGTCAGTGGCGACTGAAGTGTCGGTGTGTGCACTGTGCATCCTGAACCAGGGAATTACATTCAAAACAACTACCACAGCTACTATCACCATTACTACTACCTAGTGTATGCGCAACACCAACTCAAGCACCTTAATCGATCTGACTCACGTTTGCACAATTAAATGTAGATGTGAAAATTTCAAAAACTGATAAATTCAAATAAAACAATATAAGTACTTGAATGTGACATGCAGTATTTAAGAAGGGTCAGCTCTATGTTTTGATTGCTTTCCAGTGAATCACAACCTTGTTCCTGAACACCTACAGTCCACTGCCTTTCATTTGAATACTGCTCTGACTTACCTTATTCTACCAATTATCATTTCAGCAGGGTGGACCCATCAAAATTCGGGGCACAATTTCTACTGTGCCTCATCTATTCTCCACAATACTAGAGAAAAGGTTATAATATTGTTTTTTGCTTTAGGTATGGCCCTGTAATAAAACTCGAGCGTTTCACCAACTTCTCTGGCAAATCCGAGACAAAGACCCTGAGCAAATGATTCGAGGACTGCTATTCAAAACAAGGCACTGCTCTTTTTCACAAGGATGCTGCATCACAGCTCATAATAACTCCTCATAAAAATGCACTGATTCCCTCAGCAAATAAGAGTGTGAAGACCACAGATCTCTCTCGAATCCTGCTGGGAGAGGTTTCAAAGGGCCCCGAAATTTGGATCAGCCGTTTCTCTAAGCCCCTAAAGTTCCCTCACAGTAAGCAGTGGCCGTGACACGAATACACTTGTATTTAGCTGATGTCCTGAAGAGCACTGAGGTCATGAATGCTCCATTTATGCAGTTGGAGGAAAAATGACAATAAGCCACAAAAGGGGCTTAAATAATGTCCCGTATCAGTACTGATCAGTGGAAATGCGGCTCTAAAAACTGCGCAGTACACATTAAAAAAAAACCCTGCAAAATAATCCCCCCGAACAGCCCCCCATCTGCACGGCACACATTTCCGCACATTTTCCCCTCCACAATGCGCAGAGCTTAAGGGCTCTGATGCTAATTGCAGGCCGTTTATCCGGATTGGGCTAAATCCATCTACTGTTGACCTGGCCCATCCATTACCTACGTGCAGCCTTCCCGCAGAAAAAACACAGCCTTTGAAGGGATTAATTGCTCTTCTGTTGTTTCGTACAGGCTTAGCCTCTAAATTGCGCATTACTGTGACACAAATTGGCCTGTTGTCCATTACGGCAGCACTGGCCTTTCCGTGGCTCTGCTCCCTCCACACGCATTTCACTCAGTCTAATAACCCCGGAAAAGTAAATCTCTACATTACTGCAATCTGGCAAAAAAACAAAGGGGAAAAAAAGCAACGATGATCTAACTGTTTTAGCCCACATACAGAAGAGCATGTCATAAACTCATTCTCAGATGTAATTACGCCTTTGGAACAGAGGAATTATGCGGCAGCACTAAAAGCCGTTGCAGTTTGCACTTGGAAATCCTCTCCAGTATCCCTTATATAATTGCTGTAAACCCAAGGGGGCTCTCTCGAGACTACATGTGTAATTACTGAACAGAAATAATCAACAGAGCAGGAGGCTGGTTCATTGATAAAATCTAAGGACTTGTACTGTTTCATGTGTCTTTCTTTTTCCGAGAAGACATTCAGCAGACTATCAGTATTAAAGGCACACACTTGATTTCACCTTGTGGATGGCTTTTGATTTTCCTCCTGTGAAAAAATTCAGCTTTAGCTCCATAGATTTATAGCAAGAAGAGATCACACCAGCTATTAGATGAATAAAAACCTTTGTCAGCCAGCTAACGAGTACACTGTTAACCCTTTGAGCGCCAAGTAAATTTTCAAGGAATTAAGCAGCGCAGCAGCAGGAAAGTGTGATGAGCAGCAGAGAGTACTGCAGCACAGCAGCAGGTAAGTGTGATGCAGCAGCAGAGAGTACTGCATCACAGCAGCAGGTAAGTGTGATGCTGCAGCAGAGAGGACTGCAGCACAGCAGCAGGTAAGTGTAATGCAGCAGCAGAGAGGACTGCAGCACAGCAGCAGATAAGTGTGCTGCGGCAGCAGAGAGTACTGCAGCACAGCAGCAGGTAAGTGTGATGCTGCAGCAGAGAGTACTGCAGCACAGCAGCAGGTAAGTGTGATGCAGCAGCAGAGAGTACTGCAGCACAGCAGCAGGTAAGTGTGATGCTGCAGCAGAGAGGACTGCAGCACAGCAGCAGGTAAGTGTAATGCAGCAGCAGAGAGGACTGCAGCACAGCAGCAGATAAGTGTGCTGCGGCAGCAGAGAGTACTGCAGCACAGCAGCAGGTAAGTGTGATGCTGCAGCAGAGAGGACTGCAGCACAGCAGCAGGTAAGTGTAATGCAGCAGCAGAGAGGACTGCAGCACAGCAGCAGGTAAGTGTGATGCTGCAGCAGAGAGTACTGCAGCACAGCAGCAGGTAAGTGTGATGCAGCAGCAGAGAGTACTGCAGCACAGCAGCAGGTAAGTGTGATGCTGCAGCAGAGAGGACTGCAGCACAGCAGCAGGTAAGTGTAATGCAGCAGCAGAGAGGACTGCAGCACAGCAGCAGATAAGTGTGCTGCGGCAGCAGAGAGTACTGCAGCACAGCAGCAGGTAAGTGTGATGCTGCAGCAGAGAGGACTGCAGCACAGCAGCAGGTAAGTGTAATGCAGCAGCAGAGAGGACTGCAGCACAGCAGCAGGTAAGTGTAATGCAGCAGCAGAGAGGACTGCAGCACAGCAGCAGGTAAGTGTAATGCAGCAGCAGGGAGTACTGCAGCACAGCAGCAGGTAAGTGTAATGCAGCAGCAGAGAGTACTGCAGCACAGCAGCAGGTAAGTGTAATGCAGCAGCAGAGAGGACTGCAGCACAGCAGCAGGTAAGTGTAATGCAGCAGCAGAGAGGACTGCAGCACAGCAGCAAGTAAGTGTGATGGAGCAGCAGAGAGTACTGCAGCTCAGCAGCAGGTAAGTGTGATGGAGCAGCAGAGAGTACTGCAGCACAGCAGCAGGTAAGTGTAATGCAGCAGCAGAGAGTACTGCAGCACAGCAGCAGGTAAGTGTGCTGCGGCAGCAGAGAGTACTGCAGCACAGCAGCAGGTAAGTGTGATGGAGCAGCAGAGAGTACTGCAGCACAGCAGCAGGTAAGTGTGATGGAGCAGCAGAGAGTACTGCAGCACAGCAGCAGGTAAGTGTAATGCAGCAGCAGGGAGTACTGCAGCACAGCAGCAGGTAAGTGTGATGCAGCAGCAGAGAGTACTGCAGCACAGCAGCAGGTAAGTGTGATGCTGCAGCAGAGAGGACTGCAGCACAGCAGCAGGTAAGTGTGATGCTGCAGCAGAGAGGACTGCAGCACAGCAGCAGGTAAGTGTGATGGAGCAGCAGAGAGTACTGCAGCACAGCAGCAGGTAAGTGTAATGCAGCAGCAGAGAGGACTGCAGCACAGCAGCAGGTAAGTGTGATGCAGCAGCAGAGAGTACTGCAGCACAGCAGCAGGTAAGTGTGATGCTGCAGCAGAGAGGACTGCAGCACAGCAGCAGGTAAGTGTGATGCTGCAGCAGAGAGGACTGCAGCACAGCAGCAGGTAAGTGTGATGGAGCAGCAGAGAGTACTGCAGCACAGCAGCAGGTAAGTGTAATGCAGCAGCAGGGAGTACTGCAGTACAGCAGCAGGTAAGTGTGATGGAGCAGCAGGGAGTACTGCAGCACAGCAGCAGGTAAGTGTGCTGCGGCAGCAAAGAGTACTGCAGCACAGCAGCAGGTAAGTGTGATGGAGCAGCAGAGAGTACTGCAGCACAGCAGCAGGTAAGTGTGATGGAGCAGCAGAGAGTACTGCAGCTCAGCAGCAGGTAAGTGTAATGCAGCAGCAGGGAGTACTGCAGCACAGCAGCAGGTAAGTGTAATGCAGCAGCAGGGAGTACTGCAGCACAGCAGCAGGTAAGTGTGATGGAGCAGCAGAGAGTACTGCAGCGCAGCAGCAGGTAAGTGTGATGGAGCAGTAGAGAGTACTGCAGCACAGCAGCAGGTAAGTGTGATGCAGCAGCAGAGAGTACTGCAGCACAGCAGCAGGTAAGTGTGATGCAGCAGCAGAGAGTACTGCAGCACAGCAGCAGGTCACTGTACTGCGGCAGCAGAGAGTACTGCAGCACAGCAGCAGGTAAGTGTGATGGTGCAGCAGAGAGTACTGCAGCACAGCAGCAGGTAAGTGTGATGCAGCAGCAGAGAGTACTGCAGCACAGCAGCAGGTAAGTGTGATGGAGCAGCAGAGAGTACTGCAGCACAGCAGCAGGTAAGTGTAATGCAGCAGCAGGGAGTACTGCAGCACAGCAGCAGGTAAGTGTGATGCAGCAGCAGAGAGTACTGCAGCACAGCAGCAGGTAAGTGTGATGCTGCAGCAGAGAGGACTGCAGCACAGCAGCAGGTAAGTGTGATGCAGCAGCAGAGAGTACTGCAGCACAGCAGCAGGTAAGTGTAATGCAGCAGCAGGGAGTACTGCAGCACAGCAGCAGGTAAGTGTGATGCAGCAGCAGAGAGTACTGCAGCTCAGCAGCAGGTAAGTGTGATGCTGCAGCAGAGAGGACTGCAGCACAGCAGCAGGTAAGTGTAATGCAGCAGCAGAGAGTACTGCAGCACAGCAGCAGGCTGAGGCTATGTTGGCCACTGAGGTGGAGCAGGAGAGCAGCTTTTTCAGGGCCAGGTCATGTGGTAACGGAGTACCAAAATTGGTGTATTTTGTATCAGAGCTCCAGAATTAACCCCTTTCTGCAGACGTAGACGCTCGCGTCTATAGATATGCAAATGTAAGCACTTAAGTTACAGTACTCGACCACAAGATGGCACCCCCGGATCAGCTATTGGATATTCACAAGCAGGCAGAGCTGAAACGTGATTTATAGTATGGAGAAGTTCCCTCCAATCCCTGTTTTTCAGGAGTAGCATGGATTAAACTCCTCAGCTAAGCCTGATGTGCAAACTGGTCAATATCCTTGCCCATAGTATCGATCCAGTAGTTTTAAAAAATTATCACTTGTGACAGAAAAAAAAAACGTACTACTCTGTAGCAACCATTTTAGCTACAGTGAGCCAACAGTATTCCAATTAGTGGTTAAAAAAATACGTGTTGTGAAGAAAAAAATCCGACATAGTATTGCTTCTCTCACATTCTACTGTCAGTTACAATCATCTCACACAAAATATGCGTAGTTCCCTCCCATGGATTAACGCTTAGATTCCTCCATCGACAAATTCAGCGCTCCCTTCTATCCACCGAAGTACTGGTGTCGATAGCCAGTCACTCAATTATATACTCAGATTCATCTGCGTAACTCTACAGTTATAGTTCACGTCCTCGTGAAGCTTCCCCGGTAACGATGTATTGACAGACTCGTTTCTTATCCCATTCCCCAGTGTCTTAACTTTCCTCTATAACTGAAATACATTGATCGGACAATAAGAATGGGATACAAAGCTAAGCGTAAAAGTAAGGTCGGTTGTATTCTTCGAATGTTGGCCGCGGTTGCGCAGCTGAAAATGATGCGATATCAAAGAAATAAAGACACTCGAGACCGTTCTGAAGTGTTCAGTTTCATTTACGAGATTTAAATGTTGTATGGACGCGCTCAACGGGAATTATTCCGAATGAAACAGAACTGGAACGTTCCTTCTACCCGATACATCTGTCTCTGGAGTAGCGCATCAATGAAGAAAACAGGTTATACTTCTACTCTGTTTGCATTCTGCTTAATTTGGCTTTCTGCTGTAGAATCTATACCGCGTTTAAAGACATCGAATGCCGAGGTTTTCGTTTCTCCAAATGCATACATCCCACGCAGGTCGGTAGATCCCTCGGTACGTTCATTACACCACTCTGATGAATATGGAGCCATATGTCTTTGTATTTTTTTCCTGAAAGTGAAATTTCTGTTCTGTTAAGATAAGGTGTATTTCAGAATTCAGATATTACTGAGTTAGTGAGTTTTCACCCTTATAAGGTGTAAGGTTATGAGCTTGGATGTGAGAGCGGTTAGCTTTTTATTCATATCATGTTTGGTCTTGCGTGAATGTTATAGCTGTTAAATCTGCACTTCATTTAATGCTTGGGGTACTTCGAAGAGAAATGGACAATATTGTTAACTTTATTATGGAGAAAAGGCATGTTTTGAGAGGTTACTGGTGACCAATGATGTTCCACTGCACTGATATTGATTAATTCATGCAAAATTCAACCAGAAAATCATTTGTTCATATTAAATTTCATGCCTTAAAACTTTATTTGTGTTATATACATGATTTTTTTATGATTTGACTGGACTTCATTTTAAGACTTCGGGGAGACACTTGGATAGCTGTATAATATGGCTAAAAGCATGTAGGTAATCTAGAATGTAATGTTGAAGATGAATTGTACTTGTGGTCAAGGAGTTTATGATCCCAGAAATGTATAGTTTTAAGCCCCAGCAGTTTTTAAATCCTCAGAATTATTTTTTTTGCTATTTCAATGGTGAATTCTCATGTAGATTTTTTATGTTTGCAGCTCATTTTCTCTACCATAATCATGAAAATTAACTGAAATACTATGTAATTCTAAATGCTGTAAGTGTCTTTTCAGAATTGAGCCACATTTTTCCTCTTTATGAAGCTTTAATTTTGAATTATACAGCATTAAAGTGGGTAACCCAAAAATAGCCAAATTTGGCTTCTGCACAAAGGGGTTAAGTAAGATAGATTTACAATTTAAATGGCTTTGTGTAGGTCTTCCTTAGAAATTCATAAAAACAAAATATCCAATTTTGTTTATTTGATTTACAGTATTTTGGGTGAAAATTGCAAAAAAACTGGTTGGTAACGGAGTTAATAGTAACGGTAACGGCCCTACAGTCCTTCTTTTAGAGGGATAGAGCAATAGCTGATATACATGACAGTTTCTATGGGAACGTGGGTATGTCTAGCTCTCTGAGCTACACCCCATAAATTGAGTATTGGTGAGATGTTTTTTTTGAGCTGAGTCAGCAGTCAGTCCTGGGCTGTGTTGAATAACATGGGCAGCTAGCCTCAGATTAACCATCATCCAGGCCTCGTATGGATTCAAACCCGAAGCTCTCGCCAAATGAGGGCAATGCCATGAAATCCTGCTCAGTTTTCCATTTTGCTTTGACCACTGCCCTCCATTACCTCAAGGGTTATGATGCTGTTGGACGTTAATAAACGTCATCTACCTCTTATGACCACATCCACCTCCATCTGCACCATGGTAACCCCGCGTTGCCACACCCACCTCAGTCTGCACCATGTTGACTCTCTGAGAGCGAAGTTCTCGGATGCAGTTAAAGATGTCGACCACGCCCTCATTTTCAGCCATGTCCAACATGATGTCCACCGCAATGAAGCACCCCGTCCTACCTGCTCCAGCACTATAGCAGGGAAGGAGAGAGAGAGAGAGAGAGAGAGAGAGAGAGAGAGAGAGAGAGAGAGAGAGAGAGAGTGAGAGTGAGAGAGAGAGAGCCTTTAACCTGGGACGAAACACACAATAGGACAGCAGGTCTGGGTCATACACTTCTTAGGTGTAAATAGGTCAGCAAATATAAATGACAATGGCCGCATCATTAATAAACTTTTCAATACTGCCCCGCCTCTGCTCCCTGAGCAGCCTGTCATCTTCCAGACATGGATTTCTCATGCTGCAGGAAACAATCTGCAGAGGTCCTGCTCCATACTGACACAATGACATCGCACACTTGCGGTCGATTTCTCAGCTGAACGCTCGTGCTGTGAATCCGTCGCTCCACGTCATCCTAAAACTTCTCCGGAGTGAGATCTGGAGACGGTGGAGGCCATTGTAGGACAGCAAGAAAATATTCCCAGCGCTGTCACACGACCCTCAGCCTGATCCTTTAACATGAGCAGGCTGCATGGGTCCACTGAGGCATGTTGTTTAATTGGAAACTGTCCGGTTTAGCTGAGTCAAGGCCCACAACACCTTCAGTTTCAAGTTGCTTCTGACTGGTTTATTATTGTTTGTTTTCTGCACGACTCCCCGCAAACTCAAGGAACTGCTGTGCACGAAAACCCGAGATCAGCGGTTTCTGGTGCCAACAATTACTCCACGGTCATAGTCAGTTTTATATAGTCACTTAGATCACATTACGCCCACAGGCTGACAACTGGTTTGAAAGACACCTGAACCTCTTGACCATGTCCGCATGCCATTATACATGAAGATCCCGCCATATGATTGACTGATTAGATACTTGAATTAATAGTTGCAGGTGCTTAGGTGTGCCTAATAAAGTGACCACCGAATTTACGTGTTTAGTTATGTTAAAGGACTATCTCAAGAAGAAGTTTGAACCCACCAGTGACAGAACAGAAGAAGAGCTGTGCAGAGCATCTCATACCATGAGGAAACAAATCAGAATATATGCAGCAGTCAATATTTGGCTCAAAATATCATATCTATAATTGAACCAAATGAGCCGACTTCACTCCACGCAGTGAGGTGTGAGGGCTGCTTGCAAAGCAGGATTCTGCAAATTGAGATAAACATCCAAGTGAAACTCTGCTTGCAAAGCCCTCAAATATAAAATATATGCGGAAATAAACAGCAGATGATGCAGACTGTGCAGAATCCAGCTAATATCTGCGGAATGCAAAAAAAATATGAAGCTGTGGAAGGCCTAAAAGCGTCCTGCACTCCACACTGGTCTAATCATGAAGCCCCCTCACCAGGCCGGCCCTCGGCTCAGTTCACTAACCCCCACTCACACCATTCAGCCTCAGGACGGCCCCCTTCCAATTAATCCAATTACAATCCACAAAGCCACCACACAACAGAAGCAAAATTACATCACCCACCGGGAAACTACGGAACGAAAATCAAAGAAAGCTTGGAAAGAAAAAAAAAAGAGAAAGCAGACTGGGCTGTAATTCTGTGCTGAACTGAGACGGCTCTGTGGCAGACTATCTGACCGCAGTGAAGAGCTGGAGCTGATGAGAACACTGAGGATGTACAGACTCAGTGATCAGAGCCGAGAGAGACGGGTCGATGCGGCAGACCTGGCAGCCCAGGGTGGAGAGGCTGTGCTCTCACTGTGAGAAGGAGCTTATAGAGACGGAGCTGTACTTCCTCATTAACTGTGAGAGGAGGAGAAGTGCCCTCACATTTACTCAGAGAGAGAGAGAGAGGAAGAGAGAGAGAGAGAGAGAGGAGAGGAGAAAGACAAGTCATGAGTGGGTCTCAAACACACACACACACACAAACACACACACGTATATGCACAAGCACATGCACGCATACACACTCACACACACGCACGCACACATTCACACACAAGCGCAGACAAACAGATGCACACACACACACACACTCGCAGACACGCACACACACACACGTATATGCACAGGCAAACGCATGCATACACACTCACAAACATGCACGCACGCACACACTCACACACAGGCACAGACAAACAGATGCGCACGCACACACACACATACTCGCAGACACGCACACACACATACACACACTCACAGATGCACACATACACTCAGCTGTGTAGTGTCAGGGACTCCTGTAGCTGACTGGAGCAGGGTGCTGTAATGGGGGGGTCATCCCAGCCCCTCACAGACAACCCCCCCCACCCCCATGTCTCTCTCCATTGGGCTGGGCACAGATTGCCTGTCACTCGCAGTGATTAATGACACGGCTGGCAACAGCTTGGGCCTGCCGAGGGCTAACGGCGCAGTTTCGCTGGAGGAAATTAGAAATGACTCCGCAGGCTGTCACAAACTTCACTCCGCGGGCCGTTCCTCGTCCGCCGGACTTCATCTACATCGTTTCCCACTCGCCGTCAGCTCTGCGATCCCCACGTCGCCTGTCCCCTCCGTCACTCACGCCGACGCTTATCGCCTGCCAGCCCACAGTCTCAGTCACCTGACTCCTGCCGCCAGGACAGCAGGCAGGAAGAGTCATTACTGCTCGCGCATCGCGGCTGTAGAGCTGTAATTGGCAACTTGCACTCCGTATTGATGTCAACGCTCAGCCGCACTATTCAGAAGAAATCACATTAGAAAAATGTCAGGCCAGGCTGTCAGTATTTAGCCCGGGATAAGGACTCAATCTGTGCCTCCTTTTGCCGATGAAGAAGCTCCGGAGGTTAATATCGCTGATGGCGTTCATAGACAGGGAGGAAGAAAGGACAAAATGGCCTCCATTAGGGCCTCCACTGCAGCCTCCTTTACTGCCTCTGTTAGGACTGTTTCAGCTCACCTTCAAACATCACTGTCAGCGCGCCAGTCCTCTACAGGGAGAGGATTCATTTCATTACCTAAAGTACAAGGAGGCAGCCTCCACCCTTTTTTCTTCGGCAAACTCTGTGGGCCTATATGGTGCATCCGAATTCTCCTAAAAAGACGGCCTTCATCCTTTCCTCTCCACTTTTGCTTGACCTCGCCAGAAAATGTCGCACGAGTCAAGGTGAAGTTGAAGGAAGATTATAGAGGTAATCCGAGACAAGTTTTTGAAAAATCAGATGCCCTTTCCTTCAAACCGCTATGAGCTGGACAGCGAAGACAGCCTTTGTAATATATCTGAGAGCTTTAAGACATAAATGACATCCATTCACAACAGCTGCAAAGGATTGCGGTCCATCTTTCCTTCTTGTCAAAGTTTGATTCTGTGCTTGCTAGCTTTAAAGAAGCAACTAAGCCGCTAATTGCCTCCTTTCTATCGTGAAATAGACAATTGAGATGCTCCTTGTCATGGGCACCAGTTAAAGTATTTACACCTCATATCCGTTAGTGAGGAAGGCTCCTTGCTCCTTGCAGAGTTTGAATTCACCCTCGGAGAGGGGGAGAATATGGCCGCCAGTATGAAGGCGAAAGCTTCCAATTCAGCCAGCCTCAAATTCGGTCGCCAAAGCCTTCAGTCTGATTCAGCCCTCCTTACAACAATAATTGCAACTCCTGGATTGTAAAGACCTGCTAATTATTCTTAATTGGACACATTTCACTTTGACTGAAGGATTAAGGTCGCCAAGTGTCAGGGATGGCTGTTTGCCACAAAGAATAAATTCCACCGAGCAAGGATTTTTAACCAGGCAGGTCAATTACTGCCGTCATTTTTCTGAGAATGTGCCGTATGGAAAATAACTCTTTCAGTGAGAGGTTGCATTGTTAATAGACTATATTATAAAGTGACAGCCTAAATCAGATGAGCTCTAATTGCTAAAAGTGTGGAAAGTCAGGCATTGGCATTAAAACTGTCCGTGCAAAATGAGTTCAAAGGCAAAGCAAGTCCTCATTAATTTATGCTGAAAGTTAAAGGAAAAGAATATGGAATAACTGCAAAAGATGCTTTTAATAAAGTCGAGTTATACACTGATATGAGACAATGTCTAACAAGGGCCAGCTTGTCATAGACTTACTCCTTCACCAGTGTTCCTCTTGCTGTGAATGTATGTGCTACTGTGTGTGCATGTGTGTATATATGTGTATTACTTTGTGCGTGTGCTACTATATGTGCATGTGTGAATGTGTGTGCGTATGTGCTACTGTGTTCGTGTGAATGAGTGTCCTTGTTTTACTTTGGGGTTTGTGTGTGCCACTGTGTGTGAAAGTGCAAATGTGTGTTTTTACAAACTGGTGCGCGTGTTCATGCGTGTGCATGCGTGAATGCGCACGTTAATGTGCTACTGCGTGCGAATGCGTGTGCATGCGTCACTGTGTTTGCATGTGTGAATGCGGATATAGGTCTGACCTTGTGTGTGGGTGTGTATTTGTGACCGACTGTGTGCGAGCGCACGGCTGATCGCGTGCACGACTGCATTGGCATACGTGTGACGTGTTTACGTGTGACTGCGTGTGCGTGCACGCGCATGTGCGAATGCGAGCGCACGCGCGTGCGTGTGCATTTGCGAATGCGAGTGTGCATGCGACTGTGTCCATATGCGAGAGCTTTAAGTCAGTACGTGGGCTTAATGGCTAAAATTGTAACTTGGATCAGGAAAAAGACATTCACCTATAAGACTTGAGTAATGCACCAAATGTGCACGCAAACACAGAGACAGTTGTCTGACATGCTTTACAGAATCCTTGTAGAAAAGATCGATAAAGAACAATTTGTAGCGTATTGAAGGTTTTAATTGGCCAGTAAGAATGAATGAGCCCAGCTGAGCAGCAGGGACTCAGCAGCTGGGAAAGACGGAAGCACCGGGAGATGAAAATAACCACTCAAAAATACAGAGCATTCAAGAATAAAACATGGAAAAATGCACTTCTGTTATCTAAGATGGAAGAATACAAACCACAATCAGTAGTAATATTCTGTGTCGTGAGACATGAAAATATTTGTGCCCTTCCAGATTTCTTCAAATTTTGCATATTCTGTCATTTTTAAATGTTTCAGATCATCCAACTAATTTTAGTATTACAGAAAGATAACAAGAGTAAGGAAAACATGACATTTTTTAATGATGATTTCATTTACGCAAGAAAAACAGCTCTCCTGCCCTGTGCGAAAAAGTCATTTCCCCTTCTGAGTTACGAAGTCAACCAATTAAATACAATTGATCATTGGCTTCAATTTCACTAAACGCACCAAGGCATGATTATTGCCAGCCCTGTTAAACTGACCATCCCTAAAGTAGAATCTTTTTGGCGATGTGAAGTAGGCAAAAAGAGGCACGCGATGCCACAATTCAAGAACAGATGAGAAACAATGTTGTTGATATCAGTCTGGAAAGGGTTACAAAGCCATTTCCAAAGCTCTGGGACTACAGTGAACAAGGTTGAGAGCCATTATCCACAAAGGAAGAAAACTGGGAACAGTGGTGTACCTTCCCAGGAGTGGCAGGATACCAAAATTACTCCAAAAGGGCATCGAGGACTCATCCAGGAAGTCACAAAAGAACCCAGAACAACATCTGAAGAACTGCAGGCCTCACCTGCTTCAGTAATGGTCAGTGCTCATGATTCCACAATAAGAAAGGAAGGTCGCACTCTAGATGAAGTACTGCTCATGAGCCACGGTTCCAAGTTTTCTCCATCTGCAGATAATGACTCTCACTGTGGTTTGCTGAAGGCCCACAGCCTCACAAATGGCTTTGTTATCATTTCCAGACTGATAGATGTAAACGGCTCAGTTGGCTTAAAAACTAACAGCAGATCTTCAGCAATGATCGGCTATCGATGCATCTACTCTGGAAATGAAGAACACCGGAGCTGAGAAGTAAAAGCCTCCTCAACTTTTCCTCAAAAGTGTAAAAACCTTTGGATTTTTCATCAGATAAAGCCCACTCCCTCTTACTACCGAGAAAAAATATCAATTACTGAACAAAGATGACCAGCCTCTCTGGAAGATGAGCTCGCCATCAGTGAAATACTGAGTCAAAAAAGAAACTTCACATTCATAAATTTGTAAATATTTTCTTGAAACTTTTAATAAAAGAGTTTTTATAATCACTAGGGGTAAATGCGTTGTCAAAGACATCATGACGCACATCAACTCCGACGAGCACAGGTACGTAGCACGTGCAAGCGTACTATGGACATTATTTTTATGATACACTATCTTTAATGAGTACAGAATTAAATAAAATCGTAATTTAAAACCTCATTTCTTGTATGTTCAACTTATCAACCTCCTAACGAGTGTGAAGTTTTTATTTTGGCTGAGTAAATGTCTCCTTAGCCCCATTAACCATCTGAAATCCCTCCATTAGGAAGGAGCGCCAGGCCACGTATAAACGTACACGACTGAGCATCAACCAAACTGACCCCAGAAGCATGTCCCTCCCCCGTATCTCTGGGGCCACAATGGATCTTACTTCATGTTATTGTTAACCCTGAGAGCACAAATTAAAAATTATCCTGAGCTGATGAACAAGTTGCCGCTTGATAGATTTTCAACAGCATCTGATTTTGATATCTTACATCACTGAGCAACTATAGTTGCCTATAGTGCTCTAAGGGTTAAGTAATGTTTACGTTACGTCAGAGGCCCTCCTTATTAATCTGTCCTACAGTAAACCAGGGCCTTGCTGTTGCTAAATTGCGCTGTCATTGCTGGTCATTTTTTGTACAACGTGACAGTGCCAGGAGCATAAAAATCTTTCCAAGGATCGATAATACTTTACAGTCATTTACACTTCAGCTCGCTCAGGAAAAAAAACCCCCAAAATTACAGTTAGCTGTTAGCTGGCAAAACCAGGATAAGTCAAAACCGCGCTCAATAATGTTTTGCATAAAAACAGAATCCGCAAAAGCAATATAAACACAAAATGATGAGGAAACTATGATTGGGAGTTAATTTGCTTTGATCAGGAGGCCTTTCCCCACAGTACACACACACAGAGCTGCCTGTACATGGTAATGAAAGGCTTTTACGCCCCACACCTTTCTAATGCATTCTGTCCGTGCGTCATGAAATGGACGCCTGTGAATATGACAGCTGAATTAAGTATTCTTTTGCTGCAGGCTCTCGCTGCCGCTTTCTGACCTCTACGCGCAGTCAACAAGCTTTCGATCAATGGCGCACTCCCGTCCCTGCTTTTATGGTCAGTCATGACCTGCTTATAACACAGCTAATTATCCAATACCCAAATCCACAATCAGACCCTACTGTTATCTGCCATCAAAATCCACTCAGATCAGTTATACACTACAGTTATTCACGAGCAGAACTTACTAAAGACCTGTGGAAAAAGTCCACAATCGAACCCTATGGTGATCACCTATCAAAATACACTATTAAACCATAAAATTGGCCTTTCATACCCAACAATGATCCATTATTAGACTCAGCATCGACCCACTATTAGACCAAACAATGATCCATTATTAGAGCCAACAATGATTGACTTTAACACCAAGCAATCCACTTTCATACAATACAAATACCCACAACCAAAATTCACAATTAAATCCAACAGTGATCCCCCATGCTAATCCATTATCAGTCCATTATCACACCCAGTATCAGAAGAACTGAAGTTCTGTGTTCGTTACCTGCAGTGGACCACGATGGGTCCGGCATCAGGGGGGTTGAGGGACTTTACTTGGCGCACAAAGCCCAGAAGGCCAGTGGCGTAGCAGGGCACCCCGTGATCCGGCCAGCTGGTGAAATGGAACTGTCTGATCTCCCGCAACTCATGATGGCCCTTCTGAGGAAAAGCAGCAGCGTCAACACCAGCACAGGCACACAGTACACACACCGTTCACACACCAGCACAGGCACACACTATACACACCGTACACACACCAGCACAGGCACACAGTACACACACCGTTCACACACCAGCACAGGCACACACTATACACACCGTTCACACACCAGCACAGGCACACACTATACACACCGTTCACACACCAGCACAGGCACACACTATACACACCGTACACACACCAGCACAGGCACAGACTATACACACCGTACACACACCAGCACAGGCTCACACTATACACACCGTTCACACACCAGCACAGGCACACACTATACACACCGTACACACACCAGCACAGGCACACACTATACACACCGTACACACACCAGCACAGGCACACAGTACACACACCATACACCCACACACCAGCACAGGCACACACTACACACACCGTACACACACTAGCACAGGCACAGACTATACACACCGTACACACACCAGCACAGGCACACAGTACACACACCATACACCAGCACACCAGCACAGGCACACAGTACACACACCGTACACACACCAGCACAGGCACACAGTACACACACCGTTCACACACCAGCACAGGCACACAGTACACACACCGTTCACACACCAGCACAGGCACACAGTACACACACCGTTCACACACCAGCACAGGCACCAGCAGAGGTACACACTACACACACCGTTCAAACACTAGCACAGGCACACACTACACACACCGTACACACATCAGCACAGGCGAAAACTCCACACACCGTACACACACCAGCACAGGCACACACCGTACCCACACACACACACACACACACCATACAAACATGTGCGTGCGCACACACACATACAGGCACACCATACAAACATGCGTACACACATTCACACTAACACACACACACACATACATATACCATACACACAAACACACACACCATTAACACATGCAGTACATACACCACTGAGTTAAAGAGGACAAGTCAGCACTACAATGGCAGAAGACAGTAACTGCAGTGCATGATGATTGGAGTTTCTGCCTTATGCCACTGTAGGGCTGAAGTACCCATAAACACCAACACAAGATGGGAGCACAAGGTAATTTCACAACACTGATTATACAAGCAAACATAATTTTAGAAATTCAGCAATGAATTATGAGCCGACATTCTTTGGTCTCACAGAGACTAATTCACACCCCCCTCTGAGGAGTCAAAATTAAACAGCCAAAGAAAATTCACTTCCTCTAACACTTCGTCCTTGTAAAGTGGAGAAATGTATTGATTAAAGAGCTGCACAAATCTGAACACACTGCACAGAACACACACACAAACACAGGACTCCACAGAGCAGACGCTCACTGTTCCACCAGGGATCCGCTCCGTACATCTGTACAGGGAGGACCATCTTATCCAAAAAGGGTCAAGTACACATGAGGAGTTTGTTTCCAAAACACAATATATCCATTTTACTCATTTTGAGAAAATCAGCTCTTTATATGTTGGCGCCTACTGCACTTTATTAAAAAAAACTCAAACTTTGATCATGAAATAATACACCTTATAGAATGATTCTTAAAACAGATTTTTGCACCACGGGTAAGAAGCACAGGGCTGTCGCTCTATGGAATTATCTAAATATTTATAATTTGGTACTTGTTGGGTTTTAGAAACAAGCTCTTCATATCCCCACCTGCCCCTGCAGAAACACCACAGTGTGGGTGAAAGGCAAAGCTAAACGTCACACCGGCCCGTAACACCACATGGGAGGCCCAAGCCTCGCTCACTGTGCTGACCTGCGGATGTGCGGAGGAACCCACAGGAACGCGCTCCCCTGATTTCTGATAGATAACGCAGCAAAATCTCTTTACACGAAACGTCAGAGCCTCAGCAAATAATCCCCGACCCCCGCATCGATAACTGCACTCATCTCCCAGTCATTCTGCTGCCTTTATTCCCAGTAGTAAAGACACATGACGCACTCTCTGGCTCAAATCTCAATGCTAGCGAGCAGCCAGCTAGCGAGGACGGCGGCGCGCTAACTCAGGCTGGTTTATTTGATGTGGGGGGGTCAGAGGGGTAACAGAGCAGTCTGCGGGAAGCGTGTGGCTCGGGTCATACGTGAGGGACTCCGGTGGGGATAGAGGTGTGGTATCGCTGCGAAGGACGGTTTGATGCGAGATAAAAGTGCACAGTCATAAAGCCCCTAAAACAGCTGTTCCGTACAACAGAGAAGCCAGTACTTAATAGCCTCCGCAAATTACCAGCACCTCCCGCTCTCTCAACTTCCTTGTTTTTCATTATAAAGCTCCCTCCGCATCAGCGAACACCCCCTCCCCTCCCGTCCGATAGGATCAGTCACGCTTCAGCCAAAACGCTGGCCTCAGCCTACATTATTTAATATGCACTGAAGCGTCAGAGACACCACAGTGCAGTCTGTAAGTATTCTCTCTTATATTGGCTCTGCGCTCCAGTACACACTGACATAAAACAATTAATAGTATGTGGTAATGTACCGGATTCAATTTGAGGCTGTTTGAATCCATATCTGGTGATCAAAGAAGAACTTACAGTGCTTAACAATGTCACTACAACGCTGTGTAAAAGTATTTGCGCCATTCCTATTTCCCCAATTTTTAAAAATTTGTCAAATTTAAATATTTCATCTCATCCAAATGCTTTTAATATAAGGCACAGAAACTGTGAGTAAACACAAAATCCAACTCATGAATGGTAATTCCATTTATTGAAGGTAATGAGTAATTAATGTATGTCACCCAAGTGAAAAAATAACTGCCCCACTAAACCTGATAACAGGTTGCGTCACCCTCGGCAGAAACAAGCACAAACGTTTGCGCCAACCAGCAATGAGTCCTTTACATCACTGTGGAGTTTTAGCCAACTCTTCTTTGCCAAATTGTTTTAATTTAATCACATTGGGTGGTTTTCCAGCATAAATGGCCATTTTACGGTCATGCCATGAATGTTTTTTGACAAATGAGAGACGAGCCTTCGTGGTCTTTTTGGTCAGCAATGGTTTTTGCCTCGGCTCTCCCATGGATGCTACTTATGCCCAGTCTCTTTCTTATTGTGGAATAGTGAACACTGACTTTAACTGAATTAAGTGAGGCCTGCAGTTCTTAAAATTTTAGTCTGGGTTCCTTAGTAACCACGTGGATAATGTTGCAACTTACTTTCAATCTGTAGACAATGGCTCTGATCATGGCTCAGTGGAGTCCCAGAGTCTCAGAAAAGGCTTTGTAACTCTTTCCAGTTTGGTAGATGTCAATGACGGTGTTTCTGATCAGGTCTTGAATTTATTTAGACATGGACATTATTTGCAGCTTTTTTCTACTTCATGTTGCAAGACAGGATCTTTTCAGGTGATGATTAGATTCAACAGGGCAGACGGTAATAATTAGATTAATTTACTTGGTCTTTATTTAGTAACTAAGGAGGCAGTTACTTTTTCACATAGGGCCAGGAAGGGTTGAGTAGCTTTTCCCCTCAATAAATGAAATCACCATGTAAAGACTGCATTTTGTGTTTATTCAGGTTATCTTTGTCTCATATTGAACTTAAATTGATGACCTGAAACATGTAAGTGTGATAAATATGCAAAAATAGAAGAAATAGGGATGAGGAAAAGTACATTTTTGGAGCACTTTAGGTGTGTTTGTGTACACCTGTTCTCATGCGAATTTTCGCAAAAACCTGAGTGGGAATGCTAAAAATCATTCTTGATATACTGCAGAAAAGTTCTTATGCCTGGGGGAGGTGGAAAGGTTCATGTGTTCTTAAAAGGTAAATGTGACTAATAGCAATTTAAGCAGATTCAGCGAATAAATGGTGACAGACAGAAATCCTGAGACATAATTGTCACTCAAGCTTCTGATCCACTGGAATGACTCTTCTACTCCTAACTGGAGACTTAGGGCCACTGACTATTTATCTCTATGAATCAACACCTAATTTTCACATAACAGCAGTAAATGATGGAAACAGAGATGATTTAGCATTTTCTTTTACCAATTTTCTGAAAATTCAGCTAATATTTACCATACATTCAGATGAAAACCAAACCATTGTCAAAATACTTAAGGACAGCACTGACACATTTCTTTACGTCACAAATTTTACCTTCTGAACGGTGAAGGTACGGATGACGTACTCCGCCAGCGGCTCCGTCTCGATCAGAGTGACCTTGATGTCCCCATAAACCTCGGTCTCGTCGGGCCAGTATCGCACACACTTCACCTGCGTGTGGACGGCGCAGAGGTGTTAAGAGGAGAGAATTCACCAGGCTGTTCTACAAGGACACCTTGGTCTGGAGTGAACTGACGTGCCCTTAACTGCCGCTCAATTTTCCTCAAATGCTTTTAAAAGTTATTTTCCAGCGCAAGCACACTTTGATGACTCAAATGTGGCGATTGTGTAAACCGCTGAACTGTGGCTGTAAGAAAAATAAAAAAATAAATAAATGTAATGCTTGAATTCAATTTAGGAGCCAGGGCCGAGGACAAAATGTCGGCTGAACCTCGGGCTGAATTTTTCACAGGAGTAGAGGCATGAAATGTGAAATATTGACTCAATTGTGTGACTACAATTCCCATATTGGACTGCTTTTATATATATATATATATATATATATAAAGAGAATGCGGCCCAGTCTGATTGCTAATAAAATTAACCCAATGTGAGTAGAAGGCAACATAGGCCTGAGAAGAGCTTATTACACCAACAGCAAGGCCAATTTACACCAGCTAGTTTATTTCATGACAGATTCATTTATTCCTTCTTAGAAGGAACCACCAAGGGTTAACCATTTTAGACGAAATGAAAAACCATGTTATGTCCACACAATAGTATTATTACTGGAGAAATGAAGCACAGACCCCATCCAAAAAAAAAAAAAAAACAAACAAACAAACAAACAAAAAAAAAACAAAAAAACATTGGAACCCAGAGAAATATCGAGAATGAAATTGAATTGGCTCTTTCTGCTGGGCTTGAGTCAGACATTTTGCACCTAAGTGGTTTTTTAATCAATATACAGGAAGAATAAAGAGCTAAAATCATTTCAGCGGACAAACTTCACGTGTTCAGCGTACACCTGTCTCCCAGGGGGCAGCGACAGAATTCAGCCTACCCTGCCCACTTCCACTAGATTGGTAACCATGACGATGCTTCCAGAATTCTCCTGCCAGATCATCCTCCAGAAGTCCCTCACGGTCTCCTGCATTGGGCCTGGAGGAGAGAGGGGCGGGCTTAATCAACTGTCCACCAATGGCAGCGGCATGCACTACAGATCAGGGCGCACCAACAACCATAAAACATATTTGCTTCCTTTATTTTCATTTCATACTGTACAGTGCCTCGGGAGTATTATGTGAGTGTGAGAACTGATTTCATCTATGAGAATAATAATCATTTGAATAATGCGTTCTGTGTTTTTAGTCCAATACATATTGTGAAGCTTTTTGTATCCATCAAGCATTTAAAAAATATGCACTATAAGAGAAAATAAGGCCTAGGAGAGAAAGTTTTCCACAACACTGTGCAAACAAGTAAGAGGGGAAAGCTACCTCATTTTGTAAACCTTTATCTGAACCCGTCACTTTAATTAAGAGACCACCCTTATCTGGAGACAGAATCTAATTCTGTTTTTTTTTTTTTTTTTTAAATGCCGCACTCCCACTTCCCCGGTGGTTTAATTACCTTGGGTGGCGATGTAGTGCCTCGGTCTGTGGTAACCCTGGGACGCAGCGGGGAAACACAAACAGTGGTTACGTTCAGCTTTCCTGGGAAATAAGTAAAACCTTAGCAAACAGGACATTCATTTGCACCAAGATTGTTTAAATAAATTATCTGACACCCTCGTTACACAACAGCTCGCGCTCCTGTGCTGGCAGTGTTATGTGTAAAAATGACATGTCGTGTTCATTAGCGCCAACACCGCCGCTAAATGAATTAACCATTAGCGGAGCGGAGCTCCGGGGGACTAAACCCCTGGTGCTGCAATCCATTTTACTGCAGGATGCTGGCGCCGTGAAGCCGGTAATTGTTTTATTAGTGGGAAATGGGCTCGGGGACGTGATTACAGCTGCAGCTGCTGCGCCAGCCTCAGCCGTCGTCTTTCAGAGGAGGTCCGACGTTTGGAAAAGCCCCGCTGTACGACAGGCGCGGGTCCAGTGACAATGTCATTACGGCGGTTCCGCCTTTGTAGAGCGCTTTTATCCGACTGAAAGAGGACTTCAGCGTCGCTTGGACTCTCGATTTATGCTTGGAAGCCGAGCCGTTTTTCCAGATTACACAGCCTCAGTGTAATAGGCCGCTCTGAACCAACAGCGTCTGCCAACTGCGTTCAGAGCGTGCCATGTCCAACTGCCACTCTGTTTACGGCGGGTGTTCCAGTCAGGCAGGGCAGACCTTAAGTACCTGAACAGTGTCATAGTTATTTTCCTCTTTGGCTCCAAACTGCGGAAGGTTCGCTTTGAAAACAACGAGAATGAAACTACCGCAGATATGCTCCGCTTTAATGTGCAGGTATTCACACCGATGTAGCCATCGTGGCGCATTTTGTACATAGCATCATTGTCGAAATATTCATAATCTGCTTGACTTCCATCAGCTCAAGCTCTGCTCACACGTTCGCTGTGCCGGGTACACGGTGTGGTTCGGGCATCTTGTTCTCAGACCGATAAGGGAGCTCTTGGAAAAAGGTAATGTAAAGGGCAAGAAATGTCACTTTTTTTTAAGGAAACACTTAAGCCACTTAGAGAAGAATGCATAAACGGACTGCTACACTTTCGCACCTGTTAAAATGGATCGCACACTGGGAAGAATTATGAGCAATTCGCACAGTATCGGAAGCAGATGCTAAGTGCTCACAACTGGATTACACAGGAAATGACAACGCAGTGTGCTGCCTGTCACATGCATGTTTTAAACCGTATTAGCTATGCACATTTCCATACTGGAGTTCATCACTGTAACGTGGTGCTGTCCACTTAGGTAAATTATGACTGTAGAATACCCTGTGCTGCAGTACTGCATTTATGCATTTTTTAAACTCGACTTGGTGTCTAAAATGCCCACAGCATACATTATTCATCTGCACAAAGAGACAAGGTGTGGCCCCACGTGGGAAATTCGCAACAAAAACGAAAAAACATGGCGCAAAACACGCACAAATGTCGTCAGAGGGCTACTTACATGCTTGAAATACCTTGTTACATATGTAAAATAGAATGGTCTCTCTGTGCTTGATAGCTTGTGTCTCTAGAGCACATTATCTGCAAGAGGCCACTTAGATGCTGCTTTTTTAACAAGACAGCGATGGAATATGGACAACAGCTCAGACCAATGGACAGCTTCCCTGCCAGAAAGTCACGGGTGCAGGACGTCTCACAGTATTACAGCAGATTATCAATGTCATCAACGTCCTCCATGTTCCAATGGTCCGTTCTCCTCAGCACATACGCTCATGTTCTCAGGTTCCAGACGGGCTGAACGTTCTGTTATTCTTATTATGAATTATTATCCTCTTCAGTTCAGTTCCACGCTAAAAGGCCTGTTTTTCCTCATCAGATAGACTCACAATCTTATAATTTAGAGGGGCAGAATGATCAGTTCTCCTCATTACGTATTCTTATCTTATATTCTAGATATTTCTAAATGACCTGCACTCATTTTGCATAATTATGTTTGAGAATGGTTGAATGAGCAGTTCTCATTACAGCATGTATTCTCGTCTTCTTATGTTCTAGAAATTTCTGAATGGCCTACTGACATTGTATCATTATGTTCAATGATGGCTGGATAACCAGTTTATTATTTATTCTTATGCTGTAATGTTCTAGAAGGACTGACTGTCCTGTGCTCAGCCTTACGTAAACTTGTGGACAGCTCTATTCCGAATGCTATTCAACATTTATTTTTTGGTACTCACATCAATGTAGTTGGCGTTGATGTAGTCGGAGTGGAGGTCCCCCTCCAGCAGCTGCAATCTCACCCGTGTGTGATCATCTGTG
Organism: Gymnothorax reevesii; assembly: GCA_029721435.1. Taxonomy (NCBI): domain Eukaryota; kingdom Metazoa; phylum Chordata; class Actinopteri; order Anguilliformes; family Muraenidae; genus Gymnothorax; species Gymnothorax reevesii. Next base: position 42,717,350 of record CM056581.1, on the reverse strand, counting down.
GGGTCAAATATTCCCAAAGGGCAAGTCTAAAGTTACATTTACCCATTCAATGGACCAACAACACAACAATTCTAATGTTACCATCACAAGACAAAAAGCACGTGACGAAACTTACATTTACTTTTTCATAGGACAAACAACCCAACAATTTTAATGCTATATTTCTCAGGCAAAACAGTGCAAGTTTAACATTATATTTTACAACAGGTCTGAAGTAAATAAAGTTACGTTTACAGAGGAAAAAATGCAGGTTGTGATATATCTTATATCTTTCTTCCAATCACCTGGATTTGTTAATCACTCACATAGTGTCCCTTAAGATTAATCATTTGCCCTGAAATTTCCACATACTGTGTGTTTGAATGTTTGTGTGTACATCTATACATCGCCCAGGAGTTCACTGATGACCTTTCATTTTTTCTTCAAAGCTTGTCTATGGTTGTTTCTTGATCCAGCGGAGATGCAGGAGCATTAAGTCAAACGTTGTCCAAAACACAATCACAGCAGGGAAGTATTAAAGCTGTGCATCTATTCACTGCGAGTGCTTTCTAACAAAAAATATCTTATTCTCTACTCTTCGAAGGGGGCAGACAATACCTGAGCATCGAACATAGACTATAGGAAAACTCAGTCTCTCTGATATACACAACTCGTTTGGTTCAGCATACATGAACCTGGAGAGGGGGCTGTAACATTTTGTGCACTGTACTGTCCTGCTGCCGCGAGCTGCCAGTGCAGTTACTGTCCCGCTCCACTGGGGGACTGGATCGGGCCACTGAGCTACTGCCTTAAGCAGTGGAATTTGCTGTCCTTACTGGCCTGGCACCATGAGGAGACTGCCTCAGTAGAACTGTGGGTCCAGGTACCCATTCAGCCTTATATTAATAATGGTGTCATTTTAGACACATGTGATTTTCTGCAAATACCAACTCAAAATAAGTGGTTCTGATTTTATTTGTTAAAATACTTCAAGCAAATAAAATCAGCTAATTAATAATGTGATATTGCCGCAACTTTTTGAATGTTCTTCACTAATATAGGCACATTTATGAGCTACCTAATAACTTTTAATGAAACCAGATGAATATGAAATAACAATAAGTGAGATTGTATTATCTTATGATCTAAATTCATAATAATCTGAACAGATTTTTTTTTCTTTTTTTGCTGGCTGGTGAACATTGGAAAAACAGTAGTCAGCAGGTTATGATTACGTCAGTAATGTTAATCAATTCCAATCACACTTTTTCTGCAGATTAGTTTAGCTCAGTAAACGTTTTCTTTCTGCAGCAAAGAAATGTAATTTGAGGCAGAAGGTGATGTGAGGCCATGATTGGGATGGCCTCCCGTTCACTTATGTGTGTGTTTGTGCTGCTCATGCGTGCGTGAACTGCTTTTACGTGTGTGTTTGCGTGTGTGTTACTGCTGTTTACATAATATGGATACTGATTATGGCTATTAATTATGGTTATTGATTTACTGATGAATATGTTGAGAAATATTGAAATATAATCCTCAACTAAGGTTATAACTATACTTTGGCAGAAGGGTGAGATGTAGTCTAATGATTGTATTATTAAAATTGCATTTTATTTACAACTCCGCATTGGCCAAATTCATTTGAAAATGTGGTGGTCATTTCTGAAAAAAACTGATAAGGACTAGAGGTGGCTTACTAATCAATATTACAGGCTTGGTAACCACAATGGTCGCACTAATAAACACTGATCCAAATTGGTATTGGCTAATCTGGGTCAATGTATGGTTCTACAACCACGGTAAAAGGCCTGCACAGTTAGACTATAATAAATTTGCGAGGTTAGCTCAGTCCCATTTCTGATTAACTTCGTCACTTTGTCACTTTTTTTTTGTCATTTTATCACTCCTGTTGTGTCCACGCTTTGTAATTTTAAGTGAAATGGTGAGCTGTCTTGGAGAGGTCTCCCTCAAAAAAGAGATGTTGAATCTCAAGGGATTTTCCTGGTTAAATAAAGGTTAAATAAATAAATAAATGAACAGTGACAATAGCCTTCTGCAGAGCTCAAACACCCATCCCTCTTAGCAGTCTAAACTTTTCATAACCTTTGGTCTGAAGGACTGAATAATAAAACTGTGAAGTCACTTCCACTGTCTTCACCGAAGCCAAATAGCTTTTCGGAAACGGCCACCATACGTTCAAATGAAATATATGAGGTTGTAATGAAAACTCAATTTCAATTATAAAATCATTAGGCTATATTGCACCCTTCTCCCAGGGTATAGTTATAGCCTTGTACTTATGTTTATGCTGCAGAAAGAAAGTGCAACAACCTACAGGGGTATACAAGAATTAATTTATGTTATATTTGTCCAATCATAACCTGCCAACTATATTTTGAAGTTCAATAGCTGGATATAATTTATCTGTTTAGAACATTCGTATTTTAGTTAGTAAGATAGTGATATCTCAGTTATTTTAATTTTAAATTCATCTGGTTTCGTGAAGTGTCATTAGCTAGCTTATTGATATGCCTGACTAGCACAGTAAAACGCAGCAAGCTGCGGCATTGTTGCATTGACTGTAACTAGAGCATTTTACCCGCTTGAAGTATTTTGAACTATTACATTCAGACTGGTTTATTCATCAAAATGGCAGGCTAGATAAGTGACTTGGCCAGTTCCGCTGTGGGAAAGGCAGGCATTTACTATGCAATTTGCAGTATTCCGAGCGGTAAAGGTAACGGCTGTCTCCAGCCAGCGTCCTTGTGGACCAGGCCAGTAATTACAGCCATGTGCCATGAGAGAGTGACACGCTGCCCCGAGCCAGTCCCCTAGTACAGCAGGACACTTACTGCACTGGCAAGCCACTGCCTCCAGCCAGTCCCTTAGAAGAGCAGGGCAGCAACTACACTGTCAGCTCACTGTCTCCTGGCAGTACTATAGTACAGTACACATAATGCTACAGCCCCCGCTGTAAAAATGGGTGGGGTTCCACTTTCTGTTGTATTTTCATTTGGGGTCGGACTCCGCAGGCCTCCTATTGGGGAAGGAGGGAGGGAGGATTTTTTAATGAATCAAATCCTCCGTGTTGTGGGTGACATTTTGAGTTAAGCTGCATGAAAAGCTCATCACTCACAGGGATGCTTCATGTTAGAGATGAACTGGACCAGGGGACTGTGCGCTCGATGGATACCCCTCACCAATGATGACTGCGGCTCCATTTGTAAACAGATCCTCATGCCCCCATATTCCTTCCTCACCTACACATGGAACTTTCCAGAACAGGCACCCTACCCCTCTTGCCAGTCTGCCACAGGCTACCCAGCTGTCTCAGAGTTGTTGACCTGCAGAGTCACTGAGTCGTGACTACTGACTCAACCAATCCTTATCATTCATTTAAACCTTATTTAACCAGGGAAGGTTAACCGTTGAGATTGAAATCTCTTTTTTAAGGGAGCCCTGGGGTTTGAGGTGTGGAGGGAGATGGCAATTTGCATAGCCAAATAGATCAGGGGATGATTAGGTGGCAGGTAGAAAGAGCCAGGTTGGGACTTTAGCCATGATACCGGGGAACCCCCTACTCTTATTGATGAGTGTCAAAGGATCTTTTATGACCACAGTTTAAAGTCTCATCCGAAAGATGACATCTCCTTCACTACATTATCCCTGTGACTGCACTAGGGCACTGGGGATTACTCCACCAGGGGGAAGATCGCAACCTACTGGCCTGCAAACATCTCTTCCAGCAGCAACTTAATTTTCCTCGGTGGTCTCCCATCCAAGTACTAGCCAAGCCCACACCTGCTTAGCTCCAGTCATGCAGCTGGAGCAGATTAAATAGTGGTATGGCTGCTATCAGTCACTGAGCCCGCATCAAAGAGCGATTCAACACCGATCACAGAGTTATTGAATCTTAATCACAGTCACCAAGCCCAGATCATAGAGTCACCAAGTCATGTTTACTGACTCAGTCAATCCTTATCACAGAGACACTGAGTCTTCATCACAGAGTGACTCAACACCAATCACAGAGTTACTGAGTCTCGATCACAGAGTCACTTTGCTCTGATCATAGAGTAACCGAGTCATGATTACTGACTCAATCAATCTTTATTGAAATCACTGTGCCCTCATCACAGAGTTGCTGAGGCTTGACCACAGAGTCACTAAGCCCCAATCATAGAGTCACCGAGTCATGTTTCCTGACTCAATCAATCCTTATCACAGAGTCACTGAGTCCTCATCACAGAGTGACTCAATACTGATTACAGACTGAAAAACCTGATTATCGACTCCATCAATCCTGATTACAGAGTCACTGAGCCCTTATTGCATACTCACTCAATCCTGATCACGGAGTCACTTAATTCTGATCACAGCAGCACTGAGTTCCAATGAAAGAGTCACAGAGGCTGTTGAGAGCACCAACAAATTTCACAGCTAAAACCTTACAGCTGAGTTCAAAATATCGAAACATATCAGAAAATAATAGGTCTTTAGGTTAGCTTTTGGGAATCGAGGCATCTTTCATTAATTAACTGCTGACCATACAGCTACAAGCTGAAGTTACAATTTTGGAGCTGATCTGTGGTCAGAAAAGCTCTTTCAGCTCGATTAAAGCAGCATCCGTGTTTAAAGCAGATATAGTTTATCCTCCGAATGCTCAAACGGCCTGTGGGTAATCAAATCCTCGGTATATTGAGCCATTTCATGCACCAGTCATGTCAAGTTCTTCAAAGCAATTCTAGTATGATGTCCAAAAATATACAGCAGTTCAATTGACAAATGTAAATAGCCTAAATAAATGAAAAAGTGCTATGCGCAATAGTGATAATGACGGCCTTTTACTATGTATGCAGATATTAGACTCCAAGTACCTCAAATTCTGAGTTTTATCAGTGCTTTCTGCGAATACATTTGCCTCAGGGTGAGGGGTATGAAGCACTTTCGCATGTGCAATTTAGCCTGATAACTCTTTAGGCACTGTTTTCGGTCATGAAAAAATAAGCAATGCGCAGATGACGTTGCCTGTAATAAACAGGCTAATTCTGACGAGTCGCTCATAGTAACCTTTGTATAATTAATCAGCAATTAGGAGGCTGTTCATTACTGCAGATTTACACACTGTCATCGAAATGACTCCTTTCGCGGAGTTTTCTCCAAATTTTTCATCAGAAATAATTACTCTAATGACAGCAATTGACTTCATACCACAGTCAATGCCGCCACTAAAGGGCAGTTCATGAAATAAATATGTGAAATTAGACAAATTTGCCTTTTTATCCCTTTCTCTTCTTATTCCCTCATTGAAAGGCCATTTTTAAAAGAATCAATTATGGAAATGTTACAAACGAAGAGGCGGATTATTAATGACCACTGATTTCTATGGTACCTTACACTCATAAAAGCATAATGCAGCTGCATTGTGTAAAAGCCGTGATCTAAGGATACTGCCAAACTACTGTGCGGTGAGGGAGGGTTTACGGTATAAAAGAACGTACAGAGACTCACAGTTAACTAATCTCTCAGCTCCTTTATCTGAATTTTCTGTGCTCTTTATCTATGATGGAGAAAGTTTCACTTTTTGTGGGCTAGATGTCACATGACCCATCAAAACTTTGGAGAAGCAATGAAATTCAGCATATTAAATAATGATTTTTTTTGGTTAGAGCTCTACCTCTCAATTTTCTGATTCCTACAAATGCAGTAAGAATCAATGCAACAGCTCCAATCAAACAGAACTGGTCTCCTGCTGAATGACCTGATATTGTGAAAAAAAATGGCAGAATAGAACTGTGAATGACACACTTTTGTTCAAAACCTAGCTCTCATACAAGACCATGTGACTACTCCAGACAACCCTGAGTTCTGAGAATGATTTTCAGGCTGTCGGAAAAGATGCAATTTTATATTGAGAGAATCACAGACATCAGCTTTATTGGCCAAGTGCGGCCATTTTGCCCCACTGTTAAGCATTTTCGCGTAAACCTTGCTGCAAAAAGCACTAAACATACAAAATAAAATTGAATTAAACTGAATTGAATAAAGTTTGGTTCAGATTCCAGACTTATGACCACTCACTGTTTGTGTGTGCAGGCTTTCCCTCTCTTAACCCGAGTCCATCGACCAATCAAGCCCCTCCTATGATAGAATAATTGTTTTTTTTTTTTTTTCCAACCACTGTTTTTTTATACATCATTTCGGGGAATAGGCTGGAAGACATTACACTGAAAAGCATCTTTGTCAGAGTCCTTCTGTAAAAGGTGCCATACAAATAGAATTGAACTGCATTGAATTTGTATGTATGAGCGCACATGCCCAAATGTATGAGCGTGCTTGACTGTCAAAGCATGTATTCCGACTTTAATCCAGCGCGCATCTGAGCAAGATAAAGCGGCAAGATGGCGAAGCGCTTCCTGTACTCGAGGAGGTAATGCAGCCTGACGCACCGGAAGGTTCCGCTATCACATAAACAGCATGCTACTGCCTCCCGCTGCTAGCACTGCATTGCATGCTGGGAACACATCCACTCCTTAATCCCTCTCCGCAGCTCTGAGATTAGCCAGCCATTTCCCTGAGGCGTACCTGGGAGATACGGGAGGCAATGAGGAAAACCTGCATGTTTACTCTGGCCATTTGACGCAAGAGGCGCGCTTGGACAACTGTCATCTAGAGGGGATTAGAAAGGCACAGCATATTTGCAAGGAGGTAATAGCACCACACAGGGATACTAAATTTCCTGATTAATACTGTGCTTCCCATTTTTATAAAAGTTATTTTTCACTTTACTGTCTGTAAGGTCAACAAAGTCATCCATCACATTGATCCTATTAGTCCTGACTCCAAGATTTGTGCTGCTAATTTTGCGGCTGTAATATGCTAGCCAAATCCTACACGGATTTAATAGGACAATGATACAGAAATTTCATTACTCAGGGAAAATGTAATCAGAGCTTGTGTGATGGACTTTCCTTTATGTCAACTCTGGGGCGGCGAAAAAAAAATGCATGCAGTAAATACTAAGCAGTGAGTTGGTCTGCAGAATGTTAATCTTAAGGCTTTGGTCGATACATCAGTGGATTTTTACGGCAGGACTTCAAGGGAACGTATGAAGCCTCATGACTTACGTGCCGCGAATAAATTCCAGTCAGGGAGAGGAGAAACTTGGAGAAAAACTATTTTCCTGACACACGCGCACGCAAACATGCGCACACACGCACGCACGCGCACACACACAGACACACGAGCACATGGCTTCCCCACAATCCACCCGATAAAAGGAAAAGTCTAGCGGTGAATCTTCTGGGAGACGGGTGCCCCGTGTTCTTTTTAATGAAAATGAACAACTGCTGTACCCATTTTTCTGGCAGCATAGTGAGTCTCATGTGCCAAACATTCTGAGGCATTAATGCAAAACTGTCAAAGCGCAGTGTGTGAGTGACACTTCCCACAATTGCCCACAACGTATTGACACATCGATAGAAGCAGCGCCGCAGGTGCACAGATGACACACACACAAAAATATCCATACACACACACACACACACATGGAAGCAGGAAAATAAGGAGGCGTTGAAACGTATGGCAAATGTTCATTCTCGACTGAACTGAGCAGTAGGCTCTGTGAGAGGACCTCAGGTTTTGTTGAACTTGCATTAAACAGAAACAAAAAACACTGCAACCAGTGCCAGCAAACACTACCACTAACTGTGATTGATACAGTAAACATATTGTTCCCATAATACCACAACGTTGAATCCTGACTGACATAGTCGCTAACACTCACATGGGCAAATGCCACAACCTCACAAACGCCCGCATGAGCAAACTCCTCCACATCCTCAGAAACACACAAAAGCAGGGAAATTCTACAAACCACTGCAGTACAATTACATGAAATTCGAATGAGCAAGTCATGCATCCATCATATTTCCATTAAAATGAATTAAAAAACTGTTCATACATTTTCCAAAGATAAATAGAATTCCCTGACAAACTAAGACGCTTCACGCAGAACAAGACACAAGGGAAATAGTGAAAGGTAAACAAAGAGTGAAATCGGCAATTAAAATGAAGAGTAAGTAAGTAGATACTAAATAAGTAAATAAAAGCTGGAATTAAATTGAAATGAGCAGTCTGAACAATAGTGTTAGAGGCAACGCCTTTCAATTTGTAGCTTGACACTCGTTGCCTGTGATATGCAAATGTTGGGCTGGGCGTCTGTTTATTTTGATAGCAGTCTGCTCAGCTATGAATTATGAATGAGCATATGGGATGGTTTATGTTTACATCGTCAGAAAGAAAGCCAAATAATAATAAAAGACACTGAAGGAATACACTGAGACAGGTGTCAGTAATCCCCATCACTTTCCCATTTTTTTACTTTTAATTCCCTAATTGTCCCAGGATAATTAAGTTGGATATGCTGTTTTAAGTGGGGCTGGAAGCCTGAGCAGGGCGAATGAGAGGCGGTATTGATTAACGCTTAATGAGTCATAAGTGATTAGACCAAACTTCTCCACTGGGGCCAATGGACGTCAATGCGGCTTCATAACTACCCCCAACATTACCTCTGTTTTCAACCCATCAAAAACAAGTGCTGGCACCAATTTCATTTAAAAGGGATCGTGGCCACCTGAGCATGGTGCTTTGAGAAGTGGGTGCAAATAATCTGCATTATTAATCAACTGTTTGTCATTTTCAGAAGAATAAGTGTCCAGTTTCTGACTACGGTCAGCCTGCTAGAACAAGAGACTTTGTACCTGTCGATAAATTCAATAACTCTGCCGACAAACCCTTAAGAAAACCGTGTGGGCATGATTATGGTTTTGATTAAACTTGGCAGCATGCTGCCTTCTTCACAGACTATTGAGAATTTCCAAACATTTTACAGACCAAGCAGGAAGTGCCAGCCCTAAACAGACAGACCCGATGCGGGGGTGGAGGGTAGATGTGGAGCAGTGCTGATTGGGTCTGTAGATGCTTACCGCGCTTGCCGCTTTTTTCTTGGTGTAGGTAAATATGTCCCCATTAGTGCTTTGCTTGGTGATATGGGATGGGTTTCCCCTTTAGAACGTTAGATGCAGTCAACAGCTAGATTGTGGAGTCGTCTTTCCAAACTTGATGATTATCGTTACCCACAAAAGGTGTTTCTTTGGTCTCAACATCTCGCCAATAAGGGCATAAATATAACTGGTGCTATAAAGTCTGTAAATTGTGCACAAACTTTGAGTTTCATTCATTAATATTGCTGAGCAAATTGGCACTCATAATTTCGTCAATCATGTTTCAGATGCCAATAAATCATTAGTCGAAACATGTTGGAAAGATGCCATTTATAATGACAGCAGAAGACATCCGACTTCCCATAATAAACTGTATACTTGTCGAACGTTTAAATCAAATTATGTTACTGCTCAGTATGTAAACACTTTTATGAAGAAAAGTTATAAGAGAGCATTTGCTTTATTCAGGTTTGGTTGTGCTCCAATCACAATTGAAACGGGTTGTTTTAACAACGCGTCTCTTAATATTAGGATTTGTTGTTTATGTCGCTTAAATTGCATTGAAGATGAATTCCACTGTTTTATGATCTGTCCAACACGATAACATCAGAACGCAACTGTTTGATGATATGATCAATTTTAATGCTACCTTCTCAAGTACTTCTGACATCGATAAATTTACTTTTGTAATGTCTGACGGTAACCATTGCTATAAAGTTGCAAAGTATGCTTGTGAAATTCTCAATACACGTCAATCAACTATAATCAAGTAATATTTTTGCTGAATAATTGCTGTTTTTAATTGTAAATAGTTGTTTATGTATTTAGCCCCTTGTCTGCTGTATCGTAGCACTATTCTGCTTCTGCTATTGCGCTTTTCCACATTCCAGATTGCTCTATATCTGCAGTCAAGTGGTGCGATGCCGCAGACAAAGGGCCTACTAGAGTGTGTGCTTTTTTAAAATATCTGTATTTTTATATTGTAATGTCACTCATAAGCCAGAATTGGCTGGTCTCATTGTATTTGTGAGAGTGTGACTATAATAAAGATTTACCTACCTACCTACTATCTGAACTAGCTCCAACTTTAAATTTTCCACGCTGAACCGCATATAAACATAGAACATGTTTCTGCATGTTTAATATGATGTCAAAACGTGTTTCCATATTTTATTTGTAGTTTAAATTGGATATAGAAGATATCAGTATCATTTGTCTTGCTAGCAATTAGAAGGTGCAATTAGCATTATTTTATTCAGTTCCAGTGGCAGTTCTAGAGGCGGGAATTGGGGAGGGGGGGTCACAGACACGTCCCTTTATAACAGGTCCTGGCTAGTTCTCAATCATTTTCCTTTACTGACGCATTTTCCAATTATCATAATTGGCAACTGAAGCCTCCGTTTCTCTCCATATGCGATGGAACAGCGATGAAATTATGGGCCAAATTCAGTGCAATGGCGGAACCAGAACTGCGAATTGTGACAAAACATCTGTTTAAAACAGTATTAGTCCTGACCTGCTCTCAGTCATTTTCATAATTAACAAAAGCTTCACTTTGAGAGCGCTCCACACTTAACAGGTGCTGCTTGTTCTCCCCGATTAGGTAAGACGACAATCATTCATCTGGACGCGTATTTGCTTAATTTGAATCAACATTTTTCAAATTTGTATCCTGGCAACTCTCACGCAAATAGCTTGAGCTGCATGCTGCCTATTTAACTGCCAAGTGCCACTTTTTTTTTTTTAAATCAATCCACGCAATACCAGTGTGAAAGGCGATTTTTCATTGGAACGCGGGCCTGATCAATCAACGTAAAGCACTGGCCGATTAATAAGTAAATTATTTTTCTGTACTGAATTTCTCCCATGATTTCATCGCTGTTCGATCGCATATGGAGAGAAACTGTGTCTTCAGTTGCCAGTTACGATAATTGGAAAATGTGCCAGTGAAGGTAAATGGTTGAGAACCAGCCAGGACTAATTGTCATAAAGGGACAAAGCACTTGAGAGTAGCCTAGTACCTCACAAATGCTCATTTATACAAAACGTTCATACACCGACAGCTATGCAAGGCTGTCAACTGCATCGGTTGCCAAAAACCGCATTTCATTACCTTTTGAATAGTGCGCAGGTGCGTATCTAAACCAGTTGGTGTCATGACGTCAGAATCAGTTTGTTCTCCCATTTTGCTGATAGAAACTGTGATTTTCTTTGGGCTCTTCGTGATTTTGTTTATTTAGTTGGTCGGGTAGGATACCGGGAAAGGAAATGGATCAGAGGAAACGAATGAATGTAAGTCAGGCAGAGCCTCAGGACATGAGTTCTGGTGAGTCAGACAGAGAAGAAATATCAGGACTCAGTGATGTGTCTTGGTCCAGTGGTCTGATTTTGAACCTGATTGTCAAGGTGTTCAGTGTTTTGGTTGGTTGCGAGTAGACTGTGCAGAGGAGCAGGTTGTGGTTCATTTTGACCAAGGCTCTCTCTCATGTGCTCTGTGTTCATGTTCATTTTTTAATGAGAGCAGTGGCGTATTGTTATTTTAATATTCAATGTTTATGTGCACTGGTCTTTTTTTTTTATCTGTTTGACAGCATCATCAAATTGATGCTGTCAAAATATTTTTTTTCCACTGTTCAATGATACACTGATTAAACACTACAGAAACTAATTGTTATATTATTAAGTAAAATAAAGCCTAATGTGGAAAAATAATCAAATAAAATGTTTTTCATTTATTTTTCCATGCTATTTCAAAATAATGAACAACTGTTCCAGGAACAGACTTCTGATCTGCAATCATAAAGCCCTCAGCGGTGGGAGGTCAAAACAACCTCGCTGTCGATCTAGGAGGGACTGCATTGTGGCCCGTTCTAGTGTTGAAGGGTTATATTGTACACAGACCTGCTACTTTTATTCACAGCTATTGTTATTTTAAAGGTTAATAACTGCATGTCATATCTAACCTTGGCATAGCTGACGGACATAGTCAGCCTGCACCAAGGGGCCTGCAGCCAGAGGACGACACTTGTAGTTCTCCCTGACTCCTGGGACAAGTTTAGTCTTTAGGTTTAGGAAGTTAAAATAAAACTTTGAAACAATCAATACCCTCCTTCTCCTAACTGCTTCTGAACTGAACACTTTCAGTGAAAGAGTGGTTTATCAGTGTCTATGACAATTATTCCTCAGCGACAGATAAAATACAAAAGCTTCTCACTGACACGTGGCCAGCGCCAAAGCCAGCTTCGTTTCGACACGCGACAGTGATCACCCCATCATTCCTCCGCCTTAAACATCTCCCTCGGTTCTGGCAACCTGCCTGAAATTAAACCCCCTCCGGACAAAGTCGGCCTCCCACCTGCGTCATCCGCCTAACAGCCCATCTTTTTGACACCTGTAGTAAGCGCTGACACACCACAGACCAAGACCGTGAACTCAGACATTTTCCACCTGGAATCTATTGGCACCTCGAAAAAGGATTCTACCTCTGTGAGTCGTTGATGAGAACATTTCATAGAAAAAGCTGCCATGGGAGCAGCCAAAGGACTCGGATAAAAACGCTGTGCATAATCCGGTTTGATTTCACCAGCAGACATGTAAGATACGCGGTTCAGCATGAGCGGAGTTAGTCCAATTACCCACCTCCCAGTGCGGTGTCGAGCAGATTATGTTATCGCAGAGGTCCGGTTTCCATAGTAACCACAGCTAATATGTTCTTTTGACAATAAACCCACTATGGTATGATTTTAATTTCATTAACATGCCTAACCGGTACAGGTAATAGCTTAGAAGTTCTTCCTGCTTTTTTTTTTAGCCGAATGTGAGCTTTAATGCAGGACTATTGTGTGAAAATAATACTCCCAACTACTGCTTCAAATGATGTACTATGAATTCCCGCTTAAAATATTCAGTTCTGAATGTGGCTATACCACGTTTTTACCGGTTTAATTAAGTCTGGGAGTAATTACAAAAGGAAAGGTGTCCCCATGGATGTAAGCATTCTGATATTTTAGGGAAATTATACAGTACCATAAAAAAAGAGATAAAACAAGGACAAACTGCGACAGCATTCACTTGTAGTTGGTTAGATTGCAACACTTATTAATTCTTAAAGCCTCACTCAGCCTTTCATGTCATGCAAAGCTGCGGTACTTTGGCCGGTATAAACATTCCTCTCTCCCTGTCAAATGCTGACCCAGTTACTCTGATAAATGTATCTGAGAGCAGTATGTTGGCCTCAGAAATTGAAGCTGAAGTGAATGATAAACCACAGCAATACCAGGCTGTACTCTCGCCTCAGTCCACAGCCCAGGTATACTGAAACCTACCATAAAGCTTCATAGGAAAGAAGTTCATCCTCCAGACATGCACCGTGTTGCACACAGATAAAATTTTATTTATTTGTTCCTTTTAGTAGTCTCTCTGGAGCTGAGGAGAGCAGTTTTGGCCCCGGAGAGACACGCATATGCAAGTGTTCCTCTCCTCGGTTATCGCTATATGAGCAAACGGTCAAAAAACAGCAACACTGTTTCGCTCATCTATCAGACAACAATGAAACCATTCATAAAATAAAACCAACAATAACGTGGGTGGCAACTTGTCCACTTTTTTTTAAATAAAGAAATTGCTCAAAATGGGATACTTTATTAATATTCAGGATTTGGGCTAAGTTAGAAAAAAGTGCTGAGGTGACTCTGTCACGCTGCTGTCAAAATGAAAAATTTCCTTTTATAACACCTATAGACATTTTTAAAAATTCACTTTTTAAGTACTTCCTGTTGTTAAGCCTCCATCAATTTCTAGATTTTGTATCATATTTCAAAGTGATGACACGTTTTTCTAGACTGTAGCCGACTATAATTCACATAGTTAAGATTTTTTGCTGACATGCTAACCCTCTTATTAGGCTTCAAAATGTCTCATGATCCATGCGGTTGCCACACCAAAAAGGTTGCCAGCACCTTGCTATCTTCTGAAGCCTAGCAATAGAGGCCCAAACTTTAAGACAGTCTGGGGAGATAGCCAGCTAATTAGTGAGCAACTGAATGTTCTACTTAGTTATGCTAACCTAGATCCATGTCAAATTATGTAGACAGCTAGCACCTATTTTAGCGCAATAAGTATAAAAACCTTGTAGCCAGCAAACTAGTAGGCAAGCTAACAATCTTGAAAAAGCATCACTGACATGACCTCTGAGCTAAATATTCACAACTCACTGTTCTCTATTATTTTCTAAGCACTTCATGTTTGCTATCTAATAGTGGCCGCAGTGAAATAAGTTTGCCGGTTCCATGGGGTGTCAGAGTTAGCCAACAGCTAACAAACAAAGCATCAACTTTGTTTTCTCCAATTTATATCTCTGATCAGCCTCCATCAATTACATTTCCAACAAAAATCTACAAATTTCATAAGCTCCCTTGGATCCGCATACCCCATAGGATAATCTCGCAATGTACTGGCTCTTAAAATTAAATCTAATTTGAGTAATGCCCGAAAGTGTCCGGACATTGTTGTAAATTTAAGTCAGGATTTTACCTCTGACACCTGAAACTAAGTACCAGTGGCATAGTCACCTCTGTAGGCAATGAGCTGTTCTTCTTCATTCTCTATCTTTGGCTGTCAGACTATAGGACCCTTGGTCCTATTTTTTTCCCCCGTATTAAAATGGTTTTAGAAATGGGGCATAACTTGGAGAGCTAGCTCAGGCAGTCAACTCTATATATGATCACAATCTCATAGACACCCCCATATACAGTATATCAGAAACTGTTCAGCCCCTCCGGACGATGGGTTATTCAGGTTCCTATCCTGCTCTGCCTCCAAAGCAGACATGACTCTGCCTGCTACTGCACTGCATCACTTTTGCCTGCTGCTAGTTAACATCCCATCTCCACCCCAGCATCCACCTGTGGAATGTGAATTTCCCCCAGGTGGGTGGGTGGTGGGGGGAATATGCTGATACTTCCAGCTCTCTTCTTAAGCTCAGTAAGCTGTAGGGCATGTCAAGGTCGGAGCCCAGGAACAAAACTAACATTGGATCTATTTTTTACTGCTACAATTAATGGTATCCAGGTGATTTCACTGACAGAAATAAATATAATATTTTTACAGAATATATACAAGTTTTAAATAGGTGAATTTTGATTTACACATCACAGGCTTGGTTTCAGTGAGCAAGTGTTTGCGCCTGTATGTATGTGTGAATGAACTTATCAGTGTAATTTCAGTACTTACAAGCAATGATATTTCCATATCTGTTCTTGTTGCGATTTTCATCTTTTTTTGCAGTTTCCCAAGGCGCTGTCTGTCCCTCTGCAAGCCCCTGCAATAACATCACACAATCAGAGATTCAGCAATGACATCACACCCGTGGCATATTCAGCAATAACATCACACCCATCACACATTCAGTGAAGACATCATACCCAACACACATTCAGCAATGACATCACATCCATAATAGATTTTGCAATGGCATCACACCCATCACATATTCTTAAGATGACATCTCAGTCATTACACCGTCCGCAATGACATCACAACAAGACACATTTTGCATGAAATAACATCACACCCATGACACATTTTGCAATGAGATCACACCCATCTCAAATTTTGCAAAGATATCTCACACATCACACATTCTGTGATGACATCACACTGTCACATATTGCCATGACATCACACCCATTATAATGGCATCATGCCCATCACAAATTCAACAGTGACATCACATCCATTACACATTCTGCAGTGGCATCATACGCATCACACATTCAGCCATGAGATCACACGAAACTCACATTCGGCAATGACATCATACCCGTCACATGCTCGGCAATGGCATCACACCAATTACATTTTCAGCAATAAAATCACACCCAACAGACTTTCAGGAATGATCCTTCGATGACATCCAATATTTGTACACAAACTGAAATGACATTACAGCCCTTCTCAAGGGCAGTGTGTGGGAGGGCCTGCTAGAGCAGTGAACACCAAGGAACAGAACCTGAGACCAGAAAAAGAACAGTTCCCAATCCGCAAAGCCGACCCGTGATGACATTCTCTGCTGTGTGATGATAATTTGTTACAGGAATATTTTCACCAATTTGAGCATAGGGTTTAATATGCAGTTACTAATGTGTTCAATGCATTTTACGATTGACTCACCGAGATTCCAATTCTCTGAGATGAGGAGGTTTTGCCAGTCGGCTCAAAGTTGTGCTAGCAAACTGTAGCTGCATTATCTCACCCCAAAACTGCTGAGTTTGGTTATTCTAGAGCAGACCCGCTTCTAGTGGGTGGTTGGATCAATAGGAGCATATCTAGTCACAAAGTGACATCATGATTGAGGTAAAAAAGACTTGCTATCCATATCTACTTGCATATAAAATGGTTTAAGAATGATAATTACACAAAAACCAAGAACAGAAATGACTAATAGAAACAGACTCTTTTTACTGAGTGTATAAAAATCATGGTATGCTGGAAACTTCAGATTTTAAATGTGTAGTTTATATATTTATGTGAGTCTGTAGCTTTTTCAAAGGGATTTCAAACACCTCCTCTTCATTGCAGATGGATGGAATCTTGGTGGGTCTGTAGCAAAAGGCATTGTACATATTGGTAGCAGCATACCCTGCCCTTCATTCAAATCCTGAAAATAAGGCTTTAAGTCGATGGCTCCATTCTTAAATGGCACAGTTGCATGAATGTGCAGAAATCTCACATCCATAGCACTGCACAATAACATACAACACACACAAAATCTGTGCTAAAAAATAAAGAATTAAAAGTAGTTGCTGAATTTAGAGGTTTTTTTTAGTTTCTGCCCTCTGTCATACAGGTGCTGTTAAGCTTCAAGATCCATTTATTTCTGTAATTTCAATACCGTAGCTGTTAAAAATGATTTAAAAATGAGTTAAAATGATCACATCTGAGCATTCAAATCAATCTTTCACTGTGGAAAAATCTGACCCCCTCAGGTGAAATGGCCAACATGAACAGAGAGAAGCAAAGAACTCATAAGGATCAGTTCAGATGATAAACAAAGGAACTGAGTGAGACACTGAACTCAGGCCCTGACTCCCAGAGGCTCATAAATCCCACCACTCACGTCTCCAACGGCAGGAGTCCTGAATAAAAAGTCCTGAAATAGCCTTTATTAAATTCCACTGCCACCCTCTGCACCTTCGCTGGCTTGCACTCAGAGCTCTGATCCAAAATGGCTGCTTTACATGGCCCAGGTGCAGGCCACATCCTGAGGGGACGCCAGACGAGTACCCTCATCAAAAATGCTTTAGTCTCTCAAGATTCACAGGGCTGAGTCACACTATTACAAACGACTATGGACTCTAAATTCGTAGACCAGGCGCGGTGAGTGGGGGGTGCGCCGTGTCAACAGGGTGTGTCCAGGAGTATGTTGCAATATCGTGCCCGGCGTAGCCTGGCGCAAGTACTCCTCTGTTCCGCCTCTGCCCCTCCTGCTAGCTCAAGTGGCAAAGAGGTGGGAGAGAAGGCGTGTATGGGTATAACACAGCCGAGTCAAATCTTCACCAATCAAATGAGCTCCTCTCCTCACTTTTAATGTGTTGGAATATAGAAGCCTCTCCAATATCTGCATGATGCGTTAATGTTGCATTTTACTTTGCTGCTTCAGGCATGTTTCTGTACCGCTTACGTCTATATTAAGCATTACGAGTAAGAGTTAGCTGGCTAGCTAGGGCATTTGCGAATTATTACCATTAGCGAACTTGAATGGAATTTCAAAACGGAACTAAATCAGATCATTCAAACTCATGAAGTTGGAATGAAATACAACTGTTGCTCATTTATTTCTTCTGCCAGCATCATTGGGAAGAGAAACGATGGATAGCGTGTTCCTATTATTGCACCCTGTTGCTGCTTAAAATTTTGGGATTAACGTGCATGGATAACAATGCAAGATACGTTACACATTTATTTTCAATATGTGATCTTAACTCAGTACAGAAAGTAAACCAGGTTTGAGTTGGCGAGCTTTCTAAGCAACTTCAGAGGAGACTTTTTCTACGAAACTGTCACTGCGTCTTGAAGAGTATGTGACACCTCCCCCCACTACGCTGCCACACCCATCTCGGCGCACGTCCGTCTACCAAATTGCCAAAGTGGCTGCGCATGGTGTTGCGCCGCACGAAATTACCACTGTGCGGGCTGCGCCACCCTGCCCTGCGCCAAGAAATTAGAGCCCTTTGACTCCATTTTCTATATGTGCCTCTTAAATGGGTTGTTTTGATCCTGGATGCTGTTTCTGGATGGTTGAAACAGGATTTTCTGGCCAGTGAAGGATAGGCTCTCCCTCAAGGTTCCTGTAGGGAGATCTTCCCTTGTGACAGGCTTTATTCACAGCAGTTTTGGGATTTTTTACATCTCCACTGGGATTTTTTAACCTCATTTGTTATTCTGGGAATATAGGTCAGGTATTAGTATTTCTGCCTCTCAGTAAAGCATCTTTATGGTAGTTTTAAGCAGACAGCACTAAATATATAAATTACAGATGTAATGAAATTGACTGTAAATCAGAAGTTACATGAACACGGTCAAAGCTATGGGTGTTGGCAGCACTTTGCATCACCCATCATCACTACTGCTGATAAAATAATCTACTTGAAGACTATAAAACCATGAATGAGTACAGAAACAAAGTGAGCATCACAGCAATACTGCATCAACATACACTGCCCGGCCAAAAAAAAAGTCACCATTTGGAAATTAACGAACAAATTCAATAATCGGATCATTATTGTGGTTATTAATATGTTTCAGCTGGCAATAATCATTTTACCCTGACTGATGAAGCGCGTCGCTACTCATTTCTAAAAAAATCATGTTGGAATACACATCTACTGATGGAGGAAAAGATGTTACAATATTTCAGAACGGGCAAATTATTGGCCTGTATTTAGCAAAGAAAACCATGAATGACAAAAACAAGAATGAGGAATCATTTTCACAAACAAATTTGCCACCACAAAATCCTGACCTTAAACACATTAAAAGTTATTGGGATGTGCTCAAGAAAGGCCACAGTGGTTCAACCATTATGTCGAGAAGACAGGATCTCGGCCAAAAATTATGGCATTTCTGATCTATGATCTATTCTGATGTTCTGGCATTGCATATAGATGTTAAAACAATGACAAGAAGAATATGCACTGTAATCAAAGCTACAGGGGTTCCAACTAAATATTTCAGAGTACGACTTTTTTTTTGGCCGGGCAGTGTATTTGAACGTAACTGTCAGATGCTCTGTGAGCACCAGAGCTTTGCTCTTTGTTCACCTTCAGACCCAACTGCCACCAGAGTTTGGCCGGTGAGCAGCAGCTGCTCCCTGTGGTTAACTGGGCAGCAGTTCAGCCATTTCCATCAGAGTCAAACCCAGAAGAGAGACACAGCACAGGGGCTGAGACAGGAGCAGGCAGGACAGCACCGTTGGACCGGCAGTGGGTATGACACGTGAGGACGTGCAGAGGACAGGAGGTCAGCATGAGCCCAGACTCCACTGTCCTCATGTGCTCTCAGCGGCCGTGTTACAGACACATGCAAATGTGACAGTGAATCAGACAAACCTTTCGTACGAAGCCACTTTATTCCGTCCGTTTAGCTAAGCCACTATCCCCACTCAGTTGAAATGGGGTCAAAAGTCTTGCTCGAGAACCGAAGAGCTACACTGACCTTATTCTAGCTGCCCTGGAGGTTAAACCACCAAACCTCCAGGGAACCTTCAAGCACGTTTTCCATCAAATGCTTCATAGGCTCTTTCCTGGCTCCACTCTGGCGATGCGAAAAACTGCAAAGTCCTTGCACGTAGACACAGAGATGCGGAAACGTACTCAGATGATTCACAGCGCCCTTTGAACAGGGACAATGGTGAAACGGTTCCGGAAACAGGTTCCATGAACAGGCCTGACTGACAGGTGCTGGGAAAGTGTCACAGCTGTCACACTCAGAAGCGCCCCAAAAAGCTTGCTTGACTCTGACAGATAAACCTAAGTGCGTCTTTGCAAAAAGCCCGGAACATTGTGCCCTGCTGCGTGACAGAAAGCGCGGCAGGAGTCACCCGCCAACCTGCCTCTGTACTCCATCCCGCTGGAAAACGGTGCAAAGATCCCTGCATGCTAAAGCTTCCCATGGTGACGCTCTCACAGGTAACCACACACCTGTTCATGCCCTCATACACTGGGCCCAGCCTCTCAGTAGCTGAGAGATTAACTAATACAGTATGAGAGTCAACTCATGATCTTATTCTTCTGATTGAGTAAACTGAACAGTCTAAATTGCCTCTAATTAAAAGAGTGAGAGTGACGTGTGTGTGTGTGTGTGTGTGTGTGCTCATAGGCATGAGTGCAGGAGTGAATGGAGTGTGTGCTCATAGGTATGAGTGTGGGAGTGAATGGAGTGTGTGCTAATAGGTATGAGTGTGGGAGTGAATGGAGTGTGTGCCCTGTTTTTACGTACATCCCGACTTGTTCTTGATTGGTTTTCCCGCCATCCGGCTGTCTGTGTCAGTTTCGGTTCTGTCTTGTAAATTGATTCTTATTATTCGATTATTGCCTGCTTGTCTCCCCTCCTCTTGTTTCCCTTGCAGTGCCTCACAGACCTGCCTTGCCTCATTCTTATCTCTGTTGTCTTCTGTATTTAAGTTCCTTGTCTTCGTTTTCCCGATGCTGGATTGTTGCTCTGCACTGCTCTGTCTTCGGAAATTATCAACCAGAGACTGAAGCTTTTATCTTCCGAGGAGTCCCCTGCTGGACCTGCAGTCCTGGGTGTCCGCATCCTCATGCCTGATCTTCTGAGTTGGGCAAAGACGCACTTCCTGCTTGGTCCTTCTGGATTGTCATCCCGGTGCTGATCCCAATTCCACCCTATCCAGTCATTCGAGTTCAAGCCCCCTCCTTCGCGACTGTCTCCAGACTGTGGGCTTCTGCTTACTCGGCTGCTACTCTGTTCCCCTGTTTTGTTAATGAAAGCTTCTTGCGCTAGTCTTACGTGATTTTGTGTTTGGCTCCTATCTACTCTGTAATTCCAAACACTCGGCAACAAACTTAAGGCAAGTACGAGGTATATTCCTCTCACCCACTGGCCGCTGGGATTTGCTTCATCCCCACGGCGGCCATGATCAGGAACGATCAGATTACGACAATGGCCGGATACCAGAATGATTTTCTAATACTTTATTTGTCGCTCCAATGACCCAGGACTGTTCAAATTTGTGCATTTTTCAGAACCGTTAATGAAAGGTGCCTCCATGTATTTTACTAAAAGGAAATCACAGAAATGTATTTGTACAAAAAAGGTGCGACAGCCATGAGCTATATTTTTAAGGCAAAACTGAGGGCAAATTCTGCCTGAATCTGGGCCACTGCCCTTGTACAATGTTAGCAACTGAGCATGTCTGTGTTTGGACTCAGGGCACCCATATGGAGCCCCGGCACATAAACGGCACGGGCAGACCTGTCAACGGTGGCTAACTCCTGCTGAATTGTCCTTTTGCCTTCACAGAGTGGGACACGGCTAAGCTGTTCCCAGCTCACAGACTGAGCAGGATCAGGTCTGACCCACTTCCCAGCGCCTTCAGCTCCCTGTCCATCAGTCAACCTTAAAGTCGCTGTGGACACCCGCCAAAACAGACTCTGAGGCGAGGCACATTTTTCCTGGACGGAGGTAAATGTGTTTCCATCACCAATTCCAGTCAGGCCGTTACTTTTACTCTGCAATGTTATTCAGTTCTCTGTCTCTCTCTGACATTCTTACCCTCTATCTCTCTCTTTCACAGGAGGCAGGATTATGCCCATCTGCCAGTCTCCAAAAAGCCAAAACACTCCCTGGTTTCCTGGCGACACAAATAAACACGGAGGAAATGCTGGCACAGAGCAGCAGCCAAGGAGGGTAGCAGTGTTCTGATATAAATAACCGCATAGAAATGAATATAGATAACTAACTTACCAGGACAATGAACCTCAGTACCTTGACTGTTAATCGGACTTATAATGACCCATTCTGGGACGATAAAACAACTGGACGTTTACCTGCGGCAGATAAGAAAAGGTACATTTGCATGGGCTTTCTGTCTAAAAGGAGCTAATGGAAGCCAAAGTTCAATGTTGTGTTTTGACATGAAAACGGCAGCAAGTGACGAGGGTGAGGCAGACTGACAGACCGCTGCAGACCGACGGTGCGAGACTTCTCACTGAGATCGAAGGCAGCAGAATTCGCTTTCAGAGAATTTCAGTGGTAACCCTGCAGCCTAGTTACTAACCGACTGTTTTTAAAGCAAAATAGTGCGTGCGGAGTGTCCGGGTATGTCCAGTTGTCCCATAATATGATACTGACCCCAGCTTACCAGCCCGCTTGTGTCTGTAAGTCACAGGTAAACAACAGACTTCACAGTGGCATGAAAATCCAAGGTACACCATCCACTCTGTTTTCAGGATTGGTACAGTCTGCCCAGTTGCGTTATTTGTTCCTGTTTTGGTGGCGTAAGACATGAACTCATGAAGAGAGAGGACAGGGCGCACAGAGGGCGAGACACAGGAACGCACACAGGGAAGAGGAGACCCCATGATGACGGCCGGAGAGATATAATATCTGAACACTAATATTTCACAGCCAAAGCCTGGAGACCTACAGCACTATCCAGTATGTTCTCAGTCATGCTACATCTGACTCAACTAATTAGCGGCTGAGTAAGATCTCTAGCCGTTGAATGATTTGTGCAGTTAAAACCTGCACGATAGCTGATCTCCGGGAGCAGAATGTAAGGGACGTACACTGTAAGTCTCTGCTTAAGCTGAGGGATGTAGCTTTAAGTGCACAGGAGTGAAGTCTGTGAGCAGATATCACACCAGCTTACTGATGCTCTTTTTGGTGTTGTCTCTCATGACTGAAGAGCAGAGAAAAAAATGTAAAAAATGGTGGCGTATCATAGTCAGAAAACGTGTTCGAAGTTTGAGCGGGTCAAGGATAGAGTTAAGTCAGCGGTTAAGAGCTTATGAGGGTCTTTGAGAAGAGCATGAGGGCCCTTCATGCAAACCTTTTGTTTGCCATATAAAAAGCAGTCTTTTAAGCCAGATCTATTCGGAGGCGGCAGAAAAACTCCTCAAAAAAATCTAAATAAATAAATAAAGGGTATCTTTCTGTGCTGCCTGCAGAACACAATCGTCCGCCTGCGCGGTGCATACCGAATCCCGCGCGAACATAACCTCTACTAAAAATACAACAGGTTACCTACACACAAACACCAGTTCCAGTTAAAAAAAAAAAGCTATGTGATCAATCTACAAAATCTAACATACAAAACAAATCCAAAGATATCCCACTAAGTTACCATGTAGATAGAGGAATGTGTTAGACTCCAGATGGAAAATCAGTATATAAAATTCAGAGGAGTTTTTGCATTGTTTTCTGTGGAGATGGAGCCAAGGAAATGAAGGGAAGCACAGCCCCCCCACAGGACGGGGGGAGGAGAGGGGAGGGGCTCTCACACTGCAGAACAAAACTGCCGAAATCCAGTCCCTTTCATCTCAAATCTGCCTTTTTTCTAACTGATTAATCTCCTCATTTTGCGAGGAAAATGCACAAAAGATTAAAAAAAATAAAAAAGGAAGAATTCTCTCGCAGTGGTAGGAATACAAGCCAATAGGCACAGCCACACACTGAAACTCACACTCATACAAACATAATCATACATGCACGCAACAAACACACACTCTCTCTCTCTCGCTCACACACACACACATATACGCCCACACCCACACATGCACACACCCACAAGCCAGGAAACACAGGCAAACAAAAATAAGCATAACAAAAAAAAATCCAAGAGACTGACACAAAACACACACACACACACACACACAAGAGCGTAAGCAAGGTGACACAGATTCATGCACACAAGTCACGAGACACGAGCATACCAGCGCACACACACATTTCCTCTCACGGTGTATATAAATATAACACCGCTAAGCGCTATCTTACATCTGCAAAGTTCAGTGTAATTCTTCATGCGTGTTACTTACAGAATAACTCATTTATTTATGCCCTATTTATGTTGTTTTTATTCACACCAGTAACATAAATACAGCTAATGCAAATACTAATAGTCTTCATTCATTTTATTGACATATGCATGAGTAAGCAAGTTTTTGGCACCTCGCTGAATATAAATACTGCAGCGGATGGCAGACGGACACGGAGGGGGAGAGGAAATGATGAACTTCAGAGAAGGAACCAGGTGCAGATCTTAGGAAAAGACACTGTAATGACAAAGCAGGTATAGCCGCTATCGACAGTTGAATAGAAGATAAAGAACACAAAAGTTGTCAAGCCCAAAAGTGGTGGGGGGGCCGTCTGTGGTCAGGAGAGGGGTGAACAGGAACACAGGAGGTCAGGCTAGCTGTAGTTGAACACTGGTTTGAGGTCAGTACCGAGAGGACAGTCTGTACCTGTAGCACTGGACTGTGCTAACTCTCTGAGGTAGGAGAGACTGAATGAAAAGCCTCTCTAGGAGCCACATTCCATTCAGATGCTCTGCCCGGACCATGCCTGGCCGATGCTCTTTGAGCATCACACCATGAACCAAAGCTTAAACAAGACCCTCTGCACCTCGACTGATTAGGGGAGAGGTTTTAAGACACCCGTCACGAGTCGAGAGGAGACCGCCGCTCTCGATACACGCGAGGGGAAAGACGAAATAACTCAGTCTCTGTTCTCCACCTTGGATCAGCTGTTATTTTAATATCTGTGGGGAAACCTGCTCCATCCTGTCACATTACTCTTTACGTTTATATTTTCTTTGGCATTTCCTCCTTGTCCACATCCCTCTCATGACTCTGTCACTCTCTCTTTCTTTCTCTCTCTCTCTTTCCCTCTCTCCCAGGGTTAAGTCCCCCGTTAGTGTCACTGCTCCCGTCACACTGAGAGTAATGGCCTGCTTAAAGCCACGGGCAATGCAGGTGGCTACAGCCCAATGGATCTCAGAGTTCTGCTACTGCTCTCTCTTTCAATAACACACACACGCACACACACACACACACACACACACGCACACACACTCACTAATGAAAAGCACACAAGCACGCCTGTGTGCACATGCACACCCATCAATAACACACCCACACATGCACATAAACACATAAAAACTCTAAAATTTACACATTAGAATTGCTCAGATCACACACATACATTTGCACAGGCATGCGTGCATATACACATCTACAACACACTCATACACTCACATATGCACATAAGCGCACAGTCTCAAATACATAAACCTTCATAACACTCAGATATTGCACACACATCTGCACATCCATGGCAGCATATAAACATCTATAACACACTCATACACTAACATATGCAAACAAGCATATATAAACTCCCTCAAACACATTAATAATGATTGGTCATGACCTGTTTTCAATCCTTCATTTAAATTACCATTACAGAAACTCTGAAAACTCTCAATATTATCAGGTGTGGCCAGTTTTCATTGATAACGCATACCTGTCAACTGTCATGCATTCGGTGTGAGTTTAAGTGGCATATTTATGCTCCTCTGTTGTAGTCAGCAATTATTCAATCAACAGCTATGTAAGAGATTCTCGCGTGGAATTAAAGTCCTTGTGCATGGAGGGGTTGGAAGCAATGGAATTGCATAAAGACATTTCAAATTATGTAATTTCATTTAAACAGTTTAAACGATCACGAAACGCATGCATTGCTTCCAAACCCCGGGGTAAAGAAAAGTGTGAGAAGTCCGGAGTCATAACGCAGGTGAAACTGATAAACCTGCACAAGGACTTCAATTCCACACAAGAATATAGGCATTGATTGAATAATTGTGGACAACAGCAGAGGAGCGTACAGAGACCACACAAACTCACACCGAATGCATGGGAGTTGACAGGTGTGCGTTATAAATGAGATACTGATCACACCTGATAATGCTGAGAGTTTTCGGAGTTTCTGCAATGGTAATTTAAATGAATGATTGAAAACAGGTCATGACCAATCATTATTTTTAAGGGATGGATTTGAGCCTCCCCTATCGCCAGTTCACTCAATCGCCACTCATTCACACAAACACACACACACACACACACACACACACACGCACGCACGCATGCACACACACACATACACACACACACACACAACAGACGACCTCAGACTCAGTACAGAAGCACTGGGCAGGGGGCGGTAACACTAGACACAGGTATTGGCCTGGCCAGTTTCCCATCATTCCCAGCTCACCGCCCTTCTGCCCTCTCCTATCTTATCCCCTCAATGCAAGCCTATTAACCAGCCTTTACACAACCTGAGCGAGTGACAGGTGCAGATCGAGCTGCCGCTACAAACACTCGCCAAAAACAGTGTCGGCTTCATTTATGCCAGGATTGCTCTTAAATTGGAGAAGCAAATCGGGTTGCAGGAGGGCAATAAGAGAGCAGTGTAATAAAAATGCCTTTGGTGATGGATGACCCTTTCGTCCAGGATGAAGCATGGGTGGGTGTAGCTCTACGAGTACAGTGTTCCCAGCACGGCGAAGGGCAGGTATTGCCTCTGGAAGTGTGGCCGTGTTGAAACAGGAAGGAGGTGCCCTAAACCAGGAAGTATTCGTTTTTGAAAAAAAATAGAGTAGTGTTGCCACAGGAAATGTTTCTGAAACAGGAAAGGAGTGTTACTGCAACAGGAATAGTTTCCTCATGAAACAGGAAAGAAGTGCGACTGGAACAGGAAGTGTGTCATTATGAAACAGAAAATGAATAGAACTTCATTATGAAATGGGAAAGGACTAATACTGCAACAGAATGCTTCTTTATGAAACAGGAAAAGAGTGCTTCTGGAAAAGGAAGGTCTCATTATGAAAAAGCAAAGGAGTGCAACTGGAACATGAAGTGTTACATTTTGAAATGGGAAAGGAGTGGTGCTGGAACAGGAAGAGTGGAAATGTGACCTGGGAAGGAGGGGTGGCGCTATAACACGAAGGAGGCAGGAAAGTAGGAAGGTTATGAAGAAGGAAGTTAGTGGCACAACAGCTGGGAAGAGCTGGTGCTGAGACAGGAGAAGGTTAATTATAAGATGGGAACAGACTTCTTTTGCTGGGATACAGGAGCAGGTATTGCTGTTGTAACGGGGGAAGGGTGGCGCCGAAACACAAAGTATGAGCAGCACCAGGAAGCGTTTCAGTTTGTGGAACTCGAGATTTGAAGACAGTTTGTGCGGAAGAACGGGCCAAAATCACACCTGAGCAATGCGTGCGAATAGGTGCTGCACACAGGAGGCGTCTTGAAGCTGTCATTACCAACAAAGGCTTTTCTACTAAGTATTAAATAAATTTCAGTACCCGTGTTCAATACTTTTTCCTCGTGTCATTCCACTTTATTGGACATAACTTAATTTATGGACTTATTTGTTTTGATTTATTTGTATGTGTGAATTACTTGGGTTGTTATGTCTGGTGACGATTTCATGTCAATATCTCCATTATAAATATATTTACTGAGAAAAATGTTGATGCGTTCAATACTAATATTCCCAGCTGTATATTTTTAAAAGTCACTCAACAAAGGCCTTCATCACAATATGGAGAATATCATGCATCTTAATGAATGACTGTCCACAGAATATAAAATTATTCAAACTCAAAATGGAACACAATCCTTACGCAAGCTGCTGAGCAGAGAATGGAGGTTTTCTTTGAAAGAAACAGGATTGGGTGAGAAAGCAGTGACCAGAGTCAGGGAGCTTTTATGATGAGAACTTCAGAGTTTTTGTTTGAATAGAGATTTTCCTTCCAAAATCTATCAATATTAATGGTGTTTTTAAATTGAGTTTGGAATAAATATTTGATGTGTCTGAGAGGTCTATACTTTCTCTTTTATATAAAAAAAAAAAACCGATAGGGATGGAAATTTGATTTAAGTCTAGAGCTGAAACAGCACAGAATAGGAACAGAAACTCGGCAGAGAGACGGCCACAAATTTCCGCCTTTGGACGGGCAGGCCTCCCCATTCGCACTGACTTTATGCGATTTCTTCTGAGGTGCAAGTAATGTAATGGTGTGAGTGTGAGGGAGTAGTGAGCAGAGGAACTGCTGTGGCGTTTCCGTAGAAACAGCTCAAGCGCCTGAGTGTCTTGAGCGCCAGTAGGCCACCTGTTACAGGTTAGTGTGCAAACTGTGAACCGCAGTGAAGACCTGCTGCATCTCTGATTGCCACACCACCTCACCATTGTTCCTCACGCTTGCAGGACCCAGGGAAATAACAGCTCGAATCGACGCGCCCAGCACCAAGTCCACAATCGAGCAGAGTAACGCGAAAGAAAATGACGGGCAAACGATTTTCAGCCAAACTAATTCAATCAGCACCCCCCACTGGGGGAGCTGCCAGACGTGGTGACTGCACGGCTGACGGAGGAGTTAGAAGAGCTCTCTTTCAATCCCAGGAGGAGAGGTGGAGCGTAACAAATTCATATTACGGCCCTTATTTCACACGGTCATGGCATGAATCATGGCTGATGAATATTACATGTGTGAATTCCTCCAAGACCACCTTGACTGATTGGACCGCCATTACGTTTACCTGCTAAAAGTGCTGAGTGGACAGGAGTTGGACAGAATTGAGGTGTTAGTGATAGTGAAGGCATCCTTCAGCTACTCCAGACATCAGGAGAACAGCACAGTTCCATATGCATACACAATACGCTTGTAAAACACAACAAGAAATATCTGAAGAGTTTGTTTCCAAAACGCAATAAGTGCCAAAATTACAAAAATTTAGATAATACCATAGAACAGTAGCCCTGCGCTTCTTACACATGGTGACAAAATCTTTTTTAGATTTTAAACTATAAGGAGATATTTTCTCATGGTCAAAGTTTGTGTTTTTATATAAAATGCAAAGGGCACCAACATAGAGAGAGTTTACTTGCTCAAAATGAGTAAAATGGATATATTGTGTTTTGGGAAGAAACTCTTAATTTGAAGTTAGTGGCTCTCAATCAATATGATATTCATATCAGGCAAGTACCAAACTACATCTGTTGACTTGTTTGCAAGCATAAATTGTTTAACTCAAGTGAAAATAGCACAGGAACTAATTCTGTCACAGGTGGTAATTTTGCACTAACTGTGTTAAAGATGATGAGGGTATACTTACTCTGTTACAGGTGATAAGGATGTACTGACACTGTTACAGATGATGAGGGTATACTTTTTTACAGGTGAGGAAAGTGTATTAAAGGAGAATTCCGGTGTAAAATTGACTTGGGGTGTATTGAAACATTATAATGAGTACTAACGTTTGTCGAATACCCCACCTCCGTACGCACGAAACATTTCGAAATAAATGGATTTTTAGCTGAAGCTCCCATTGCCATGCAAAGAAATTGCTATTTTTTCATCATTAACAAGGCTCAAAGTAGATCCACACTTCATTGGTAAAATCGGGCCCTGAAATTTAAAACGAGGCACTGAGAACTTTGAAAATGCACCGGTAGTTTATTAAAAAATACTATTTATGCAAACAGTACGTCGATGTAGTTTCCAGTCGCCTCCATCTTGAAACTCACAATAAGTCGATTGACGAGCACGAACGAATAGATTGCAATCTGTCCCCCTATCCTTCCTATTCGTTCGTGATCGTCAAACGCCTTATCGTGACTTTCAAGATGGAGACAACTGGAAACTACCTCAAGGTACTGTTTGCATAAATAGTATTTTTTAATAAACTACCGGTGCATTTTCAAAGTTCTCAGTGCCTCGTTTTAAATGTTAGGGCCCTCGGAATTCTACTAATGAAGGGTGGAGCTACTTTGAGCCTTGATAATGATGAAAAAATAGCGATTTCTTTGCATGGCAACGTTATACCCGATTCACGACCATTGTGAGCCTGTTGGAAGCTTCGGCTTAAAAGCCATTTATTTCAAAATGTTGCGTGCGTACGGAGGTGGGGTATTCAACAAAAGTTAGAACTCATTATCATGTTTCAATACATCCCAAGGCAATTTCACACCGGAATTCTCCTTTAACACTGACACAAGTGAGCAAGGTGACCTAACCCTGTGACAGATTATGAAGGTGCACTAACCCCGTAACAGGTGAGGAGGATACACCAACCCTGATACAAATAATGAGGGTGTACTGACTCTGTCACTGGGGATTATGTTGATGATGATGTTCCACTAAGCCTGTTGCAGGTGATGAGGGTGTTCCAGCCCTGTTTTAGGAGATGCTGGTACACTAACCCTGTTACAGATGACGAGATGGTTACAGTGGTGGACTAACCGTTCTCACCTCATACTCCTCCTTGAAGCCGTACCCCTGTCCGCACTTCATCTGGGTGATGTGCTGCAGGAGGTCAGCCACGCGGATGGCGGGCTGGAACTGACCGGCCTGGTAGGACATCTCCACGGACTCACAGCCCCCGTACGGGTACGTCTGCAGACTCATGGATGGCTGGGGGATCTCCCCGTGACTGCTGTCTGTAGGAGCAAAAGCCGCCAGTTTAAAGCACAGAAAAATATACAGCCCATATGGATGAAAGGAAGTTAATCTGCACGGCGATATCAGCAAGTGCTTCAAACACACAATGAGGCAGCCAGACAGGCCAAGTCATATTATGCATGGGATGACTGGCCAGTTCTCTACATTATGCATTGAAATGTTTTTATATTCCAGATATTCTGCATGATCTGTATTCCTCATTGTGTATATATATATATTCTAATTTCTCTTATGTTCTCCTCATTCAGAAAGGCCTGTCTAATTTATTATATCTCCTTGTGCTCTTTAGTTCTAATTGTTCCCAATGGTTGGGTCTAGTCATATTGTAATGTTTCAGGTGAACAAAGTGGCTTGTTTCTTATACTGTGTTTTCTGTGTCTAACTCTAAAGTTACTGGAAACTTCCGCAACAGTAGATACCACTGATTTCATCCAAATTGAACTCTTGAAGTTCAAACAAGGGCTCTCGAGGGCTCAGGATAATAGTGCTGCAAATATTTCGACCATTTTTACTTTATATACGGAAATGCCTCAAAGTGCAGCCAAAGATAATTGTGAGACTGAAGTAAGCCGGAGAGCATTCTCACCATTGTCTACTTGTTACTTCAATGTAGAGCAAAACCACCCCTAATAAGTTTTAAAGATTAAAGCATTCTGTAGCTAACAGTCTCTGGCCCTTAACTTCAAAAAAAAAAAAAAACCCTGTAGCTAGACCAGAGACATGTTATCTACAGCCAGCCGTCAGTCCTTGATCAGTAATGATGATTAGGAGGTAACAGTGGAAAACTGAAAGCAGTTTACGGTCACTAATGAGCGCATTAGTATTGGGTGCAGGCAGACAAATTAGAGGAGTTTTCAGCATTGTGCGCATATTAAATACTTAAAGCGCCACTGCAAATGCAGGGTGTTGATCGGTCTAGCATGTTTTATTAATGTGGCAAGTTTCATCTTAATTATCTAGAAAGTTCATTACACACTTCAAGAAGATCCGCAGTAAAAAGCATAATCCACTCTTTGGAGAAGCATGAATAATTGAAGATGGGCCAGTGTGAACGGCCTGCCATGGTAGCTGAACTCTGTTCAGGGATACTGTGGGCGAGGGCACTGCTACTTAGTCTGCCTAATGCATCAGGGACTTTCATTTGACTGCCTTCCCCATCAAAACTATGCCAATAAGTCTTCCTGATTAGCCGCAGGCTAACTCAACCTTGGCAAATGGAATACCATCAGATCCCAGTGAATTTAGCCGCTTTTTTGTAGAACCTTAAGCTAGCTATCCTTGCACAAATAATTGCGAAAATATAAAAATCATTGACAAAAAAAAATAAAAACATAGCATTCAACCTCTTTATATCAACAAAATAATGAAAGTGAAGTAGTCTTAAGAAGGTGATTTGTTTACTTGGGAATGGGGCTCCGTGCAATAGGATTACAGTGTGCTAAACAACATGCACAGTCCTTTCAAAATGAGAGCAATAGCTTATTCTTAAGGCAATAACACATCAATCGAGTTCTTAGGGAAGTTTGAGCACATTTGTACGCTTACGCAGGGTAAAATGGAGAATATCTTGAGAAACAAAAGACCTGCTGCTCTATCAGCATTCAGAAAGAAGGGGACTCGGGCTTGGTCAGTGAGACTGTGACCGTACACACCAGCTCCCTGAATACACACCAAAGCCCCCCACACTGCCGCAACCCGTACTCGGCCTTCATCTGTTATTCATGGGCTCTGTCTACCCGACCGCACAGGCTCTCAGCACTGTGGCTCCTGAGGGCAGATTGTGTTGTAAATATTACCAGGAACGCGCCCGCGCTTGAAATATTGAGCCGCTAATGCTTGGGGCTACAGCCGAGGTCAAATATGATACTTAACAACGTGTGAGGTAGAAAATTCATCTGCACTCTCCCCTTCTCAGAAAGCAATGCAGATAAAGATATCCCTATGCTAATGACCCTGCATAATGTGACCTCAGGTGAATGTTCTCTCATATATCTTGTTTGGCTTGATTTGTTGTTTTTGAATAGCTCACAGTCTCCAGAGCTTGAATAAGCTAATTAACCAAACTCCCGTGACATAGTGTGGTCACAGAATCCCCTGCTTAAGGCACACAAGTTTTCAAAGCTGTGTGAGCTCAGAATAAAGACTGGTGACACGCCGTTGGAGAGGAGTTGCAATTTGCCTGAGGCCTATGTGTGGTTTAACCCCTGACCTCTTATCTTAATGTTACCAGACAGCAAAGGCCTTTGCTTTACCACAATTCCCTGTGCTTTACAACAGAACAAACCAAGCGGCACTGGCCGCACACACACACACACACACACACACACACATTCACAGTCTGATTTGAAGGGGCAGAGCTGAGTCAAAGGTCCTGATCTATGAGCTTCAGCACACACACACGCACACACACAGACACAAACATTAACTCACAAACACACAGAACCAGGATGTGTTACTCACAGTGTCCTCATCAAAGTAATAAAAAAAAAAAAACCACTTCAGGTAAGAAGTAAATAAAAGACAACTGTTGTATTGAAAATGGCCTTGCTGTCTGATTTCGGAACCAAGAGAAGGCAACGCTCCAGCCATTAGACAGCTTGTGCGGCCCTGTCCAGACAGTTATCGATCTGAAGGGCACGTCTGCTGTGACTGTGTGAAACCTGATTGGCAGGACATCTCTGTGATTGACGGCTGCAATAAGCCACTCTCAGAATCTTGAGCCCGAGAATCTTCTGACAAGGCCAAAAACAATACTTCTACTGACTCATCGTAGCTTCTCACAGGACCTGTTGAAAGAACTCCTTTTCCCTTTCAAACCCTCGCAGCACCTTTTTCAAAGAACAACTCAATAATAGCGTCCCTTATCTGAGTAAAAGGTTTGAGTACAGTCAGTGCGCCCAAAGCCGGGCGCTGATCGGCGCTGAAATCGCATTAAGCTCAATTATCAGCGCTGTTACATTATCGCTAAACAAGGCTGTTCCCCGCCATTACCGCTAATTATCCTTTGCAGTGAAATACATTTGACAGCTCTTTGAAGGGGGACAAGATAATGACATTTTAAATTACATTAAAATGGGCCTCAATTATCCAGACTAAATATAGCCTTTAAAAAGATTTCACATAATGCGTAATATTTTCTGCTCTCTTAAGAAGATTGTGTCTCTAATTGTGGTCTGAACTCTAACAAAAAGGGTGTGGATTTCTGACTCATTTTTCCCTTGCACACCATAATGGCTGCTCTGTAGCGGAGCATAAGAAACAGAACTATCTAGTCTAATATACTCTCTTACAGCACTGCACTGGTGTGGCTGCAGTATTAAATGATGCTTAAAGCTTTGGCCTTGCTAGTTGCTGCCAAAGGCAGAGTTTGTTGGGTTGATTCTCAGCACGGACACTGCCATTGCATCTTTAGAATTTCATGGCTTAAAATAACACTTACAGAGGCAATTTTAAAATTAAACTGAAGGAAGGATGAGGATATCTGTACTTTAAGAATGGTGGTGTAGTAGGTTGCAGAGCAGCCTCACAGTAAGGAGGTGGTGGGTTTCAATCCGGCCTGCGGCCTGTCTGTGTGGAGTTTGGCATGATCTCCTTGTGTTCCCGTGGGCTCACTATGGGGACTATGGTTTCCTCCCACAGTCCAAGGACATGCATGTCAGACTAACTGGAGACCCTAAATGGCCCTCAGATATGAGTGTGTGAGTTAGTGCTCTAGATGATGGACAGGAAATACAATCAATGCAATAAACTGTGTGTAAATACCAAGCAGAAATTTCCATGGTTGAAAAGTGAGGCCAATACGAAAGTACCAAAAACTGCAGTTCCTCGAATGGCCACTTGAGGCTGAGTGCAGAAGTGAGTCAATCCCCATTTATCCCCAAGTAAAAGTCCAATTTTACAGCAGAAATGAACATTTTTACAACCTGGTTCAAAATACGGTTTTGGTCTCTATGGCTAGTGTTCCCATCTGTGAAAAGTGTGTGTGTGTGGGGGGTGAATTTTTGTGTCCCTCTACTATTCACATTATATAAAGGCTTAAAGTTCTGCATAATTAAGGGTGTGCCCACTTTTAGTGACAGACCCTTAAATCATACAGTCTATGGACAGGACCCATAACATCCAGTCATGTCAAGTGCTAGGCTAGAGCACAGGCCTACATGACTCCGAGGTGTAAAGTAGGAACGCCAAGCCCAGCCGCTATCCCCTGGTCTAGCCAAACTGTCTGGGGGGGAGGGGGGCGGTTACTTTAGCTCAGCTAGCCAAGCTGCTAACCCCTGGCTTAACCCAGTCGTCTGTGTGCCATTAGCTAAGATGGGCTCATTCGAGTCACCTAATTTGGCCCTTTGGCCGTGTTAGTAACTGGAGAATTATTATCAAAATATCAAGAAAAATACTGTCTTGTGTAGTTTGGAGTCTATGGTCTATTTTCTAAGGAGATTAAATATTATTTCATATAACTTTACACGCTAGCATGAAGTAGCAAGAGTCAGTATTAGTTCGTTGACTAACTAATTAGCCAGATAATAATGGTGAATGAAAAAAGGCTAAACTGAGTAATGCCTCACCACTGACTGTATGCTTCTACCTTTTTTAAATTCACTGTAGTGTCTAAATATATCTCCCTTAATTCTTTCTAAAATATTACAAAATTTCAAAGGTATTGGGGAACCTGTGCAGCAACAAATTTAGATGGCAGCACCAATATAGTAAGGTACAAATCCAATTCATTTTTCATTACAATTAAATTTTGTTTATTATCTCCAGAAGAACTACCACAATTGAATTAAGACTCATAATCCAATTACACAATTGGCATGATTTTCCCACGTAGAGTAAATGTGGCCAACAGTTTTTGGACTTGGTAAGCCACAGTGCGAACTGACCTCTGATATGGAAAAAGAAATGGAGAGTCAGGTAGCACGGTGGCTGACACATATTTCAGGCTAGTGCATCCCCTGCTTAAGATACACTTTCTCATACGGAACTACTTTTATACACTAAAATTTGTCACATCAGAAGTGCTGTATCTGTGATGAGATGTGAACCTCTGTTTAGTTTATCATTTAAGTGCCAATATTTTCAATTTAATGTTCCAAAAAAGTCACCAGAAGCAACTGTTTGAAGAAGTTCCCCGGGGGTCCAAACCCCCAGACCCTCTAGATGGACTTGATCCGCACTGTTCTGCTTAATACTTTCAAACGACCGCCAGCCGCAATTTAGCTGTAATTTACAGGGAAATCTAAAATTAAAAACGTTTTCTGGCCTTCCTGTGTTTGTGAAATCTTTCATGAAAATTTATTTCAAAGCCATTTTTCCCCCTTGTGGTGCGGACCAGCCTCCATTACAGGCTGACTTTAGGGCCAGCGCTAGCCCAGCTTGGGCGGACCCAGCCAGTTAAATAGCTCAGACAGGGCAGTGTTATGAAGGAGCCCTAATTGGAGACTCAGTCTCCCCCCTCACCCCCTTTGGTCTTTGGTGGAGGAGACCTCTAGTGCTGCCGGCGAGAGACATCAAAGCACACACTGACAGGAGGAGACATGTCAGTCCCACAATTACTGGCCTAGTGCAGCACTCCCACGAGAGAGAAAGATGGCCAGAGAGAGAGGGGGGAAATGCTCCTCCTTCTTCAGCGTGAAAAATTCAAGAAAATTACAGACATACATTTTGAAAAATTCCACCTCAAAATCTCTATCTTTCTAGTACAATTACCCAACAATCAACAAATCCCAATTATGAAAAATTTTCCTTTTGTTTGCAATTGTCCAAGCAGGGATTGGGCTAGCCACTTGCCACGTTCGCCAATGCGATAAAAAAGTTTGGGTGGCCTTAATATTTTTGTTAGTCCTCGCCACAGTGGCGAATGTCATATTTTCTCCTAATGGTGATTAAATATAATTCTGTGGTGAGTTCAATTCACGTTAGTCGAATGGGGCGAAGTTCAGAAGTCGGGAAATCATTCCCGTAACCGTTCACTCGAAGCTCTGATTGAACACTGGCTCATTATCAAAAAAAATATCCTTTGTGGGGGCGACTCGCTGTACATACGTGGCCTCTGACATTGCGTACAGTATTCCCGATTGGGGAGATTAATTTTGACCTCATTCGAATTGTCATGATAATGGCTTGCACATGCACAAATCGAAAGAGAGCGCTGCATCATTTTGAATACTGGCCTCCCAAGAGCCGAAACACCTTGTCGAACTTCGCCTGTATGATAGAAGCAGAGGCGGCTTGTGAAGTGGCAACAGGGGAAGCTCAAAAAATCCCTGAAAATGAATGATCGGTCCCGACCTGTTTTCAATCTTTCACTTAAATTACCATTACAGAAACTCCGATAACTCTCAACATAATCAGGTGTGGCCAGTTTTCATTTATAACGCATACCTGTCAACTCTCGCGCATTAGGTGTGAGTTTTAGTGGCACATGTACGTTCCCCTGCTGTAGTCAGCAGTTATTCAATCAACGCGTATGTAAGAGATTCTCACGAGGAACTGAAGTCCTTGTGCATGGAGGGGTTGGAAGCAACTGAATTGCTTAAAGACGTCTCAAATTATCTTATTTCATTTAAATGATCTTGAAACACGTGCATTGCTTCCAACCCCTGAGTAAAGAAAAGCGTGAGAAGTCCGGAGTAGTAATCGGTATGCAGTATAGGCTAAATGAAAACTGGCCACACCTAATACTGTTGAGAGTTATCAGAGTCTCTGTAATGGTAATTTAAATGAATGATTGAAAACAGGTCATGACCAATCATTAATTTTCAGGGAGTGCTTGAGCTTCCCCTATTGCTAGTTCAC
This sequence comes from Gymnothorax reevesii, assembly GCA_029721435.1. Lineage (NCBI taxonomy): Eukaryota > Metazoa > Chordata > Actinopteri > Anguilliformes > Muraenidae > Gymnothorax > Gymnothorax reevesii. The sequence goes on along the minus strand of CM056581.1, from coordinate 42,680,021 downwards.
GAGGCACCACTGGATGAAAGTGACTGCAGTTGCGTTCAACTATTTTGATTTTGCTACTTCCCCTGGTTATGGGACAAAGTTGCACTGCTCATGGTGGCGCGAGGCCGGCAAGAAAAACAAGCTGACTGAACTGAAAGATCGCTCAACGATCCCTAAAAAGAATGATTTTGAAAAACACCAGAAGATTCGTGATCATCAGTGAGAGTACAATGAGTATTTCATCAATATTTATTCAGAATTCTCTGACAGGCCACTCGCCTCTGGCAAACTATTGTACATGTTGTAGTGTATCATATACATTGATTGTATGCTGTATCCAGTTCAAGAGATACAGATCTATTTTTGTCAGTACCAATGATGCGTTGCAAATTCATGAATAATTTTAATTTCCAATCTCATCCCTGAGGTTTTACTATGGAAGTCACACCATATTGCACAGTTTCCTGAATGAATTTGCGTGGACAAGACTGAATAGGTGTCATTGACTAATTTCTCACAAAACACAGCTGACTGCCTTAATTCATACAATGGGACATACAGCACGCCTCCAGAAATGTACCGACCTGTTATCTTAACTTGAGGATGGAAAAGGCAAAACTGAGTAATGCCTCCCCACTGACTGTATGCCATGTTTTAAAACAAAGAATTTAAATAGTTACTGCCTTTTTTCTTCATTTCCGTGCCTATATATATCTGCCTTAATTCATCTAAAATATTATTCCAAAGGTAATTGGTAACCTGTGGAGCGAGAAATTTAGATGACAGCACCAATATGATTATCTGAAGAAAAACTACCACAACTGAATTAAGTCTAATTCCAGTTGCACATTTGGTGTGATTTCCCCATGTAGAGTAAATGTGGCTTACATTAAATGTGGCTAAAGAAATGCAGAGTCAGGTAGCCACACTGGCTAACACATATTTCAGGCTAGTGCAGCCCTGTTAGTGCTATGGCATTATGTATGCATGTGCGTCATGCCAGTGAAGCTCTGTAAAATTACATTGAAGACTGAGAAAGGGAGAGAGGGAGGAAGAGAGAGACAGAGAGAGCAGGAGATGGAGAAAGGGGGAGAGAGAGGGGGGGGGGAGGGTGAGAAAGGGAGAGAAGGGGGAAGGATACAGAGAGAGGGGTGGGGGAGTATGAATGGATGCACAAAGATGAGTTGAGGGAGGGAGGGAGAGAAAGATTGAGAGAAAGAGATACACAGAGAGAAGAAGGGAGAGATTGAGAGAGCAAAAGTGATATACAGAGAGAGGGAGGGAGAGATTGAGAGAGAGAGAAAGAGAGATACACAGACAGAGGGAGGGAGAGATTGAGACAGAGAGAAAGAGAGATACACAGAGAGAGGGAGGGAGAGATTGAGAGAGAGAAAGAGAGATACACAGAGAGAGGGAGGGAGAGATTGAGACAGAGAGAGAGAGATACACAGAGAGAGGGAAGGAGAGATTAAGAGAGTGAAAGAGAGATACACAGAGAGAGGGAAGGAGAGATTGAGAGAGTGAAAGAGAGATACACAGAGAGAGGGAAGGAGAGATTGATAGAGGGAAAGAAAGATACAGAGAGAAAGGGAAGGAGAGATGGAGAGAGCGAAAGAGAGAGACACAGAGAGAGGGAAGGAGAGATTGATAGAGCGAAAGAGAGATACACAGAGAGAGGGAAGGAGAGATTGAGAGAGCGAAAGAGAGATGCTCAGACAGAGGGCTGGACAGAGGGAGGTTAAGTGCGGTCGAGAGCAGTGCATTAACCCCCAGCAGGCTGATGTCGAGCGAGTCACAGCCCTGCTCTGTGAATATCAGATCTGAGCTCCAGCAGTAATGAGCACATCACACCAGCATTAATGACTCCTCTAACCTCTCACACAGCTTCAGTAACTGCACCGCCACCCTGCGCATGAAATCCCACACAATAACCCGCTCGTCCCGGCGAGCTCCCCGATCGCGGCGCGCTCAGCCTCTTCTCACCGCCAGGCCCAGGCAGGACGTGCCCAGGATGGATGGGATAACTGTGCTAAATCAGCGAGGAGAAAACAGCAGGATTGCTGCGCGTCCTACAGGGCGTTTACGCTCATTTCACAGCCCAAAGCTACTGTGGAAATCGATAAACGCACCCTGTCCAACAGCGCATACAGCTCAACAACAGTTTATTCTCCTCACCTCCGCGTGCGATCACCCCCCACCCCCCCTTCCTAAAAACTGCTGTTCCCGTTACTCCGCCCCGCTCAGGTGTTCGGGACAGTGACAGCAGGAACGCAGGTACATAGCGTAAAATAACCCGTTACAAAGGTCTCTGCAAGACCCGCCCTCCCTCAACAGCTATTGGACAAAAGAAGGCGGAATGAGCCTGTCGCTTGTGTTTGAGTCAACGCCTGCAAAAAAACTAGCTGTGTTTTGCACTGTAATTCAGTATAATCCATAAATCAACCAGGAGCTCAAGAAAGTAGGGAAAAATGTACTTTATACCATCATAAATAATGTCAACTCAACCAGCACAACAATCACTGAAATATAATTACAATGCATATTTTAGCGGAGTTAACTTTATTATACGGTATAGCAATTGCACTTTTTAAAAACACATTTAGACATCTGTTGACCTTCCACTGAAACGGTGCACAACCTGCTCCCCTGTGACCCTACTGAAGAAGAAGTGGTGTAGGTAATGGACAGATATTTTCATTTCTTTTTGTTTAATTTTTCGAGGGGAAGCAATACACTGGAGCCACAGTAACATTATATCTGTGGTGTTTTTATGTCAACTGTGCATTTGGAATAGCATCTGATTTAATCACTCACTGCATGTATCAGTCTTGTACATGCAAGAATGCATGATCTGCCTGCCTGCCATTAATACTCATTTTAAAGTTTGCACGGAAGTCAGCATTGATTTTTATTTCAATGAAATTTATGCAGGTTCTAAGGAAATCTGGTCTTTACATAAATCTGCAAATTGATTTCTTGAAGAATAAGAATCTGATTGAAAATTGCTGAACTTCTGAGCTGTAATTGAAAGGGAAACTAGAAATGACCAGATTTATTCAGTGGCTGTGAGAATAATGTGCGCAGCACAGTGTCCATGCGCTGCTTTAGCTGGTATACACTGCCCAACTGCTCTCTGGTGTCCAATTTGCACCTTTTTTACCATGAAGACTCTTTCTGCACTTATCTAATTCTCTTTTCCCTGGCGCTGATTACATTAAGAGATGTTTAAACAGTGCAGAGAATGATTCCGAGATTAAGAATGAGATTAAGATCGTGGGGAGGTTAGACAAGAACGAGCAGCTGTAGGCTTTTACAGCACTAATCCCCAGTGCCAAGATTAGGAACTCGACACCTCCTCATTCCTGCCCTCAACTGACCTAGAGGGAAACTACCGCGCATACTGGGAAATGTAGTATTGCAGGGATCAGTGGAACTCTATCACTTACCTATAGAAGCAGTTGCAGGGATGGGCTCCTTGGACACTAAAGAAAGAAAGAAAATCAAGAAAATCAAGAGTCAGTACAAAGAGTATGGAGATGAATTCCTATCTTTATTCAAGAGCGTGGTATTTCAACTTGAGAGCAGACATATCAATGTCATGCGTCGACTTTTGCAGTTTTCCCCCAAAATTCTGCTTTCGCACTCAAATAGCCCCTGCAAACACATATCTGTTGCTGTCTGGGTGAATTTTTTTGCACACAAACGTTAGCCTTTTCTCTTCGCACTCAAAACTGCCTCGATGTGCTTGGAACATTTCTACTTGAACTTTTGCTCTTCTAATTGCACAATTCTGCTCACGTTTGGATTTTTTTTTTGTCATATATTCCTGTATTCCTACAACCAATAGAATGCCAAGTTTTTTGTTGACCAATGAAATTGTCTCTGCCTCGTTGCAGTCCCGTCCGTTTTACAGTTTACTCGTTTATTAGGTTCATAAGCGCATAGAGGCCTTCAGTCAACTATGTGCTATTTTGTGGATAATTCACAGAGAAACAGTGAGAAGAGAAAGATGCATCCTGTGGCTAGCATTGTAATGGTACCTAAAAAAGTCTTGCGAAATCCATAGTATTGTACTGCGATGTCACTTGTAATCTTATGTTCTCACCAGCAACAGCCAGATGTCGACAGGTCGTCAGTTGATATGTCTGTCTTCGGCTACCGCAGTGTGTTTTTCACAAACATGGTTAGATCCATAGACTAAAATTATGTAGCTACTCTCCAGCAAGCTGGCAAACATTACGAACAACCACTGTATAAAACTTGCTTCCAGTTTATTAAGCTTGACTAGATCGCAATCTGTCACCAGAAACTACCTGTCAAGTATTCTCAAAAGTTTATCTCCAAAACTTTTTTTCCTACTTTGTGGCATATCGGAGTCGATTGTAGTTACAGGCTGTTTCTCAGTGTTCTGCATGAATATCCAACAAACACTTAGTTATCAAGTAGGTAGGACAAACTGGATGCTTGAAGCTTCAGCTCAATATATACAAATCATCTAGCAATGGATTTTGCATGTCTTTTAATTGGAGCAGCATGATACTAACAGCAGGATGCCTTTCCCTTCTCCTAGCTCAGTACACCGCTGAGATTCATCCGCAAATTCGCAGTGTGGCACAGCGGCTGGAGGCAGATGTGTTATACAGCTATCATTATATGTAGCCATTATAGTAAAAAAAAAACAAAAACTAGGCACTGGTGTATAAATATCCATCCCCAATTCAGAAATAGTTGGGGCAGTGTAAATTGTGAATAAAATCAAAACACAAGAACTTTCAAATCACACCAACTAGTATTTTATTCACAACAGAACAGAGATAACATAGCAAATGTTGAAATTGAGAAATTTCACAATTTTATCCACAAAATGAGCTAATTTTAAATTTGATGGCTGCTACAGGCCTCAAAAAAATTGGGACAGGGGCCTGTTTACCATGGCGTAGCGTCCTCTCTTCTTTTTAACACATAGTGGAAGTGTCTGGGCATTGAGGAGACAAGTTTCTTGAGTTTAGCCATTGGAATTTGATCCCACTCTTGTTTAATACAGACTTCCCGCTGCTGGAGAGATTTGGGTCTCCTTTGACGGAATTTTTGTTTATTATGAACCAAATATTCTCAATCAGTGAAAGATCAGGACTGCAGGCAGGCCAATTCAGCACACGGACTCTTCTACTATGAAGCCATGCTGTTATTATAGCTGCAGTTTGTGGTTTTGCATTGTCCTGCTGAAATACACAAGGCCTTCCTTGGAATAGATGTCGTCTGGAGGGGAGCATATGTTGCTCTAAAACCTTTATATACCTTTCAGCATTCATGGTGCTTTTTAAAACATGCTAGTGTCTCACACCATATGCACTAATGCATCCCCATACCATCAGAGATGCTGGCTTTGAACTTAACGCTGATAACAGGAGGGGTGGTTTTTTCTCCTCTTTAGCCAAGAGGACACGACGCCCAAAATTTTCACTAAGAATGTCAAATTTGGACTCGTCTGACCACAGGACACTTCGCTACTTTGCTACGGTCCATTTTAAATGAGCCTTGGCCCACAGAACACTTCGGCGCTTCTGGATCATGCTCAGCAATGGCTTCCTTTTTGCATGATGGAGTTTAGGCGGCATTTGTAGATGGCACAGTGGACTGTGTTTACAGACAGTTCTTGAAGTATTTCTGGGCCCATTTAGTAATGTCAAAGACAGAATCATGCCAGTGAGTGATGCAGTGGCGTCTGAGGGCCTGAAGATCACGGGCATCCAGTAAAGGTCTTCGGCCTTGTCCCTTACGCACAGAGATTTTTCCAGTTTCTCTGAATCTTTTGATGATGTAATGTACTGTTGATGATGAGACCTTCAAAGCCTTTGCAAATTGACATTGAGGAACACTGTTTTTTCTACACAAGCCTTTACAGGTTGGAGAGCCCAAGGCCATCTTTACTTCTAAGAAACTCAGCCTCTCTAAGACATCCCTTTTATAGCCAATCATGTTACAAACCTGATGCCAGTTAACTTATTTTCTTGCTAAATGTTCTTTCAGATGATTCTCTTAATTATTGATTGCTTTTTCAGCCTTTTTTTGCCTATGTCCCAACTTTTTTAAGACCTGTTGCAGCTGGAAGATTTGAAATAAGCTCATTTTGTGGATAAAAACGTAAAATCTTTCAGTTTCAACATTTGAAATGTTATCTATGTTCTATTGTAAATAGCATATTGGCTCATGTGATCTGAAAGTAATTGCATTTTGATTTTATTCACAATTTACACTTTGTCCCAACTATTTCGGAATTGGGGTTATATTTACGGTCCTTTTATTCCAAAGTCGTGAAGAAAAAAGCAATGTAAGTACATAAGTAGCCCAAGAGGGCATGAGCGTATGAACATAATAACCAAGTAAACTCAAACAGACGGGCCTGCAACAAGGCAGGGACATTGTGCATTGATCAAGATGAAACTTGGCATGCTATTGGTAGGCCATTTCTGAGTGGAATGTATCATAAAAAATCCAAGTGTGAGCAGAGATGTTCCAAGCAGACAGTAGGCAGTTTCAAGAATGAGAAGAAAAGGCTGAAATTTGTGTGCAAAAAATCCATCCAAGCAGCAGCAAATCTGCAAGCATGGGGGCTATTTGCGTGCCAGAGCAGAATTTTGGGGAAAATCGCTGCAAAATCTACGCGTGAAATCAATATGTCTGCTCTCAAGTCGAAATACCACGCTCTTGAATAAAGATAAAAATTTGCTCCATAAAAGAGTAGCAGGATTATCTCATCCACTCTTATCCACTGCTGGCACACAGTCACGAACATTGTGCTTAGATTATACTGGTCAGGTCCCACTGCACTGCACTGGATTGTATGGTGTCTTTCTAAATTGGATCCATTTTCTAACCTGCTGCATGTACCAAAGATAGTTCACTCCTATTACCATAAATCACAGCAAAAAAAATTATATAATTGAAAAGCTATTGTAAAGGATGATCTTTTCGCAAGAATAAATGTGCTGTATGTAGTTGTAGCTCACTGCTTTATTTGAAATGTCAGCTCAAATACAGCATTGGAGTGGATGAAATAATTAAGAGTGGGATATAGCGTGGAATCCCATAATGCATCAGTCATGGTTATTAACTTAAAGTCCAACAGGGTGGCACTTAAAAACAAGAGACTCTGACAATTCCTCAAAAACGCTTGCAAATGTATACCAGAAAGTTTTTAGTAAATTTGTGCTTCATTTTCACCAATACAGTAAATTAGCAGAACTGTGTCTAGGAACATCCCTGAATGAATACTGGAAGGTGGGTGATCAGTGGTCAAAATGTCACAGTTTTTTGTTTTTTGTTTGTTGTTCATTCACAACATGCAACACCCTCAACACAGCAAGTGTTGCAGAAACAGGTGCTGGTGTACCTGAGTAGTAGGAGTTCAACAGACTTTTATTTTGAAGCGTTTTTCCCTGTACAGGGAACGAACGGGGAGATGGAGATGCTGGAAAGGAGAAACACAAATGGGAAAATTTAGGGTCATTACAGGGACAAAAACACAGGGGCCAGGTGAAAAAGTGTGATGCCTTCAGCCAGGTCAGAGCCGAAATGGAGCCCGGACTTATTGGTTGCTGCTTGCTAGCGGGATATGTGTGGGTCCGCTCTTGATGTCATCATAAGCCTTTGTGCCCTGAGCAGTCACAGAAGTGTCATGGTTGCGGAGTGCTTTGTAACCTTCTGTATGACAGATGCTCTCAGAACATATCCTGGCTGTCCCCGAACTCCCAGTGCACGCACAAGCCTTGCTCTAACTGAGTCACTTCCACCTCAGTGACATCATCTCTGTGCCTACGAGACTTATTGCATGTGCCTCTCTTCAGGGAAAAGGACGGTGAAATCATCTACTCAAAACACCCCTAGAAAGCTGTGCTTCACAGATCAGCGACTCTCAGAACACAGGATCTGTGACTCTTAAGACTAATCCAGGAATAACGGGAGTATCCAGCGTGATTGAATGCAAACAATGAGAGGATATGGAGTGTATGTACATGTGGATCCAGATGAAACCAAGACAGAGGATCGTTGTATCGGTAGAACTAGACCAACAGGATTGGAAGGCAAGAAGCGTGGCAGTAATTTAGGCCATAAAAAGTGAGGTGACATCAAGATGGCTGCAGAATTATTCTACTGAAGTATTTGAGAATACAAGGGAGAGGTTTTAGTTGCCCAAACTTAGTGCTCACAGGCAGAGCAATTGGGCTGTTACACTGATGAATTTCACACTGCTATGATGCATGAGCTGCTATGATGCATGATATGTCAACTCGTCTTTTAAATGACACAGCTTCCGTCAGAGGCATGAACTATAGAATCCAGAGGGATGAACTACAGTGTGCCTGTAGGGCATTTGGACAGGTGTGATATATATACTGTGTGTGGGGCCTCAGTGTGTGTACTCTGTACTGATTCTGGCTTTCAACTTCTGGCCTTCAGTGAGCTAATTAGTCCTTACATTCCTGGATAAGGTGAATATTCTCGAGTCCTCTTATGAAATGTGTCGCTGTGATAAAATCTAAAAGTGATCTCATATTGGCATATCTAGCCATTCAGCTGAATTTGGGTGGGTACTTGCCGATAACAAAACAGTGCACACATACTGGCCATCCAGGCTGGGAATTGAGCAAACACGATGTATTCCAAATTCGAGATACAGGTGTGGTCTGGAAATATAAGTTTGTTTGTACAAGGATTGACATTTCTTACTGATGAAAATAAGATGCCCGATAGGGTTCTGATTTGTACATGCTTATATATTGCAAGACGTGGCAAAATACATTCATGTGGGTCTATACAGCATATCCCGATGTGAGTAGTTTGCCTCAAAACCAAAGCTTTGCTTTAGGCTATGACACCTAGCACGGCGCTCGTGAACAGGCGAACCGTGATAGCGGCGTGATTCGCCAGCGCGGAGGGTCTAACTGAGAGAGGAAGCATCGCCATGAACGGCATGGGGAAAAGGTCGCGCGGCATTACCCGAGATGTGATTCTACCACTGCCCTGAACTTTCAAATTAATCCGTCCACAAAGGCCAGTGTGACATTTTCCCTGGGAGAGCAGCTCGAGACGCTCCGCGTAATTACTCCTCTCCCATAGCCAGGAGCACCTCCACTTAGAGGAAATAAAATAATCATCAGAGACGGCACAATACCAGGCACACAGCCTTGTGGCTGCCGAGGTCCCCTTATTCGGCATGCGCCCCTCTCTTTCTCTTGCTCGCTCTCTCTGTCTCTCTCTCTCTGGCATACTAAATCCCTGCTGTCACTGGTCAAGAGCATAGGAGATGCTGAATCTTGGCACAGCTGACATACTACAGTCCTACTGACCACGACCGTCAGTCAAACAATCAATCAGACACAAGACCTTCGTCTTCATCAGACTCTGCTGTCATCACTGTTTCTCCTTTCTGCTTTATTATTTAACATCCCGGCTGCTCAGTTGAAGGATCACTCAATTTAGAACTCAAATTTATTTTGCCAAGTTACTGTTGAAAATAGGAATGTGTTTTTTTTCCAATTCAAAAGTTGGACATAGTGAAAGCATCCTTGTAAATCCTTGTGTTTGTCTATATGTTGTGTATTTTACAAAAGCCAAGTTAGATGTGGGATTCAAAGCACATACAGGATCACTGAGGTAACTGGACAGTAGAATAGCTGTGGAAGATTCTGGAAGGAAGAAAATGGGGTTATGCTGAATGTCACTCAGGAAGAGAGAACATTGAATGAGGATGAGTTTGTCAACAAATGACATGTCGCACATGAGAAATGAAATTGGAACATGATAACTGGTGAAGAAGACAAGACACTTACTGACGCTGGGGACAGGTGGAGATTGCAGAGATTTAATGAAGCTGGGGACAGGTGGAGACGACAGTGACTTACTGAAGCTGAGGACAGGTGGAAAGGACAGACATTTTCTGAAACTGTCTGACAGATGGAAAGGACAGACTTATTGAAGTTTAGGAGAGGTGGAGTGGATAAAGACTGACTAAAGCTGATTGATAAGAAGAAAGGCTAGATACTTATCGAAGCTAATGATTGGTGCAGAGGATAGAGACTGTATCTGATTGACAGGTGCAGAGGAGAGACTTAGTGAGGCTGATTTACGGGTGATAAAGACTGACTGAAGCTGATGACTGGTGGAGATAAAGGTATTACTGAAGCTGACAACAAGTTTTGAAGGCAGAAACTCACTGAAGCTGATGACAGTTGGAGAGGGTGGAGACTCACTTAAGTTGAAAACAAGTAGATATGGCAGACTTACTAAAGGTATTGATATGTGGAGAGGGCAGAGACTGCATCTGATTGACAAGTGCAGAAGAAAGAGGCTTATTTTAGCTGATCTGCGGGTGGAGAGGGCTGAGACTTTCCAGAGCTGATGACAGGTGGAGATGGCAGAAACAAACTGAAGCTGATGACAGGTGAAGAGGGTAGAGACTTACTGAAGCTGATAGCAGGTGGAGATGGCCCTTACTGAAACTTGGAGACAGCAGACTTACTGAAGCAGACAGCAGGTGTAGATGACAGAAACTATCTCAATCTAATTGACTGGGGGTAAGGACAAAGACTTACTGAAGCTGACTGACAGTCGGAGAAGACAGAGATTTACTGAAACTGATTGACAAGTGGAGAGGACTGAGGCTTACTGAGTTTGATTGACAGATGGAGATGAGAGAGACTTACTTAAGGTCTTAAGACAGGTGGAGGGGGAAGGAAGCCACGGAAGCTGACTGAGAGTTGGAAACAGCAGAGTTACAGAGGCAGACAGCAGATGGAGAGAGTAGGGACTTACTGAAGCTGATGATAGGTGGAGAGGGTTGGGACCTACTGAGGCTCATTGACAAGTGGAGATAGCAGAGACTCACTGATGCTAATTCACAAGTGGATAGAGCAGAGACTTACTAATGGGGATAGAAAGGTGGAGAGAGCAGAGACTTAATGAAGCTGATGACAGGTTGAGAGGGCAGAAACGGACTAAGAATTATTGATAGGTGGAGAAGGTGGAGCCTTACTGAAGCCGATGAAAGATGGAGAGGACAGAGACTCACTGAAGCTGATGACAGGTGGAGAGGACAGAGACTTACTGAAGCTGATGACAGATGGAGAGGACAGAGACTCACTGAAGCTGATGAAAGATGGGGAGGACAGGAACTTACTGAAGCTGCTGACAAATGAGAGGACAGAGACTCACTGAAACTGCTGACAGATGGAGAGGACAGAGACTTACTGAAGCTGATGACAGATGGCGAGGACAGAGACTCACTGAAGCTGATGAAAGATGGAGAGGACAGAGACTTACTGAAGCTGCTGACAAATGAGAGGACAGAGACTTACTGAAACTGCTGACAGATGGAGAGGACAGAGACTTACTGAAGCTGATGACAGATGGAGAGGACAGACACTTACTGAAGCTGATGACAGGTGGAGAGGACAGAGACTTACTGAAACTGCTGACAGATGGAGAGGACAGAGACTTACTGAAGCTGATGACAGATGGAGAGGACAGAGACTTACTGAAGCTGATGACAGATGGAGAGACAGCAAAGACTTACTGATGTTCATTATTAGGTGGAGAAGGTGGAGACTTACTGAAGCTCATTGACAGGTGGGGGGAGACTGACTGAAGCTGATAACAAATGGAGAAGGCAGAGACTTACTGAAATTCATTAACAGGTAGAGAGGGTGGAGACCTAGTGAAGCTGATGACAGATGGAGAGGGTAGAGCCTTACTGACACTGATTGACAGGTGAAGATGGCAAAGACCTACTGAAGCTGATGACAGATGGAGAGGGCAGAGACTCCCTGACATTCATTGACAGATGGATAAGGCAGAGACTTACTGAGGCTGATGAGAGGAGGAGAGGACAGAGAGGCAGTGAAGCTGATGACAGATGGAGAGGACAGAGACTCACTGAAGCTGATGACAGATGGAGTGGACAGAGACAAACTAAAGCTGATGACAGATGAAGAGGGCAGAGACTCCCTGACATTCAGTGACAGATGGATACGGCGGAGACTTACTGAGGCTGATGAGAGGAGGAGAGGACAGAGAGGCAGTGAAGCTGATGACAGATGGAGAGGACAGAGACTCACTGAAGCTGATGACAGATGGAGAGGGTAGATACTTACTGACACTGATTGACAGGTGAAGACGGCGAAGACCTACTGAAGCTGATGACAGATGGAGAGGGCAGAGACTCACTGAGACTGATGACAGATGGAGAGGGTAGATACTTACTGACACTGATTGACAGGTGAAGATGGCGAAGACTTACTGAAGCTGATGACAGATGGATAAGGCAGAGACTCACTGAGGCTGATGAGAGGAGGAGAGGACAGAGAGGCAGTGAAGCTGATGACAGATGGAGAGGAGAGAGACTCACTGAAGCTGATGACAGATGGAGTGGACAGAGACAAACTAAAGCTGATGACAGATGAAGAGGGCAGAGACTCCCTGACATTCAGTGACAGATGGATACGGCGGAGACTTACTGAGGCTGATGAGAGGAGGAGAGGACAGAGAGGCAGTGAAGCTGATGACAGATGGAGAGGACAGAGACTCACTGAAGCTGATGACAGATGGAGAGGGTAGATACTTACTGACACTGATTGACAGGTGAAGACGGCGAAGACCTACTGAAGCTGATGACAGATGGAGAGGGCAGAGACTCACTGAGACTGATGACAGATGGAGAGGGTAGATACTTACTGACACTGATTGACAGGTGAAGATGGCGAAGACTTACTGAAGCTGATGACAGATGGATAAGGCAGAGACTCACTGAGGCTGATGAGAGGAGGAGAGGACAGAGAGGCAGTGAAGCTGATGACAGATGGAGAGGGCAGAGACTCACTGAAGCTGTTGAGGTCCTGTGTGCTGGTGCAGAAGGGGTCGTCCTTGTGCAGGGTGCTGACTTTGCCTGTGCTCTTATCGGCCGTGCCCACCGGACCCATCTCCCTCTGAGTGCTGCTGCTGGCCGTCTCCTTCTGCTTTTTCGCCAGTTTCCTTCAGTAATTCCCAAAAACACACTGGTCAGCCCACAGCCATCTAATACACCCCCAAGTAAAGCTCAATAGGCATGCAATTCCCAGCTGGCACAATGAAAGGCAATCAACAAGAACAGCAAACACACCAGCCAGTCACTTCATCCTTCTGTGCAGAGCTGGAGACCCAATAAGGACCAACAGCCTCATGTAAGGACTGGATGGATTGACACGATGTCTGAATGTACTTTTATGGGAATGTGAATGTTATCAGCCCATTCAGGCTTGTAACTCACTTCTCAAAAGCCGTGAAAACACCAAGACTATTGAAAATAGTCAGTCAACAAAAAAAAAAACAAGCATAAAAAAATTTTTCACTTTACATTTTGCAACTACCTATGCGCTATTGAATTGATGCTCATTTCAAAATAAGAGGTTTTTACTGCCTAGATATTGTATGAAGCCTATAACAGTTTTTTTTTTCACGGAAAGCAGTGAAAATTCTTCATTACTCTTTTTTCAGTATAGGAAATATATTTATCATTATTTGTTTTTTTTTCCCAATTAGGGCTGGGCAGTATATTAATACACAATTAGATATAGTTGGGAATTTTGGATATCATTGTATTGTGATATGACATTAGTTGTCTTTTCAGGCTTGAAAGGCTGTATAAAGGGATGCAGGTTTTGCTCTTACTACCAGTTGCCTGTGCCTGCTTGGTGATCATATCCACATTACTAATAGATATTTATCAGAAACTGCATTGCATAAATACTTAGTGAAAGCACCAGTAGTAATACCTACAATGTTGCCTCAAAAATTACATCAAATTATTCCATTGAAAATGTTGTCATATTTGATTTTTTCCATATTTCCCAGCCATAGTTTCACTTCAACACAAGGGATGTAACATTGTAGGCCTAGTATGGCATGTGGAGTTAAGAATATTGCTGATTTTCTATGCTAGCTGAAACAAAGTTACTCTTTTATAAAAGTGAAGTGTAGGAAGACCATAACTGACAGAATGTCATTAGTCCAATCACAATTCGGTAAAAGTCGATACATGGAAAATACAAATATAATCATAACAGAGTGAATTGAAGCATCCATTCACCCTCTATTATATTGGAAAACTGCAGCAACAACAACACTTATGTGATGCATTAACTAGTAGATTCAATTGCCGTAGAAAATATACACATTTCTAATCTGATAACTGCAACAGACTCTCGAAACATATGTGCTGAGACAATTCCAAACTATGAATGATGTAATGACTTTCAATAAAAAGGTGGAGTCAAAGAGGTGTTGTGAAATAAGCCAGCTAATCACGCAAGAAACGGAGCCTCCAAAGAAGGACTAGTCACGAGCTCAGATTGAGGCTCACCAATTTGCTAACAGACGCTTAAGCCTGTAATCCATCACCTTGAGATCAACATTTCCCAAAGATAATGTGGTAAAATTTTGGCATTTTACCCTTTTTATTGCGGAATGTGACTAAAACATGTAAGGAATCCAGGCAAATCTTTGCGCATCAAGGGCAAGGCCAATCACAAAGACGTCAAGTACCATCATGCAACTAAAATCAATATTGTGACATGGCTTCGAAAGTACTTCGGTCAACCTTTGTCAGTTAGCTCCATTTAGAAGTAATATAAAAGCTGAAGCTATACATGAACACCTACTTCATGCGCCACCAACTTCTCTGTGCTCCGGTTCATCTGAGTTACACAGAAGCTGAGTGGGAGAATTTTTTTCAGCCGGCAGGTAACCATTTTGAATGGTTTTTGAAAAAAACAAACAAACAAACAAAAAACAGCCTTCATATCCTTCGAACCAAAGACAAAAAGAGCAATGCAAGCTGTGTCGAGTCAAAAATCCAATATATTTTATGGTATGGGAGTGTGTCACTCATACATTCGCTAGACAACCATTAATGAAGAACCATATGTACAAATTTTGGAGTTGTCATCAAGATAGTATTGGCTTCAGAGGCGTCCCGGTATTTTCAAGTAGGACAACAGAAACCATTCTGCATGGATTACAAGAGCAGGGCTGTGTGAGTTTAGGTGCTTAGACTGGCCTGCCTGCAGCCCTGATCTGTCTCTGATTTAGAATGTATGGAACAAAACACAGAAATAAAGGGCCTATGCAACTGCACAGCTGAAGACCTGCTTACTGCAGGAGTGGGCAAAATTCAGCTTGCTATACCAGTTGGTGTCTTCAGAGCCCAAACCTATAATTAGTTTGATTAAAATGCATGGCGATATTACACAGTGGCTACAGCCAACCATGAAATGCGCCAACTTTTTTGGACCCTGATACAGTCATCACATTGTATATTTTCAATTGGCAATGAAATTAGCATGGCAGAACATCAAATAATGTGTTTTCGTACTCTGTTCTTTATAGAGGAGGGTAAATGGACTTTTCAAACTAGTCCGTTTTTGATTTTATTAGCAGTTCCCATGATATGCCAACTATTTTGGAATAGGGGTTGCAATTCACAGCGCTGACCAATTATATTCACACAAAGCTGCAGATATAGAGACTCTGCAGCATGTAGGAGAATCAGAAAGTGACTTGAGCCGATTCTTAGGAGAGTGCTGTGAGACTGCACTGAGCAGTATTTTTTGGATAGTGATAAACCCAAGTTCCAGACAGCATGAAGCCATGAGGTATTACTCGATTGTAATGTGGATCAGAGCACATCAGGGCCCTGCAATGAATTCTTAGTCCAAAAAAAAAAAAAATCAGAGCTGGAATCTGACGAGAGCGGCCCAGTGGTGTGGCAAACAGAACACAATAAAAAGCTTTGGGAAGAAGTGCCGTCCTTCACCCACGGGAAACTGCTGGGAGTCCAAATGTAATTACAGGCCCTACATATGTGTACCGAGCACCCAGTGGAAGGACCTTTCATTCAGTAAAACCCTAACTCCTACAGCATTGTACAGCAGCATAATCCAGCACAGTGATACCCTTAGCTCACTCTCAGGTAAGCCAGGCAATGCAAAAACAAACGAACCGCAGCGCACACATCACATGTCCAGTATCCAATCTCAGATTGCGCAAGCACATCATTTTTAGAGTCATTTTGTCTTTGCCATCCTGCTCAACTGTACCTCATGAAGCTAATGAACAATTAAAAAACTCTCTACTGTGAGGATATCAAGGCAAAAGTTGACTGGAAATGCTGAAAGTGATACTCACTTGCAGCTAAACATGATAAAAATCCATTGCTGGTTTTTCTAATAAACATGGATACACAGATTATAAGTACCTGCTTGTCAGTTTAGCCCAGGAAGACCTATCCTTAAATAACCATTTTGAAACTGATACATAGAGGCCCCATGACACCTATTATTTTGAAAAATAGCCTTTAAACCCTTCTACAGTACTTTTACCATGTGAATTAGAGTCTGACACTAGTTTTTCATACTTCATGAAAAGTGTAAAATGCAAATTAAAAGCTTGTTCGGGAACGGCTTGAAAACTGCTAAAACACTCCGTGCGATTACAGAATCCATGTAACTTCATCTCCAGGAGGACAGAAGGACAATGCTCTGAGCGGAGTCGGGAGAAGGGGGTTTTGCATGCAATGCTCCACACATTCGTCTCAAGCTACTGACAAATTCACATTTTTCACTTCTGAATGTGATATAAATCATGGGTAACACTTCCAACAACAGTAGAGAGGTTGAGAGAGAAAATGCTTTCTTTTCAGAGTCTGCTGAAATATAAGATTTGTCAGAAGATAGTAAAATTCAAGCTAGAATTTAAGCAGCTGGAGTACGTCGACCACATTGTTATGAGCCTGAAAAGGCAGCAGGTTTTAGAAACACAATGCAATGTCAATATGAAATGAAATAACTCACTATAAAGTCATTTTTGGAGCTATGCAGTCAGCAAAAGTGGGGGCTTATATAACAATGGCGCCAGGTGACCTGAAAATTGCTAAAGCACAGGCCATTCCTTTAAAATAACCTGCTTTCAGTCATTTAATTAAACCGACTTTAAATGAACTCCGAAAACAGTCAAGACCATAAGGTGTAGCCAGTTCTGCTCATTAAGATAAGACGAGCACTCATAAGCCTCCATCTGTTTTCAGTCATTTTTCTTGATGAAAATGAGTTAAATGCAGTTTCCCTTTTAAAACAATGTTGAAACGATTAAAGAGAAAATGCCTTGTTCACTTTATAAAAAAGATAGACTACAATCTTTTTTTTTTTTTTTTTGCTTTAAGCACATCCTACTCAATCAAATGTCAGCTGCGGGACTGCTTATTTAGAACAAAGAAAGCAAAAATTAGCAACAAAAATCCCCAAATGAATAACATTGATTGAGTTGGAATTTCATATGAAAATGAGGCCTTTTCTTTGTGTTAAACTACTGAGAAAAACTTGTTGAATCTGATAATGTTGAGTATTTTTGAGTTTACGTACTGTTAAACTAATTAATGATTGAGAATAGTTTATGGTCAGTAATTATTTCCAAGGGATATTCAGCGCTTCATCAATTTTAATTTTCCTTCTGTCTCTGGTGTACAGTACTCTAATGACCGTGTCTGTGGCATAGCAAGCTGCAGCTTGCTTAGATTTACAAGGTTACATTATTGACATTTGACAGTGTTTATTCTCGGTGACTGACATGTGATGGTGCACATTTTGTCTTGCAAAACTACATCAACCTTAGCAATTACATGAAGACTGCTCTGCAGGCCAGCTGTCTCTCATTGCCCAGTAATCGAAAACAAATGTGGAAGTACAGCATGCAGCCATGGTAGCTGGTGCATAGTACATGGTAATTTCAGGCCATAATCTATGCAGCAAGTAAGCATGAAATGACTACCTTTCATGTTCTTCTTCTTCAAAAAAATAAATTTATATCTAGATGTACTTTTTCAGTATGCTGACTTCACACTAATAAACTTCCCTTCCTGAGGGGACGTATATGGTTACAAAAGTCACGTTCATGGTAAGTGAACTTGTTTTAAGGGCCAAGGCTTAGGAAGTTAAAACGTACATGCAAACTGGAGAGAAATTTCCATTTATTTGTCAAAGTATGATGAAACATGAAAAAAAACCAGGATACCACTATCAGTATACATATTTACATGTAAGAATGAGTTAATTTGTTTTGATTACATCGGACCTTTAATATATATATATATTACAAAAATGAAAGAGTATCACAGAATGCAACTGGGGTACATGTGCGTGAATATGTACATACGTGTGTGTGTACAAGTGTGCCGGTATGAGAATGTGAACATGAGTATGTGTGTGTTTGACGCTCTGTAGAATAGCACATCTTTATGCAAGAAAGAGAGATATTAAACCTGAGTGATTTTCAAAAAATTATAAATTGACTTATGCTATTGAAAACCTATCATGTGGTGACTTGTTTAAAAGAGCTCCCCAGCGGGGAGTATACTAATTTAATACTTCTTTGGACTAAATTGGAACATTTTTAAGTTTATAAAAGTATACTTTAAGTATACTTCTGTAGGAAGCAACTTTGATGATTTAATCACTGAAATTCATTCAAGAAAATTTAGAGTTTAATTTCTTGTGCTGCTTTAAGTGGTAATCATTGTTACTGAGTGATGACACAAATTCTTTCTACAAGAATTAACTGCTCCTTTCCGTATATTTCCCCATTTAAAACTACCTAGGTGCATACTGCAACGCACTGTATTGGAATTTTGGCATATGTGTACTCGGGTATGGTACAATATTACTAGTGACAAACCTGAACTGCGGGGAGAGGGGACAATTGTACTGTGACACGGTACCGAACAATCATACCTTGAGCGAAAGCGGTCTAAGAGTTTGTATTAAAGGTGACCGAATATGCAATTTTTCCAAGTTTATATTTTGATCTTTGACTCCCCTAGAGTACTCCTAATCGCGCAAAGTAAAAAAAGGGTACTTATTTCGCTCATACTGTCATCCTCAAAAAACCCATTTGTAGTCAATAGTAGTCTCTGCCAGAAACGCCTCATTGGGGTGGCTCTTCCGCTATGGCCCTCACTCCCCGTGTGCCCACTTTCTTCTGACTGGCTAGCTCTATGGAGGGCGGATCTAGGCAGGACGAGGCAGCAGAACGCAGTTTTCCTGGTCCGGCTCCAGAGGAATCGACGGGCATATTCTGCAATCTAACGCAGTACATGTGTATAGATCTAATGATATTAACTTGTTCTAATAAATGCAACGGCAAAAGTGGAGGACGCAGTGTGAAAGTCTGGCAGCTCAAGCACGAATTTGCTATCGGCAACAGATGGCTACGGCAACAGTTGGTGAGTACAGTGGTTTTTCTACTCCAGAGCTAGGATGCAAGCAGAGCTAGAATCCACCCCATGTAGACACATTTGTGGAACAGGTCGACATGCCGAAGTGCAGACTGGAGACCGTAGAATCCGATGGGTCTGAGTTTAGAGGGAAACATGGACAGTGAGGAGTAGCTAAAAGTGGACCAACAGCATATGGACTGCTCTGGTGTGTATTAGGACCTGCTGGTTCATGTGCATAGCTGTGGTGTGTTGTTAGCGTGGAGAAGCAAACAGCTTCCGCGCTGGTATATGACGGAGGGGCGAAAGCTCCAAGCTGAACTGCCAGTTCGGAAATTACCCATGGTAATGGTTTACTTATTGCTTTGGAATGACCTGCTTTTCCTCACGGAAAATGGGCGCATTATGGATACCTTGCGAGAGCTAGACAGAGCTCCAGTTATGTAATAAACAAAAAACAGGTTTTACAGACCATAAGTTTCGTCTGGGTGAACCGTTGCTTATGTGGAGCAAGCAACTGGATCACTTTTACAGCAAAGAATTGAGGCCCCTATTACTAAAACCCCATAAGTCACACTTGACTTGACTTGACTGGTGGGGTTTTAGTAATCAGTGCTTCAATTTAACATTCAATTGATGGCAATGCAGAGAAATCGTTTGTTATACCGGACACGTTATACGCTGTGCACCTCCCTATTGCTTTCACCGGTAGTATCACAGAGCTTGCTGAGACATTGGAGATTTCTGACCCCGGTCATGGATAAGTAAAGTGATCGTTTCATAAGCACCCAAAACCACACCCCAAGCTCTGCAAAATCTACGTCTGGTCTAACTGCAGCCCAACTCGGCAGACACATACAGCACCTCTCCATTTAGCTTCTAATGTAGTGCCTACAATCAGGCAACGTTATGATGAAACTGTCACATTGATGCTTACCGAAGTAACACAAGCATACCGATCATAATTGCTGCATACAAGTTAACCAGAAGCATTTTTAATTTGCAGAGCACGCAAAGTAACATGCAGTAGCTGATAAGCGGTCATGATTTTGAATGTAGCTAATCTGTGGCGCAAAAAAATTGTTTGACATCCGGTGTGAAAGCTGCTTAACGCGCTCATAACGCCTGTATTCGCGTCGATGCATTGACTTTGAATGTAAGTAATCTGTCGCGCGAGAAATTTGTTTTGCGTCCGGTGTGAAAGCGGCTTGACGTGCCCATAACGTGAGCTCGGTTATGTTATGAGCATAACACAGGTTTTGCAGACCATAGGTTCCGTTAGCGCGGACAAGCTGCTTATGTGGAGCTAGCGAATTGATCACTTCTACAGGAACGAATTACCTATTTAATCTCTGCCTTTTTTGGCTTTTTATTAGCCTCAACAATTTCTAAAGGGGGATGAAATTATGTGAAGGTAGTGCAGAGAAATCATTTCTAAACTGGTAGAGCTTCTGTGTTTCACATTGCTTTCATGGTAGCACCAGAGAGCTTGCTCAGACATTTGTGAAGTGTCCAGCTGATCCCGGTCATGGATAAGTGAAGCGATCACTAACTGTAGTGGCTACAATCGGGCAACGTTATGACGAAACTGCCACATTGATGCTTACCGAAGTAACACAAGCATACCGATCAGAATTACTGCAAATAAGTTAACCAGGAGCATTTTTAATTAGCAAGACACGCAAACTAACATGCAGTAGCTGGTAACCGAGCGGTCATGACCACAGAGACAAACCCTTGCAATACAGGTTTTACAGACAGCAAGTTCAGTTACTGTGAACAGTTGTACCAAGCATCCAAATTACAAACAAGTATTAAAAGTTAGCTTCAAATTAGGTTTATGTTCACACACCTTCTGTAGAATTTCCCCTGATATCACTCTTGCATATTTAGGACACAAACATGAGCAACAGCAACTTGGCTATGTTAGCCACTGTGCTACAGCCAAAGTCAACTGGCTATCACGTCAGGTTGGCTTATGCAGCAAAAGCAACTTACAGCTTCTGTGTCTGTGAGTCATGGACAGTCGCGACCGATACAGGCTTTATCTTCAGATATTTTACAAAGCCTGCGTTTGAGGCCAGTTGTTAGTGCTAACTATCGCTAGCGGTCCTGCTAGCCACCCGTAACACGCTTCACTACAATTATTTGCTGCCATATGGTTACTTACAGCTTGTGGCTCCGAGCCCTTGATCAATGCAACTACTTCAGGTTTGAGAAGCGGCTGAAATGCTTATCCTGTGTCAAATTATCCTTTATTGATTAAGCTGTCTTTGGTGAAATGCTGAGCACAAACAGCAAACGTTCCCTTTAGCCGGTGCTGTTTGCTGCCAGCAAACAAAAAAGCTACCCACTGATTTCTGGTGGTATTTTGGAAGAGAAATATTTGTTTTTCTACAAGTCCAAAAGTAGACGGACAAGTTGCTTTGGGAGAGATATTGACAAAATTGCACCTCAAATGATCTGTGGTTCTTTTTTTGTATTTCCAAAAGTGTAGACGCTATTAAGGCTTAGTATAATTTGCTGTTGTTAGCGCCTGCTGGAAAATTTTCCGGTATGGGCAGGTCCAGAACAGTGGTTGGCTCTGGCTAGGTCTGTATTAATTGGACGGCACAACCTGACGTCAGGTTTTGCCCAGATCTTGTGAAGATCTCGGGAGGAGTTGTTCAGAGAGGAGATCATGTTCACGAAATCATGTTCTTGGATTATGGCAAAATCCCTGCATCATATGTTTTGAAACTTTTCAGAGGTTGAGCATGGACAACCAACACTGTAACATTACTAATATGTTTCAAAAGAAGGATCAGCATGTTAGGTCCCCTTTAAAAACTAACACTCCGCTATAGACCGCAGTTCAGTGCGCTGAGCTTGGAAGCTGCCAACACAAGTGAAGAAACGTCAGTGCTCACGCGAATCGTAAATATAGCCCCGTGTGTGGCGCCGTAAATGGAGCCACTTCCAAAAAAAAAAAAAAAAAAAAAAAAGTTATGCGTCACAGTGGTATCGTTTTGCTAATATAAAAGTCAGAGATTTGCTGGCCAGGTGATATAATAACCATGGAGCCTAGGAGCCAGACACCTAGCTGTGTTAGCACCAATGAGCCCATGTATGCTGCCTACAGTAACCAATTAATTACGCAATTACCAAAGTCAAAATGATAATACTTGCGATCAGAATGTGTGAGAGTTAGGTAGGAAAATAAAGTTCCATCAGGTTTGTTGGTAAGCTTACATAATGCAATGTTAACGTTTGGCTGACCATACTACCGTTAATGGGTCCTGGCTAAGGTGCGTACAAGTCAAGAGCTGAGCCGTATCAAGAGCAGTATCACCCAGGGGATACTGATAGTCAGTGAGCGAACCACCGCAACTTCCCAGCGGTGTACAGCGTTCTTCGTGCCACTGCCTCATGAATACGATTACGAACAACGTTCGACTTGCAACTGCTTCACGAATATAAACAGCCGAAGACTGTGGAGAACCAATTTTTTCCCCCTCAAAAAATTACTCAGGAATCGTTAGAAGAATTGATAAGGAATAAAATCTTATCAATTCCAGATTTATTCTCCGCGTTTTGCATGTATAAAACTCTAAATCTAACTAAGTGCAGTTTATTGTTTTTATCCAGCACTTTACATTAAGGAACCTCGCTTCCTGTTAGTTTTCTATTCGTAATACATTGCTACTACAGTCCATGTTCAGTGTCTGTATTACTAATAAGGTTTATTTAGGAACCTTGATTCCTGTTTTGTTTTCGATTGCTTCATTCGTGCCTTCTGCTGTGCAGTAGGCATTATAAACAACCTAGTCCATCCTT
Organism: Gymnothorax reevesii; assembly: GCA_029721435.1. Taxonomy (NCBI): domain Eukaryota; kingdom Metazoa; phylum Chordata; class Actinopteri; order Anguilliformes; family Muraenidae; genus Gymnothorax; species Gymnothorax reevesii. Next base: position 42,656,929 of record CM056581.1, on the reverse strand, counting down.
GCACTTGAGTCCAGTCCTCAACTTCCTGTCCTCCGTGCACCTGCACTGTGTGCAGATCACAACCCTTGCACTCTTATAATCAAGTTGCCTCGTGATAGGTTTTCAACAGCTTTGACTTTAATATCTTACAACATTGAGTAATAACAGTTGCATTTAGTGCTCTAAGGGTTAAAAGACAGTGCATTTGCAGTCAAGTGTGTTGGTGTAATTCATGAACAAAGATGTTGATTTATGATTAATAATTATCTAAAGCCACAGGAGTGAAGACACAACAGAGGCTGGCACTGAATTATGAGCGCAGATTTCTGCTACCAAATAACTAACTGTGTCAGGATGTGGTTCCTCTGAAAGTTGCTGACCATTACCAATTAGTAATGAAGCAAGGATAATTTTAGGGGTACTTCCTTTGGCAGATCTCCGCATTAAAACTAATCATTCTGATCAAATCATGAAGCAAAACACGAATTGCGCACGAAAACTCCACTGATAAGCAAAGAACAGCAATTCCAGACATTCAGCTAGTGCCTGCCGCATTTCAGACCACAGGTTACAAAGAAAAGAGTCAGCAGAGGTTATATCATTTGATTTTCACAGGCACCTGATGGACCAGTGCCAGCTGTTAGAGAATGATGTCATAAGGGACCCAAACAAACTGAGCCGTCCAATCCCTGAGCACCTTGGCAACACTCGTTTCATCGCCATGGGGATGGGAGGGTTCTATTGGGTTACTGCTGTATTGGTGTAATCCACATTCCATTTAACCCTGCATCTAAGCCACCATTACGGGCCAGCCCATCATAAAATGCCAACAACGACCAAGTGTACAACCCAATTCCGAAATAGTTGGGATGAAGTGTAAATTGTGAATAAAATCAAAATGCAATGATTTTCAGATGACATGAACCAATATGTTATGTAAAATAGAATATAGATAACATTTCAAATGTTGGAACTGAGACATTTAACATTTTTATCCACAAAATGAGCTTATTTCAAATTTTCTGGCTGCAACAGGTCTCAAAGAAGTTTGGACACAGGCAAAAAAGGGCTGAAAAAGCAATTAATATATAAGAGAATCAGCTGAAAGAACATTTAGCAAATAATTAAGTTAACCCCTTAAGCCCTGAGCCTCTGTTTTGAAAATGGCAAGCCTAAAATGAAATGAGTATATCTCTGCGACTGCTTGGTCCATTTGAATAATCTTGGTATCGTAATAAAGGTAAAACCATTTGGGATTTCATACCTGGTGTAAAAATCACTATATATGTCACTGAGTCAGAGTAAATGGAGATGGAACACAGTGTAAATGAAAGATCTCATTTTGCACCGAACAAAGTTTTACTTCGATCCCTTGTAAATTTGTTGAGCTGCAGCCTGAAACCTCTAAAAAATTACAGCACAGAATGTCATTATTATCTGTGCTAAAGTTTATTCTGATCATGTCAATCAGAGCAAAATTAGAGAAGATTGTCTTGGTGGCCTCTCCATTTTAGCAATGTAAGTACCTTGTGTTCCATTTCAGATTTCTTACATACCAAGCTGTAAAACCTATAAAATTTCACTAATATATCACTACAGGCATCAGCATTTTTTAATTTTTAGAATAAAAAAAAATTCTTAGTATTTCTGCCAGTTTTGTTGCCTATACAATTTCCCATTCAAAGATAATACATACAATGAAAATTAACTTTGACTCCACTGGAGCATATTTATTAAAAAACAAAACAAATAAATAATATGATGTGTGAAAATGTGAAAATATGTTAAAGAAAAGTAAGAATGACAGAAACCCCAGCGATTATTTGTGTAAGGAAACAGCGCAGCGATTATTTCCTACAAAAAAAAAAAGGTACCCTGATCAGGAATCGTACCTTCGTACCTTTACAATGTCCTTTCAGCAGCGCGGCATTTTATCCAATAGGCTACGCCAATGGACAACTGTCCATGGTGAAATTGGCCATTCAACAAATGGGTAAAGAAAATACGTATTGTACGGTTGTAGTCTCAGTATTTGTGCGGAATACTGCCAAGATTCTGTCAGAAAACAACTTTAAAAATGAATGTTGAATATTTAGTGGATAATTATCCAGACAATATGAGAATCACAAACAAACTAGTTATGCGTTTATATTGTCGCGCTATTCAAGACCATGCATATGTCCCATCGACCCAGTTTGACGCACTCGGAACGCAAGGCAGTAGCTCAGGCTAGGATCCTACAATTAAGGTGGTTTAGAGTTCGTTAGAATCATCAGGACTCATACAATCAAATTCCTACCGACATAGTCTTCCTGACAGCATCACAAGCCGATGGCAGACAGGAAAATACATTGCAAGGAACCTGAATGCTACAGAAATGAAGTCTTTGAAGCAACGCCTTGGGAAAGAACATGCTAGGATCCCGGCAGATCTAGTTTCGTTATAACGCGAACACATTGGGCTAAAAATAGCAAGCACAGATTTACCCTCGAGCAGTTTTTTTATTGCAAAATATCAAAGATAGGATTTTTTTTCTGCTCATCTCTGTAGACTGTGAAGTGTATGCCTGCTGTTCTTTCAATGTGGTGTTGGTTTAAAATGACAGGGCTCATATCGTTGCATTTTGTGGACTTTACTCTTTTATTTGAGGTATCATTTTTATGCATAGCACGAATTCTGAAGAAATCCTGGTGATTCAGCGCTGATATGATTTTATCCTATGTTCTGCTGCATGCTTGTTTACTTGCTTGGTCCTTGAATTGTGTTCGGTTGAGGTAAAAATGGTTTACATGAGCTTTTGGCCGAGTTTTTTCGCGAAATGTGTATATGCAATATGTCACGATTTTTAAACATGCTGTATTTGTAATGCGTAATAGCCAACCCCGGTACTGGGCTGTAGTTCTTAAGGTGTTAACTGGCATCAGATGTGTAACATGATTGGCTATATAAGGGATGTCTTAGAGAGGCTGAGTCTCTCAGGAGTAAAGAAGACCAGAGGCTCTCCAACCTGTGAAGCCTTGCGTAAAAATAAAAAGTGGAATACTTTAAAAACAATGTTCCTCAACGTCAAAATTGCAAAGGCTTTGAAGGTCTCATCATCAACTGTGCATAACATCATCAAAAGATTCAGAGAAACTGGCAAAATCTCGTAAGGGACAAGGCCGAAGACCTTTACTGGATGCCCGTGATCTTTGGGCCCTCAGACGCCACAGCATCACTCACCGGCATGATTCTGTCATTGACATTACTAAATGGGCCGAGGAATACTTCAAGAAACCACTGTCTGTAAACACAGTCTGCCGTGCCATCCACAGATGCCACCTAAAACTCTATCATGCAAAAAGGAAGCCATTGTTGAGCAAGATCCTGAAGCGCCGCTGTGTTCTGTGGGCTAAGGCTCATTTAAAATGGACTATAGCAAAGTGGAAAAGTGTCCTGTGGTCAGACGAGTCCAAATTTGACATTCTACATAGAAGATATGGATGTCGTGTCTTCCGGGCGATAGAGTAGAAAGACCACCCCTCCAGTTTTCAGTGTTCAGTTCAAAAGCCAGAAACTCTGATGGTATGGGGATGCATTAGTGCATATGGTGTGGGACACGCATATTTTAAAAAGCACCATGAATGCTGAAAGGTATATAAAGGTTTTACAGCAACATATGCTCCCCTCCAGACGACATCTATTCCAGGGAAGGCCTTGTGTATTTCAGCAGGACAATGCAAAACCACATACTGCAGCTATTACAACAGCATGGCTTCGTAGTAGAAGAGTCCGTGTGCTGAACTGGCCTGCCTGCAGTCATGATCTTTTACCAATTGAGAACATTTGGCAAATAATTAAACAAAAAGTCCGTCAAAGGAGACCCAAATCTCTCCAGCAGCTGGACGTCTGTATTAAACAAGAGTGGGATCAAATTCCAATGGCTAAACTCAAGAAACTTGTCTCCTCAATGCCCAGACACCTCCACTCTGTGTTAAAAAGAAGAGGGGATTCTCCACCATGATAAACAGGCCCCTGTCCCAACTTTTTTGAGACTTGTAGCAATCATCAAATTTGAAATGAGCTCATTTTGTGGATAAAATTGTAAAATTTCTCAGTTTCATCATTTGCTATCTTATCTCTGCCCTTTCCTGAATAAAATACTGGCTGGTGTGATTTGAAAGTCATTGTGTTTTCATTTTGATTTTCACATTTTAAACTTTGTCCCAGCTATTTCGGAATTGGGGTTGAATATAATCAGTAAAGCTATTCTTACTCCAGGGGTATTCACAATCACTCAAACCCTCTAACTTTACCTCACGCCACACGCACGTACACACACACACACACACACACAAACACCCTTGCCCACCTCCTCTGAAAAACCTGAATCTGCTAACGGAGGTTTCCATTCAATGGAATCACTTGCAGATGTTAAGCAAATTTCCAGCAAGTTGATGTGATCAAGAGTGACAGCTGCCCTTCCTGGGACTACAGGGAGAAGAAACCTCTAACTTGTGCTAACTCTCATTCTTTACTCAAATAGTCCGTGTCCCCATTCACTTACAGTGATTCCTCCTTTCATCCATACGCCTAAATGCCCACCTCAGCCAAGCAAAATAACGTTTTCCATATTTTATTATGTTTTTTAATACAAAAATGGTAGGATGGAAACCCAGCCCATGACACAACTCATCTGGGGTCAAACTGAACACTTAACACCATGAACTTGATTCTGCAGGTGTCATGGTTTTTGGAAGTCGGCGAGCTTTCTTTCTCTCGTCCGGAACAATATTGTTTTGCCCACAATCAAATTCTTTAGCCAGCTGGCATTAATTGTGGGCGGCGCCCAGACTCTATTTATTAAGTTCCGCCTCGCCGTCTTTGCTGGAGTGACAGTGTTACTTTGCACTTTAGCCGGTAAGGTCTCTAGCTAGAGAATTGTGTGAGAAATTAGGAGCAAAGAAGAAAGTACTAGTTAGCAAGGGATTCTTTCTCCTGTTATTTCTCTCTTTCTATGCACCATCTGCTGCCTTATATTGTTATCTCGGTAGCAGAGATTTTCCCTTTATTTTGTTTCAGTCCTGCTAGCTTTGCTTGCTTTTGTACCAGGACTAAGATCTTTGTCCATTGGAAGCATGAGTCTCTCTCTCTCCCTTTTTGTTGGTTTGTCTCTCTTATTTTGCTGGACTTCCTTTCGTTTCTGTCACGGTTTAGCCCCCGCCGGCAGAAGACATGAAGCCGGCGGGCACAGGGACCATGTACCCAAAAGCAGGTTTAGGGACCCAAACGCACAGGCTGAGTAAAATATAAAATCTTTAATTTAAATGATAAAAACACATTCCTGGAGGGGAGCCGCAGCAGACAAGAAACAGCCAGGGCTCAAGGCACAAACTCAGAACACTGCTGCACCGAAGTAAGGTGCATCCAACCCTTAAATACTAACACTTCACCTCCACCTTAACCAGCAACAGGTATGGCTCATTAAGGTGGAGGCGAAGAATGCAGCAGGGGCAAGGGCCTGCAGGCCAACACCATGACAGTTTTGGCCGCTGCTTTTGGCGTCTCGAAACACCAGCCATCACAGCAGGTAGAAAGTGCCTTAACAGCATGCACTATTTTGCTCTCAAAAATGATAAATCAAAGATCGCACATTTGTATGTCTTTTTTAATTTCAGCTATTTTCACATTGGTGAAAAAATGGTCGAATGGAAACCCAGCTCGTGACACTATTCACCTGTTGTCAAGCTGCACACTTAACACCAACATCACCTTAATTCTGCAGGTGAAAACTACCTTTACAGACTGCACCGTTTTTATCGCTGAAGTCAGAAATCAGACATTAGTGTTTTTCTGCCATGTTCTGAATGGAGTCAGGTCTGTGCGGGTGCTGATAAGCAGAATATAGCATTAGTGCCAGTGTGAAAGCAACATCAATGACAGAACCTCATGTCTGCATACAGTGTCTAATATTATAATTTAAGCCGACCGGAATCTTTCTTACAGTAGTAGTGTCTATGAAAAATGTGATGTCCACGATGAATCCGAAGATTAAGATAGCATGCTTCGAGCCATGCAAGCCGTCAAACGTCAGGGGGTTGGTCTCTCCTTATTTGACATCAGATATCAACAGCAATGACATTCACATCTGCTTCATATCTATGAACACAGATCCTGCCAAACAGTGACTGCTGCTTTTGGCTTTTCAAATGCCACTTGCTGTCAAAATATTTATATGTCTTCGTTTTTTTTTAAATGGATGTACTGCTCTGATCATACATTATTTCAATGCATCCTGCAGATTAATGTCAGCATCTTGTCTTTTAGTGCTCACAAAACAACATTACGAACAATCCTTTTGTTCACAAAACCCATTATTTCATGCTTATATTTGATTTTACTTTATTTTTTAACAACTGACATTTAAGTTCAATTCTTTCCGAATACTTATGAATAACTGGATCCTTCTCTGCCATGTAAAAAGCTGGTATTCACAATGATATTTAAAATCACAGGAGAAGCAAATTGAGTTGCCAGACACATGCTGGCCACATAACCAAAGAAAGTTTGGCTTGGGAAAAGTAAAATTAAGCCATTTTTCATGACTTGACAAGCCACTCTTTGCTTTCCAAAATGGGCTGTGAAGGAGGATTCCCTACCCAGACAGAGGCGTACAGCTGTCTGAACAGAATGCCACTTTTCCAGGTCCAGACCAATGCCTGCCGTCTACAGCAAGAGCAGTGACAGATCAACAACAGCTCAACAGCACACTTCTGTGTTTGCAAGACAAATTTGCCATTTTGCCTCCTGTACCACCAGAGCCTAATAAGTAACGGAGCATCTACTGTATGCTTCCACTGAGCTCAAAGCTCCCGGTCACACAGGGACCCGGCTCCAGAGCTCCAATTCATCTTCTCAATTACAACAGTTATATAATACAGCGTGTGTGTGTGTGCAGCGCATGAATTATACCACGGCCTAGTGGCAATTGCCATTGTTGCCTGTGGCTGTAATGACTGACTACTGAAACAGCCAGTTTGGCTTGCCCTTTTTTTAAGTGGCCGTGGTGCCCAAAAATTACCCTAAGTGGCAATTTTCGACAAAGAGATTGAGCTGTGCGGCTCCCGTCGTCACGCTACGCTGGACTTCTGAACACTCTGTGTGACCAACGACATACCTACTCACTCAAGAATACTGCAACGTTGCGTGAGGTTGGCATCCTACAACCATACATCCTTCTGGCTTGAGGAAAATCAGCTCACATTATGTTTTAAGCACAAGAAATTAAATATTGTTGGTGTCAAGTACAGTTGTGTTTTTGGGCTGGGTGAAAATGGTGGTTGTATAACTTTCCTCGACAGAAACTTAACATTGTGAGCGAGCCAGAGATAGCATTCGCTAACAACGCCAGCCTGTGCAGAGCGTGCAGTGTCCTGCCAGACTGCTCAGCAGTAGCGGTCCGTCGGCAGTAACAAAGGCCATCAAAAACCGCATCTTTCAAAGCTTAATAACCAAAAACTTTTGCAGTTTACTTTCCTGGGTAGCAACAGTTGCTCAGTCTAATTTGTAGAACAAAGGCATTATAATTTATTTTCAATAGAATTGTTATACATTACTCCATTAAATTGAAGCGTTTTCTTCCGCACATAAATCACCACGTAAAATATCAATAAGTCTTTATGATGTCTGCCCTCGTGTTGCTCATGAAACAGCACAGATTTGGATAAGTTAGTTTGTGAGGCTTATGAAGCAATAAGCCCCGAGAATCTATATTCTGAATGCAGTCATGGCTGAAGGGTGTTGTCTGGCATGATGCACAGCTGAGTGACAACTGTAATTATGGCGAAAATAAATGCCGCAAAAACAAAAGTTGCATGTCAACAAAAGTTTTGGATTTTTGCATTTAGATCATCATCCTTAAAAGGCAAATTATATAAACATTGGCAGTAGGCCTTCACTTTTTTATTCTCATTTCTAATTATTGGTGATGTATTAGTCTTGATTGTTCTGTCGATAAATTGCCGCAAGTTGAATAAAAATTGAACAATTTAAAAAATAAAATATTGGTTTTCAATGTGCTCCTAATTATTGATTTATACTGTTCTATCTACATACAATGTCATTATCACTTATTTTTCTTGCAAAATTGATTAATTTGGTCTTGGCCTTTGGTGTCCCACATTTTGGCCTTGATGCCCCAGTTTTAAAAGGCCAAGTGGCCTTGCCCTAAAAATAACTTAATTTGAGGTCTGGTGGGTGTGTGCATGTCAGTGTGTGTGTGTGTGAGTGTGTGTATGTGCGCGTGCGTGTTTGTAAGTGTGTTTGTGTGTGTATGTGCGAGCGTGTTTGTGTGTGTGTGTGTGTGTAGGTTCGTATGTATGTGCGAGAGTGGTGTTTGAGTGTGCACTTGCATTTGTGTAGGTGTGTGTATGCATGTGGTGTATGTGTGTGCATGTGTGTGCGTGAGTGAGACTTTTGAAATTAATGTCACTTTCACCCTTCCAGCATGCGGAGACTTTAAAAACGATGCCTTCACTTCCGCACAGAGCTGTCAGTGGAGATACTTCTGCAGGCCCTTTGAAGTACAGCCCTGTCTGAGAAAGCAGCCACCGCACGACTCAGACAGAGCCAGACAAGGAAGGATATCTACAAGAGTCTGTCGAGAGAGGAAGTGGCGTGAGGAAGAGGAGGGAGTCTGTGGAGGGAGGAAGAGGAGGGAGGAGTCCCGCATGCGTCCTCTTCATATTCTAACTGACATGCATGCCACAGGACAAACTCAACCCCCCCCCAGCTGTGATCCTGGATATAGCAGACTCTACACACCTGTCACTCAGACTGACCTCATCACACCGTCCCACACACCCCCACACACAAACCTCCATCATCTCCAAGAGCACCACTGTCACTGTGAGTCCTACGCTCCTTACCTTCCCCACCCTCTCCTGTTCAACCCGTTCTTACACTGGATCTCTCAGCTCTCTGGAGGGTGTTGGGCATTTCATGAATCCACAAAGGGGCCACAGTAGTGCTTCTCACTGGCCTTCAGTTCCATGGGGAGGCCCACTGTCTCGTTTGCAGCAAGGCTCCTTTTACCTTGGTACCTTGTTAAAATCCTTGTATAACAGTACCCAGTTGTTCAAAAGGTTAGATGAAATAAAACACAATTAACCCATGAAGTGCTTAATTTTTACTAACCCTGGCCCTCCATAGGTTGATCATTCATTATTTCATAGAGATATGACCTTGAGAGGGACTCACAGATACCGGTGAATCCTTCTGAAGGTCATTGCCAACAAATTGCCAAGTAAAATGGACAAAATTGTTGACCTATTGAAGACTCAAATCTGAAATTAAAATTGAAAATTTGATTAATATATTTGGTACCTTGTGCAACTATAGCAGGGATTAGCACTTTAAGAGTAAAGTGTCGTATGACCTGTACAGCTTATGTTGCAGCATGTGTTAGCGGTTTCCATGGGAAACGTTACCTTTCCGTCCATGTAGTTTGTGGTGCCATAGCGCTCCAAATACCGTGGTACAAATTTTTCATTCAACATTCTTTCCCACTAAACAGTTGATGTTCAACTTCTATGCAGTTAATTTCTCACCTGAAAATTCATCAGCGAATTTCATGATAAAACTAGACAGGTCAGTCGCCTGCGACCAATGGACGTAGCCCTCAATCACCCACATTTTTGATTTTTGGGTCATTTCTGACACAAATTGTCTATTATTTTGTGAGTTATGTTACTATGGCAACCAAAATCAATAGGCGTGGTGTCCTAACCACTGCCTATATACATACCAAATATAAAAGAAATAGCTTTAAATCTGTCGTCTGTAGAGCGTCCACAAGGAAATCTCTACGGTGGCGGCGGATACGTGATGAGGCCAAACCCATAGTAGCCCCAACTTCGTCTGGGGGCTACAATGACACGTGAAATTCATTGAAAACCAACCACTGTCATCCTACGCCCGTGATCCAAATAACGAATCTTCAGCTGGTCACAAGGTGTTTTGGAATCTCAGGGCTCTCAATTAGTGCTTCATTCACGTTCCCGTGCTGTAGTCGGCAATTATTCAATCAACGTAATGAATGTGGTTCACGATCATTCAAATTGTTTAAATGAAATAGGAACATTTGAATCGTTTTCCTGCAATTCCATTACTTCTTACCCCCGAGTAAAGGTAGCGTGAGAGGTTTGGAGTCATAATTGATTTCCATGTTACTAGTGGTGAAATCCACCGTAATGCATGTGAAACTGATAAACTTCAATGCACAATGACTTCAATTCTGCCTGAGAATCTCTGACAAACGCACTGATTGAAAAATTTCTGATTACAGCATGGGAACGTGAATATGTCATTTAAACTCAAGCTGAATGCGTGAAAGTTGAGAGCCCTGGAATCTCCTTTGCTGAGAAGGAATTACTGGATATTTCCTTGAACGTTTGCTGAATAGTAATAGCTAACTGGGATGTTTACCATGCTTCCTACTGAAATGATACAGTTCTAAGTATCCATATTCCGAAAAAATGCTACATACTTGCACCTTGATGACATTCTTTCCCTCTGCCTGACACAGCAAACCATATGGCCCTTTTCATACACCCCCATCTCCGCCGAGCTCTGTCTTATGCTCAGCTCCGAGCCCAAGCCCCAGAGCCCAATGACCTCGCCATTCTAACAGTCCTTCAAACTTGTGCCAGACGTCATCCACCAATCAAAAATCAAGCCTTAAAAATGTGCACCTCCATTCTTCTCCCAACCCAGAAAACCTATTACAATGCAACTAATCTTAAATTCTCCATCAGCTCACAGTTATTGGTTTCTTTGTGGTTAAGACTTTTTTTTTCTCAGTGCTCATTATGGATTTGGTCTGCATGCATGTTGAATGTGCACTCTGGTTATTGGTGGTTAGCACGTTTGGCCTGGCCTAACATTGTTGCTCATTAATCAGGTAAATGCACATCTGCTCCTCCTGCATTGTAAGCCGCTTCGGATTAGTGCTGCTGCTAAATGAATGTAATGTAATGTAATGACCAATGACAGCTGGCACCATTAAGCTGTGAATAATGATAGCTAATGATGTTGATAAGTGGCTGTTTCAACACTACGCCCTGGACCTGTGTCATATGGTAGGCAGGGAAACGGGAGAGAGGGGAGAGAGGGGAGAGGCAGAGTGACAGATATGAAAGAAGGCAGATGCGAGGGAGGGTGGCAAAGGAGAAAAGGCACATTAACTGGGATGACGGAGGAAGCCAAAGAGAGAGAGGTCAGAGCAGGGTGGAATGAGAGAGAAGAGGCGGGACTATGCGTCACGTGTGCTGCATTCAGCTTGCATGGGAGACTGTGAACACTCCTTCATTACAGCTCAATTCTTCTCAACTACACGGACTCTGTCAACACCACATACTGCGTAACCACACTGCATGCTGAACTACTTAAGTGCACTATCAACACCATAAACACTGTATATAATGATCAGAGTAACTGCACGACATACTGAATTACCTAACTGCTCTATTAACACTGTAAAGACTGAATACTGAACAGTATAACTGCTCTATATACCCAACTGTGTAACCAGTCTTTACCCTGAACTGCATAGCTGCTCTTCACACTGATCTGTGCAACTGCTTTATGGGCTGATCTGTCTCCCTCCTTTATATACTGAACTGTCTAACCACTCTATAAACTGTGTAAATGCTATAAATACTGAACTGTGCAACTCCTCTGCGTATGGAATTGACTACTCACTCTAAAAACTGTGTTCCAGTTCTATATGCTGAACTGTATAACTCCCCTTTACACTGAACTGAGTAACTCTTTTATGTACTGAACTGTCTAAGCACTCTATGACCTCTCTAAGGGCTCTATATACTAAGTTATGTCACTACTCTATACATAGAACGGTGTAGCGGCTAGCCTCTCCATGTACTGAGCCGTCTAACAACTCGAAAAATTGTGTAACTCCTCTAAATACTGAACTGTCTGACCACACTATAAACTGTCACTCCTCATAACCTCTCTATAAACTGTGTACATGCGCTATTTACTGAACAGTGTAACTCATCTATACATGGAGCTGTCTAACGACTCTATAAACTGTGTACTGCTCAGCAAACTGAACAGTCAAACCACTCTATAAACTGCGTAACTCTTCTATACTCTGAACTGTGTAACACATCTCTTTCCTGAATTGTGTAACTACTCAGTGGCGCTGAGCTTATACATTTGGGGCGGGAACATGTCTGCCCAGAATCGTGGAGGTTATTTTTTTACCCCTTTCCCGATGTTGCAAAATCTGCTTTAACTTTGAGAATCAGCAGCACTTGTCCGCAAGTGCAACGTTCCGCAGCTCATGTGTCATCCACTCATCTCAGGGTAGTCTCAAGCTGAACTTCTATTGGTTTATCTTTGGTCAAGAGGCGGGCCTTAGTGAATCCTATCTCAGGAACTTAAGGCTGCGTCCGAATAGTTAAAAATATGCGTCCTATCGTCTAGTACCTAACCACTTTTCTTTAATCTTTGTGTAAAATGTCATGAGGTAAAGGAAATGTGTAAGGAGGACTCTTTTACAGCTTAAGAAGAGAACCACGCTAATAAGAGAATCCGAATGCACTTACACTAGGCACAGTGATCAACTGCCTCCTGCCCGTTTGTTTGTTTTCGTGATTGGCCGGATGGACGGTCATCGCGGAATTGCGGGATAGCATTTCCTCCTTTCTTTTTGAAAAGGATGCTTCAGTATATCCTATGCCAAAGATGATAAATAGGGGAGCATAGTAGCACCTTTCCTCTACATTTAAAGAATCTGAACACACTTATCATGGCTGCCACGTAAATACTTCCAGATCGTTTTCTAGGAGTTAGGAACTTTCCAGAGCAAAAAAGACTATTCTGATGCAGCCCTAGCATAGCGCACTGTCGGTCGAGACGAGCCCATAACAGATGAAACTAGAATTTATCGTTCCCCAGCAGGTTGCACGGACAAGTTTAAATGTGATGCTGACGAGTGGACAGGAAGCCTAACACTAAGCTTAGTTACTCAGGGTTGAAAATGTATTCCCTTTCAATTGCCGATTAAATGTGCATTTTTTTTTTTTTGGCACTTTTATTTTTAGAAATATCCCTTGTGCTGATGGTTACGCATGAGTAAATATAGTTTGAAAAGACACAGAGCTATTTTCAGATCATGCCTCACAAATTAATTAGTTGGGTTTTATACTTCAAGCTAACAGGGATTCAACAGCACGGAGGATATTTTCTTTAGCTCTGCCTTTGACTGATTTGCTGCTGAATGTCCAGGATGACCTCACTGGCCACTTTACTGGGTACACTTGTACACCTTCTCCTGAATGCAAATATTTCTGTCAATCATGAGGCTAAAACTCATGCAATGCATGTTAACATGTTCCCACCAAGCATCAGGATGGGGAAGGAATGTGGTGTAAGTGGTTTGACTATTAACTGACTGCTGGGTACAGGACATGTGAACTCTTTTTTGAAAATTATTTTTTATTTATGTAGCCGATAACAGAGAAATGTGGGGAAAAGATGTGTTGAATTGTAAACTACAAAGTTCAATTTTGGGCCCCTGGTAGGGTCCAGGGGAAAGGCTCCTGGTGGGGGTCTAGGGGGATGTAGCCGATAACAGAAAACTGGGGGAAAGGATTTGTTCAATTGTAAACGACACAATTCAATTTAGGGCCCCTGATAGGGTCCAGGGGAAAGGCCCATGGTCAGGGTCTACAGAAGCTCCTGGAGTTTAAGTTTTGAAATGTCTCTATTCACACTCCCTGATGAGCATTATTTTTTAATGTCCCCATTCACTACAGTTTAATCAATTATGAAAGATGTCTGGAGTTTTTCCGTCAACATTTGTTGTTTTTATTGTTTTTTACACATTGAGTTGCACACTCGCACACAAAAGATGGACATGAAGTTTGATAGTAGGAATTACCATAAAATTTAATATGGTGCTGGAGACTTATGTCATCAAGAATGTGCTATTACTATTAATTATTTTTGTAAGACCATTTTTTGAAATGTGCTGATTTGTTACACTCACTGATTTGTTTTGATGATCCCAAATTGTGAATTTCTGGGACCATTTTTGATCATTTTCTTAGCTTTAAGTAAAGACTCTGCCACGTTCGCACCATTACTGGAAGATGGGGAAGACTATGATGGGGAAATTGATGAATGAATTCAAACTTTCCAAGCACATGGAACAGTTCTAAAGGGCATATGCTCCAATGGATATAATTTTGTCAATTTTTGATAGCATTCAAATGTTGTTTTAAGATATGTATAGTTAGCTCAACATGTTAAGTAATTTGTACAAGTACCACAACCCTATAAGCCCACAACAAAAATAAATAAGCCAAACTTGTCAAAAAATGATCACCTAGATCGGGATATCAGCATACAGATATCACGCCCAATTAAATTCAAACTCCACTCGAGCTCGAGTCAAGTAAAGTCCAAACACAGGCCGCTCGAACAGACCAGGTCGGTGGAATAGGCGGAGAAACCATGAAGCTACCACTACTCGACAAACGCAGCAGAGACCTATTTAACTCTGGCCATGATCTTGCGAAGCGACAAACAAAAATATTTTTTATTAATATCTGTAAAAAAATAAATAAAAAGTGTTGTAATTTCTAGTTATCCTTATAAAGCCATCAAACATAACAGCTACTCAAATGAGGAATTTAAAAAAAGCCTGAAAGTCAATTCGGATATGGAGTGACTCATTGACATTGAATGAAAATGGTTATGATGACTTTCTCACCATGACATCATGCATTACTAACAATCCACAATAAAATCAGGATTTTGGAGAACGGAAATCCACAACCAATTTGGCATTTACTTGCCAAGATCACAAGTTCAGTGCTCAAAAATCTCAAGAATGTCACTTCAACAGCGGGTCTGAAAACAGTACACAGCGAACATGTGCCCCAAGATACTGGAACCTTACCACCAGAGTCTTTATATGTGCCGTTCACATGCGTTTACAATGGCGATTACATCCGGGAATTGTCATATGAAAAGAGCAAACCAATCCATCTCCGGTCTGCTTAATACTTGCCCAGCACTACTATATTAATAATTATTCTTAAGTGTGATGGGTTTTGATGCGGTTAAGTGACCGGATATGCAATAATTGCTCTAACTACATAACTGGGTGATCTAAATACATTGACTGCGTGCATGCAGTGGACCACTCCACATTGCGAGTGCATTGTAGACTACACATTTAATGCATTTGCGGGGTGATACAGGCTTGAAAAGTGAGAAAATCCGGAGGATTTCAGAGGCGCCCGTAAGGTCGGGAGGCGGCCTTATTTTCCGAGAGCCTCCCGGAGAAATCTGGAGGGTTGACATCTCTGCTATATACTGAACTGTCAAACCACTCTATAAACTGTCATTTCTCCTTTATATACTGAACTGTATGACTAATCTATATACTGAGCTGCCAAACCGCTCTATAAACTGTGTAACTGCTCTATATGTGAAACTGCAATTTATCTTTATACTGAACTGTCTAGTCACTCTGTAAACTGTGTAAATGCTATTTATTCTGAACTGAAGAGCTCAGTGCCATTAACTGTGACAAATCTACTGCCAAACCACAGTTCAATTACCAACTTTTGTGAAAATTCAAACTTTGGTGAAAAATAGTTTTTTAATTCCTTTTCAGTAGTGGTGAGGTCATGCTGATGCCAGACAACAGAAGCCCTTTCAGCTGAAAACTCCTTATAATGGCCTCATTTAAATGACAAATTCCCCGCATACAGCAAGTGGCAATGAAGTAGTGATAATCCTTATTTAATGAATGTCAAAGCAGCACTTGATTAAAAGCAAGGCTGCAGTGCTGTGGCTGGTCTGGCTCTTACATTATCCCTGGCTTGACTAATAGCACATTATTTGATGCTCTCATAATGATGCAATTAATTCCTTTGTCTGAAGCAATCTGTACAGTATGTCAGCAGCCAGCATTTATAAAGGAGCCACAGCCAGTATCTGAAATCACATTTCAAGTGTTTACGGCTTGGCTCCTATAGGTTCTAACTGGAGAGAATTGAACACTTGTAGCCTTTAGACGACTATTCATCACCAACAAGGTGAGTATGAGCTCAATGGATCTCACATATTTTTCTCAGCATGCAATGCTCTTTCAACCAGGCCCTTACCCAGCATGCAATGCTTCCTCTACCTGGGCCTTACTGACTCTTTCTCAACCTGCATTGATCAAATGGACCCCACATACCTAATCCAGTATGTAATGAAACTGGCGATAGTGCTTTCTGAAGGATCTGGAAATAATTTCATTCATCAAGGGTCGCAGTCTTATGGAGGCGCCGCCTTTGTATACGTGAGCAACATATTGCTCTACAGCAGACTTTTAAAATCTATAAAGAATACATTCAACATCTGCATGAGGTCACCCTCAATGACAATGAATTCATCTCTAGTTTTTTATCCTCAAGTAATATTGCAAATCCAGGAACATTTTAAGATGAGTGTTCCGTTGTCTGCACTACAGGTAAAGCTATATTTAATCTGCAGTCAAAGCGTCATACACTCGCTCTCAGGAGGCTGCTGGGACAGGTAATGAAGTAAACTTCTTCAAGAGAAAGTGCAGGCAAAAGATATTCCCTGGGCTGTGATTGGAAAAATACCAACAGCTGTGCCTAGTATTCAAATCTTTTAAATAAGTCAAATGCAGAGAAAACCTCTGGTACTGCTGTGCACTTCACATAAAGCAATGGAAAACACTCAGCATACTGCTCTCACTTCAACAACTCCGGCAAGAAATCTACTAAAAGACTCGTCTCAGCATGTCCCTAAGGGTTTATACCGCAAACGACACTTGTGGCATCAGAATAGGACCGCGTAAATATTCCAGACTTAAAATTTCATACAAACTCACTATAACTGCATCTACTCCAGCTATTACTACGAATACTACTACTACGAATACAGTTACTATTACTGCCACTATTGCGATTACTACTAGTATTACTACTACTGCTATGAATATAATTACTAATACTACTAATACTACTATTATTGCTGGTATGAATACAATTACCACTACTAATGCTAATAATAATAATAATAATAATAATAAAAGAAAAACAATCATTGAGGTGTTGCTCTGCATCATTTTCTTACACACTATCATGAACTTTGTGATCAGTTAAGATTTTTATTCAATAGATTCTGCATTCACTTTTGAACTTGTCATTACATAGGAAGATATAATAGACTTAGCATTAACTAGAGGCACTCCAAGAGTTCAAACCTCTGCCACGGCAGCCCGATCACGGTCAAAATCAATTGGGTCCACCCTCAGATGTAACAGGAGCCCAGCCGCAAAATTTCTGAGATATGTGATCATTATTTTTGAGTTATCTTGTACACAAACAGACAGACAGACAAAAAGACAAACCGAGACGGGCTAAAACGTAACCTCCTTGGCGGAGGTATTAATATTCAAAAGCTGCAATATGCCAATGCTGAACTGTAGTTCTAGATACCTAGCTGAATAATGACAGACACTCATCTCCACAGTGCCGCGCTTTAACAATGTGCCGTTAGCAAAGCTTTCTCCTTTAGTAACTTGGCTAACAACTGCAGAAACAGCAGTATATTTGGAAGTGTATGCTTGAGTCTAAGAGCTTTAATCAAGAGCAACAACTTGGAGTGCATTTTGGTTTATTCTAGTCACAAAAGAGAATGCACAGGCAAAAGGCAAGATTAATTTCCGCAGCTGAGATTTAACTGCGGGGGAAATTAGGGAAAAAAAACCAGTAGTACTATCACTGCAAGTGAATTCCCAAAGAGAAATTTCTTTTATTTTACTATTATTTTTTTTAATCTGCAGCAAAGTGGTGGCCAGTGCTATCAATGCAAATGTCTATGACTGAGTGGCTGAGTGAGCGAGTGAGTGAGTGATAAAGTTATACCTTTAGTCAAACAAGTGTTTGAGTTTCTCTACTGGCTATTACTCTTTCAGAACGAATAGCCGGGAGCAGTTATAAATTGCATCATTAAGAGGCTTCCACGGCATCACATGTTCAAGTCATAAACTCCATGTGTTATGTTGGTCATGTTTTTTCTCGTACATTGGCAGTGCTCAAAGATTAGCATGCTCGCCAAAATGAGCTCTTTTGACTCAGACTACTGTCTCAAATTGCCAGCAAACTACTAAGCTATTTAGACAAGCTACGTAGCGCTACCTCTCGATTGTTCAAAGTTAAACTGCTTTGCCTATAATATATAACGTTAAACCTGGATACCAAGGATATGACTTGGAATACTGTACAATTATGATGGTGAGCTGCATAGCTTGCCAGCTAAATTCACAACTTATCAGCAAAAGAGTTGCACTGGACACCTTTATAAAAGCTTGTGAGCAGAGATAAAGGCTGCTTGCAGGGAAGAGAATTCCTGCTATGCCCACTCGGAGGCAAGACCTGGAGCCATAGAGATATATCTGGCCGCCATCTTGTGATGGGCGTCCATCACAGAAAGGTACAGCGAAGTGAATTAATGCCTTCTGGAATTTTATTTCTTAATACCAGATCCCTGCTTTGCCGTAAATTGTAGCCACAGGCGTGGGAAAGTCCTCGATTTAACCTTTCACAGGTAGGCCTACATTATTTTTAGCTTGAAAAACGGAGATTATTGCCTTTAAATCATCAAACTTGGCTGAACAGTGTAAAGCTAGTCTTGACTTATCCCTCTCCCACTACTAAATCACCGGATTACTTACCTCGGGGGTAACGTTGTGGCTTACCCCGAGGCAGTGCAAGTGTATCACTCTATAGCCGCCCCGGGTTAACGCGCAAAAAAAAAATAATAAAAAATCCCGCTCACCCGTGGTTCGTAAACTGAGTCAGCGAGCAGGCTTAACAACGGTAATCTTGGTGTTAATTGCCAAATCTCGCGGCGAGCAGTGTAGTTGGGAGCTGAGCAAGGTGTAACCACTGCAGGCTTTTCATCAATTAAATACCTGCTTGCCAGCATTACTTGTTATAAAGCCTTAACCCCTTTTGTTGAGCAACCTTGTACACTAGTATGAAAACAACAACTTTGTGTGGACAAGAGCCTTGTATAATTGTGGGCTCGCAACGGCCTGATTTGTTTAGACAGAGAAGATGCGAGCAGCCGGAATTTTCTGCCGCTGTTCGGGTATTGGGCCGGATCTGTCAGGTTATTAGGATGGGAAATAGACATCCCTTCAAATTGACTGCCGTACCAATTAAAAACTGACTTATCTCTAGACACTGCGAATAGGTTTAGTTGTTCCTCGTCCATCGTATTGTCAGTGACTGGGTCTGCGCCATGCAGCGGTGTTTCTATCAAACAAAAAAAGTCATAGATACGTGTCTGATCCAATCACAAACCAATGTTCTTTTTGTTTTTCTTCTTTTATTCGATAGACCTACGTGCCAGACTCAACTACAAACCAGCTTTTTTTCTAAACTAGCAGACTAGTGTCATGACTTGGCTGCAGTCACAATAAGACACTTGTTATCGAGGTTCCCGGCGTTTGCGATGATAATTTATTTTACTACTTAACAAATGCCCCGTCCTAGATCGTACTGCTACAAAAATGAGCCCGGCCTGACAGAACGAGATCAGTCATAATATTACCGTACCGAAGGAGGTTTAAGAAGAGATTGCAATTTCGACACGCAGAATCGAACTGTTTCGAACGCGTTCGAAACTTCCAGGTTTGACGCGTGACTATTGACATTTTTTCTGCTCCGCCCGGCAATGATCATATGTTTTGTTTCACTTCAAAACCTTGGGTGTGTTCGAGTGCGTCTGCAAGTAAGCCGGCTGCATGACATTCCCGAAAAATTACGCAAGAATCTTGCCAAACCCCGGGATGGCTGCAGGGCTTTGGAGAGCTTATCGCACAACTTTGGCAAGATCTTCGCGTAGTTTTTCGGGAATCTAGCGCAGCCGGCTCACTTGCAGACGCACTGGAACGCACCAATTTTAATAGCTGTAGTAAAAGTTTTTGCCACTAGGCTATGCACTACTGAAATACAGGTAAATCTGGTTTCGAAACAATTTGGAGCATTTCATTTCAAAGGTTTCAAAACTGTTTCAAAGCTTCGAAATTACCATCTTTACGTTTAAGACGGCCTGGATGTATACCACCGTATTTTCAATCATCCTTTTGGGAAAAATATCAATCGCTCAGGGGTCCATAATCCGAAATCACCGGTGCTAACTTAAGTTGTAAGAACCATTGACAATGAACGGACAAACTATTTTAGCTGCTAACTTATTTAGCAATTACGCTTTTGGTAAAGGCAATGGGCAATAATAGAAAGAAATGACGCTTCAAGCGGACTCTTCTCTAGTAATCGGTCTGAAAAAGACCGGAAATCAAAACGCTGCTAAATGATTAATATTGATATTTACCAAAAATATTAACTAGAGCGTATTTGTTTACATGGGTTCCAGCGGCAGGCATGCTCGCCATAAGGTGGTGGCCACAGGCCAGCTCTGCACACACTGGCTGATCTGGAATTAACAACGTAGTGCCTCTGATTTGTATATCTCTATGCCTGAAGCACACTGGATGCGTCTGCAGGGCGGGGCGGCTGCGTACTGAGCTGCTGCTGCTCAGTCGCGTCTCTCTGCTCACACATGCGCTGCTGCAGGCTCCTCCTGCCAGTCATATCTTTCTACACGACCTTCTCCTTAAAAACCACCAGCCTTGGCTCTGAAAGTAAAGGCGTATTTCCGTCAAATAGATTTTTATTTTGAACATCTTTTTCCAACAAAAGAAAACAAGCAGTAGAACAGTACAGCTTTCAAAAAAAGTTTAAAATGATAAATTCCGTATGTATTCCGTTAGATCACTGCTCTCTCACAATGTTTGAGACGTTGAAAGTCGCTAAAGTTCCTACTACATGTTCCAGGAATTATTTCACAATTAAAGCCTTGCTGAATCAAAATGAAGGGATTCTGTCCACATATTGGGCTTTTAATTTGACAAACATATCGGAAGTGTGACGTGTCCAGTTAAAATTTTTGTTCCATGATTACAGACAAACACACTGGACAATGTGGTGAAATGCTGGTGTTTTTGTCAATTGGACTGTCTCCCGACAGCCGTTTTCAAGCCTATTTTTGCACAGAACCGCGCACACGTCATGGTAAAAAATATAGGTGAAACTGAATCTCAAGATGACGCGATGCAACAGTCTCGCTTCACTGAAAGTGAGACTGGATCTCATGCATCCAGTGTAGATGGTCGAACCTGTTAACATCGATGCCTAAATTAAAGGCATGAGGTAACGCCACACAGCTGCACTGCTCACGCATCCAATGTGTTCCAGGCCTAAGAGTTTTGATGAATGCAATAGTGTGCCTGTCAGCTGGGTTGAGTAATGGCTGGTTGTCTGGGGGAATCCAAATCCAGCACTATTTATCTCCTTCCAGACAACAAAGTGAGCCATTATGATCACGGTTATCACTCCTGACTGCCAGGTAGAGAAAGAGTGGAAAACTACAACCCCTGGCAAGAATCATGGGATCATCAGAGGATGTTCATCCAGTTCTTCTTTGTTATCCCTCGCCAACACGAAGTGGGAGGGGGATATAGGTTTGACCTCCATCCGTGCGTGCGTGCGGACAACTTTTCTCAGAAACTATTACAGGTACGACCACCAAATTTGGTGTGTTGCTTCAGACCATAAAGGCCTTGATGGAGTTCGAAAATAAGAAGCACACGATTAGCGGGGGATGTTGTTGACCATGTCGACTTGTTTTAAATATCATAGCACATAAAAGGCACACTGTTTTAGGCTCGCATTTTGTTGCTGATGGGTCCTATGAAATTTATTTGTAACTCTTTGGCTATTGTTATTATCACCATTACATAATTTATTTATTTATTACTATTATAATTATTAATTTTTTAAAAATAGGATTTTAGTTCATGTTGTAATGCGCAATAGAACATATTGTAACATGTTTTGTGCACAGTATAAATGATAAATTATTAATATTAATTATTATCGCGTCAACAAATCTGAAATGTGACTCAAAACATTTTTTTTTTAATTAGCTTAACATTCAGGTTTCATGAAACAGACCTAAAGCAAATTAGGCAAAATGATTTCAATTAATGGCATTTTTTTCACGATTAACGTGAAGATCTGCAAAGTGTGGCGATTCCATTATTTTTGTCAAGGGTTATGGCAGGTCTCTGCCATCTAGGACCTTGATTTGGGGAACTCAGAACTACTCTGTTTCAATAACCCAGTCTATTAAGTTTATTTCATTTAAGTTAAAACACCATCTGTGTGGGCCGCTCCCTTCTTAGGCAGTCGACATCAAGGCAGCTAAGATTTTCAGACACACTTTGATGGCTATCCAAACGAAATCGTGTTTTGGATGTTTTTCTGGTCAACGTTTGTCCCGCATCTACTTAGTTTACCCTCAAGATTGAAAGTTTCTTAATTTCGATACCAACTTCTCAGGATCTGCAGGTTATCTAGCTTGGGTTTTGGAAGATTTTCAATGATTAGATTAAATATTTGGAACAAAAACAACCGAATATGATGCTGCATAAAAGGTATCTAGCTAAAATAAAGCATGATATTGCGTTATGTTATGTTGTGTGTTATGTTATGTTATGCTGTGTTATATGTTATGTTATGTTATGTGTCTGTATCTCACAAATGAAGTGCACTGAACGCATCAAGCTTGCTATTTCAGCTCGGTGAACGCATTCGTGGTAGATGGTTTACTTAGCCTGTCATTGGATGCGATTAAAAATAGTTGTGAAGCCACAAAGGCTGAGCAACTGACTTGCGCATTGATCTGGGCTTCTGACCTTTGTGGTTATCAAACGAGTAAACCCATTACTGTGTTGTTTAGCTATAATATTATCAATCCGATAATACTAATGACCAGCTAATAAACCCTCGTCCAACAGATTTTTTCCTGTCGCACAAAAATGCTAACAGATATGATCTAATGCTTCAAGGTAATTGTTTATTCATCCTTTGCACTCATTTTCATGAAAAAACGATGTGGGTACCTCACCCCCCGGAGGTAGGGTAGGCTATCAAAGTCGAAGGGTAGGGGGGATGGTTGTCAACAGTGTCAACTTTTGGCTGTTTTTCATACAAAATATGCTTGCAAATTAGTTGCAAATAGTATGCTATTAGTATATTTCATGCTCAATGAACTTTGTAGACCACAACTATTGTCATCCTCCAAAGTAAGCAATAAAAATATTAAAAAACATGGATTTTCATTTTTATATTTTTTCCTGATGTGGTGTTAGTTATGACGTCACTATGATGTCATAATGTTGCAATGTGTTTTATTTGTACTTGATTTAAAAAGAGAACATCAGTAGCTGTACACTGAATCCAAACAAGATGATGTTTATTGCTTAATTTTGAAAGAATTTGGGGGGAGGGGTGGTAAAGCAAGGTGGGAGTGAGTAATTTTGGAAGAGTTTTTGAGTGGAGGGAAAAAGAGTCCAGTTTGGACCAGTTCAAGTATGTACATGGAGCAGTGGCGGTCCATCGGCAGAAACACCGGGCCAGTAATAACCTCACCTTTCACTGCTTAATGACCTAAACCTCTCGCAATATACCTCTGCCGATTAGCAAGAGTTGCTCAGACTAATTGGTAGAATGGACGAGAGTCTAATTTATTTTCGGAAGACTTGTTACACACTGCACCACAAAATGATATGGGGTTTTCTTCCGCACATCTATGACTCCGAAAAATATCAATATGTCTTTATAATTTCTGTGCTCGTGTAGCTTGTGAAACAGCACAGATTTGCATAAAGTAGTTGGCGAGGCTCATTGAGCAATACGCCATGAGAATCCGTTCTATCGTCTGAATGTAGTGACAGCTAAAGGTCGTTGTTAGGTACGATGCACAGCTGAGTGATGGCAAAAATAATTGCTGCGAAATCAGCGAAAGTTTAGGAATTTTTGCATTTATGTTTCCATCCTAACAATGTTGTATCAATTATGTAAATGTTGGCAATAGGCATTTATTTTTTCATTATCATTTCTTATTATGGAAAAAGTCGATAAATTGTTTGATTGATAATTAGGTGAACCTGAATGAGAACAGCGAGACTCGAGCAGTAAAAGGTTAGGTTACTGAAGCCCCTTTGAACATGTGTTGTGAATCTGCATTTCGGTCATGCCTCCTTTCCCAGTTTCATGTTTAAGTTTTGTGCCTGGCCATGCCACGTATGCCGTTTGTGTTTAAGTGACCACTGCCCGCCTCTGACCATCCCCATGATTATGTATTGTGTTTTGTTGTTTGATGTCATGTTTTATTATTTTTCATGTTTTGTTATTATTTATGTCTTTGCCATGTTTAATAGTCTTGCCATGTTTCACAGCCTTGCCATGTTTTCATAGCCTTGCCACACTTTCATAGTCTTGTTTTTAGTTCTAGTCCTGCACTTCGTTTACCCTGTCTTGTCTCGTGTAGGTCTTTGCCCACGGTCCCTTGTCTGACGTGCCACTCATTCGGGTGATTTCCTGGTTTCTGGGATTTCAATCTTTCTTCATACCTCGTTTTTCTTCCTTCCTCTCTCTGTTACTATCCACTAACCATACTAACAGTTTATTGTTTTCGATTAATTACTAACCAAGATTAACATTGTATATTTTTACTAATGGACTAACTTGCACTCGGGATAGCTGCACATACTAATAGACTAACGATCTCTCAGCATTCGCCCAATCTGTATCTCCGCCCTCCTTGCCTATCACTTATTATCTCTACTGCAGTTTTCACTTATATCTCAGGCTTTCCCTTTTCTTTAGACTGTACACTTTAGTACTCCTTAACCGGAGCCGTTTATTCGTTCATAGGAATGTCTCGTTATCCCTGTCTGCGTTTCGGCATTCGCCAGATTCATGTAATTAGATAAACCCTCATGTGTCAATCCTGATTATTGTTTAATTGATCGCACCTGTGCTCCCTTGTCATGTGTTCACCCCGGATGTGTATATAAGGTGTCAGCACTTTTAGTTCCTTGTCAGATCGTCTTTACTCCTTTGTCTTGTGCTACGTTCCTCGCCTTGCTCATTGTGATATTTTCTTTCTGACTGGATTGCCCGACACTTGTTTTTGGTTTGCCCTTTTTGGATATTGTTGCATCTGTGAGTTTTGACCTTTTTCTGCCCGACCTTGATTTTGTGATTACTGCCCTGGTTTTGGATTCGGACTGTCTTTGGCTTATGAGTTTGTTTCTTCTCCAAACCTACGCCTGTGTACCGAACCCTTTTTGTCTGACCACGAACTTTGTTATTGGTGCCCTGGTTACGATTCTGGATTACGCCCATTGGATACTGTTTTTGGATTGTGGACTCTGTACCCTTGCTAGCTCTGTTGGGGGGTTTCCCCCTTCAGAAATAATGCCTTCTTTTTGCATTTATCTGGTTGTCGCTATTGGCTCATTTCGTAATTCACAACAACATGTGACTGTATGCCGCTGACATGGAGAAGTAATCTGACTCATAACCGTATTATCTGGGTGTGTTAGTCTGATTTTGAGAAATTCAATTCAGTACAATTCCAGTCCGACCAACATGCTTACATATATTCTAAAAGTTGTTTTTAGACGGAGTAACATAGTAAATTGTTTTTTTCTAACGTTGTGTAAATGCAGTCACTGAGGCAAGTGAGGCCTGCAGTTCGTTAAATGTCAGTCCGGGTTCAGTCGTAACCTCCTGTCCAAGTGTTCTAAATGTGTAGATAATGTGGCTCTTACCACAGTTTGCTGGAGTATCAGAGCCTGAGAGATGGTTTCGTTACCCTCTCCAGACTGACAGATGTCAATGACTTTGTTTCTCATCTGTTCTTGAATTTCTACAATATCATATGCTGTTTTTTCCCTACTTTACATTTCCAGGGATGTGCTATTAAAGTAATGTTTACATCCAACATGACTCGCAGTAATCATGCCTGAGTACATTCAGTGAAATGCAACCCAAGTATAAATAAAATTTGTTGACCTGGTTGATTTAGAAGCTGAGTGCAATTAAATTTTCATAGGGGAAGGCAGGGTTGGATACATTTCTTCCTTAAATAAATGAAATCGTCATTTAAAAAAAGCATTTTTTTTGTTCACTTGGGTTATCTTCATCAAGTATTGATATTAGTTTGATGATCTGAAGCATTCAAGAGTCATTTTCAAAAATGGGAAAAAATCGAGAAAAGAGTAGTTACTTTTTTACAGCACCGTACAAAACAATTTGTTCGTTGTTGCTGTGATCTTGCTAGGCCAGCAAAATGCTCTAACAATAACTTATCCAAAACCTAGTAATGTTATAAACTAAAGATAGCAGTCATTATTCGCAAGATAAATAATGGGTGATTTGAACGTTCCTATTTTTGTCAGCACTGCAACAACGCAGGCCGGGGAGAGTCAGATACATGCAGAAGTCTGTGACCGAGAGACTGACGGTTGAGCGTCAAAGTTTCCCCATCAGTCATTGCTCCTTCAAGACAAATAGCAAGAATACAGTCCAGCCATTCACTGGGATTTAACCAAGTCTTTATATAATTATTTTATTGAGATGAAGTGTGATTGTCACAAAACCATTGGAATGATTTTACATCAACGTTATGTGTGTCATGCCCCTCCCCCTGGGTATTTGGGGCTTTTAGTTACCTGCCTTCACCCAGCTATTCAATTATCCCTACTGCTCTTTTAGTTAATGATCCCACCTATTTTGAACATAGTTAGATATCCTTATCTATTTCAAGCCCCCCCCCCACCACCACCACAAGCAGACAGCCTCAGTATAAAACACTCTTTTTTAGAGCTCTTGCTTTTTGTTGTCCCTACAGTCTTCGCATGAATTTTGTTACGTCCCTCTTGTTTATTTAATAAACTATCAGGTCCCCGCACTTGGGTCTTCATATTCCCTCACTGTCCTGGCGTCCTCCTCACCTCTTTGGGCACCAGGACATTACACTAAGGGAAGGGGTAGTTGTGCTAATTGACAATTCAATTAATCAAGCCATTATTTCAATTCCCTATTAAAAATATGACAATCAATTTAGGAACACGTGCGTAAATGTAATGTTACTTGTCATTAGTGCATTTATGCGATGACTTATGGATAGTGCGTGGAAACGAAGCGCTACTATAAAACTGCATAGATAATTTCCGTGCAGCGTGTTTACTCATACTCTCGCTGTGGCTATTTGCGCTTAGGTTGTTATTGAGCTTTTCTCATCAACCTAAAAAACAGGTAGTAACTTTCTTTTTTAAAGTAATTTTTAGCATAGCAGAAAATGCCACAAATTGGCTCTGCCAAATCTGCAAGAAAAGAAAACATTTTTTAACATATGGTGACCATAATTGTCCTGACTCTTACAGAGTTCCTGTTATAGCATTCCAATTAAACAGTTACTGTCTGGCACTCTTAAGGCACAGTGTGGTAGACAGTGAATAGAATAAAGACCAAAAATATCCTCTCATTTTCATGTGACATTGTTCTTTTTTTTCTTTATAAAAATGAATCTGAAGCCACATCTCAATCTAACTGTACACCTCTGCTCAAGCAGATATAAATGACTGTACCATTACAATCTCTAAAACCATTAAACTGGCCTGCCATTAAACTACTCTACCATTAAACACTGCCACTGTTAAACCCCCCAATGCAAGTAATCTACTCTACTGTAGATATACTTACTGTGCCATTAAACTCCTGTACCACTGAAATACAGTACTACACCATTAAACCACTGAACCATCTAAGGCCTCTCTGTATTACCATCTTTCTGCTGAGATTTTGAACTGTGAGAGAGGACTCGCTGAGTTTATCCTCCAGAATTTTCACCATGGCAGAGATATTTTTCTTGATGTACCAATAAATACTGTTTGAACAGTGGATCAGACCATGGCGAGGTGGTATTTATGCTGACCAGTCAAACTGCTCGAGATCTTCAGCATTCTGCCTTCTCAGAAATGACACATTCATATACTGTTCATTTTATCTAAATTTATGCAGGCGTTGCACCCAGGAATTGGACGGATTTCTCGCCCTCAATTCAAATGATTTCGGCGAATGAGTTACTTCTACAAGTGAGGGTGGTCTCAGAGGGCAGAGTGGGGTGGAGCAGTGGATAAGAGGGCCTTCTAAGTACATCTTATTCCAAGAAATTAGTCAACAATTTAGCTTCAACAAAATGCCTATATTAGCGCATGGATTTGTTCTGACTGGATGTGGTGTTCTGGCTGAGATGAAGTGCTGTTTCTGATTGAACTGAGTTTATATGTAAGAATACAGAAGTGTCACCTGGATATTTTTCATGCAAAATCAAAGCAGTCTTTGACTGGATAGTGTTCATGCACAACCTCACTGCTCTCTCTGATTGGATAGTGTTCATGCAGAACAAAATCAATCTTTCTGATTGGTAAAGAGATGCCAGCAGAATGGACTGGAAAGGAAGCCTAACTGCAATTTGGGGAACACCAGAAACGGCTTCCAGATGGATAACAGGGCCCATGAGTAACTCTGCCAGATAAAATGGCCGCCAAAGGAGAGGGGCAGTGCTGGAACAGCTCTGTTTAACCACAAGGGTGCGTATGCACCAAGCAAAAATGGAGAAAAATGAGCATAATTTTCATTTCTAAAAGCAAATATGACATGTCAAATCTGTACGATACTTTGCTCCAGGAATACAAGCATGAAGTTCACCATTATGTCAAGGAAAGTTATTAAAAAGTGCCCTTCAGTTATCTAATGGGACTGCTACAGTTACACCATTGAAGCACTTTATGAAAGGGGTGGAGGGGAATAATCTCAAGCAACGTCATTCCACGAGGGATGAGAGACAGGAAAAAACAAAAGAAGAAGAATAAACAGAAGAGGAGGAAGGCAGTATTTGTCTCCATTCTACTTACAGGTAGTACGAGTAGGAATGCGCATGTCTTCTGAGGCATGAGGAAGACCCAGGGGGACAAATTTGAGCACCCAAAAAAAGGACAAACAGGTTGATTAGTTATCCGTACCCCTCAGGGAAGAACAGTAGCTGAAGGAGGAAACGGCTGGTTACATATGGATCATAAACATTGCTAGCTGTCCCATGTGGATCCCTGGACATCTCACTGTGTGTCACAGTTAGGCAAACACTTCCACATGGCAGTCACTGGGCTTTCAAAACTCCAGTCTAGGTCTGGATCATTCCTGTCTGCGTCTGTCTCACTCACATGACCGCCAAACACTTGCAGCCTCATTTGAAAAACAAGCACATAATTCATCATTGTGAAAGCATAATATCTGGCTTCTCCGCACATGTAAACACCAGAGACTAATGTAAATGAGTGGCTGAAGAGAGACAGAAAAAGGGGGAGAGAGAAGGAGAGAGAAGGGTGGGATAGGGAGAAAGGGAGGGTACATTGTTCGATTCTGCCATTTTGTAGTGTGAGACAGGAAGTGTAGGCCTATTTCTCAGAAGTTCACTGTGCCTGGAAACATGGATGGACTGTGTTTCACACATTTGGGTCTAGTTGAGCAGGAAGTCATTGGAGGAGCCAAATATCAATTGATGACACACAGCTGGCTAACGCTGATCAGCAGGGAATGTGCCCTTTACATCAGTTGTGAGACTGTGGTAGGACGGTTGGGTATTAGCCCAAAATACGTGTAGCAGTGATGGTAGATGGGCTAGACTTCACATTAGGAGGAGGTGAGGGGATACTTGCTCTTCAGTTCTGAAGCTAAAGCTAACTCCACTGTAAGATGAACTGAGTGCCGAGCATTAATGGCTGTTTTTCCATTCTCCATCTATCTACTTGTTTTTTCATTGGTTTCAACAGTTTCATGAATAATCATCTCATTCAGTTTAACTGCAAGCTACATGTGATCTCGGAAAAACAATGAGGACATTTCATTGCACTATAAAATTATGAATGCATTCAAATAGCTCACACCTGGGCAAATATGGCAAAATTTTAAGCTCTTAATTGTTCTTGACAAAAATTCACTGGTCTCTCCTGAGATCTATGCCATTATTTGCACATTCAGTCTTGATGCAGTGAACAGCTTGCGGAAAAAGCTGGAAACTGCATCACTGTGAAGCTGAGCTGCTTCACTGAAAAAAGACAATTAATGTTTTGAAGTACCGTACAATACTGCAGAGAGGTTTGCTTCCCACACTTGAAAAGTTGCTTTCTCAAGAGGAACAATCGGTTGTTATTTTTCAGCTCTTGTTCATAAATAGCTCTGTTTATTTACTAATTGGTCATCCTGGGACAAGACCTCCATAGGTGCCTCCAGTCATCTCCATGCATTGGGCGAGATCACCGCTACTTTCCCCCCATGCTTCTTTCTTAGCACATGCAAGTGCATTTGTGTGGGATGCCCTTGTGATGGATGCCCGGGTGTTCACCCTAACAGCTCCAGTTCGCTGGCTAGGAGGTGACCACCTAGCCCATCAGTGGGGAATTTCGGTCCTGGAGGGGCGGTGTGAATGCAGATTTTTATTTCTATTGATTACCGCAAATAATTTAGTAAATTGATTGCATACACAAATATACATTTGTTCAAAGATCATATCAAAGAAAAATGTTATATGCGGGGAGACAAAAACAGTCTTTGGTGGTCATTCGTGATAATTTAAAGAAATGCGCCTGAAATATCAGGTTTCAAGAATGGTTTGGCTTATTTAGATAATCAACTAATTAAAGGCCAGACGTTGGTGTGACAACTGGTTGTGAGAACAAGTTGGTTTTGCACATGCAGTTCAATTGCAGATTCACTCTAAAATTAAATGGCATCTTTGCTTCTCCAAATTGCTGAGCTCTGTATTAACAGCCCCCCATACGCAAGGGAATGTGTTTAATCACTGCTTGTTCTTAATTAAATACAGGTTTTAAATTTACGCTCACTGGGCAAACTTTCTTGAATGCATTAATATTTCAACAGTGTTAAATTCTGCGCCGAGTTTGAAAATGTCATTAGCTTCCATCTCAAAATCAGAATAATCCACTGTTATGGAAGGCTCTTATGTTTTGCTTCCTTGTTAAAACCTAATTAAAGTACAGGGTGGTGAACTAATTTATTGACATTTTCTTGAGTAATGACTATGAGTAATGACTTCACAATCTCTCTCGGCAAACTTTATTTTCAATCAGTATCCTCGCTGTCTAACAGCAGACACCTGCTCAGTAAGAGCCAGTCTGTCACAGAAATGAGAATAAAACCATTCGGGAGAGCTCTCTTCTCTTCATGTGCCATGTCTGCTTTTTTTTTTTTTTTGCATGCTAAATGAATTCCGCTTGCACTGACAACCTGTCACTATCCAAGACTCCCTCTGAATTCCAAGATGAATATTTAAATAATGACAAAACTTCAACGTCGCTTCATCGTCTTTCACCACTTTGAAGTTTCCATTTCACCATTAATCACTTCTTCTTGGGTTTGGGGGAGGTTCTGTTATGACGACTGAACATCATCCTTGGCATGATGCAGCCATAATATGCCTTTAAACGCCTTTTCATAAATAATATTGTGATAGAATATCTCATCTATGAAGTTGAGTGTCTAAGTAATAATGCCGCTGGCCAGCAAACGTGCTAACAGTGCTTTGAAAGCATTTGGTTAGCTGTAACGAAAGATGAATCGATAAGAATGGATTCTGCTACAATAATGAAGTAGAACTGCATTACATAATGCTCTAATTGTTATGAACTCTGGTTAGCCGTAGGTGGGCCTGCAACTCCCAAGAATAACTTTTTTGGTGACTGTGGTTTCACAGCATCAGTCACTAACAACAGTCATAAATTTCAAGATGTAGTCAATATTCCCATGTACACAGCTTTGAAACTGCCTGTTCTTTTCACAAGTTTACAGATTAAAAAGAAACTAGCACTCTGCCCGTGGGGATCCACGTGTTCTATTTTATGTAACTTCGTCTTAATATTATAGTCAACAATGCACCATTATGACGTCATCACATGCACCTCTATGATGTCATCACGTTGCTATGGTGTTTCCATAAACACCAAGGTGGCTGTCACGCGACTGATGTTTTTATAATAACTAAAACTAGGTAACTATTAAGGGAATTACACTGCGCTGACATTCCGCGCTCAGTGGAACACGAAGTCGCCTGCAAGACAGAGCATAATGGCGTCACTCACGTTATGCTGCAGATTACGCGCTACTTTCTCTTGCGGCCTGGCATCTATTGTTTGGGATTCGGCACTCCGGTGGATGAATTGGCTTGGGTTCAAAAGGGGGAATCCCCAGGAGAGGGGGATACCGGGGGATTCCCCCTGTATGTCTATATTTTAATAGTGTCGCTCACGTTATGCTGTAGATATGCGCCCGGTGGAATCTAGCATTGATACGCGCCCAGCGGAGTCTAGCACTGATTGGCTAGACACAGTCACCTGGAAGCTGGAACCAAATATTGTCACTCACGCTATGCTGCAGATACGCACTTGGTGGAATCTAGCACTGAGTGGGCGGACACACACACACACACACACACACACGCACGCAGAGGCTACTCGGCTATTATAATATAGATAAGATGACATGAGTTGGTTTAGATATTTATAGAAAAGGGACAACTGAGGTCAAGTCAATCGGTCAACAAAAAAAAAGATACATTACTTTATTAACCAACAAAATATCATCCAGACTGGTTTACAATATATAATGCACCTCTGAAACAACTGAAAAAAAAACATTATCTTGATGGGGTTTTTTAGCCCAATCACCCACCCATAAACTGCAGTGCAGCTGAAGCTACACTGCTAAGCTAATAGACCATATGCACTTCCACACTCTTCTATTCAGCTCTGTTTCACAAAAGAACAGCACGATACAACGAACTCAACTTATGGGTACAGTGACATTTCACATCAAAATATAATTGGTTGCACTTCTGCAAGAATACTGATAAACCAGGATCTCATCGTGAAACACTTAGGGCCAACTGAACAATATGCACGCAAATCACAAGAATGTGCTGCAAATGCACACTATAATACATCACATTGAAATAAACTTCAGCTCTACAGACATCTGCAGTTTATAATAACCTTTTATGCTCATATTATGCATATTAATGTTCCCACTCAACCATAAATGCGCTCTTGCCCTGATAATTGCAGGAGTCCTGCCTTGTAATTCCATTATAAGTAGGTAACCAATCTCAGTCCTATTCAAAGCATAGAAACACAAAGGGAATGCACTATAATTTAGTAACTGAACTGATCTATGGTCAGTACAAACAATCAATTTCATGATCAATGCCCCCTTTATAAAACTGTATGAAAATGCCATGAATACAGGGGAGACTGTTCTAGCAATGGCCGCATCCACCTGGAGAAAATTTGCATTTTCATGCTGTTGTATTTCCAGGGCCTTCAACCATTCCTACAGCCATAGCTGTCCTACAGTATTTCCCATTTAGCTCACCTGTTTTTACAGTGCTGCTATCACAAGAATCAGATGCGCACAAATTGGTCACTCTGGTCAATTCAAGTGAATGACAAGTCAAATATGTTGTGGTGAAGGCATGCCGGATCTGCAAGACTGCAATATCAGTACAGCTAAATTTGCTGGATGATAACCCTACAGGTTAGAGAACTAGACAAAATAATTTAAATAATAAGTGCTGATAAACTTCTTTTCCATTATTTGCAGTATTTTCCCCACCATACAGCTTAGGCGCAATGTAAAAATGGAAACCAAAATGTTTAAATATGCAAGGTTAAAAGCAAAAAAAAAATCTACCAACAAAGAGCTTAACTTGTCAGTCTGTGGATGTGCAGCCTCCGTGGTGAACCCAAGCACATATTTCAAATATAAAATCGTACACACCAAAAAGGAAGGGTTTGCCATGCAACCATTTGGGTCGCAGTCTCGTAGGTCTGACTTGGTTAATTTTCCGAAAAACCTCAATAACTCCTCCCCCAAACATTAATTTGAGAAATGAGAAAATTCCTTAACTTCATAGCTTACTGGAAGAGGCAAGGCACTTGGCAGTGAGTATAACATCACTTCTTTTGGATTTTCGCTGATAATCTGACCCAATACCTCCACATATTACTCAGTCCTCAGGCTTTTATAGGCAACTAAGAAGTAAGGAAAGTTACATCACAGCCTGCTTACACATCGTCAAGAGAGTAATTAATACATGTGAATAATTCACATAACACCTTTAAATTAAAATGAAAAGTCAATAAAAACTCTATTAAAAGCTATGAATAGTCAAATAAATTCAAATAAACATTTTGGGCTCTAAATTCGTAGACCAGGCACGGCGAATAGTGGGAGCGCTGCGCCAACGGGATGTGTCCGGGCATATGTTGCAATTTTGCAAGTACTCCTCTGTCACGCCTCTGTCCCTCCTTCCGGCGTAAGTGGAAAAGAGGGAGGAGAAAAGGCTTAAGTGGGTATAACACAGCCGAGTCAACTCATCACCAATAAAATGAGCTCCTCTCCTCACCTTTCAAGTGTTGAATTAAAGAAGCCTCTGTCCTATATCTGCATGATGCGTTAATGTTGCGTTTTACTTTGCTGCTTCAGGCATGTTTTCTGCACCGCTTACGTCTATATTAATCATTACAAATATGAGGCATTCTCGAATGATAACCATTAGCGAACTTGAATGGAATTTCAAAACGAAAACTACGTTAAAGTTATAAAGTTGGAATGAAATATGACGGTTGTTCATTTATTTCTTCTGCCTGCATCACTGGGAAGAGAAGTGTTCCTATTATTACACACTGTTGCTGCTTAAAATTTTGTCATTAACATGCATGGACAACAATGCCAGATACGTTACACATTTATTTTCAATATGTGATCTTAACTCAGTACGAGTACAATCAGGATGTATTCCTTTCCCCCACTAAAAACGATAAAACCTAAGTGACAATAAAAGTAGTATTAAGCCGCTTGCACACTGGACGCGAAACAAATTTTTCACACAACAGATAGCGTTGCGGCGTTGAACGCAGTGTCCACTTGTCCGAAAGTCGGACAGAGTTTTAATATATCTCCGTGTCCAACAGTCAGATGGTTTCAATATAACTCTGTGTCCCACAGTCGATTATTGTTTTTAATTTCTTCAAATCTACTGAATCTTTTAGATATTAAGCATGGAAGATTTGATATGAGGGTTCAGTTCTTCAAGATGAGTACAGAAAATTTCATTAAATGTTTCTGTTTGAGCTCTGCTCAATAAAGTCAGTCAACATTGGCGCTGGACCATGTGCAATGCCTGTCGAACATTAAATGCAAAATACTCTGCGTCTGACAGCCAAAAAAATGAGGACAAATAGAACAGATGTATAACTAAATAAAAAATAAAACAAGAAACATTTTAACAACAAACAGAACATCCAATGAACACTGCGATTTATTTATTTTTTGGATGTTCTGTTTGTTGGTGGTATATTTTTATTTTGTTATAAATCATACGTTTGTTCCCATATCAATACTTCTACTTTTTGCTGGCTGCCGGACATGGAGCATTTCACATCGTACAGTCTTGATTGTGCATGTGATATTTAATTCACAATGTCAATGGTCATTGAATTGATTTGGTCACTGACTACAAGTACTATTTTATCACTGGTGTGGAAATAAAGCATGAATCTGTTCGATCCATCTGACTAATTTTCAAAAGTGAGACCGAATAAAGACTGTTGTCTATCTTCAACGGAAGAAAACAGAAGAATAAACAGATGCGTCTTTGCTCTGACTTTGACTGTAATCAGTCAAATCAGTCTTGATGGGGGCTCTGTGGAGCCCATTCCATCTAATATATTCTTCCTTGAAAAACTAAAATTA
Source organism: Gymnothorax reevesii (assembly GCA_029721435.1). Classification (NCBI taxonomy): domain Eukaryota; kingdom Metazoa; phylum Chordata; class Actinopteri; order Anguilliformes; family Muraenidae; genus Gymnothorax; species Gymnothorax reevesii. The sequence goes on along the minus strand of CM056581.1, from coordinate 42,621,101 downwards.
CCTTTAGAATTACCACACTTCTGAAAAATAGTGTTTGCGAACTCGCATTAGCTGTTTATAATTGACAAACTAAAACAGAAAATTTAAAATCTTCTCAAACTAAATCATACTTAGACTTTTGCACAGTAGCCAGGAAACACTGAACTAAAAATGGCACTCGAAGAGTGTAGACGTTTGCCTCGGCGGACCGTGTTTTCTCACTACTGCCATGGACTGGCTTTTATGATGTATGGCATTTATTCCACCAAGACCAAAAGCCCTATCTCGCAATGTTGATGAAAGTGAAACATAATATGTATAATCACCCAGTGATTCAAATCCACTCAGTTCTTCCTTGGCCCATGTTACGTCCTCCCACCAATTTCATGAGAATCGGGGCAGGAGTTTTTCTATTTTCTTTTTCCATAATATCGCTGAATAACAGATGAACTAAAAAAAATGTAACTAAAACATATGGGAAAAAACCTTGGCACAGGTAATGCAACCTGGACTCCTCCAAAGTCAGAACCACGGACTGAAGCAAGCAAGTACAGCAGGTCTGGGTTTTGCTATGTATAGGCATTTTTCAAAAAATCTTTATTCCCAAAACTCTATGATTGTCAACAAAAAAACAAACAAACAAAAAAAGCCAGAATGCTGATTTAAAACCATATTTACAGAGAAATCCTGAATTAACTGTAGTATCTTTTCTATATAAAAACTAAGATGACAAACAAATGAATAAAAATAAAGTACATGTTTAATATTCACCCAGTTCGTGGGTACAGTGTCCAAGGAAATCCAATTAAATCTCCAAATACGATAACGGAATGGTCCCCAAGGAGTTATCTAAAAAAAAGTCCAAGAATATCCAAGACGTCCAAGAATTTCTGTGTCCATTGATGTAATTGAGAAGGAAAACTGTATGGGCGACGAGGTAAAATAAGAAACACAGGCTTGACTGAGTACAAGATTTGCTGAATAAATGTTGCAATGAGTCCAAGAACTGCTAAATATCAGATTAAGTGCCTCACACATCCACATGAATTTATTTACCCTAAAGAACTTTCCAGAGGTTTCCACAGTCTTCTTGATTTCTGTGTCTTGCTTGAGAACTTTCCATACATACATAATCACTTCCAGTCTTGTGCCAGCATAGTCCAGTTGTAACTAGAACTTTCTAGAATAGTTGAAAAATATTAAAGGCTAAAGCCACGAGAACCAGTGGGTTACAGTGATTTTATAACGGCGGAGGGGCGTTCTAAGGCACAACTCGCAGCGCAGCCCCTCCGCCATTATAAAATCACTGTAACCCACTGCATCAAGGGGCTTATTGTTGTGATTCTGCCTTGTTGCCATGTTTATTTTTGATTCTGCCATATCTGGATTATGATCTCTGCTTTGTCTGACTGTGCTTTGTATTTAGTTTTGGGATTCAGATGCCTGGCCATGTTTTGTTTTTGTCTTGTCTCTGTTTTGTTTTCATATTCCATCTTTGCAGTTTCACTCCGGTCCATGTTTTGTTTTTCACCATGCACTGCACTTCGTCTCCCCCTGTCTGGTCTCATGTCTTGGAATCTCTCAGCCCCAGTATTGCGTGCCACACTTTTGCATGATTTAATGGTTTCTGGGATTTCAATCATTCCTTCCAATCTCTTTTACTTTCTTCATCTTGCTTTTCTATATTACTAACACATACTAACAGTTTGTTGTTTTAGTTAAACTTACTAACCCAAACTAACACTATTTATAGTACTAACTTACTAACAAGCACTAGGGATTGTAAAGCAGCACTTCACTAATTGACTAACGACCTCTCAGCATTCGCCCTATTCTAGTCTCTGCCTCTGGTCTTTACTTAATTTACTTTGCTGCAGTTTCAGCTGAACCTCCGCGCTTGTTAAACTCTGTTCTCTCTGCTTTTCTGTGCACGGTAGAACTCCTTAACCAGAGCCTTATGTCTGTCTGAAGGCTGTCTTCATGATCCCTGTCCGCGTTTTGTCTTTGCCAATTACTTTTAATTAGGAACTTCCTCATGTTCACCTGTTTCCTACTGTAGCATGTGACTTCCTGTTTGTGTATTTAAGCAGTCATTTCACTGCCTGCCTTTGTCAGAACGTTTCTCCTTGTTAACCTGTGCTGCAGCTGTTTATGCCTCGTTTTCTCTGTGATTCACTTTTGACTAGACCAGGGATACTCACTCTTTTCCAGATTGAGCCGCAGTGGGTGCAGGCTTTCATTCTAACCAACCAGTCACACACCTGATTCTACCAATCAACCCTCGAGGCTTTTGCCAAAGACCCGTGATTAGTAGAATCAGGTGTGAGACTGCAAGGTTAGAATGAAAGCCTGCACCCACTGCGGCTCAATCTGGAAAAGAGTGAGTATCCCTGGACTAGACCGTCCCTCATTACGATTTTGGCTTTGTCTTGGGTTTGTTTGCATCTGTGTATCGGACCTTTTTTGCCCGACCACGAGTTTTGTGTTTGCTGCTCTGATTACAACTTGGATTATGTCCCTGAGATTTTGATTTTTGGATTGTGGACTTTGTACTGTTGCCTCCTGCTCTGCGGGGGTTCGCCCCCATTCCAAATAAAACACAAGCCTTTTGGATTTCTTGGTTCTCGCGTCTGGTTCCTGAGCGTAACCTCACACTTATTGCTTTTATATAACGGTTACCCTACATATAGTCCATTGAATAAACACAGAAAAAAATCAACAATTTATTAGTAATAATGCAACAATAAAATTGGAAACTATTCCTTCTTCCACCAAGCAAGAGAGTGGACAGAATGCTTAGCAAGCAACACAGACACTAAGATTGCTTTTTCATCAAGTGCCATTATGTCACATCAGGCAATTTGGGCTTGTTAATGTAGATGGTATGAAAGCAGGCTATTTTGAATGTCTCCTTCAATCTCCCGCAGGTCCCTCAAATAATTTTATGTTCGTTGCGGTTTTCGAGTTTCCTTGTTCTCAACTCGCGTCGATCGCCTGATTACAACTAACAGCGAGAGTAGGGAACAAGATTGACTTTTTATCCTCCACACTTGCTGGTATCCAAGAAAATATGTTGAATTGTGCATTAGTTTGCTAGCCAGCTTGTCACCTAGCTAGCGTTCACTACAATGGATGTGGTTACCCTACATATAGCCCATAAAATAAACACACAAGAAAAAAAATCAGCAGTTTGTTGCTAATAGGCAACTGAAATAGCGCGCTAGTTAGCAATCTAGCTAGCAAGCTAATGTGATATTGAACTCTATAATGCAATAGCTAGCTAGGTAGATAGCCAACTGGTTATCGAGTTTAAAGGCTAAACTTCGCTAACACTGAAATAACGAGCTAAAAAAACAAACGTAACCTGAGTCATTTGAGTGCAGTGTAGTTGGTTGCACGCAGGGGATATTTTGTGCTGCGGCCCGCCTCAGAATGTAGTGGGTTACAGTGATTTTATACCAGCATGGAACGCGGCTTAGCCAATCACATTTAAGGATGGGAAGCACCCGTTTTATAAATAGAATTTTCTAGACGGTACCACAAAACAAAAACTAGACTAGTCTCCATGCATGTACATATATTAACAGTTTTATGTAGTTATGTTTCCAACTCTAAGATTTTGCCTTGTGAAATCACACCAATGAGAGTCAAATCACGGAAAGTATTACCAGGTAAAATATGCCCACAATTCTCTTCAGCCCCCATGTGCTGAAAAGCATCACCTCACTACCATCAAAGACCGTGGATAATTGTGTCAGGGTTAACTGGAAATCTGCCAGTCATCTGCCCACTCCTGCAATAGGATAGGAATGTTACACTTTGCATTCGCTTGCTAATTAAGCCGATTATGATATAATAGGTTTTGAGAGTAACGTGTTAGAGCACTCGACATGTTTTAATGCTTTTTGAACTCAATAAATTCAAGAGAAGCCAAGAGCTGCCTGGCTTCTTTGACCAAGAACAGAAAAGCCCGTGTAACTAGGGCTTTGCATATTAAGTGAGGCTGATACGGTGAGATTGTAGCCATGCGAAGAGTCAGTCAATACCACCGGAGTGCGTGACAAATATATAAGTCTCCATTTTTTTTATTTAGATTGCCTTTAAACGGGGCAGCTGACATCACTCTCACAGTATTAATACAGGAGCGTGACAGCTCCAACAGCAGCAGCCAAAGGTGGCTATAAATATTAATACAGCAAGGCTGCAGAGTGTACGCTCAGTACCGCACTTGAACAACAGTCTCATTTTCCCTTCCTTTGTCTGTCACTAAACACATGGCCATAATATTGTCAGACTGATTCCCAGTTCGTAGTCCCAGCTAAAAAGCAGTGCTCAGGTTAACCCTTCCCGCTGCAGACTAACATATTTGTATTCATATTTGTGGTTCAACATCCAATGAAAACTCAATTATTCCAACATGAACAAGCGAAAGCATGCAGAGATATGTGCCACCGTGCAGAAACACATGATTACATACTAGAATGTGCTTTTACGCGTAAAAACATAGGTTCCCCCCCCTCCCCCAGTCCCCTTCCCTGCCTAATCCACCGGACTGTCAGACAGACAGATAATAAATAGACAATAGACAATAGATAATAGACAGTAAATACCAGAAGGTACGACTGAAAGACCTGAGTAGTACGTATGCAAAGTTTCATGAAGATCATGCAAAACATTTTGGAGTTACGCTCCGGAAACGAAGCGGGAACACAAACGCAAGCGGGAACCGAGCCTAAAACCATACATCTCCCCTCTCCGTCTGGAGGAGGGATGGACATAATGACTGATGCAGTTGTTACTTTCCCATCCAGCGCCCCCCGTTTAAACAGCAAATGTTCCTGCACCCCTCTGAGCATCCACGGGCATGTTTGTCCTAAAATGATGTGCAGTCAGGAATACTGTGGGTGCATTGCAGTGGAAACCAATTGCAGGATTGACTAACAAAAACCTGGAGCTGTATCTTAGACCCAACGCAAAGCAGTGCTGAAGACAATACAAGTGTCCTGTCCAGTGTAAAACTGACACAGCTGTCATTTGTCCATCCGGTGCCTACATAGGTTCTAGCACATTTGCTATTTAAACTATCTGAGCAACTCATCGGCGTGTTTATCTTCAAATGAGGTGTGGCCAAGCACTTGCCAACATACCAACAAACCAACATAACCAATAAAACCTGGTCTTAAGTTAGTGTTGCGTTTTTTTTCGGTTATTTTAAGATAGTTATCTGTGCTTACATAGGCAGATTCAGAATGCAAATACCCTCTGCTTGTTACACACACAAGGATACACAGGAGTGCACAAACGTACAAGCGATTAAAAATAACAAGAGGACATTGTCACCGATGCCCCTTGCCATTATGGCATCCTGTTTTAGAACTCAATCAAGGTTATGACTAATAACATACACGCACACAAAATATCATTCATCTAGGTAATGCAGTTTCTGAAAAACTGATCCGGACGGACGAGCTCCACTGCAGTATCCCCCTCTCCATTTACTATTGGGGGCTAAGAATATTATGATGTGAAAGATTATTACGGTGTACGAGTGCACTCACATGGTACAATGTGCCCCATCAGAGAATGCTCAGATATATGTGGACCAAAAGAGAAACAACTTCAACATCCAGGTGATCTGACCAACGCTGCCATTCCCGTACCGTGGAAATACGGGCGTTTGTAGTGAAAAACGACTACCAGTTGAAGACATGCCTAATTGCCCTGTATCTCATGCTTAGACCAGTTCATGTGTTTTTGTTCAACTGAAAACACAAGAAAACACAAACTGTAATAGAAAAGAACATTTGATGTGCTAAAAACATGATTTCTTTTCATTCACAGGGTGATCTGCATCCTAATATTTGGCAAATCCACCATTACAACAGCAATCTGCCAAGGTGCATGAGCACTTGGCTTTTAAAGGAAACTAGAAGTGACACTCTGATTGGTTTATTTCCTTTTACACCCAGAACACGTCAACGATTAATTAAGAGATTAAGTATGATCCCTTCGAACCATGTGCTTTACTTTGCACTCAGATTACCTGCCATTAAATCAGCGAAAGGAGGATCTGGACATACCCTAAATACATTTGCCTCATCCCCATAAGACGGTGCAATTAGACTGTAAAAGTACAGCCCTAAGTCACAAGGACTCGATGTACTAAAATCTTCATGAAATGCAAAACCTTTCACAACTAAAACTAATAATACCACCAATAACTGGTGCAAAATTAATACCATGATGGCAAATCATTGGCTATTGGTCATTTTATCGGTTACGCATGAGCCAAATAATTTTGCACATGTTAAAGGTCTCAGTAAGTTGGGCCCTATATTAGTATCACTATTCCCAAACAGGACTGTGGTAATAGCAAGAGTATTGAAAATCTGCAGCAGTTGAATTTTTAAAATATATTTATCTTTGTTTTCCCTAGTCCCCACTGTTTTGCGCACTCGTAAAATGAGGAACACTTGTCTATTAAATTGCAGAATCAGCGATTGTGATGCAGCAGGCGTTTGGCCCCGGTTTTACCACAAACTGCTGCATTCACAATAGTAGATGCTCATTTCCTTCAGCTCCATCTATCACTACCCATAATTCCACTTGAGCCCTTTCTCAGGGTGCAGAGCTGTATTACTGCATCCATCAGTGCGCTGCTTTGGATTATCTGACCTGAGTGTGGGGCTCAATGAGCCATTAGCATTCTGCGCTATCACAGTGCTGGTCTGTGAACGTATTACAGCAGAACAAACAGGCTTGTGTGTCATTCATTTATGCCAGACCAGATTAATCACACACAGAGCAGATGGGCTGTGTGTTACATGTGCTAATAGAGGCAATGCAGAGATTGTTTTATTATTAAGTTAAACAGGAAGTGAATTGTCTGAGCTAATGGAGGTTACAGGGAGCGTGTTATTTACATTCTAGTGCATTGTAAACTTGCTCGGCTGGAAGGTAATATGCCTGCCCACACCATAGTGGTGATTTCTGTACACAGTAGCACAACTCAGACTGATTCCGATGAATGTAAACCTTAGCTGACCCAGCCAGCCCCTGCACTGCCACATGACTATGGTATGCTCTTCTGACTGGCTGCGCTCCTGCCTGAAATGACTGAGACTCGTCATTTTGCTCAGTAACCTGTGCTGATGGCTATGCTCTGGTCAGCATGACTGAGACTCAATTTAGCTCAATAGCCTGTGTTGATAGCTGTACTTTGGTCAGCATGACGGAGTCGAAGACTTTTGCACAGTAGCCTGTGCTGATGGTTGTGCTAGTGTCAGCATGATGGAGTCTAATACTTTTGCTCAGTAGCCTGTGCTGATGGCTGTTCTATAGTCAGCATGACTGAGGCTCATACGTTTCCCCAGCAGCCGGTGTTTATGGCTAAATTCCTGATAGAATGACTGAGACTCATAATTTTGCTCAGTAGCCTGTGCTGATGGCTGTGTTACTGCCAGCACGACTGAGGTTGACTCCTGTGTAATGCCGCCTGTGTTAGCCATGGAAGCTCCAATAGCAGGGCTAATGAACCAGAGCATAATGGGAAACCAGATTTATCCAGTCAACCAGTGCTAAATTGCAGTGCTCGTTCAGGGCCTGCTGCCACACTCAGTGGGGAACAGATTCATTTGAACCTGGAGATTGTGTTTCAGGCCCTGACGTCCTTCCACAGATGTTAAATGGGTTTAGACAGCCGAATGCAGCGCAGAATCGCAGATTCCCAAGACCTTTTGAGGAAGAAAAACATATGGCTACATTTCAGCGATCATACAGGCTGTGAAAGCAATGCATGCTGGGACCTGAACCACATGGTACTTAATGAAACTGAATTAGTCTACCACTCCAAAGAGGTTGTGACACTTTTAGTAGAAAATAATTACTAATTTGACATGGAATGTAAAACAGTGTTTTAAGCCTTTCTCTTGGACGATAAGTGCTGGTAAAGTGGAGACAGAGTAGCACTAAGAGCAGTCATTATGATGCCACCGGCTTATGCTAATTCCACTCACTGAGAGGTGTACTTAGTCTACTGTGCACAAAATTTACTCCCTGAAATTTAGCTAGTTTAATGTGCTAATTGAATGACCTTGGTCCCTATGTTGACGGTCAAATACAGTCTGTTAGAGTATGACTGGGCATGATTTATACACTGGCATTACACTGGAAGACATCGGTGACACTGACTGAAGCTCTTCGATTATGTAACCGCATGCTGACAGAGAATCCATCCATCCATTCATTTTCTATACCCGCTTATTCCTCACTAGGGTCACGGGGCGAGCTGGAGCCTATCCCAGCTGACTACAGGCAAAGGCAGGGACCCACCCTGAACAGCTTGCCAAGCTGACAGAGAATATAACTTAAAATAATGCTTTGATGATATTGAATAAAGTCCTTTATTAATGTCTCAGTATTCAACATTCAGCAATACAGTTTACACATAATGATAAAAAAAATGCTTTCTGGCAGGCTTTTTGCTGTAAACATTGCATAAACAATCATAAAAGCTTATGCACACAAGCTAATGTCATGCTACATGAACCCTTCTGATGTTCAATATTCATAGTATCCATTACAAGACATGCAAAGTGAAACAAACTACAAGCCTAAACATGCAGGGCTCCATCTTGATCTGCGTGCACCTGCACCAATGCCAAACGGGCGTATAACTGCTAATTTGGAAGGACAAAGCTGCTGTTTTCACATCAAGGACCTTTGCGGCCTCGATAATCTTAAGCTTATACAGAAGGTCTGGTCACGATGATTATACTTGTAATGGCTCAACTGAACAAAACATTCTAAAAGACAAATGAAATATGGAAGTATCTATGAAATTTGAACAAAAAAAAAGTGCACCACATTATATTATTCCAACAATTTTAATGGACCCTGCAACGTAATAGATCTGTTTCATCAGCGGTAAATCTGTCTGTTTGATCTCTTGAAAAACTGCCATTATATAAGCAATCTTACAACACTGCTGGCTTTAAAGGGAATGGAAGATGATATTGTAATGTCCTGATCACAGGATCCACCCCAAACATGCCAAATATTTGTTTAGGTTGCAAATTAAACTTTTTTTTTTACTCTAGACACTCAGAATCTCTGTCCAACAAAACCCTAAAAGTATTCAACAGGAAGAGCCATTTTTTCTGTACTTAGTCTACATATGAAGATAGGGCCTTAAGCATATATAAATGGCTATGAAGAGCTAAAGAATGTACTATTTGTACGAAACTATGTTCATGAAGTTATAACATAGCTCCATGAGAGGACCTCACATAAATGGTATTTTTTATTTGAAACAAATATCACAGAAAACATACATTTTACCCTGTAAAAAATAAAATGTTGACTTGAACTAAAGAAAGGCAACCACCTGCAAAGCTTTTTCGAGTATGTTCAATTTCAAGTCCCAGTAGTGGTACAAACTCTTTGAAAGGACTTGGAACTAGTTGAGTGTTGAGTGAACAAAAAAATGTTTTGCAGCTGGTTGCCTCACTTTGTTTAAAGTTCAGTCATTTTTTTTTTTTTTCCCCGTGTACTTGTTTTCTCATTTATTGATTAATTCCAGTGATCACAAAGCACAAAGCCATGAAACACAGTAATGGAACAAATTAAAATGTTGCAAATGTGCATCACTTGATGATCGGGGCTGTAAGCACTACTGTAAGTCTGAGGGGAGATCTCAGACAAAACAGAAAAGAGGCGGAGTGTTTCTGTGCATGTGATTAAGATGAACAGCCAAATCTGAGCACACAGACGGGAAAACAATGGGGTGGTGAAGTGACAATGCACATCGAGAAATAAACATACGATACCCCACGCTCAGAGCTCTCCATGTGTGTATTTCTCTAGGAGTTGCAGGTTCGAGAGAGGAAAGAAGAGACAGGGTGTAAGACTGCCGCACGAAAGGTCTTGCCACATTATCTTCTCTTATGTAGTAAATTTGACACTCGATCCACAAAATGCTTCACAAAGATTACACTCTTCAGCACAGATCCATTCCATTCGGTTGGGTAGAGAACTAATGATTGAACAAGCATTCCTGACAGCTCATGCCGTGGAGGGTGATTGACATGGGTGGAATGAAACCGTAGGACCACTGCAATGATGGATGAACATGCGTGAATGACTCTCAGTGTGTCTGTGCAAAGCTATAATGCTGGTTTGATGGATGGATGGATGGATTTACTATGACTTTACCATGCCATGAGGTGGGAAATTAAAAATGGTGTTTTTACTTGCACCTTTTGTTTTCCTCATAAAAACAAGCGTGCATGCTGTTGATGTTTAGTTTTGAAGCCAAAGACTCAAGCTACTATGCTACAGTGTCCTTTAAACCAGTGTCAACTTCCAACTACTGTCAACACCCAATTACACCTACCACCCAACCAATACTGCCTCACATACATTCACCAACTAACTATATACACCATCCAACCAGTACCCCCCACCTATAGTGACCACCCAACTACACCCACCTCCCAAACAGTGTCAGCCCAAAAACTGTCAGTATGCAACCACACCCTCTACCCAACCAGTACTACTCCATCTACATTCACCACCCAACTACACCCACCTCCCAAATAGAACCTGCCCACCTACATTCACCACCCAACTACACCCACCTCCCAAATAGTACCCGCCCAACTATAGTCACTATCCAACTGCACCTATCAGTACTACCAACCAGTACTACCCCACCTATATTCACCACCCTACTACACCCACCTCCCAACCAGCGCCTGCTAAACTACTACAGCCACTACCCAACTACATCTGCCACCCAAGCAGTACCCCACCCCCCCCCCCCACTTTCACCACCAAACTACACCCACCACCCAACCAGTACCTGCCAAACTCACTATCCAACTACACCTGCCAACCAACCAATAACCCCCCCCCCCCCACTACCACTCATCACCCAACTACACCCTGCTCCCAACCAGCGTGGAAACGGGAGATATTTGGATATTATTCATCCCCACTGCTTCTCTGTATTTTGCCATAATGACAACAACTTCCATAATGCATTGCGCAAACTCACGACTCCAGACAAGCTCTCAAGGTTGAACTTGACATATGAACTGTCAAACATAGCATTGTAGTGTTGCATTGGGGCACTGTTCACTTTACTGAAAAGAGATCTGGTTGAGATCATAACGCCAGCAGTGTGGTTCTGTGCCCGGGGCTGCAAAAAGCCCAAAGCTAGAAGTATAATGTTTCACTCTTTACCTGGACACACTGCACTGGAGACAGAACAGCACAGGGCCACTGCAGACACACGACTAAACAAGCTAGTAGACATGCAAGCGAAAAGTAAGTATACAAACGTAATTTATACTTTCTTCTGACAGTGGCCATATTACTAAGCCTGAAAACAGGATTAGGCATAAAATAATGCCTTCCGAATCGTTCATACGTGTAAAAATCAGTCGAGAATTGAACAAATAGTTCTCACCTGAATCAGAGGCATATGGAAATCATGTCTTCGTGGCAGTTTTTATACTTATTAAGGGATGACGAAAGTATATTGAAGCACAATGAAAATGCAACACCTAATTTTATAAAATTGTAGCTGATTTTTTGCAGCCATCAAAATTCCCACAGAAGAAATTTAGTGGTATGAAGGTTAAAAGCTGGAATTTGTGCAAGTTTGGGTTCAAACCCAGTTTGTGCATCTGTCAGGGGATCACTTCTCCAAAACGCAACTTTGCCATGTCATTAGCAGAGGGTTGAAAGCATCACTCGAATGACATGCAAGAGCAAAGCAAGACACTGGACGAATAAAAGACACAGTGTGTCATCCCCATCAGAATCAGTGTCAGAATATATAATGTGATGAAAATTAACAGTATTATGGACAATGACATACTTGTTCTATTCATATTAAAATTGAATGGAAAAACATTGGTTGCTTCTTCTTTTTGGTAATTAAATATGAGTGTTGCATTTTCACTTATGTCAGTAAAGTTGACAATGCTATGAAATGCACATCATACATTGTGAGAAAATATGATATGCTGTAGCAAAACAGTAACTATATTTGGATTGAGCATCCCCAAAATAAGTAAGAAACAAGTATTGGATTTTATTCAGCGAAAATGATGCGGGCGGTGTTATCAGTTTTTATGTGACTGGATATGACTTATTTGCCAAGTACTTGTTTGCATCTCTATTGACAATCACACCCCCTGTCAGCCTTCACACCAGCCACAGCAGTCATTCCCGAATAAGAGACTTAGAGGTGCCTGACATGGTTTTTCAACAACAGAATTTTCAACCCAAATATATTATTTAGTTTTGCTAATTTTACAAACTACTGACCCACACTCTTCAACTTGTAGTCACTGCAGGGAAGGATTACACTTGATCTTCACCTAACAAATAACCGTAAGCCCCTGTTTATCCAGGTCATTTTATTAACTTGATGCTAAGCTAATAATACATTGCTAACTGAGGAGCGCAAGTATCATGCTACGGTAATCAAACACTAAGACCGGGGGATATCAGCAACCAACATGGAAGACTACTTTTGAAAATATGCTGTGACAGCCTTATATGGTTAATTATGTCCATATCTGTTGTTGTATCCTTAAGGAAACACTCCAGGGTTGCAATGTAGCTACAGGTTAAATGGGCCGCTCTTTCCCTGGCTCACCATGGAAGCAGGGCTAAATCAGCACCAAGATCAAAGGAAGCCCCTCTAAGTGCCTGTGCTTAAAAATCTCCCCAATTCAAAACACCCACGAGCCTAAAACCCCAGAGCTGGATTTATCCATTACAGTGCGCATATCCCCAGAGTGTCAATAATGGAATAGAGTGAAGACTTAATACAACTGCAAACACTACAGAAAGCACATTTTATTCTCAATCTCAATTCCAACTATTGCTCATGTATAATTCCTCTCTGTAACATACTAGAGGACTGACAGACTCCAGTGCGAACAGGGTATGAGCTAATAACATCTATAACCACAGAAACACTGGACGTGGTGTGAGGGACAGATTCATGCCATACGATGTTACGGTCCGCTCGGTCCGTTCAAACCTGGTCGCACAGCAACACGTTGCATTTTTTTGTCTGAATCAGCAGGTTTATTATAGCCCAAATAGGTTCTTCAGGAAAAGCATTTCCTAATTATTATTATTATTATTAACTGGCAATATTCAGATTTTTATCATTTCAACTATTTATTCTTATTTTTCTACAAGATTTATGGCACTTCTTCCACACACTACTTTTGTCAAACCTCCAAATGTTCGCATTTTTCAGACAGTCACTTATTTCATTCAGATTGTTGAGATCTTCCATGCTTTTCTAATGATTTATCCTTGTATCTCAATTATTTTTCTTTGTTAAGTCAATGAAATTGTCCTTCCCTACAATGCTAAGAAATTCATCTATATGTGGACGCTATTATTTTGCACTGCACTATTCACTGTATTCACTTGCCATCAAGGATCTGTAATTCTCCTTTGATATGCTCCTAGAAACGGTCACTAATCGTTAAGTATATTGAGCAGTTTGCTCAACTCAACTCTCTCGGTAATTCCGTATATTGTTTTGATCTTTTGTTTATTGGATTATGAAAGAAGACTGGAAATAAACTAAAAAAGTATGTGTTTAAGGGGGGAAATATTTTCATAAACATATTGACTACAGATTGAACGCCTCATAAGAAAGATTTTAGTATTTGTTAATGGCATTGCATTTGCTTCCTCTAAGCAAATATGAACAAACTTGCTGTCTTGTGAGCATTTTAAGTTTGATGCAGTGAGCAATAAAGTTGTGGATGGAACTGCACGCCATTCTGCCGTTAAGTCTTGTAAATTAGTAAATCAATCCTCAGATTGCTAATCAAGCAAAGTAATAGAGTTACCGTTTGTTTAACGGTGAGAATTCTGCCTACTCTAACTGACCTCTGACAGCACATCACTGCACACTGCTTCCTCAGCAAAAGTCCTCATTATTATTATTATTATTATTTTTTATTAATTTTTTTTTCCAGGCTCCCATGATGCATCTATCAAACTACTTTAGAACTTAACTCAAGCACAGCTTATCCCCAGTAGAAACAGGACAAATATTTGCATTTAAGCCTTCCCTGATAAACAGTTTCATTATTTGTGTTGCCCTAAAAGTGGGAGTATTTGGTAAAAAGATCATCTGGTATGTACAGCCATATTATTTGTCTCTTAACATATTCGTAAATATTCATAAACCCGCAGGAGTAATGCAGGTGATCTCGGATCAGGCGTCTAAGGTCCACGGCGGGCCGAGCCCATTTTAATCTCAAAGTTTAAACTGATTCAGCCTTACACTTAAAATATTTAATGATTAATAGCCTTTAACCCAAAGAATGCAACTTACGTAGTGTTATGGAGGTGTAATATGATGCTTCTAGGGGTGTAATATAGTGTTGAAGAAGGAGTTATATAGTGCATATGGATATATAATATAGGTGCAATATTGTGCTTATGAAGATGTCGTATTATGCTTACAGAGATGGAATATAGTGCTTAAGGAGGTGTATATTACAGTGCTTATGGAGCAGTAATATAGTGCTTGGGGATGTGCTATGCATTTCTTATAAATGTGTCATTCCAAAGCACCTGTCCCAGGTTGAGTTGAACCAAACAGCACTATTTTAGCTCATAGAGTCTCCACCACCTTTTCTGTATTCTGAGTATTCATTCAGAGATGAACATGCATTCCTTTTTAGGGGCATCAATTCTTTATCACAATTTAGGATGAAATTTACAAGAAGTGGATTCTAAGTGAAATACCAAGGGCCCTTCACCCAACAAGAGCGTCAAAAAAACATAAAATCACCATTAAGCCTCATCAAGCTGTTCAGTTTATTCCCATGTTATGTCACTGTTTATTATTATTATTTTTTTTCTAATGGAGCCTGTCTGTGCAGCTGAAGAACATATGTATCATCAGGCTATAAAAAATTAAAACTGCCTATATTCCTCCTCAGCAAGTGCTCTTCTGCTAATAATTCATGGATGGTGAAAGGTATGAATATGCTTGTGATACAGCAGACAGTAGGACCCCAGTCCTTGGGTGTAACAGCCATTAAATATGGATGCAAGCAAAGCTGGGCACTTTAAGGACTCGCAGGCTAAGTGCTCTGGTCCCATGACCCCGCTTTATATCTAATGGCAGAAAAAGACTCCCAATAGCCTGAACTATTCATGAGAACACAGGCTCCGTTAGTATGATTTACGAACACACATACAAATGCACACACACATACAAACACACGCGCACACAGACACGCACACACAGAGAGCTGGGTGAGGCCCCATACTTTGCTTTTATTAACACACAACAGTGCATAGGAAGGTAGCACTGATGATATCACTCTCCTGTCACTCTTCAGCATGGGGGCAACATCTTCCATTTGTGTTAGAAAACTGAAAATGAAATTGCTTGAGTGTGTGTGCATGAGGGTGTGTATTTGTGTTTGCGGTCATTTGCAGGTGTGAGCACGCATAAATTTGTACGCGAGTGCGCGTAAGTGTGTGTGTGTGTGTGTGTGTGCACGCGTGCATGTGAATGACAGTGTGTGAGAGTGTGTGTGTACATGTATGTTGGCGTGTGTGGAAGTTTGTGTATCAATTTTATCCCCCATTTCCCCCCACCTCGAACACAGCCAAACTGTTTTGCCCACCGCAAAGAGACCTGCTCTCATTGGCTCGCGCAGCTACATGCGCCTGGCCGACCACAAGTGGTCACTACAGAAGGGTGAACAAATAAATTTTAGCCTGTTTAACCTCTGGTGTCCACAGTGAGGCTGTGCCAATTGTTGCCTCGCCCATGCATACCTACGTCCACGGATAAACACCTCATCACAGGGCTCACAGAGGAACGTCTGAGCTGTGAGCCACAGGGAGGCCCGACAGTGTGTGTGTGTGTGCGTGTGTGTGTGTGTGTGTGGGTGTGTGAGTTTGTGTGGGTGTGCATTTACATATGCGTGTGATACAGAATGCATCAACAACTCTAGGAATCAGTGAGCATGGTAGCAGACTGCACTGAGCATGCTCAGTTGACCTCAGCAGGGGAGAGCCCTGTCCCATTAAAGCAGCCCATGTGTGTGCAGGGAGGCGTGTAATTCCAGACCTGAAGGAGCCGCGGCGGCGCTCATCGGGAATGCATGAATCCGAAAGCCGCCAAATCTCCCACTCTCACTGCGAGCTGGCATCAGCCGCGGGAATCAGGCGCTATCGCGCAAACGCGCCCATTTGCATGTGATTAAGACCATGCTTAAAGAGGCGTCTCTACAGCTCTCCGTCTCGGATGCAACACCTGGCCCTCCCTGGCAGGCACAGGTGGGAAATGACGAGTGCACAGCTAATACGTCATGCTACAATGCATCCGAATATGCCATGCAGATGTGTGGCCAATCAACAACACGGAGAAGCAACACCAAAAACATGAGAAATTTTATGTAAATAATGACATCACTGCTATCACTGTCAGGAGATAACAGGCAGGTGCCTTTTTTGCAAATTAGCCTGCAGCGTTGGCAATTTAGTCTTCCTAGAGATAAAAAAACTTCAGACTATGCTGTTTCTAATTCTGAAGATGACTACATTACCCAGACATTGACGGTATTCAAAAATGTTGCTACACTCACTGATTAACGAAAGACAATTATTCCCTCTAACAATGTTGGTAAAATAAAGTATAGGGCCTGAGCCATTTCAAACTGAAATAAGTGGCCAGCAGCCTGAAAGTGCGTCTGAA
Source organism: Gymnothorax reevesii (assembly GCA_029721435.1). NCBI lineage: Eukaryota > Metazoa > Chordata > Actinopteri > Anguilliformes > Muraenidae > Gymnothorax > Gymnothorax reevesii. The sequence continues at coordinate 42,604,354 of CM056581.1, read as the reverse complement.
AATAAATTTAAAAATTTTTACAACATGGATAAAACTATATTCATATATATTAGGGCTCGAAATTGTGACCGAATTGCGAACCAATGCATATGCGACCAAAATTAACACTGTGCGACCTTTGAAATAAAATAGTCGCACATGTGTGACCACTTTTCCTCCCAACTTTGCAGTACATCTGGTAGTCAGTAGGCATGCAAACAACTGCTGCAGCTTGAGTAGGGATGGACGTATGTGCCGGAGCAGTGCATGCATTTAATGGACACACCGCAGCCGGCGCACCGGTATGAGAAGGGAGCGCACCCAGTGTGTTCCCTCGAGCAGACAGTGACCATTCTTGACCAATCAAAGAGGAGCTTAACGTCCTAAACCTCAGTACTGATTCTAGAATGGTTAATATTAGCCGTCAATCACTCCATTTTGCGGTACTGAGAGTTACTATTGTAACTATACACGAGACGGAAAATGAAACGAAGAACAATAAAATACTTTTTTGGTACCGTTAATGTTCAAAAAACGAATCGGTATCAAAAGTTACTGAAACTGAGAATCAGAAATGACTACAGCGGTAATTCGGACGAACCAGCTCCAAAATTACTTTAATGTTTTCCCAAAAAGTGGCTTCGAAATTTTGAATGGCTGAGGGTTAAAGAAGGTGAAATGCACTGTGTTCGTAGTAAAAGTTATGGTTTGGATCTCGCAGGTAACAGCGCGTTAGCTACTGAGTCCTAACACTTTAAACGTGAAAGTCCCTCCAAACATGGAGAAAGCGCGAAACAGAAAATTCTGTGACAAATGTGCGTCAACGAGTAGGTCCAGTGTTCTGTCAATTTTTGCTACCAATCAAAATATGCTGCCTCGCAGTTCTGTGCTTGCACAGGCATAAAATCTTTGTCTCAGTTTATTATCTCATATCTATCTAAAAATCATGAAACACATATTTTTCAGCGCATCTTTCGATTTGTAAGCATTTATATATTTGCATATACGCGCTGGGTGTTCCTGAAAATGCAGAAATTGGATGACAGTGGCGTGCGGTATTATTTTGAAACAAATGTATCCAACTTATTATAATGTCTGCTAATGTTATAATAAGCTAACAACAAAGTTACCTCCGTAGACTGATTCATATTGCAATATTAAGGCAAAAATAAAGACTAAGTCAGACCTGCATTTAACCCTAACACCGTTGAAGATCTGATTCAGATCAGTATGGAGGGTCCTCTGGACATATTTGATGCCTCACAGGCAGTGAGGAGATGGATAGAAGGGCAGAGAGCAAGGAGACCCAATTTTAAATCCTGGTCTCAGGATATAGAATAAATCCAAAGTCGCGGAAACTTCTGTTAATCAATGACCTCAAGACTGTCATATTGTGGCTTGTATTGTTAATGTGGAATGTTATATTGTAGTTTTTTAAACATATATATATATATATATATATATATATATATATAAATATAAAAATATATATATATATATATTTAGTACTTCTTAGGGCCGGTTCATACTCAACCCAAGGCACGCGAGCGAACGCGACCATTCCATTCCGTTCATAGGGAAGCCTGAACGCACGTCCCTTGCTGCGCTGTGCCTCGTTAAAAAGCAGTACACTGCTCATACAATAGGGGGTAGCAAAGTCCTCTCCGTCTCCTCCTCCTTCTTTCTTCTTTTTGGTGTGTTGAAGACATATTATGGTGCATTATTTGCTTTATCTCCCCTACTGGAATCTCACGGAAATACACGCGTCGACACGTCGCGTTACAAAAATTTGGACGACACACTTTGCTACGCAAGGACGCAAGATGGACACCTTGTGTTGCTCAATGCGTTGCCTTGTGTTCGCGCTCGCGTACCTTGCGTTGAGTATGAACCGGCCCTTAGATTTTGGTGTGTGTGCTCCTAAATTTTAGTAAAAAAGTTAAGTAAAAAAGTTAGTTTTGAGCCCTGATTATATATATACACATACACACACACACACATTGCTTATATCAGTTAGCTTGCTCACCAACCTAGCTAGTGCATCAATAAAATTATTAGCGATTCAGTCAAAGCCTGATTAAGGCTCAATGTCGCCAGCCGTGATGCCAGCAATTTTCTCTTGCGTTTCTGGTTTCACTGAAATGTACTGCAGTAAAGTTTCTTGCATATACCCTTATTTGACGTCTACAGCAGCCAGCTAGCTACCTACAGAGCTGCATGAAAACCATGTTATTCAGCGGGCTCTTTTGCATGTAGCTCTGCAGCTAGCTAGCTGGTGGCTGTCGACGCCAAATTATGCTGGTTGCATTGCAGCATCCTGCACAATCCAGTAAGATTGTATGTTGCATATTTGCAATAGTAGGCTGATAATAGCCTGAAGAAACACAAAAAAGCCTTCAAGAAGCAATTAAATGGAACTGATCCATCATGAACACCTCCAAACCAGTTTGTCCCAAACATTATGGTTCTCAGAAATAGTGGGGGCTATGTGTAAAAAAAAAAAACCTCTGGATTTCTCCAGGATGAAATCAAATATATAAAAATGGTATTTCATAAGCATGTGGATGTTTAACTTCAAATCTAAAATTACGGCGCACTAAGCCAAATGAAGTGAAACCTATCTCTCAGCCCTCGATATTACGCATATATTAATCGCTATCAACAGCTATGCTATTGATATACAGCTGTATATGAATGGTTTTCCAAACAAAGCAAAAAAACAAAAAAAATGCATTGTTTACACTTTCATAATCTGTTCTTCTGATTCGCAGTGTCTTCTCACTCCACTCCTGGACTGTTTAGATGGACCCAGAATATATTCTGACCAAACTCTACCTTTCTTTGGCAAAATAATGAATCCAAAGTCAAATAATATCAAAAAATGTCAACTAATGGCAACACACATCTGCGTCATCGACAGTAACCAATCAGAATCTCTAAACTTACAGTTTCCCCACCCACTCCCAATATGATTGGTTCACTTGGCTGGAATAATGAAAAGGGTGGGGAAGAATAAATCATACGGAATGGCCCTGCGCTACAAAATGGCATGAGCAGAATGAAACTGGGGAGTTTGAGGTAGAGGGGGAGAAAAACAGACTGAAAGAGAGAGAAAGAAAGACTGAAGTTGAGAGAAATGCGATGGGAGTAAGGCAGTATGCATGCTGAACAGAGACAGAAAGCTGTGTATGCTGATAGCGCCTGAGCATCGACTGCACCCTCAGTCATCTACGCCTGACTGTGAGATTCACCAGTAACAGCAGCAGTAACGCAGCCCGCACAGGCTCAGGGCCCCCAGTGCGCGTGCTCCTTTACCTCACCAGACAGAGCCAGTGGCGCTCAGGGCTGTGGCTGTTTAATGATAAGTCATGTTAGGGATAGAGTGACAACCCGACAGGACTCATGGAACAGGGAGTATTATTACTGCATTGACCCTTAGAGTGCTAAATGCGGCTATTGTTGCTCAATGATGTAAGATATATAAACCAAAGCTGTTTAAAACCTATCATGTGGGGACTTGCTCTTTTAAACAAGAGCCCACATGATAGGATTTCAACAACACAAAATAATTAAATTTATAAATATTTTGTTATTTATTTCAGTCAGTCTTTATGTTGATTTAATGTTAACCTTAATTTTTGGCAGACTTTGGATTCTGAAAGTGAAACTCTGAGATTATGCGCTGGGCGGTGAGGTGAAAGAGTGCGCAGGTTTGGGGATCCCTGCCCTGACACACACACACTCTCTCTCTCTCTCTCTCTCTCTCTCTCGCTCGCTCGCTCATTACCTGCGTTTAAAGGTGAGCACCACGCCGAGCAGGATGATGACGAACATGAGGATGCCGGCGATGACGCCCGCCATCTTGACGGTGCTGTCAACCTGCTTCTCCGGCTCCACTGCGTCAGAGTCCTGAGTGGAGGAGCCTGAGGGGGGCAGAGATACATCACAGAGAGGGGGCGGAGTTTACCCAGCAGCCCCCACACGCCCACAGGCTCACACATACATAAACAAACACACACAAAAGCCACAGATGCACACATACATACACACACGCGTGCACATATACACTCACACGTGCGCATGCACACACATATGCACACACAATCTCACACACACACACACACACACACACACACGCTTGGCCACACAAACTCACGAAAAGCATAAAGACTTAACGAGAGAAACAGAAGCGAGACACATAAAGAGAGAGCAAGACTGAACCAACAGGAAACACACACTAACACCATGCAAAGGTCTCCTTCAACAAGTGTTTTCTGTCATGAGACATTATTTATGTGAGAGACCTAATCTATCTCTTTATCCCCGTAAGGACAGAATATGACCTTATTTTATATTACTATTTGCTTGCCAAGTTACATTTTCCTCCACACTGGGTATTAAATATCACTGTTTCACCTATTTAGTTGTATTTCTGTCTTTTAAATCTTAATCTAAGAAAAAAATACTTGTTGAATTGAACTTCTTTGCAGTCCACACACACTTGCGCGCGCACGCACATAGATACTCAGAAACACATATCCGTGCGCTCGCACATAAACGCACCACAAGCACATACACGGACACACACAGGCATGCTGTTCTTCGCGGGACACATTGAACTGGCATGAATCATGGAAGAATGAGGTACGTTTATCCTCGGTCTGCCAGGCATGCTGTCGAGACTGAGGGCTTTGAACAGGGGGACAACTGGAGTCTTTTATTGGGGAATGGACAAGCTATGACCGCTGTTACGTGATGTGGGACTGCAGGGAGCACAGGTTTGAGTAATGGAGGAGGAGATGCTCATGCATGGTTGTGCCCGGGATGTATGAGGTCACAGGTGGGAGGGAATGAGCCGGGCACTGATGTACTGTCCTTTCCCTCACTGGACTGTCACGTCATCACCAATAAATCAAGGGTCGGGCCGCAATATTGTAATTGGACTTGAAACCTGCCAGAGGGAGATTCTGCATAACAACAGCACATGTGAAATCACACTCTGTCTCAGTCTCTGTGAGGACACAGAACAATGGGACTAAATATAGACCTGTTTCAGTGAGATGAACTTGAATATATCCCTAAAAACACGCATACACACGCACACATACAAGCGCACACGCATGCACACACACAAACACACTCACAAGCACACATTCATTGTCCCACAAACTAGTGAATTTGATTGAGTGACTGTGAGTGAAGTGATGGGGTCACTGTGGGTGTGATTGTGTGACTAAGAGTGATAGTTTTTTTCTCGTGACTGTGAGTGAGAGTGAATTTTTGACTGTGAGTAAGAGTGATTTTGCGACTGTGAGTGAGAGTTAGTGTGACTGTAAGTGAGAGCGAACTTGTGACTGTGAGTGAAGGTGACTTTGTGACTGAGTAAGAGTGACTGTGTGACTGTGAGAGTGATATATTACTGTGAGTGAGAGTGACTGTCAGACTGTGAATGAGTGATTGCGTGCCTGTGAGTAATGCAGGCTGACACTTGCACGACTTTTGGCCACGATTTTGTCATGGCAAGTCGTGCCATTTTTGGGCACGAACTGGGAGGCTCCCGCACTGTTCACGACTAGTTCACGCATAGTTCACGACGAGTTCACGAATAGTTCACGAATGCGCGCCCATCAGTGTCCACATTGACACGAACTGGCACGACGAGTTCACGCATAGTTTGCGCATAGTTTACGCACATCCCGCATTGGCACGACGAGTTTGCGCAATTCGGATGGTGTCGTGCCGACTTGGGCACGCCATATAAAAAGGGGGCCTCCCCAACCCCTAGTCATTTTTGGATTGGCTGTGGAAGAGACAGCATGCTGAATTCCAGAGACACAATCATTGCAGAGAAGAGAAGATGCCTATACCTGGCATGTTGTCTCTGTGATATAAATTGTCTCTTCGCTGGCGATCTATGGAATGGAGAGCAGTGTCCAGGAAGCCCTATATATACCCCTGCACCGACGCGAACGCCACTGTCGCGCAGTAGTCGTAAACTGCTTGTGAACTCGTCCTGAACTGTTTGTGCCATGCGCAAACTGTTCGTGAAGTGCGTAAAGTAGTCGTGAACTGCTCGTGCCATCAATGCGTGAAGTACACGTGACCGTGTCAGTGGGAAGGCACGGCCACGCTGCGACGCGCACCAATGTCGTGAACTACTCGTGAACTCGATGTGAGCTGTTCATGACAGTCGTGGCATGGCGCGCAGTGCCACGCACTGGCACGCATCCTCCCGCATCGTCCCGGCGAGTTCACGACGAGTTCACGAACAGTTTGCGCATAGTTCACGACCCGGTCGCGAAATTTTATCGTGACCAAAATTTTGAACATTTCAAAATTCTCGTCCCGACATGGCACGCAGTCACGACGGGTTTACGCACACTTCACGCCAGTTTACGACTAGTTTGCGCACTGGCACGACTCGAGTTGTGCCAATGCGTGCCACAGTATCGTGCAAGTGTCAGCCTTGCATTAGAGTAACTGACTGCGAGTGACAGTAATTGGTTTTCTTTGTGTGACAGTGATTGTGTCACTGTGAGAGTGATTGTGCTACTGAGAGTGAGACTGACAGCGTGACTGTGTGTGAGGGTTGTTGTGGGACTGTGAGCAAGGTGATTGTGTGACTGTGAGTGATAGTGTTATTGTGACTAAGAGTGATTTGGTGACTATGAGTGTTAGTGACTGTGTTACTGTGAGTGAGAGTGACTGAGAGTGTGTGTGAGAGTGATTGTGTTATTGAGAGTAAGAGTGACTCAGTGATTATGAGTGAGATTAGTTGATTGTGTTACTGTGAGTGGAAGTGGCTCTATGACTGTGCATGAGAGTGATAATGTTAGTGTGGGTTAAAGTAGCTCTGTGACTGAGCGGGAGAGTGATTGTTTTATTGAGAGTAAGAGTGACTCTGACTGTGAGTGACATTGATTCTATAACTGTGTCGAGAGTGACCGTCCGTTAGAGTGATTATGTTATTGAGAGTAAGACTGACTCAGTGACTATGAGTGGAAGTGATTGTGTTACTGAGGGTGAAAGTAGGTCTCTGACTGTGTGTGAGAGTGATTGTGTTATTGAGAGTAAGAGAGACTCGGTGACTGTGAGTGACAGTGATACTGTGACTGTAAGTGAGAGTGATAGTGTGTGAGAGTGATTGTGTAATTCGGCGGATTCACATTGCAAAATGTGAAACAAATTTCAGCAGTTTTGACGAAATGCTAATCATCATAACAATCCCTTCCCGAAAAATGCAATTCAAAAAATCTCAATGATAAGTCATTGATTCCGACTCACTGGTGTGCGAAATTCCGAGTTCCTGAGCCACACTGCAATAGGAGAAGTTTTAACGATTTTGCCTGGCTGGAAAATGATGTTCATTTGCATACCAACCAATCAGCTTCTGGGAAACGCATGCTTGCATTAGTGAGGCTAACTGGTATGGTCATGATGTCTAGACTGCAGTGAGCACCACTGCGTATTAAATTACGTTGTTCTGGATATAACCATCTAGTTGGCTAGTAAGCTAACTAACGTTAACTAAGGAAAATCTTTGTAAATGATCGTCATATTACGGCGATATGACTAGTTTCTTGCCTCAACTGTACTAACTTTGCCGGCTGTCATAGGCATGAACTTATCTGAGGTTTTGCGGCAGTTTCGTGTGGTCCAACTGAGCTTTCACATTTTTGTGACATTATCTACTTTTGTAGCTAGTTCTAAAGCAATCACTTAAGTACTGCTAGCTGGCTAGTGAACCTATGATGGCTATGATGCCTATTGGAGAAGTTTTTATAGCTCTGATTTGTCACTTCCAATGCCATCACACGCAGAGGATCTCTTTCAACATTGTATGACCCGCTTATTTTACCTAAAGAGCAAACAGATAGTTCGGGCCCCAGACGTATTATTTCATGGCAAGTTTTAGCTGCATTATCTTGTTATGCATGCTATCATATATTACGTTAATCTTCAGATTATAAAGCTAGCCATCCTCTCACCTAGCTGATGGTAGTTAAGGTCATTTTTATACTAAAGCAATGTGATTTGGTTTTTCCCCTAATAGAAAGAATTCTGTGTCCAACCTCCTCTTTTTTGGCTTAAACTGTGAATCATCTTGCCTGAATGTACGCTTTACATTTTTTCACACCTGAATGTTCCTCTAGCTACCCAAACAGCACGGTAAGCCGATCAAAGTAATCAAAACTTCCCTCAAAACTTCACTATGCGGTTGAGGGAACCGCAAGCTCACCCCTGGCGTCTCCCAAAACATGCACAATGATCTATGATCATTCAGTTCATGATGTTGTGATGTTAAAATGTGACTGAGTTGGAGAGTGCCGATTTTAATGGGTACGGATCCTTTCACATCTCTGATCAGGTGTCAAGCAACATCATATGCTACAGTAAGGCATAGATAAGACAGCTATACTGCAGGTTACAAGTAGTTTACAGAAATTTCAGAGGGAGATGAAATTTTGCTGTATTAAATGAAGATTGTTCAGGATAAAATTGATTCCTTTAGGAAATAATTGTTTTGCTTTCAGAGTGGAGTTGTATTTCCCCTGTAATTGTAATTTGTCATTAGGAAAGAATATAAAAACCATTTTGTCAATTATAATCTGATTTACTGTTTTGTAATTGTTGCTAATCATTTTTCATATGTGCTAAACAATTGGTAATCATTTGATATAATGATTAGCAAAAAATGCTAACCAAATTTTTTTTTTCCATAATCTGATCACCATAATTGTGACTAAGAGTGACTCGGTGACTGTTAGTGAGAGTGATTGTGTTACTGAGGGTGAATACAGGCAGCAAGGTTGTAACTACTGTCTCTTTTCTCGAACAACTGACCTCAAGCAACTCAAACAAGTCACAACTGGAAATTGGCTTTGGCAGGAAACCTTTTCCTTTGAACAATGTCACCGCTATTTTTCTAAACAGCTAAATAAATAAAGCAATTTGTCCACTCCAGCCAATGCCTCTGTGATGTACTGAGGGTTCCTTTGGCAGACATTTTAACCATGCCCGCTAAAAGCCTTTGTTCTGTATGAGGTGCCTCTTCAGTAAGAGTGCCCTGCATCGCTCCCTTTAATGTCTCCAGTAAAGCACTATGTGAAAGACCCACTGTGAAACTGAAAAGCCAGGAACCGGCGTGTAATAGCTCCCAGACTTGATGAATTGGCCAAATTTTTGTAAAAAAATGAACATAAAAATGCTAACAAGGCCTGTGTTAAAAAGCATTTTAGTCTTTTGAAATAATATATGAAACAATGTCCCCCCCGTTTTTGGTTGTTTGAAATATGTAATTAACGAAAAAAAAATTTAAAATGGCGAATACATTTTTTGGTTACTTTTAACCACCCAGAATACACTGATTCCTTCTAAAATTGTCCCAGAGACTGGATCCGGGAATGCCTATCCGTGACGTCACTGTAATTAATTGCAGTTTCAGTGTGTTTCACCTTTGAGTCATTTCACTTGCATTTGCTTGCCGCTGCACTAATTTGACCCATTTTTGCCATCGAAGTGGGATCTGAGGGAAACAGGCATCAATACGCCCAATTTGTAAAACATATTTGTACAATATTTTTGGAGCTCCAGCCAAACAATATCGGCCTCCTTTCTTCACTGCCTTCCTCTTGCTTTCTGCCATGTCGTGAGTCAAATCAACTGACCTCACAAGAGTAAATCAAATGACACACGTCCTTGCGACAAATTTCAAGTCAAAATAGCGGCACATTTGAATGCAAAAAAAGGGCTCAATTTAATTTTAGAAGTATTACAATGTCTTTTTTTTAAATATAAATTTGGCATCTCCAATCCCACCCGAATCTGGAATGCCCAATTGCTGAACTATCAACAAGGCTTGCTCGTTTGCGACCCCTTGCTGCCAACTCAGGATAGTGAAGATATTTCACATCTCTCCTCTGAAGCACGTGCCCGTCAGCCACTGCTTTTTATGCACTCATTGGTTGAATCTTCGCAAGTTCAGAGGATACCCGGACATGAACAGATTTAGAAGCTTCCTGACGAGCGCCCGTCTGGCCAACAGGAGGCGCTTGAGCAACGAACTAAGCTGTTCATTTATTTCCCTAACCCTGCAGTCCCTTCCCAGTTTGAAACCCTGTAGCTCGATGGCCGACCACTGCCGGTTGGTACGACCGGGGCTCGTACCCGCGACGTGATAAACACTTCCGCGCTGCAATGCAGTGCCTTAACCGCAGTGCCTTAGAGTGTCATAATGTCAAAATGCTTTTTAGTCCCATGGTGCCTGAACGGCCGATACACTATTGGCATCATGCACCCATGGGCACCCATCATCCGTCTGTTGTTGTTAGCAATTTTTCAAGCTTCTTCTTCTCTGAAACCGTTAGGTAAGTATTTGTTGTGGAGCATCCTGAAAGGACCAGTGTGTAAGATTTTGATGGGCAATCTGTCTGAATAACTGGAAGGAATGGAATATAATAATCAAATAATATTCATCAGATAATTATTTGCTGAAAATAAGAATCATGGTATTTTCTTTTATCCAGAATGAGCCCCTTATATCAACAGAGAGAGCGGGTCCTCGTCCACAGAGCTCGCCATTTTGCACCACCATGTTTCTACGGTAGCCCAGAATGGGGAAAAAAGTAATTAAATAAAGCACTGACATGAGAGTGCGCCTTTCGCGTTTTAACAAGTTTTGCGGCCACCGTAGGTTATCTGAGAAAGGAAATGATCATTTGGTTGCAATCTATAATCTCACCACTTGATGGCTCTAGATCTCACATACTGGTCCTTTACGATAACAATTACCAAGTTTGCTCAAACAATTTGCAAATATTGGGCCTCTTACAACAACATTTTTGTATTCTTGTCGTAACTTTAAAGTGGGCTCGTACGAGTATGACACGTCAGATTCAACAAATGCTCTTAAATTCAGACTACTGCGTAAATGACCTTCATAACTAAAATGCATCCCACCTGTTCGTCACTGAGCGTACGTTCACAAGAATTACAAATTCTCTTTTTAAAAAAATCTCTAAGAAAATCTCTTTTTCAAAGGAGCCCATAATTGCAGGATGCACCAAGGTGGTGTAAAATCAGGAAAGATACAGACAGAAGAAGAAACAAACCCTTGTGTTTAAGGTATTCCGTGAAAAACCTTCACTTTTTCAGCTTTTTATTTGCCAGAACGATTCTGAAAGCAGGCGCCAAATATAGTTCAGGGGGTTTTATTAGCGAGAAGGGGGTTTAGAATATTAAGATCTATTATTAATACTGTGACTGCATATGCTGCACGTGCAGCGACAGCAACCACTCATCTGTCTCCGCAAAAATACTCTCACGCTGTCCAAAGACACGCTCTCTTCCGAGAGCCTGATGCGCAGAGGCATCCAAAAGAGCCAGGTCTGCGATGACTCATCTGGTTTCACTTTGCGTTGACATACTTATATACAGAGATAAATTTACTTGCAATTAGTACGTAATTAAATTTTATTCAATTTAAGCATTTTGCAGTTTGCAGTATGAAGTTCATATTGATATGGAAGTGTTATCCAAAAGCATCGATAATAAATTAAAATTAACGATGATATTAGGTTATATGAATGAAAATATAATTTACAATTATATTTAATTGCAGAGTTAAACAGGATGCATAATAATGATGTGCAATTTATATAGGATCTTAAAATTCAAAATGGCTTCAAAGTAACAATAAATACAATCCATTAGTGAAAATCTTAGGTTCAGATGACAGCAGAGTACACAGTAAAAAATGGAGTGTCAATATTGCAGTGTAAACCTATTTTCCTCTGGATAGAGTAGTTATAGCACTATGCAGAGTGAAATCGTCTAAATGGAAGTGTCAAAAGTGAGAGTTAATTTCCACTTCCACACAAGGACAAAATCTACTCTGCAGGGTGATGATTCCCTATCGTGTTAAATATTTTTACACACCTCATTGTTAATTTTGACACAAAATAGAGTAAAATTAACTCTAAAAATCTTACACTGGCTATAGAGTGAATTTTACACTGATTTTGAGTGGCACCAAATGTTATCTGACAGAGAGTTAAATTCAACTCTTAAAGAGTAAAATTGACACTATGATTTTTACTGTGTAATTGCGCAAGCCTCTAACGTCAGGTCTGGAGCACTCGCAAATTTTGTTCGTGCCAGAGAGAAGATCGAAAATACTGAAAAGTTGGTGAATGCGCCAATTTCTCCTAAATCACTCGAACAAACCATTTGAGAACAAATTTGTTCGCACGAATGCTTCTTGCATGGGACTGATTAATTTTTGAATTTATGCCTTTTTGAAAATTTTGCATTCTACAATATACTCACTATTGGTCACATTTAAATGGCCTATAACATGGAACTGTTATAGGGCTTTAATTTGGTATCATTACCTTTGACCTTGAGTAACCCTGAAGGTCAAACCTAATGCCCCCGTCACACTTATTAAAAATCAGCAGAAATCAAGCAGAACCAGCGGGAATGAAGAATTTGCGCAACATTTGGGGGGGAATTTCAAATTGACCAAAATTCTAACAGCTTCGAAAGAACGCTAAGAATACTTACATGCGCTTCAAACCTGCCTCAAATGATTCTTGCACATTCTGGGAGTATTAGCTTTTGAATGCAGCTTGAATGTAGTTGGAACACAGTTGGAATATTTAGAATGCTGTTAGAATTGCAGTCAGAATATTTAAAATACACTTCGAGTGTGGTTCAATTGCTGCCTGAACACCACCAGAAGTCTGGTTGGAAGGTGCCTTAAATGCTGTACAAATTCATCTCGAATGCAGTCAGAACACACCTGGTATGGCCACCAAATATGGTTGGAACGTCCAAGAATTCCAACAGACTGCAGGTCCAATACTCAGAATGTGCATAGAATGTAACACAAGTGTCCCATATGCTTTGATTGAGTAATTGCTGACTTCAGCAGGGGAACATAAATATTCCACTAAAACTGACGCTGAATGCATGAGAGTTAACAGGTATGCGTTATTAATGAAAACTGGCCACACCTGATAATGTTGAGAGTTTTCAGAGTTTCTGTAATGGTAATTTAAATGAATGATTGAAAACAGGTCATGTCCAATCATTATTTTTAAGGGATGGGTTTGAGCCTCCCCTATCGCTAGTTCACCAACCGCCACTGATTCCAGCGGCAATCGAAAGATTCCAACGGCATTCAAAGTGCATTCTAGCTGAATTGTTTTAACCCCTTCAGACCCGCATTTTTTCTGCTGGGCAAAATTTTTTTTACTCCTCTCCACCATAGAAACAAAGGGGGAAAAACACATTTTTGCTTTCTCATGTTTTTATTAGTATTTAGTATTCATACTCTACAAGAACATTATGTTCAAAAAATATACATTTAAAATTTTCTAAACATGAATAATTAACTGAGACATCATACTTTCCCTAAGAAAAGCTGACAGGTGTTTTGTTTCTTTGCATATTGACACTAGCAGTAAGTGAATGTTGTCTAATGCTGCCTAACTCCTGATGTCCATTGCAGTGGACATCGGACTCTGAAAAATTCCTATAAATTAATGATATGAGATATATTCAAGAATACTTGAAATACTATCACTTGTAACACTTATAGTTATGTTGAGAGAAAATTTGTTTGGCTAGCTTGAACATTAATTCATATTTTTGACTGAAAATGGGCACTTCTCCCTCTCTCCAGTCGCTGAGTCATGCCTGTCTTGTCCGACGTCTGTCACTCTCTCTGGGCATGCACAAAGTCATGACTCAAATGTAATTGGATAATCAGGATCCAATCAGTTACCAGCACTGCTGACATAATTTAATCACATAATTTTTACTGGTTTAGAGCCAGAAATATGTCATGCCCATGGCAATGGACACAGGGTCTGAAGGGGTTAATATCGAAACAGATTCCTGCAGCATTCGAGGTGCATTCTGGCTTATTCAAGGCGCATTCAGGACATCCTGGCAGGATTTGACGTGTCTTACCATTTCAATTCTCCCTTGAATGCAATCAGAATGTTTTGAAAGCTGTTGGAAAGCCGTAAGAATATTTATAATGCAGTCAGAGCGCAGTTTGAATACACTTCGGATGCCGTTCAAAACTTTTCCACTTTGAATGCACATGGAAAGTTTTGAGAATGAGCTAAACATTCGGGCAGGCCTCAAGAATGCACCCGAATATTTGGAATGCACTCAGAATGCAGTCAGAATTTTAGGAACGAACTTTGAATATCTAGGAATATACAAAGAATTTTCATTCCGACAGCATTCCCGCTCATTCCTCCTCTAGTGTGACAAGGGTTTTCAAAAATTTACTTCTCCGAAACCATTCCCTAGAATGACTAGATATTTGTTATGGAGCACCCAAATAACAAGGTCTACCAAGCGTGTTCAAAGAATTTGAAAATATTGCTTTATCATTTTCTATGAATGGTTCATTGTTTCCGTTGTTGGTATCTTCTTTATCATGTTCATAAATGCAATTTTTTACGTCTTTTAACTGGGAAAAGGTGGCACTGCCTCGTAACGTCTTTGTAATTTATTATATGGAATTGCGCACACATATTGATATTCTTATCCCTTAGTATTGAAAGTACTGGCGATATACATGCCCCCATGACCTCTGACCTTGAAAGAGCCAATTTGGAGCAAAAATTCACAAAGTTCACCTAAATGCTCAATCTTTGGCTGTAGAACTACATGACCCTTGGTCCTGTTTTTCACTCATATCAAAGATCCAAAAAAATGCATAATATACAATTTAATGGTACTTAAATCATATGTTTTTTTATTATGGAAAAATTCAAGCCTTTGGCTTGGAAAGTAAAATTTTCTTACCGTACTGGAAAATCTTTAAATGTGTAACACTCTCTCTTTTCATTTGGAAGAAGACTTTCATAATATGGTCAGTCTGTTTTTTATGTGTGAGTATGAATTACAGGTATGTCTTAATTCTGGCTGTAGAGCTTTGGATATGAACACAAGCTCATCTCAGAAATACTTACGTGTACCAAGAATTACATTTTGAAAGGAAACATTTTTGTCAGAATCTGAATGAATCTGTCCATATGTTGGTTTTTTAGGAAGAACTGCTTGAACTTGGGAGGGAAAAATAGGACAATGAATTATTTGCTTCTTTAACTACTGAAATACTAACGCCAAGTATAAAAATATCTTGCAAGATTGGGTGACCTCAAAAATTAACATCAGTTTGTTCTTAATTTGTGGAATTTGTTGCCGTATAAATAGAGCAAACCTCATATAAGTCCTGAATCTTATTTGCTGCACTATGTTATACAACACAATTCTGAAATAGTTGGGATGACGTGTAAATTGTGAATAAAATAAAAATGCAATGACTTTGAGGTCACAAGAGCCAATATGTTATTTACAATAGAACACAGATAAAATTTCAAATGTTGATACTGAGACATGTTACATTTTTATCCACAAATGAGCTCATTTCACATTTTCTGGCGGCAACAGGCCTCAAAAAAAGTTGGGACACAGGCAAAAAAGGGCTGAAAAAGCAATCATTATTTAAGAGAATCAGGTGAAAGAACCTCCAGCAAGTAATTAAGTTAACTGGCATCAGGTGTGTAATATGATTGGCTATAAAAGGCTGAGTCTCTCAGAAGTAAAGATGGCCAGAGGCTCTCCAACCTGTGAAGGCTCACGTAAAAAAATGTGCAATACTTCAAAAACAATGTTCCTCAATGTCAAAATGCAAAGGCTTTGAAGGTCTCGTCGTTCACAGTGCATAACCTCATCAAAAGATTCAGAGAAATTGGAAAAATCTCTGTACGTAAGGGACAAGGCCGAAGATCTTACTGGATGCCCGTGATCTTCGGGCCCTCAGACACCACTGCATCACTCACTGGCGCAATCCTGTCATTGACATTACTAAATGGGCCCAAGAATACTTCAAAAAACACCACTGCCTGTAAACACAGTCTGACGTGCCATCCACAGATGCCACCTAAAACTCATGCAAAAAGGAAGCCATTGTTGAGCATGATCCAGAAGCGCCGCCGTGTTCTGTGAGCCAAGGCTCATTTGAAATGGACTGTAGCCAAGTGGCAAAGTGTCCTGTGGTCAAACGAGTCCAAATTTGACATTCTTGTTGGAAATCATGGGCGTCGTATCCTCCGGGCTAAAGAGAAGAAAGACCACCCTCCTGTTATCAGTGTTCAGTTCAAAAGCCAGCATCTCTGATGGTATGGGGATGCATTAGTGCATATGGTGTGGGACACTAGCATGTTTTAAAAAGCACCATGAATGCTGAAAGGTATATAAAGGTTTTAGAGCAACATATGCTCCCCTCCAGATGACATCTATTCCAGGGAAGGCCTTGTGTGTTTCAGCAGGACAATGCAAAACCACATACTGCAGCTATTACAACAGCATGGCTTCGTAGTAGAAGAGCCCGTGTGCTGAACTGGCCTGCCTGCAGTCCTCATCTTTCTCCGATTGAGAACATTCGGTGTGTAATTAAATGAAAAGTCCATCAAAGGAGACCCAAAACTCTCCAGCAGCTGGAAGCCTGTATTAAACAAGAGTGGGATCAAATTCCAATGGCTAAACTCAAGAAACTTGCCTCCTCAATGCCCAGACGCCTCCACTGTGTGTTAAAAAGAAGAGGGAATGCTACATCATGGTAAACAGGCTCCTGTCCCAACTTTTTGGAGACCTGTAGCAGCCATCGAATTTTAATTGAGCTCATTTCGGTGATAAAATTGTAAAATTTCTCAGTCTCATCATTTGCTATGCTATCTATGTTCTATTGTGAATAAAATACTGGCTGGTGTGATTTGAAAGTCATTGCGTTTTGATTTTATTCACAATTTACACTTTGTCCCAACTATTTCGGAATTGGGGTTGTATTTTATGACTAGATTTACCGGTAATCAAGTTCCTGCAAAGTCCTTATTTATTTTGTGATCCTTTCTGTGTGCTTTACTGAAGATGCAGATGGCCTTTCAATTGCATGTCTTTAAGGTTTGCCAAAAGCTAATTATAACAGAAAATAATGAAATGCATGGTAAGTTTCAATAGTGTCAAAAAATGTTTGTTTTCCTGTGTTGTTATTTTAATATTGAAAGAAATGCAATGCTTCTAAGTTAGTACAAGAAATACATTAACCTTTCCTTGGGCTGATGTTCCAGGTGAGTTGTCAGTATATGTGGTATTGAGTGTCAGTCAAAATGGAAGAACTCAGTCTTTTCCAATGATGACAATAATTCAATCTATTGTAAGTGTGAAGCCATTTCATTTCAGGACTTCAACTTACACCTCTTCAACAACAAAAAAAAACACTCCCGGGAAATATCTTTTTGACCCGTCAATCAAAGTTGAGACATAATATGGGCACAAAGGAGGAATCAGAGTGTCTCTATTCAGGAGTAAATAGCTCCCTTCCTCAGCCATTTGCTGGGCCCAACAATCGTCCGTGGACGGCCGCAGCATTAACAGCAGGTCTATCGCTCTTCAGGCAGGAGCCACGCTATTAGAAAATCTGCAGATGCCGGAAAATGGCGGATTGTGGCAGAAATGGATAGCGGTCAGATTCAGCGAAGAATCTGTCGCAGTACGCCATCGCCCGTATTAGCCCTCAATCCCGTGGAAGGGATTAGATCGGACGCTCCCATTCCAGGGAAAAGTCAGAAATCCATTCAGCAGAGATGGCAACATGCTGCTCAAATTTACTATGATCTTTTTTGCTTCCACTGCGCAGACATAAAATGATCTGGCACATCAGGTGACCGGAATATTTATCATAAATAGAGGAAGGTCAGCTGAAGGACTAGGGCTGGGTATTGTTTCAGTTTCATCGATTCCAGTTCTGATTCTTATTCTGCTTATCGAACGCAGTTCTTATCGAATCTCGGGTCCGATTCCAGTTTTTTTTTTTTTTTTTGAAAGAGGAACAAAAAGTTCACAAACAAAAAATAGCGTCTTTATTCTGTGTAAATGTATTAAATAAATATAAACTGTGACAACTGTTTCCTTCAGTTATAAAAATATGTCTATGGTTACTTCTGAATAACAGACCGCTGTATAACAGACCATTGCTGGGCTGTGCATGTAGGTCGCAGCAAACCTAGAAATGGCCACATCCCTATCACCGTTTCACTGTTGTGTCCCGCAGTGTACTGGGGACACTAGACTGCACGGTCATCTCAATTTTCATCGTTTTATCGAAAGATTTTCTTCGTACGGACAGAATAAGGGCCAGAACTGCTAGGGTTTTATTATTGCGATACATGTTCCCACTGGTTCTATTTAACGTGGCATTCCGTTAGTGCCAGAATAGTAACTTAGGGGTCTATTCTCACATGCGCGTAAGTGGAAAAAAGCGCGTAGCTACGCGCCTTTCAGCCTACGCGTATTCTCCCCTCGACTTAAGTATGTGCATTACGCGCCCCGAAGGCAGTTACGCGCTTGAGGTGAAGCAAGGCCAAAATCGGGGCGTTTCCGGGCGTTTCTCAAGCAAGTAACACTTACGCGTATTCTCCCCCTAGCTTACGCGCTTTTTCTGTTAAGCGCTTTTCAGGGCTGTATTAAGGTCAAGCGCCGACATAAGGCAAAATGGAATATTGTGTTTGATGTCGGTTAAAGGCCGAAGTTTAACATTAATTTTATTTTATTTAACATGGTAAAGGACAATAATATTTGATTGTTCATATTATTTCTAAACTACATTTCTCATAACCATAATAAATTATCAAACGAAATCATCACATGATATTACGCAACAGCCTCTTCTCCAATTAGTTCAATTACAAACGCAAAACAATTCATTAATACGAGTAAACATAAGACCATTATTCTACCGTGCCCTCAAAATCTAAAACCAAAATGCCAGTTTTGCATTTGCTTGCACTCTTGCGTGATTGGGAAAGAGTAAGAGTAGTGCACCGAGCGCGAAGGCGACCACGCATATATCGGCCTCGTTTGGACTTCCCGGGACTAACAAACACCGAGTGCATCCAGTGCTTTCGCCTGAACCGTGTATGAGGCAATCATCTATCTTTGTCGACTTTTGGATGAACAGCTACCCAGGCGCAGCAATCACCCACAAAACATACCCGTGGCCATCAAGGTTACAACTGCGCTATCGGTCCTGGCATCTGGGTCGTTCCAGAGAGTGGCTGGTGATGTCATGCACATATCACATGCATCTGTGTTAAGGTGTCTGACACAGTTCGTTGATGCTCCAAGTTCTTCTCCATGCACTTCCACTGCAGAAAGAGTGGATGCCACCTCTTCCTCGAGTGCAGTGAAATGCACAGGGGATGACAGTTGCCCACCACCTGTTGTGTGTACACTTCTCCAGTGTGCAGAGAGCCTGGCTTTTACAGTACCCACAGATCTCTCCATTTATGCTTTAAATCGGGGATACTGCGCTTACATCTCCCCACCAAAGCCACATCCAGAACAATTCGCAGCTTTCTTCCTCGGATCAGCCTTCAGTGCTCGGATGCCATACAACACCAAAACCAACATCTGTGAAATTTGGTTTTTTCGGCTATGGCTCGACGTTGCCATCATTGTCTACATGTTCTATTAACAAATGCGACCGCCCTATATGGTCGTGATAATCTAAAAGGTTGTGATATTCTCACGAGTGAGGAGATTGATTTTCTAATTAAGGATATCTGTATTAACTAACTTGTGTCTTTGTATTTTTTTAACATTGATAATACTGTGTATTTTAATGTGTGAATAAAGATATTATTAAATAGGCTACTCTAGACTGAGCCCAGGCCAATACCAAAGCACTATCCATTTGTTAATCAATTTTAGCCAATAAAGAATAGCCAACATGGGAAGAATCATTATCAGTAAATGGGATAATTGATTATAATAGTATTCGGCACAAGTTCAAGTGAATGTGTCGCTCAAATCAAATAGGATATGATAGGCTATGGATATGGAATTCCGTCATTACTGAGGCGGTTTCGGGGCGAGGAAATGACCGCGTGCGGGGTAAGAATCCTTGTTAAAGCATTTCCATGTCCTTTAGTTGCAAACCTGATATTGGAGTAGTTTGAAATTTCAAGTGCGCAATTTCTAAATGAGATCATATAAACTGTCTTTCATTGTCTTTTTTTGTGTGACTAGAATGTTCCCTTTGTCTTCTTCCCTGTCTTCCACGGAACAAACAGGCTGGTGTAGGAGGGGCACATTTTCAGTGATCTGATTGCGCTGGTTGAGAAGCGCTAAATTCTTTATTTATTATTTCATTATTATAATTATTAAATTATATTATAATTTTCATTATTTCATTATCGCTGCAATTTTTTTTTTTGCATAGCTTTAATGCCATGGTGTCAAGTGTTTGCCACTAACCCCCCGCCGCCTCAATTTTATCTGTCCGTAAGGATGTACAGACGGACGGACGGAGCCCAGTGCTATATCCCCGCTTTGCGCTAATCGCGGGGCGGGGGAAAAAAAAAAGAGATGTCTGAATTACTTCTTGTAATTGGTACAGACATACATAGGCCTACTACAGCGGCATTTAAAACCTCGTATCTTCAAAATGACAAACTTCACAGGAAAATAAAAAATAAATATAAAATTAAATAATAATAATAAAATAATATAAATGGATAAATATGGTTTAAAATAAAAATGGTTTAATTTTGCATGTAAGAATAGTGGCCATACGAGTTTTCGTTTCTTATCAGTTTGGAGATACGAGGTTTTATCAGCAGGCCGACGATATTCAAACTCAAAGTCTGGTTTGCGTTTGCCATGGACCACAAATGCATTTTCATGTTTAATCAGAAAATCCTTTTTTCCATGTTTTCCTGGTAGCCATAATCAATGTGCTTTGTACAGAGTCTGCCTCTCTTTTGCATTAGCCACACCTCTTTCATAAGCGCTGTGGGCGTGATCGAAGCGCGTAGGGGAGAATATGCGTAACTCAAAAGCGCTTAACTCGAATCGCGTAAAAAAAGACTTCCGCGCTAATGGGAGAATAGACCCCTTAGTGATATTTTTCTACACTGCGGTCGGGCTATCACTTTCGCGTTTGAAGCAGCTTCGGTTTGTACTGATCACTTTCACATCATAAGTTCAACTATGGGAAATGTACTAAAGTTAAATGACAGAGAAAAATAAGGCACAAATTCCAAATCACTGTTTTTTTCCCCACTGTCAGCTAGGTGACTAACGTTAGCTCGCTATAAAACAAAACTGTTGTTACATAATGGTTATGGAAAGGTCTGCAAGCACACTAGTTAAGTAAACTTAACTTAGTTGTGAAAGTGGCATTTAGCTAGCCTGCTACAGTGCTAAGCCATACCGATTTAACCAACATTACACCTCACATTCAGTTTGGCTAAATATTAACGGTATGAGTTAACATGGAGCTATTCTATTTCTTTCTCAGCTCACAGACAATGTTATTTTCGCAAAAGTGATATGTACCTGAGGTCAAATCAAAAATATGTCATGAGTTGGGCTATGGAAAAAGTGCTATAGTGACATGATGAAGAAAAATGTGGAACAAATCACAGTTCTCTTCTACAGGCAAGCCATTGGAAGCACCATGTAAACAATGACGGCAATCCAGTTGTGCGTTGGATACAAATGAATATTCATGAAGCACGCAAACATAAGTGTTACCTCTTGTTTTGATGACGTACTGCGTAACAAATCACGTGATGTTAGGTCTGCGTAGTGATAGCAGGTCCTGCCAAATCACTACAGTTTTAAACCGTGATTGAAATAATAAGTTTGGAACCGATAAGCAGATTTGAAAAGCACGTGTCTTAATGAATCTAAGGTTCTTGAAAAATTGAAAATTCCAGTTTGGAACTGGTTCTCGATACCAGCCCTATCAAGGACTGCCATACAGTGAAGTTTACCCTGAGCCAGTCAGCTCCTGTTTTGTGTGCATGTGTGTCGGTGTGTGTGTATGTGCTCCTGTTTGCGTGTGTGTGTTTCTGTGTGTGCACACGCGCGTGTGTCTACATGTACCCCTGTTGCGTGTGTATGTGTGCACATGAACTCCCGTTGTGTGTACATGTTTGTGTGTGTACATGTGCTTTTGTTATGCCTGAGTGTGTGTACAAGTGCTCCGATTGTGTGAGTGTGAGTCAGTGATGGCTGGTGAGCTGAAACTGGGCACAAAACATCCCTTTCAACTCATGACTGGACCATTTTCAGTCATTTTTTAAACTAGCATTGCGTGGACTCTGAAAACACTCAACACTATCAGGTGTGGAAATAAAACACTTTATATTGTCATGAAATGGCATGTTAATCAATGTTATTCAAAATATTACACAATGTGCTAAAAGCAAACATGGGAGGAAAAGAGCTTTCTCTTTTTTTAGTTAAGTGAATAAAACATTTTTCTGAATTGAATTTATCATTTAAAATAGGCAAAATTGCACAAAGAAGCACTGCGTTTAACTGATGATGGGTTTTTCTAATGATTGGGAAACGTGTTAATCAAGGGAAATTACTGAAAATAGATCAAAACAACTTATTAGCTAAAAGAGACTTGATGTGTCTGTGTGTGTGTGTGTGTGTGTGTGTGTGTGTGCGTGTGTGTGTGTGTGTGTGTGTGCGCGTGTGTGTGTGTAAGTTCCTGACCATCTCTCCCTGAATGTAGCTTGTTTCTCTCTCCAGCTGTATGCTGTGCACAGCCCTGATTGGGTTCAGGAGGTCAGCATGGTCACAACAAACCCCCCCCCACCAGCAGCACAGAGGCTGACCCGCCATCGCGCTCCATTTCAGACGCCGTGAGCGGGAACACCATCGCCCAAATACGGCCGGCGGATGTTTTTCCCTATGACCCTGCCAGCATGACACCTCACTCCCGCAGACGCCCCCAACAGAGCACTCCAAGAGCAGGAAAACTTCTCGTCCCTCATAATAAAAACATGTCACAGAGCACTGCGTGACAAAACTTTATTAGGGTACTTTTCCGGTATATAAGACAGGAAACCAAGAGTGCATTTCCAAATACGATACTGGGAAAGAGAGTATGTCACAATAGTCACCAAATGTGGGTGCTTTTGCGAATGTAAATAGAGCTCATGGCATTTTATTGAAGTTAAAGGAAAATACACTGCGATTTCAGGTGGCTGAAATAAAGTGTACAGTTACCATAAACTGCAAAGTGCTGCAATTTTTTGATGCTACGTATTTCATTTGTATACTGTGTGTAATTTTCCATTGTTGGAAGATACGTTACATGCGGATGCTGTGGGTATGGCACACAAAGGGAAGGGTAACAAGACTGAGACGTACATAGAGGCTGCGCATTTAAAGCCGAGTCGTCCTAAGACCCACCATGACCAAAGGGCAAATTTTACTGGGCCGTGATAGAGCCCTTCCACTCACAGCATAAAGGACAACCACACGCCACCGTCAGTGTGAGACAGTGGGACAGATCTGCTGGACCTGGCAGGCAATTTAATTTTAAGGGTACCGTCGCCAAGCCCGTACAGATTGCACTGGCTCAACCATCACCTTCGCTCCCTGTCCAAAGCCTGACACAGATTGGCGAATGAGAGGGCAGAAATGGAGGTTTGTCTTCAGTGCATTTGACTGTCTTCTGACTTTGCTGTCACATGATTGCTTTGCCGGTAATATGTTGGCTTACCTAAGCTCGCCACCCTGAGTGGCTGCTCCTTGGTGCGCTAGCATCTCCATCTGTCTATTAAAGCATTCATTGATCATATTGTCAAATAACTAAATTACTGTTTGATTACAATATCTCTTCCTTTAGAGGTCATTGTTGCTGTAGGCTCTGTTCTACAGAGGGAGGTTAGTTGTAGCTCCCTGCCTTTGGTTCCACACTCGGACGAGCAGGGATCTCTCAGAACAGAGCCATGTTGCCAAAGCCAATGTATGCATGTATGCCTGTAGCCTTTTAATAAATTTTATTTTGACAAAGTGGTCCTATCAGAAATGGACACAGACCCGAAATCCTCACAAAACTCTTGCCTCAGACTCCCTTATCACCACACCGCCTAATCATTCCTTTACCATGTTTCATTTCCTCTTCAGCGGTCAACTTTACAGGAAATTCGTACAAATGGCCTGTGTAACTCCCCCTTGAACAGAGCAGATCAAAGATTAAAGTGTTGCGCTCCCCAAAGACGCCAGTCCTTATGCGCATCACTTAAAACCTCCTGATCCGTGGTAAAAATGTTCATCTCGCCGAGATTAAAAGCTCATGAGGCTTTGGCAATTTGCCGAAACGGACGTGGTAATCCTTTTATTTTGGGCTGGGGTAAAGTTAAGTATGAGGGAGGTATTGTTTTAAACCCTTGATATTAAAAAGTAATCCCACGAGTTGCATGGAAAGAATTACTTTAGCAGGCTAACGTGTCCGCAGAGCATCGTAGCAAGGCCGCTTTTTAGCACCGTCTTAAAATGAAAATGTATATGTAACATTATTAAAAGGGGGTCAGTGGAGAGGACTGGTATATGAGTGTGGTGCATTTGGGATGTTTTTGCTCGCGAGTGTGTGTGCTTGCAAATAGGATTTAAGCAGCCATTGTCTGGTGAGGTATTGGGCCATGGCAGAGATTAGCACTGTCTCGCTAACAAGATTAGCATCTCGATGACAGAGCAGCAGGTCAGATGGGCTCAGATTAAGCCTAGATTAAGCTTTCTATTAGTCTAATCTCTCTGCAGCGTAAACCACTCAAGGCATCAGCATACAGTAAACCCCATATAGCTATTGTGCACAACCCTATCTGGAGTAAAACTGCAAATAGCTGCAAAGAATTGGTATATCTAGTGCAAACTATGCGTGGCAGTGTTCAACCAGCACATCGAATGAAAACTGCACAGGGCAGTAATTCACAGGTAGGCATATCTAGTGTAAACTCCACATTGAGGGCTTGGAGCACAATGGTTACATATCCAAAATTTTGAATTTGAGATATATATACCAAAACAAGGGGTTTCTGATGCTTTTCCTTGAAGCACAAATGTGATATATCCAGCTGGCACAGTTCCAGGAGACATGTTCAGACATGTGCCATTTGCGCTTCAACTGCACTGAACTGTAGGAGCAGCGTCTCGTCTCCTGGTTGTGTGAAAAAGCGACCGGCCCTTCCGCCTAGTTTCAATTCTGTGCTGCTTCTGGGCAGCCGGAAGTGACATAACGTGCACTTAAAAAATTTTTTTTTTTGCTGTTTTTACATATCTTGGCTATGAAAGCAAGCAATGTGCCTAATAGGTTTTCAGATTCTTCTATCCGTGTAGAAAATTATATTTGTGCTGTTTAAGTTTTAATGTTAAACCCTCCTAAAACACCCCTGTCAGCTCATGCATGGGTGGTACGGCTTAATTTGCAGGGCGCGTTCTAGGTCTACTTTACTATGGTAGCCTCATTCTGAAGGGGAGCTGGTGGTGAACAGACATAGTCTAGGCTCTGGTCATTGCATAATGACTGTTTGGCTAGTTTAATGGTCTAAAATTGGTCGACCTATTTATTTAAGTTTAAGTTATATTTTGACTATGATGTCATTTTGTTTTCTTTTTGAAAAGTATTTTCCCCTTCTTATTATTATTATTATTATTATAATTACTATTATTATTATTTTGCTTTAATGCTTAAATAGGCCTTAATTGGGTCTAAATAAAGAAAACCTATCCTCTCAACATAAGCTCTGCTTCCTTCTTAGTATTTCTATCTAGCTTCGACTGCTTACGTCACACCTACCCCTTAACAGGCAGTAATACACAGGCAGGCATATCTGGTTTAAACTGCACATGGCTATAATTCACAGGCTGATACAACTCATGTAAACTAACTGCACATGGTTGAAACTCACAGGCAGGTACATCTAGTGTAAACTGCACATAGCAGTAATGGAGGTTTAACTGCAGCAGTAGCGATTGTGCTGGCTCACATCCTACTCCTTTCTGGCCTTACCCCGGTCTGTGCCTGGCACCCTGAGTAGAAAATGAATAACATAAATGCATGAACACCAGATGTGTGCTTTGCTGTTTTCCTATCCCTCCCTTTTTCTCACGTAATTCAATTGCTTCCAATTTTCTAAACAGCTGTGTACATCAATGTCGGTTAGCTGCTTTATTAGATCAATATTTCCCCAGGGATTTCACAACAGCTTATGACTTTATCAGAAATGTCAGATCGAATGCTCAATCAGCCTGACTGGACGATTAGAACCAGGGGCTGACATGAATAACTGAAATGTATCCGGCTTATTGGTGCACCAGAATTCCTCAGACAGAGGAGCCGTGTTCCAAAAAAAAAGAGTTTAATCCAACTCTGGTCCTATTGTCCTGGTTCTTTATTTTCCTTTTAGTAAGTAAACTTTATGGAAACAGAGAATGTGGACCTGGGCCAATGAAAGACACAAAAATGGTGCTGAAAACGATGAAATAAATAAATGAACAGCAGAAGCGACAGACTCAAGGATTTGCTGTTCAAGTCTCAACTTTGACATTTTTACAAAGATTCTTCATGCCATGATATGGGACTGGAGCAAATAAACATTTTAATTACTGTCATGTAAAGGGGTTGTGTCATATTGGAGAGGACAATTAATGAATCATTCAGTCCGCTGAGACTTTGGGCCCTATTTTGATGACCTAAATGCAGTTGGAAAACACAAGCACTAACAGTATAGCAGGTCAAACTGGGCGTGTCTAACTCCATCCTGGTAATTTTGTGTTAGGACGCTATACCGCAGCTGTGGAGCTGTTATAAAAAAGGGTTGGACTAAGATGCATTAATTACCTTTGAGTGAGGTTTGGTTCCATTAAAGCCAATCATATTTACTGCAGTCATTCCCTTAAACACTAGTGGTAAATGCCATAGCAAACTGGCAATTTTGTTCGATGAAGAACAAGCAACTTACTTGCATTATTGCCACCTTTTTCAGTCTTTTGGAAACCGCACTCCAATGCAGAGATGCATGAAGGGGTTTGGAGGAATAGAAGTCGATTCAGCAAGTAAAGCTTTCGTATGAAAAAATGGGGGAAATTAAAGCTGTATTCAAAATGCCAAACAGGGTATTACAACAAAAACCCGACTGAAGTTAATTATTTTTATTAACCCCCCATAAAGAAAATATTCACATATAGTTTGTATAAACATATCCCTTCGCCCCCCACTTCTCATTAGCTTCCACCAACATTTTGTAGGCATTATTTATAGGTACCTGACATAAACGATAATGGATACGAAACTGTTAAACCTCACAGCAATACTAATGACGGAAATTGCCGAAGGCGAAGGCACACCACGTTCTTCTGGGTTGGGCTGGTGCGTTAACTTTTGGGTTGGTGTAAATCATAATAAGAATGGATCGATTTTCTCTGTTCGTTAAAACAGGGCACAAAAGCACAACAGTTATGATTAATCTGACTCCATATTATTCATTACACATATAAGATTTAGTTGTAAATTTGTTGAGTTTAGAATCATAATACCATACTTGGTCCTTCGCCAATTTTACACGATTGCGCTTCCGGACCCACACAATCGCAAAACCTGAGTTTGGGGAGCTCTGCATTGGTTAGCCAGCAACCACCGTAATACGCGAGTACCTTTCCCTCATAACAGTTACGGACCCGGGTAAACTAGTATGATACTAATAGTACCTATCGGGCTCCTTAAGGAGAATTTGACAAGAACTGGCGTATTACACCCATGGGTCCTCTTAAGCCAAACCTCCAGAGCCAATACCCCGCCAATCCCGTTCGCAGTCAAACATGGCCCCTGTTCTAACTTACCAGAGCTCCCTAAAAACTTCGTCTGTAACTGGCCTCTGACAGTAGGTCTCAGTCAGCACGTGTTTCCCCTAAGTATTTAAATAAATGGCAACGTCCGCACACAAAGACAATGCTCCCCAAAAATTTATTCTGTCAACGTTTCGATCACAAAGTGATCTTCGTCAGGATGATAATCCCCTAAGTATTTAACCATAATTTTGGCTAAAGGAACCAAGATGGATTTAAAATCATAAAAACCACACAAATTACAAGAAGACAATTTATTAATAAGAAAGTTAGTTTTATTAAACGGGAAGGTAGGTCCACATAATAAATTTAATTCATCCTTTACATAACTTAGAAAAGAACACTTGAACGTAAGAGACCCTTACTGAACCTGTTTTGGCTACACGTGCACTAACACGCGCGGGGAGAGATTGGATACGATCTTCCCTGACTATGCGGTATGGGCTACACACGGCATAAAAATGCAAGTGTGAGAAGTTATCTGCGATCTTCCCAGAATGGATTGTCTGTCTTTGCTTTAAGCCAAATCATGTCTTCGACCCAGGCAGCATGGCCATAAATGACCCGGAGGAGGCGTCGAATCTTTATTTTGTGTTTCCACCAAACAATAAAACAATTTAGCAGAGAGAGAAGAACAGAATGATTACCCGAGAGGATTTTAACCAATTTTCAGAAGTTTCCAAAAGGGAATCAACCAAAATTTCAATGGGGATGAAACATACTCCATTCAACTGGAGAATAATTCTCCTGAGAATAAAAAGACCAAACATAATATGAATATGTACTAATATGACACAGTTGTTATGAAAAAGTCTTAAGCTGAATTATTACACAGGTAAGCAGGGTTACGAGTACAGAAGTGATTTCAGAGCAGTATACTGAACATGTGAGCATATTGTGAAGTTCCCAGAGGTTTAGATTATTTTAAATAGATAAGGTCCAGTTTCATAAAAGACTGAGGACAATAAAATTATTTCCACAGGGGCATTTTGTCAGCCAGAGGTCTTGCAACTAACCCTCCCATACAGAGTAACACCATGGACACAGAAAGACCATAAAGCCCTTCTACTCAGAGGCTGAGCAAACATCCTGGGCCCACTCATAACGGAGGAAGTTCAGTTAGTAAGTAAGTAAGTAAACGTT
This sequence comes from Gymnothorax reevesii, assembly GCA_029721435.1. Classification (NCBI taxonomy): domain Eukaryota; kingdom Metazoa; phylum Chordata; class Actinopteri; order Anguilliformes; family Muraenidae; genus Gymnothorax; species Gymnothorax reevesii. Next base: position 42,575,494 of record CM056581.1, on the reverse strand, counting down.
TATTTGTATAGCACTTTTCGCAGTACGAATACACAAAGTGCTTCACAGTAAAAGTACATAACTAGAAACAACATAAATAATCAGCATAAAATCGCTGTAAAACATCATAACGCATAGAACAGAGCAATTAAAACAGAACAGAGCAAACTAAAACAGTGTAAAAAAGGTAGGAAACACAACATAGTGGCTATCATCGCTATACGAGAAGGCACAAAAGGTCAGAGATCAAAAAGCATTTGTACACTTAGGGCCACAGGCCTATGGCAGAAAAGCCTGTTTAAAAAGGTGCGTTTTAAGCAGCTTTTTAAAGCTAGCCACAGACTCTGACTCTCTAAGAGCCAGAGGGAGCGAATTCCAGAGGCGGGGGGCTACCGCTGAAAAAGCCCGATCCCCTTTAGTTTTTAGCCGAGTGCGGGGCACTGCCAGGCGCCTCTGCTCAGCTGACCGCAGAGGACGGTTAGGGGTATGATGTGTAATGAGGTCACAGATGTAACTTGGATGAGAGCCGTGAATAGCTTTGAAAGTGAAAACCAATATCTTGAACTGGATCCTAAAGTGTACAGGTAGCCAATGAAGGGCATCAAGTATGGGGGTGATGTGACAAGATTTTTTTGACCTAGTGAGTAAACGGGCAGCAGCATTTTGCACCAGTTGAAGACGATGGATGGATACTTGGTTCAGACACGTAAAGAGCGAGTTGCAATAGTCCAGCCTAGATGAAATGAAAGCGTGTATAACCATCTCCAGTTCTGAGTGGGAGATGACAAAGCACAATTTGGCAATATTCTTTAGGTGGAAAAAATAGTTGTGACTCAGCATCTTTACATGTTTATCCAGGAGCATCGACTGGTCAAAATGTATGTGGGCATTATTTTTGAGAGGGCCCAGATGAACCTTAACTTTCGCAGCAATGCTGTCTGAGGCTATTATCAGCACCTCGGTCTTGGCTGCATTCAGCTGAATGAGGTTATTTGCCTTCCAACCCTTTATGGCCGCCACACAGTCCAACAAGACATCGAGACATTGAATGTCTTCGGGTTTAAAGGACAAATGCAGCTGAATGTCATCCGCATAGCAGTGGTATGCGACATCGGAAAAATTGCTTATCAAATGACCCAGTGGCAGCATGTATAATGCAAAAAGCAGTGGAGCTAACACCGAGCCTTGAGGCACACCACAGTAAAGGGCAGCATTGTGAGACTTATAAGGGCCAGCTATAACTGAAAAACATCTCTCACTCAGGTATGATGCAAACCACTGAAGAGCACAATCCGACACCCCAACCCAGTTACTCAGCCTGTCTAATAAAATTCCGTGATCGATAGTGTCAAAAGCTGCGCTTAGATCTAACAGGACCAAAACGGAGCACTTGCCGGAATCAGAGGCCATCAAAAGGTTCAGCCAGTTTTATTGTTATCTAGCATGGCTCCGGAGTTCCTTGATGCCCAGTTCCCGAGCTATCAGCCATTTGCCGCTTTCAGCCTAGGGGCTCCTCCACTCATAAGTGTTTGCGGTGCTCCAACCACCTTTCCAGATCTTACAAAACAATATGCATTTATAACAGCTCTGCTTGCTGCAAATCAGTCCCTTGGACCTACCATAAAGTGACAGCGTTTGCATCAAAAGGTGGGTTTGATGAGTCAAAAAGCAAATGAGGTCTGTGACACAAAAATTGCAGATTGCCACTAGTATACTATGACACACCTCCTTTTCAGCAGTCCAACTCTTTCAGACACAAATGCTACTATTTTACAGCAGGAAACTACAAAACTGGACAAAGGCCATAAATATGTTGTTTGCGGCAGACATATCTGTGCATAACGTTACCACAGCATGTGTTTCCGCTTGCAAAGGCGGAAAAAATAGAACACTTTGTGTTCCTTTACAAAATTAATAGTGGCTCAAGCACACGTGTAAAATAACTTCATTTGGCGGGGTCCAGAAATGCATGAATTGAGTCAGAGGAAATTGATGTTTTTTTGTTTTATTTTAGATATATCAGTACGGTTCAGTGCCCCGAATATTTGTTGTTGGGTTATTTGTGGAAAAAAATAACCACACAGCACAAAAGAAACCTTTGGGGGATATTTGATTGCGATCTCCACAGCCTTTATAGCTGCACACAGTGAAACAGCTGAGCAATTCTGCTGACTGTTTCTGTTGAGAGCCTTCGAGCTCAGCCATTGCCGGGCTATACATGTACAGTGCGCACATTATGCGTGCCATTGAAGACCTGGGAATGAGTTACACAAATGTGTGACCCAGATTCACTGAACCAAATCGGTGAAACGAAGCAATTATTCCTCCACCGTCATGTAAAGGCTTTCGGATGCCAGCTGGAAGGAAAGACGTGACAGCCTCACAGTCACAGGGTGACATTACTGTGCCATAAAGCAAGATGGGAGAGAGGAACTTAAGAAACAATTGCTTCATTTTTCAGCTTCTGTCTTCGCCTGCGGTTCAAGTCAGGTTCACCCAAAGTGTGAAGTAAATTTCTGCTTTTTCAGCCAGAACCTCACATTAAAGGAGCCACCTGCTGCTTCTCCTTTCAAGGAGAGCGGCCATCTTCATATCGTTCACTCATTCAGTAGCTGGAGAGACAATATGCATGCAGATAACTGTGCCTCACTTTTTCACATTTTAGTTCATTTGAAAGTGGGCATTCTGCAGATCCTGTGCCCTACTCCCTGTTGGGGACAAGTGTAAATATCCTACCGTTCGTTACCGGCGCTTCATTAAAAAGCAATCTCCTTGTCTGCACAGACCCTCAATTCATAATTGTTTGCCTAGAGTTTTAGTACTACAATCCAAATGATCCCCGATGAAGCTCGGTAATTCCATTTCCCATTTCTGCATCTTAATTAGCGGATGCTAGGCCTGAGGCCTGTTTGGAGTCCGCTCCTCGTGCGTCCCTCAGGCAGTGAGCGCCGGGAGAGAGCCTGAGCTGTATCCATGCGCCTGGCCTTCGCAAACGGCAATGTGGCTCGCCGACAAACTTATCTGTCCTAATAACTGCCAATGATATTTAAATCGCTTGCCCAGCGTCGGACAAAATTGATGGAAGTGTGGCTGGTAAACAAGTGGAAGCCGTGAAAGGAACAGCTTGCGCAAAGCGCGGTGCTGCCAACAAACGCGCTCTGAGGTCACACGGCAAACAGCTTTTCACAGTATTCCTCATACGGCAGAAACCAAACTCCCTTCTGTCTCCAACTCTGATACCAAACAGCATTTTACTATTGTATATTTTTCATTTTTACGCCTCTTTCCCCAACCAGACGCCCTCTCCATTACTGATTTGGGAAAGGGCAGAAGCTCCTTCTGGAGCTTGTCATGTCAGGTGTAGTTTCTCATCATACCACAGTCAAGACTCGGTCTAAAGGGCGTCTGAGGAGGACTATTCCCACACAGCTCGACAGGTGGACCTGTGGTGTGTCACAGGAGGTACAATGCTTATATCCTGACGCAAGTGATCCTCCTCCATCCCTCCACAGGCAACAGGTCGGCTCATGTTGAATACTTGTGTGCCAGACAGGCTAAGTGAACGATTCACCTATTCTTTTGAATGTTCTTATGTGTAAACGGGACAAACAAACAATTTACCTACATTAATGAATGTTCTTAAGTTCTACATTAGCCGAATGAGCTTTTTGTCTACGCCTTTGAATGTTCTTAAGTTCTAGACGGGGATATTTCAAAATTCGTTCCTCGGAAGTGGCAGAGTGATGTATCAATGTATCTCCTTCTATTGAATATTGCCATTCAAATTCATCTAATGTCAAGGAAAGACAATTATGATATATTCAGTTATCTTTTGACTATCTGAGAATTATGTTGTGAACAAACAACAACTGGAACATCAGTTTTGTATGAAACGCTGTTTAGTTATTAATTTATTCGACTGGACCCCTACTTTGGCATCGGCATGTCTATAGAGGATGACTCACCCTCGTCAGCACCCCAATCACAACAATACCAGCAATATCTCCACAGCCCCAATACCCTACACTCATTAAATAGTGCCCTTAAACCAAAGAGCATCCCACATGAGTCACAAAGGTGATGTTTCGAATGAGGCTTAATGGCTGTTAGTTAGCCAGGTCAGCCACGTGATAGAGATGCTACATATGACCACTAAAAAGCAACAACTAATGCAGAAAAGACGTTGCACTCATATTTAGGTCTCAGTCTTGGTCTTGGTCTCAGATTCTAAAGGTCTTGGTCTCGGTAAGGTGGGTTTCGGTCTCAATATCAGTCTTGGATGGACAGGTCTCGACTACATCACCTTTGCCGTCACTTTTGAACGTCCTGATGTTCTAAATGGGTTGAATAAACTATTCACCGACGCTTTAGAATGTTCTAATTTTCTAACTGTGCGAAATTATCTATTTACCTGTGCCTCTGCATTATCTTATGTAGTTCATGGGCTAAGAGAACTCTTCCTCTCAGTATATGTTCAGGAAACTTCATGGGCTGAATGACCCGTTTTTCTCACCATGTAATGTTTATAACTTGATCAACTGAGGAATGGCTCAGTATAAAGTAGTACGGTAATGCAGGATGAGGATAAGCTGTTTTAAGATAGAGGCCTCATAGGCCAATTCATTCTCACTCTATGGTGCGCAGCATCAGTTTGCATTTTCATTGGACAGACAGGGTGAGTGGTACACAGTAAAGGTACAAGGTACACAGTGCATTATGGGAGATGTAGTTAATGTAAGTGGAACAGACTAGGGGTTTGAAGAGAGAAGCTGTGCTTATTGTTTCATTATTTGATGTTTTGCTCAGAAACCTACTGTGCTGACTGCAATCTCAATTGATGGTTTGACATGAGACACAATAATTTTATCAAGTTACATTACAAATACAAGGCATTAGAGATGGAATCCACCAGGAAGCTTCTGGCAAATTTCCACTCCCTATTTCAATAGACATTCCCCAGACATTTCATTTATTGCCTCTTACGTTTCATTCAAAAGGATGAGACACATCAGGCCAGTAGGAAACTGAGGAAACAAATGAAATTTCATAGTCCAGTGAGGGAGAGGAATTGTGCGCTTCGTGTTCTTCAGGGCTTCCAACAAACAGCCCTTTGAAACCAAATTAAATCTGTTGGCATCTCTATTATTTTAAACATTTGACTATCTTCTCACGCGCCATATCCTCTAAACATTGCAAATTTGGAGTGCATAACATGTCACTGAGCAAAACGACAGGGAATTTTAAATGTATGAGAGGGGTTTTTAAACACAGAAGGCAATGATGATCATATTGAGAACAAGAACAATACAGATTCGGGGAGCTAAGTCGTTTTAATGAGCCAATGTGACGTTAGACTACACCTTTGTGGATCAGACATGCAAACCAATTCAAGTAAAATGTGAAAAAACTAACAGAAACAAAGGAATAAAATGCAAACCAAAGGAAGAAAGAGTGAAATAAAATGAGCAACGTAAGGGGTAAGTAAAAAAGGAGGAAGAAACAGAAGAAAGAAATCTGGCTATGGAGCGATAATCACCTTCACTGGGGATGACAAGTACGTACGGCGTTGTTATTTGTCCCCTACCTATTACCACTAAGAACAAGGTTTATAGTTCCAGGAGAGCATGCATGAGGGAAAAAAGAAAGGAAAGAGTCTAAAAACAAAATATGCCTCCAAAATCACCAGTTTCAGGCTCTCCCTTCAACAACACAAATTATAATACAGCAGTTTTGAGGAAAGAAATGATTTATGGTGATATACCCAGATGAAATAGCTTGAACATTTCCATCGAGTAGAAGGCTACTGGGAGCATGAGTATTGATTTAGAGTATAGATTTCCACAGGTGTCCGATGGCTCAGTTGAATTCATCTGGTACATGAAGCCATGCTTTTGATTGGTCGAGTGACAGGGCCAGAATTGATTGGTGGAGACGTTTAGGAGGTAGCTAACCAGTGCGTGTGAACAGGGGTCCTGACTCTAGCTGGTGAAACTGCCTCAGAACAAAACAAACGAATGGAAACTGAAATAATAACAAAATGTTTGAACTTTGCGGCATGATGGATGTTAACGGCAACAGCAAAACAGAATTATTAACCCAGGTCAGATATTTTCTAAAATGTAAAATTTGGGTATATGAATTATTAAATTTTCTGACTTTCTTTTCTCTGAAGTATAGCCTTTACTGTCACATTTTCAAGTGATCGAACAGCTGAGAGCCACAAAGTTGAAAGCATGCCTTTTCCACTGTGTACACACAACCAAACGGACGGGAGCAGACAGCCAATCTCCTCTCAGACCAGAGAGGCTCGGGGGCTGAAGTAAAGAACAGAGAGGCTACTGATGCAAAATGGCCGACAATGATAGAAATAAATAAATTTTTAGAAATAATAAAGAATAACCAAATAAGCAAAATAAAATAAATAAATAAATATGCTCCTTAATACATGAATAAGTGTACAAATAAAAGAAAAAAAAAAAAGAAATGAGGGTGAACATGATTCTGCTGCTCGATATTTGTATGTGTGGAGGGGCTGCAGTGAACAAGGCCTCCATTAGGTGATCTGTAATAGAGGTTCAACTTTGCACCGCTGATCCTGCGTGCCCTCTCTCATGTACAGTATTTTTTTACCATTGTAAAACGTGAGAGAGGGGTTGTAAGTAGGGATGGCCTTCTGCAGCACTTCTTCCACTATGAGTGCAGGTCATGCGTCGTAAACGGAGCTAACATTTGGTGTTGGAGGGAGATTTGAGTGGGGAGGGTAACTGAATTGAGTTGGCTGACTAGTTCCAAGTTTGCTGCTAAGAGAGAGCCACAGTCTGATAGGCAGGTCCGTGTTCTCAGGCGCTTAGATATGGCTGGGATTTATAAGCCATTAGCATTTAGCATTTAATCTCCCCGCGCTCAGGTGCTTTCAAAGCTGGCCGGCTCAGGGGCCCGGCCCTGCATGTATAGAGCGTAACACGCTGAGCTGGAACAGCTGCCCTGAGCTACAGGACATTACAGGGCCACAGCGTCGGAAACAGCCTGACACTTCGACTTCTCTCCATTTGGTTTGATTGAGTAAAACAAGGCATGCTGAAATAACACTGGATATGCATTACCTTTGGTCGCCAGTCGAACGCAGTTGATCTTCATCTCCTAAAAGACAAAAGAGAAAAAACAACCCGGTTAACCCTTTTTGAAGCTTTCCTAAACATTACACCTTTTTTCCATTACGTTACAAACACATGAAAAATGCAGGCAGGACATAAATGAAAGATTACACTCATAGTATATTCTGTCTGTCTAAGGCTGTCTTGACTGACATACCCCAAGGCATCCTACTGAGGCATATCAGAGACCCGCTGACACAGGAAAGAGAGGAACTCCAGTTTAGCCGCTGGCTTATTTGTGTTCCCAGCACTTTCCGCACACAGTAAACATATGTTTACACAAACGCACCTTCTCAGAATAAACCAACTCACTACATTATACACTGTTAATGGTGACCGCAGGGAACATAAATCGTTAGGATACTCTAGAACTGTTTAAACTTGCTGTGCCTAATTTTCCTTATCTAATTTTCTTTAGACACTGGCCCAAATCAAAACTCATTAAGTTCAAAAAGGTGCACAGATGCAAAGTCACCTGTACTTGGACAACACTATCATTGCATCATAATCCTACGGCAGAAAATGCCTGTGCTTGAGCCCCCTGGTTCTGCAGACTGTGTGATTTTGCTATTGTCTCCGATGCAGTTCCTCATCCCGTTAGCCTCACAGCCCCAAATTCGTCCGCGACAACCCAACTACTCACCCCTGCAGCGCTCACTCCTAAAACTCGCCCGACAAAACTCCGCCACTTACTACAATCGTCTCAGTATTTCAGCAGAATACAGGCTGCAGTGGGCCGGGTGCATTAGTGTTGACAAAATGACAAAAGTAGGCAAAAATAAACCATCTTCTGGCTCTCAAAAAGACTCGACAGTGCACGATAAAAACAGCACAATCCATGCAAGTGACAATACAGCTGAATGGTTCCATTGCTACCGAACAAACTGAGAAGGGCATTGCACACTGAAAAGAGCTGGAAACGAGCTGAAAAGTATTGACTTCACACCAAAACTGGAAGGGCATTCGGCACTCCGCAACCTGCACAATCTTGTTTCATTCTCCTGGACAAGTGAAAATCTAATAAGCTCTTACTGTTGTCATATACAGGAATAACCTTCCCACAAAATTGCATCAAAACCAGCCTGGAACTTGTATACATATACACAAACGGACAGCCAGACAGACAGACAGGGCAATAAGATAACCTCTGTCCGAGTTTGCTGGTGGAGGATATAATCTGCTGAAATGTAGGTGCTGTGATGACACAGATGAGAGACTGTGCATCTGGCTGGGAGTCTGGAATGAGCAGTCTCAGTTAGGAGCCTAACAAGCCGCTTCACTGGTGGACCCAGAGGGGGTGCTCTGTGTGCACAAAAACTCTAGCGGACGCCACCCCCCACCCCCCTCCAGACTCCACAAACGGTTCCCTGCTGTGTTTTTGGTCTGCACTGAGAAATACAGACACTGTAAATGCAAAGTTTTGGTTTGCACTGAGATACACAAACACTGTAGCACATCTGCTTCAACTACCTTCAGCCCTAACCTTAGCCCACGCGTGTCTCAACCAAAAAGTTCTCCCAAAAAAAGTTGCAGCCTGTCAATCACAATGAAAATGACTTTAGCACACCACACAGAATTGTGTTATGAAGCATCCAGCCAATTTTTAATGACTCAAAGATTTCTAAGTAGATAAAATTACTTGTCAAAATTGTGAAAAAGAAAGCCCTATTCTCAGCTCTAGAACACTGCGGGCGTGTCCGCCAAACCGCTGACACCACACCCAATCGGAAGGAGCAGCCTAACTCAGCCCTGTCTATGTGCACCACAGCCAGAGAAATGGATGTTGGGTTAAACAGCTGTATTGGAATGACACAGCTGTACATGTTTGAGGCACCAGATCCAGAATCCATTCTGTGTTGTGTTTATGTTATGGATGAGCCAGTGTAATTGTGAATGAATTTGAGCTATTCATAATATATTCATATCCCTGCAATGGATTGGTGAGTCGTCTAGGGAGTGTTCCTGCCTCTGCCCCACTGCATTCTGGGATAGGCTCAAACTCCCACACAACCCTTATCAGGTAGAAGTGATTTAATTAATGGATGGATGACTAGTTGGATGGCTTATGCTTTTATTTACAACAATAGAACATAATCTGCATGTACTTCTCCACACAGAGCAGACCTGACCCATGAATCACAGACTCAAGATTCAGGGATTGATTCATGACTCTACTGAATGGATCATTGAGAACACAGCCAAGCACTCCCGATTAAGCATGAAGGTTATTACCCGCGTTCAAACTCAGCTAAAAATTCCCATCACATTCGTCAGGAGACAGATTCCACACTCAATCGCCAGCCCAGGGACATCTTTCTTGTCTCATTTGCATCGCTCAGTCTGAAAGACATTAGAACCCTAAAGTGCGTCTGCAGTCCCAATAAAACAATCACGGTGTCCTCCTTGCCAGATTTCTGGTGTAATGGCTTTTTGACAGCCTGCAATTAGCGGCAGGGCTTCTGAAAGCGCTCCCGGGGCCGCGGCACATCCACAAACAGCTGCTGTTTCTGACGAGGGCTCCTGTTTATCACCCCGTCTTTTTCAATTAGCCCCGTCACCTCGCCCTCTCCCTCCGCAAACGGCGGGACACCGCGGGGGGCTTGCCAACGCCATAACTCAGCCGCTCGCGCTGCCGGAACCGAAGCGCGACCATCGCATCGCTCAAATGCCGCGTTCTCCCGCATGGGAAGTGCTCGCAGACGTCGGCCCGCGCCGGGATAGTTTCATTTTCCAGCGAAAACTTATGCTGAGTTTATTTGCTGCAGTAACTCAATCAAGCTCCATTACTGCATTAAAGTTCATATTTTCTTTAAAAAATAGGGCATCTTCTCAGTTTGCTCTCTGGGCTCCTCTGACGATCGATACGCCCTGAGAAAAGTAGTCGCGGGAAGGAAGCGGACAAATCAATCGCTCATCCCGGGCTGGGCGATGCTATATAATTCATTTTAATTAACCTGAATATCGATTACACACTTTCCACCGCTGAAGCCTCAGCAGCCACATACAGCTCTTTTTAGAAAAGCAGAGAATTCATCCCAGGTGTTATATTTCATGATCCAGCGTAGACTGAGGGAAAGGGCATTCTGGGATGAAGTGCAGGGTCCCAGTGAGGGAGAGGTTGGGATCTGGAGCGGGACGGGGACAGGCGTACAGTGTTATGGAATTTAGGGGCAGCTGGTTATGATACTGTCCACAATTGTTTTCCCATTGAAGTTCAATGCAACCACGTGACTCAGAATCACAGTCAGAACATCGCCCAGACGCAAAACAGATACAGTAGAGGTGCTCAGAGGTGATTGGTTGAAAATATGCGCACCACCTCTGAACCAAGTGTCCATTTGTACATAGCTAACAATGGCATGCTTCCTGAAGATGGAGTCTTTAGGTTGCTGTGCACGAGGTAATGCTATCCCGTACGGTCATGTCTTATCGTGTTTGTTAATATACACCTGTGCTTAGGATATGCAAAATTTCCCCGATAAAAGCACATTTTCTCATGGAATTTATATCTGCATGAGATGGCAAAAACTGAGAGAGAAAGATAGAGGAAGAGTTCCTTCATCTCACACACACACATATGTTGGCATACAGATGCACAAACACACACTCACACACACACACACACACACACAAACATCTCGCTGCATTACCGTTTATTTAAATTATTTGGATATATCAGTGTGACTTTATCTTATCATACCATGCACCTTTCTCCTCACCCAACAAGCCAGGGCGATAAAAGCGTACTAATGCGTCATTGGAATACATGCTAGAATAAATGAATAGAGATGAGGGAGAGACGGAGTGAGAGAGAGCGACGGGGAAGGGAGGGGAGCGAGGGAGAGAAAGGAAGGGCATGTTGGCGCGCCACAGTGTCAGTGCAGGTCGGCCAGCTCAGTGGCGCGTGCGATAATGAAAGTGCATCACTTATGGGAAGTGACAGCAGAGGATTGACCTCTGACCCCTGTCTAATGAGGCAGTGATGGAACGCCAGCCGCGTTTTTGGCAGATCCGCCGACGGCGGGCGAGCGACTGTGAGCGCTCCAGGAAAGTGGCGTGAAATCGTTTAGTGTAACTTCAATCATTTTAGCGAGTTTGATTTTTATGAGGCAAAACATCGCAATCGCAGCTTACAGGACACGTTCCCTCTAAAAGATAAAGCAGACAAAGAAAAAAAAAAAAACCTGGCATAGGAGAGATGTTTATCCCTCAAAAAAAAGTGACAGGTTTCAAATGCTAAGCTGCCAGGCGATGGCCTTTCACTGTGATGTTGTCAGAGCTTTCATTAATTTTCAGTACTAACAGAAAGGCCACAAGATAAAATATCTCAGCATCTCAATGTCTCAAATGAGACCGGCATTTAGCCTAGTTAGCAGGCTAATCTGATAAATGTGTGGCTCTGTCTGCACCGATTCGGAAGGCACGTGATGAGGTAGGCTTTTGATGCTCGCCATTCATTTGGTTGGTTTCAGAAAACGTTCACTGGCTAAGCATCCATTCATTGCTTCTGCAGCCATTTTACCAATTACAAAGCAACTTCAGGATACGCTGCTAAATACTGCAGTCCCCTAAGTCCCCTCTAGGCCATAATTATTTTAGAGTTGAATATGACCCTGTAATACAGGGGTCAAATCATTTCTGGGTGAAGCAAACGTTTCACTAGGGTTTTGCTGATAAGAGGGAATGGAGCATCGCATGCTCAAGCGTAACCCCATGTTAATCTCAGACCTTGCTATCGTCGTGACTCTCTGCGTTCAAAAAGAAAACATTACTTTCATACGGAGTGGCACCAGACCCCCCCCCCCCTCCCCCCCACCACCACCATCTTCATTCTGACATCACTTCCTTCCATTAGCAGTCACAATGAGACTTTTCTTCAGAAGCAGGTTCCAAGTATAGGTGAAAAAAAAAAATCTCATTTGCCACTAAGGATAATCGTAATGTTAGTGTAAGTAATTTTTTTCCCCAAGCAGTAAATTCGGAAAGCAATTATTGTCTCAACAATGCAGATTTGTCACACCACCGTGTTATTTGGACAACAAAGAAATGTTTAGCGGGTGAATGCTGAAATGCTTTTAAATGAGCCCGTAGAAAATCAATGTCCAACATCACAGTCACCTGGTCCCTAGTTCTCATACAGGCTATGGTGGTGAGAGGTTCGAAATTAAAATCACTGGGCTCATCCATCCGCCATCGTTTAACCGAATGAGCACCACTCGGGATAGGAGTCAGGCTAAAGAGTTACTGATGCTGAGGACCCCGGAATGTTCCAGAATGGCAGCCAAATGAATGTACTGAAAATGAAAGGAGTGTCAGATTAGCACTGTAACCCTGTCTAACCCAACTTTATTAATTTATTCACCAGCACTGAATGTTTTTTCTGGATACACTGATTACATAATGGAATCGAAGTGCCTTTCTGAAATAAGCCATCATCATGAAATGAAAGTCTGGCCGTTCAATGAAGAAAAAAGGGAAACAGGAAAACATCTACTGGGGAATGTGCTACGGAAAAGTGCCATTATGAAAATGAAAGTAAAATAATCATGAAATAAGCCATTTTGAAATAATGCCTGTTATGATGAAATAAAAATGAATTTAAATTTAAATGATGTGAAAATGGGTTTGAGCGAATAAAATATTAGGATTATGACTTCAGTATTACTTCATTTTTGAATTATTACCCTATTCGTTGATTTGTTTACACGTTACATTATTTATCTTCTTGTTTTCTCGATACCACCAAAGCATATTCATTAATTTCATGTTGACTCAGATTTTGATTTCAGACCTCAAGGAAGTATGTGCATCTAGCAAAACGTGATTAAATAATTCAGACGAGATCATTTTACCAGGTTCTGTGTGTTTTGAGGGAAATTTGAGTTTGTTTTAATTTCTCAGAAGAAATGGGAAGGGTGGGAAAGGGGGTGGGTCTGAGGGCCTTCTTATCATTCTTAAATAATGAAAAAACATGTGACACAAATCTTGTTTAAATCTATGGATCAAAGGAAAAACATTTGCAAGTGATTGCGTAAATTTTATTGAAGCTGTTTCCAACTTTGAATGGCTTGTGCGTCCATTTTAAGTTGAATGTGGTCAGCTCCTGATTTCCCAGGAGAGGTTTTGGGAAACTGAATAATAAATATCATTAATCTTAACACATATGTTTTCTTCCTTGTTACTGATCTTGTGATTCTACAGTTTGAGATTCACTTTGAAATTAATTATAGATCAGGCATACAGTTAATCTGGGTAATCAATATCTTTATTTATGTTTTGTTTGATTACATGCTATATATCGTAAAGCAATATGACATCATACACGCCACCATATGTTTCCCTTTAGTTATGGGTGCTGATGGTCAATATTCCTCAGATGCAGAGGTTTATGTAAAGGTATAGATCAAATGCATGCTTGTAAAGGTGTATATCAGATGTACGTTTGTAAAGGTGTATAACAGGCGTATGCTTGTAAAGGTATACATCACATGTATGCATGTAAAGGTGCATATCAGATGTATGCATGTAAAGATGTACATCACATCTATGCAGGTAAAGACGAAAATCACATGTAGGCATGTAAAGGTGTACATCAAATGTATATGCATATGGACCTGGCTAACAGTATCTTTGCTCTCTCTGTGACTCAGAGGACCTTCAGTGAGGGCTCGGTCATGATTTTGCTAAAATTCACATACTTCATGTTACGGGCTATTTTACAGTCAGGGCACTCCCCTGACACCTGCTCATCCATCACATTTAAGAAATGTTTTCAGGAAAAGTAGAACTATTCAGCCTCTGGACTCCGTAGGAGAAAATATGTTTCCAAATGTCTCATCTCGAGGAGAATATATGTGTCCTAATGTCTCACTCCTGAGGAGAATATATGTGTCCTAATGTTTCACTCCTGAGGATAATATATGCGTCCTAATGTCTCACTCTAGAGGAGAATATATGTGTCCTAATGTCTCACTCCTGATGAGAATATGTGTCCTAATGTCTCACTCCTGAGGAGAATATATGTGTCCTAATGTTTCACTCCTGAGGATAATATATGTGTCCCAATGTCTCACTCCTGAGGATAATATATGTGTCCTAATGTCTCACTCTAGAGGAGAATATATGTGTCCTAATGTCTCACTCCTGATGAGAATATATGTGTCCTAATGTCTCACTCCTGATGAGAATATATGTGTCCTAATGTCTCGCTCCTGAGGAGAATATATGTGTCCTAATGTCTCACTCCTGATGAGAATATGTGTCCTAATGTCTCACTCCTGAGGAGAATATATGTGTCCTAATGTTTCACTCCTGAGGATAATATATGTGTCCCAATGTCTCACTCCTGAGGATAATATATGTGTCCTAATGTCTCACTCTAGAGGAGAATATATGTGTCCTAATGTCTCACTCCTGATGAGAATATGTGTGTCCTAATGTCTCACTCCTGATGAGAATATATGTGTCCTAATGTCTCGCTCTTGAGGAGAATATATGTGTCCTAATGTCTCACTCCTGATGAGAATATATGTGTCCTAATGTCTTACTCCTGATGAGAATATATGTGTCCTAATGTCTCGCTCCTGAGGAGAATATATGTGTCCTAATGTCTCACTCCTGATGAGAATATACGTGTCCTAATGTCTCACTCCTGATGAGAATATATGTGTCCTAATGTCTCACTCCTGAGGAGAATATATGTGTCCTAATGTCTCACTCCTGATGAGAATATATGTGTCCTAATGTCTCACTCCTGAGGAGAATATATGTGTCCTAACGTCTCACTCCTGATGAGAATATATGTGTCCTAATGTCTCACTCCTGATGAAAATATATGTGTCCTAATGTCTCACTCCTGAGGAGAATATATGTGTCCTAATGTCTCACTCCTGAGGAGAATATATTTGTCCTGATGTCTCACTCCTGATGAGAATATATGTGTCCTAATGTCTCACTCCTGAGGAGAATATACGTGTCCTAATATATCACTCCTGAGGAGAATATGTGTCCTAATGTCTAACTTCTGAGAAAAATATATATGTGTCCTAATGTCTCACTATAGGGCTGTCACCTTTGTAAAAAAACAACTTCGAACGAATTTAAATATGACAACGTGATGTTCGAATATATTCGAACCTCCCTAACACCACCCCACCCTCCCCCCGCGACCCAACACACATTTAAAAAAAAAAAAGAAGCACCCTCATCATGAATTTTTATCTGTTTATTAAGCCGCATTCGACAGTAGTACAACCCAAGGACAGTATCTGCAGAGATTCCAAGTCTCACGTGTTATTCTATCAACGCGCACTGAAGAAATTCACTCGCGGAATTAAGGTCATTGTGAATTAAGTAAATCAGTTTCAGGTGCACTACGGTGGATTTCCTTACTAGTGACATGGAAATCGATTATTACTCGGGAATTCTCACACTTGTCTTTACTGAGGGATCGAAAGCAATGGACTTGCAAAAATACGTTTCAAATGGTCTTATTTCATCTAAACAATTTAAACGATCATGAAACACATTGTTTCCAATGTCCGAATAAAGAGCAGCACGAGAAGTCCGGAGTCAAAATCGCTTTCGGTGTTACTTTCGGTGACCGTCCACATTTACGCAAGTGAAACTGAAACTTCAGTGCACAAGCACTTATCTCATTAATAAGCGTTCATTGAATACCTGCGGACTACGGTGAATAACGACACGCGGCTCTTACTTTGTTATTTTACCATCTATGCAGTAAAATCCAAAATACTTCCACACAGCGCTCCTATGATGTTTTGGTATTGTAATTGTCCACTCGGTGCTCCGCTAGCTAACGCTCTCCATTGTAAAATAAGAGATAGAATCTTAATGGAGGTCAAGAGGGTATAAAACGGACAAGTTTCTCTGAGGGCGCCCTCTGCTGGGTCGAATGTCAAACTACTTTAGACTGCATGATGCACTGATGGAGGGTTTATTTTGACTTCGAACGTCTCATTTCAGTTCGAATATGAACTTTCACCCCCAGGTCCGAATGAATGTTCGAATTTCGAATAAAAAGTGACAGCCCTAAGAGGAGAATATATGTCCTAATGTCTTACTCCTTTCAAACACTAAACACAGTGGGCATGCAAGTCTCCATATCTTCATAAAAAACTAGATGACGCGCACTCTATAGAGATGCTATCCCATGCATCTTGTTGACCTTGACCTTTCACCTTTCGACCTCAAAATGCAAATTTGGACAGGGCACTCTAGGATAATCTACCCCACAAAGTTTGGTCACCCTTGCTTCAGTATTGGCCAAGCTGTTGCACGGACAGACACACACACACAGACAGACAGTGCTAAACTGAATACCCACGCCGCCTCGTCGGGCGTGGGTAAAACAAGGTGCCCATAATGATGGTCCAATGTGGTGCGTGCAGTACATTACAGCTGAATGAAAGTATACTGCATTCTTTACACAAAAACACACACTCATACACATCTGCAGACAGATGCAAATGTGGAAACCTGTACGTACACATACACACACATGCAGATACATGCACATACAAATGTGCGCTCAAACACATGTGCCCGCACAAACGTGCCTCCAAACGCGCAGACGTGCAAACACGCACACAAATCGCCACACGCATCCATTCAAATACACAGACAAACACATGCATACACACACACAAACATAAATACACACACGGGCAAATGCTTGCACAAAAACGCAAATGTAGGCGCACGCACACAGATTGCCCGAAGCCAGTCCAACACACTCAGGTGATTTACTGTACTGCATATTACCCGGATAAATGAAAATAAACAGGCAGAAGCAGCATTAATTCACCCTCCACTGGCTGCCTCTCCTGCTCTCAACACTCCTGCTATCTGTTAGATGATATTGAAAACCCTTGAAGGTGATTACATCCACACTGCAGCCCGGGCTCAGCTGATCAAATAAATAACTCAGGGAGCGGTCAAAAGTAGACAATCGTGAATGAGCAGGTTACATTTTGGCTCGCCGTCAGTCAGCGCTGAGTGAAAACAAGGCTACAGCATGTTCGGTGCGAGGTCACGGCAAGCAGAGCCAAAATGGAGGGAGGGAGGGAGGGGAGTGGTGATACTCGCTGCTGATGAGTCTGAGGGCACACAGCTGCTTAGGGCCCATGAAAACTCTAGCAGGATGGGGACCCTGAGCTGCATTAGTTAAGGGCTCAGTTTTCCTCCATATGCCTCTGCTTGGAGGGATGGCACCGCGTGTGCATATATTTTCTGGTTTTTAACCGGCGGGTCATCGTCTTTTCGCGCGTCCCATTGGGGACCCTAAAAATCTGGGGGTCTGCAGCAGTTCCAGCCGTCCCCCTGACAACAGAGCTCGAGTGCATTTCATGCCAAGCGGCTAAATCCCACCGAACGCGGAGCCGGCTGGCGGTGATTTCCTGTTGTGCAGAGTCAGCCTCTGTGTGGGCAGCACTCACACAGGTGACGGCTGGAAGCCCCTCCAGAGCCATTTCTCCATTTAAAGCTGCACAGAGCTGCGCTAACAGAGCAGAGAGAGTAGGACAGGCTCTCACTCAAACACTGTACGGAGATCGACAGCACGCGTGCATCCCCCTGCGCGTGCAGGGGAGAGATGGAAACCATCGCTCAGTAATCGGCGCTCAGCATTCACTGGCCTGGGCATCAGCTCCCAGCCCTTCCAGTCTGTCCAATCAAATGCCAGAACTGGCTACACTAATCCTGACCCCGCATTTCCCATTTGCTAGCGGAGAGGTCTCAGGGCGAGGCCACAATCAAAAAAATGCCCACATCAAGATAAACAGTTCGGCCTTGCAAAAACAGAGATTCAGCAGGGTTTGTACAGGTAATTCTGGCAGTTTGCTGAGGTAATGCTAGCAACGTGCAAACATAATGCTCGCAGTCAGCTTTCAGTAATGCTACCAGTTTGCATAATAATAATGTTACTGTATATGTTCTCTTGCTAGCAACGTGCAAACACAGATAATGCCAGAAGAATGCAAACAGGAGATGCCATCACACAGAGTGGCTGACATAAAATAATTTCATTAGTTCAAACAGACTAGTGGAGGGGTCCGTATTTAATGTGGCATTCATAAAAATAGGTTCTGGACCGTAATCTTAATTAGAAAGTTCTTTAACTCTCATTTCAGTCTCTCACTGGTCAGAGCAGATTAGATGCAATTTCGTTTCACTGAGTTAGCGCGTAATCAGAAATGTTTCCCTGAAGTAGCGCAATAATCGGGTGCAGGGGTTAGAGGAGTTAGAGACTGAACCTCGAAGGCACAGAGACAATACAACTGCCTATTTAGTGTTTTCTTTTCATTATAATGAACAAAGCAACAATCCTATTGGTTATGGACAGTGTGACCCAACTGGCTTGCATGGTTGATTAAAGGCAGACAGTGATTACACACAAGCCCTGGAGTAGAAGGGAGGGGTAATAACTAAATATTCATAAAATACCATCATTTCAAAGGGCCTTTTGCAGATAGAAGAGATTTTCGTTATCAGAGAACATGAATGGGTCCTGCCAATTATATTGAGGTTAATAGGCCAATCTTTTTTTTTTTTCTGGTTGAGTTCTATTTTCAAGACAAATAAAATACCAGGCAAGACAAACGCTAGTTATCACAAGGGCACAGCAAAATCAGTCCTAATAGGAGTAGGAGAGAAGAACAGAAGGTTGTCCGTCAGTAAATTAATACTGAGATAAACCTGTGCTAACCAGCTGCTGAGCAAACATACAAATAAGTGCTGGGAGGCGCATTAGCGAAAAACTAAAATAATAGTGGTAGCAGCTTCAGTAGCATAGAGCTAATGTTTGCCAAAAGCTCTGCTAGCCCAGCGACAATGAGGTCGATAAGCGCAGTAACATGAAGTTATATTATTGTCACAGGGTTAATAGGAGGCTGCATTATCGCAGGGAGCTGTAGCACACTTACCCCATTGGCTTTGCTCAGGGCCTGAAAGTAAATGCTGTAGCTCTTTACGGGCGAAAGCGGGGCGTTCCAGAAGCCGTTGTAGGTCTTGTTGTCGCCGATGGTGAATGGCTGCACCACGGCCAGGTTTCCGGGCAGCAGCTCGGCGGCGAAGTAGTGAGGCGAGTCGAGCAGGCTGGCGTTCCTGAAGCTTATGGGCACGGGGAAGCAGTCGCCAGCATCCACTGCCCGCCGAGACTTCTGCTTCCGTTCCTCCTTCACCACCACCTGATAGGCACTGCAGAAACCAACACCAGCTCTCCATCAGTCTAACTCACCTTAATGTCACAATCTGACCAACACCAGCTCTCCATCAGTCTAACTCACCTTAATGTCACAATCAGACCAACACCAGCTCTCCATCAGTCTAACTCACCTTAATGTCACAATCTGACCAACACCAGCTCTCCATCAGTCTAACTCACCTTAATGTCACAATCAGACCAACACCAGCTCTCCATCAGTCTAACTCACCGTAATGTCCCAATCAGAGCAACACCAGCTCTCCATCTGTCTAACTCACCTTAATCTCACACTCAGACCAAAACCAGCTCTCCGTCAGTCTAACTCACCTTAATATCACAATCAGAGCAACATCAGCTCTCCATCAGTCTAACTCACCTTAATCTCACACTCAGACCAAAACCAGCTCTCCATCAGTCTAACTCACCTTAATCTCACAATCAGACCAAAATCAGCTCTCCGTCAGTCTAACTCACCTTAATCTCACAATTTTTAAAAATATTAAAAGAGGCATTTTCATATTTAAGGAATTACTAAAATCTCAGATGCTTTTTCCCTCACTGACAGTGATTGACCTTGGGCTCAGACCATGAAATGGCTAAGGCCAGAGAGCATTAAAAAAATCCCGGTGAGGGTAAAGGGTGACTGGTGGTTCGTACGGCAGCCCATCGGTAAACAAATGGTCTCTGATGATGAAGCAAATGGTTTATAATTTCTGTTAATATTTAAGCAAACTGAATGCCAAGTGTAATGTACAATTGGTCTGGCTTAGCCCTGTAGCGAGCTAGCTAAGTGCCACTCTCATAACTAAGTTAATGGTATTAAGCTGACCAGCAAGCTGACCACACCGTACCTCTCCATGATGAATATGTAACATTAGTTTGTTTGCTACTTAGTGAGCCAACATTAGCCAGTTACTCAGTTGATAGTGACTTTAGAAACCGTTGCTATTTCAAACACGCGAGTCTGTGACTCATTGACTGAATAGCAAAGTAATTAAGATAGCTCAATACTAACATATAATGGGAATTACAATTTAGGTGCTACAGAAATGACCTTTGTTTTCTACTAAATTACGTGATGTCGTTATGTGATAAACAGAACCATATACTCTTTTTTATATCTCGTATGAAAGTTATGAAGTGAGTTGAGTAAATTTTGGGTCTGTTGATTAAAGCTTGCAAGAACCTATTTACTGAACTCTCTTCTTCACTTTCATATGGGGCAACCATTCATGTAAGATCCTCTATATATAATGCGCGTATTAGCTGGGGATAAATTTGTAGGGTCATTAGAATTTTTTTCATTGCAACAATAGAGCACAAATGTTTCCATTGAAAATAATTTTTGAATTTGCGTTTGAATGAGCACTTTCCTACCATCATGCCTATATGATTTACACAACAAAAGCAAACATAAAATGAGTTGCAAAATACAACAGAAGAGAGACAAAATAACTGCATATATAGGTAAATAGATAAATGCAATCATTGAATGAAACTGCAAGAAGATTAAAAGGGTGATATTAGACTGAAGGCATGTTGAAAAATGGGTTTCTAAATCGGACTGTGAAAGAAAATAAAAAAAGAAAAACATTCAGGTACCCAGATAAAATCTGCCGCATTATCCCAGAAAATTGGTTACCTCGGCCCAAGTGCTTTGACCCTCTTGTTTCAAAGTCCTGCAGTTTGCTGAGAAAGGTGGTAAATTGAATAAAATATTGCAGGATTTTACTGAATTAGAAGGCCAGTTTCATTCTGAGCATGACTTAATAATTTTTCTCTCTAATATCTAAAACAAATCAGATCAATTTAATGATCAAATTACTTCCACAATAAAAAATATAAGAACATACAATCTGGATAATTAATTTTGTTTAAAAAATGTGGTAATCTGTGTCTTTAAGCAAAACAATTAGGAGGAGTGTGAGTGGCATCAGATATTGATCCATGAGGAAAAACTGGCTCTAAGTTGCATTATTTACCCTCACAGTGTTTAAGGATTTTACTTTTCCATCCTTCATAATTACAGGATCTTAATTATGAGGATCTTAAGAGAACACAAAGGCGTCCCCAAGTTGTCGGCGGAGTCAGAATAAACAATATTCGATATACTGATGACACAGTCTTAATCGCAATGTCCCAAGAAAGAGCATAACTCATGCTGAACATCGCAGCAGCAGCTGGCCAATATCGAGCCCTAAGCATCAACTGTAAGAAGACGAAGGTCATGTGCGCTTCCAAACAATCACCAGAACCAGTCCTTGTTCTTAAATTAGGCGAAGAGACCATAGATCACGTCTCTTCCTTCAACTATCTCAGAGCCAATATCACCGCGGAAGGTGGAAGCAGTAGGGAAATTAAAAGGAGAATTTGTATGGCCAAGGATGCGTTAAACAAAATGAGAGGCATTTTCACAAATCACAAAGTTTCACTGAACATAAAACTCTGTCTCATTAAAGCCTTCGTCTGCGCAGTCCTTCTATACGGCGCGGAAGCGTGGACCCTCAAGGCGGAAACCCGGCAAAACATCCAAGCTGCCGAGATGTGGTTCTACCGCCGCATGCTCAGAATTTCTTACCTCGACAGAGTAACAAACGAAGACATCCTACGACGCATACAAGGAAAGAGGCAACTGCTCAATACAATCGAAACACGGCAACTCAAATTTCTCGGACACTATATAAGGAAAGGAAAACTTGAGAATTTGTGCCTCTGCGGGAAAATTGAAGGCAAAAGCGCGCAAGGCGGCAGAGAAAGACTTATCTGCAAAAAATTAACTTCAAGACCTCAAGAGAACTTTGGGACGCAGCCTGCAAACGTGAACAATGGCGTTAGATTTCAATAAAGCATGGTTCGCCTAAGCCCGAAATGAGTGGTAATACGACGACGACGAATTACAGGATAAACCAACCAATGGGGGACAATGTAGCAATGTTTTCAGATTTCTATAAGTTATTTTCTTCAGGAAGGGTGGCCAACCCCAGTCCTGCGGAGACCCAGAGTCAAGAGTTTTAGGTGTTACTCTGAAATTTTTCCACCAGTTAAAATGGTTGATTACTCGGTTAACTCACCTCACCTGGTTTAACAAGAATAAAGCAGTGAAAGGTCCGCAGTCAAAATATAAAGCAGCACACCCTTGGACTAGGGTGGCAAACCCAGTTCTATGGGTTCCACAGCAGCTGATATACAGTGTACAGTGTTTTCTGGACGAATGCTGTACTCACTTGTGCCAGTGGGGAAGCCAACACACTTTCAACAATAAAGCAGCCTGAATTGCCCACAGGACCCTTATACCTCTCCAAAAAAAAAAAAATCTGCCATGACACTTA
Organism: Gymnothorax reevesii; assembly: GCA_029721435.1. Taxonomy (NCBI): domain Eukaryota; kingdom Metazoa; phylum Chordata; class Actinopteri; order Anguilliformes; family Muraenidae; genus Gymnothorax; species Gymnothorax reevesii. Next base: position 42,552,809 of record CM056581.1, on the reverse strand, counting down.
GCCATCATCAATTTCATAAGATCATAGAAAAGTTTACACACCAGGGGTGGGTGTGAAGCAGGGATCGGAATGAGAATGTTTTCAAGCTTTATGGACATGTACTCTAGTTCTAACACCACTGCTTCTGACCAAGATAACGTCGCAGTGCTAAATTAGCAACCCTTTGCCTCAAGTTTTTTCACCTGGTAATGAATCTCCAATGTCGCCCTCAGTCTAGTGTTATAAACCCAAAACTTTAGACACAGGTCATAAAGTCACAAAATCAAATTAATCTACAGCAGTAGCTGTAAATTAAGGGTACATTGAACAAATGCTAAGTGTCACGACTGAAATGTCAAACTTAACATTGAAAATTTCTGTCATCATCTGGTCCAATCATTGTAAAACTGCTTTTTCCCATATAAAGTTGGGAATTCTTCAGGTTATAAAAGCAATTACTGAAATAAATTAATTGCATGCTTAAGGTCAGCTGTCAATGACAAACACTCTTATGAACAACACATTACTGTGTGTTGAGAAGGGGGCATTACCTTACGAAAAATAGTTCCAATCTAGTTCCTCAGTGTTGCATTACTATAGTGATGCTATAGTTATTCAAACTACAGCAATACAGTTGTGTGGACAATAGTAATATCATGGTACTGTTGGTAATACTATAGTTATGATGTGATGGCTATAGTACTACTCCAATTAATCTATGCAAACAATAGTAATGCTATAGTTTTTGCCATTATACAATAGTATTACCAAGAAATAAACATATGAAATTTCATAAGGATTCAGCCCTACTAAGCAAATGGTTTTTCAACAAGTTTACCTTAGACTTACTTAACTGAAGTACTAGATTGTCATGGTTTAGGCGTGCTTTTGTTTGTTGGATCTTTCTTTGTTCTATCGTCAGTGACGATATCAGAGTTCTTGTCCATCAAATTCCTGTCCCAGCTGGCTGATTGAGCTGGGGCGGAGTTTTCCGGATCCTATATATATGACCGGGGGTTCGCCACGCCATTGCCAGAGTGTCTGTTTGTTTCTAGCACTTCGGCCGGAGAAAATCTCTAGTTAATCTTCCAAGTGATTTGTGATATTCCTTTCATTATTAGGAATTGATTCTTTTAGATATTTTTCCTCTTGTTGTTTACTTTCTCTCGCACGGCTTCCGTGTTGCGGACTTTTGTTTGTCCTTGGAAGCGAGAGCCTTTACTGTAGATTTCTACCTCTTTTGTGTTTGTCTCTTCTCTGGGCTGCTCATTGGTCTTTCTCCCGATGGTCGCGGCATCTGGCGTCCTATCACCGCCCATTACACTAGATAGCACCCAACACTGTATGAAACCTGGTCTTCGAAGCAGATTCTGCCTCTATAAGACACCCTTGCAAGTAACTCCAAGCTGAGTTCAGTTCTGTTCTTATCTCGGTGAGAAATTTATCTTTTGCTCACTTCAATTTATGACCCTCAAGATCTGTAACTGGAGCTAAACATTTATAATCTTGTTTAGTTCTTTTAGCTCTTCCCGTTTTAAAATGCTCAATGCGTTAACTCTCTTTTTTTTAATCATTTTACTCAGACTGAAAAAAATCAGCTTTTTTAAAGGAGTCCTAGTATGCCCATGGTCTATTTAGAAACTTTAAAGTGGTTAAAAAGCACTTGGTCACAGCTGTAGGAGCGGTGTGTGGAGCACCTTAGACACGCTCAACCAGAAACGGGCCATTTTGACTCTCGTCTCTTTAAGGCCCCCTTCCTTAAAGGATTCATGCCAACGTAAGAAGTTATTATACCCCCCGCAAAGAAGGTTAGGGGGGTATACTGGATTTGCTTTGTCCGTCCGTGTGTGCGTGCCTGCGTGTGTCTGTGTGTGTGTGTGTGTGTGTGTGTGTGCGTGCATCTGTGCGTCCGGACCTAGATCTCATAACCTACTCATCCGATTTTGAAAATTTTTTCTCTTGCTGGAAGGTCTATTGACTGTGGTACTGCCTGACTACTTTTTGTTGCGGGGGGTATCCTGTAAGCCATGCTTACTGCCTAAATCTAGTTTTAAATTATGGTTTTATTGCATGCAAATTGCCCTGTATTTACACTACTTCTAGCGTTTTCCGGTTTATTTTATTACATATGGCCAATTTCGGCCATCCAAGTCAGAAGCCTCAATCTGAAACAAAAGTTAATGAGCTGCTGGTCACGTGACCCAAGTGGCATCAAAGTTTGACTCGCCAATGTAACGCTCAGATGGATGTCAATTGAAGCAAAGCAATTTACATCATGTCCGATTACGATTCCGACCCGCGGGAAAGCCCGCTTAGCTCTGTCTTTAGAGCCATATGTTTACGATCCAATAAGGGAAGTCGATTATGAACATTATCCAAATGCAGCTGCAAAACAGAAAACTGGGGCTGTACCAGACATTCCATGTCAAACTGAAACTCAAACTGTCCAGTGTCCACTACCACAACAACTACACGTTTCATCATTGTGCTTTCCTACCCTTTATAAGAAAGCTCCTCCTGGACTTGAATATAGCTGTATACTGTCAGCAATGGCTTCAAAGCCACAAAGACTTTTGGGCGAATATGAAGTGTGTTTTATGCCCTTGAACAGAACATGGATCGGAAGACAGCAAAAGTATGGTCATGTCCACTCTAAGCGCAGTTTGCATTTGCTGATTTGGCTGTTAATTCAGCGAGTCTTGGTTCTGGAGCGATAAGCCATATATGGTTAGAATCGGTAGTCTCTGCTTTCATATGATATGATCGCTCGTAGGGTAGAATGAAATTACAGATCTGTTAGCACCACTTATGCGACTCATGCAGCGTCCCGTGTTTATGCTCCAAGCTCATTTAGTGTTGAAATTGTTTTGTTTTGTTAAAAATGGTTTTCATTGGCTGCTAGCCGAGTTTAACTCTGTTAAGTGGCTTTATACTGTGACTAGGTTGCTGCACGGTTAACATGCCCTCAGATGCTGTTTGTTGCAAGATTCGCCACATCTTCTGATACCAGGGGCGTTCGGGTTTGAGAGGATAACCCAGTCGAGCAAGGAGGTCACAGTCCAGCCTCGCCTTTGAAAAGTGTTTACTGCAAAGCCTATAGTGATGTTTTGGCTCAAACAGCAAAGGCGCTTTGTGTAATGATTAGGGCCAGGGCCTGAAAGGCTCGTTTCTGTGTTGCTGAACTTTAGAAAGGAAAGTAAAGCAAGCTTCAGCAAGCTGTTGCAGCTGTATGCTGCACATTGAATAGGCATCCAGCAAGTTTTGGCGTACAAAAACTTGTCAAAAAAGCTAAAATAATTGTTGAGAAAGCCAGCGATTGAGTGAGTCAATACAGCAGTGAACATGTCGGCTTTATTATTGCTCTTTCTGTGACAAACATGGGGAATTTGCCTTTGCACCAAAGAAAACAGCCTCTTCCCCAAGATGCACTATGCTCTTCCCTCATTCTGCTCTACCTAGTCTTTGCAAAACTAGCCACTAGACAGGCGGTATGCAGAAGTGCTACACTGTGACAAAGAAAAGTTACAGATGTAAAGGCTGGACTACAAACAAAGTGTTTAAGGCAGTTCAGGAGCTGTGTTTTCTATCAGAGAATTACTTCTTTTGACGTCGTCTTCAAGCTTTGTAAATTTGGTGAAGTTTTACTTCACAAAAAGATAAAAAAAATAAAGGAATGAGAAAAATCCAAAAAGCATAATATGTCCCTTTTAAGTCTTTCCACATAACTTTTATCTCTTGTACCAGGAATTAATTTGATGACATTTCTTTGAACCTTTTTGAGAGCCTCTATATTATTATCATTATTATTAATTTTGTTTTGTTGTTCCCAGAGCTACACACAATACTCTGGCAAAGGTATTGTACATGAGAAGTAAAAATTCCTTGGATCTGCAGCATTTTTTTTTTTTCGAGTTACACCAGAATCCAGCTGGCTTTTTTCTGCTGCAGCAGAAGACTTGAAACTTGAAATTATTCCCAGATCGTTTTCAGGCATATTCCTCTCATAAAACAATCCAGCCTCATCTTTATACCTCACAAGGATCTCTAGTGAACGGTAAAGACAGCTCAAAGAATCATCGAGACTAGGCTCCAGTAGATCCATTTTAACCACATCCTACACTGTTATGAATTCACTGAATCTGACAGTTAAATTAACACATTGTTTCCTTGTTATTTGAACTGTACGCAGAGTCCTGCCCGCATTTAACTGTGGTTTACAGTAAACATACACTGAATCTATGTTATAAACTGATTGTAAAATTACAGTTAAAATAACAATAAAATAAAATAAAATAAAATAACAAAATGTCAAAAAAGGTGCCAGTTTATAACAGTGTAAGGATGAACTATAGCATTACCAAACCCTTCCCGGCCATCACCTGTAATCAAGCAAACACTATACAGCCAAACAGACTCACATAACAAAGCTAAAAAAACAGCAGCAATCACCAGGCTCCTGCCCACACCCTCATCCTGCCCAAATCTGCTCAAATTTGTAATTGAAGCACCTATTACTAAAACCCCATAAGTCACACTTGACTTGACTTGACTTGTGGGGTTTTAGTAATCAGTGCTTCAATTGTTAGCTTCACCTCCCAAATTTGTATCGACTGCAAATTTAACCCATATACTTTAAATATTGTTGGCAAGGCATTGACACTTCATACATATTTGGAGATTAGCAAAGCTATTGCTATTTCATCTGTCTTCTGATAGTACTGGAGTTTAAATTAAACTATGGATATAATTTTAGAGTGCTAACTTAAAATGAAGGTTATTTTACATCGGGGGAAAGAAACAATGTAGGAATTACTGCACATTTTATACATGGCGCCCACCCCTTTAAGAGACCAAAAGGAATTGTGAAGTTGGCCTCACCGCTGTTCCATGGCTGGGTGTGAATTATTCGCACATCATATTATTTTTAAGTGAGCAGATAAATGGTCTAGAAATGACATCAAGTGTCGCATTAGCGTTTGAGATCTGTTGCCGTTCTCTCGCCATCTGATGTCTGAAGCGCTGTCACTGCCAGTATGGCAAGCCTCTACCGTCCAAATACTTATGGACCATACTGTATGTAAATGAGGGAGAGACCAATCATCAGGAGCCCTTCTTCCCTCCCACAGCGCTGAGCTCAGATAAAATCCCTCAGGCTCTACTCTCTGTGCTCTATCACGCTACCACTTCTGCATACAAGCCTCCTGTGATTCCACCATCTTCATTTTAAAAGTCTCTCTTGTGGCAGCATATAAAAAGCTGCCTGAAAATTCAAATATACAACATCACGAGCCCTGCTTTGATCAAAAGTAGTTTTTTCAATGAATTCCAAAAGGCTTGTCTGGTATGACCTTCCCTTTTGAAAACCACATTCATTTTTTGGAAATAATTCATCTCAAATCATAGATTCCAGTATATGACATGTCATGCAAATTAAACGGGCCTGTAGTACTCTGGAGCAGAAAAACCTCCCTTCTATTGTACTAGTAACACAGTATAATACCAGCCATCATTATACTTACAATGATCTAGTGTATCCAAGAACTGCCAAGAGATGGCTGGAATTAGTTTAAGGTTCTTTATGAACTTAATAGGCATATTCCAATATTCAGGCTTATTACAATATTTATTTTTTCTCGTGGCTATATACAGCATTTTAATGAAAAATTCTCAGACTCCTCCACATGGCTTAAATGATCTGTGCACTTTCCGCACCTTTGAAATGAATTAATATGCACTAAGCGCACCACTTTTAATGTGGACTAACATTCTTGCAATCAGTACATTTCACCCAGAACACGAATGCTTACTTATATTCTTACTTATTTGATTCCATTTTTAAAGCTGACAAGCCATACACTTCAAAATCTAGTTTCAGAGGAGTCCCCCATGATTTTCCATAAAAACTAACCTTGAAATGTTGATCCCAAGTTGCTCTATTACCGCCGAACCACAAATTTGGCCCCGGCCATTGCATAGCAACAGCTCTTTTTTCTCTTGCAGGCTGACCGACGTGCTAGGTCTAGAAATAGTAATTTAGATATGATGAGCACAAAGAAAAAACGACCACAGTCCAAATGTAGCATTTTTGTATATTTTATATGGGCCGGGGGGATGACGCGGGGCCGGGAAGATGACGTGAGGCTGGGGGATGATGTGGGGCCGGGGGGATGACGTGAGGCAGGAGGGATGATGTGGGGCCAGGGGGATGACGTGGGGCTGGGGGGATGACGTGGGGCCAGGGGGATGACGTGGGGCTGGGGGGATGGCGCGGGGCCGGGGGAATGACGTGGGGCCGGGGGGATGAGGTGGGGCCGGGGGGATGACGTGGGGCCGGGGGGATGACGTGGGGCCGGAGGGATGACGTGGGGCCGGGGGGATGACGTGCGGCTGGGGGGATGACGTGGGGCTGGGGGATAACGGGGGGCTGGGGGATGAGGTGGGGCCGGGGGGATGACGTGGGGCAGGGGGGATGAGGTGGGGTCGGGGGGATGAGGTGGGGCAGGGGGGATGAGGTGGGGCCGGGGGGATGAGGTGGGGCCGGGGGGATGACGTGGGGCAGGGGGGATGAGGTGGGGCCGGGGGGATGAGGTGGGGCTGGGGGGATGACGCGGGGCCGGGGGGATGACGTAGGGCTGGGAGGATGACGCAGGGCAGGGGGGATGAGGTGGGGCCGGGGGGATGACGTGGGGCCGGGGGAATGACGTGGGGCTGGGGGGATGACGCAGGGCAGGGGGGATGAGGTGGGGCCGGGGGGATGACGTGGGGCCGGGGGGATGACGTGGGGCCGGGGGGGATGACGTGGGGCTGGAGGGATGACGTGGGGCCGGGGGGATGACGTGGGGCCGGGGGGATGACGTGGGGCTGGGGGATAACGGGGGGCTGGGGGATGACGTGGGGCCGGGGGGATGACGTGGGGCCGGGGGGGATGACGTGGGGCTGGAGGGATGACGTGGGGCCGGGGGGATGACGTGGGGCCGGGGGAATGACGTGGGGCTGGGGGGATGACGCAGGGCAGGGGGGATGAGGTGGGGCCGGGGGGATGACGTGGGGCCGGGGGGGATGACGTGGGGCTGGAGGGATGACGTGGGGCCGGGGGGATGACGTGGGGCCTGGGGGGATGACGTGGGGCTGGAGGGATGACGTGGGGCCGGGGGGATGACGTGGGGCCGGGGGGATGACGTGGGGCTGGGGGATAACGGGGGGCTGGGGGATGAGGTGGGGCCGGGGGGATGACGTGGGGCCGGGGGGATGACGTGGGGCCGGGGGGATGACGTGGGGCCGGGGGGATGACGCGGGGCCGGGGGGATGACGTGGGGCTGGGGGGATGACGCGGGGCCGGGGGGATGACGTAGGGCCGGGGGGATGACGCGGGGCCGGGGGAATGACGCGGGGCTGGGGGGATGATGCGGGGCCGGGGGGATGACGTGGGGCCGGGGGGATGACGTGGGGCCGGGGGGATGACGTGGGTTGGGGGATAACGGGGGGCTGGGGGATGAGGTGGGGCCGGGGGGATGAGGTGGGGCCGGGGGGATGAGGTGGGGCCGGGGGGATGACGTGGGGCAGGGGGGATGAGGTGGGGCCGGGGGGATGAGGTGGGGCAGGGGGGATGAGATGGGGCCGGGGGGATGACGTGGGGCCGGGGGGATGAGGTGGGGCAGGGGGGATGAGATGGGGCCGGGGGGATGAGGTGGGGCAGGGGGGATGAGATGGGGCCGGGGGGATGACGTGGGGCAGGGGGGATGAGGTGGGGCCGGGGGGATGACGTGGGGCCGGGGGGATGAGGTGGGGCCGGGGGGATGACGTGGGGCCGGGGGGATGAGATGGGGCCGGGGGGATGACGTGGGGCCGGGGGGATGAGATGGGGCCGGGGGGATGAGATGGGGCCGGGGGGATGACGTGGGGCCGGGGGGATGAGATGGGGCCGGGGGGATGACGTGGGGCCGGGGGGATGAGATGGGGCCGGGGGGATGAGATGGGGCCGGGGGGATGACGTGGGGCCGGGGGGATGAGATGGGGCTGGGGGGATGACGTGGGGCCGGGGGGATGAGATGGGGCTGGGGGATGAGGTGGGGCAGGGGGGATGAGATGGGGCCGGGGGGATGACGTGGGGCCGGGGGGATGATGTAGGGCAGGGGGGATGAGGTGGGGCCGGGGGGAAGACGTGGGGCCGGGGGGATGATGTGGGGCAGGGGGGATGAGGTGGGGCCGGGGGGATGAGGTGGGGCAGGGGGGTTGAGATGGGGCCGGGGGGATGACGTGGGGCAGGGGGGATGAGGTGGGGCCGGGGGGATGAGGTGGGGCAGGGGGGTTGAGATGGGGCCGGGGGGATGACGTGGGGCAGGGGGGATGAGGTGGGGCCGGGGGGATGAGGTGGGGCAGGGGGGTTGAGATGGGGCCGGGGGGATGACGTGGGGCAGGGGGGTTGAGATGGGGCCGGGGGGATGAGGTGGGGCAGGGGGGTTGAGATGGGGCCGGGGGGAAGACGTGGGGCCGGGGGGATGATGTGGGGCAGGGGGGATGAGATGGGGCCGGGGGGATGACGTGGGGCAGGGGGGATGAGGTGGGGCCGGGGGGATGACGTGGGGCCGGGGGGATCTGCCATCTCCTGATGCCCCTTGTTCCATTGTGGGCATCATATAACATCGGATAAGTCCAGTCAACATTTCCTTTTTACTAGCAGGGAGCAAAAGTCTAATATCTTCGAAAAAAAAGTTGTCAAAAATTTTCAAAGAGAATTTCATTCACACTATTGTGTCAAGTCGAAGGTCTGCTCCACACTGCCTGACTTAAGGCCCTGGTCACGTTCCCTTATGAGCCAAATTTAGGGATCCTTACTCAGTGACAGTCAGTCAATGAGCTACATCCCCACTTCTCTTACTGGATCCCTTTTTCTAATTGACCTTTTAACCTTCTGAGTAATATTACTCCCCATCCTCTTCCCGAAACTCCATCTCTGTGCATTAGCCTGTGCTTCCCTGAGCACGTGCATGTTATCCCTGAGTAACATCAGGAGAAAGGCCTGTCACTCGAAACCGTCATACATTTAAGTGGAGGAAAACCACAAACATTTGATATGCCACTAAAATAAATGTATTTAGAAAAAAAAGAACACAACTGTATTCATGCTTGAACGCTTCAACTATTTATCATCACAAAATAGCACAGAGGTATTGACACAATTTCCAGTGATACAAGTATCTCTGTTTAAATGCATTTTACCATGGGATTACCCCCCTCAGTGGGCATCTGTGTGTCTTTTAAAGGGGAAGCATCTCATTGAGAGCCTGAGTAAGAGAGTATTCCTGTTAGATACCAGCAGAGGGAAATAGACTCTTAATTAGAAGAGCAGGAACAGCCTGGCTGTGCGGAGGCAAACCCTTTCGCCTGTTTTCACAGGAAAATGAGCTCATTCAAAAGAGAATCTGTTTATTTCCACGCGGAGGTCCGTAAATTCACCAGGACATCTTCAGAGCTTTCTGCAGCAGAGGGGTGGCCGGCAATTATGCCCGATTCAAAAAGAACATACTTCACAATTATATATGTAATCAGGGAAATGTATGCTCCTTTGTTGGCCTGTAGTGAATTAGCCCCATCTGCTATTTAGCATCTTTTATAACAGGTAATTGCTAATAGCCAAAGCACCCTGCGTTACATGTTTTTTTTCTCTCTATCTCTCTCTCTAATGGCAGATTGCTGCTTCAAACAGATGCTTTTAAAAGTAAATGTGCATGCGGAAATATATGTGTATACACAAGATGGGCATTATCCTCCCACCAAAATCATCAAGGAGCATTTCTGCAATTACAGTGCATTTTCAAAATAGCTCCTTGGCATGAAGAAAGCTGGACTCCAAAGCTGAATAAAACTTCTGTTTTTTTTTTTTTTACTATGATTGCCTGTCTCTTGTGTCCCATTGCTAAACTTCATGCAGACTGGACACTGAGGGCCAGTATCTCGAATAATCTTCATTTACATAGCCTCGTGCATTGGGGCATTTATTTCCAGCCGGCTCTAACCTGAAAGCAAATAAGTCATATTATTGTTATTATTATTAGTAGTAGTAATTAGTAGTAGTAGTGGAAGTAGTAGTTTCTTATCATTATTTTAACGGCTGTGATCCTAGCAATGTTTGGTTCTATATTCTGATTAACATTAAAGCGCATTACCTCATTTTTCCTTATCTACATTGTTAATCACAAATACTAACAAAGTGTAAAACTCGAGTTTCCTTGCGAGACAACATAAGCAACAAATGTTTACCCTCCACAGACCATTGAGTTTCTGTCAGCAAAAGATTCATGCGATGTGCGATACAAAAGCCATTGTCAAAATCGCACCTCCATCAAAAACAGTCATGATGCCGAGTCCTAAGTCTTTAATCCCTCGGTCTAGGCTGCACATAAAATGGCTTGATTTATTACACACGACCTCATTGAATGACAACAAGCTATTTTGGCGTGTTGTTCCTTAAGCGTCTAAGCCGCTGTTCCAACTCAGCGGTCAGCAGTTTCAAATTGGCAAAAGTTTGCTTCGCCACGTCGGGCTTTTTTTTTCCATTTCAAGGCTTTGCTTTCAAAATCACGACTGACTAAAAAGGGGAAGAAAGCGCGTGAAAAGAGGAGCTGTGTTACTCTGCCAGCTACAATCTAAATGGAGCTTGATCTGCTTAAAGCCGCTGCATACAAATTACACTTAGCTGAATGAGTGCCTTTCACTCCCACAATAAGTCTCTTCATCTCTCTGCAGATGCTGTGGTCTTAAGCAGGGCAACTCCAGCTCAAAGCTACCACGCTACCCGGGTTAATTAGGGGAATACATTTTTCTTACTTCTCTCTGTGCTGTGTTGACCAGCTCCTGCGCTTCAGTAAGGACACTGAATCTAGCCCAGACTGGAGGGGAGGTACATAAAATATAAATGAGTATGCAAAATTCTGACCTCATAACACACCGGCAGATTGACCGGTTCTTGTGGAAGGACACACCATCCACACTTTTCGTTATTTGGCTTTAATATGCTGGGAATACTAGGAAAAGATAGCCCTCCGTACAAGGTGATTGCAGTCATAAAATTTAATATTTTCATTTGCAATTTGTGCTTGGCAATGCAGCATGTCTTTTATGCATAAACTGAGAACATAATGTCCAAGAACCATTGTAAAGAGCGGTACATTTCAGGCGCTATTCTGCTAATTCTTCTGGATGCACAGGACACCAGAGATGTATACTGCAGTAAACACCAGCACACTATTATTACTATTACTATTACTATTATTTTTATTATAATGATAAACAAATGCTGTTAAATTCAGTAATGGGTCATTGATCTATTGCTGTGAGGGAAGGAACTGCAGTGCTAGGTCTTTGACTGATCATTTCATGTGAGGAATTGCAGTGTTGGGTCACTGAATGATCCATTGATGAGTGACTTGCAGTGCTGGGATAATGACTGAGCAGAGCAAGTGAGCAGTAATGTTGAATAACTGACTGACTCGTGCTGAATCGTATTGTCAGGAAACTGGCTGAGCGGAGAGCTCGAGCAGCACTTTTGGGTCGTGTTGTGGTACCTGACAGGAGCTCCTCTGGACCGGGCTGGCTTGAGGAGCACAGTGATGGTGGTGTCAGTCTCGTTCAGGGGCAGCTCGCTCTCGTACTCAGGCATGGATGGAGCTGTAATCAGGAGGAACATAAACATGAAGGACCACTGTACAAAAACACTGAGCAACTAAAGCTAGACACATGACCCTGCTTCGTCAAAGCCTTGCTACGTCAAGTCTGAGGAACTACCATTTCAAATTTGTTTACTCCACATTTGTTGCTTTACGCCCCAGGAAAACCCAAATTCTTTGCTCAAAGTTTGTTTATCTTTATCCCTCAGCAAAGCACATTCTCATGCTTACAAACCCTATTACTCTTGATTTATTTTGCCATTTAACTCCTTCTACGCCGCTTGAGCTAAGGACCCCGATCAAACTTTAAGACGTTCAGCATGTTCTGATGAAGAGAAAATCTGTCCTCATCATTGATACTGTTCGTAATTTGTAATACAAATTTTTTAAATAAATTTTTTGCCCCATTTAATCCAGCCATTTTCATCATTTTTCAGCTGATTCAGCAGATTTTTTTACCATTTTCCCCGCTTTCATGGTTTCTCGTAGAAACCATTCAACAATTAACATGTTCAATTTACAGATTTTTTTATACAGCACTGTGCAAAACTCTTAGGCACCCTGTATTTTTTTAATTTAAATCTGCTTTAGATGTTAACATTCTATTTTCCATATTAGAGATTCTGAACATAGAAATTCCTACAGCTAATTTAAAGAAAAGTTTAAGGAATAAATGTTTGTATTCCATTAAAAACAGTTGATACAGATTATATAGTTGCGACAGAACCCTGATGTCAACATCATCATGGCTGTCTGGAGTTATTTGAAAACATAGAGGCAAGTGAGACAGTCAGTCTGCAGAAGAACGGAGGCAAGTTTTCTTTTCTACTTGAAACATGCAAAAAGCCAATCATCTTATAAAACTGTCGTGCAACAGGATAGTGTCCCAAATTTTTGGGCAACATTTAGGTTTTAACAAGTTACAGCTCTGTATAATATAATTTTCAGTTTTTATAAACTTTTAATTTCATACTTTTTGCAAGCATATTTGCCATACTAAATTGCTTTAAATGAGCCTAAGACTTTTGCACAGTAAAGTATTTTTCAACTTTTTATGTCATTATACTTTTTAAAATAAATAATTAAATAAGTTTAAACTAGTTATCTTTTTTTATTATTAATTATTTTAATATTATTATTTTTACCCATGGCAGTCAATCAGGAGAATGGTGAAACCCAGCCCTTTGTGAAATTTTCTTACTCCTTCAGAAACTTCATTTTTTGAGATGTATTGCTGCTATAAAATTTCAAAATGAGGTCATATTTTTCATGAAATGGTAAAATGTCTCACTTTCAACATCTGATATGTTGTCTATATTCTATTGTGAATAAAATGTGGGATTATGAGATTTGCATTCTGTTTTTATTCACGTTTTACAAAACATCCCAACTTTATGGGAATTGTGGTTTGTAGGGAATTTCTCCATCTTGCCATGCCATTTTTGAAGTTAGACCTTTTGTTTGAGTTTGACTTTTAGTTTCCAGGGAGTTTGTTCGGTCTTATTAAATTCATTCATTTTCAACTATTTTTCCACTATCACTGCGCTTCCCTACTTTCCGCTAGAAACCCAATTTCAACACAAAATGATCATCTTATTTAGAGCTACACATCAACTTTTTGATATTTATATCCTTAACTGCAGTTTTAACAGCAATTACATCAACCACATATACTTCTTCAAATAATTAAGGGACTTTAAATTCACCCTCTTGAACTTTTTGAGCAAAAGCAAGCAAACAAATTTTCTTCAGAAAGTATAGCCATTTCTAGTTTTAAATTAGTATTATGCTGTAATTACATCTCCCACGCCTGGCAAGAGCTTTTGCTGTCATCACAAAACTTTTGTGCACAAATGGTTATGCTGACTTTTGAATGTTTTTTTTTTTAAGTTCTTGATAGAATACTTTTCCTTTCAACAGTAAACAATGTCTGTTTTTCTCAAGAATATAATTAAGTATTGAAACCTCACTTTTACCTTTCTGCTATGGATGTGACATGGTACCGTAGACAGAGTCATTGAATCTTGGTGAGTCAATAGCAAAATGTATTGTACATATTAGTAACTCCATGTTAAGCCCTATTTTCAAATTTGAAGAAAGAAAACGTGAAACTTTAGGCCTATTTAAAATTTTGGTGGCGATCGTAAGGTTTCAAACAATCGCAGATGTATCAAGCAGGGAAATGACAAATAAGATCTAAATATTTTCCGTTTCATGTAATGTTCTGCCATGGTGTCCTGGGTTTGAATATTTCTCTCAATTAAAGTGTGATGGAGCTTCAGTGAAGCGCTGCAACCCACAGAAACGGAATATGTATGTGACATTTTCCAATAATATGAAAAGTGGTTGTTTTCTGACTTAACCCACTTGAGGGAGAATTTAATTGAAAAATTAGAGTTCAGGGGGTTAAAACCAAAACTCTGAACTTTCCATTTTCTAAATATGAAAACGCGGACATTACAAGACGCGAAAACCGAGCATCTACTAAAAGGTAATCACCCTAAGATTGTCGCTGCTTTTCCCCTTGAGGATTACAGAACTTTAAGTGTCAGTATCATCAACATGATGTGTTGTTATCACTGATGCTCCTTGTCATTTAAAGATGGATTGGACCACACTGGCTAAATGAATCACAAGACAAGATCTATGAATGCCATGTATTCTCAGATTTAAGGACAGTGTTTATGCTGCAGGCAGTGCAGCCACCATCAAACACTCTGAGGGGAGATGTTTACCTCAGAGCATTAGACTATTCTTCCAGGCTTTAATATATGACGCTCCTCTCCTAATGATATCAGTGAGCATCCTGCCTTTCCTGCTCTTGCTTTTAATTGTGTGCAATATCATACATCACAGCACTGTAAAAGCTAATGCTGTGCAAATCTGAAATACTATCTCTCATTTTCTCAACCTCTACAACCGAAGAGAAATTTGTATTAGCATTCCGCGCTGTATATTTATGAAGGTGACGTGACGCTGGTTCCGGTGTGATTATTATTCTTATTAAAAAGAAAATAAATGTATGCATGCTGCATTTTCCCATTTCACTGTGAATAAGCTATTAGCATGGGACTCAAAGGAAAATAACAATGAAAAATATATAGTTACATGTAGCTACATACCTCACTGCAAAGTGTTGCTAAGGGTTTTGCTCCCAAAAGAATGTCAGTGCTATTACCAGCACTGGTGTTGTGTCCTTCACTGAGGTGTTTTACCTGAATTGCTTCACAATACCACATATCTAGTCTCATTAATGGATGCTACATTTACAAAAGCTAGCAGCGTGAGATGTTGTAGACTGCCTCATAAGGTCTTACGAAACTAGCGAAAATAAATCTAAATAGCGAAAATAAATCTTACTAGCAACAAGATTTTGCATGCGCTAAAGGTGTTTGTGAATCAGGCCCAATATGTCATAGGGCCTGATTCACAAAGACCTTTAGCACATGCAAAATCTTTTCGCTATTGCAAACAATAGCATGGCCCATGATTGGCCAGGGTACTTGTTTTGAACCAATCACTGGAAATGTTTCTAGTTTCGCGATGGCAAAAAGATTTTGCATGTGCAAAAGGTCTTCTTGAATCCTGCCCATAACCTTCATCAGCAAAATGCTAAGTGCCCAAATATCGCAGTTCAGCCAATTCAGCTTCTCAAATTTTCAGAAGAATCGCAGATTTACAATATAAGCTTGGCACTGTATGTACATCGACTGGTCAAATAAATAGGCTAAAAATCTGGAAGCTGCCCATGCAATCGTTATCAATTAATATTAATACCAAGCTCTGTATCACCATGCTTGCAAAAATATAATGCATTAAATGATAATGAGCCACACTTTCATTGATTAAAAAATGTCCGAGATCAGTAAATCAAAATGTGAAAGTGACGCAGGTTTTCGTGCAATCATTAAAAAGCCCAGTGAATCAGCACTTCCTAAGAAGACTGCAAACAATATCAAACCCTTTGTGTTCAAAGTCAACAATAGAGGGGCACTGAGGAACGGGATTTCTCAACAGAAGAAAAAAAAAAATCACGCAAAATTCAATAAATATTCAAATAGGATTCCAAGTGCAGGAAACTTTTTGAGGAATTTAAAAATCAAAGAATTTTGGAAAGGAGGTTTGAGCTTGTGTAATTTAAAAAAATATATAATTCAATTAAAAATGATTATAGTCTTGAAAATTGGCCAATTGTTTCCAGGATTCTGAATGGGGCTTATTCCCGGAAGCAATCAAACAGAAGTTACTAGGGAGACACTCTGTGCTAGGGATGGAACGCTGAGTGAGGAAAAAAATAATTTTTTTGTTTCCTCAACAGAATGGAAGGCTGAAGTTACCAATTAATGGTAATTTGATGAACTGACATCTAATTACTACTCATTTCTTTTTGTTAGCACACTGGCACTTCTTGAAGTTACATTAAGGGTCTGTTTGTCATACTATCAACAATTCTGATAAATTGGTAATAATAATAACAGTAATAATAATAATAATAGTAGTAAATATAATAATAATATAATAATAATAATTTGTTTTACCAAAATAAACAGCGCAAGCCTTGTGCAATGGTACAGTGATGACCACACCGGGTAGATCCAGGTGTTGTGTTTCACTGTAAGCAGTAACCATGGGCATGATATGCTGCATAACCTGGGCTTATGATGGAAAACACTGAGCCCCTGGATGTGGCTGGTGTGCCCTGAGAAGAGGTTCAAGGACCACATCTGCATTAACCCAATAATTCCCCCTGTATCATATATGATACACCAAATTTGAAGGACCATGTCCACCTGGTAAGATACAACACAACCACGACAGCTCACTGTCTCATATCTGATACACAGTGCTGCCACCCAGAGGGAAGAAGTGAGATTACAGGAGCCTCTCCCCTAGTCACTCACTTCAATGTAGTAGCTAGTAGAATTTATGAATTGCCTTGGACATTGGCAGTGAAGTTCAGCATGCCAAGGTAAATATTACACAAAAACTTATTCTTATACACGTTAAGGGATAGCTATAGATAGTAGAGAGCATATAAATCATTTGAAATTTCGACTGTTGAGTTCTGGAGGGGTGCTGATTTTTGGCTGTATCAGATACGATCCTCCTGGAATTAGAAGAAGTTCTGTTCAGCAATGCATATTTTGCTGTCACAAAACCTAATGACGAACAGTGGATCTGAATACTACCCTTCAAAACTTCAAAAAGTCATATTTCCTATAATCATGTCTATGTCTGGGCATTATAGGGTAAAACTGTTTTCCTTGTTTACTGCAGGGCACAGAAGTGGACATTACTCACTCTCAGAAATAGAAGTACAATAGGAATCTACTTCTGTCCCTCCAGGAATAATGTACACTTGGGCTCCCCAAATCTGGCCCTCAAATCCAAATCCAGCCCTGATTTTCTCCCCTGCCAGGTAATTAGGTGAACAGTAATCACCACTGATTGACTAGTAAGGCTTCACCCTTGACTCCCAGGTAAAGAGATGGTGAAAAACCAGCAGTTCGCGCCCAAAGAGGGCCGAGATTTGGGGAGCCCTGGTCACTAATGTACCCCCATGGGCTTCTTACTGAACCTCAAGGTGTACCCTTTCGTGGGCTTAAAAGGTGCATACATATAGGTGCACCTTAGAGGGTATTGCCCCAGTGAAGAGCCATTGTACACTCAAAGCTAAGACGATGAATTTTATTTTCTGAGGGAGGTCAGAAATCACCAATCCTGCCTTGCTTAGCTTTCGGCCATAAACTCAGCCGGCTGATTCGCCAATTACACCCACATGCTGGCTGAAGAATTGTCTTAATTGGCAAATTCAGGTTATTGGAACAAAATTCTGGGGAGGACATTTGCTTTCTGAAGGCCAGTTGTCCATCAGTGGAGGTAAAGGAGGGGGTTTAGCCATGGTCACGACACACAGGCAGAGTTCCCCAGAGAGAACTAACATAGACATATCGTCCAGGTGTTCTCAAGTACCCCCCTGTCTATTGGCTGGGATGTGATTGGTCAGTCGGCAGGACATCGTTGTTCTCTCACCTGCGATCTTGGTGGTGATGCGGGTGGTGACCGGAGGTCCAAAGCCCTTGCTGGTGCTGGCCTTCAGGGTGAAGAAGTAGGTGGTGCCGGGGTAGAGGCCTTCGAATAAATTTCGTGTCTCGTTCCTCAGTTTGAACACTCGGCCCCTCTGGGTGGACAGATCAGCACTGGGGTCCAAAGAGCTGAGAGCCTTGTAGGTGACCTACAGCCAGGAATAGAAAATGGCCGCCATTTAAAACCTCTCCTAGTGCTCGTTATTTGCAGGCGAAGCAGCAACTGTGAAACAATTACAAACAAAAAAAAAAAGCTAAAGATGACTCAATGGAGTCGTCAAAATAATAATCCTGTCACCTTTCATCAGATACACACAGTTTACTCCCAAAACATATATAAATAATCACAGCTAGCATTCAGCAATCACACGCAAAAGAAAACAATAGTTACAACCATAACAAAAATCGCTGTCAGCAGTTATTAATTGCAGACGAAAACACTACTATCAAAATCTCAGGCACGATTCATCAACAAGGGGGAAAATAACCACCATCAAAGTCTCAGCTGACATTCATCAATTACAGAAAAAATCCAGGCCATCAAAATCCCCTGTTAACATTCATAAATTACAGACAAAACTCCACCATCAAAGTACCAGCCAACAGTCATCAATTACTGAGAAAAATGACTGCCATCAAAATCCCTCTCACAATTCATCATTTGAGGCTACTTTTCCCAGCTAAATCTCACAGTTTACATTAAAAGACAATGTTTAAAGTAATCGAGTCGACAAAGCCAGAAACATGGGGAAATGAAACTGCCTTTTATATCAACCACTTTTCAACATGGTGCTCTGCTGCACACCAAGGACTGAGTGGGTAACTAATCCAATTACTTAAAATTTAAAGGTATCTGTTAAGGCTCTGTTACAGGGTGTGGATGGGCCCCATGGTCTGGTATCTGTTGATGCTCTGTTCCAGTGTGTGGATGGGCCCCATGGTCTGGTATCTGTTGATGCTCTGTTCCAGTGTGTGGATGGGCCCCATGGTCTGGTATCTGTGAAGGCTCTGTTCCAGTGTGTGGATGGGCCCCATGGTCTGGTATCTGTGAAGGCTCTGTTCCAGTGTGTGGATGGGCCCCATGGTCTGGTATCTGTTAAGGCTCTGTTCCAGTGTGTGGATGGGCCCCATGGTCTAATATCTGTTAAGGCTCTGTTCCAGTGTGTGGATGGGCCCCATGGTCTGGTATCTGTTAATTCTCTGTTCCAGTGTGTGGATGGGCCCCATGGTCTGGTATCTGTTAAGGCTCTGTTCCAGTGTGTGGATGGGCCCCATGGTCTGGTATCTGTTAAGACTCTGTTCCAGTGTGTAGATGGGCCCCATGGTCTGGTATCTGTTAAGGCTCTGTTCCAGTGTGTGGATGGGCCCCATGGTCTGGTATCTGTTAATGCTCTATTCCAGTGTGTGGATGGGCCCCATAGGCTGGTATCTGTTAATTCTCTGTTCCAGTGTGTGGATGGGCCCCATGGTCTGGTATCTGTTAAGGCTCTGTTCCAGTGTCTGGATGGGCCCCATGGTCTGGTATCTGTTAAGGCTCTGTTCCAGTGTGTGGATGGGCCCCATGGTCTGGTATCTGCTAAGGCTCTGCTCCAGTGTGTGGGTGGGCCCCATAGTCTGGTATCTGTTAATTCTCTGTTCCAGTGTGTGGATGGGCCCCATGGTCTGGTATCTGTTAATTCTCTGTTCCAGTGTGTGGATGGGCCCCATGGTCTGGTATCTGTTAAGGCTCTGTTCCAGTGTGTGGATGGGCCCCATGGTCTGGTATCTGTTGATTCTCTGTTCCAGTGTGTGCATGGGCCCCATGGTCTGGTATCTGTGAAGGCTCTGTTCCAGTGTGTGGATGGGCCCCATGGTCTGGTATCTGTTTAGGCTCTGTTCCAGTGTGTGGATGGGGCCCCATGGTCTGGTATCTGTTAAGGCTCTGTTCCAGTGTGTGGATGGGCCCCATGGTCTGGTATCTGTTAAGACTCTGTTCCAGTGTGTGGATGGGCCCCATGGTCTGGTATCTGTGAAGGCTCTGTTCCAGTGTGTGGATGGGCCCCATGGTCTGGTATCTGTTAAAGCTCTGTTCCAGTGTGTGGATGGCCGCATGGTCTGGTATCTGTGAAGGCTCTGTTCCAGTGTGTGGATGGGCCCCATGGTCTGGTATCTGTTAAGGCTCTGTTCCAGTGTGTGGATGGGCCGCATGGTCTGGTATCTGTTAAGGCTCTGTTCCAGTGTGTGGATGGGCCCCATGGTCTGGTATTTGTTAAGGCTCTGTTCCGGTGTGTGGATGGTCCCCATGGTCTGGTATCTGTGAAGACTCTGTTCCAGTGTGTGGATGGGCCCCATAGTCTGGTATCTGTTAAGGCTCTGTTCCAGTGTGTGGATGGGCCCCATAGTCTGGTATCTGTTAAGGCTCTGTTCCAGTGTGTGGATGGGCCCCATGGTCTGGTATCTGTTAAGGCTCTGTTCCAGTGTGTGGATGGGCCGCATGGTCTGGTATCTGTTAAGGCTCTGTTCCAGTTTGTGGATGGGCCCCATAGTCTGGTATCTGTTAAGGCTCTGTTCCAGTGTGTGGATGGGCCCCATGGTCTGGTATCTGTTAAGGCTCTGTTCCAGTGTGTGGATGGGCCCCATAGTCTGGTATCTGTTAAAGCTCTGTTCCAGTGTGTGGATGGGCTGCATGGTCTGGTATCTGTTAAGGCTCTGTTCCAGTTTGTGGATGGGCCCCATAGTCTGGTATCTGTTAAGGCTCTGTTCCAGTGTGTGGATGGGCCCCATGGTCTGGTATCTGTTAACACTCTGTTCCAGTGTGTGGATGGGCCCCATGGTCTGGTATTTGTTAAGGCTCTGTTCCAGTGTGTGGATGGGCCCCATGGTCTGGTCTCTGTTAAGACTCTGTTCCAGTGTGTGGATGGGCCCCATGGTCTGGTATCTGTTAAGGCTCTGTTCCAGTGTGTGGATGGGCCCCATGGTCTGGTATCTGTTAAGGCTCTGTTCCAGTGTGTGGATGGGCCGCATGGTCTGGTATCTGTTAAGGCTCTGTTCCAGTGTGTGGATGGGCCCCATGGTCTGGTATCTGTTAAGGCTCTGTTCCAGTGTGTGGTTGGGCCCCATGGTCTGGTATTTGTTAAGGCTCTGTTCCAGTGTGTGGATGGGCCCCATGGTCTGGTATCTGTTAAGGCTCTGTTCCAGTGTGTGGATGGGCCCCATGGTCTGGTATCTGTTAAGGCTCTGTTCCAGTGTGTGGTTGGGCCCCATGGTCTGGTATTTGTTAAGGCTCTGTTCCAGTGTGTGGATGGGCCCCATGGTCTGGTATCTGTTAAGACTCTGTTCCAGTGTGTGGATGGGCCCCATGGTCTGGTATCTGTTAAGGGTCTGTTCCAGTGTGTGGATGGGCCCCATAGTCTGGTATCTGTTAAGGCTCTGTTCCAGTGTGTGGATGGACCTACACTGGTTTTATGGATAGTCCATAGTACTACAACTAGCTGTGATGCCCATATCTGGTTTGCTAGTAATCAGCTGGGGGTCCTGATAGCACAGTGGCTTGCACTACTGCCTAACAGCAAGAATGTTGTGGGTTCAAGACTGGCCTCAGGCCTTTCTTTGTCAAGTTTTCCCTGAGTTCAGATAGGTTTCCTTTGAGTAATCACAATTCCCCTCAAAACCCAACATGCATGTCAACCTGATTGGAGACTCTAAACTTTCCATAGGTATGAGTGTTAGTGAATGGTGTGTGACCCCCTGCTGTCCATGGGCCTCATTCATAAACAGTACGTAGGCACAAAAAAGATGTGTACGTCATTTTGTTTGCTGACTTCTGGTTCATACAAACAAACTTGACATCAAAAAAAAAAAGGAAAGGAAATTATTAAGCTCATGCAAATGTCAATAAAGCTCATCCTGATTAAATCAATACAAACTGCAAGCAGTTTATCTTACCCATATTTGTATAAATTAGGTGATTTTTAACTACATGCCATCTTTGCGCGTCCGCATTATTCGGGTATGAAATTCAGGCAAATTTTGATAAATAAGGCCCCAGAGCTGCCTCTCTCCCACTGTACGCTCGGAAAGGCCCCCAGCCCAGGGAAAAGCAGGGCATATTAAGGATGAATGGACCAGTATCACCTACAGTAGTTAAGCAGTCCCACTTATCTTGTTGAAGTTTTAATGAGATAATGATGAAAATCCATCAGCTGATATTTACAGGAAAATGTCAGGTAATGAAGCAGCGAGGCTGTGGGCCGCAGAACATGTTTGTGTTTAAAATATAAACTTTTAGACTTGAGTATGGTTCTCCAGCGCAAGGACAAATCTCACAACGGGATTGAAAGTGATCGCTTGTTTTTTGGTGCCTACGTTTAAGAGATCTGTTCATTGGCATGAGGGGAGTTGGGTCGGCTTGTGTGGCGAGAATACTGCAGACTGAGCCGTCACAGCTGCATTCCGAAAGAAGAAGACACCAAACCGACCAATCACCTTCCAGGGCACAGAGAAAGGGCTTAAAGGCGCAGGGAGGTGAACGCTCGATTCGGCGCAGTGTCCGACAGAACCGCGCACGATTCCATGCGGACGGAGGAGGTCACTGCTTAAAAGGGTGGCTTACCGGGGAGCTAAAGAGATAAGGCCTGTGTGAGGATAATTCATGCATGGTGTGCCTTAAATCAGACGCAAGGGACTCTTCCCTGTGGAGCGGAATGCTCTAGACTCCCTGATAAAATTAAGCTAAACACAATCATTCATTCTGAAGGAAAAGAACCAGAGCAGCAGGTAAATAGCACTGATTGTAAATGATTCTCCGACACTGGATTTCTAGTGTAAACGACTTGGACACAAACAGCTGTCATACTGAGAAAGTCAATGAGTAAGTCACTGAATAAAATAATCGTCTTGCATTCCCTCGTGAACTCATTTTTCCATTAAGAACACACACTTCAGACAATTATTCCGACGACTAATCTTTATTCAAACTACACAAAAGAACTTGAAAAAAGAAACTAAGAAACTAACTTGGAAAGAAAAGACACAAACCCTTGACCTTCGCATCCCATTGAAATTACGCTTGTTAACCTTCGCTCCGCAGGTGTTTTTCATGAGTAGTGCTATTCAAAACAAGCACAAGTCAAACAACTACGACTCGCTTCTGTCTTTATTTGAATATCATCAAAAAATATTTATTCACCCATCGTGTCATTGCATTCTCACTTTCAAATGTTATTACCTTTATTTTTTTCAATTATTCTCCCGCAGTTCATTTTTTATGGAGGGAGTGCAGCTCTTGTTGTTTCTCATTTTGTAGCTGAAGTCAGCCCATGGAAAGCCACAGACACACAGTTTTTAAAAAAAAAAAATCTCTGGTCATTTTCAGAGTTTAATGCCCTCTGCGGTGTGACTCCAGACCCATTATTGCTTTTTTGCTCAGGAGTGCTGATAAAGGAGCCATTGAAAAGCTGAAGCAGTGATGTATTTACACAGAAATCCTTTCCCAGCAGCTGCACCGCGGCGACTCAATCACACTGCCATCGCTCTCCTTTCTCCTTCTCCTTATAACGCATTCCTGCTGAGGGGACGCCCCAGTCAGCCACCGCAGATCATCAGGAAATCATACAGCGCTCATTATCGCCCCAGCTTTTCATCACAATTAACCCTTAGAACGCTGCAATACATTTTTACAAAACAGAAATGTAACTATCTTGTGCGGTTGAAAACCTATCATGCGGTGCATTGTTTAAAAGAGCTCCCACAAGGGAGCTCTTTTAAGCGAGTCGCCACATGATAAGTTTTCAACAGCTTTGATTTTGATCTTTGAGCAACAGTAGCAGCGTTTTGTGCTCTGAGGGTTAACAGAAACCACGCAAAGTGAGTACAAACGCTATTCCTCACATTTTATCTCCTTCTCTTCTCACTCGCATTATTTTGTAGGCTGTCCTATCCCCTCAGACCAAACTTTCAAGCTGCTCAGTGGCGTGAGCATCAGAAGAGAATTGTGGGTAATGCGCGAGCGGTGGTGTTGTCCTGAATACAAGGGACAAAAGCATGAAGCGTGACAGCCTTCCACACAAGAACTAGGATTGTCGAGAGTCGAGACTGCTGCAACTGCCAAAAAACACATTTTACAAAGTTTGCATTTGCTTTCTTTTCTTTTATCTCCCAGGTCTTGAGGCATGTATCATAGCAGTGACAGTGCTTAAGTCTGGCTCAGAACAGCCCAAAGTCATCCACCCAGCCAAACAGGAGAAAACAATGCGCGTCTGCCTCAGCACTTTATATGTAAAGTGAAAATAACTTCTTTGAGGGAGACAAGCTGCACCTTGAGGGACCGGTATAGAGGATTGACTACAAATGGATGCAAGGCATCAAAATGTGATTAAAGGAGTCTATAAAGCAGTGTGTCCCATTCCAGCAACAATATCTTACCTGGTTTTTTAGTGGCGTAATAAAGTATAAGCAAATTTTGACAACAAACACTGAGATTGCAGTTTCACTCGTCTTTTGCTTGCTACTATTACTAACCCTCCATCACACCGGTGACGGTCAAATGGAGTCGAAGAGCGTAAAAGAGTGTAGTGAGGGTGAAATTTCCATTACTACACACAGCTGCTGACACCACTCACTCAATCCAAGCACCAGACCTCTACATCGGAGACGCACAAAGATATTAGTCCTCATGAACACAGGCTCCTGTCACCACTGTCCCATATTTACATCTCAGCCCAGTCCAGTGCACTGCAGTTCAAAAGGCCTTGTGCTCTGTGCGAAGGAAAACCATCTCTGAGCACTTCACAGGTCCAGACACCCACAGCAAGCCTTAGGCTAAAGAGACAGTGGGCTCGTCCCAATCATTATGCAGCCTTCCCTCTTTTTCTTCCAACCTTGCCCTTAGCTACACCCCTTGGGGAGACCCGAATAAAGTAAAAAGAATGCAGTGAAGAGAGGGCATTGAAGAAATTAGAATGAGTTAAATGGAGGACCTTTCAAACGCCAGGTCAGTATGATGTCAGTTACAGTGGCTTACAGACGTGGTGGATTGGGGGGCTGTAGGTTCTGATTATTCTGATTTTGATACAAGGTTCAAGATTCAACTTTATTGTATGAAACACAGTGCGGGAAAAATAAAGTAGAGAAGGTAGGTATAGTCTTTCCTTGCTCGAGACATCCTTGAGAAACCCCACACTCTTCTTTTTCTAACTCATTTAACGGACTGTGCTCTCCTTAACGATGGAGGACCACTATCCATTTGTGGGTGAGATGCTAAGAAGAATGAAAAGTGGTAGAAAATAAGTGAATGAGCCCCAGGAGCAAACAGTGAATCCTGGGATTGATCCTGTTACATGTCCAAGATTTGCATCGCCCCCTGTTGATGTTCCAGTCATGTGCAGTTTGTCATCCAAATACAACCTCCAGTCAACAGACAAAAAACACTGAACTGCCAGTTTAGAAAGCTCCAGTACAAAAGAGAGGAGACTGCAGATCATGTGACTTGGCCTGGAATTTTTTGCAGGACATTCAGAAATTTAACTTAGTACGGTGCTTGGACTGTGAGTGTTCGCCTCTGCTTTTGTTCACCAATTAACGGGCTCAGGTCACAGTAAGAAGCCTTCGGAAGACTCACCATTTTCATTTTGCTGGGGATAAAATCCACTTCCTGTATTTTGGGATCAGTGTGGTTTTCCTCTGGCCCATTTAGTCCAGTTGAACATCTTGACTCTCTGGGCTTCAGCTTGGTTCTGGGATTTGATTTTGGTTCTTTTGTGATATACTGTATATCACTGTTTTTCCTTTTGCAGGAATTTTCTGTAGAAAGATATTATGATTATGGTTCAAGGGAATTCACTGTAGAGGCCAACCAGTGTCCCTCAAAATACCGTAACATGGGGGGGTTTAGGATGGTACAGGCCCTTGGCAGAGAATGCGGAGAGCTTTGCAAGCATAGATCAGACAGGCAAAAGTGTAAACGATAATGCATGCCCAGACCTAAAGATACAGGAGAGGTACTTCTCGGTTAACCAAATGTACCCAGAGAGGTACAGTGATGTTCAGCAGATGCTACATAACAGTACCATACAGCAGGGGAAAAAAAAAACTTTTCAAATGAATCATGAAACACGTGGATCTGACCCCAGTGACAGGAACGGCACCTTTCCTGGTATTTTCTCCTGCCGTGCCTGAGAGAGCGGTTTGGTTGGGCACAGTGGGCACAGGGCGCGGTGCAGAACATAAAACGCGCGGAGCATAAGATGAAACTAGACAGATCGGTCGCCTACGACCAATGGGTGTAGCCCATGATCACCCACATTTTTCATTTTGATTTATTTTTGACACAAATTGCCTTTTATTTTGTGAATTATGTTACCATGGCAACCAATTCGATAGGCGCCTTCTCCTAACTGCTGCTCATATACCTACCACACTAAAAAGAAATAAATTTGTATATTAAAGCTGTAAATTTGTGGCCAATACAGCGTCCACAAGGAAATCTCTACGGTGGCGGAGGTGGACGCGCACGAGGCTACATTCATAGTAGCCTCGACTTCGTCCGGAGGCTAAGCACTTTGGTCAAACCACCTGGACTTTCTGACGGCAGAAAAGTTAACTTGACTGTCATGAATTATATTCAGAACTGAAGTGGTAAATTTATCCTGCTGAACAAAGCAGAATTAAAATGTACAATAACTCACTCCTGTCTTGCTGAATTGCATTTCTTCCAGCTTATGAGTCCTTATCATGATTATTTGTCATTTATTTTAATTGCTTGACTTCACCCAGAACTAATTAAGGGATCTGATGATGATTCCTGTGTGTCTGCATGAAGTCGCACGCTAAACTGAGTACTGTGGATTTAGAACAATTTAGAGGTGCTGCTGCACTTCCACACACTGGAACAGAGCCTTAACAGATACCAGACCATGGGGCCCATCCACACACTGGAACAGAGCCTTCACAGATACCAGACCATGGGGCCCATCCACACACTGGAACAGAGCCTTAACAGATACCAGACCATGGGACCCATCCACACACTGGAACAGAGCCTTAACAGATACCAGACCATGGGACCCATCCACACACTGGAACAGAGCCTTAACAGATACCAGACCATGGGGCCCATCCACACACTGGAACAGAGCCTTAACAGATACCAGACCATGGGGCCCATCCACACACTGGAACAGAGCCTTAACAGATACCAGACCATGGGGCTCATCCACACACTGGAACAGAGCCTTAACAGATACCAGACCATGGGGCCAATCCACACACTGGAACAGAGCCTTAACAGATACCAGACCATGGGACCCATCCACACTCTGGAACAGAGTCTTAACAGATACAAGACCATGGGACCCATCCACACACTGGAACAGAGCCTTAACAGATACCAGACCATGGGGCTCATCCACACACTGGAACAGAGCCTTAACAGATACCAGACCATGGGACCCATCCACACACTGGAATAGAGCCTTAACAGATATCAGACCATGGGACCCATACACACATTGGAACAGAGCCTTAACAGATACCAGCCCATGGGGCTCATCCACACACTGGAACAGAGCCTTAACAGATACCAGACCATGGGGCCCATCCACACACTGGAATAGAGCCTTAACAGATACCAGACCATGGGACCCATCCACAGACTGGAATAGAGCCTTAACAGACACCAGACCATGGGGCCCATCCACACACAGCAACAGAGCCTTAACAGATAACAGACCATGGGACCCATCCACACACTGGAGTTTTACATATAGACATATGGTCACACTTTAGATGAAGTGTTGCTCCTAAAGGCTTTATACAGCATGTATAATGCCTTCATAAATGAGACATAATGTCTTCATGAATGATACAAAAGCAAATGTCATGCTTTGTAAAGGGTGAAATAACGCTTCCTTATTCAGCATGTGATGCCAGATGTCATGTAACTGGCAGTGTCACTTAGCTAGTGGCTAAAAACTGTAAAGGGTGACATAGCCAACTAAGTGACATTGTCACTGTCACACCTGGCATCACATGTTGAATAAGAATGTTTTATTTCACCCTTTACAAAGTATGACATTTGCTTATGTATTATTCATGAAGGCATTATGTCTCATTTATGAAGGCATTATACATGCTGTATAAAGCCTTTACGAGCAACACTTCATCTAAAGTGTGACCAGACATATTTTCCAGAGACGCAGTGAGCTTAGGTAATTAACAAATTTGATATACAAGATTGAAGCACTCATTCCACAGTCCAGTTTATAAATATAGGGACATTGCCAATGTAATTTTGCTGTTTTAGCAGTCTGAGACAGCATACTGGAGTTAAAATGACGTATTGAGTACAAACTCAAGATTCAGATTTTCAGGATTAATTTGGGGGAATTTACATGCTCATCAGCTAAACGGTGAATGAATTACAACGGTTTTTATATGAGGATCTCTCCTTTTCAAGGAACCAAAAGTAATGGTAGTAGTGCTCAACTGCATGTTATTCCCTCATTATCTCACTTACAGTTAACCCTTAGAGCGCTAAATGCAGATATTGTTGCTCAATGATGTAAGATATCGAAATCAAAGCTGCTGAAAACCTATCATGTGGCAATAGCTCTGTGGGACCTCTTTTAAACAAGTGGCCACATGATAGGCTTTCAACAGCAAAAGATAACTAAATTTATTCTATTTTTTAAATCTATTTCAGCCCTCTAAGGGTTATTTTCATCCTCACAATTAATGATGTCTGAAGCGATTTCACTGTCGCAAACCAATTTCTGAAATCTGAGTTTTGCTCGAGTTGGAGCACACTCTCGTCTTCTCCATTGCTTGGTGTAAGGTGGTCATAAAACTCAGTCCGATAAAATCAAAACCGTTTAATATGGTATTACCAGAAGTCTTGAGTGTTGACTCATGGAAACAGAGTTGTTGAATAACAAGAACACTGTCAGCAACTAACAGGTGTGCTCAGCAAGATCCCCAGTCTTTACAAAATGATTCAGTCTGCGATCTCACGGTCTTTAGATGTGTGAGGGTGCCATCCATTAGTGTTTTGAAAGTCTCTTCGAAGTCCTCTAATGTACGGCAGGCATAAGTATCTAAAGGTCTTGACTTTATATTGAGGGTTAACTTGCATTTCAAATCCATTGTTGTTAATTCTCAATATCAAATCCAAAGAGCTTTGGCAAAGCAATTTTATTGCTGAAAAATCAAAATAAACTCATTGGAGAAACAGCAAAAATATGAGGTCTGGCCAAATTAACTACTAATTCAGGTCGAAAAGACCATGGTTAATAACTATGGCTGATGAAAGAATTCTTTCCCAAGTAAATTAAAGAAAACTCTTCTGCAACAGTAGGGCAGATCAGAAACATGTATGTGCATCTGAGTCAATGTCAACAAACAAGAGAAAACTAATACTAAGGCTTTACCACAAGGTATAAACCATTGGTAAGGCTCAACAAGATATCTGCCAGAACATTAAAAACTGCACAATTCTGGATCTACACACTATGGGCAGATAAGACAAAGATAAACATCCGGCAGAGAGATGGGAACAGAAGAGAATGCAGAAGAGGGGGAACTGCTCATGGTCTGAAGCATAACTGCGCATCTGTTAACGGTCATGAGTGGTCCTGTGTGGGCACGTATGGCCACCAGTGAAACTGGTTCTCTTCTATTTATTAATGTGATGTGACAACTGGAAAAAGCAGCGAGATGAATTCTGAATTGTATACAGCTATAACATCAGATTCAGCCAAATGCTTGTAAACTAATTGGATGGCACTTCACAGTATAGAGGGATAATGACTTGAAGAAACTGAGAAACAACCAATACCTTTTTACAGAAAATCGCTGGCCAAGTAATTAAAATGACCTGAATCAGATAGAGCGTGCATTGGACACGCTGATGGCAAAACTTAAAGAAAAATGCCAAAAAACACGCAGGAACTGAAGACAGTTTTAGTGAAAACCTGCCAAAGCATCACCGGGGAAGAAATCCAGCGTCCAATGATGTTCACGGCCGTGTTTACGCCTGACCTTTCAATGGGACTTCAATAATCAGTTCAATAAACACCACACAAAGACCTACTTTTTATTTCTTATGCCTCAAGTTAATCCGATGCCCTCAGTGGAAAAACATTCCCTCAAAGCTGAGGCGCAAGGCTGTGGGTCTGTGGTGATCCACAGTGGGCTCATGGTACCAGGCTGTTAACCACCGCTTTAGGGTAGGCAAGTCCGCTAGCTAATGCTGCCAGGCCACAGTTAACCTATTTGAGGTAGGCAGGGCCGCAGGCTCATGTTACCAGACCATAGTTCAAATGTCTTGGGTAGAACTAACTGTTTTGCTAAAACTAAGTATAGTTGAAATTCCTACACTATTTGTGAGATACTTAGGAAAAACCCTGCCTAGATTAAAGATGAAATGCTAATGCTACATCCCAAATGCATCTAAATCATCTCATTTCAAATATATTGCAGGGCTGTGCAGGGCCAAAATTGTGAAAAGTGGTTTACTTTCCAAATACAGATGGATGTGACGGTAAATGGCTTAAATGAAATGCAGAGTTAATGGTGCAATAAGTTGCTTGTCAGCTTGTCATTATGGCTGGAAATCGTTAGAATTTAGGTAACAGGTGAAGTTTGCATAAGAATGGACGGTCACAGTTTAGTGAGACTGTCAGTCGTCTGAAAGGCCAAAATGGGGTGTGCAGGAGAACTGACATCAGAAATGCGTTTTAAAGCAAGTATTCCTTCAGGGGGGATTTTCATGATGGACTATCCTCTGTGCTGGCTTACACCTGTTGTTCACAGCCTGATCCAGAAAGAGCCGGTGTAGGCGCAGGCTTTCAGTCCAACCAATCAGGTACACACCTGTGTCTTCTAATCAAGGTTTCAAGCAAATACTCTCAAAGTTGATTAGTAGAAACGGCTGTGTACGTGCGTTGTTGAGATGAAAGCCTGCACCCACAACCAGCCCTTTCTGGATAACAGTGCGTACCCCAGGCTTTCTCCGCAACCATAAATATGCGATTGAAATCATTTTAATTGAATATTCTAATGCTAATGTAATCATCACTACTGGTAATTGTAATATGAACTTCTGATACTTTGGCTTATAAAATTTGAACACGAAAACAGTTTGAAAATCCCTGCTCTTCAAACGATTAAAAGCCTCTGTGTCTGCACTGAGAATTGAAAGCGGTATCTCTAGATGTGCATTACACAGCCCTTAGCAAAAAAGCTCAGGGCAGGTCTTTGTAGTCCCACTGAGTTCAGATGGGCCTTGAGGCGTGAGGAACAGGTCTTCAATAAAAGACACATTCAGAGACTCAGGTGGGAGCGGATTGTGGAAGCCCGTCATCTCTGCTCGAGGTCCAGTGGCACAAAGGGTTTGCTTTGGTCCGCAACGCTGTGCACGATAACATTTTTTATATTAACCCTTAGAGTGCTCACTGCAGCTATTGCCGCTCAATGATGTATCAAAATCAAAGCTGTTGAGTACCTATCATGCGAGACTCGTTTAAAAGAGCTCCCCTGTGGGAACTCTTTAAAACAAGTCACCACATGATGGGTTCTAAACAGTACGCGATAATTAAATTTTTATTTTAATTTTTTTTTTTTATTTATTCATTTTTTTTCATTTATTTCAGCACTCTAAGGGTTAAAACCTAGATGTAGAGAGGTGAAAATATGAAAAATCACTTCCCCTAGGGAGCGCTGTGACAAGAATTCGCAACCAAGAAAGGTGCAATCATAATGAATTAAGTATTTTTCAAGTCATTTGCTGGTCATGATTATTTGTTACAATAAATGCTTACTATGGTGTAATGACCAATCAGAGCTCTGGTTATTACTGTCTCAATCAGTCGCTTAATCTTCCATTAAACCAACATGTGGCACTTGGGTATTTCTGCGGGAATCAGTGATTCCAAAGACGAATTTTGAGGGCTGACTGCAATAAACAGTTACGTCCAGATGTTATATATTGGACACAACTGTATATTGCAGGCAGCCCTCGATATCCTCCGTAGGACCCCATCCTTTTCTGTGGTTCCAAAAAAACGATACTTGTCCACATGCATAATAGTGAATCGAGGGTCTTGTGATCATTGGTTCAGGTTCATCTGACAGGTGGCCCCTAGATTAGCAGGGTAAAGCAGACCCCAGCTGGTCTCCCTGCGGTCCAACATCTCAAATTCATTTGTTTCTCTCTCTGCTTAAATACTGTGTCCCATATGAACTGTTTGCAGGTCTTTGCAGGAAAATGTACAATCCTGAGTCTTGTATGGCTGACTAGACGATTACGTGCCTAAAAGTTTCCTCTTTAAATTGTCTCCCTCTCTGTCAGGAGACGCACAGATGTGTTAGTCTTATAAAAGTCATGCGAGACTTGAACGTGCTTTACAAACCTTAGATGAGAGACAAACTTTGTTTATTGCAACAAACAGCAGACCTAGGCTGTGCAATTGTTTAGAAAGTCCTTAACCTGGGCTCTAAGCTCTATTCGAATAGTATTCCGGAATGTTCCCCAGCGAATCTCACAGCACATCGTGTCAGGTGGGTGTAAAAACAGCCAGGGAACATTCAACATACTCATGTTTTTGTCTTCATGTCTATTGCGGTAAAATGCCTAGATCCTTCCGCACATGTGGTGTTTCTGAGTGTGTGAAACACACATTTTTGCCGAACAGTTGCGGGAGGATTCAAAGATCCCTAAAGAGCTGTATCAGAACACAGGATGGGAAGGTTTTCGGCGGTTTCACTACTTTGGCTTTACACTACGACTGTTTTGCTATGACACACTGCACTTTCACCACCATGCCCAAGTCCGTCTGCTACGATAGATAAATTCAAGTTAAGAATGTAAATATTTCTTAAGAATCAGTAGTAACCCTTTATAAAAACCATACGCGTTACAGCTGAGAATATTTTTGCGGGTTCTGACTCAATAAGGATATACAAAGATCAAATCGGCAACAAACACTTTTATATGAATATTGAAGCAAACAGACTTGGTCATAGTAGTGAAAGTACCGTGTGCCGTAACGAAAGTGCAGTAGTGAAAAGCCAAAGTAGCGAAACCACCGGTTACCACGGAGACAATACAATTGGAACAGTGCGAAGTGATAAGTGTGAGCTCAGCATGTGTCAGAGCTACATGGCTGCCATTATTACTCCACAGATTCGAACAGGCCAGAGAGAAAAGGAATGGCAAGTGAAGCCCATCTCCCAGCCTGGCGCCTCATCGGCATAAGTGAGAACGCAGCGCTGAGGTACAGCCCGGCCTCTGATGAGCTCACTGCTCTCCGTCTCCTGAGCCGCTGGGATTGGACTGTTTGTCTTCGTTAGGCAGATACCGCTCTTAATAGATCCACAGACAGACCGGTCCTCGTGTACGAGACAGGAGGGGGATATGGAGTTTCAGGTCCGACACAGATCCCCAGTGGTTTCTTTGTGTAATCGAGCACACAGAGGAACAGTCCCTGACACAGTAATCTCCCGGCAGATTCTCCCACTTCCCCATTTTCATGTAGAATTCATGAGGTACGAGCGAAAAAATCACAGCCCCGATGATGGACTACTGACAGGGCCAATCAAGAGTCCATCGAAACACAATTACAGGGACAGAGAGGGGAGAGGAGGAAAATTGCACTATCGGGGTGCAGGTAAGAAATGCTAGCAGGAAAGTCATGCCTCACACTGGGAGCGGATATCTGTTTGTGAGTGTGCATGTACATCTGTGTGTGTCTGCCTGTGCGTGCGCGTGGGTCTGTGAATGCGTGTGTGTGCATGAGTGTGTGTGTCTCTGTCCGTGCATCTGTGTGTGGGTGTGGGCGTGTGTGGGTCTGTGAATGTGTGTTTGTGCGTGTGCACGCATGTATGTGTGTCTGTGTGTGTGTGCAGGAGTGTGTGTGTCTCTGTCCGTGCATCTGTGTGTGTGTGTGCGTGTTTGTCTGTCTGTGCTCGTGCGAGTATCTGTGCATGAGTGTGCGTGTATATGTGTGTGCGTGCGTGAGTGTGTGTGCACGTGTGCGTGAATGTGTGTGTGTGTGTGTGCATGCGTCTGTCAGTGTATGCGTGTGTGTGTGCGTGCGTGTGTGTGTGTGTGTGCGTGCATGTGTGTGTGTGCATGTGTGTGTGCGTGCGTGTATGTGTGTGTGTGTGTGTGTGTTTGTATGTGTGCATTAGTGTGTGCGTGCATGTGTGTGTGCGGGCGTGGATGTGTGTGCGTGTGGGTGTATGCGTGTGTGTGTGTGTGTTTGTATGTGTGCATTAGTGTGTGAGTGTGTGTGAAGGCAGGATGGGGGCAGCATACAGGAGGCCGATCAGCACAGGGTTCTGGGAGGAGAGGCCCCCACGGTGAGTGCAGAGAGGGCCTCAGAGAGGCTGCTCCCCCTGGGCTCAGGACAGAGGAGATGTGGAGATGAGGGGACCACTGTAACTCAGAAAGAGCTCAGAGACCCTCCATGTTTGTTTATTTACCCCCCGCCCCTGAGCCTGGTCCCCATAACACCTGTTTGATAACGGCTTACAGGAGTCTGTAATGACAGCACCATTTTCTTACCAACTTCTCAGTAGAAGTACATTATCTCCACAGTCCACAGCTGTGGCATTTTCTAATGGAGCTCCCTAAGAACAGTAAGAGCCATTTTCCCGTCTTTGATTGCCTCCCCCATTGCCTCTCTCGCAGGCTTACTATGCAGGATACATCTTCAATGTCACAAAGAAAATCAGAACAAACACTTAAAAAATGGCACTTCCTGTTGTTTGGAGAGAGTTGATAGTGGCTGATAAACATGACTTTGAAATATTGACGCAATAAAGAACCGAGACATCGTGAGACAGGGTGCTGGGGCTGTAGGTCCCAGGACATGAGCTGGTCAATAAGCGTGAGCAGTTCCCGAATTGGGACTGATGGCTGATCTGCGCTGTGCGACTTCAAAGCCAGTATTTAAGAGCAATGAACAGATACGCTGACACAGCTGCCGGGCCGGCACTTATGAACACATGCACTGCGGCCCCTGTAGGCAGAGCAGGCAACTGCCAGGAGCCTAGGGCATCGATAGAATAATTTTTCTATGTGGAAAAATAACTGAATGTTAGTTCATGAGCTTCAGTCAACAGTTCTTTACAAAATCATCACACTTTGATTGCATTTGGAATCGGTCCTAGTTGCTTGATGGCGCGTTGGGTGTAAGTCAAAAGAGGGCCTGAAAAGGAAGTTTTGCCCGAGGCCCTGTCATGGGCGAGAGCCGGCATGAGTGAAGGCATTCAAAGAGCACAGGTCTCCGCAATTACAACGCTTCACTCTCCACGCCATTCAAGCAGCTCAACCTCAGCCAGATTCCCCCCATGACTCTCGGGCACACAGTCTGAAGAGGCAGGGGGACACACACTGCACAGTCTGAAGAGGCAGGGGGACACACACTGCACAGTCTGAAGAGGCAGGGGGACACACACTGCACAGTCTGAAGAGGCAGGGGTACACACACTGCACAGTCTGGAGAGGCAGGGAGACACACACTGCACAGTCTGAAGAGGCAGGGGGACACACACTGCACAGTCTGAAGAGGCAGGGGTACACACACTGCACAGTCTGAAGAGGCAGGGGTACACACACCGCACAGTCTGAAGAGGCAGGGGTACACACACTGCACAGTCTGAAGAGGCAGGGAGACACACACTGCACAGTCTGAAGAGGCAGGGGGACACACTGCACAGTCTGAAGAGGCAGGGGTACACACACTGCACAGTCTGAAGAGGCAGGGAGACACACACTGCACAGTCTGAAGAGGCAGGGAGACACACACTGCACAGTCTGAAGAGGCGGGGGGGACACACAGACAGTCTGAAGAGGCAGGGGTACACACACTGCACAGTCTGAAGAGGCAGGGGTACACACACTGCACAGTCTGAAGAGGCAGGGAGACACACACTGCACAGTCTGAAGAGGCAGGGGTACACACACTGCACAGTCTGAAGAGGCAGGGGGACACACACTGCACAGTCTGAAGAGGCAGGGGTACACACACTGCACAGTCTGAAGAGGCAGGGGTACACACACAGACAGTCTGAGGAGACAGGGGTACACACACAGACAGTCTGAAGAGGCAGGGGTACACACACTGCACAGTCTGAAGAGGCAGGGGTACACACACTGCACAGTCTGAAGAGGCAGGGGTACACACACTGCACAGTCTGAAGAGACAGGGAGACACACACTGCACAGTCTGAAGAGGCAGGGGTACACACACTGCACAGTCTGAAGAGGCAGGGGTACACACAGTGCACAGTCTGAAGAGACAGGGAGACACACACTGCACAGTCTGAAGAGGCAGGGGTACACACACTGCACAGTCTGAAGAGGCAGGGGTACACACACTGCACAGTCTGAAGAGGCAGGGGGACACACACTGCACAGTCTGAAGAGGCAGGGGTACACACACTGCACAGTCTGAAGAGGCAGGGGGACACACACTGCACAGTCTGAAGAGGCAGGGGGACACACACTGCACAGTCTGAAGAGGCAGGGGGACACACACTGCACAGTCTGGAGAGGCAGGGGTACACACACTGCACAGTCTGGAGAGGCAGGGGTACACACACTGCACAGTCTGGAGAGGCAGGGGTACACACACTGCACAGTCTGAAGAGGCAGGGGTACACACACTGCACAGTCTGAAGAGGCAGGGGTACACACACACTGCACAGTCTGAAGAGGCAGGGACACACACACTGCACAGTCTGAAGAGGCAGGGGGACACACACTGCACAGTTTGAAGAGACAGGGGTACACACACTGCACAGTCTGAAGAGGCAGGGGTACACACACTGCACAGTCTGAAGAGGCAGGGGTACACACACTGCACAGTTTGAAGAGACAGGGGTACACACACTGCACAGTCTGAAGAGGCAGGGGTACACACACTGCACAGTCTGAAGAGACAGGGGTACACACACTGCACAGTCTGAAGAGGCAGGGGTACACACACTGCACAGTCTGAAGAGACAGGGGTACACACACTGCACAGTCTGAAGAGGCAGGGGTACACACACTGCACAGTCTGGAGAGGCAGGGGGACACACTGCACAGTCTGAAGAGGCAGGGGTACACACACTGCACAGTCTGAAGAGGCAGGGGGACACACACTGCACAGTCTGAAGAGGCAGGGGTACACACACACTGCACAGTCTGAAGAGGCAGGGGGACACACACACTGCACAGTCTGAAGAGGCAGGGGTACACACACTGCACAGTCTGAAGAGACAGGGGTACACACACTGCACAGTCTGAAGAGGCAGGGGTACACACACTGCACAGTCTGAAGAGACAGGGGTACACACACTGCACAGTCTGAAGAGGCAGGGGTACACACACTGCACAGTCTGAAGAGACAGGGGTACACACACTGCACAGTCTGAAGAGGCAGGGGTACACACACTGCACAGTCTGAAGAGGCAGGGGTACACACACTGCACAGTCTGAAGAGGCAGGGGTACACACACTGCACAGTCTGAAGAGGCAGGGAGACACACACTGCACAGTCTGAAGAGGCAGGGGTACACACACTGCACAGTCTGAAGAGGCAGGGGGACACACACTGCACAGTCTGAAGAGGCAGGGGTACACACACTGCACAGTCTGAAGAGGCAGGGGTACACACACAGACAGTCTGAAGAGACAGGGGTACACACACAGACAGTCTGAAGAGGCAGGGGTACACACACTGCACAGTCTGAAGAGGCAGGGGTACACACACTGCACAGTCTGAAGAGGCAGGGGTACACACACTGCACAGTCTGAAGAGACAGGGAGACACACACTGCACAGTCTGAAGAGGCAGGGGTACACACACTGCACAGTCTGAAGAGGCAGGGGTACACACAGTGCACAGTCTGAAGAGACAGGGAGACACACACTGCACAGTCTGAAGAGGCAGGGGTACACACACTGCACAGTCTGAAGAGGCAGGGGTACACACACTGCACAGTCTGAAGAGGCAGGGGGACACACACTGCACAGTCTGAAGAGGCAGGGGTACACACACTGCACAGTCTGAAGAGGCAGGGGGACACACACTTCACAGTCTGAAGAGGCAGGGGGACACACACTGCACAGTCTGAAGAGGCAGGGGGACACACACTGCACAGTCTGGAGAGGCAGGGGTACACACACTGCACAGTCTGGAGAGGCAGGGGTACACACACTGCACAGTCTGGAGAGGCAGGGGTACACACACTGCACAGTCTGAAGAGGCAGGGGTACACACACTGCACAGTCTGAAGAGGCAGGGGTACACACACACTGCACAGTCTGAAGAGGCAGGGACACACACACTGCACAGTCTGAAGAGGCAGGGGGACACACACTGCACAGTTTGAAGAGACAGGGGTACACACACTGCACAGTCTGAAGAGGCAGGGGTACACACACTGCACAGTCTGAAGAGGCAGGGGTACACACACTGCACAGTTTGAAGAGACAGGGGTACACACACTGCACAGTCTGAAGAGGCAGGGGTACACACACTGCACAGTCTGAAGAGACAGGGGTACACACACTGCACAGTCTGAAGA
The DNA here is from genome assembly GCA_029721435.1 of Gymnothorax reevesii. NCBI lineage: Eukaryota > Metazoa > Chordata > Actinopteri > Anguilliformes > Muraenidae > Gymnothorax > Gymnothorax reevesii. Next base: position 42,514,525 of record CM056581.1, on the reverse strand, counting down.
GGCAGGGGTACACACACTGCACAGTCTGAAGAGACAGGGGTACACACACTGCACAGTCTGAAGAGGCAGGGGTACACACACTGCACAGTCTGGAGAGGCAGGGGGACACACTGCACAGTCTGAAGAGGCAGGGGTACACACACTGCACAGTCTGAAGAGGCAGGGGGACACACACTGCACAGTCTGAAGAGGCAGGGGTACACACACACTGCACAGTCTGAAGAGGCAGGGGTACACACACACTGCACAGTCTGAAGAGGCAGGGGTACACACACTGCACAGTCTGAAGAGACAGGGGTACACACACTGCACAGTCTGAAGAGGCAGGGGTACACACACTGCACAGTCTGAAGAGACAGGGGTACACACACTGCACAGTCTGAAGAGGCAGGGGTACACACACTGCACAGTCTGAAGAGGCAGGGGTACACACACTGCACAGTCTGAAGAGGCAGGAGTACACACACACTGCACAGTCTGGAGAGGCAGGGGGACACACTGCACAGTCTGAAGAGGCAGGGGTACACACACTGCACAGTCTCCTCCATTAGAAGTGCCAGGCATTTGCTTTAGCGAGCTTCTCAAATCTGACAACAGAGGAAGGGTACGATGTGTCTGGCATCACATCAGTTTACCCACAGTACTTCAACTATGAAACAAAAATTTACAAAACACTCTGCACCACAAGGGCCAGGCACCAAAGCCTCAAGTATTCAGTAAATTCAGTTTTCTTGTACTGTTTTCTTATTTCCAAGCAAATAATAACATGTTCACAAATTGGGTGTCAAATCAGAGAGAAATAAAATAATGCAGCAGGCTCATCAATGCTGATTAATGTTAGCTCGTTAGAAGAACAGCTCTGCCTCTCTTCAGATCTATCCTCTTTAGTCAGTCAGCTAATTATTTCAGAAAAACCTTGACAACTTGATGAGAGGAGTTGCTGTGAAATTATCGGTAAGGCGCGCATTGAGGCTTTTTAGAGTGATGGGAAGAGATAGTTTTCTTTTCTTTTTCCATGATCTCTGCTAGCCTCACTGTTCTGCTTTGATCTACACCCCTCTGTGCTAACTTTATTAGAGGTCTTTGCTGTTGAGAGATTTTGGATGAAGTATAGCAGCGATAATGGAAGAGATCTTAGTGGCGGTATTTGACTGAGCAGTAGCAATAGGAGTCTTTAAACTGGGGAGATGCTGCACCTAGCTGCAGTGTTAGCGGAGGTCATTACTGTGGTGTGCGCCTGGACCAAGCACTAACTTCAACAGATGTCTTGGACCTAGAGTATGGCAGCAACATTGGCAGAGGTCTTTGCTAACTGTGCAGTAGCTTTTGCCTCGGTGTGCATGCACGCAAGCGGGGCATACGGTAGTTCGTTTGTGTGTCTGTCATTCTGTCTGTTACCGGAATAGCCGCTACGCCGGCCAAAATAGAGGCCTATAATATGGCTCTATGGGTTAAATGCCATGATATCTTGGATTTAAATTTTCTATATTTTCAGATAGAGCTTTGTTTTTGACTTATATCACTATTTTACACTTCCATAGACTCCAATAGGAATCGAGGAATGCGGAAGTAATACGTGTCATGAGGAAAGCAATTGTTCCAAACAATGAATAGTACCGGCAATGACCTCCATTCATTTTCTTTGCAACACGCTTACAGGTAAGTTTGTCAAATAACAGTATTTTTGGGGAATTTGTCACATTAGCTGACCCCTAATGAATTTTGTTGTTAGCATCATTTTCTGTAGCCAGCTTTAGTTTATGTTGATCGTCAGATAACAACCTGTTAAATTCGTATTAAAGTTAGAGTAGATGACATGAGCAGCTCTTAACGATCTAGCATAACCAGGTGTCATTTGTCGTTCATTTAGCGACCTTAAATTAATTGCAGTTATTGGTGTTGGTTTGAGTACAAAGTTTATACTCCCTTATTAGATTCGCTGATAGTTTCAACCTGAATTTTATTGCTAACTAGTCCATTTTGTTGCCTACCACACTACTTCTGTTCACTCAAAGGTTCTGCAATTCAGTGCGAAAATGAACGGAAACAGCTTAAAATGTCAGAAATCTATTTGATACACCGATTTGATCGCATAGCAGCAAGTAAAATCATTATGCACAAGTTTTTATTCGCTTTAATGCTGTTAGGTGAAAATGCATTTTCACTGCCTTTATACGCATGAATATTTTTGGTGAACTTCAGGTAATTTGATTAGCAAGTGGATGGAAACATAGCTTATGTCAAGCATAGATGCACAGCTAGGGCACTCTGACATGTCCACACAGGATTTTATAGCTTCATTACGGGACATATTTGTCACTGCTGTAAGCACCGAGGCATCAGCACCTTCAGTGCTTTCATTTTTACTGAAATGAGATCTTGGACCTAGCAGCAGAGCTGGTGGAGGTCAATGTATTGGAGGTCGCTATGTTGCAAGATCATGGAGTGTGAGTGAGTAGAGTGCGAGGGCAATGCCAGCAGAGGTCTTTGCTGTGTTCGACTGAGCAAAATGATAAGCTGAGGTTCTTATTGTAGTGAGATCCAAGACCAAGCAACAAGGATGGTAGAGTGGTCCTCATGGTACTGCGACCCTGGACATAGACCATAAGGCTAACACTGGTGCAAGTGTTTGCCATGTTCAGCTGAGTTGTAGCATTAGCAGAGGTCTTTACTGTAGTGAAATACCAGTCCTTGCAATGGCAATAGTGGAGGTCTTAATGGTGGTGATATCTTGTACCGAGCAGTACTGATGGCAGAGGTTTTACGATAAACGGATCCTGTACTGATGGCATAGGCCTTTAGTGTTATGATGTCCTGGATTTTGAAGTAGCAATATCAAAGGTCTTTATATTAGTGAATTCTGGACCGAGCAGTACCGATAGAATAAGTCTTTACAGAAATGAGATCCTGGAACCTGCAGTAGCAACAGCAGTATGCTAGTGAACAGAGGCAGTGCATCAACAGTAACAAAGGCCTTCAGAAACCTCACCCCTCCATGCTTGATAACCTAAACTTCTTGCAGTTTACTTTTCCCGATCCATAACAGTTGCTCAGACTAATTGGTTGAACCAACAACAGTCTAATTTATTTTTGCTTGTGTAGCTTGTGAAACAGCACAGATTTGCTTAAATTAGTATGCGAGGCTCATTAAGCAATAAGCCACGAGAATCCATTCTATATTCTGAATGCAGTCACGGCTAATTGGCATTGCCAGGCACAATGCACAGCTGAGTGATGGCGAAAATAAATGCTGTGAAGTCAGTGTATGTTTTGGATTTTCTGCATTTATATTGCGGTCCTTTCAATGCCATATCAATTATATAAATTTAGGCAATAAGCATTCATTTATTCATTATCATTTCTTATTATAGGTCATGGATTAGTCTTGGACGTTCAATCGATAAATTGAAGCACTGATGACTAAAACCCCACAAGTCAAGTCAAGTCAAGTGTGACTTATGGGTTTTAGTAATAGGTGCTTCAATTGTTTGATTGTCAATCAGGCGAACTGGAAGGATAAAAGCTTGAGGACAATCGAGTGGTAAACGGTGTGGTTACTGAAGGCCCACTGAACATTTGATGGCACGCCGCTGCTAGAGAGATCCTAGATCTGGCAGTAGCGATAGTGGAGGGCTTTATCATAGTGAGATCCTGGACCTTGTAGTACTGATAGCAGAGATCTTTACTGTAGTGAAAACCTGGACAACACACTACTGATAGAGGAGAACATTAGTATAGTTGAATCGTGGACCTCGCAGTAACAATAGTGGATGGCTTCGTGGTAGCGAAATCCTGGAAATTGTTGAACTGATAGCAGTGGTGTTAACTATAGTGAAATCCTCAACCTTGCAGTAGCAAAAGCGGAGGTCTTTACTGTAGTGAGATCCTGGATCTTGTTGTAATGATAGCGAAGGTCTTCACAGTAATGAGATCCTGGACCTGGCAGAAGTGATATCGGAGGCCTTTGCTGTAATTAGGTCCATGCATTTAGGACAAAGTGAATTTCTGGTTTGGGTATTGAAACTGACTTGCAAGGGGCACCTTACTGTTTGGGGTAATGGAGGGCAGGTGTCGGGGAGTGCCGTGACCTTCAGACAATACGGCAGGTCTTGGTCAGCCGCCAATTAGCAAGCAGCGACAAACAACACAGCCCCCTTTTACAGCACTCATCGCCTTGGATATGACCTGCACCTCCGTCCTGTCGTCAGAATTCCTCATATCACCAGGTGAGCCCGGTCCTCTCGCTCAACCTCGAGAGAGTGGAAGAGGCGCGTGCTTCCTCAGAACTCTGATAATTGCTCTTGGAGGCTTTTAATTAAATCAATGAAAGCGATTATGGCAATTAGAGCAGGGAATGAGAACACATTGTACAGAGCTCAATTTGTTTAGTAAAAGCTGTCACTGTTATTAACAAGAAAATGGCATGAACTAATTTTATCTTAATGACGTGTCTGCTAACAAAAGATACCCACGCAATGGCTTTTCCATGGACTTATCTCCACCCCTCCTCATACACACACACCTGCACACACCCATGAACACACACACCTGCACACGCACACACACATATGCACACACACACATCACATCACACATCACATCACGCACACACCTGCACATGCGCACACACCTGCACATACACACATATGCGCGTGCGCGCACACACGCATACACATACACACTCACACACACACACGCACGCACGCATTTACATACACACACACGCACACACCTACACATGCACATACACACACACACACAAACAGTGTAATATTCGCTCAAAGAGTGTAGCAGGGCACAAATCACAAATGCTATGCGCATATGCACACAAACGCACACTGGCAGTGCATACAAACACACACACACACGCACGCGCACTAACGTACACACGCACACACCTACACATGCACACCCTCACACACAAAAATGTGCAAAGATTTTAAAAAAACTGGACCCGGTGGCTCTCTCATTGTGTTGCCTCCTAACATCCCAATTGTGCAAAACTAATTTTACTGATCAATAATTCATTAGTATGAGAAGGGAAGCTGACGGCCTCGCTCCACTTCAAGGTGAATAACAATTTACCTTCAAACATCTTTCAGAGCAGCACTCTCCACACTGAGGGCCTCAGCAAGGCGAGCTGAGGCTCTGTACCATCCACACTCCCACTGTTCTCCACAGCACTCCACCCTCCATTCACATGCAAATCTACCATTACTGCACCCAGAATCTCTCTCAACAACAAGGGCGATGCAAGTACAAAACCTCCCATTCCTCAAACACCATTTCTCCGCATACACCACTGCAGCTCACCCTAACTGATATTACCGCAAAACAAGTCAATCTCACCCAGTATTGTAGTCTAAATATCTTGTTTGTTAAATGAAAATATTCCCAGGGAAGACTTGTTATTCCATTTGCCAATAAGGAAAGACCATTTCATACATAAAGCAAAAAGTAGCTCAGACGCTAAGGAGAGAAATAAAGCGATAATTACGAGCATAAAACACTTGTTTGGACCGACTATAGTGGTGTTTTGCTTGTCTTGTTTGTTTTGTTGCCCTGTTACCTCCTACAAGTAAAGACAGTGTGAATCTGGGTTCTCACATTTAACACTTGTTGCATGGGTCGTGTTCTTGTAATGTCATCGGCCAAATTATAGAATGTATTTGGCCATTTTTCTACCCAAGCTTGTGCTTCTTTCATAGTAAAAATATCACATTTTTTCTGTACCAGTGGTCATCAAAGTCTGTAGTTGTCATAAAACTCCAAGAACTAACTCTTACCTGGGAGAAACCCGCCAGCTAAGTGAGGAAAGATGGCAATTAAGGACACGCGCTATAATAGGAGAAATACTGGCCTTTGTCTTACACCCAGCACAAAGCATAACGCAAGTGTTGCTACTTTACGACCGACGCAAATATCATTTTCCCATCCAGCGTTCACACAGCATAAATAGCTAATGCATCCGCACCAAATTGGGTACCCATGGGTGTGTCGGTCTTAAAATGAGGTGTGGTCAGGCAAAATGCTGGCGTGTTCCCATCTTGAAGCAGCAGCAGCGGTTGTGTGATTGACCAATAAAAACCGGGCCTCAAGTCAATGGTAAGTTTTTGGCTGCAGGGCACGTTATTTAGATAGTATTGTGTGCCTTTGAAAGGCGACTGCACAATGCACGTACCCTCGGCTCGTTACGCACACAGGGATGAGCAGCAGCGCGCAGATATGCAAATGATTTAAATTAACAAAATTACTTTGTGAAAGATTATTATCACATAAATCAAAATGTTTACAAAATAGATGTCATAAAAGCGAGTGCGATCTTTTGCACACCAATTCAACGGTGTGCCCAATCGTTGAATGCTCTGATTTATTCACAGTAAATCTTGATAGAACCTAGAGCATCAACATCCAGGTGATTAGCGATTCAGCTGGCAAGATTACACATTTAAGTATTTGCTAATTATTCAGGATAACGCAATGACTCCTTTATACGATCTCTGCCATTCTTGCAGTTTTCTTGGTGATCACCCTGGAGGAATAGCTGTTGGGAGACCATGGCATATCATGCCTAAAACTGTGTGAATTTCCATTCTATCAAAATTAGGAAATGCATGTTAGTTAATATACTTGCATCGTCACCGAGTAGAAGTGACAGCAAAACAAAGAAGAGTTTGAGGAAATGAGTGTAAATGAGCATACGCTAATAATAAATAAATAAATTTTTATTATAATTGCGTAGATTCTTAGTTTCTAGTCAGTCTAGTCAGTGTTAATTTTCATTTCCTTTGTTGCTCAGTATAAAAGGAATGTTTGGAGCGCTTCAGACATTCGTACAAATTCAGCAACCTGTTACCCGCAATTATCTCAAAATCAATTTTGAACCAAACTGACCCAAGAAAACAAAACCAGCAACCCGTTGGTCCCGCTTTTGTTATCAAATACACAACTCCGCTTTTTATTTGAAATGTGCTTATTAACATTAACTGGTCAGCTGGCAGACGAAGCAACCGTAAAATGCGGAACTTTGTGAGCATTGAAGCAACGGATAAAATTGTGGTCACCTTCTATAATTAATCCAAATTTCTTCCAAAAATCAGACTTGGGCTTCAAGGATGAGATGTCAACAATCTGGAATTCACCAGCAGTAATTTCTCTTCTTATGTCATGCAGGTTCATACATTTCTTTCCCAGCCTCACTGACAATAAAGCAAAAGTAAGTTCATTTCACTCCTGCTGAATAATATTCAAGGGGTTACAGTAATTTAATCAAAATATTATTTTCTGTTTCTTTCTCCCAAGCTGTTATTTTCCTCACTCCTTTTAATTTCTCTCTGCCGTTGCCCCCTCCGCACATAATTGTGCTTTTATCCGCAACCCTGAATTAATTATTTTCTCCCCCTTGTTTTATGCACACATTAAAATGCAACCCTGGGACTTTTTTCATTGGAATATGATTTAAACAATTTTGAACAATATATGATATTACATTTCTTGTTAGCTGTCATTTTTGGACATTGCGGCGATCAGGTTTCAGCAGAAGTTTGCTCTCGCACCTTCTCTTCACGCTGGAGGTAACTCCTCTCTGCAGAGAAGACTTTTTCCCTCTATTAGGAAAATCCACCCTTACAATGGCAAATCGCAAAGGTAGAAGGGCATTTGGCTTTTAACGGGCACAGGAGATGACTCTCTGATTGGTTTATTTTATGTTTCGCCCGGAACACGTCTATGTGAAGAAATTAAGTACAGCCTCTTTGAACCTTGCGCCTTCCTTCACGTCCTCATAACCCTCTGTGAAACTAGCAAAAATAGATTTGGAAAAGCCCTAAATGCACTTGCACTACAAGTTTCAGACAATGCCCTTAAATCTTTAAAATAAGGCTCACTGTCTCTGAAGTGGGATCATATTCATGGCTTCAAAATATTTTGTCAAAGGCAAGATATTTTTTTCCCAGTCAAATGTGTGACAGGCCATAGTGAATACGCTTAAATATTTGGATAATGATTATTTATCGATTAACTTTAAGTGTCATCAGAGCAAGCCAGTACAATGCAGGGTGACCAGACATCCTGGTAAAATTGGGACAGTACTGATTTTAAGACCCACGTCCCACTTGGTTCAAGTATGAATTCTACTATAAACCATTTCAATAAGCCTAAAAACATTGTTGTGATTTCTCCTTTCCGATCGTATTAGGCCTGTTTGCTAATAGACCATCACATAGCCTTTCAATATGAAACATGATTGTTAACAATGAGGATATTCATCTATAGCCTATAAGAAACGACATAGCCTTACTTTCTCTGCCGTAAGTCCAAACCCTGATTCCAGAGCGAGATGAAGCAAGAATGAGAGTATAGACTAACTCCATTAAAGAATTAGCTAGCTAGTTAGCTCGCTGGCCAGCGACATGATCTGTTGCATAATGTGGGAAGAAATAATTGTGTGTGCATTACGTTGTGTATATTTGCGGTTGCAGTTAACGTACCACGTTTGATAGTGCAGTGGCACAGGAGCATAGGGAAGAAAAATGGCAGCAGGCTGTGCATTGAGGACAAGTATGCAAAGACCCGTCACCTCTGAGAATACAACCCATATGTACTCATACCTCCAGAAAACCAGTATGTTCTCTCGCATTGGAGCATAGGAACAGCATAAAAAAGCTATTTTGCACAACAGTGCTGTCAGTTCTATGAGTATGCTGACATTCGGTAACAAAGCGGTATTATAATTACAGACTAATTTCTGCAATGATTTAACAAACATGTCAAGAGAAAATCAATACATAGGCTGAAGTATCCAACAGAGCAGATCTCATCTTTGAAAACAAACAGAACTGGGAGAATTTCAAGGCAAAGCAGCAATAAATATAGGGCCTGTCTGCATTTTAAAAATGTTGTGGACTGATGCTTGCATTGAAGTGCACAATGAGGACGGTCATTGGACTTCACTTCCTTAACAGATGGGTGATGATCTTTAAGAAAATACAGCTGTTAAAACTGCTCAAAACAGACACAAAGACACACATCTAATCTAGCCCTAACCTAAGCCCTGTTTTCGACACTTCACTTGATCATAACTGGTCAGGGGCAGGTCATTGCTGGTCACTGGCTGGTCATAGCCTGTATCTTCCAGATTAAAGCTGGTCATAACTGATCAGTTGCAAGTCTGTAATTGGTCTGTTTCAGGTCATAGCTCCTCTGTTCCCGGTCATACCTGGTCTGTGGCTGGTCATAGCTGGTCTGTTGCCGGTTATAGCTCATCTTTTGCTAGTTATACTTAGTCAGTGGTTGATGGCAGTTGATAACAGCTTGTATGTGGTAAGTCATAGTTAGTTCATCACTGGTCATTGCTGAAATTAGTCATATCTCAGCTGGAGAACTTCTGGTTTTCTATCTAATACTCACTAGAAATATCATTTACTTAACTAGCATGAGGGCAGTTTGGTTGGAGTTTTATTTTAGCTGAAATTTTCAGCATAGATCTGAGAGCATATTTCACAGCCTATGCCTCTGTTTGTCAATCGGGGAAAAAGAATAGGCGGTTCCCAATGAAAATATTTCACCTGGTTTAGCGCAACAGAACTTATAAATGAGACATATTTATGGCATGCGTTCAAGTGTGTGTTTATGTTTGTTCTCTGGTGTGTTTCTGTGTGTTAACACATTCCGAATGATGTCCAAAGACTGTTACTGTCGCTGCGGATAATTAGCTACTGTCTCAATGCAAGTTGATAATGGTACGTTCTGTTGCTATAATGGCTTTACAAACTCCTCAGAGTTCTTACCGCATCAACTGTTGCAAAATACAAAGTGGAGGATGAAATAGAAGTTAAGACTCGAAAACATAATCAATAAAAGTTTTCGGGAAGGCGTTAGGTGCTCGTTGGTAAGATTACAGCCAGCTGCTGTACGCTGTAGGATGAAGTGGCTGCATGCAGCTTATCTGTATGTTAAAAGTGTTTACAGGGACATGATTGCCTCTGATGTTCCCTGATTAATCAAGAAATGCTGATTTTCAGATTCTAACCGCCTCCAGCGTTTGCTTTATTGGTGAACATCCTCTCTCGCGAGCACCTGGCGGGGAGTAAAAAAGCGCTTCTGATCTGTATTTCGTGATTAATCAGGAAGAATCTTGTCTCAGGTTCAGAACACTCGGGAGAACTGCATTACAATAAGCTACGAGCTGTGAGCCCGTATTAGTAACGCATTGTGGGCAATGGTGTGTTTCCCGCTAACCTCGTAGAGAGTGATGATGCCGTTGGTCTCATTCGGGGCTTTCCACTGCATCAGGATCTTCTCCTCATACGGACTGCTCTGAATGGACTCCACTGGAACCGAGCCAGGCACTGGAGAAGACACACACACACACACACACACACAAACACACACACACACACACAAACACATAGAGTGAGTACTAGGAAGAGTAACGGAATTAGGAGATAGATCTGGCCTGGGTCAGGACACATTTTGGGGGGGTTTCAGACTAAACCTGAAAAGGAACAAAAGCATAAGATTGTTTCCAACAAAAAAATGTGTGTGAATTGAGAAACTCCATCTGGCCAGAGGTCAGGAACTGGGGGACAAAGCCATTATGACAAAGACCTGCAGGGCCCAGGTGATGTGTGGCTGGAGCTGGCTGTGCTGTGTAACCCCTGGGCTGTCTCTGTAAATCCCAGTCATGAGAAAAACAATGCGGGCATTTTCCTCAAACCGCAGGGTTACAAAGCCCTCTTAATGTGTCGGGGGTGCTGGGCAAAACAGACTGCGCCTGTGGCTGCACCGGAGGACTCTGCCGGGCTGTGTGAACCGGGAGAAAGTCCACCAGGAATTCAGACCGATATCCTCTTCATTTACAGCCATCTAACTGCTTCGCTTTCATTCTTCACACACTGGTGGACGCACATACCAGCTGTGTTAAAAGGCCCTTTAGTCTAACTTCGTAAGCGTGAGGGGGCGTGTGGACTGCGCACTTGGCCTTACTCATTGGCTGGGAAGAGGAGGAGCTTTAAGCCGTGTTATTATTTGAACATGGCACATACTGCGGCACTAAATGAGCTTTGTGCTGTGTGGGTATATGATTATAGCACATAGTGCAGCAGTAAATGAGCAGTGTGCTGTGTGGGTATATGATTATAGCACATAGTGCAGCACAAAAGGAGCTTTGTGCTGTGTGGGTATATGATTATAGCACATAGTGCAGCACTAAATGAGCAGTGTGCTGTGTGGGTATATGATTATAGCACATACTGCAGCACTAAATGAGCAGTGTGCTGTGTGGGTATATGATTATAACACATACTGCAGCATTGAATGAGCTGTGTGCTGTGTGGGTATATGATTATAGCACATACTGCAGCACTAAATGAGCAGTGTGCTGTGTGGGTATATGATTATAGCACATAGTGCAGCACTAATGGAGCTTTGTGCTGTGTGGGTATATGATTATAGCACATAGTGCAGCACTAATGGAGCTTTGTGCTGTGTGGGTATATGATTATAGCACATAGTGCAGCACTAATGGAGCTTTGTGCTGTGTGGTTATATGATTATAGCACATAGTGCAGCACTAATGGAGCTTTGTGCTGTGTGGGTATATGATTATAGCGCACAGTGCAGCATTAATGGAGCTCTGTGTGTGATAGCTGGTATTTTGAGGCGCCAAATGCAGTGGCCGTAATGAAAGGAAGCAAAGCAAAATGACGAACACAGATAAAACAAGAGAGAGGGGCTTGCGCTTCCAAAGGACATAAATTTCGTCTGAGAAATAATAAGGAAGCAACTTGAACTAGACAGAGCGAAATAAAGGAAAAATCTCGGAAGCCGAGATCAAAAGATTAAGCACCCAGACGGTGCACAGACAGAGGAAGAGAGAGGGAAAAGAGAGAGATAATTTCCCTTACTAACTAACACTTTTCCTCTTTTGCAACGAAATCCTAACCAACTTTCTTGCTAGAGATCTTGCGGGCTACAGTGCAATGGTAACACTGACACTCTAGCAAAGGTGGCGAGGCGAAACTTGGGCTTAAATAGTCTGGGCGCCACCCACAATTAATGCCAGCTGGCCAAAGAATCCGATGTGGGCAGAACGATGTCGTCCCAGAAGAAAGTAACAAAGAAAGCTCCCAAACAACTGCCAACCTCCAAAACCATGACATTGTGCCGTGTGGGTATGTGATTATAATGTACACTGCAGCACTAAAGGAGCTTTGTGTTGTGCATAGTGTTGGGGTTCTTAAAAAGTAATGCTTTACATATTACTACTTACTTATGGAAAGAGAAAGTAATGCCCTTCTGAATTACTCGCTGCTGAAATGACTACGTAATTTGTTTCACTACTAGTTACAATACTTTTGGATCACTCCATAACATCACCTGAGATGCACCATAACTTAATTGCCAATTAACAAAATGGCATTTGAAGGTGCTTGGAAATGTTTGATGTCATGTTTGCAGTGGTGGAGAGTAATATCTGGCCTGGGGACAGTTTACACTTTACCGTCACATTCTTGATCTTTCCCACAACAAATCTGAAGTAGTGAGCACATCTTCACTCTTTAAAAGCTGTTTCGATGGCTTTGCCATTTTTGTTCTGTCTCATCCTCCATGAGCTTGAGCCAGTCACAGTCATGTCATGTGAGTCAGGTCAGACAACTGTCGCGTAAACAGGCATGAGAAGGGCGTATGATTGCTTTTTTCTGTCCTCCTATCATGCAGATATTTGAAGAACTTCCTGAGTCATGCAAGTAAATAGATAATTTTTCAATTAGTAACTATACTGCGATTGCTGGAGGTATCAACAGTAATGCGTTACATTACTGCTTTACAGGTGAATATAATCTGATTACAGTAATGCATTAGCTCATGTGTGAGGGTACATGAATTTCGCACATAGTGCAGCACCAATGGGCAGTACACCTTTGTGCAGTGATTCCCAAAGTGTGGGCCGCGGCCCCCTAGTGGGTCGTGGTGGTACTGCAGGTGGGCCGTGAGAGGTCATTAAAAATATGATTCATTTTTGCAAATATGATTTTTTTAATGATTTTTATCGTAAAATATTTATTTCACGATTTTAAAAAATATTTAGAAGTAATAACCTATTGGGTGTTATTGACCTCATAATATTTTAGGAACCTTATATTGTTTATGATCGGAACGTAGCTTTCTGGTCATCATGACCGGGGTCATAATCGGAGGAGCACGTACTGTGTTCGATAATTAATTCTGTCTTCTGTGTACACCACAGATCAAAGGTTTGGGCTTCCTTTATCCCCCTGCTTTCATTTCAATCCTGAATCTTTGTAATAATAATAATAATAATAATAATAAATAAATAAAAAACAACAACAACAATTATTGTTGTTGTTGTTTTTTATTTACTTTATTTATTTTATTTTCTTCACAACAACAACAACAACTGTTGTTGTTGTTAAATGTTCTGAGAATGCATAATTTCGGCTATGTACTGTTTATAGGACAAAGGTGGGCCACGGACATTTTTTAGATTTTCAAGTGGGCCCTGATTTGGAAAAGTTTGGGAACCCTTGCCTTAGTGTATTCCCCCAGTTCACATAACAGTTGGCTTCTATCTCAACAGACAATATCGATTGAATGAACAATATATTCATTAATTCACTATTGAGTCAATATTAAGGTGAACCAACACCGGTATGTTTGAGATTTGAATATCAAAATGGCTTCCAATGGTCCTTTTCTGGGTAAAACATCCTCATGCATGTGGGTATGTAACTGAGAAATCAACTTTGTAACAGGCGTATCTTGGAACCCAACGCAGGTTTAAATTACCAAAAATTAAAACAAGCAAAGGCTCCAACCCCCCCCATCAAACTATATTCTTGATTTCCTGACAGAATAGCACTATTAAATTAGCGGTACAATAGGCTGCAGTTAGATTTGCAATCTCATTCTATCCTTTGTCGCTGTTTTTGAGAAATGAATCGTGAGACGAAGAGTGAAAAAAAAAACAGCGAAATAAAGTGACTGGCAGATAGAAAGAGAGAAAGTGAAAGAGAGGTGGGAGCGAAATTTACAGTGAGAGTTTGTGTATGTGCGCGGGCGTGCGAGCGTGCGTGTGTGCGTGCGTGCGTGTGTGTACTGACACGCACGCACGAGTCTTCTTGCTTATCCTATAAAGGACAAATTGGCAATGTAGCGCATTAATAAAAAGCTGATTAGTTTCCTGCGAAGAGAATCTAAATGACATGTTTCATTAAGTTCCCACCACAGAGAGCGATTGCGCTTTTTTCCTTCCCTGAATGTGGCAATAACGGAACTGACAGCCTCACACAGGAGTGAGAGGAATCCACCGAGTCGCATTACCGCCAGCCGGCCTGCGCTCTTCCCCATAAAGAGCCAGACCCATAACCAGCCATAAGGCGTTAACCCTCTCTTAAACCCTCTCTTACCTCCAGCCGGCCTGCGCTCTTCCCTAAACAGAACCAGACCCATTGCACAGCACTATGAAGGTTATTCTCTCCTGTACAATATTCCTGTACAATATTCACATTTTCTCTCACAAATGTTAATCAGAACATTTTGAATAGTGCAATGTTGAGGTATGACGGAAAGCTTAAAAAGGAAACATTTACATCCCTTCATAATGACCAAGAAAGTCAGAATTTCAAAGATGTAAACCCAGATCAATAAATGCTCAATAGAAAAAAATGCGAAAAAAAAAAAAATATCAAAATGGAAAAAAAAGAGATACACTCAAGTACATAAAAAAGAGACAACACTCAGGTACACTCATACTTAAACCCGCTAAGGTTATCAATGAGGGCGTGGCTCTGTAAGCGTTACCATGGGAAGCAATTTCTAGAATTCTGCATAAAACAAATCTATTAGGCAACTGAGAATCCTGGAGCATACATTCACTTTAAATATGCAGAGCTAACACCTCCCTTTAAAACCAATTTAAAATCAAATTTTTACTAAAGGGGCCATTACATTGTAAGCAGTAATTTTCTGCAAGTGGGTCAACTTAATTTATTCCTCCCACTTTATTTTAAGTTAATGTCTGCTGAGAATCTATCCTCAGCTTGGTACCGCCTACCACTTCTGCTGCAATATTGTTTTGTTAATCGTCGTACCGTTGCGTTCATTCTCAAGACGAACATTTCACAGTGCAGCACCGTTTGTTTGCTTTCGAGAGCTAATATTCCTCCTCAGAAAATCCAAAATTTTGGCCGGTAGAGTATGACAGCAGGTGTGAAAGCAAAGAACATTATTATTATTATTATTGTCATTATTATTTGACGCATGCATGCGCGGACTAGTGGCTGTGCATTTGCGTTGTGCGTGTATGTCTGTGTTTCTGCCTGCTTTTTGGGTATGTGTGTGCTTGGCGATACATACACTAATATGTGCAGGGATACTCACTTTTTTCCAGAATGAGCCGCAGTGGGTGCAGGCTTTCATTCTAACCATGCAGTTACACACCTGATTCTACTTATCAAGGGTCTATGGCAAAAGCTTTAAGGGTTCATTAGTAGAATCAGGTGTGGGACAGGTTGGGTAGAGCGAAAGCCTGCACCCACTGTGGCTCATTCTTGAAAAGAATGAGTATCCATCCCTGCACCAATGCATGAATAAACATATATAAGCTTATTTATAGCTCTTCCCATCTCAAATATGCATTTTAATTTTGTTTATTTGATTAATTAATAATTACAGTTTTCATCTCAAATCTCCCTTCAGCAGGTAGGAAGCTCAGTTAAGCACAAGCCAGCCATTTTTATTCCACGAGAAGCTGCTCGCAGGAGGAGAAAACAAAGTGGCTAATGCTAATCACTGAATGCACTGAAACCTTGCGCACTCTTTAAATATTGTGTGTAGATGACTTGCCTTTTACTGGCTGTGAACATCAATGGGGGGGGGGTACTTTTTTTGTTTTTTTTTTAAAGCAATCTCTAGATTATTTTATTTGCAACAAGCTGGTTCAATGGGATGAACCCCAACCATAGGAAGGTGGTTTTGTCTTGGCCAGGTTGGCCTGGTCGCTGGGGTGAGACACCCTGAGACTCCATTCTGGCTAACACTGTGCCATGAAGTATAGCTGCAAATTACAGTACACAATCAAGTGGATATTAAATGGTGACTAGCTATCATGGCCTAAATGTCAGTTTTAATTAGATTTTACCCTGGCAAGGGAAGAACAGGTTAAAAAGCCCAAGGATGAGCTGGATGCAATGAGGATTTTTTTTTTATGTTGTCCTTGACTACACTTTTCCTTCACTGCAGGCTAAACCCAATTTATACATCATTTAATAACCAGACTAATTTATTCACAATGATGGATTGTGCCAATTGTGTTCATCAGCCTACATGCTCTTAATCAGTAAGCTCAAATTCTTTTTCATTTCTTAGACAAAAAAATTATTTTATTATTAACAAATGGCACAAGATCATAATAGCTTTGTTTGAGGAGATGCGGGAAATACACACAGATCGCCTTTTCTTTACCTCTACCTTATTCTGTAAAGCACATTAATATTTATGTTTCATGATTATCATTTAAATTTCAAAAGTCAGAATTTGAAGATGAATTCCCTAAAGTTTTAACATGCACAATGCCAACTCATGATGTCGCGTCTCTTAGCTTGTTTGGGTCTAAGTTCGAGCCTGTGGTGGCTGTCAACAGTAAGGTAAGAGCAAAACCAGTCCGCTGTCAGTTCTGTCAATGTTAACAATGCTAATGTCCTTAAAGTTATTGGGAAAGTTTACCATCTACTATCTGTCAGTTTTTTAGGTGAACAATGTGTATATTTAGTAAAATTATTAGTTAGTTACATGCTTGTTATCTGGTGGTTAGCACTGCCACCTCACAGCAAGAAGGTTGCGGGTTTGAACCCGGCCTGGGGCCTTTACGTGTGGAGTTTGCATGTTCTCCCCATGTTTGCGTGGGTTTCCTCTGGGTACACCGGTTTCCCCCACCCACAAAAACGTGCATCATAGGAACACTCCAACCTGTGGCACTGAACAAGGGACTGGCTTTAGAACTGGAGTTGGTCCCCGGGCGCCGCTCTGTGGCTGCCCACTGCTCCAAAATATAGGATGGGTTAAATGCAGAGGACAAATTACCCCACAAGGTTCAATAAAGTGAATCTTATCTCATCTACTGTATCTGTCAGTTCATTTAAAGGACCAGAGCTACAAAGAACTTCAAAAACTGTTAGTCTGAAAAAGTGAATCTGCTCAACTGCAAGACAAAATGTGATTCTATCCTCACTAATCCGTCTTCATTTTGCACTGTATTTATATATTATAGTTACTCAGGCATTATACTTTTTACATTAAGGAGTTTCTATGAAAATTAATGGATTCAAAGCACTATTTTTGTGCCTTAGCTGAAGGATATAAAGAGTAAGATGTTTTGCCAACCGCAAAGTTTACATTCCTCATATCCTTCGGCTAAAGTGCTAAAATAGTGCTTTAAATCTCTAATTGTCATAAACTCCTGAATATAAATAGCATAATAACCAAGTAATTTAAATACAGGAATAAAATGCAAAACAATGACGGATTAGCAAGGAATCAAATAGATTTTGACTAGTATTCGAGTGGATTGTGAGCATGCATAGTAATCCTGACACAGCTCCTTTAATGGAAGCAATGTTAATGTTTTGTGAAGTTATTTGAAAGTTAGAATATTGGTATTAGCTAATTGTCAGTTCTGTCAATGTCAACAAAGGTAATGTTCTGTAAATTTATTGGTGAGTATTATGTTTGCTTGCTGCTATGTGTCAGTTATATTAATGTTAACAATGTTAATGTCCAGTAAAGTTATTGAAAAGTATCATGATGTCATCCACTATCTGTCAGGTCTATTCATGTTATCAATGTTAATGTTCAGCAAAGTTTTGGTAAGTAACATATTTGTTATCTGCTATTTGTCAGTTCTGTAAATGATAACAATGTTATTGTTTTGTAAATTATTGGTTATTAACCTTATTGGTATCCATAGGCGGCCTTACCTATGTTTCAACCGTTTCAGTTGAAACGGGCTCCGCCCTCCAGGGGGCCCCCAGCTGCCAGGCCAGAATTAATATCCTAAACCTTGACTGTATGAAAACAGGCAGAGGCGCACCACTGGAGAGGCAAGCGGGGCAGGTATATGAGGCCCCCCAAAACGGCAAATGTTTGGGATCCCTGATAGCCACTCAAATTGGCACATTTTGTAATGACTTCAAAAAACCGCATGAAGCTGTCTATGACGGCATTATAGCGCACATTCTCTCGGAGTTGTGGCCAATGGGGAGAATATAAGACTTTCTATAATCGGTGTTGGTTTTCTCCATTAGATATATTCGTTGCATGAAGGCTGAGCTAGCTAAGAAGTGTAGTAATTATTCATTGTCAACAAATGATGGTACCTAGAGAGCTATGGTAACTGATACTCTGAAAATTTTGGAAACACAGTCGTCACCTTAGCCAATATTGCTAGCGCCTTGGATTTATCAATTGGTATATGAACAAAAAAAAAAAATTCTTGCTCCATTCCGGAGGTTTTTTATCATTAATATAACGGTGAGCTTTGATGTAAACATTTTGAAGCATTATCAAGCGATGTTATGTGTTTTTTACGCATGAAATTATCAATGAAAATTATTTCTGATTTCGGGCTAGGTCACAGTCCAAATAGTTTCTGATCAATAAGATGCCTTGATAATTCGCAAAATTTCAGGTGCAAAATCAAAGAACTTGTCTACTTGGCTTTTATTTGGTGTCTGTTCAGTAACCTATTTGATGGAGATTGGGCACCTTGAAAATGAGAGTATGCTTCCAGCCTTTCATTGAAATGCTTAATGCGTGCAGATTTCTCAAATTAGAAGTTATGCCTATAAGGTAGCTTCCACCAACTCAATACCCGAGGAGTTTCGGGACAACCCAACCAAAGCCAACGAAAAGCTAGTTTTCTGGGACAAGTCACAGTCCAGGCATCTCTGCGCAGGAATTGCAACTGGGAAGAAAATTACCAGTGTGGACCTGTTTGATTTTCTCATATATGTTATCAGGACATAAATTTAATGTTCACACTATGCCGTGTTTCAATATAACGTAAACTTTATTAAAACATTAATATGGTGAGCACACTGGAAATGTATTGATGGTTTAGTATACATCATTACAATCATAGCTCTGTCAAAGACAGCCTCATCCTCTGACAAAGGAGAGGAATATCCAGTCACCTAGTGTGTAATGTTTATAGCTACAATGCAAATTTGGATTGGATTTAAGTCATCTAGTGCTTCTAAGCCAAATCCACTCAAGCGACATTAAATTATACAGGTGGGATGTCGAAGTTTGCAATGCAACCAGCTTGTTGGGCGGAATTGCACATTTCAGTTTTTGAGAAATGTATCACATTTACACGGACATATATTTTAATTGCCAATATTTTAATAAATCATCACAAATACACATCAAGTCTCAACCAGAAAAGTTAACATTTCAATGAAGTTGCAAGCTTTCATCTGGCAAAATGATGAAGCTATTATGTTTCCTAGAGCCCCAGATTTGCTTTTGAAATGGCCCCCCAGATGCTTAGGGCTGTCACTGTTGGTATCTGCCATCTGTCAATGGGGACCTGCCCGAAATCTAAAAATAGCCTGTACATAAGGTGAACATAATTCTCCGAACCCGGAAGTCGGGCAAGCGAATAACAGGAGGCAATGTGCCGAGTTAGGAAAAGTAGGTTTTTAGGCGATTTTATCAACTTTTATTTCAGATCTAACTTGTGTTTACAATGGAGACCTGGGGTGCGTTTTCCAAAAGCATAGTTTTTTAAACTACGCAAGCAACTTACGTAGTTCATCCATTCACTGTCAATGTCTCCAACTATGTAAATTCGCACCTGTTCTTTCGAGAAACGCATCCCTGGCTCGGCAGAGCAGACCGAGCAATAGCAACAATGGCTCTGGAAAAATTCACTTCACCATCGACGGCTAATGGGGAAACACAGATAAGGGGCAGTTCAGATAACACAAACCGTGGCAATAACAACCCTTTTTTCGTTTGCGCTTGGCCAGCTGCAGAAATGCAAAAGCAACGTGTTCAATCGTCGAATCATGGCAAGACAACGGGGGAGACTTCTTATTAACCTCCGTCGAGGAGGTTTATGTTTTCGGTGCCGTTTGTTTGTTGGTTTGTTTGTTTGTGTACAAGATAACTCAAAAACTAATGGCTGGATTTTGATGAAATTTTCAGGGTAGGTGGGTATTAAGTCAAGGAAGAGGTGATTAAATTCTGGCATATCTAGGCCAAAGTACTGCTGAGATATACTCCAAAGTTCAAGATTTCAAGTCTTTCCAATGGGCCGTAGTTCCAATCGCCGTGCTTTTGGCTTTGCTGCCCCCTAGCGGCGGAGGTTCTGCGCTCTCTGAGTGCTCTTCTAGTTCATACTTTAATTTGTTAGCCCTGTGACAGGTTTGTAACGGAAACATAGCTTGGTAACAGTTCGTTAACTTACTTCATGATATACAAGTTGCATAATTATATGCTAAAATTTGAAGTTATTCCACCTATGTTGTTAGGGTTTTTTTCGCAGCGGCAGCGATTCATTTGTCCGGTATTGTTCATTTTGAATCGAAAGTACGCATTTTTAGATTGCAAATGTGATGCGATACCGCTTATTTCAAACCTCGCAGTGTATGTAAAATATATTGATGTTCAAGAATAATGCTAGGAAAGGGAACAAAGCTTGTGAAGACTACTAAAGGAGCTTTGTACACCTATCGCTGCAGGTGGGTCTTCATACGTATCAGAAGGCAGCAGGTTAACCAGATTATCTGGGCGTTCAGCGTAAATCGCAGCCCAGGACGGGGGGAGTGTGACTAAATTTACCGCTTGTCATTCGCCCATTTACTTAGTGTAATCGGTTAATATCCATCGATATATGCCTCGGGAGGAATAATTCTGTTTTTAAACTACCTTTAAGCACACATTTCCGCTTTATTCCATGAAGAATAAACGAATAACGAGCAGTTTAGTGCGTCTCTTTTTCAATAGTTCTCTATGGCAGATGCCCGGCATCCGCATAACATGACGATTAATCACGTTTTTTCGTGATGTCATCCGGGCGGGTCCCCAATCTAGGGTTTTCCCCACCATATAAACTTTAAGGCACCGTGCCTTTAAGTTATTGTGGAGCGCTTAAGCTAAATTATCCCAAAAGTGCGGACAACTGGATGCCTTCTATGGGCTGAACAAAAAAAAAAAAAAAAAACGGTGACATGGTGAGAGTTCAAACAGAAAGGTAATCTGGCAACAAGAATGATCTGCTAATTAACAATTGGTGTTCTGACAAACATTTGCAAACATTGTGTGATTGGGTAATGACATGCTCATTGCCAAGCTATTCAAACAGCTGACTGAGTATTATTATGTAACATCAATGCTGGATGGTAGTTTCAGCCGTCACTTGAAATGATAAGCCTCAAAAAGTAATAAGTATAGGGCTACATTTTTTTTGACAACAGACAAAGCAGAATCTTGGGAGTCTGGCAGCTTTCTCGCACCTTAGCTAATAAGTTATCGATTTACAAAAGTACTGCCCAAATATCAATATATTTTGTTGAAGTGTATTTATCTCCTCAGATAATTGTAGAGTATCATTACTTGCCTTGTAACCGTGATCACTGGAAATTAACCAACGATAACAGCAAGAAGTTGATACCGTTCCGTTGGCTGAATGTTACTATGCAAAATTACCCAGTGAGTTGCATTATATTGAGGCCTCAGTTACACTTATCAATTCAACTCGACTTTCAGTACCCAATCACTGCCGGATGGATTAACCATAAGCTCTTGACAGTCTCAGATCTGATTTTCCTCTCAATGCTAGATATGAGCCAGACTGCACCCCAAGGTGATCAGGCCTGCATTGCGCCCAGAACGCAGTTTTGCTGCATTACAGCCACAATGCATGCTTGAGCAATGCTAAGCAATGGAAGAATGGGATAAAGTAATGTGGACAAGATCCGGCCATGGGAGAGGTGTAACAGGTATTATCAAGCACTGAGTGGACATACAGCCACGGGAGAGGGAAAGGTATTATCGAGCTGTGTTTGTACATAAAAGCAGATGCGATCTCGCATCTGGCAATATTTAAATTAAAATAATATTAATCATTTAGCGCTGGCTGCTAAAGCTAGTCTACACATGCAAAAATTAATTATATTGGTGGGATGTCAAAGTTGGAATCTGATCCAAATCTTTCCCCATCATTACTCACATCATTGTAGTTATTATTTCACTGATTAACTTGGTAACCTCCGCCCCTAAAAACAGAAAAGAGAACGATGAGCCGTAAGATCCGGCTTCCTTCAGAGGTCCGGAATTTCTAACACAGCAAAGTAGCTGACGTAAGAGAGAGAGTCGCCTCTCTATGGTGGAGTCATGTAATGACAAGACTCCCACCGAGTGGCTGAAACTGAAAATTGCCCACAGAATTACATAGCTTGCTTACTGAGGCATTGCAATGTTCTTCTCCATTTAAGTGACGCTGTATTTCAGTGACTTCATCAACAATTTGCATGAGGGTGGGGAGAGGGGATTTAGCGACCCTATTGATGAAGTCAACATTGATCCTTGCAATAATTGTTCTTTCTGACCCATCCCTACTGTAGACTCAATTTGCTTGATTCATTTTTGTAAGGTACAAAATCATTACATTACATTACAGGTACTTAGCAGACGCTCTTATCCAGAGCGACGTACAAAAGTGCATAAGAACAGTACAAAAGTGCAGACCTCCTAGGAGACAAGTAAAAGTGCTAACAGTAAGTGACAGAACACGTTCCATTGTTACAGATATAGACTAATAACAATCATCTCCCTTTGACAAATATGGCGAGGAGCATTGGCCAAAAAATGAAAACCGGGGGAAAACCCAGAATTCTGTTAATCATAACAATGTTAATGTTCTGTAAAGTGGTCACATTATTGTTTTCTGGTATCCATCAGTTGACTCAGTTTTGTTGATATGAACAGTGTTAATTTTCTTTAAAGTTATCGGCACGTAACATTATTGGTATCAGCCATCTGTCAGTTCTATTAATGTTCACCCTGTAACTGTTCTGTAAAGTTATTGGTAAGTGGCATGTTTCTTACCTGCTATCTGTCAGTTCTGTCAATGCTAAATATTTTAATGTTCTATAAAGTCATTGGTAAGTAACATTATTGTAATCTAACAAAATAATTAGCTGTTGGGTAACGAATAACAGTGATGTTAGGCTACCTTGCTAGCAGGCACCTTCATTCCTGACCTTCGTGACCAACTAACATTTTGTTTACTTGCATGCAAAATTCTTATAATCTGCCAACAATCCTCAATTCATTCTGACACAATTTAGCAGCAAAAATAAGAAAGTGAATCAGCACCAAACGCTAGAGTATTTGCAACTAAGTGTACAAGAAGTAGAGTGTTTGCCTACGTGCTTGTGTGTGCACATGCATGTGTTTATGTGTGTGTGTGTGTGTGTGTGTTTGTTTGTAACTCTGAGGCTTTTGTTTAAATGCTGAGTCACGTCTAATCAGTGATGGTTTACTGGAGGAGCAGCTGATGTTCAGGTGAGTCTAAGACCTCTGCTCCTCCAGCAGCAGTGTGCAGTCGTCACCAGGGAACAGAAATTTGGGCAGTGACACGCGCCCCCATGCGCTCTTCAAAACCAGATAGCCGACGCTATCTCAGACTATTTTACTGCTGGCATAAAAACCACGCAGAGAAGAAATTAATTGTAAATGAATCTGTTTCAGAGAGCCCACGGGAGAAATCCAAATGAGACATTGCATACAGATGCTGGCAGGGAATATGCACAGCTCCTCGCCAAGGCAAAATACTGATAATACAAACGCAATGCCTTTCTGTTCTAAATGAAGCACACCATGAGTGAACTCGAGGTAGAATTGAGCTGTTGTTTTGATTTTGTTTCCTTGAAAGAGTGATTTATTTATTTATATATTTATTGAGGCTGTCCAAACTCTTTTTAAGTGTAATTTTATTATTTATTTATTTATGTTTTGTTGCAATTTCATTCTTTTGACCCTGTCGTACACTGTATGAAACTCTTACAGTAGATAAAGATAGCTAGATTTCATTGATGTCCTTGGCTAAATCATCCATTGTTAATATTACAAAGAAAATCAGGCAGAACTGTTCTCAAAGCAGCTGAAATTACAGGTAAATAAGTAAATATTCAGCGCTTATTTGTCTTCATAAAACTGATGTCAAGTAGGCTAAAAATAACCTCAAACAAATAAGCTACTGTGCTTTGCAAATACAGTTTTGCTTCATGTACTGATAGAGTCGTTCATTGATTGGTCCTGTTGATTTACACTGTAGCAAACACTCAAAGATAAATGCCTCCTCAGAATCAATACCTGGAAAAATCCCAGCTGGCTGTCATCAAGTGACAGGCAAGGACAGCTAAGATGCACTGCTAATGCATTCTGGGATATCCAAGGACATCCAGTGGAGGTCTTGCCAGGGAGCACATAGCTCAAGGCTTTCACATTAGAAATGTGCCGGCAGACATCTAAAACAAGCCATTAGCAAGGGCTCCAAGACCAGGAACCATTTTCTACAACTTGTTTGCCATTGAAAATGACGTGCTTGTGTAGGAAGGCTCTCTTTACACGAACACATGCCATGCTATGCATATATCTGTTAGCACGCTGGCCAGGATGCGTTAGCTCTCAGAATCCTGTGAATACAATATACTGTCATACATTATGGACCGAACCTTAGTAAATCCTGAAAGATATCGACCCCCCTGAAGCTGCAGTTAGAGATCTCTCCAGGCTAAAGGCCTTGGTCTTTAGCTCCATGGGTTAGTCATATCTCATTTAACACAGAGTTGCAGGCCAAGGCTGCAGATTGCAACCCACAGTGGACCTGTGCCTACTGCAGATACTGCTATCAGGCTAAGCCAGTGGAAAATCGGGGCCGGTCATGAACCAGGCCCTATTATCACATTACGAAAACACTATTTAAAGTAAGCTCATAAACTGTATATAGCGACAAACACAAACCCTGTCATCACATTACAATAACTTTATTTACAATAGCTCTTACATACCATGACTACCTCAAACTGCGTTATCACATTTTGATAATATAATTTACAATAAGCTCTAATACATAATAACTAACACAAATTCTATCATCACATTATGATACAGTCAATTAAAATAAGCTTATATATAGTGACTCACACAAACCCTGTCATCACAATATAATACCATCATTAAAAATAAGCTCTTCTATACAATAACTAACGCAAACCCTGTCATCACATTATAATACTATCATTTAAAATAAGCTCTTCTATACAATTACTAACGCAAACCCTGTCATCACATTACAATACCATCATTTAAAATAAGCTCTTCTATACAATAACTAACGCAAACTCTGTCATCACATTACAATACCATCATTTAAAATAAGCTCTTCTATACAATAACTAACGCAAACTCTGTCATCACATTACAATACCTTCATTTAAAATAAACCTTTATATACAGTGACGAAAACAAACCCTGTCATCACATAACGATACTGTTACTTCAATCAACTCTTACATACAGCGACAAACACAAACCCTGTCACCGCAACACCACTACAGAATTTACAACTAAACACTTGAGACTGTGCCTTATTCAGCCAGCTCTGTTGCCATGGCAACCAAATTCGTTAGGTGTGTCATAACCTCGCCACAACCTATGCCCACACCAAATATTTTAAAAAAATTGTTGAAATTCATGGCCTGAGGAGTGTCGACAAGAAAATCTCTATGGACACGAAGGCAGCCATGGAAACAATGACTGTGAATTCAAACGAGCAGCCCGACTTCGTCTGGGGGCGACAATAAGCTCTGACATGCAGTGACTTAGAACTTTTTGCAGATGCTGCTGGATATATAGGTACTAAAGAAATGAGGGACGAGTGCCCTTGTTAAAGTGTACAGATAAGATGTGAAACCCACAAACCCTTCTGCAACAGGCCCGGTCCTCCACATCACTACACGGCTCAGTTACTGTGACTCTCTCATGCGGCTGCAAACAAAGACTGCAATGAGAGTAATGAAGTTTTAAGTGCTCATTTTCTCCACTGAGGAAACTGTCCAACAGAAATGGGTCCATAAAAAAGACGCATAAATACGCATTGTAAATCCCAATTAAGCACCTGTCGTTTCGAAGGCATCCAGTTAGCGATTCAGAGCCATTTAATTCTAAATTAAAATACCCATTTATCCTGGTGGATACAGCATATTTATTGAGTTTCTGTTAGCAGACAAGAAACCGTTGAAATGAAAAGCATATCCAAGAAACACTGCATACGCCTCTAAAAAAATAATCACCGCTATACGCCAATTACAGTACCTCAGGAAAAACTGTGCAAGCAGTGCGCCATTGTAAAATTAGCAGCTGGAGATCAAAGATAGCAAAATAAAGGCAATTAACACTTCCCAAGCCATTGTAGTGTCCTGCACTGGGTGATCATAACTGCACACAAAGCCCCGCAGAGCCCCTGTATAATACAAAGCATAAGGAGATAAACTTCCAACAGCTCCAGTGAAAAGATGCTGAAGCAGCTCTGATTAAGCAGGGAAAAGCACAGATTTGACTTTTTCTGAGCGCTGAATTTAATTTGTTCTGAAAGACAGCCGAATTCAGCAGCTCTTTATTATAACTGTAAACCTGTCCACGCGTGCATTTTCTGAATTGCGCATTCCTGTGCCAGGTCACAAGGTCAGTGGGGCCCATCCCAGCATGCATTGGGCGACCAACAGGAATGCATACTGGAAACCACTGCATAGCGTGCTCACCTTTCAATTTAGTGTTTACAATTTGCCCAACTACGGGAGAGTCCTCGAGGGAACCCACATGAGCACAGGGTGAACAGGCACCCAAAGGGTGAACTCTCGACACACACTCTCCAGGATTCAAACTCAAACACTCGGTCACTTGGTCCACCAATCAGCAGCTCAACTGTGGACACTTCCACTGAAAAAGTGTGTTCCCAGTGGTCCATTTTTACAGCTGCCATCTCTCTGTCCATCGTAAGCGCTCTGACCTCTCTTCATGCACACAGTTCTGTCACCAGTGGAAGACCAAACCGCTTATCAGCTGTGAAAGCCAAGGCTCGCTCTGTCCCGAGGTGAGGCGGAGTCTGACAGGCAGCATGCGTGTGGGATAATGTGTAATAACAGCTGTGACCTTACAAAAGGGAGCGTCTGACAATTTCCATGCGTGAGGGATAATGTGCAATGATATCTGCAACCAGAGGACTCACTTATAAATAGAGCTTTAAACAGCGCTTGCCATTCATCGCAGCAGCGTCACACTCTATATAACCAGTGTCTGCAGGTTTAACTGCAGTCTTTCAGGGCTGCAGTGTCTGCAGGTTTAACTCCAGTCCTGGAGCACCACAGTGCCTGCAGGTTTAACTCCAGTGTGGGAGGGCCACAGTGTCGGCAG
Organism: Gymnothorax reevesii; assembly: GCA_029721435.1. NCBI lineage: Eukaryota > Metazoa > Chordata > Actinopteri > Anguilliformes > Muraenidae > Gymnothorax > Gymnothorax reevesii. Next base: position 42,487,021 of record CM056581.1, on the reverse strand, counting down.
GTTTAACTCCAGTCCTAGAGGGCCACAATGTCTGCAGGTTTCACTCCAGTTCTGGAAGGCCACAGTGTCTGCAGGTTTCAGTCTAGTCCTGTAGAGCCACAGTGTCTGCAGCAGTGTTGTAGTACTGGAGACTGGTCTTGGTCTCAAGACTGGTGTTGAGACCATTTTTTGAATGTCTCGGCCTTGTCTCGGAATCGACTGCAGTTTGCACTTTGTCTCAGACAAAGCGGACTCTGGATTTTTTTTCCAAGACCAGTCAAGACCACACCTGCGAGCATATCAGTAATTTGCCTGTGAATTCATTGTCTGATTTATTTTTGACATCACTGCTGTGATTAGATGCAAAACCATCTGATTCAAATGCGACCAATAACGTTAACTTGACAGCTGTACATTTATACAAAGCTTGGAGTTCATAGGCAGATTTATTTCTGCAGACGTAACTTTTCGAAGACAGCCTTTTTCGGCATTACACACAGGGCTTAAAGCCCGAAAAACTGCCATACCGGAAAACTGAAATTACCGAGGGGTCGTCGGAAAAAAAAAAAAAAGAGATGTGTCCAAATGCACTTTGTGATGGTTAGAGGTGTATAATAACGAACAGTAGCCTACTTAAGTTTTTATTTTATTTTATTTTATTTTTTTGAGGATTTGCACTTGAGTTTTGACTTATACTCTACGTAAAGATTAAAAGTATACTTTAACTTACTTCGATACGTTGACACTGGCCACTTCTTTACTCGTAACAAATTAAAATATGAATGTGATTCATCAAAAGGATTATCTGGATTTGGCGCGTTCAAGAACACGGTGCTCAGCAGAGTATCTTCTTTGGACAGATATTGATGCCTGCGGACATAAAGCTGCAAATTTATGCACGCAGTTACAAAATTCTTACACTAGATGGCACACCAGGATCAGTTATTGAATATTCACAGGCAAGCCAAGCTGAAACATGGTTTTATGGATGAGTTCACTCCTAATTAAAATGCTGGATTTCTACTTTTAGTAAAGCATTTACATTGTGGTATTGACACTTTCAGTTAAGTTAATCCTCTGAGCATTTGTTGCACTACAGTTTAAATGCTATATTTTTACTCGGGACAACTAGGCCTCTTCAATATGATTTCTAAAGCTGAATGTGTAAAATAGCAAGTGGCTATTCAACTCTGACAACTTTACACTGTCTGTTATATGTAGTCCTATATGGATTTACTATAAGACGAGCTATAACGTGTGTTTAAGTAGTGATGACAGCGTTATATCTTAGAGTAACGTTTGTGCCAGTGCAACTTGATTTTAAACTTGATTATGACAAAATGACCGATATGTACGCCCGTAGATACCCCCGCAGAATGCTCTTCATCAACCCATTCAGTGAGAATTAAACATTTCCAGAAGATGATTTTGTAGCTCTGCATGCCCACTGAATATTCCTAATGTGCAAGTAGAAAATTCACTTCAAAGTGAATTAAATTCCATTCTCCATGAAAGAAAACAACTTTAGTGTTGTGTTTGAAATGTTTAATCCATGATGTATCCCGATGGATTCTTTGATCATTTTTTATTTTCTTTGATCAGTAAGTTAAAGGTAAAAAAAAATCTTACTATGTTAAAAGAAGAGGGAGAGAGAAGAGTGAAGACTTAAGTATTAAATTGTTTAATACCTTCTGTATGATGGTTTCTAGGTGAAGAAAGCAGTCACTTAGAAAACCTGATGCTTGCACAAAAAAAAATTTGTGTTGTTAGGTGAATTGTAAAACATGGAAAAGCAATGTTGATTAAATATGAAGTTGTTTTCAGCTCCTTAGTGTGTGTTTGGATGTGTTTGCCAATAGAAAATGAAGGAATATCCTCCCACATAAAATTAAACTGTGCAATGCTCTTTGATTATTTTATCAACAGATTTCTTGTAGTACACTCACACATGCATGTGCAGTGAATGGCAATACTAGAGGTCAAAGAAGGGGAATCTTCATTTGTTTAATGTGGATGCTTTTATCAGAAGGTGGATATTTCAGATCAATTTAAGGAGTGCCTATGGTTTGCATGTTCTACATTTCATCGTAATTGTGCCACGCAATGTGGGATTTGCATTGGTCCGATCTTGGTCTTGACTCGATCTCAGCCTGCCATAGTGTTGGTTTTGACTCGGTCTCGGCCTCTAAAAGTCTTGGTCTTGATTCGGTCTCTATACGCTTCGGTCTTGGTAATGTCTTGGTCTCAGATTAGGTGGTCTTGACTACAACAGTAGTCTGCAGGTTTAACTCCAGTCCTGCAGGACCACAGTGTCTGCAGGTTTAACTCCAGTCCTTGAGGGCCACAGTGTCTCCAGGTTTAACTCCAGTCCTGGAGGACTAGAGTGCCTGCAGAATTGATTCGAGTCCTGGAAAGTCACGGTGTTTGGCAATTTATAGCAATGTTAGCTTGAAGCTGAAGACAAAAATAAAGTTTTTTTTTTCCTCTCAGATCGAAGGGAAGGGAATAAAGACGTAATGAAAGTAGTAAAACAGCAGGATCTGTCAGCACTGCCTCACTGGGCTCTCTATCAGCCAAACTACAATGGAATAGAGTGATAATTGTGCATAAAATTTGCTAAACTATGGATCATTTGCGTAATGATTACAGCAGACAGAGGATGGACATTTGCTGCGGTGCAAATGAATTCTCCAACTTTCTGAGCGACTTTGAGGATTGTTTTGGGGAGTGATATTGCGTGTGAAATTTCTCCTGATGCAACCACTAGATCAATTAATGTGATTTTGGATTGCTGTGTCTGTGTGTAGCTACCCCTGAGTTCTGCAAGCGGTGAGTCTATCCCTGTGGCAGGTATACTCCATAGAGGCCTTACTAGGCCCTGTACCTCGCCTCTGCTGAGTTTTTGGAAATTAAACTGGAACACACTGTAATTAGGTGAATGCTGATTGAGTAGCACAATTTCACAGAAGTCGAGTACCCAGTTATAAACACCTACAATGGTTAGGATTTAAACTTACAATTGGCTATTAACTTAATACACTGTACTTCACATTTCAGATGCAACAACAATCAGAGAGGTGGCAGGACAACAGAAATGATTGCAAATTAATTAGGACAACATAAAGGCTAATGGCGGTTCCCTCATGCAGAGATAGAAAACTGGGTTCAGAAGGTGAGAGTCACTCCCAGGATTTGCCAGGAGGCATTGCTGAATGTTAATATACACTAGCTGAGTTTGTGGGTAGAAGTAAAACAGGGTGGGAAATATACTCTGTGACCCAGCACTTTCCCCTCCAGTCCTGAAGATGGCGCTGTGTTCGGAGACTCACCGTCCTCCTCGGTTTGCTTGACAATCTCCTCGCTCTCTTTGCGGCCCTCGGGGTTAGCCAGCACCAGACGGAGCCGGACGGTGACGAAGGGCCGCAGGCCGCGCAGGCAGTAGTGCGAGGAGGTCTGGATCAGCTCCTCGGCCGCAAACTCCTGCTGGTTGAAGGTGTACTGGTACTGCACCGTCAGGTTGTAGCTGTGGCACCGCGTCACGGCGTAACCGAACGTCTCCCACTGCAGCGTTAGCTGCCGCGCGCGAACGTCCACCACATTCACATTCTGAGGCCCGTGAACAGGATCTGCGCAGGGATAGAGAGAGAGAGAGAGAGAAACCTGAATCCTCCAATCCCTATGCACATTTTTGCACATATAGTATTATAAGTATCTATCCGTCCCAGAAACATATGAACCTTATAATGATGAGGTCACGATTTATAACTCGCCTTTTCATAACCGTGATATGGCCAAACCTCTGGAGTCATTATTATGGAATTCTTATCAGGGATGTATTTCCTAGGCTGTATTCTAACCCCCTCTATCCCCCCGATATCATAAACCTGCCAATAACAGCGGCATAACGACCACTGGGGATGGGGTCGACGCCTCTGAACACCCTCCCACCCCCACCAGCCGAAGCTCAAACCAAACGTAGCTTCTTATCACCTGCGTATATGTAATTACCGTGACCAGCAGAGGAGGGGCTCTGCCACTGTAGCCGGGGAAATTTCTCCTGAGATTAATTTTTCTCTGCACTGTTCCAAGGTCTTTCTAACCTCCTGAGATTTGTTTTTTTTGGGGGTTTTTTTTTTTTTTTGGTTTTTTATCTCATTCATTGTTCTGGGGACTTTGGCCAGGCATTTGCCCTTCTGCAACTCTATAATACATCTTTGTGAAAGTCCCTCTGTAAAAGTGTTAAATAAATAAAATTGAATTAAATTAAATTTAAAGTCCCCCATGCAGGGCTGTAGTTAGGAAGTCTGGGCGCCCAGGGAGAACAGTTCTCTCTGTAATTCGTGTTTTTAATTAAAACATTCCTCTCTGGCTGTCGTATGCAAGAGTCCACCATTTTTCACCTTTACAAAGTGTCTTGCCCCCCCCGGAGAAGTACTGTATGGTGTCTGTAAATTGTGATAATTTTGCGTTGATTTGTGATCCTAACTGGACACCCATGTCAGGGCATGTATTGTATTGTTTTATGACACATTTTGCAGCATGGCCCTGTATAAAGCTTTAGTTTACTGCTGATCAATAAGGGGATTACAAAAACCCGCAGACAATGCAAGTCTCCAGGAACAAAGTTGCTTATCTCTGGGGGTCAATGTAACATCAAAGATCATCAAATCTGGACCTCAAATCCAAATCCAGCCCTGGTTTGCTTTTCTCCCAGGTAATGAACTAATTAACTGAACTATTATTGTCAGCAACTGGTCAGACTGTCTTTACACCTCGTCACACCCACAAACGTAATGATAGTCCACAAACGCGACTCAAATCCGCAGCTTAAATGGAACAAATCCACGCGCATTCAAAAATAGAAATCACAGGTGCAGGACCCAAAAAATCAGCAGTAGAAAGGAATAAAAATCCGCACCCTGTTTAAGTCGATCCCAGAAAACTTTATTCCATACAACACATTGTGGAACTCACCTGACGAAGGCCACGTCGGCCGAAACGCTGAATGGAATACATTTTTCTGGGAGCGGCTCAGACAGTGTGCGGACTTTTATTCTTTTCCACAAATCTGCAGCTTATAATTTTTTTTGTTTTTTACTTTCCCACAAATGCAACAAATCCAAGCAAATGTAATAGTTATTTGTGGTAAATTTTCTATTATGTTTGCAGTAGGTAATTGGTGGGAAATTTGTTACATCTTTGGGATTATTACATTAAAAGCTGAGGATTTGTATCATGTTCGTGCTTTATTATGTTTGTGGGCTGTCATTACGTTTGTGGGTGTTGCACAACCTGACTCTCAGGCAAATGGAGGATGGATAACCGCCAGTTCTGGGCCCTGGAGGACCGCGATTCGGAGATCGCCGTGTTATATAAAGAGGCAGCAGAGTGGAGTAGTGTTTGGTCATCACTTCCAGCCCTGTCTGCCCACATCAGATCAAAGAAAGAAAAGAAGAATCCCCTCATCCCTTCTCACCGCTAGCACCTGCGCTTTTCCAAAAACCCGGGAAAAGGCCAGGCCTATTGTTCTCCTGGAGCATGAAAGGTCAGAAATACCTATTAGCCCTCCTCCAATGAGTTTCCTTTACACCGGAGCATAATCTTAGCCTCCTAAAATGAGTTATTTTATCTCCATTACCCGCCTGCTGCCACGACAGAGACGCCTCTGTCTGTAATTTAGTGACAATTCACTTCCGACTCGGAGTGGCACTCAGCTGAAAAATATATTAATAAATACAGGCAGCAATTTCATTTTTGAGGACTCATTTATCTTAGAGAAATGGCATGAGCCGGACCACATATTTAATAAACTCTGGAAACCAGAAGTCCGCTAACCCGCTCCTGAGGCTGTCAATCAGCGCTCAACATTTGTGGAACTGCGGGGCAGCGTAGTGGTATACAGATCCACCATGACCTACGCTTAAGAAACTCCTGAGGTATGGTAATCAGCACCGCGGCATGAACTCACAGTCATATTCAATATGGGTGCAGTTTGGAATGGCTGGTGATCATTGTACAGAGTGTACGGTGATGTCAGTCAGATCGATGGCTGTCTGGATAAGATAACAACTGATCAGTGTTACCGCATCTGTCTGCCTTGTTTCACAGCTCAAAACAAACAAACAAACAAACATAAAATCCTGCCCAGGAGCAACAGGCACCACTTAAAGAAAACTGCTCTCTCACTCTCAAAATTTTTGAGTGATTCAGCTGTTTTCACTCATGATGTACTTTGCGTTTGTCTCACTATTTTTCTCAGAGTTTTTCTCATTAAAAAGCCAAGGACTATTTCCAAAAAAACAAGCTTTATTAAAGATTAATCCTGTCAAACTATCAGGGTAGCCATACCCACCAATATGCACTCTGACAGCACAATGTTAAAAAGCATTGAAAATATACCCAAAGATGAGTTGAAGATGAGTTCAGTTTAATTCATTTTTGAGTTATGAGGCGCAAAGACCATATCACATGCCTTATCTGGTTTTAAATAAATAAAGAAATGAATAAACGCTCTGTGTTTTTCAGTGAACTCCTGACATGGTAATGCATTAAAGCGGAAGACTCATAAGGGAAATGCATTTGAATTGAATACTTGACCTTTGCAGCTTTTCTAATTGATAGTTGATAGCTGCTCACTGTAAATGGTGCTAATTACACACAAGCCACCTTTACACAATGTGGTATTCAGCATGTAATTTCAAGAGCAAAGTAGCAGTTGATCCAAGTACCATCAGCTGATTGTTTCCCTGCAATATTCCAGCAATGACAAAACCAAGCAATGATTCTGGGGTGTGAACCGACCTTAACCCTAAAAGCGCTAAATTTGGAGAATTAGCTGCTCGCTGCTGTAATAAAAAAAATAAATAAATTAAAGCTTTCGAAAACCTATCATGTGGTGACTTGTTGAAATGAGCTCCCCTGCAGGAGCTCAGCAAAACACCACATGATAGGTTTTCAAATGCTCACGATATTTCCATTTTTAAGAGTTTTAAAATGTATTTCAGCGCCCGGAGGGTTAAAAACACATGAAATCGTGGCAGATCTCAAACGGTCACAGAGTTCTACATTTTAATGTGCGTATTAATGTGAACAAGCAGCTCCAAGCAGGCCGCATTGCAGGAGAGTCATCCGTGAGAGGGAAGCGTTGATGCGCCGCTTAAATCCCGCAGATAAACAAACACAGCAATAAGCACCTAAAATGCGCGAGCCGCGTCCTATCTCGAGGGATATGATCGTGAAAACGGTCTTTAAGAAGACAGAGCACTGGATGTGTGGGGCTCTCTGAGGCCCGGCAAATGAAAAAAAAAGACGGAGAATGGTGGCGGAGCACAGAGGGGCATGTAAACATATCATAATGGCCCCTCAGTCAGTCTGCCTTTCTACTGCAGCTCGTGGATGAAGTAAGACCAGCCCACCTTGCAGACGCATTAGACGGACACAGTGACCAAAACCAATACAAGTCTAACTAGATACACTCCGAGAGCGCAAACCACTACCACGGCAGCACAGTCGATCTTGCTGAGTGAACATGGCTCATTAGAAATTTCAGGTATCTGCAACATAGGATTTCAAGATGGTTGCTGTGGCAAACATATTGTTTGACCGGTGCCAGTTAACATCAGTAGGGTCCATCCCTGATGTAATAGCGACCCACCCACAAAATTTCATTCATTAATTTTTGAATGATCTTGTACACAAACAGGCAGACAGACAGACAAACCAACGTTGGCTAAAACATAACATCCTTTGTGAAGGTTAATCATATTCACGCACCAAGGCGCCTCGCGGCTGTGCGCTGATAGGTCTCACTTGTGCTCATGAAGCTCTTCTGTTGAACATGACAGTGGAGCAGGTGCATTCAGGCCTGCACAGACAAGCCCAAATCTCAGGATCGCTACAGGAAATCGCTCTGAGCAGGGGGGAAAGCACCCCCGCCCGGGTTTCAATGACTGCCATTGCGATTCATCTGTTGCTAATCTGGGCTCACTTTGGATAGCTAGCCGCTGACAATTGTAAATCCGGGTTTGTGTACTTAATCCTTGAAAACACTACTCACCGAATCAGGGAACACAGAGATGAGAGTAAACAGCGAGATCTTCTTTTCTCTCTGGGTTACTCACATCACTAAGCTGAAGCTGCACTCTACTTTGCCTTCTTGTTTCAGGGCATAACTTTGGTTTGAACCTTAGGTGGAGGGAGGGGGGTGAGATGGATGGACACCAGTCTTTCCTGATTGTTAAGCCTAAATTAGCATGTTTGTAATATTGTGGAGATCAACCCCCCCCCCCCCCGAATTCGAATTTGGGGGTGAGTTTGCAAATATTAAGGGAGAGTTTGGATATGGGGAAAGTTTAGATATAAGGTAGAGTTTTGATATGGGGATGAATTTACAGATACTAAGGAAGAGATTGGATATGGGGGTGGGTACAGATACATTAAGGAAGAGCTTGGATATGGAGCGCATTTGATAGGCGGGTGAGTTTGCAGATATTAAGGGAGAGTTTGAATACAGGTTGAGTTTGAAGATATAAAGGGAGAGTTTGAATGTGGGGATGAGTTTGCAAATATTAAGACAGAGTTTCAATGTGGGGGTGGGTTTGCAGATATTAAGGGAGAGTTTGAATATGGGGGTGAGTTTGCAGATATTAAGGGAGAGTTTGAATATGGGGGTGAGTTTGCAGATATTAAGGGAGAGTTCGAATTTGGGGGTGAGTTTGCAGATATTAAGGGAGAGTTCAAATATGGGGGTTAAGGGGTGTTCAATTATCGGGTGAGTTTGCAGATATTAAGGGAGAGTTTAAATATGGGGGTTAAGGGGTATTCAATGATCGGGTGAGTTTGCAGATATTAAGGGAGAGTTCTATTATTGGGGTGAGTTTGCAGATATTAAGGAAGAGTTTAAATATGGGGGTGAGCTTGCAGATACTAAGGGAGAGTTTGACTATAGGGGTGAGTGCAGATATGAAGAGAGAGTTCAAATACAGGGTGAGTTTGCAGATACTAAGGTAGAGTTCTAATATGGAGGTATATATGCGGATATTAAGGTAGAATTGAATATGGGGGTGAGTTTGCTGGCATTAAGGGAGAGTTTGAAGCCTGAAATCAGTCTTACTGCCATCATACCACCATGACCCCTCACTCAGCCACTCCCAGCACCTAATACCCAACAATAATAAAAGTCACTCGCTACATTCATCACCTCACACATTTAAGTGCGCACTCTACTCACCTAACATATCACCACACATACCCTCAACAGCAAATAAACACTCATCACCAAATACACACTAATTACAAAACATACTCTCTGCTCCAAAAGCAGTCCATCTCCTTTTCAAAAACATTCATCTCTAACACTCTAATCACAAAACACTCTCTGCTGCAAATACACACTCTCCTCTCTCACCAGCAGGAAACACTCGAGCAGCCCCACCACAAAGCAGCCAAAGGCCCACTTTAAAGAGTGTGTTTTTAGGAGGGAAAGAAAAGGGACAAAACCATAAAAGAAGGAGAACTCAATGTCACAGTGCCGTCAGCCAGCCCTTCTCCCAGGAGACTGAGCTGAGAAGGGCACTGTAACTTCTACCATTGTTTAAACAAGAGGGGAGGGAGGCTGTCAGTTCTGCCCAAGGAGCCCTAGAAACGAGGACAGAGGGGCGACTGAATTCAGCCAGGCCATTCATCATCGCACAGTCCCCCGAGCACAGGGCCTTATATGCATAACCCTGCCATTACTGTAACAAAGACACACATCCAGCCTTAACAAACACAATTTAGCTCAGTCCCTCTTCTGTGCCCTGCTCTGGAACTCTGGCTCCTTTGGTAAAAAAAAATCATGTTAATTGCAGAGTATCATCCTAACCATGTTAGAGTATTTCTCTGTTTCCCCTGCGTTACAGGTGCCCTGATTTTGAGACTGTCGCTGGCGCCGCTGCTCAATCTGTGATTAACTTCCAGAATCAGCCTGGGAAATAAAAAAAAAGAGAAATGGCAGCACAAAGAACCGCTATCACTGGTATCAGAGATCAGCAGAGAACACAGCTGCCCTGTTCTTGGTTTAGCAATGAGCCCCCAGTACCAGAACAAAGCTTCATTCCCCACCTCAGCAGGCGAAACGGGCTGCTAAGCTCACAGGTCATGACAATACCAGATCTCAGCATTCGCAGAGAAAAGCCTACCATGATGCTAAATGGAAATAACTGGATATGTGCCCGGAGGTCAACTACCTGCAGCTGGAGGCCATTTACTCAGAGGGCCCCCGTTACCTAGGGAACAGCCTCGGCAGGACCTCGGCTGATCCAAGCTCGGCCTTAGCAGCGGAATGTGGAGGTGAAAAACACGACTGCACGTCGGTGGGGCGAGACGGAGGGTCACCTCAGGCTTCAACTAAACTAATACTCTTCTGTGGGTGTTACATAAAGGAGCCTATGCGCCATGGTTAGCAGTGAGGAGTGAATGTGCCGCTGTGACACACAGGAGTGCACTGTATGAAAAAACCTGCGCTTCCAAGCGCCCGCTATCATTTCCACATCTGAAATTGAGAAGCGGTTTCCCAAAACTTGCTCAGTCCGCACTTGAGTTTCAGAATTGAGACGATGGTTTTCGCCCATTCAGGCTGTGGCGCTCGAGAGCAAAGGGTTCATCGGCGAAAGCCCCAGGGTGAAAGTTCCCGAAAAAGAAAGCCCAACTACAGTATTGCCCGAGATAGGATGGATAATAAGAGTAATGCCATTAAAAAAATAAGTGTTTTGTCTAGATATTTTTGCTGTAGTATTCAGCAATAATTGATAATAAGTGAAAGAATCAAATGGCAAAATTTCAAGGTGATATTACTAACACATCAGGCAATATGATGAAACTCCGGTGTTGCAGGTAATTAATTAGTTAATTCATTTATTATTATTAATGACAATACAAATCCGAAAATCAATATGGCTCTTTGTCTGGATAAGATCAAATGGAAAGTGAACACATCAAGTAAAAAAATTAGTTTTTTTGAGACTTTTGACTTTTTTTTCCCTCTTTTTCTATAGTTTGTTGAATGCACCTATGAAGCATTTGATATAAAAAAAAAAATTAAGGTGAAAAAATTCACCTATTAGTCTAAATGGAATGATGTAAGCAATAAACCGCTACAGCACATAAAGTAAATAGTGCCCAACATTAACAGCCTTAATCTCAAAATCACAGTGTCATGAAATGCCCATTTTTAGTATCCCCCCGGCATATAATGCGGGGGGATATAGCAATAGCCATGTCTGTCTGTCTGTCCGTCCGTCCGTCCGTCCGTAATCATTTCGTTTCAGGGCCAGAACTCAAAATCCGTTCAATATTTCTTCACGAAAATTGATGTGTAGATCAGATATATCATGTAGATGTGCCTTTTGGTATTTAGGATTTTCTAAAATTTTCTTTTTATGTGTTTCCATGGCAACAAGTTGGAATTAGTCTCTGGGGAGGGTATGGCTCGTTTCCAGAGCATAACTCAATAACCGTTTAATATTTCCTCACGGAATTTGGTGTATAGATCTCATATATCATGGAGAAGTGCTTTTCGGTATTTAGGAATTTCTAAAAAAAATTTTTTGTGTTTCCAAGGCCACAAGTTGGACTTAATCTCTGGGGAGGGTATGGTTCGTTTCCGGAGTGTAACTCAATAACCTTTTAATATTTCTTTTGATATACAATGTAGATGTGCCTTTTAGTATTTAGAATTTAAGAAATTTTTTTTTTTTTTCATGGCAGAAAGTTGAAGTGAGTCTCACTGGTTCCAGAGCAATTCATGATAATTGTTCAATGTTTATCTAAGAAATTGGCATGTTAATCTAATGAACCTGTAGATGCGCCTTTTCCTATTTAGGAATTGTTGAGATTTTGATTTTTTTTCTGTTTCTATAGCCGCAAATTACACTCAGTTTCTGGTTAGGGTGTTGCTCACTTCTGAGGCATAACTCACTAACAAAACTTTCAACTTACCTGTGAATTAAAAAGGGTGTCTTTTGCTATTTGGGATTTTCTGCTTCATGAAAACAAAAGGAACAGGCTCAGAAAGATGTGGAAAGTTACATTTACGTAGTAGAACTTGAAAGTGTTTTCATGAAACTTTGAGAAGATATTTATTAGTACAAGGTGCCTGAGGCCTCCCTGATTTTGCGGGGGCCGGGGGGATATGCCATCTTCTGATGGCTCTTGTTACCTGATGCGTTCCCATGTAAAATTTGAAAAGAATCTAGATAACAGTTTTTGAGTAATTACGTTGACACAAAGGATCTGCAGCGGATTTGGACGCAGTGGCGATGATGATTCCATAATATTGACAAAACATGCTTTTGCCTGAACAATAACATAGTAATATATTGGCATGATTCTTAACACGGAATTAAGTGTTCAGTCCTGCCATGTCATGCGTGTAAGCTTCCCCCATTTTTCCAAAATGAGCTCAGTCTGTTTGCTCCCAGCGATGACATCCTGAACCGGGGAATTCTGCTCGCCCTGCACTACAACGAAGCCCCCCCCCCCTCCAACATGGTGCCCCAGACTTCACCTCCGGGGCGCTATTCCGACACCCCCCCCACCAGCATCACAAAGAGCCCAGCCCCAGGACCAGTGGAGAGCTGTTAATGAGCCTCTTCAAATGAAACGGCCTCTCTCTCTCAAGCCACTTCGTAAGCGATCGCCAGCGGTGATGACGAAATGCGGCAGCACTCACATAAATCGGACGCGAGCAAAAACGCACAGATATTTGATTGCTCTGATTTTTCTATTATTTTTCCAACTACAGAGAAAATGCAATCGTCCCAGTTTCTGTATGCAGAAACAGAATGACTGCCTCTGCAGTTATTACCATGGTACCATGGTTTTCTATTAAATTGCTGCTGATGGGAAGGCCGCTAAAGATGACAATGTGTCTGTCTAAAGAGCAGTGATTGTGTCCACTTGCCTCTGCTTCTCTCCTTACAAAACAAAATCTACATTTGTCTACTTTTGTCTGGCCCCCAAACAGGGCCTCACCTGCAGTCTTTCCCTTTTAACCAGGATATTGTTCAAATGAGCCTAACAATAATTAACTAGCCAGTTGCCATCTACTTTAATGATTTGTTTGTTGGTCTTTGTAAACTGAGTGACATCAGGCATTTAATAAGCAAAGAGACAGTGAGACAAGACACCGTGACTGAAATCACCACACAGGAGGAACGCGTTTGTTTGCCCACGCTCCTCAGAAATCGAAAACGAAGGTCAGGTCAGGTGCATTCAAATAACTGCTATCGATCGGTGATTGATTCAGAAAAGCTCAGCCCTTCATAGGCTCACATTCTGAGCCTTACTCTTACACAGAGAAAACTGACCCTGCACGAGTTACTAACACTATCAAGCCTGCAATGCATCACAGGCCCCAAAGTCTGAAATATTCTGCTACAAAAACCCCACGAACAGTCAAAGAATGTGCAACACTGCCTCTCTCACTCCCTCCACGCCCAATATCCAGCTTTCCAGAATGTTCTAATGCCCCCCCACCCCCCCCCCCCCCAGAGTTGCAAGGGCAAAAGATGTGCTTCACACGAAAATCCTTCCCAGAATAAAATCCGACGGGATTATTTGAGTCCCTCGTGGGGTCCAACTCATTCTTTTCATTTTGGACCACAAATTCACTAAGCACTTTATACATTCTTGAAGTGCGGAACACATGCCCCACCCATTGTACAGTACTGGAACTATGCTGAGTTAATCCATTATAGCGCAAAACAGAACGCCCATTAAGCAATCCTTTGAAGAATAAAACTTAAAAAAGACAGATATGGAGGTAGACCACTTTTGAGTCCATGTGTAGGTGTTCTTTAGGGGAGTCACTGACTGATAAACCACTAAACTCAGAGGGATAAACATGACCGTGTCAGTGTAATGAATGCACTGGCCAGGAACTGCAGGGCGACCTCAGGGAGCTTCTCCTCATTTCATATTCACTCACTCACACTAACAAGCAGAGTTTTTCACAAACACACACACACACACACACAAACACACAAGCACATGCATAAACATGCACACACACACATACACGCGCGAGCAAAACATACCAACAAACATTATATGCACGCACATGCATGCAGCAGTGCATACATGCAAACACACACACTTCAGGAAACAGAATTATACAACGCACTTACCTGCACATGCCCAAAAATAAAAAAAAATACTGCGCAGACATACATACGCAGTCACATACACGCTCAAACATACGTACAAATTATGTCTGTGTGCATGACTATATTCATACATGTGGGAGCACAAATTTGTGTGTGTGAGTGCGCATGTTTGGGTATGACTGTTTGTGTATGTGACAAAGTGTGAGTGCGTGTGTGCTCATGTATATGCATGTGTGTGTGCCTGCGTATTTGTGTGTATGTATGAGTGTGTATCTGCATTTCTGAGTGAGCGTGTGTGTGTATTTATGTGTATCTGTGTAAGTGCATGTAAGAGTATGTGCATGCACACACGCGTGTGTAAATATGCGTATATGTGTGCGTACATGTGTCCACGTGTTGGTTGGTGTGTCTGTGTTTGTGTGGTGTATGTACGTGTGTGCATGCGTATTTGTGGGTGAGTGTATGTGTGTATGTGTATTTGTGACTTTGTGTGTAAGTGTGTGTGTGAATATGTGTGTGTGAAAGAGCATATACTGTATGTCTTCCATGCATGTTCCGAAGTTGAGCCTCCCTAACAGCACAATTACAGAGGCAGGATGCTGGAGGAATCTGGAGCGCGAGAGCCCTCCTAATTACCCACAGTAAGAGTATTTATACACTCACCTACCTGGCCCTGCCTACAGGACTGCAATCTTTATATTTAGCTGTAAACACGCATTGATCGGCTTACATTAACAAGCGTAGTAGTGCCGATGTGGTTTAATATCCAGTGTACTAAATAAAAATCTATGATCAGAGGCAGCTGCTGAGCTTGAAATAGGGGAAGCACAAAACATTCCTTTCAGCAGCTCATTAATCTTGACCCATTTGCATGCGAAATTGATCGTAATATACTCTACATAATCCAAAATTGTGGATACATTTAGCTCATTAATTAAACAAGTGCAGGTATCCAGTATTGCAGGATGTTACAAAAACAGGACAGATCGTCAATCTAAAACAAAGAAAAAGTCAATGCTGCGATCGAGACTTCGTCTTTTTTATCGTAACAGTAGAAATTACACAAATAAAAAAGCTTACTGCAAAATACATGAAGGATCTCAAATGAGAGAGTCCGAAATATCAAATTCATGCAGGAGAGTAGTCATTTTCATTTAAATGAAATTATTTATATCAAGATTATATTTATTCCAAAAATGACAGCATCATATTATTTAGAAAATGGAATAATAGCGTATTGCTTCTAGTTTACAGTTTATTCAAGTCAATGGAATGAATAATTTGCTAGCTAGCATGCTAATGCTTTTCACAATTAAATAATTAAATTCAAGTGTTTAACAGTTACGTGCAACTCATTACTGGCCAAAAGAGTAGCTAACAAATTATTTCTCCCATTCAATTCAATAGACCATCAACTAGATGCAAACACCAGCAATGATGAAAATTTCAAAAAGAATTGGCTTTGTGAAAATATCAGTTGACGTTTGCCAATGAACTGAATCTGTACAATTGTGACAAGAGAAAGCTGTTTTACACGTTTGTGATACCAAACCTGTATCTAATGGGTTGTATCATACCCATATTTAATCATTTATGGGATTTACATCATTATACCGTTCAGCCGCCTTTGGGGCCCTGTAAGTAGTTTTTTTATATGCCATTTCTTTGCTTAAGCGCCATACACGCATGGTGCACGACCGTGCCAGTCTGAGCACGTGTCTCATTTTCACAGAAAACCTGTATTTATGCCTATTATATGATTTATAAAATACTTGTCCTTGTCCATTCCTAATGTTTAAAGCACGAAATAACTGGATAAAGACCTTTAGGTAAGATGGTGCTGCTTCATGAAAATTAAAATTGAGCACTTCAAAAAAGCCTGCCTTCATAGAAGTACAACTGCATCATTGGCAAATTTTGCCCTGCTGCAGCTGCCACATTTGAATAATAAGTGGAACGATCGTTAATACTAGAAAGCTGAAAGAGTTTAATAAAACCCAGTTAATGTTGAAAATCTTGTGACAGTCTTTGACAATCAAATGACAATCTGAGTAAACATTCATCCTTTAGAAAGGAGAACAATTACATATTTTAGCCCCAATTCAAAAATATCCATGGAAAAAATTCCCTCTTTCCCTATTATTATCTAGATAAGTTGAGCATTCCTCCACTCTCTGGGGGCGTGACGGATGTTACAGTACCCCTTTTACTATGACAGACTTCACATGTGACGATGTTACGGATTTTTATCCCCTGCCAAATCTTAGGTGCCAAACTTTCAGGCAGATTTTGTCCATTATTGACTTTGCCTTGGCTACAGTTAAGAGAACTAAAAAGGTTAAGTCAATATTTTTTTCAACAGTTTTTTCCAATAAAAATAATTCCGAATTTCTGTGACTGACGTTACATTGACTGGGATAATTAAGGGTGTTTTCACACATAGGGTGTTTAGGTCGACCTAACTGTCTAGGCCGGCATAATTGGTGCGGTGCGGGTAGTGTGAACACAACTGGCCTCACCCGAGGTCGACCTAAACAGCCGTACCGAGAGCTGCTGGAAGGGGTGGTCTCGGAGCGGTGCGTCAAGCCCTTTAGTTCGATGCGGTGCACCAAACCTAATCTTCTCCTATAATGTTTCACAAGATGGGAGAATACAGAAAGAGGGATCTTCAACCATTCCTCTTTGCACAATCTCTCTAAATTATCCAGTGATCTGGGTCCTCTCCACTGCACTCTCCTCTTCAGCTCACCCCACAGGTTTTCAATGGGGTTGAGGTCTGGGGACTGAAATAGCCATGGGAGGAGCTTGATTCTGTCTCTGGTGAACCATTTCTGTGTAGATTTGGCCACATTTTTAGGGTCATTATCTTGCTGAAAGACCCAGTGATGACCCATCTTTGGCTTTTGGGCAGAGGCCACCAGATTTTGATTTAAAATGTCCTGGTATTTCAAAGTGTTCATGATACCATGCACCCTAACAAGGTTCCCAGGTCCTCTGGAAGAAAAACAGGCCCACAGCATCACCGATCCTCCCCCATACTTCAAAGTGGGCATGAGGTGTTTTTCTGCATACTCATCTTTTGTGTTCCACCAGACCCACTTAGAGTGTTTGTTGCCAAAAGGCTCTATCTTGGTCTCATCTGACCAAAGCACACGGTCCCAGTTGAAGTCCCAGTACCTTTTAGCGAACTCCAGATATTTGCGTCTATGATTGTGAGTGAGAAAAGGTTTTTTCTGTGCATGAATCCCAAACAGCTTGTTGGCATGATGTTTGTTTTGGAGACTTTGTGACCCCAAGATGCTACCACTTGTTGCAATTCATTAACAGTGAGATTTGGAGAACTTTTTAGTTCTCTCACTATTGTCCTCACTGTGCGTGGTGGCAAAATAACCTTGTGTTCTCCTCCAGGCTTGTGTACCACTGTTCCAGTTGTTTTAATGATTCCTCTGACAGTAGATATGGGCAGGCGCAGACGAGTGGCTATTTTCTTGTAGCCATTGCCTGACTTGTGAAGGTCGACACACATCTGTCTTACTTGAATGGTGTGTTCCTTTGTCTTTCCCATGTTGAAGAGTGGATAAGAAAAATGGCCTCTGTGTCACATCATATTTATACCCCAGGGAAACAGGAAATGATGAATTACTAATTAAATGTTCCTAGATACTCTGAGCAACTTTGTAAACTACTGTAGAAATGTCAGAAATACTTCAATGACATTTATTTCCTAGGAATTGTTAGGGGTGCCAGTAATTGTGGAACAAGTGATTTTATGAAAAATAATTATTTCTTAGTCAGAGATTTTTTTCCCCTTAAAATTCACTTGAGTTGAAGGTAACATTTTTCTACAATTTTCAGTGTGAGAGTATGCTTCTGCAATAAAAATTGAATTTATTTTAAGGCTTTTAACACATCTTAACTAGGGGTGCCAATAATTATGCAGGGCGCTGTTTGTGTGAAAACACCCTAAGTCACCCCTACCTTCTGGCCAGCAAACTTTCACATGAGGGTTCAAGCTCTTCTACTTTAAATTGATGCTCTTGGCATAACAAATTGAATGATATGAACTGTTATACCCATTTAGTTACTGGTAATTTCTAAGGTCCTAATTACTTCATTTTGAGCTAATTTCAGGGTAAAATTCGGATAAACTGTTTGGATGAAAAACTCTTGCTGAAAAATTGTGGTTCAGCCATAAATATATATGTGTGCAAGACTAGGAAAAGTGGTCACTTGGGATTTTTTGGAAATTGAGATTTTCCAACAAGATCCATGTGATCCAAGCTTTTCATTTTGAGAATGGTAACTCTTTTTCTCTTTGTCAGTTTGAAACTCTAGCTTTGGACATGCATTTTCGGTTAAATAGAACAGGTTGAACATTGACCCCATTAATCTCAGAATGGAAAAAAATCCTGTGACCCCTTTTCCTAGTCCTGCACATATACAGTATGTTTCTTGAAGTTACGGGTTTTGTGGATAGTTTGAGGCCCTTTGCTGGATGTTAAACAGATATTTAATTTTTGCTCATCATGTCCCTCTTTTCATGGAATTGCTCTATTTCATTTATTGTATGTCATCTGTTGTCAGAAATTACACCTTTTCTGGGAGAATTATCAGATTGCCGGAATGTAGGGATTTGAGGTCAAGATTCAGGAGACTCCAGGTTATAGCAGTACATAATAATTCCACAACCCCACTCAAAGTGCCCGGCACAACCTGATTTTGAGATTCTCTTGTACCCAAGACGTCGTAGAGATCATCAAGTTAAACATGGCTCAACCAAGGCATTTGTCATAAACATTTTCAGGTTATAGGAATTAAACACTGGTGTCACTTTTTTTAGTCAGAAAGACACTCTGCTCTGCACTGTTAATGCTATAGTGATCCATGAGATGGTAAACGGGGAACAGAAATCACTGTACACAAGGCCATGTCCTCACATTAATTCATACATTGCAAATTCAGGGTTGTAAGAATAATTCCCAGATGGGGTGCTGCCAATGCACTGTACGCAAGGTGCTTAGCTTTGGGATTACCCCTGCAAAGACCCTGCAGTATAAATGGATTGTATGTAAAAGAATGTAAACTGTGTAAATCTCTCAGGATATGAGCTGGTGCTAAACACCGATATGCCTGTGTGTGACAGTGCTGTACACGCAAACGGAAAATATTAGGAAGGCCATTTTACATACTGTTGTTCTGTCATGCAAATGTAAGAGCAAAAAAAAAAAAGCAAATTTCTTCTTCAATATCCCTTTGCGGCCAATTTTGCCTCGGACCACTCAATATGTTAGTCATTTTCATTTGAAAAGATTTTTATATATTTTAAGTCTATTCTACATTTTTTAACTCATTACAGTGCCATGTATTCACTTGCAAAGGAATATTTATCTTTTTATGTATTCACCAGAAATTTCAATGAGATACAACTGACCTTCATATTTTAATTCCGCTAAAACTAACTAGCATAATCCACAGAGCACCTCCAGGCCGAAAAGCCTTGAGCTGAACTCAGAATTGACCTTTTCAAGCACTATCAACTTTTCCCATTCACGATTTCTCAGTTCATAAAATTAAAAACAATATTTATTATTCATTAAAAATCTAGTATTGAATCTTTGCACCTGCGTGTATAGATGGACTCAGAAACTAAAGGGAGCTCAGCAGATATAACATTTCAGACACATAATTTTGATTGTATAATCATTTCGATACAACTGATTTCTACCAGGGAAACTGGGACAGAAGTCCTTTTCAGTCGGCCTATTAGAAGATAGTTCAAACTTCTTCACCCCGTACGACGATTGGCTGGGTTGACTGTAAAAATATTTGACAAGCAAATACGCCTTTAGGTGGCTATGCCCCAGTGTGCTATAGCTTCAATTATCGACTGAGGACCATAAATTGAGGAAGATGTTTATCATTACAATATTTCCAATATTCACCATGCTCATAGCTACCGGACAGTAAGCGTAATATGTATTTACAGAGTGCAAAAATGAACCTGTTCAATGTTAATGAATATATATGAAGAATTCAAACATTATTTGATCAATCACTCTGAGGAGGAAATCATATGACAGGTATCAATCACTCTGAAGAGGAAATCATATGACAGGTATCAATCACTCTGAAGAGGAAATCATATGACAGGTATCCTTCACACTGACGAGGACATAGGATGACAGGTGGAGTTTCAGGTCACCGATGCATTTGCCTGGTTTAGTATGTTCAGTGTGTGTTAGTGCTGAGCGCAGCAGGGTGTTGCAGTGCAATACGCTTTGGCAGGATGCAGAAGCAGCGTGGAGAATGAGGACGCTCTCAACAGGAGCGATGACTGCGGCGAGGGCCCAAACTCATTCCGCGGGGACCCTTTCCCCCGACCGCTCTAATAGCAGGTCTCTCTGCCAGAAAGGGCTTGATTCGCCGATTGTGCACGCTGGCACATGTCAGCACTCCCCGCTTAAAAACAACTGGGGAAGAGAGAAGTAATGGCGAGCGGGCGGTGAGAGACTCGCTCATACGCCCTCCCTCCCCCGCCCCGAGGGCCGGTGTAAGAGATCCTTGGGGTTATTACGCTCCCGTCTGCAGCGAGTGAGACGCAGAAAGCAATCACCTCTCGCCTCAGAATCAATCACCAGCGCACTTACTCCAATCATTTAGCCCCGTTGGAGGAAAACAGGCCGCGCCGCGCCCTGGTAATGAGTTCTTACCACCAGGACCGTAAAGCATAAAAAATACAAATAAATAAAACTCTGCTCAAAGGTTCTCAGGAACTGTCTAAGATTTTGTGAAATAAGCTGTTAAATTCATGAATCGGGCTGGGACTCATTGTGTGAGCAGTGAACGAGACTGGAGTAAGAATTGTTGCTGTGCGTGTGTGTGTGTGTGTGTGTATGCGCGAGTGCAGTTTATGTTTTGGTGTCAGTGTGAGGCCATAATGGGTGTAGTTATGTGTGTGTGTGGCAGCACTGGGTATGCTGTAGTATAGCTTTGTTTTTACAAGTGCTGATGGCAGTTCTGTGGTTTTGTGTGTATCTGCGATAAGAGTGGCCAACCACTGCCATTTTTAGTGAAAATTTGCTGCATGTTGCTGTGCTGGGCACAGTGTGGATGTGTGTAGCTGTGCAGGGTAGAGTTTGGATGTGTGTAGCTGTGCTGGGTATGGTGTGGGTGTGTGTAGCTGTCCTTGTTATAGTGTGGGTGTGTGTAGCGGTACTGGGTATAATGTGGGTGCATGTCGCTGTGATGGGTGTTGTATGATTGTGTCTAGCTGTGCTGGGTATAGTGTGGTAAATCACGTGTGTGAGTTGTGTCTGCATGTGCGTTTGGCTTTGCCAAATGAAGTTGTTTTTAAGACTCAGAATAACAGGCAAACTGCATTACATTCATAAACCATTGTTAAATATACAGATATAAGACAAAATTCTTGACATTTGAAATGCCTTAACTGAGAAACTTCTGCTAATCAGTTTGGCTGTTCTGCATGATTTGGCCCCGATCTGACTCTGTGTTGAATAAGCCAGATGTTGTATATAAATTTTCGATTCTTGTACTCAATTGTGTGTCCTTCACATCAACAAATATTCAACAGCCATTCTTCATCCACATATTCATTATGTGACCCATTAATTCTTGGTTACTGTCATAGGGTGTTGAAGCCAATCTTCTCACACCTTTCTATCTACCTCTTTTCAGCGCTTCCACATCTCCATGCCAACAGGTTGAAACAAGAGAATCAGTTACACCACTTGAATGAGATTATACCAACCCCAGTCCTGAAATGGCGTCAATCATAAACAGATGTCAATTTGTTCCTCTGAATGAGACCCATAGTCGTGTCCCTTCAAAACAAAATATTAATGTAAACAGGTTACTTTGAGGGTAGATGATAGATCTTTCAGGTCCTTCTCAGCTCATGTGAGCCTCATTTTATGGCTAGTTAGGGCTGTTTTCACAAAGTGAATGGTTGTCAGCAATGTATAGCAGATGCTAACCCAGTCGTATCAACCACCAGTCCTGAAAGTACACAGTGTCTTTCTGGTTTTCCTCAAGTTCAATAAAGCCACTAAATTTCACGCTAAAGACCAATAAAACACACAAACTAACCTAAAAGGGAAACGTAAGGCATCCCCGGCGAATTCTACTCACATACAAACATCACATTTGCCATTTTCTGAGAAGCTGTGCTTGGGTGAAGCCGCAGTTTGAAACTAATGGGACTTTAATTCTGAGTGCTGAGGGGTAATTTCTCGGTCCTGTACCCTATTCAGACCTCTACGATTTAACAGTTAAGCAAATGGCCATCAGATCAATTGAAGCTCACAGGTTTTACCAAAAGGGTGATGAAACAGCTCGCTGGAGTCTGTTAAGACAGTAGAAAGAGCCCAGTGTTTATGAACACATGATCTGGTATTAAGCTGTGCTCAGACACAATACAATATGGTGCAACAGAGCTCAGACACACTGTGTAATAGTGCTCTCAATTTATTCAGTTTTTGCACATTTGTCATAATTAAATGTTTCAGGTCATCAAACTAATTTAATATTAGACAAAGATTACCCGAGTAAACACAAAGAAGCAGTTTGATAACATGATTATTTCATTTGTCGAAGAAAAAAAGCTATCCAACCCTGCCTTGCTCAATGTAAATAAGAAATGGCCCCAAAAGCAACTTAACTAACCAATTAAACAGTTCTAATTAATATCTAGATTCAATTTTGCCAGACAAACACAGGCATGATTACTGCCAGCCAGCTGAATCTAAACATTACTTAAAAAGAATCACTATCTGGCAAAGTGATGTTGGCTAAAAGCATCATATGATGTCGCAATCTACAGAAATTCAAGAACAGATAAGAAACAATTTATTAATAACTATCAGTCTAGAAAAGGTTACAAAGCCATTTTTAAGGCTCTGGGACTCCAACAAAGCACAGTGACAGCCATTATCGATAAGTGAAGAAAACTTGGGACAGAAGTGAACCTTCCCAGGAGTGGCCAGACAACTAAAGTTCCCCCAAGAGTGCATTGATAATTAATCCAGGAAGGCGCAAAAGAACTCAGACAAACATCTAAAGAACTGCAGGCCTGACATGCCTCAGTTAAGTTCAGTGCTCACAACTCCACGAGAGACTGGGTAAAAATGGCATCCATGGGAGAGCAGCAAGGTGAGAGCCACTGCTGTCCAAAAAGAACACAAAGGCTGGTCTTACAATTGCCAAAATAAAAAAAAAAATTTTGATGACCACCCCCCCCAAAAAAACTTTTGGTATAAAATTCTGTGTCCTCAAAATGAGAACTTTTTGGGTCCTGTTCCACATGACTTTAAGCTAACACAGCATTCCACAATAATAACATAATACCAACATTCAGACACGGTGGTGGTAGTGTGATGGTCTGAAGCTGCTTTGCTGCTTCAGGACCTGGACGACTTGCCATAATTGATGGAACCATGAATACCGCTCTCCACCAGAAAACCTCTTTTTTTCACCAGAAAATCCTGAAGGAGAATGTCCAGCCATTAGTTTGTGACCTAAAGCTCGAGCGCAGTTGAGTTATGCAGCAGGACAATTACACGCAGCACAAAAGCAAGTCCACCTCTGAATGGCTAACAAAAAGGAAACAAAATGAAGGCTTTGGAAAGGCAAAGTTAACATTCTGACTTGACTCTGATTGTGATGATATGGCATGACCTTGAATTGGTAGTTAATGCTGAAAAACCCAGCGATCTGACTGAATTAAAACAATTCTGCAAAGAAGAGTGGGCCAAAATTCTCAATAACAATGCCAGTTATCACAAATGTTTGATAGCAGTGGTCGCCACCAAGGGTGGCACAACCAGTTATTGAATTTAGTTATTTTTTCACATGGATGATGTAGGTTTTGAATCATTCTTAACTGTAAATAAATGAAATGATGATTTAATTGCTGCATTTTGTCTTTTGTTACATCGTCTGTGTCACACATTAAAATTCATTGGATGATCTGAAACATTAAAGTGAAATTAGAAGAAATTGGGATGGGGGCAAAAATGTTTTCACAGCACTGCACACTACACTGCCATACAATTTAAGAGCATGAGCAATTAAGAGCAATTTAAGACATACTTATTCCTGAATGTTGGGCATATTCTCTGCTGCAATACCAGCCCCCAACCTGCTGGCAAAACTTTTCATGGGGCATTTTTGAGAGGGTGGGCAGTCAATCAAGCAATCTCTAAGCTGGCTTTCCAGGTGATCCTAATGATCTTCGATGGGGTTAAAGGTCAGGGCTCTGAGCAGGCCATTTAAATCCTTCTGTGCATGAGGGCACTGTCATCCTGAGACAGAGAAGGGCCTGCTCCTTACTGTTTGTAGTACAGAATCATCTGACAAGCGACTATATACTATAGCATCAAGATTTACCTTCAGAGGAACAAAGACACCAAGAAAATCAGTCCTGGAGCAGAAAGTGTCCTCATACTTTTGGCAATGTGGTGAACACTAAACGTTATGTGCAGGCGTTCAGCGCTGAACTTACGCATCACATGACCTGGGCGATTGTGCTACGATAGCACAGGGCCGCAGCCCTCTTAAAGTAGTGATGAAATGACGGTCTGCGGTTTTAACGGCAATCAGTCATATTGATTTGCAATGAGTCAGAGGGAAGAGCTCATTTGTTCATCTGTAATCCTCCTCCCTCCATTACTGCAGAGCTGCAACAATCTCCCTCTACCTGCCTTTGACACTCACAAGCATGGACTCTGATATAAATAAGCATTATGGGATGCATTCAGTTCTCATTCATGCACACATATTCACATAGATTCACAGTCTCACACACACACACCCACACACACACACACACACACACACTCACATGCTGAGTGAAAACAACAGAGCAGGGCAGTGCTGCTTTTTACAGCCACTTAATCCTCCAAGATTCATTGTTTGATATCAGCCTGAAAGCCTTTTAAAGCGATTGTAAGGCCTTAAATCAATGGCAATCACCAAATTCTTTTGGCAAAGACACATGCATTATCGTTCAATTTAAAAAAAATAAATAAACCAGCTAAAAATAAGGATGGTCCAAATACCTCTAAATATTTGAGAAGCCTGTGCAGGGAGGACCGCAGGCCTGGCACCAGAAGCTATTGTTCTGATCTAAACTGGAGTCTGGCAAACGCTCCAAACGCAGCGCGACTGACACCAAGCATTCTGAGGTTGAAAGGCGCAGCCCCGGAGACCCGACAGACAGTGTTTCAGCGGAGGGCAGCGGGAGAAGTGCTGACACAGCCCTCTGCGCAGCAGAGACACTTTTTAATTATTCTGGGTACAGTGGCACACGGAGACATCGGCCCCCGCTGCTCCAGTGTCTCCGGGAGAGACGTATCCAACATTAATTATAACTGGCATTTTAATTAAATGCTCTAAAGGTTACAAAATTGTTATTCCCCCCCCCCCCCCCCCATCACATCCCCAATCCAACAACGCGTATTCTCTATTAAGAGTGACCCGGGCCCAAAGGTCAAGGTGCCTGCTTACTATTCAAGAAAAACCAGCGTCTCTGAAATTTATGGGTGCTAGTCAGCAACTGTCCCGTCCCATCTCAAAGTAAAGATGTCATTTGTGCAAACACGGAAAAAAAGAAAAAAGATCTGCAAATAGGTAATGGAAAAAGGGGTTTTTTAAATAAGTAAATAACTAATGTGGTGGGCTTGGAGAAAGACAGTGTCAAACTAGGGGGGGTCTTTGGGCGGGACCTGGCACAAGGCGCTTCATGCGATACAACACAGCAAATATGCTGTGGTTACTTCCTCACGACGCTATCTTCATAATGAGCATAATGCATTAACAAACATAGTGCCTTTGCTGACCGTAGAAGTGGGCTGTATTACAATAAGAAAAGAAAACTGACCATAATGAAACCTCAAAACACCAGCTATGTCTGGTTACCACGTCTACCTGTGCAGGAGGAACTGTCAGCAGGGCTAAGAGGCCATGCAAAACAAGTCAGATTTAAGCGCCGCAAGTCACCTGGTGAGAGGGAACAACGTTAGCCGAAAGGCAGATGAAACGGCGTGGTTCTCTGGCCGAACGGAGCTGCAACAGTCGGAGTATGAAACGTCAATCTGGCTTTAGCTCATGCTCCACCAGAGCCGCCCTGCACAGCGCAAGGATAGCTAACGTCAAACCATTTCAGCGAAAGCCCTTTTCGCTTTCACCACTAATGGACGAAGTTCAGCCGGCATCAGAACAGCAGCTTGGGAGGGTGCGGGGGAGGCATTACACGAATACCAAAATGAGAGCAGTGCAAACTCAATTGACCGGAGCCTCGCAGCACTCGTAAAGAAGAGAGGCGACCTCCCACTGTTTAGCTCCCGAAAATTCACAGCGGTTAACAAGCGGGTCAGCGATTCAGCTCGCACACGTGAGAAGGCACACTCCTCAGACGAAAAGCGCAGTAACCGTTCCTTTCTTCCCAAGGCTTCAGCGAGCTCTCCGCACGCTTTTGATCAGGCCACGAAAGGTCCATTTTCCTGTCAGTCATCACTAGCCAGCCTTTCATCTTCACCGGAAAATATCCCAGGAAGATGACAAAGGCGTCACGCAGTACTAGAGGAGAGATAGATCCGTTGGGATTTTCACACAAGTGCTCTGGACGTTGGATAAAAGACACTCATCCCTACGCATGCACAGATTACCTGAGGCAAAGGGGAGTGACGTTTCAAACGTCTTTGTACAAAAGTAAAATCCCAGCTATTCTAATGTGCATAATGAGGTGATATGAATTTTGAAGACGACATTTCATCATATATCACATCCGAATGCTTGGCAAATTAAAGCCATTCGAATCAAAGTGGGCTTAACGGTGCATATCTGCAAGGGTAGCTTTTATGATAATCATTTTCAGTTGTACTGTATATTCCAAAGGAAATCACAAGGATGAGAAGTTATGGGAAGATTTCCCATGAAAGTGGTGTTCCGATGTGCCAAGGTTATTATTCAATCCAGCCATAAATGCAAATTGCCCCCGAGATGCACTCAAGGTAAATCACCTATTTACAGGTGCCTTACCTCTCACACACCAAAGCTGCTTCAGTAAATGAAGTCAATAAAACATCTTACCAGTGGAATGAATGAGAACCATCCCATCCTGAAACACTTCAGCAAGAATAACAAATAACATGTCAGCAATTTTCTGGAAGCCAGTGTCAAGGGCCTCAGCCAGGAATTCTGGATCCTTCCTATTCTAATAAAACACATTAGCTGGAGGCTCTTGCGATCAGCACCATCACTCCGAAGCCGGCGTCAAGCAGCTATAGCTTATTAACATTTTCACAATGCTATTACATCCAATGTATAGCTTTCCATGAACATGACCAACCCCAAGCAGTAACGGATAAATCTAAGGCAACGTACAGACGTGTAGCATACTTAGTCTAACACGGTGAACAGGCTAAATAAATAAGTACATTTGTCACCTGGATCTATGCAATGTAACACTAGAAGTGACAAAAAAGGGACGTTGTACAAGCATTGTAAAATCAATATTACGGATTCCCATGTGCCAGTGGAGCAGAAGCTTAATGTTATAAATGTTAAAAGTGCCGCTCTGCTTCATGTGAGAATGGGGATGTGAATGTTGCTGGACCTCCCAGCAGGGGTATATTGCAGGGAATATTTTGACATTCTGGTGAGAAGATACTTTCTTTCATTCTTAATAGTTTCTTTTTCTTTTTTGTTTTATTACTGGGGCGCCCCAGTGGCTCATCAGTCTAAGTGCGCGCACCAAGAGGATGTGTCCTTCCCGCAGCGACCTGGGTTCGACTCCAGCTCAGGTCATTTGCTGCATGTACTCTCCCATTCTTCTCTCCAACTTTCCTGCCTCTCTACACTGTATAACTGTCAAATAAAGGAAATGCCCCACAGTAACTTGAAAAGTTGGTCGATATGTTGGCTGTAGAATCGTGAAAAGGTATTTTTGTAATGAAAACAACATTTACTGGGAGGAACAATGGATTTCAGCCTCAATTTCTCTGGATGGTGTCACTCCATTACATTTAATTGAGGCCTGTTCCTTCCATTGAGGGAAATAAGCTA
This sequence comes from Gymnothorax reevesii, assembly GCA_029721435.1. NCBI lineage: Eukaryota > Metazoa > Chordata > Actinopteri > Anguilliformes > Muraenidae > Gymnothorax > Gymnothorax reevesii. The sequence continues at coordinate 42,458,816 of CM056581.1, read as the reverse complement.
AAAGGAGCAGTATTACGGCACATTATTGGTGTACCTGATTCCTCCAGAAAAGGGTTCATTTAACGCCGCAAGGCCCAGCCCAGAGCAGAAGCCACTCTGCTTACTAGACTATTCAAGCCCCTAATGAACCACAAATTGGATTCTGATAGTTTTGCAACAAAGAACTCGAGCAAGGCGACTCATTTGAGTCTGAAATGGGAAACATTTCCACTAAAAAAGCCACACGTTTTTTATCAGAGCCGAGCCACTCTGCCATTGAGTTTGAAGGTCTTTTTAACGGTGCTGTAAAATAAGTGTGAAATTACTGAGTCCTGGGCCATGTTGCTCACAGACTGTGCTGTGATAGTGGCTGACGTAGGGGACCAGATACTGTTTATTAACTCGGTGTCGCTGTCGCACTGGCTGCCAATTGGTGGGAATCTGTGTTGGGACTCAATGAATGCTAAGAATTCCTATGGCAAGCCAGCATATGACCACCATCAGCCCCCATTTACACAAGTCATGATGGATCCATGGACCCATGTTACTCATTGCATTTCCTTACCCAGTCATCTCCAACTGTAATTTCTATGACATATACACTACATAGCCTCCTCTTCCTGTTCTGTGCAGCCATGACTGAAACTAGTATGGTCTTGCACTGCATTAGCAGAAATGCAACAAATCTAAACCCAATCAAAGTGGCTTCATCATTTTTGCCAGCTTGAATGAATCTGCCCACTGTCCTGTCTTTAACCCCTTATTTTCAACCAGAAAGCTGCTCTTTGTGTATAAAACCATTAATCTATGAATTTCAAACTGCAGTGAGCAAAATTCCCAGGAGGGTAACCGTCTCAGGAGTGCTAGAACCGCCATTCCACCATGGAACCACCACGTTCATTAAACCGTCCAGCGGTCAGGGTTGCCCGATGTAATGCAGTTTGTTCCAACAAAATCCAAGTGCTCATCATGTGTGTACTCAGTTTCTTGAGTCGCAGTAACAGGGCTGACAGGAGGGTAGGCTATTTCAGTTGCAGAGTTTGTTGATTTTAAAAACATCCAGTAATAAAAGTACAGTCATTTATCTTTCTCTACCCGAATACATGGGAGATATTTTTAGAGAGTGTGGTGTGGATATGTAAGGCTTTCATGCTGTCATGAGCAGAACTTGTGCGGATGTCACTGAATTCAGTTTAATTGGAATAAAAGCCAAAACTCAGCATGGGCTCCCGCCTCATTTACAAACTTTTCATGAGTAATCTAAAATATTACCACTTAAAATTAGGATTTTTATTTATTCATTAGGGAATGGCATTTTACTTACACTGTGTTTGTCAGCCTGATGACTTGAAACCATATAATTATTACCTGAAAAAACCCAACTAACATAGAATGTTACCAGAATGTTATCTCAGTGTTATAATATTGCAGCCACATCGCAATATTTATTTATTAATTTATCTATTCATTTATTATTTGTTCATTCATTCTCTTATTTATTTTAACATTGTTAGCTGTAGCAACTGCTACCAGTATCACAAGACCTGTGGATGTCTGCGTGGAAAAACAACACTGAAATCAAACCATTTTTCATGAAAGTCTTTCATGTTGTTCTCATCAAAAATAAACGTGCGACATAGTGTTTCAAAATGAGGATTTTGACTGCACAGCTTCATGCTGTAATTACATTCACAAAACTGCTTCATGCCATCATGTTCACATTAATAAATGAATCACTCCACGTACTGTGGACATAATCCTCAGCAAAGAGAATCAATAATTTACTCAATGCAATTATAGAACAACAACAAATCAGCGAGAACATCGTGGAGTAAATGGATGTAGGACAATGAAAAATCATTCAAAAACAGAACTCGTTTTAACAAAGACGTCTTTTCCAGGAACAGACAGATAAGATTGAGCTAAATGCCTCTGGTTCTGTGCTCTGGAGGAAATAACTGTATTGATTTCTACATTTTTAATATCAGATTTTTTTACGAAATGCATGTCATAAAGCAGTTGTTCAGCAATCTCTAAATTACAAGACGTGACGGTGGCAGAGAGTCTTTCAGAAACGCCTTCATTAAAGCCAACCAGCCATGGTTTCTAAAACATGAGAATCTGTAATGAAAGGCACAGGACTGCATTCCACTGAAATTCAGATATCGATTGCTTGTATGGATACAATGCAGTCCATAATTATTTGGACAGTGACATACTGAATTTTCTCATTTGTCAAAGGTAACTGCACTCTAAACAATGGGTTTGAGATGAGTATGCTGCTACAGAACAGGCCGTCAGCTTCAAGAGTATTTTCATAAATTTTGTGATTTCAAAAAGCAAAAGAAAAAAGCTACATAGCCATTTATTAGGTATTTACTGCATTCATTAATTTAATTGCTGATTTATTTACTGTACTTCGTATACAAATGAATTTTTTTCGTCTTGACCGAATCCCAGCGAGCTTTTATCTTGTAAAATGTGCTATGAATAAAAAGTAAAGGAAAAATCTTCAGGTCAGGGTTAAACAAAGGTTAATAACATGACTGGGTCATGACACTCACACAGTCACATACACATGGCGAGTAAATGCGATAAGATTATTAAAAAGATTTTTTGGGGGAGGTGCGAGGTAGTAATCTCTACTCAATCATTTTTAGTCTTCATATTCAATCAGATTGTTATAAATCCCTACTTTCATCGCAGTCTCATGACACTGCTTAAAAGTGGATTATGAGTGTGGGGTATTCTGACAGAAAAACAAGATCCCACACTCTCTGTACAACAACAACATTTTTTTCTTTGAACCAGAACTGTGCAATTCTAAGAGAAAACTGTGGGATAAACCTGGTATCAACTTGTCCCCACAAATAACAGGAGAGTGTAGGAAAGGCATTCGCGGGACTAGCGATGGTTTTGATTAGTACAAGCTTTCTGTCAGCTCAGCGCACACGAAAAACAAACTATTAGCTGTCACCAAACAGCACCTTCAGGAGAGAAGCCACAAATGGAATGGCTGGATTTGTTTGCTTCTTGCTTTAGCAAGATAAAGCACTAAACCTGAGCTGGTGATGGACAGCGACAGGACAGACAGCTTCCTGCCATAATAGGGTGAGAGACATGCCGTTTGCACCATGTCTGGACTTTGCCTGAATGCAAGCTCTGAGTCTTCAGCTCCGCCAGTGTCGACCCGATTCATCTGCTCACACAGATGGCCTTGACCTCATCCTAAATCAGGGACAGACGGAGATCTTATTTATGAGCGACTGGACCAAGCCTAAATCAGGACCATCAGCAGGCCTTACTCAAGGACAAACAAGTCAAGCCTAAGTCAGAAACCTCAGCAAACCGTATGTATGGGATGCTGGACCAGTTTAAATCAGCACCATCAATCACGGAGTGATTGTTCCAGCCACTTTTTCACTGACTGTCCAGCTTGATGTCCCAGAGTTATTATCCAGTGTGGAATCCTACAGTTACTTCCCAAAAACAGCTCTCGGGGTGAGATCCCAGAGTTATTCCCCAGTGTGGAATCCTACTGTTACTTCCCAGAAACAGCTCTCAGGATGAAATCCCACAGTTATTTACCAGTGCAGATTCTCAGTGCGATTTACCGGTGTGTTTTCCCAGGAAGACCTTATTGCACACAGTAAGACATACTCACCAACCAATTCTCCATTTCTACATTTCCCCGCAGCATTGTGTCCCCTGCGAACACAAACCACGATGTCCACTTTCAATGGGTCAGTGCTGCAGCCACTGCAATTTACAAACTCATTTCAAAAAGAGGGAATTCATAGCCTAGCGACTGTAAAAAGACAGATGACACAGTCACCGATATGAGACAGTCCGAGTCCATTACAGTCTAGTACGGAGAGGCACAGTCGCGTCTGATGGCATCTACATACAGTTTAATAAGCTAAGAAGGATAATTAACCGCTTGTTTTACGAGGAGATAAGGTTGGAGATACATTAGCCTTCACCTCGTAAATATTCAGTCAATTTGTTGAGGAGTGCAGGTGTTTGGAAAGAAGATAAATCATAGCAATGCGCCGTGTCACATGTTGGCCGACCTGCCTAAATGCTCTGCTTATCCTGACCTTCTCCCTCCGCAGGACCACCAGTACAGGGATAGGCGCTGAATACACGCTGTTGGCAGTTAGCGCATTAGCCTAACAGCATTATTCTCCTCTACAGGCAACAAACCAAACTTTTTCCTGCAGCAGAAATGGCTGGAGCAGCAAATGCGCTGTACTTCCGCAGGAACGATGTGAAAATTTTCATTATGTCACCGTAGTATTTAAAGGAATGTCACAACCGTAAACATGCACTGAGATTTCACTGCAATTTTTCCTTTCAAAGTTTATCGAATGAATAGATGCAAATGAATACAACTAGAGGTTGCATCAACAATGTCTGCCACTTGGCGTGTGTTTCTGCTTCCTGGGTGTGAGGAACGCAATTGGATGGGAAGGAGGGAGAAGATGGAGGGAAACGGAGGTGGAGAATCAGAGCTGGTTGGCATATACAACGGAGAACTCAAGGCGCAATCACCTCCATCTTCCTCATGAAACTCACAGGAGAGAGCGAGAGAGGGAGGGAGATTTATTATAAACGAAGAGGAAAGATAATAACAATAAATCCTGTTTGGTTTAGAGTCAGGCGGAGGCCTGTGTGCCATAGATCATTTCCGCTCTGGAAAAATGGATTTGGGATCAAAGTGTGGCTCCTTACAGGTCTGTGGTTATTGTGAGCTCTGAGCTATGAAAGGGGCTGGTGACGGCACAAAGACAGCGGGAGACGCAGTAACGCACCGACTGCGGGTATCACGTCTTCTCTGCTTGCATTAATAACTGGCTGCGTTCGGAATAGAGAGAAACAATCATCGGCACGCAAGAATGGCTGCATCTCAACATGCGCTGCAGCCTGGGGGAGGTGAAAGAGGAGATGGAAATGGAGACGAGGCAGCGACATAATCAGGTTTTGCATTATCCCTCAGCTCGGGCTGGGCGAGGAAGTGCTGGGCCTAACATAAATGTTCCCTGTGAGAGTGACTCCAGGGTCTCAAAGATAGAGACTCAGCCAAACAAAGGTTCCTCCCAAGGCTGACCCCTGTGTCTCTAATGGAGACACTCAGCCAAACAAAAAGGTTCCTTGTGAGAGTGACTCTTGTGTCTCTAATGGAGAGACTCGGCCAAACATAAAAGTTCCCTGTGAGAATGACCCTTGTGTCTCTAAAGGAGAGACTTGGCCAAAAATGAAAGTTCCCTGTGAGAGTGACTCTTATGTCTGTAAGGGAGAGACTCGGCCAAACAAAATGGTTCCCTGTGAGGGTGATTCTTGTGTCTCTAATGGAAACACCAGGCCAAACATAAAAGTCACTTGTAAGAGTGACTCTTGTGTCTCTAAGGGACAGACTCGGTCAAACATAAATGTTCCATGTGAGAGTGAAACTTCTATCAAAATAAATGAGTTGGGCCCAGCATGAAGCATTATGAGGCACTAACAGGCAGCAAGTAAAGTGTTAAACTCTGCCAATGCAAAAGGAATGTATTATGATGGGGAACATATTGCATGTCCCGCTCATCCCCCTCGCTGTGAAATCAGTAAACAGATTTTAACTTTCTTCAATACAAGCTAGTTAAACAGTTTACCTGAATAAATAGGCAATTGAAAATAATCATATCTGTCTGCCACACTTGATTTCATAGAGTAAAATGACTGCAGATTGAAAAATAACTGCTGGGAGGAGTGTGCCACTGAGCAGAAGAAAATTCTGAATTCTGGAGCTGACACAAAGAATGCGCAGGATGTTATTTTTTTTTTATCCTCCTGAGTAAAATCAAATCAAGCAAACCAGATGGAGAGAAGCGGCTCTAAATGAACTGGCCTTAAATCAATACACAGTTTTTTTCTGCTCTTCGAAAGAGTCTTTTGTTTCTCCGCCTGCATCCATCTGCTCTCTATTGTCTCTATTGTAATGGGTGACAGTGTTTACGAGGATCCTCTCAGAGGGAGTGTGGGTACACGGCTATGCGGAAATGATTCTCCGGTGAGCTGTCCATTCATCCGAGGCCCCTGTCAGCTCTAAGCAAGCGCAGCGACAGGCAGACAGGCGTCCGTCTGAGAGCCAAAAACACAGATGCCCCCTCTAATCGGCTCTCTTTCTCTGCTCCGCACCAGCAGAGAAAACAACATCACTGCTTCAGGAGGGACACGCACCTCCTGTCACACTTCACACCGGAACACCTCCCCGCGTCAGTCAGTCTGACCCCTGCAGCCCAACTCCTCATACATACACGCTACTGACCATGCCGTGTGAAAAAGTATTATCCCCCCTTGATTTCTTCTATTTTTGCCTGTTTGTCATATTTAAATGTTACGGATCATCAAAATCATTTTGTAAAAAGACAAAGACAAAGTTAGTAAACTCAAAACGCAGCTTTTAACTGATTATTTCACCTATTGAAGATGAAAAGTTATTCAAAACCAATATCACCCATTTGAAAAAATAATCGCCTCCTAAACCCAGTAACTTGTTGAGCCACCCTTAGCTGCAACAACTGCAATCACACGTTTGCAATAATTGGCGATGAGTCTTTTCCATTGCTGTGGAGGAATAGTGGCTCACTCTCCCTAGCAGAATTGTCTTAATTCAGCCATATTGGAGGCTTTGTGAGCATTATCTGCTTGTTTAAAGTCATGCCATAGCATCAAAGTCTAATTTAAGTCAGGACTTTGACTAGGCCACTCCAAAACCTTCATATTGTTTCATTTGAGACATTCAGAGGTGGACTTGCTTATGTGCTTCGGATCATTATCCTTCTGCATAACTCAACTGTGCTTTAGCTTTAGGTCAAAAACTAATTGCCAGACATTCTCCTTCAGGAATTTCTGGTAGAGAGCAGAATTCAGGGTTCATACAATTATGGCAAGTTGCCCACGTCCTGAAGCAGCAAAGCAGCCCCAGATCATCGCAATGTCACCGCTGTGTTTGACTGTGAGAACAATGCTCTTATTGTGGAATGCTTCATCATCATCGTCGGATGTAACAGAACCCATGTCTTCCGAACTTTCCACTTTTGACACATCAGTCCACTGAGTATTATCCCAAAAGTCTTCAGGATCATCAAGATGTTTTTTGACAAATGTGAGATGAACCTCTGTGTTCTTTTTCATCAGCAGTGGTTTTCGCCTCACAGCTCTCCTGTAGATTCCAATTCTTTTCCCAGTCACTTTCTTATAGTGGAATTGAGAACACTGACTTTAACTGAAGCAAGTGAGCCCTGCAGTCCTTTAGATGTTAGTCTGAGTTCTTTTTTGTGCTCTCCTGGATGAGTTATTAATGTACTCTAGAAGGAATTTTGGTTGGCCAGCCACCCCTGGCTGGCCTGAAGATTCAGAATGGTTTCAAGTTTTCTGCATTTGTAGATGAGAGCTGAAATCCTTCGAAACTGACAAATGTCAATGACCTTGTCTCTTTTCAGAGCTTGAATTTCTTTATATCATGGCATAATGTGCAGCTTTTATCCTCCATCACATTGTCAGACAGGTTAATTTACATGGTGTTTATATAATGCGGTATGACATTCACCCAATGCACTGGGCTTTAATCTGGTGTAAAAGTTTACAACAATTACTCACTGCTTGAATACAAATGCAGCAAAGATTCACAGCCATTGTAGTGCTAAAATTTTGGCTGAATATGCCAATCTACAGGTGTCATAAATCTGCAGTGTCACGCAACTAAAAAAACACCCATTTCCAGCTTGGAAGTACTTCCTGTGAATAACATCCTCAGAGGAATCTGAGAAAGTACAGTGTCCACACAGATTTTCAGAGGGTTAGTAGATCATCAAAGGCTTTTTATGCTGTATAAGAAAGCTCAGGTGTGTAAAAACTAGGTCTTACCCCTTATGCACCTTACAGTCACATGCGTATTACAGTGTGTGCCTGCAGATAGCTATATTGATTGTTATGTTTGCAATCTCAGGGCTGTATTTTAAAGCAGGAAGCCTTCATCGTATTGCTTTTAACTACGCTAATGTGCTTCCCACTGAGATGCTATACTCCAATGTCCCTGCTTTGGGTGTTTATATTTATATGTAATCTTTATTGGTACACAAGGTACACATTTACATACAAACATACAAATTTTAAAAAGACTCATTTCACTTAATAACACAAAACCACAATTTTCCACTTATTGTGAGCAGCACAAATAATTAATAATATCTTGCAAGTCTGAGTACGTCACGCTCCTATCAATGCCGAGAAAAACTCCATCTCGATACTGGAGAAAGTCCATAATTGCAGACACTTTATTGTCATCATCATTCTTATATGCATCAGCCAGTTTTAAAAACAACTGTTTTACTACATTTACATCAGCTGACCTAATATTACTAAATTTATAAATATGTAAGGTATTGAATTGAATGACACTGCCTGTAGCTGCCCATTAAAGAGGAAACGCTTTACTGGGGATAACATTAGCATGATATGAATCACAGTGGTTACAGAATTGTAAATGAGTAAATTTGAGCATACAGCCCAGGCACATAATCGCCGTTAGCCTAATACGGAGGCATTTGATCTGAACCATCAAGATTTCTGCCCAAAGCCACATTGCTTGCACCTCACAGAACATTCCGGTACAGCAAAACACTCTGGCAATCCACCCGAGCTCCAGCTAACATCAAAAGGTCAGACAACTTCACAACAGCCCTTCATCTAAACTCACATATGTGCCTTCCTTTTTTTTTGTGTGTGTGTGCGTGCGTGTGTGTGTGTGTGTGTGAGTGCCTGCGAGTCTGTGCTTCCTCAATCCTTTTTTTCCGCGCGCATGCGATTCTGCAAGTCTGTTTCCACATTCCATTTTAACACTTCTCAAAGCAAGTTTTATCTTTCTGCTGTCTTTTAATTTGCTTCCCCAGTCTTCTAAATAACTTTGAAAAGCTCATGAATGATGAAGTCCCTAGAAAAAGACTGATAGAGAGAGAGAGAGAGAGACATTGGGGGCTGCGTTGAGGGTACCCCCCGTTGTCTCAGAGCAGACAGCGCCCCCCCCCTCAGCAGCTGGTTCATGAAGTATCTCACCTGCATCCCTAGAGTACTCCCCCATACAGCAAACCTGCCCCTCTCAATTATCATTCCCATCAGAGCCCAGAACCCCAACACACATCTCATCTCAGGATCTGTCACTTTATCAAATAAAGCGCCGCTCTGCTCGGCCAGCATGCCTACCTACCCACTGCGTAAATAATTACACGGGGATCAGATCTGTCTGCACGTCCCTGCCTCCCTCTGTCTTTCCCTCCCTCTCTCTGTCTCTCCCTCATTCCCCATCCCACTGCAAACGGCACTCTCAATTATCGCCCTCTCTCTTGTTTTTCTCCTCGCAGCCTCCACATAAAAGACTTTCTAATTAGCGACACATTTGTTGTCCCCTTTTTTATGTCTCATCTCTTATCTCGCAAAAGGCGCCCCGCCCGCCACCAGGCAACTGCGTGTTTGATGGATACGGCGAGTCGGACACTCAGGCTCTCATGAAATAAAGATGCCTTTTTCCTCACCGCGTGCTGACGGCGGGAGCAGAAATCAAGGCCGCCCGTGCCTGGATCGGCGCATGAAATCACTACTTTGACAGTCTCTAGGAAAGATAAGAGTGTTCTGAGATGGTAAGTCAGACACGACTTGAGGTGGTCAGAGTCTGGTCCACAGGACCAGTCCCGGGATCTGAGATAGCTCACTGAACAGTATCGGCAAATACCAACAGCGTGAGTACTCCACTACTGACCGACCCAGTAAGAGTCATCGGCAAAACGTCACTTGAACACTTTGACAGAGGGCAGACAAAACATTTTCAGGCAACACAATGCAACAGATGCCAGTAGGCAGCGATAAAAGTATAAAAGGTGTATGTCTGTTGACATCTTTTTAACAGCTGTTATCTGATGTGTACGAGTCTTAGCTTTATATCAGCTTCAACAAAACAAAGTACAGAGTGTCAGTTTACAAAAAAATACCTCATAATTAGTCCACCAGTCAAAAAAAGCTTCAATAATGTGAGACGAAATTCTTGCTCCCTGGCTTTTGGGGTGCATACCTGCACACTTAGTGAGGGTGATGAGTGGTTTAGGGGGTGCATACCTGCACACTTAGTGAGGGTTTTGAGTGGTTTTGGGAGTGCATAACTGCACACTTAGTGAGGGTGATGAGTGGTTTAGGGGGTGCATACCCGCACACATAGTGAGGGTGATGAGTGGTTTAGAGGGTGGATACCTGCTCACTTGGAGAGGGTGATGAGCGGTTAAGGTGGTGCATACCCGCACACTTAGTGAGGGTGATGAGTGGTTTTGGGGGTGCATACCTGCACACTTAGTGAGGGTGATGAGTGGTTTAAGGGGTGCATACCTGCACACTTAGTGAGGGTGATGAGTGGTTTAAGGGGTGCATACCTGCACACTTAGTGAGGGTGATGAGTGGTTTAAGGGGTGCATACCTGCACACTTAGTGAGGGTAATGAGTGGTTTTGGGGGTGCATACCTGCACACTTAGTGAGGGTGATGAGTGGTTTTGGGGGTGCATACCTGCACACTTAGTGAGGGTGATGAGTGGTTTAGGGGGTGCATACCCGCACACTTAGTGAGGGTGATGAGTGGTTTAGGGGGTGCATACCTGCACACTTAGTGAGGGTGATGAGTGGTTTTGGGGGTGCATATCTGCACACTTAGTGAGGGTGATGAGTGGTTTAGGGGGTTAATACCCGCACACTTAGTGAGGGTGATGAGTGGTTTAGGGGGTGCATACCTGCACACTTAGTGAGGGTGATGAGTGGTTTAGGGGGTGCATACCCGCACACTTAGTGAGGGTGATGAGTGGTTTTGGGGGTGCATACCTGCACACTTAGTGAGGGTGATGAGTGGTTTAGGGGGTTAATACCCGCACACTTAGTGAGGGTGATGAGTGGTTTTGGGGGTGCATATCTGCACAATTAGTGAGGGTGATGAGTGGTTTAGGGGGCTAATACCCATACACTTAGTGAGGGTGATGAGTGGTTTAGGGGGTTAATACCCGCATACTTAGTGAGGATGATAAGTGGTTTAGGGGGTGCATACCCGCACACTTAGTGAGGGTGATGAGCGGTTTAGGGGGTGCATACCTGCACACTTAGTGAGGGTGATGAGAGGTTTTGGGGGTGCATACCTGTACACTTAGTGAGGGTGATGAGTGGTTTTGGGGGTGCATACCTGTACACTTAGTGAGGGTGATGAGTGGTTTTGGGGGTGCATACCTGCACACTTGGTGCGGGTTACCAGCGGCGGTCCGGGGGGTCCTGTACCCCCCTCTCCAGGCCGGCTCAGCAGGACCTTGATCTCATACTCCACGTCAGGGTCAAGGTGCCACAGCTTGTAGGTGGGGGCATCTACGATGTGCGTCTCCGCCCAGTTTCCCGTGGTGGTGCGGTACTCTACCTCCTTCAGGATGATGGGCCCATCACCGATGATGGAGTTGGCGTTGGGTTTGATCCACAGGTAGGTGGCACCCACCGCCAACAGCTCTGGAGGAGCGATAGGAGTGGGCGGGGCTGCAGAAGCAAGAAAAGTGGGCGGGATTAGAATAGAGCTCAAAATAATTTTATGCAAATCCACATGTCCGGGACTGCTTTCGCTCCTGTTGTGATCACTTGAATACCAGATTTCAACCATGAAACCTGCTCAGTTCAGTTAGCTTCAGAGTAATCTCTAAATATTTGGACAGCAACAGCATTTTTGATGTTTGGCCATATACTCCACCACAGTGGTATTGAAAACAATGAACAAGACCTCAAACTATCAACTGTCAACACTGGAGGTATTGATATCTATGTACATTGAGCTCCATAGTTTGTTGGACAGTGACATTTTTTTGTTTTTGTTTTTTTTTTCTTCTGTTCGCCTAATAAATCACCAGGCATCTAATCTATAAAACTTTGCATAGCTCCATACAAAAAAATGTGTGGTGGAGTGAAAATCAGGAAATGGCATCCATTGCTGAAAAACTGTATTTATAAAATCATGCATATACACATAACAGCTCACAAATTCACCTTCATAAATCACAACCTACTGTATGTGGAAGTGTCCATGCATGAACAAGCCTCAGATCCAGTCCTGTTACCTCCCACAATTACCAATAAATGGTGTGCGCAAATTCCCTCATGAATTTACGTACAGGTGTATCTCGTTTGCTTTTAGGTGAGACAATGGTGATGTACCCAAGATGAAAAGGCAAATTTGATGCATTTCAGGAAGAGGGTGCTTCTAATAAAAATCAAACACCTGACAGATGTTCTTTTTGATGGCCTCTGGGGTCACAAACAAGTGGTGGTATTTAAAGTGGCAATCTTGCAGTGGCCATATACTTGGTCAGTTTAACTCATGAGCAATAGCAAAATAAAAAGACAGTTTGACCTCAAAAGTGAGAAACCTTAATTTTACCCCTGACCACTGGTGATGACAGTCCCAGTGAAGGAGAAAGGAGCGCTCGTCTTGCCCCAGCCGGTCTCCAGCAGCAAAACCAGGATTCTCATTTTGTTGTCAATTTATAAATGTTGTTTAGAAAGGTTGTTAAATATGATGTTGGTTCTGTTAAATATGACGTTATTTTCTCTTTATCTCTCTCTGGCTGTGTAGGAAACATGGACTAGCTAAATTGCTATATTGAGTCTGCATTAACTAGCGATCATTGACATACTCCTGTCATTTGGTTGGATGATAATTAATTTAATTCAACATATTACTGGCAGAAATTCATCTGAATGACATGTAACTTACATACTGCAGCTAGCTAGTTAGGTAGCTAACACTTGGAATAGATCAATTGAAATTCAAGCTTATAGTTTCCTGGGGTTATTTTTGCACCTGCAATACACTCCAGCTGTTTAGTACTAAAAGAAGCATCTTGGACCGATAAACTGCATTATAATGCAAGGCATGAACCTAATCTTTATTTTAATCATTATAATGCTATCAGAAATATTTCTCGTGAAATTCCATGTAGATTTATTACTGTTAGGGACTGTTTCAACACCGTAGAAGTGGCCGTCTGGGCTTCATAATGGGAATTTTACCATTTAGACATTTTTAAATAATGCAAGTAATTAAAAGCTGAAGAACACTTTTGTGAAATGTATTGTTTATTAATATATTCTTCAAGTAGGCCTAAACATGGCGATAAATGAAATCAAACTAAAATGCGCTATTTACTTATAATTAATTTTATAGTTATTTGCAATAATCAGATACAACAATGAAAAACATTTGCTCAATTTTATTATTTTTAAAAATATGCATATTTTTTAAATTGTTGGAAACTTAACCCTCCCATGCATGAATTATGATAAGCTCAGTCAGGATTTTTTTTTTACTGATATGCAGCAGTGCCCAAAATTGCAGCCATATATAGAGAAAAAGCACTTTTAAACAGCTGTACACTGTAGTGACATCCATGCATGAAAGGGTTGATAAATGTAAAATAGAAATATGAAATATATTATTATATCGAGGGCTGACTGCAATAAACAGTTATGTCCAAATGTTACATATTGGACATAACTGTTTATTGCAGTCAGCCCTCGATATATATGTATATAATAGAAATATTATGATAAATAATAATATAAATGTTTTCACATTTTAGCATAAAATATTAGAAGCAGTAAAGCGGTAAAGAACACTGAATTAGTTGGATGGTATATAAAATTAAAATATTTTATAACATATACAATTGTGACAATATCTTGATATTTGCCACAAGAGTGCCACTCGCTGCCACAGGAGCGCTGGTAGGTGGCTTTATCTGCCAATGTGGTGTCAATGCCTGCCAATGCCTCTTGGAGGAGCTTTTCTCTAGTCTCCATTGTGCTCCCTCATGGATCCTGACAGCTAGAATGTTACTGTGAGGGTCAGTGCTTTGCCATAAAGACAAAGTCCTCAGCTATACTGTATATTTAATAAGCTTCCTGTAAGCTAGTTTTGTATTGCAGTACTTGTATAATAGTCTGACAATCCAATGATATAGATTTAAAAAAGCAACCAAATTGTGGCAGAGATGGTATCCAAAATGCTTTTTTAAGTAAGCCTGTCACCAGAATGAACATTTGATTAGTCAATTAATTCACTCCCATATTTTATAAATAGTTTTCTACAATTCCGAAATAGTTGGGACAAAGGGTAAGTTGTGAATAAAATCAAAACGCAATGATTTTCAAATCACACCAGCCAGTATTTTATTCACAATAGAACAGAGATAACATAGCAATGTTGAAACTGAGAAATTTTACCATTTTTTATCCACAAAATGAGCGCATTTCAAATTTGAAGGCTGCTACAGGTCTCGAAAAAGTTGAGACAGGGGCCTGTTTACCATGGGCCTGTTTTCTTGAGCATAGCCATTGGAATTTGATCCCACTCTTGTTTAATACAGGCTTCCAGCTGCTGGAGAGTTTTGGGTCTCCTTTGATGGCCTTTTGGTTTAATTATGTTCCAAATGTTTTCAATCGGTGCAAGATCAGAACTGCAGGCAGGTCAGTTATGCACACGGACTTTCCTACTACGAAGCCATGCCGTTGCCATAGCTGCAGTTTGTGGTTTTGCATTGTCCTGCTGAAATACACAAGGCCTTCCCTAGAGTAGATGTTGCTCTAAAACCTTTATATACCTTTCAGCACTCATGGTGCTTTTTAGAACATGCAAGTGTCCCACACCATATGCACTAATGCATCCCCATAACATCAAAGATGCTGGCTTTTGATCTTAACGCTGATAACAGGAGGGATGTTCTTTCTCCTCTTTAGCCCGGAGGACACAATACCCATGATTTCCAACAAGAATGTCAAATTTGGACTTGTCTGACTACAGGACACTTTGCTACGTCCATTTTAAATGAGCCTTGGCCCACAAAACACAGCGGCGCTTCTAGATCATGCTCAACAATGGCTTCCTTTTTGCATGATAGAGTTTTAGGTGGCATCTGTGGATGGCACGGCAGACTGTGTTTACAGACAGTGGTTTCTTGAAGTATTCCTGGGCCCATTTAGTAATGTCTATGACAGAATCATGCCGGTGAACATTGTTTTTAAAGTATTCCACAATTTTTTTACGCGAGCCTTCACAGGTTGGACAGCCTCTGGCCATCTTTACTTCTGAGAGACTCAACCTCTCTAAGACATCCCTTTTATAGCCAATCATGTTACACACCTGATGCCAGTTAACTTCATCACTTGCTAAACGTTCTTTCAGCTGATTCTCTTATATATTACTTGCTTTTTCAGCCCTTTTTTGCCTGTGTCCCAACTTTTTTGAGACCTATTTCAGCCAGAAAATTTGAAATAAGATCATTTCATGGATAGAAAAGTGATTAAAGTAAGTAAATGTCTCAGTTTCAACATTTGAAATGTTATCTATGTTCTATTGCACATATTGGCTCATGTAATCTGAAAGTCATTGCATTTTTATTTTATTCACAATTTACACTTCGTTCCAACTATTTCAGAATTGGGGTCGTAGATCTTTATACTGGTGCATGCATCATCAATCCTTTGTCAAAAATGTCACCTGCATTTTCTTATATTTGGCTCAGATTGGTACCCCACAAATTCTCACTGCTCCCACATACAATGGTTCTATTACACATGCATGGTCTCATTGGAGAGATAAGACATAGAGGTTTTCAATGAAATGCATCATAAAATGTTGTGACTTTGGGACAAACAATGTGGATATCTTCATTGCACAGGTTCTTAGCTCTCAAATAAGACCAAATGGAACGGATAATACATGGTTTGACCGTCACAACACAACTTTGATGATGAGGACTGACAAGTTTCATTGCACTCAAGTATATAGTGTCTATGTTGACAAATTGATTTCTTGCATTTGATATGATATGACTGACATTGGGCAAAAAGGTGGGTAGAAATCCTGGTACAATCCTGAGTGTCTAAGCTTTAAAACGATATATCGTTTGCCTGAATTGGTTGAGGATTTAAGTCAAAGTTTACAAATGAAGGATTCAAAATTTGTTTGAAAATTCAGAAGGGCCCTAATTAGAGCCCAGTGACAGTTTAACAGCTTAATCGGGTTATGGCAATATACGTTGTCTCAACTTCACAGAGGTTTGACCTGTCATATACTAAAACAGGTCTGTTCAAAAATCTGCAGTACGGACAGGTTACTGGTCTGTAGAGAAACCAAAACAGAGCTTACGGCAGCAAATAAGAGCAAAGTTCTCAGCTGTTAACTTTCATGAGTATGCCTCACTGTTAAATTAATGTGAGTTTATTAGAAATATTGAACAAAAGGTTGTCCAGCGTATTTCTCAAGGCACCATCAGAGCAGCCTGAGAATTTGCGAGTGGGCTGCTCACAGAACACCTCTTGCATAACGGAGAAGCCGCAAACGTGGTTCATTAATCTGTTTGGGGGCCTGATTACATTAATTAATTTATTCCTTCACATATAGACCACATAATTGACTTGTCTACACTACTCTGTAAAGATATTTTTCAAATATTTACTGTTAATTAATATGTGGCAGAGTGAAACTGATAATAACACATAAGCTTCAGGCAATTTAAGCTGAAGAACTGCATTTATGTCGCTCGGTTGCACTTCCCTTCTTTGGCATGGGTGGCATTAAGGCCTGCTTCGCCTAAAATGCCCCTTAGGCATGGGTCAGTTTCCATAGATTGACATGACCTTACGCATCAAGTTTTATTACATAAATCGCAAACTTTGCAGGGGAAAACGCTCACATACGTAGGTCCTTTCTATGCGTGTGCAGCATTCACAAAAGAGACCCTGGGGGTCTTTAATTACAGAAAAAACAGAATGGATTTCAAACTTTAATGTTGTGTATGCTCAAACATGAACAACGACATAAGGAAAAATATCTCAACTTTAAAAACAGCGGGTGAACTGTGGGACCCCAGATCTGATTCTGATTGAACAGATATTTTATATGCTGAAGAAGAGACTGAAAGCAGTCAGTCTCCAAAACCAGCAGGAAATGAAGATGGCTACAGTACAGGGCTGACAGAGCATCAGCGGAGACGATACCCAGCGTCTGGTGATGTCTTTGTGTCACAGACTTCAAGCAGTCACTACATGCAAAGGAAATGCAACCTAAAGTTAAAAATGATTACTCAATTCAACATTATGTTCAACTGTCCATTATGTATTGCTGCGCTTGAGAATGGAAACAAATAAGTACAAAAGGTGCTGTCATTTCCAAACTGTTCATCCAGCATGGATGAAGACACCTCAGATTAAAGCTGACAGTCGGCACTTCAGCCTGTCATTCTGTCTTTTTAAACTAGAGCTAGAGAGCACAACCAAAATATAAATGTGCCTCTGTCTAATGAATTATGGTGCTCACAGTAAATCTGAGCCACGTAGACCCTTTATATCCTGTCCGAATACTTTATAGCCAATCATGTTACACACCTGATGCCAGTTAACTTCATCACTTGCTAAATGTTCTTTCAGCTGATTCTCTTATATATTACTTGCTTTTTCAGCCCTTTTTTTGCCTGTGTCCCAACTTTTTTGAGACCTATTGCAGCCAGAAAATTTGAAATAAGATCATTTCATGGATAGAAAAGTAATTAAAGTAAGTAAATGTCTCAGTTTCAACATTTGAAATGTTATCTATGTTCTATTGCACATATTGGCTCATGTAATCTGAAAGTCATTGCATTTTTATTTTATTCACAATTTACACTTCGTTCCAACTATTTCAGAATTGGGGTCGTAGATCTTTATACTGGTGCATGCATCATCAATCCTTTGTCAAAAATGTCACCTGCATTTTATTATATTTGGCTCAGATTGGTACCCCACAAATTCTCACTGCTCCCACATACAATGGTTCTATTACACATGCATGGTCTCATTGGAAAGATAAGACATAGAGGTTTTCAATGAAATGCATCATAAAATGTTGTGACTTTGGGACAAACAATGTGGATATCTTCATTGCACGGGTTCTTAGCTTTTGAATAAGACCAAATGGAACGGATAATACATGGTTTGACCGTCACAACACAACTTTGATGATAAGGACTGACAAGTTTCATTGCACTCAAGTATATGATTTTTTGCATTTGATATGATATGACTGACATTAGGCAAAAATTAGGCACAACCAAAATATAAATGTGCCTCTGTCTAATGAATTATGGTGCTCACAGTAAATCTGAGCCACGTAGACCCTTTATATCCTGTCCGAATACTTATGAACCAGAGCTCATAATGCTAATTTAACTGCTGGGTTGAATAACTCATTCTGAGAGTCACAACATAAGTACCAGACATTATTTATGATAATGATGATGATAATAATAATTATTATTGCTGTTGTTGTTGTTGTTGTTGTTGTTGTTATTGCGGTATCTGTCTGTACAGAGTGTTTATGGCAGCAGTCTGATTAAGTTAGAATAAGTCATTAGTTTCAGAGGAAGTCGTTATTAAGCCCAGGCGATAGCAGAGGGCTGTGAGAGGAATCCCAGCTGGGTGTGGGAGGTCTTGAGGGAGCCTCCCACGCTGTGCGGAAGCCTATCCCCAGGAACAGGCTGCGGGTAATGCGTTTTACCGCCAGCACTGTTTAGGGCAGAGTCAGCTCATTAGTGCAGCCCCCGAACTCAGGGTCATTTATCTGGGAGGCGTGGGGTCGGAGATAAAGATGGTGAGCGATGGCTCGCGCGCTTCCGCTCATTAAGGGGCTGCTGTTTTCAGTGCATGCAAAGCTCCGGGCTGTTTGCTTCCAGAGACATGCTTCTGAGCTTAGCTGTGATCTGATCGGGGCCCCGCAGCCTCCCAGAGCAGGTTAACCAAGAATAGCTCCACAGTATCAGAGTGCAGTTTCATCCAGCACTGTCCTGCTGAATCACAGAGCAGGTTAACCCAGCACAGACTGACAGTATGATAGTGCAGATTAACCCAGCACTGTCTTACAGCCCCAAACTGCAGGTTATCCCAGCATGGCTCTGCAGCATCTGAGTACAGATTAAAACAGCACCGATCACCAGTATTACAGCACAGATTAGCCCATCCAGCAGTTTTACAGTGCAGTTTAACCCAGCACTAATCCACAGTGATACAATGCAGTTTATTTACTGCACCGCCAGCAGTATTGCAACGCATGACCTCATATAATGAGAGATGAGAGCGGGATGGGCTTAAAGGCGGCTCACCCAAACAAAAGCGGACAAAAAGACTAAATCTTAATTATCCTATCCTGTTCCAGCCACAACTGCAATCATAACAGTTTTAACAGGATGATAATTCGTTTACATTAGGTGCTTTTCATGTTCAGAGCACTTACTCACCCTTCTGAGCCACACAATGACAGAAATATCTATAAATGTAATAATAATAAAAATTCCTCATCTGCATTGTCATTTACTGGAAACAACTGTATAAAAAGTGGGGAAAATATAACCAGACAAATTACTAGGTTCCTAACGGGTGAAAACTGACTGACAAATGTTCACAGAAACTGAACATACATAACCAATTATTACACAAGCCAATTATAATGAGCCAAACCTGTTTTGTTTCATTTAATTAAGTTCATGAAAACTATTTGGAAAAAAGAAAACTAAAAGCACTTGTGCAGCAGTCTAACTGAAAGCTAACTGACTTTTCTCCATTTAAAACATGATCTGTTTAAAAATGTTACCTGGAATATGAAAATGCATGGGCTGTCCTGTTCCCTCCCACTCATGCATTAGATGCTGCTCTCCTGTTCTCCTCCCTCTCCTACTTTGGATACTGCTCTCCTGTTCCCCTCCCACTCATGCATTAGATGCTGCTCTCCTGTTCCCCTCCCTCTCCTACTTTGGATACTGCTCTCCTGTTCCTCTCCCCCTCCTGCTTTAGATGCTGCTCTCCTGTTTCCCTCCCTCTCCTACTTTGGATACTGCTCTCCTGTTCCCCTCCAACTCATGCATTAGATGCTGCTCTCCTGTTCCCTCAAGCTCTTGCTTTAGATACTGCAAACCTTTCCCCCGCCCACTCTTGCTTTAGATAAAGCTGTACCGTTCCCCTCCCTCTGCTGCTTTAGATGCTGATCTCCAGTTCCCTTACTCTCCTGCTTTACATGCAGCTCTGCTGTTCACCTCAAACTCCTGCTTTAGATACTGCTCTCCTGTTCCTCTCCCCCTCCTGCTTTAGATGCTGCTCTCCTGTTCCCCTCCCTCTCCTACTTTGGATACTGCTCTCCTGTTCCCCTCCAACTCATGCATTAGATGCTGCTCTCCTGTTCCCTCACGCTTGCTTTAGATACTGCAATCCTTTCCCCCGCCCACTCTTGCTTTAGATAAAGCTGTACCATTCCCCTCCCACTCCTGCTTTAGATAAAGCTCTCATGTTCCCCTCCCACTCCTGCTTTAGATATGGTTGCCCTGTTCCCCACCCCCTCCTGCTTTAGATACTGCTTTCCTGTTGCCCTCGAACTCCTGCTTTAGATGCTGCTCTCCTGTCCCCCTCCCTCTCCTGCTTTTGATGCTGCTCTCCTGTTCCTCTCCTCTACTGCTTTAGATATGCCTGCCCTGTTCCCGCCCCTCTCCTTCTTTAGATACTGCTCTCCTGTTCCCCTCCTCTACTGCTTTAGATACTGCTCTCCTGTTCCCCTCCTCTACTGCTTTAGATACTGCTCTCCTGTTCCCCTCCTCTACTGCTTTAGATATGCCTGCCCTGTTCCCGTCCCTCTCCTGCCTCAGATGCTGCTCTCCTGTTGCACTTATTTAGCTGGTTTAGATGCAGCTGTCCTGTTCCCCTTTAAACGTACTTCAGATGCTGTTGTGCTGAGGCAGCAAAGCAGTCCAAGATCATCACATTACCGTCAATGTGATTGACT
Source organism: Gymnothorax reevesii (assembly GCA_029721435.1). Taxonomy (NCBI): domain Eukaryota; kingdom Metazoa; phylum Chordata; class Actinopteri; order Anguilliformes; family Muraenidae; genus Gymnothorax; species Gymnothorax reevesii. The sequence continues at coordinate 42,437,934 of CM056581.1, read as the reverse complement.
GCTGGTATGACTCTGTTATTATATAATGCTGTGTTAGCTTAACATCAGTTATAATGGGACCCAAGACTCCCAAAAAGTTCCACTTTTGACTCATCAGACCATAGAATATAATCGCAAAAGAGCTTGGGGTCATGATGATGTTTTTTGGCAAATGTGTGATGAGTCTTTCTGTTCTTTTTGGTTAGCAATATTTTTTGCCTTGCTACTTTTTTATGGATGTCATTTTTTGCCCAGCGGAATCATGAGCACTGACCTTAACTGAGCCAAGTTAGGTCTGCAGTTATTTAGATGTTAGTCTGGGTGCTTTTGAGACCTCTTTGGTGAGTCGTCAATTAGAAGAAACTATTGGAAGAAATCTGGCTGGCTAACCACTCCTGGAATGGTTCCCTACTGTTCAAAGTTTTCTTCATTTGTAGGTAATGGCTCTCCCTGTGATTTGCTGAAGTTCCAAAGCCTAAAAAATTGTTTTCTAAAACTTTGCAGACTGATAGATGTTAATGACTTTGTTTCTCATCTGTTCTTATATTTCTTTAGATAGCAGTATCGTGTGTTGTTTCTTTCCTACTTCACTCAGCCAGACAGATTCTATTTAAGTGATGTTTACATCCAACAGGGCTGGCAGTAATCATGCCTGAGTGTGTTAAGAGAAATGCAACCCAATTATGAATTAAGTTCGTTAAATCTGTTGATTTGGTAACCTATAGTGGCTGGTAGGGTTGGGTAGCCTTTTTCTCGAATAAATGAAATCATCATTTAAAAACTGCATTTTGGGATGACTTGGACTATTTTAGTCTAATATCAAAATTAGTTTGATAATCTTAAAGTGTGTCAGATGTATATGCAGTATGTACATATTATACATGCACTGAAAGCACACGCGCGCGCACACACACACATACACACACGCGCACGCTCGCACACGCGCACACACACACACACACACACACACACATCAGAGCTTCATTTATATCAAATATGTAAGGCATTTTTGAAGTGGTGGTGATAGACGGAGCAGCCGGAGGGTGAGAAGGAGATAAACACAAGTTGAAATAAATAAATATGTGAATGAGAGATAAATAAAGTGGCTGAGAGTGTTTGAAGCGCTAACGCAGCGCAGCTGCTTATCGGCCACTACAGTAAGTATTATAGCGCTATAATCCATCTCTGTAAGGCAGCTCTTCTCAGGCCGATCCCGTCCTCATCTCTCCGGCGGAGCCCCAAATCCACGAGCACCGCTGCACTGCTGAGCTGTCCCCACAGAGATAACACAGGCCTGACCCCACCTCCCAGAGAGAACAGCCACTCAAAATGGCATCCGCCAGGCATCCCAACACACGCGGTCCCAGTGTACGTACGCACAGAAATCCGCAAGCATACGCACACACACAAACACACACGCGCTCGCGCACAGTCTCGCTCAGCAACTCACACACACACTACTCTCCTGCGATCTGGAAAAACCTAGTACGTGCGTCACTTTTGGTAGAAACTGAGTTTAACCTTCATTTGCGGTAATTAAGAGGGCTGAAAATCTTTAAACTCTAGCTATTAGTGTCATTTTAACTGTCAAAATCAAGTTTCTTTTATATTTTTTTCTGTTAGGGAAAGTCTAGAACCTATAATTTTTGTTCGGTTGCGAGATCTTTACCACTGATAAACTTACAAGGTTTTTCCAGATCATAGGAGCACTGCGCACAATCCGCAGGTTTGAACCAGATTCAGAGAAATGCTTTGTATTTGTCAGTAATTGCTATAGCATCTGTCTCGCCAGCTTCTTTGCCTAATGATTTGTGAGCGTAATTGTTGCTGTGTTGTAGACTTAGATTGCCTTCCCGCTTTTATAAAATGAGCCCAACAGCCTTTATTTGGGGGTAAAAATGGGAATAGCGCTATTTTGCCAAAGATTATATTATTGCTGCAGGCAAAGCGATGTTAGATTAATAACATCATTAGGAATTATGATGCATATTATGCTCTCTTTGCTAAATAACAATCTGAAACTCCCTTTTAAACTCATAAAAATATATTTGGAAGACATATCCCTGCAGTCTGGAGCCTACCCATGGGATTCAGTTAGTGATTGAGATTTATATAAAGGCACCATTTTATTTTTAGTCATAGAAAAAAAAGGAAGTGGGCCCTCTTCCTACAAATCCACCTCAGCTAGCCAGCTAATCTATAAGCTGCTTCATTAAATGCCTTTGCATTGCATGTGTCATTACTCCCCGCACCAAGTCAATAGCCTAATAAAAACTGTATTCTCTGAGCGATCCAAGCTGCTATTGACACAAATTATTCTTGAGATTATCAGCAAATTATGCGTTAAATGAGTGTGCGGAAATCAGCAACCCTCAGTTTCCATGACTGAGAGCATATTGGACAACTCGGTAAGAAAAAAAAAAAAATGTCAATGTCAGCCTTGAAAAATTCTATTTTGATTTGAAGTTTTTTTTTTTTTTTAACTGATCCTGATATTTGCATATTAAAACTTATGCTAATACAGCTGAGGTATTTGTGGACACTTTTTGTGAGAGACATGAAAATATTGTGAAATCATCCCAGTCAAGCATCTCCTCTTTAGAAATAATCATTAAGCTGTGGCAATTACATCGTCAAAAATATGAAAATGAGGCCGGTCATGAAAGCTGATGAGACTGTGTGACAGATTATATATATAAAAACAATCCATGATTTCTTTTCCTTTGTTTTTGGACAGTCAAGAGGAACTTTGCAATTTGTGATTTGCATTCCAAAAGAGACAAACAAACAGGTGTCTGGACAAACAAATCTGCATCCTAATGAGTGACAGCTCGTGAGCAGAAAATTGAAGAGGAAAAGAATATCCCTTCCAACTAAGGATTTGACCTGTTTTCCACACATACAGTATGTGACTGATTAACTCTTTATTGTCTCACATGACTTTCAGGTTTCCGTGCAATTCATTCATACCAATGGGAAATTTAGAGCCTCCAATTAGCCTAGCATGAATGTCTTTGAACTGTGGGAGACAGTCCATGCAAAGACAGAGAGGCCCCAGGCCAGCTCTGAACCCACAACCCTCTTGCTGTGAGATGGCAGTGTCACCCTCTGTGCCACCATCTTGCTCCTATCACATACAGTAAGTGTAGTGGGTATCATTCATCCCAGCTCATGACATGATGACATCATTTTGATATTACGCTGGGTACCCAACACTTTTGTGAAAACTGGCTGAGAGCATGGGAGACCAAAAAATGAAATCACTCCGCATTATGTCATGGTAAACCCAGGCATTCTTGTTAGATACATTATGTGAATTCCAAAAACACTGCAGCCAGTTCTTGACAAAAAGGTTTCGATGTGAAATATAACACCTCATTTCGGCACAACACTGCATTTCAATCGACCAGTCGCTTCAACTGCGCCTTGCGTGACCACCCAGTGACCCAGTTCACATCTGCCTGACTTGAGTGCAGTCTCCTGACCAAGCTTTGCTAATGTGCCTTTCAGTTAAAGTCTTTTTCAGAAAATAAAGCAGCCAATTTTACTTTATCTGTGATCTTTATCTGGCACTTTGTCTGGCATCTAAATTTGTGACAATTATGGTTATTATTATTTTAAGTAGTATTAGTTGTGGTAGTAGCAGCAGCATCAATAGTACCACTAATAATGTATTTTTCCCAGATATTATATGCAGTGCAGATGGATATAGTTTGCTCGCCGGCGTGAGCCCAATAAGAACGCCACAGCAAATAGCTTAAAATACTGAAAATAGCTTAAATTTTTTTTCATGTGAAACCAGGTAATATTCTTTGGGGAAGGAGGAACACTTTCCTCCTCTGAGGAGAGTAAGTGTTTGATGAGCATTCTCCCGATGTCAGAAGTATGGAACTACAGGATCAGTCCCGTTCGCCAGAACACAGTCATTAAAACCCGAGAGGAGAGCTTCTGGCGCTCACTGATGCTGTAACTCAGAGAGTAAACCAGGGCCTCTATGTAGACGCATCTGCACTGTCTCCACACCTGTCAGTCTATGCCTGACTGTCGAGCGATCCACCATCTCCTGAGCGAGACAGAGGAGATGTGAATCATGGGTGATCACGCAACAACCTCTTCAGGCTGTCGCATGTTTCACCTGGAATCTGTTGTTTTTTTATTTGTTTAATTTTTTAATGAACTCACATGTATTACCGGAAAATATAGAATATAGAAATAAGTTTGCCTGGCTGCACTGACTGGTGCATATATACGTAGGAGCAGCACCCTATCATACAGTCAGTTTGACCAGGCCAGCGTCAGATGGGCGCTGTGTTTTTACCATGTCGTGGTAAAAATGGTCCCACTCCAAGCAGGAGCAGGTGAAGATTTGGGATCCCAGCTTTAAAAGCTCTAGTTGGTGCTGTCATGTTAAAGGAGCTGCGTCACAATTACTGAGCATGTGCAGAACTTACATCCCAGGAAAGTGAATTTGCTTGACTGCAAGTCATCATCTGATTCCATACTTGCCAATCCGTCATGGTTTTGCATTTTATCTATATTTTAGTAACTCCGACATTATGCATTTTATATTAAGGAGCTTTCTATGGAAATTCAGGGATTTAAAGAGCTATTTTTAGCTTTAGCCATGGGATATGAAGAATGTAATCTGGCTGAAATCGCTAATAATCATAGAAGAAAAATACCCTCTAAATTTTGACGTGCAGTCGTAGATTTACTTTGTTCTAAATTGTGAGCATGTACGGTAATCATGATACAGCTCCGTTAAGACAGGCAGCAGAGAGCACTCCAGATCTGTCGGTTATGAACCGCCCAACTCACAGGGCTTATTTACACTCCAATTGTGCCCCACACAAACAGGGCCAGCCATTTCTGTTTCAAAATTCAAAGAGCCATATGAACACTGAACCAGAATAACACAGCCTAGTGAACCTTGCTAAAGTGCATTTTTCTTTGTTTAGATGTCCTTCCATACATAGCTGAGTTGTTCAGGTGTACGAGAACCAGTAAAATACTCTCGAAGAGTGCAAACCCTGTCTTTTCGCCCTCTGCAAGTATAATTGCCGCCGGCAAGATGAATAGAGCAGAGAACAGTATCCAAAACCAATTTAGATACAAGTGTACAACTAACATAAGACCACACACTTGGACAACTAAAATACAGTACACATCTAACACAAGACCTCAAGATTTGCCAAAATAGATACAGAGGACATGTAACATAAGACTGCAGGATTGACCAAAATAAATAAACTACAGATCTAACGCAAAATTGCAGGACTGGCCGAAATAGCTACACTACAAATCTAACTGAAGACCACATGATTGGTCGATGATAGAAGTATGGGCAGGGATGGTGCGCTCGGGGGGGGTGGATCAGCAGAGCAGTCAGGGGTCTGGGGTCCCTGGATAGAGAGGGGGGTGGTGTCGAGGGCCAGGCGCCTGGGGGTTCATTAGGGGAAAACTTCCTCCCCCGGCCAGAGGGGCAGGGTGCAGCAGCGGGCAGAAGTTTGTGTGTAATTAAAGAGCAGAGGAGCTGGGTTGAAGCAGGCTGAAATAATGATGGGTTTAGAGTGCCGTTAATGACTCCCGCAGGAGCCCAGCTGGGCCCTGATTGATGGATAATACCCGCCATTACTGTCCTTACCTTTTACAATCAGCTCGGCGTAGTTGGAGACCCCAGAGCCGCCGTCAGAGCGGATCACACATCTGTACTTGCTGACGCTCCTCTGCGCGGTGTCCGCCACGCTGACCGTCGCCGAGAAGCGTCTGTGGTTCACCACCCGCGTCACCATGAGCGCGGTGTCCTTCCCATTCCACTGCTGCCGGGGAAATGCCCAGACACAGGTCAGCGAGTACAAATGCACAACATACTCATATGCTACATATACGCACAACATACACATATGCTATACACACAACACACATGTATACTGTACAGCCCTATAACATACACGTAAGCTTTTCATACACACACATACTCATATACTGTACAAACACACAACATACACATACAGTGCTGTGAAAAAGTATTTGCCTCCTTCCTGATTTCTTTCTTTCTTTTTTTTGCATATTTGTCACAGTTAAATGTTTCAGATCATCAAACAAATTTTAATATTAGACAAACATAACCAGAGTAAATACAAAATGCATTTTTTAAATGATGATTTCATTTATTGGGGAAAAAGCGATCCAAACCTACCTGGCCCTATGTGAAAAAGGAACTGCCCCCTAAACCCAATAATTGGTTGTGCCACCCTCAGCGACAATAACTGCAATCAAACGTTTGCAATAACTGGCAATGAGTCTTTCACATCACTGTGGAGGAATTTTGGCCCACTCTTCTTTGCAGAATTATTTTAATTCAGCCCCATTGGAGGCTTTCGAGTATGAACTGCCTTTTTAAGGCCATGCCACAGCAAATCAATCAGATTTAAGTCCGGACTTTGACTAGGCCACTCTAAAACCTTCATTTTGTTTTTTTTTCAAGCCATTCAGAAGTCGAATGGCTGGTGTGCTTCAGATCATTGTCCTGCTTCATAACCCAAGTGCGCTTGAGGTCACAAACTGATGGTCAGGCATTCTCCTTCAGGATTTTCTGGTAGAAAGCAGAATTTATGGTTCCATCAATTGCGCCAAGTTGCCCAGGTCCTGAGGCAGCAAAGCAGCCCCAGACCATCACACTACCACCACCATGTTTGACCGTTAGTATGTTCTTTTTATGAAATGATGTGTTATTTTTACACCAGATGTAACGGAACGCACATCTTCCGAAAAGTTCAACTTTTGTCTCGTCACTCCACAGAATATTTTCTCAAAAGTCTTGGGGATCATCAAGTTGTTTTTTTGGCAAATTTGAGACAATCCTTTGTGTTCCCTTTGGTCAGGAGTGGTTTTCGGCTTCAAACTCTGCCATGGATGCCATTTTTGCCCAGACTCTTTCCAGTGGCACCTCTGGAAGTGATAATTGGTGGGGCCCGGACCATGCCTTTGTGTCAATGATTGTTCCTGGCTTGTACTCGGTTGTTTTCCGTTATTAACACGTTTTCCAATTTTGTCAATAATCCTCTGGCAATCGAAGTTACGGTTTCTCTCTACATGCAATCTATTGACGACTAAATAATGGGATAAATTCAGATCAGAAAAATTATTTAGGCCACTCAAAAATTATTCAACACTTTATGAAAGACAACCTGCCCTCAGACTTCTGCGCTACCTTTTCCACACATCAAGTAATTTAACTGGCGCTTCATGATCATTTTGTTTAAATAAAATAAAAAAACATTTTGAAACGCCCGTGTGCAATTCTGGATAACGCTGATTTAAATGCACAAAATTACGCGTCCAGATTAATGATTGTCAGCGTACAGCGTACTGTACTGTTGTGTTCTCGAAGCAAATCTATTGCTCAGTCCCTCAAGGAAGTTGCATATCGAGATTGCAACTATTAAAGCAAATTCAACCAATCCACGCAAATTTCTTGCGGACAAAAAAATAAATCGCCAAGACATTGCAACGTTCATTGCCACCTTTTAAAAAAGTTACCGCAAAAAAATAAATAAATAAATAAAAAAGCCAGGAAAATACTGGAAGGATTGTTTGTCAATTATGCAAATGATTGCGTGCAAGTCAGGGTTAGTAATTGTTTTTAAGGGGAGCTCTGAGACGCCCCTGTCTTTTTCTTATTGTTGAATCATGAACACTGACTTTTACTGAGGCAAGTGAGGCCAGCAGTTCTTTAAATGTTGTCCTGAGTTCTTTTGTGATCTCCTGGATGAGTCGTCGATGCGCTTTTGGAGTAATTTTGGTAGGCCGGGCACTCCTGGGAAGGTTCATCACTCCTCTAAGTTTTCTCCATTGGTGGATAGTGGCTCTCACTAACCAGTACTAACTATTGTCGAATACTCCACCTCCGTACGCATGCAACTTTTCGAAATAAATGGATTTCTAGCCGAAGCTCCCAACAGGCAATTGTTGTGAATCGGGCATCACGTTTCCATACAAAAAAGTCACTATTTTTTCATCATTAACAAGGCTAAAGTAGCTCCACACTTCATTGATAGAATTCCGAGGGCCCTGACATTTAAAACGAGGCATTGAGAACTTTGAAAATGCACGAGTAGTTTATTAAAAAATATTATTTATACAAACAGTACCTCGATGCAGTTTTCAGTCGCCTTGACCTTGAAAGTCACGATAAGTTGATTGACGAGCACGAACGAACAGGAAGGATAGGGGAACAGATCTATTCGTTTGTGCTCATCAATTATTGTGAGTTTCAAGATGGAGGCGACTGGAAACTACATCGAGGTATTGTTTGCATAAATAGTTTTTTTTAATAAACTACTCAAGCATTTTCAAAGTTCTCAGTGCCTCGTTTTAAATGTCAGGGCCCTCGGAATTCTACCGGTGAAGTGTGGAGCTACTCTAAGCCTTGTTAATGATAAAAAAAATAGCGATTTCTTTGCATGGCAACGCGATGCCCGATTCACAACCATTGTAAGCCTGTTGGGAGCTTCGGCTAAAAATCCATTTATTTCGAAATGTTGCTTGCGTATGGAGGTGGGGTATTCGACAAAAGTTAGCACTCATTATCCTGTTTCAATACACCAAAAGTCAATTTCATACCAGAATTCTCCTTTAAGTGATTTCCTGATTCTACAGGTCTGGCAGTAATCAGGTCTGGGTGTGGCTTGTGAAATTGAACGCAAAAAATGTGGTTAATTCATGATTTAACAAGGAGGGGGAAATTACTTTTTCAGATAGGGCCAGGTTGGTTTGGATAGCCTTTTCCCCTTAATAAATGAAATCATCATTTAAAAAATGCATTTTGTCTATTTACTCGGGTTATCGTTGTCTAATATTAAAATTTGTTTGATGATCTGAAACATTTAAGTGTGACAAATATGCAAAAAAAAAAAAATCAGGAAGGAGGCAAATACCTTTTCACAGCACTGTATATACACATGCATGCACATACATGCTGTACACACACAAATACTGAATATAAACACATACACATGAACATCAACTTTACATACACAGATGTATACACTCAGAGCCACATACAAATACACACATGCATACGCAGAAACACATAGACATAACATATGCGCGTACACAATCTCACACAGGCACACACAGACACACACACAGAACATTTTTCTGTCCTGAGTATTACCATCAGTCAGTAAAAGTTATGTCATGCTGTGAGGATTATCACACAGCTGATTCCGTACTGTAAAGGCTAAGCTAGCACCTGCATGTCAAAGCTACTTTCCTTCAGACCCTTCAATACTCAGCCCAGGCCTATTTTTGACTGTGAAAACAGAATCATAAAACTGCCGCTACTGCTGAATATTTCATGTGCTGAAAGAGTTCTTACTATGAATCACTTTTCAAGAAGTAAACATGATGGGCTTCACAGTCTCACGGTCATTCTGGTTTGTAGCGTTAGCCCAGTCTGTGCCATCATATCTTTCTCATGGTAATATGGCAATGCAAATAACATTGTAAGTGAACGCACGGTGGATCGTGATTTTGTGAGAGTGTAATCCATTGACCTTCAACGTGTCTGATAATGTGGCAAAATGGAAATGACGAGTCAACTGCCAGTAATAAGAATCTCAGCAGTGGCTTGTCTCTCAGAATCAGCCTTCCATTGTCATCAGATTTATACTCTGCTATATGTAAATTAAAGCGAAGTAGAAAAAATAGAAGGGACAAAACTCAATTTTTCCATCTCATTCTGCCACAGCTCCTTCGACTGACAGATACTGCTCATGCTACAGCTGGTGCTACAAGTAGTACTACTCTATTGCTACTTCCACTGCTGCTATTTGGACATCTGCAACACCCAGGGCTACTGCTGTTATAAGAACAACTGCTACTGTTCCTTCTGCAAACAGCTACTACACTACTGCGGCAGCAATTGCTATTACTGCTGCCATGACGACTACTGCTAGTACAACTGCTGCTACTAACAGCTACTACACTATGGATTGCATCCATTGCTATTAATGCTATTATAATGACTACTGCTAATGTGACTGCTGCTACTGCCAACAGCTACTAAGACAACTGCTACTGTACAGCAATTGCTATTACTGCTCCCATAACTACTACTGCTAAAGTGACTGCTGCCACTGCCAACAGCTGCTAAAACTACTGCTACGACGATTGCAATTACTGTTTCTATGACTACGAGTGCTAATGCAACTGCACATATTGCTAACAGCTATTAATTACTGGTACAGCTATTGCTATTATTGTGGCAACTTAGCATAAAGACTCTGTTAAATATTCCACGAAAAGGTCAGCATATGGTATTGAGTTCAGGGGGCTGTTTCAACAAACTCAAATTGTCTGACTAGGTCGGATCAGCAGCGGTTCTAGAACCGGGAATTGGGGGGGCCACAGACCAGAGGCATTACCAGGATGCCAAGCTTGGGTGAGCATTTGCCCTCTTGGGGGGGGGGGGGGGGGGGGGCAAAAAAAGAACCTCGAAATGGCCGTTAAATATATAAATATACACTCAACAAAAATATAAAAGCAACACTTTTGTTTTTGCTCCCATTTGTCATGAGGTGGACTCAAAGATCTAAAGTTCATTCCAGATACACAATATTACCATTTCTCTCAAACATTGTTCACAAAACTGTCTAAATGTGTGAGAGTGAGCACTTTTGCTTTGCTTAGACAATCCATCCCACCTCACAGGTGTGCCACATCAAGATGCTCATCAGACACCATGATTAGTACACAGGTGTACCTTATACTGCCCACAATAAAAGGCCACTCTGAAATGTGCAGTTTTGTCTCACAGCGAAATGCCACAGATGGCGCAAGCATTGAGGGAGCATGCAATTGGCATGCTGACAGCAGGAATGTCAAACCAGATCTGTTGCTCGGGCATTGAATGTTCATTTCTCCACCACAAGCCGTCTCCAAAGGCGTTTCAGAGAATATGGCAGTACATCCAACCGGCCTCACAACCACAGACCACGTGTAACCACACCAGCCCAGGACCTCCACATCCAGCAGGTTCACCTCCAAGATCGTCTAAGACCAGCTACTCAGACAGCTGCTGAAATAATTGGTTTGCATAACCAAAGAATTTCTGCACAAACTGTCCGAAACCGTCTCAGGGAAGTTCAACTGCATGCTCGTCGTCCTCATCGGGTCTTAACCTGACTCCAGATCGTCGCTGTAACAGACTTGAGTGGGCAAATGCTCACATTCGATGGCGTCTAGCACGTTGGAGAGGTGTTCTCTTCACGGATGAATCTCGGTTTACATTGTTCAGGGCAGATGGCAGACAGTGTGTGTGGCGTCGTGTGGGTGAGCGCTTTGCTGATGTCAATGTTGTGGATCGAATGGCCCTTGGTGGTGGTGGGATTATGGTATGGGCAGGCATCTGTTATGGACGAAGAACACAAGTGCATTTTATTGATGGCAGTTTGAATACACAGAGATACCGTGATGAGATCCTGAGGCCCATTGTTGTGCCATACATCCATGAACATCACCTCATGTTTCAGCGAGATAATGCATGGCCCCATGTTGCAAGGATCTGTACACAATTCTTGGAAGCTGAAAATGTCCCAGTTCTTGCATGGCCAGCATACTGACCGGACATGTCACCCATTGAGCATGTTTGGGATGTGCTTGACCGGCGTATACGACAGCGCGTACCAGTTCCCACTAATATCCAGCAACTTCACACAGCCATTGAAGAGGAGTGGACTAACATTCCACAGGCCACAATTGACAATCTGATAAACTCTATGCGAAGAAGATGTGTTGCACTGCATGAGGCAAATGGTGGTCACACCAGATACTGACTGGTTCTGAGTCCCCAGACCCCCGATAAAGCAAAAACTGCACATTTCAGGGTGGCCTCTTATTGTGGGCAGTATAAGGTACACCTGTGCACTAATCATGGTGCCTGATGAGCATCTTGATGTGGCACACCTGTGAGGTGGGATGGATTGTCTCAGCAAAGCAAAAGTGCTCACTATCACACATTTAGACAGATTTGTGAACAATGTTTGAGAGAAATGGTAATATTGTGTATCTGGAATGAATTTTAGATCTTTGAGTCCATCTCATGACAAATGGGAGCAAAAACTAAAGTGTCGCGTTTATGTTTTTGTTGAGTGTATATATTTGAGTGTATATATATATATATATATATATATATATATATATATATATATACACTATATAGGGGATATATATATATACACTATATAGGGGATGCTCAAACCCATCCCGTGAAAATGATTATTGGTCATGACCTGGTTTCAATCATTCATTTAAATTACCATTACAAAAGATCAGAAAACTCTCAACATTTACATGTGTGGTCAGTTTTCATTAATTATGCACACTAGGGTTGTGCTGATCGTGAACCGTGATTTTATAAGGCGTAGTACCACCACCTGCTGCTATGGGGCGAATATCCAAGCTTTCCCTTTTCCTTCATTAAACCCAACGCAGGTTCAACGTGCAAAAAATCAAAGGGAATGTGAAATCCTTCCGGAAAAAAACTTGCCTGACATCAGTATTTTTCGGCTGCTTGCTGCACAGAGCCAAGTAAAGGACTACAAAGACTATCACCTCCTATTAACCAATTGGGCAACTCTCAGAAAAGTAAACCTGTTCCCATTTACCTTGCTTGATTAGCAATCAAATGGTGGATTTGTGTACTCTCTAAGTTGAATGAGTAGAGCTGTTTAGACAGCATGTTTTATTGATGCATTTCGAAATTTAAATGGCCATAGAACAGCAGATTTGCATGAACATGATTATCATTGCCACGCGATTTCATGCGACTGCTCATTTATATCTCACATTCACGTTTCATCCGCTTTTGGGGAAGAGGAAGATTTTTTTCTAATTATTCAAACTGCCATTCTTTCAATCTAACACCGTAGCCCAATTAGGTTTGTCTGCTTTTCCTCATCACATCTTAAAAGTTATAGGCCACTGAAATTGCTTGATTGTTATTTAGACCAAGTACACGGGAGCAGATTTAGGGAAGGAGCACCTGCAATTAGCGAAATCTAAACTCCGGCTTCTTCCCGGCGGCATTATAAATATTTTAAGCCACTTCAGGTGTGTGTATTTCAAGAAACTACGCGCGACTGCCCACACACCCCATGATGGCAAGTGGTCTCATGAAAATCTGCTGCTCTAAGGCCATTTAAATTTTGAAATGCATCAGTCAAACATGCTGTCTTAATAAACAGCTCTACACATTCAACTTAGAGAGTAAACAAATCCACCATTTGATTGGCAATCAAGCAAAGTAAATGGGAACAGGTTTACTTTTGTTAGAGTTGCCTTCTGTAGTCCTTTACTTGGCTCCATGCAGCATGTCACCGAAAAATAAGCGGAAGTGCTTATGATACAGAATTATTGTTGCAACAACCCCAGTGAGTGACTAGCAACTCCAGACTAGCTGCTGGCTTGCTGCCTGGGCTCACTTGGTAGCCAACTCAGGTTAGAACCACACGAGTCAACACAGATGATGAACTAGTACAAAAATTACCTTAATGTCAAAGAACAAGACTGACAAAATAAGCGGTGGCAGAAGTAGCAACAAAAGAGATAAGTGAAGTTTTAATTGCCTTAATTGTCTTGTTGACGTGACCTCAGTGAGTGGCGAGGGAAGTCTAAGAGAATGGGAGGGCCCCTAGTAATTCGAGAGTGTTCACAGTTTCGCAGAATAGACTGGCAAAGGAATCCACCAATCACACATAGTGTTAGATAAAAGAAGCATACGTAAAGATTACTCCAAACGACTGTCTACCTCCGGCTGTGAATCACATGGGATATCGCGTGTTTGCTGTCAAATAGTAGTAAATCAGTTTTTTACCTTGAGTTTTCATTGGGTGGGCAGAGCTTTTCTCAGGGTGGGCCCCCTCTTGGTAACGCCCCTGCCACAGACATGTCCCTTTATGACAATTAGTCCTGGCTCGCTCCCAATCATTTTCCTTTACTGACGCATTTTCCAATTATCGTAATTGGCAGTTGAAGACATGGTTTCTCTCCATATGCGATCGAACAGCGATTAAATCATGGGTGAAATTCAGTACAGAAAAATAAAAGACTTATGAATAGGCCAATACTTTGCGTTGATTGAACTGGTTCGCATTCCAATGAAATATCGCCTTTCACTTTCGGTATTGCGTGGGTTGATTTAAAATAAAAGTGGCACTCGGCACTTAAATGGGTAACGTGCGGCTCAAGCTATTTGTGTGAGAGTCGACAGGTATGCAAATTTGAATAACGTTGTTTAAATACAGCAAATACGCGTCCAGATGTACGATTGTCTTCTTTCTTAATCGGGGAGAACAAGCAGCACCTGTTAAGTGTGGAGTGCTCTCGGAGTGAACCTTTAGTTAATCATGAAAATAACTGAGAACAGGTCAGCACTAATAACTCTTTTGAACGGATGTTTTGTCACCATTCTCAGTTCTGGTTCCGCCACTGTACTGAAGGTAAATTATTGAGAACTAGCCAGGACTAATTTTCATGAAGGGACGTGTCTGAGTCCCCCCCCCCCCCATTTCCCGGTTCTAGAACCGCCTCTGGGTCGGATCATGTGTCAAAGAAAAACTCAGACTTTCGATGTCCATCAGGGGTTTCAATGAAACAAAAGTAGGATGCCTGAACATGTTCTAGTGTGGTCGCACCATTTGTCGCTGTCAGTTCAAAGTTGCTTCATGATTCACACCTGGGCCCAGCCCTGTTTCTGGGTGTGTACTGGTTTCATGGGCAGTAGTTCTATTGTCTTTCCTTTCTTTATACATTTTGGGTTGTCTTTGCCTCCTGGCTACATCAAACAATAACACCATATTTTCTTGTCCAACTATGCCTTAGGACGACTGTCGAGTGGTCCCAGAAAGTCAGACGGTCTGAAAGGGTCAGAGGTCAGCAAACCATTTTCTGAAATAGCCAGAGAAAGACGGACCATTTGACCTCGTAGAGCGTATTCCGCGGCTAAGTCAGACAGTTCATTGTGTTTATTGAAACAGCCCCCTGATGTCAGATTCCCTTTTTTACCGAAACTTTATTTGTGGAGCTGGATTTTGCTGAGGAGGATCGGTACCTGACATGTTCTTCTTAACTGAGGCTCGCTTATAAACAAGGCTGTTTTATTAATGATTCAGAAAGCTCTGCACTTTGGGCTGCGAGTCTCAGAATGACTCTGTGGGTTTCAGGCACCAGAAACAGCCTAAAGGACAGAGCTACTCTGTGTTCTGTAAAGATTTAGCCTGAGGGCTCAGGCCGGTGTTTATAGTGTCTTTGTGTTACATGCACAGCACTAATCTCAAAATCTCAGCGCGTCGCAGTAGAGCGAGCAGTCCGTGCGGTCTTTTAAAAACCTGACAGAATGCTACATGTTCCCCTGCTGATACTCACCACATAGGGAAAAGAATCAGGGGGTGGTGACTCCACTGCAGGAGATTTATTAATCTAGTCATCATGCTGAACACATAGAGAGACAGCAAGGTGATCATGTCAGTGTGTGTGTGTGTGTGTGTAATTTGGGTACATATGGTCTCACCTGTAACCAGAGTTTGTCGTGCTGAGACCACTTCCCACCCGCGATGCACTGGAATGTAGCATTCTGCCCCATGTTCACCTCCACATTCTGCAGCCTCAGGAAGTGTGGAGCTTTTCCTGTCAAAAACGTACATATCAACACAGAAATATGCCATGTTCACGCGAACACAGAAACACACACACACACACACACACACACACACACACACACACACACACACGCACACACTCACACACACAGCTGATGCTTAAACATTGGCTTGTTAGCGCCCAGCAACAGATGGGATATTCCTCTAAACTCTTACAGCAATTAAAAATCCCTCCCCAGCCTTCCTACACAGTGAGGGAAGACGGCAGGGTAGCCGTTTCCATCGAGGTCTTCCTGCTGTCCGAGAGGAACTGAGCTAAGGATGAAACTCGACCTCCGTCTTCACTCGGCTTCAGAATGTATGGCTACTGGGAACCTCATTGATCAGGCTAATGCAGAAATTTATCTTGACGTTAAATGTTTACTGAAAAACATGATTGTGCAGTTTACTCACACCATTTATTCGCCTCTACTGTAATTGAGTTTACGAAGTGACATGAATTACAGACCTATGCTGCGCTTTGTGAGAATGCCAAATGTTTAGTGAGTGTTTTTTGTTGTTGTTGAAGAGCATTCTGCAAACCAGATCCTGCATATTATTACCAGCAGTAATGAGGATACCGGTAATGTGATGCGAAGCCTCTTTATTTCCCACTGATTTATGGGGCTCAAAGACGCCCCGCCTCTCCTCCAAATGCTCTCTAAAAAAGTGAAGTTAACTTCCTGAGAAGTGCATGCGCTCCCGAAAAACCCCAGAAAGAAGTATGCAGAGATTTTAAGTACTCTGTAAATTTGAATAGATTTTGCCTGAGGGAAAATATCCTCATCTACTCAATGTGCACAAGCAGACACAACAGGAGGCAGGAGCGCTTGTTTCAGTAGTAGGGAAAGGACTGATCTCCCTGCTGGTGGAACAGAGAGCGCCGAGATATAAGGAGTCTGGAGCTCTCCTCTGCCCAGTTGCCAGGACTGTGAGTCTGACACAAGGCAAACTAAGGAGCCGTAAAATACATCGAGAGCACAGGTACCCAGTGCTGAGATATACCACACACATAAGAGTGAGGGCAGAGATATCCAGTGCTGAGATATACCACACACATAAGAGTGAGGGCAGTGATATCCAGTGCTGAGATATACCACACACATAAGAGTGAGGGCAGAGATATCCAGTGCTGAGATATACCACACACATAAGAGTGAGGGCAGAGATATCCAGTGCTGAGATATACCACACACATAAGAGTGAGGGCAGAGATATCCAGTGCTGAGATATACCGCACACAATAGAGTGAGGGCACAGGTACCCAGTGCTGAGATGTGCCACATACATTAGAGTGAAGGCACAGGTACCCAGTGCTGAGATGTGCCACACACATTAGAGTGAAGGCACAGGTACCCAGCGCTGAGATATACCACACACATTAGAGTGAGGGCACCGGTACCCAGTGCTGAGATATACCACACACATTAGAGTGAGGGCACCGGTACCCAGTGCTGAGATATACCACACACATTAGAGTGAGGGCACAGGTACCCAGTGCTGAGATATACCACACACATTAGAGTGAGGGCACCGGTACCCAGTGCTGAGATATACCACACACATTAGAGTGAGGGCACAGGTACCCAGTGCTGAGATGTGCCACACACATGAGAGTGAGGGCACAGGTACCCAGTGCTGAGATGTGCCACACACATGAGAGTGAGGGCACAGGTACCCAGAGCAGAGATGTGCCACACACATGAGAGTGAGGGCACAGGTACCCAGTGCTGAGATGTGCCACACACATGAGAGTGAGGGCACAGGCACCCAGAGCAGAGATGTGCCACACACATGAGAGTGAGGGCACAGGTACCCAGTGCTGAGATGTGCCACACACATGAGAGTGAGGGCACAGGTACCCAGTGCTGAGATGTGCCACACACATGAGAGTGAGGGCACAGGCACCCAGAGCAGAGATGTGCCACACACATGAGAGTGAGGGCACAGGTACCCAGTGCTGAGATGTGCCACACACATGAGAGTGAGGGCACAGGTACCCAGAGCAGAGATGTGCCACACACATGAGAGTGAGGGCACAGGTACCCAGTGCTGAGATGTGCCACAGACATGAGAGTGAGGGCACAGTTACCCAGAGCAGAGATGTGCCACACACATGAGAGTGAGGGCACAGGTACCCAGTGCTGAGATGTGCCACACACAGTAGCGTGTAGGAAGTTATACATCGGAAGTTGGGGACTCAGGCACCAGAAAGGATGGGGGTGCGTTGGGCAGACTTACGGCAGGGGTGCGCCAGAACTCTGACTTCATCCACCGCGATGAATCCTGAGTGGCCCTGCACTGATACAGCCTCAAATATCACCTGCAGAAAGAAGCGTGGGAGAGAAGGATGGGGAGGAGCATGGAGAAGGAAAGAAGGAGAGGGAGAAAGAGAAAAATGATTTTCAGCTGCCACATAAAGTACCTCCACCTTGTTTACTCAGTAAAATTTCACAGCGAGAAATAAAGCAGCTGATGTATTAGCCAATGTTGAGCACTTATCTGCTATTATAGAGTAAGACGTAAGCCATTATGGAGTAGACATGAGCCAGAGTGGGGCAAACATAAGTTAATGTGGAGCAAATATGAGCCAATATAGAATAAACATGAGCCAGTAAGTCATAGATATTATCTGGTATACAGCAAACGTTTGGCATCATCGAGTAGACATTAGCCAGTGTGGAGCACACCTGAGCCAGCACTGAGCAAACATGAGCCAGTGTGTGGCAGATATTTGCCCGTATACAGCAGACACTCGCCATTATGGAGCAGACATCAGGCCAGTGAGGAGCAGACATGAGCCATTGTGGATATTAGCCATTATGCTGCAGATATTAGCCATTATAAAGAAGATATTATGTGCTATGGAGCAACATTAGACATTAAGGGTTAGACATTAACCAGTATAAAGCAGACAGTTGCAATTACAAAGGAAGCATTAGCAACTATGCAGCAGACATTACCTAGAGAGCTTAGGATTCTTAAACTGTGCAACAAGTTACATCGTTTTAGCTTAGAGGGAGATTTATGGTCTCAGATATTTTTGCCGAATGGCACCTAGAGGCTAGATGAACAACTGGAGCAATTTGATACATCTGAGTGTATGTGTGTGAGGTGTGTGCCTGTCTCTTTCATTCTGTCACATTCTGTTCTCTGCATTGTCACCATGGGCAAGATAGTTTTATTGTGAACATGGCAGGGTACAGTCTCTTCGATTTTATGCTTGCAACACAAGCAGAGTACAGACTCCTCAGTTTTATTGTATCAGTACACCAGAAGAGTATAGCGTCCACTGTTTTTTTATTTTTTTATTTGTATCAGTACACTAGAAGGGCACAGATTCCTCAGTTTTATCGTAGAAGCATGCCAGAAGGGCTTATTCTTCTCAGTTTTATAGTAGAATCTCAATGGCGGAGTACGGTCTCCTCAGTTTTATTGTAGCAAAACAAAAGCAGGGCACAGTCTCCTCAGTTTTATTGTAGCAAAACAATAGCAGGGCACAGTTTCCTCAGTTTTATTGTAGCAGAACACGACAAGGGCACCGTCTCCTCAGTTTTATTGTAGCAGCACACTGGAAGGGCACAGTCTCCTCAGTTTTATTGTAGCAGCACAATGCAGGGCACAGTCTCCTCAGTTTCATTGTAGCAGCACACTGCAGGGCACAGTCTCCTCAGTTTTATTGTAGCAGCACACTGGAAGGGCACAGTCTCCTCAGTTTTATTGTAGCAGAACACTGCAGGGCACAGTCTCCTCAGTTTTATTGTAGCAGCACACTGCAGGGCACAGTCTCCTCAGTTTTATTGTAGCAGCACACTGCAGGGCACAGTCTCCTCTGTTTTATTGTAGCAGCACACTGCAGGGCACAGTCTCCTCAGTTTTATTGTAGCAGCACACTGCAGGGCACAGTCTCCTCAGTTTTATTGTAGCAGCACACTGCAGGGCACAGTCTCCTCAGTTTTATTGTAGCAGGACACTGCAGGGCACAGTCTCCTCAGTTTTATTGTAGCAGCACACTGCAGGGCAAAGTCTCCTCTGTTTTATTGTAGCAACACACTGCAGGGCACTGTCTCCTCAGTTTTATTGTAGCAGCACACTGCAGGGCACAGTCTCCTCAGTTTTATTGTAGCAGCACAATGCAGGGCACAGTCTCCTCAGTTTTATTGTAGCAGCACAATGCAGGGCACAGTCTCCTCCGTTTTATTGTAGCAGCACACTGGAAGGGCACAGTCTCCTCTGTTTTATTGTAGCAGCACAATGCAGGGCACAGTCTCCTCAGTTTTATTGTAGCAGCACACTGCAGGGCACAGTCTCCTCAGTTTTATTGTAGCAGCACACTGCAGGGCACAGTCTCCTCAGTTGTATTGTAGCAACACACTGCAGGGCACAGTCTCCTCAGTTTTATTGTAGCAGCACACTACAGGGCACAGTCTCCTCAGTTTTATTGTAGCAGCACAATGCAGGGCACAGTCTCCTCAGTTTTATTGTAGCAGCACAATGCAGGGCACAGTCTCCTCAGTTTTATTGTAGCAGCACACTGGAAGGGCACAGTCTCCTCAGTTTTATTGTAGCAGAACACTAGAAGGGCACAGTCTCCTCAGTTTTACTGTAGCAGCACAATGCAGGGCACAGTCTCCTCAGTTTTATTGTAGCAGCACACTGCAGGGCACAGTCTCCTCAGTTTTATTGTAGCAGCACAATGCAGGGCACAGTCTCCTCAGTTTTATTGTAGCAGCACAATGCAGGGCACAGTCTCCTCCGTTTTATTGTAGCAGCACACTGGAAGGGCACAGTCTCCTCAGTTTTATTGTAGCAGCACACTGCAGGGCACAGTCTCCTCAGTTTTATTGTCGCAGCACAATGCAGAGCACAGTCTCCTCAGTTTTATTGTAGCAGCACAATGCAGGGTACAGTCTCCTCAGTTTTATTGTAGCAGCACACTGGAAGGGCACAGTCTCCTCAGTTTTATTGTAGCAGAACACTAGAAGGGCACAGTCTCCTCAGTTTTACTGTAGCAGCACAATGCAGGGCACAGTCTCCTCAGTTTTATTGTAGCAGCACACTGCAGGGCACAGTCTCCTCAGTTTTATTGTAGCAGCACACTGCAGGGCACAGTCTCCTCAGTTTTATTGTAGCAGCACACTGCAGGGCACAGTCTCCTCTGTTTTACTGTAACAGCACACTGCAGGGCACAGTCTCCTCGGTTTTATTGTAGCAGAACACTGCAGGGCACAGTCTCCTCAGTTTTATTGTAGCAGCACAATGCAGGGCACAGTCTCCTCAGTTTTATTGAAGCAGCACACTAGAAGGGCACAGTCTCCTCAGTTTTATTGAAGCAGCACACTAGAAGGGCACAGTCTCCTCAGTTTTATTGTAGCAGCACACTGCAGGGCACAGTCTCCTCAGTTTTATTGTAGCAGCACAATGCAGGGCAAAGTCTCCTCAGTTTTATTGTATCAGCACACTGGAAGGGCACGGTCCCCTCAGTTTTATTGTAGCAGAACACCGCAGGGTACAGTCTCCTCAGTTTTATTGTAGCAGCACACTGCAGGGCACAGTCTCTTTGGTTTTATTGTAGCAGCACACTGCAGGGCACAGTCTCCTCAGTTTTATTGTAGCAGAACACTCCAGGGCACAGTCTCCTCAGTTTTATTGTAGCAGCACACTGCAGGGCACAGTCTCCTCAGTTTTATTGTAGCAGCACAATGCAGGGCACAGTCTCCTCAGTTTTATTTTAGCAGCACAATGCAGGGCACAGTCTCCTCAGTTTTATTGTAGCAGAACACTCCTGGGCACAGTCTCCTCAGTTTTATTGTAGCAGCACACTGCAGGGCACAGTCTCCTCAGTTTTATTGTAGCAGCACACTGCAGGGCACAGTCTCCTCAGTTTTACTGAAGCAGAACACTGCAGGGCACAGGCTCCTCGGTTTTATTGTAGCAGAACACTAGAAGGGCACAGTCTCCTCAGTTTTATTGTAGCAGAACACTGCAGGGCACAGTCTCCTCAATTTTATTGTAGCAGAGCACGAGAAGGGCACAGTTCTCTCAGTTTTATTGTAGCAGCACACTGCAGGGCACAGTCTCCTCAGTTTTATTGTAGTAACACACTGCAGGGCACAGTCTCCTCAGTTTTATTGTAGCAGCACACAGCAGGGCACAGTCTCCTCAGTTTTATTGTAGCAGCACACAGCAGGGCACAGTTTCCTCAATTTTATTGTAGCAGAACACAAGAAGGGCACAGTCTCCTCAGTTTTATTGTAGCAGCACACAGCAGGGCACAGTTTCCTCAATTTTATTGTAGCAGAACACAAGAAGGGCACAGTCTCCTCAGTTTTATTGTAGCAGCACACTGCAGGGCACAGTCTCCTCAGTTTTATTGTAGCAGCACAATGAAGGGCACAATCTCCTCAGTTTTATTGTAGCAGCACAATGCAGGGCACAGTCTCCTCAGTTTTATTGTAGCAGAACACTAGAAGGGCACAGTTTCCTCAGTTTTATAGTAGCAGAACACAAGAAGGGCACAGTCTCCTCAGTTTTATTGTAGCAGCACACTGCGGGGCACAGTCTCCTCAGTTTTACTGTAGCAGCACAATGCAGGGCACAGTCTCCTCAGTTTTATTGTAGCAGAACACTAGAAGGGCACAGTCTCCTCAGTTTTATTGTAGCAGAACACTAGAAGGGCACAGTCTCCTCAGTTTTATTGTAGCAGCACACTGCGGGGCACAGTCTCCTCAGTTTTATTGTAGCAGCATAATGCAGAGCACAGTCTCCTCAGTTCTATTGTAGCAGAACACTGGAAGGGCACAGTCTCCTCAGTTTTATTGTAGCAGCACACTGCAGGGCACAGTCTCCTCAGTTTTATTGTAGCAGAACACTGCAGGGCACAGTCTCCTCAGTTTTATTGTAGCAGCACACTGCAGGGCACAGTCTCCTCAGTTGTATTGTAGCAGCACACTGGAGGGCACAGTCTCCTCAGTTTAATGGTAGCAGAACTCTGCAGGGCACCGTCACCTCAGTTTTCTTGTAGCAGCACACTGCATGGCACAGTCTCCTCAGTTTTATGGTAGCAGAACACTGCAGGGCACAGTCTCCTCAGTGTTACTGTAGCAGCACAATGCAGGGCACAGTCTCCTCAGTTTTCTTGTAGCAGAACACTAGAAGGGCACAGTCTTCTCAGTTTTATTGTAGCAGAACACTGCAGGGCACAGTCTCATCAGTTTTATTGTAGCAGAACACTAGAAGGGCACAGTCTCATCAGTTTTATTGTATCAGCACAGTCACTCTCCTTGGTGCACAGGATCTTGATAAGGAAGTAACGAGATCATTGTATCGAATAATCGGAAGCTGCCATTTATATCATGGCTGCGTATCACAACTGCTTTATTCTTTTGATTTGAGAGAAACGGCTGCTCCTTTGATCAGTCAACAGTTATCTTCAAATGCTTGCATTTTCAGTCCAGCAAGCTCAAGGAAAATGTTAAAATCATGGCAGAACTTGATTTTCAAACCTTATTGCAAACACAACTGATATTACCGCTTTTGAAGAAAACCAAGCTGTAGTTGTCTTAATGGAAGTGGGCCCAGTCTTTGATATATCTCGGGAAGAAAGCGATCCAAAAACAACTTCTGAAATGTCACACTTTGGAAAAGAAAGTAAATCATCTATGCTACCACTGCCAACTGCTATTTTTATTTCTGAGTGTCTGGGGTCTGTGCATAGACTAGATTCATCCATCAGCCTTCTCCAAAAATAAAACAAAACAGGGGACTGGTCTTTTTCAGCTCTCATCTGTTACTGTCTTATTTCTACTATTTTTATTTATTTTACTGTTTTCATATTGATGATCCTGGCTTGGTCATATGTTATATCTATCTTCTAGAAGATGTGATAAATTTCTTAAATATGCCCAGTCCATTACAGGTACAGCATAGTTTTTGTTCTTTTGGAATGAAATGCGATGCCCTTGCATGTAGTTAAACATGGTACTGACTTAATCTAAGATCAGGCAGATATGGCAGACTGCATTCACTTCCCTGGAACAGACAGCTTTTATTAAATGGGCTTGGTAATTCCTGCATATAATCAATATATATGTGATTACCAGAAGGTTAAAGCTGGCAAATATGATTTTATGGTTTTATTCAAGGCCCCACCTTTGGCACAGGGCAATAAGACGAAAGAAAACGTGCATCTTTTCTGGATCGCACTGTGAGGCAACGATGTCCCCGTAAAAACAGCAAACAACACCGCGGGGTTTAAAATCTGCCCCAAATGGCCCATAATTCTTCATGATAGCTGTTGTTTCTAGGCAGCACACCACACCCTCATTGGGGGGATCCACCGACCTCTAGAGTGAGAAAATACGGAGACATAAAGGGACATGGACTCATCGCCTCAGCCCTTCAGCAGACGGAAATTTTCTCACGTGTTTAGAACCTCGTCGGCGCCCGTTCGAATCGACTAATACCAGACAAGGAATCGGGAATTTTTCGAGTCCTATTGCTAGGTCCAGCGTATTGATCCCCTTTTGAAACAGTAAGCGCATATTTGTAAAATGAATCTCAGATACAAGGCTACTGAGGTCCCTCCAACCCCACAGTGCCCCTTCCTGGCCAACACAGAAAACCGCCGCCATGATGCCCAAAATGTGCCCAGCATGGAAAGGGGGCGCTTCCCAAGGAGAACCAGGGAGACTGACCAATCAGAGCTGTGGTCAAGTGATCTGAACATTGGTGTGATGTTACAGGCGTGAGTCTGCAGGCACATCAAATTCACACCCTCCGCTAAGCGCGACATACGACATACTCCTCCTGTTTACATCCCTAACTTTCTCCACTCTGTGAAAACAAACACACCTTTTCTTTTGTGCCTCTGCTCTTTCAGGACCTGAAGCAGATTGTAGTTCATGAGATCCCTCCCAAATACACATGCGCACTACACACACACACACACACACACACACACACGCGCGCGCACGCACGTACAGTGCCTTCCATAATTATTGGCACCCCTGGTTAAGATGTGTTCTTTAGCTTCTTCTAAATTCAGTTTTTTTCTACATAATAAAGGACCACACTGAAAAAGAAGAAAATCCAACCTTTAATTCACGAGCATATATTCAGTGGAAAAAAAAAATCCCACATTAGAATAATTATTTTACATCAAATCATGTGTGCCACAATTATTAGCACCCCAGATGTCAATACCTTGTACAACCCCCTTTTGCCAACAAAACAGCTCCTAATCTCCTCCTATAATGTTTCATAAGATGGAAGAAAACAGAAAGGGGGATCTTCAACCATTCCTCTTTGCACAATCTCTCTAAATCTTCCAGTGACCTGGGTCCTCTCCTCTGCACTCTCCTCTTCAGCTCACTGTACAGGTTTTCAATGGGGTTGAGGTCTGGGAACTGAGATGGCCATGGGAGGAGCTTGATTCTGTGACTGGTGAACCATTTCTGTGTAGATTCGCCCACATGTTTAGGGTCATTATCTTGCTGAAAGACCCAGTGACGACCCATATTCAGCTTTCGGGAAGAGGCCACCAGATTTTGATTTAAAATGTCCTGGTATTTCAAAGCGTTCATTATGCCATGCACCCTAACAAGGTTCCCAGGGCCTCTGGAAGAGAAACAGGCCCACAGCATCACCGATCCTCCCCCATACTTCACAGTGGGCATGAGGTGCTTTTCTGCATACTCATCTTTGGTGTTCCACCAGACCCACTTAGAGCTTTTTGGCAAAAAACACTCTATCTTATTCTCATCTGACCAAAGCACACTGTCCCATGGCATGTAGTTAGCTCCTGATGGTTGTTTTGGAGACTTTGTGACCCCAAGATGCTACCATTTGTTGCAATTCTTTAACAGTGAGCTTTGGAGAACTTTTTTTTTCTCTTGCCATCCTTCTCACTGTGCGTGGTGGCAAAATAACCTTGCGTACTCGTCCAGGCTTGTTTACCACTGTTCCAGTTGTTTTAAACTTCTTAATGATTCCTCTGACAGTAGATATGGGCAGGTGCAGGCGAGTGGCTATTTTCTTGTAGCCATTGCCTGACTTGTGAAGGTAGACACACATCTGCCTTACTTGAATGGCGTGTTCCTTTGTCTTTCCCATGTTGAAGAGTGGATAAGAGAAATGGCCTCTGTGTCACGTCATAATTATATCCCAGGGAAACAGTAAGTGATGATTTACTAATTAAATGTTCCTAGATACTCTCTGATCAACTTTGTAAACTACTGTAGAAATGACAGAAATACTTCAATAACATTTATTTCCTAGGAATTGTTAGTGGTGCCAATAATTGTGGAACAGGTGATTTTGTAGAAAATAATAATTTCTTAGTCAGGGACTTTTTTTCCCCTTCAAATTCCCTTGAGTTGAAGGCTATATTTTTCTACAATTCTCTGTGTCAGAGTATGCTTCTGCAATAAAAATTGAATTTATTTTAAGGATTTTAACACATCTTAACCAGGGGGCCAATAATTATGGAGGGTGCTGTATATTCACACAGAGACATAAACTTACATGCTCACACACACTCGCAAACAAATGCACACACGGACACACACACAATTGCACATACACATACACACATACACGCAAATAGATATACTTTTGAAGACATTGTATTGACTTACACTCATTCTATACAGCCTTTCCTGAACCCTAACCATAAGCTATTTAAACCTAAGCCTAATCAAAACTGTAACTTTTACCGTACCCAAATTATGACTGTAAAACTAACTTAAGGGAATTAGCCGTGATCTTTTGTCATACTCTGTGAGGACCATCCATAATTTACTCACAGCCCCAAGTGTCTTCACGATATTGCAGTTTCTCAACAGTTGGTTTGTGTAGTATAGCAATACACGCACACACTTACACTTACATATTGACACGCATGCATCCATCATCGGCGGAACCAGACATATTTTACTGGGGCACGTGCCCCAGTATTGGTCTGCAGTGCTCCAGTATAATTTTCCCCAGGGGATAAAACAAAAAATCACGTTTTAAGTCTACATGTCCACATAATCTACAGTAAGAGAATCTTAAGTAACAGAAAGTGCATAGGCACACAACTACTTAATGTGATAACTGTAACTCATTGCCACTTTATTCACTTCACTCCGTATAGTACACAATGGCATGTGGCTACTTAATATTCACGTGGCTTTGGCTGTGATTTGGCTAGTGCTCACTTCAGAACTTCGGAACACAAGGCCACACACACAACGGCGTCTGTCAGTGCTGACTGCTCTTGCCGTCATTCTTTCCACCCGTCTTCAGGTTAGTGCTGGGCACCTGACCGTCCTTATTGTTTTCTCCTCTGTGTCGCAATTCCCATGGGAATTTAAATGTCATAACTTTGCTGAAACTTTCAGCTACCGTCTTGCCAGCTAGCTCTGGCTGTAAATTGAAGTAGCCTAGCGCAGACATTGGCTGCTGCCTTATTGCTAACTAGCTCATCATAGGCATAACGTTGATTCATAATGGTTAGCCTAGCACTGTCAACTCCGTTTCTGGAGATTGCCATCGATGTTTGATGAGCATATATGAGTTATTTCACGTTAAAACATGGGTTCTGTATGAACAGAGAATCGAGCTCATCGAGTACTTTGGATATGAGACAAGATTATCTGACAAGAATGTATAATTTGAAGCATATTTTTGCTTTTTTATGATAAATTAGTGCTAAAATTTTTTTTCTCATGCGCTTTGCACGCTCACATTGTTTGTGCCCCAGCTGTGCCCTAGTACAGTATTAGGTCTAGTGACGCCTCTGCCCTAGTGTCATGGCTAAATTCTCAACCTGGCTCTTTTGACCTGCCACCTAATCATCCCCTGATCTAATTGGCTGTGCAATTTGTCCTCTCCCTCTCCACCTCAACCCCACTGGGCTCCCTGGAAAAAGAGATTTCAATCTCAATGGGACTTCCTTCACTGAAAAAATTGAGACTCCGGATCAAAGTATAAAAATTACCTTTGTAAAAAATTTTTCAATTCTGAAAAACTAAAAAAATTAGTTGACGCAATTTTTTTACTTTGATCCAAAGTCTCCATTTTTTCAGTGTTGGCTAAATTTATTAATAAAGCTTGCGAAAAATGCAAAATTTACACAACTCGTTTCATAACTTTCATGACTCGCCCACTTGTGTAAGATCCTCTATGTAGCACAAAAACAAAAACATTACAAAAGATCATTTGAACAAAGAGTGCATAATGATTGACCTAAACATTCCCTCAGAGAGATATGTGTCACTGAAAGAAATGGAAAAACTCTATAAATATTAAGATCTAGAGACAGAACTTGCAAGGATGTGGAGCATGAAAACCACTGCATTTCTTGTGGTCATCAGCACTCATGACCTAATCAAAAAAATGATGGATGAAAACCAGCAAAATACCAGGAAGCAGCAATGTTGATCAACTCTAGAAGTTAAGTCAGCTGTCAACTGCCCATACACTACTGTCCACAAGGCAGCATTAAGAATTGCCCTGTCCTTCAGGTGCATGGAATGTCCCCGGGACATGGGCAATAAGAAAACAGACCTGACTAATAATAATAATAAGAAGAAGAAGAAGAAGAAGACTGGTAGTCTTTGAGAGAGGGAGTAGATCTTGTGAGATTATAGATGTGGCAGGCCCTTTTAACATTTGAGTTGTTGAAAAAGAAAGACAGAAACTGGACAAATATCAGGATCTAAAATGAGAACCAAAGAGCATTTGGAACTGTGGAGAGGTGACAGCGATTCCAATGGTTATAGGGGCTCTGGGGACTATCTCATAATAATTTCATCATTGGCCATGAAAAACCAGCCCAAACATCAACTGTGAAACACTACAGAATTGTCTTCTAGGAACAACTTGGATGCTCAGATATGCACTTAACATCTGAGCTTATGGGTTGTGACTTAAAGTTCAGCAGAACAAAACTCGCTGTTTTACGTCACTTAAGCTGATATAAATAACAACAACAACAACAACCACCACAATAATAAAAATCATAATAACAAGAGGTGCCAGGCACAACAAACCCCGCCCCTTGCACACACTGTGACCTACTTTTCCTAAATTCAATAGGCACTTATTCTGGGTCAGTGGCAATCCCTTAACCCAATTTGGGGTGAATCTGGCCATTAGATTTGCTGCTAAAGTGTTAACTAACAAACAAACAACGAAAAACACACAAACCAAACCAAAAAAATACCCCTTGCCCTTCCCCTTCGGGAATCTCCACGGTATGTAAACTTTTGATCGGGGTCATTTGGGTAGTTTCTATTGTCATTATGATTTAAAAAGAGCGCTCACAGTTGTTTCAAAATAAATGGCTTCACCTGACCACTAACCACGTGTGAAAGAAAATTTTTTCACTTATCATTCATATTCTCTGAAAATTGGCCAAAAAATCATAAATTCTGCCAGGGTATGTAAACTTATGAGCAAAACTGTATATAATAAATCACGGTAACACTACATTTAATTACCGTAACAGCCTTTATATGTTATGGTCATGAATGCTGAGCATTACGGTAATGAATGGCAGAACCATGTTGCTAGCAATAATTAACATAACTGGCACGACTCGGCAGAAATATTTTCACTAACATAAAAAGTAAAAGTAAAAGTTACTTTTCCACAGAACATAAAATAATTATCTTCAAAACTATGTTAAATATACCCTGTTATGGTAATGAACAGTAGTAGTGTGCCGAGGGGTGTATATAATTTATGTATAATTTATAATTAATTTTAACATATCCACCGGAAGAACTTGAAAGATGATCTTACCTGGTAGCCATTTTGCAAATTCTCTTCCACACAATGCATCATGAGACCAAAAAAAACTTTACTTATTGGAACACAGGGATTTTAATGAAGCCAAATATCTCTGTCACAGAAATGAACTGTTCAGGCTCCGGACGCATGTATTTGGCCCAGAAAATAATTATTCACAAATGGCTGGCCCAAAATGGTAACAGCCCCTAGTTAAAGGGTATAACCCCCAACCATTTTCAGTATTTACATATATGTATATTAAATTATTGGACTGTATTGTGTTAATTTTGGGTTTAAGGTAAAAAAATAAAAGTCCGGACATGACACGGTAATGAACTTTTTGGTTGAAAAGTTGTCATAAAATATAGAGTAATCCATCATATGCAAAGACAAAAGTATAGTTCTACAATTAGTACATACCATAGTTTGATATATAATACAAAAGTATGATTGTTTTTATAGTTTAGTCTATCAAATCTTTACTGACATGACAAAATGCAATTTCGTGAGAATCACCCATATGTCTGGCTGTAGTAAACCAGCTTGAGATTTTTCCACCAGCTACGACAGCTGTATGAAGGTTCAAATCACAGCCCCCTTTCATTTTCTGAAAATGGCAGAACGTAAGCATTGAAGCATTGATCTTAAGCATTGGTCAGCATAAGGGTAGGCTCATTTAATTAATGGTAAAGTTACTATATGCTGTAGCAAGCTAAGATGGCATAGCATTTGCTGCATGTGACAATGTGCTTGCCTATCTTATGATTATGATGTCCTTACTACATGTTGCATACTGCATCTAATTAGCTAATCAATACAGGTCTCGGGTAAACAACAATCTAACAAGTTAGCCAGTTCTATCATTCAGCAAAATCCATCCATTAGACTGTGACAGTGACAAACATTTTTGAAGAGGTGTCCTTTCAGAGTAAGACAATTCAACAGGGCCACAGAGAGAATATCCGAGCCAATCAGAGACAGAGAACAGAACAGAGACTGTATCATTAGACAGCGAGAGGTTGCAATGCAAACACATGGACATATTTCGGTCAGTTAAGTTTATGGCAATTCAGTACATGCAATCACCATGCGCATTTCAATAAACCTTACTACCGGAGTTGGGGTAAGTAGGGTAGGTACCCCTTGCTAAATATGCCATTTCAGATGATTAGGCTAATCGTTGCAATTAAGGATTTCACAATATGACAAACAAGTCATCGTCACGGTACGTTACAACTAAATTTAAATGCTTTTTGTTTTCAGACAAAACTATCAAAATGTTTAATTGGTCACATTTTGCTGGTCAGGGTGGATAGGCTGCACTTCTGTTTGCTTTTTTTCTGATTTTTCGGTCCAGTGTGCAGTCCAGGGTGATTTTACCTTTGTTAAGAAATGGAAGTAATTCATTTTCCTATTTCTTTGCCAAATGCAATGTTTCTGAACCCGAAAATTTAGACCAATATCCAAAATTTATTATTTATTTTTGAACTCTTGCACTGAGGTAATTTATATTTCTTCAAAACATACAATAAAAACATACCTAAATTGTTTACATTTTTGTCCAGTAGTGTTTGTAAAGCTTAAAGAGCAGAGATTTATGTGCAAATATAAGACATATAGGGTTGGTCCCTTGATGGCTCCTGATTTAGAAAGATCCTAGATCCAGCCCTGGATCACTTCCTGCTGCTCATTTGATAAATCAAGCATACAGCATGTTATGCACACTCTCCTTAACATTAAACAGCTGGCACTCACAGGAGTTATCAAAAACTCACCAGCCCCCCAGCTATCCATGGCTATCATTCCAATCATAAAACTAATTAATAAGACTCATTTAATGAGTCCGCGTTTATCAGAAATCATCAAATATCCTTCTGCAAACCACCGTAATAAAAAGTGCGGGAGACGGGGATTGAATACGTTACAGGCACTTGGATTATCTTCTCGTCGTATGCGTCCAGAGACTAAATGAATATTTGATCACAGGAAGTGTAAACAGCTAAATATTCAAACTGCTGCCCAAATGTTTGTTCTTCTGTTACTGCACGGCTTCCCTCTCATGCAATTACGCAGCCGCGTGTTCAAGGACCCGACTCTACGGATGAGAAACACGTTTATTGACATTTTATTTCTGACTGAGCAAATCTGTCTGATCTCCTCCATCTCTCCCTGGCTGCCTTCACCTCCTGTCTCTACCATTGGGGAGAGAGAGAGGAAGTGAGGGAGAGATGCCCTAGAAAGAACTTCTACCAAAGCTTTTTTCGTTCAGATTTTAGGGAAGAGGATAATAGAGGTGATTCATAAGACATCTTCACGAAGTTGACTAAACTTTATTTACAGAATCTTTCTGGGAGTCGGTTCCTAGAGGTATTGAAATTGGCTAAACAGCGGCTGCTGGGCATGAAAAGCCATTCAGTCTTAAAGCGTTAACTGTGGCCACAAGAAACACAGGACACTGATTTAATTACCAATTTCGCTGTTCTGTTCTTTTTTACAAAAGACAAAACAAACTATGCCATCTAACTGCCTGCAAAAAGACAGAGCAGAGCTCTCGAGGGCATAGCAGTTACCAAAAATAATCATTCCTTTGGCACTAATTAATTAAAACAGCCCTTCAAACCGCAATACTGCAATGTTTTTTTCCTTCCAGAGATGACACATTACTAGCTTTAGATTCCAAGCACATAAAAAAGTCACTCCTGAGAGCGCAGTCTCATCGTGACACATCAGTGATGCCACCTGACTAAGCGTCAATATACAACAAAAAAGGAGGCTTTTAGCGTTCTTATTTGACGCCAGTTTAAAACAAAACCCTACTCCCTCATCCAACATATTCTCACGCTGACTCGCTATACAGTGATGCTACCTGACAAACGCCGGTATACAGTGCAAAAGGAAGCTTCTGGCGTCTTTATTTCACGCTTAGGGTTAGGTTTCGGGTTACAGGTTAGGGGTAAAGCGTTATGGTTTGTTTTAAACTGGTGGACGCCAAAAATCTCTTTTTGCGTCATGTATCAATACTCGGTCAAGTAGCATCAATATATGACGCGTCAGGATGAGGCTGGGCTCTCTCATCCCTAACCCTTAACCCGAACCCAAACATCAAATAAGGATGTCAAAAGCCTCCTCTCTTGGCGTATACCTAAGCATGGTCAGGAAGGATCATTATATGACGAGTTGGGATGAGAATGTGTCACTACTGAGGTCTCAGAAATAACCTGTTGTAAGTATAGACTTAGGCAAATGGAAAAAATCCTCTCTCCAACCATAAAAAAACACCCCATGGTGAGCAATAAGGAGCATTTTTTGTATATCAATTCATGAACAAGGGACTCCATCAGCTCTGTCCATTGCCTGAAACAGCTGGCAGTTGGAAGATCTGTTCGGGAAAGTGTCTGTTAGGGATTTGGGTTTGAGTGTGACTGTTGCTGGATAGATGTAGTAGGTACCTGTGAGGGGTTTGGGTTTGAGTGTGAGTGTTGCTGGAGAGATGTAGTAGGTACCTGTTAGGGGTTTGTGTTTGATTGTGAATGTTGCTGGATAGATGTAGTAGGTACCTGTTAGGGGTTTGGGGTTGAGTGTGAGTGTTGCTGGAGAGATGTAGTGTAGGCACCTGGCAAGAGTTAGCATTGGAGTGTTATGCATTGCTTAATACACTTTTGTAGATATAATGCAGGTACCTGGTAGGAGTTCGGCCAGAAGGTGCTGATGGCGAGTTCGGCCTTGACCCAGCCCTCAGTGACGGAGGACGAGGCGTTCCACACAGGATTTCCCTGAGGCCCACCGTTGACCTTGACGTAGACGTTGAGGGCACCGGGGCTGGTTCTGTCGCGGCTGGAGAGGGAGTAGTGGAAGTCTATGCAGTGTGTGTCGTTCTCCTTCAGCGTGGGCAGGAGCAGGTGAGCCTTCTGTCCTGAGGCTCGGCCGGAGGCATTCACCACCATGAAGGAACCTGCAGAGACCCCATATGAACATCAGAACACAGGAACATACACTGTAAAAAAAAGTTGTCTCAATTGAAAAAAGTTAGTGTCCAGGCTGCCTTAAAATTTCAAGTTAACTGAATTTAAGATTAGAAGTTGAATAATACCTCAACTTGTCATCTCAAGTTCAATGAGCTTAAAATTTTAAGGCAGCCTGGTCACAAACTTTTTTCAGTAGAGACAACTTTGTTTTTTTTACAGTGTACATTCACAGTGAGCTCTACACAACTGGGAGACAACACTTGGAGGATCTCCGCCTCCTGCCCTGCAAGCTGCTCCACACACTGTGATTGGTTCTTGATTTTTATGTGAAACCAGCCACTGACAAACCTAGTGGTTATTCTGCTCAGGGACTGGCAACACTTCCGAAATCAAATCAGTTCGGATGTCAGTATTGGACAGACAATATTTGCTCTGTTCTGCCATATGAAATGTCTCCCGTATGAAATGTCAATCATCTTGGAGAAAGTTTTAATATTTGGACAGGGTATTTCTTTCAGCAGGTCTGTGTTCACACTGGAAGTGGGGAAGTAACCAAATAGCCAGGTTTTGTGCATTTCTGTAGAACTTATTTTGAAAGAACAGTAAGATGATTGGGGAAAGTAATTCTGCAAGTTGTCTTTGGACGGCATTGCAGAAATAATGTTAATATGTGACTGACAATGATCCAATTAAGCTGCTTAATCAAAATGACTGCATCATTCATCCGCCATTTGTACTGAAACAATCCATAGCGCTGGAACTTGCAAATGGGCAGAACTGGGCCAAACATACTAAGTTGTTTCATTTCCTCTCCGTGGTGTCACTGACAGTACTGTACAGTGTTCACATCAGGACTGTGTACGGCAGAGAAGACAGGCACTCAAATAAAGAGCCTGGTAGACCAGTGGTTCCCAATCTTCATCCTGGGGCGGCCCTGTTCATGCTGGTTTCTGCTTCAACCACAGTTGCAATCACTGGATTTTAACAAGCTGTCAGTTTGCATAATCAGGTGCATTTATGTTTATCGCAGTTATTTATCCTATGAAGCAACACTTGAACGAATATCCCTATTGTGATATATTAGAAACAATTGCATAAAAAGAAAGGAAAAAATTAACGTATCAAAGTGAACAATCAGTGGATTCCTAACTGGTGAAACTGTGGATACATGGTCGTGAAAACTACCAACTTATTAGGCGAGAAAATGAGTCAATCCTGCTCTGTGTCATGTTAATGTCAAGTTCAAGCAAATTATTTCGAAAGAATGCTAAACACCTGTCTTCAGCAACCTAATTTGGAGCTGACTGATTTTCTCAGTGCCTAATCTAATATGTTTGAAAATGTCCCCAGAAACTGCTTGCAATACGGTAAAATAGTCACAATATGTTAAAGAGTTTTTCATTCTTTATGGCAATCATGAGTTTTTCTGTCAAAATGTGGCTTTAGACAGTAAATAGCTGCTTTAAACATGTAATGCATGTAATTAGGACAACTTAACAGCACATTAAAATTCTGCAATGCCATGGCCGCTGGAACTAAAACCAGCATAGCAGGAGGTGCCCCAGGAGCAAGATTGGGAACCACTGCTGTAGACAGACAGACAGGACAGTGATAAAATAGTTCCAAACATTTACAATAGAAAGTTAAGAAGACCTTTAAAGTATAAAGTTCAGTCATTGAAAAGGTTCAGGAGCCCGATACATTTTGAAACAAATGAGATTGCCTTTTATTTTGTGGATTTATTCAGGAGGGGTAGCCTAAAGATAGAGGCCTATAACTCAGCGTAAAGAGGCAGAGGATCTAATCTCATCTAAAGGGCATGTGTAGGGTAAAAACGTACCCAGACACCACTCCCAGCCACAGAGGATCTAGCAACAGTGAATGATGGGCTTCTAGACCTAAAGAAGGGCTTATAGAAGATGTATAGCACAATAACAGCCTATAGTAAGAGTATATTTAGTCTATAGAAGGCATACTGATTATGCATAGTAAACGACAGAGGGCTTTCAAATATTGTTGCGCTATATACAGTTATAAAGTGTTTATAGATCATTTATATTGGATCTATTGCGGGTGTATATATCATGTACAAAGGCTTTATATAACATTTATAGAGAATAGATGTAGAGGTGAATAGAGGGTATACAGTGCCCTCGCGGCTGTCTATTTGCAGAGCCGTTCTCATGCACTGCAGGAAAACAAGGCCCTTCCGGCTGTACGCAGATGCGCTACATGCGACGCCAAATCAAACCATTCATCCCGGAGACGCCGCAAAGCTCATCAGCGTACCGGGTGGGCGAGGAGCGTGCCGCGCATCAATCACTCTGACCTTGGGATGAGATGCAGCCAATCAGTGCAGAGCAGAGCCACAATCTTCCCCGCAGCCGAGAACAAGCCATTACCGCCGCGCGGGCCTGATTAAATACTAGCACTTCAGCCTCTCCGACTTCATACTGGCCTTCCCAGAATGCTCCTCTGCCACCGCAAAATGCCAGCCTCTCTCGCACCCAAGGCCGAGTGCTTCTCTTGCAGTACAGGGTTCCAGACACATTCGTTTGAAACACTGAGGCTATGGCAGATCAGGCACAAATCAAAGATTGCCTATTCGCTGCTGCGCTCTTGGTGTGCAGGCAAACAGAAACAGACAGGCATCGTCAGACATATTTAGACAGTTCAGCAGACAAACATTGAGATGGACAAATGGAGGGACAGACAGACAGCACTCAGGTTGGATGGACAGATACACAGGCAGATGCGCAGACAGATGGACAGACACACAATTAGATACAGACATTCACACACACACACACACACACACACACACACACACCACTTGCCTGCTGTTCTGAAGGTTTTTATCATACATTATATTGTATAGAAGCATTAGTTTCATTCATCACTACAATAATCACAATCCCTCACAAAAATGCGCAAATGTGCATCTCTAATTCAGTAATTTAGAATACTCTCAAATCTAAAGTGACATGCACCTATCTCATTACTGAAGGTACTACTCATTAGGCTGAGTATTTGCTGACGCCCTTCAAAATAAACAGGGAGCTCACCACTCTAGTACAATGGCTGTGTCCAGGTCAAGACTAACTCTAGCAAACCCATCTCCTTGCTATCGTGCTGGACGGTTGCGCTTTTTAAGAGGAGTTGCTTACAGTTATCCAGCGGACTCAGTTATCCTGTTTTGAGCAGTACCTTCTTTAATTAATCTTTAACTGTGTCAATACAGGCCTGCCCAATTGATGAAAACCCTCAGAGAAACTGAGAGACCTTCAGCCCATTTGAGAGTTCCATGTCCGGAGGAAATTTTGTATGTGCGCCAGGGCCATTCTCATTGAGAGAACGCCGTGACAGCGCGCATTGGAAATCGCTCTTTCGCCCGTATCTGCTAACGTGCCAGGCAATTAACATCTGCATCTCCCACAATGGTAGGAGATGAGCATAAGAGATTTAATGGCTCCTGACTCCTTCTCTGTCGTTCAGCAGAACCGCAGCAAACAGGCAGGGAGAGAAAATTGCGCGCTTTTCAAGCTCATGTCTCCTCAATTTGCATTTGATTGGTCATGTACTGCTAGGCTTGCCAACCTGTGATCAGGTTTGTTTTGATTGGTCCTGTACAGGACAGCCAACGCCTCGCCTTCCAATCACAGCTCTCCCTTTACGGGCCTGGCGTGATGTGCAAGCCAATAGCTTGTTCGCGCGTGCAGAGGCGCCAATTCCTCAAAAAAAAAAAAAGAAAAAATCTACAACCACATAACACAACCAAATTTTTTTTTTTTTTTGCATCACTGTGCAAACTAAAAATGGAACCAGAAACAAAAAAGAAGAGGTTATGTAGCTATAATGAGCAATGGGAAGCAAAAAAGGCCAGGGTGAAACCGGTCAGTGACGACTGCACAGTTTGCTGTAGAGTGTTCTCAATTAGCCATGGAGGTGAAAGCGATTTGACTAGACTAGATTTGACATTGGATTATCCTTCCCCAACTGAGCCTGTCTATTTCCTGTCACCACTGATGCCTCCATTAAGGGACATATTCCAGTGTGTGTGAGGTATTTCTCTGCTGTTGATGGAGTACAATCCAAGCTGCTTGACTCTTATGAAGACAGCAATGAGACCGCAAATGGCATACATCAAGCCTTGCTGACCTCTTGAGAGAGATACGAAGTTCGTTTCTGTTTGGGGACAGTTTGGATGATAATGGAGAGAGAGAATAAAATTCAATTCAATGAATGATAATGTAATGTTTGGGTGATAATATAGTAGGGTGTAACAATTCTGAATCGATGATTTTTAAGGCATAGGGCCGCCATGGGGCGAACATCCGAGCTTTCCGTTTTCCTTTATTAAACCCGATGCAGTCTTGAACATAAGTGCCAAACATCAAAGGGCATGAGAAATGCTTCCGGAAAAAAAGCTTGACTGACATCAGTATTTTTCGGCGACATGCTGCACAAAGCCAAGTAAAGGACTACAAAATCATCTCCTTTGAAGCAATTTGGTTACTCTATCTTGTCCCTGTTAGGCCTACTTTGCTCATTTGGCAGTCAAACAGGGGATTCGCTTATTTACTTTGCTGAATGAGTAGAGCTATTTATTAAGACAGCATGTTTGATTGCCGCATTCTGAAAGTCAAATGGGCACAGATTTGCAAGAACGAGGATGTGGCCATTTCTTGTGATTGTGGTAATTTATAGCTCACATTCACGTTTCATCCGCTTTAATGTTTTCCACCTAGTGTATTTTTTAGACGCTTGAAATCCTGGGCGATCTAAAAACAAATCTCTTTATTTTTATCATTAGGCCTATAGATTTCCTAAAAATACTACAATGAGAGATGAAATGCTGAGTTGGGATGTGGCGATGTTGAACGAGGATTTTTTTTAAAGTGTGATGAGACAACTTGCCGTCTTGGGGAGTGTAGGCAGTCGCGTGTAATATCTTGAATTATTCACACCTGAAACGGCTTAAAACAATTTAAAATGCCGTCGGGAAGAAGTCTGAGTTTAGATTTCACTAATTGCAGGTGCTCCGCCCTTCCTTAAATCTGCTCACTTTTACTTGGCCTTAAATAACAATCAAGAAATTTAGCCAGTAGCCTATAACGATTAAGATGTGATGGTGAAAAACTGGGATACGGTGTTAGAGTGAAAGAATGCCAATTTAGAAAAAAATATATATATAAAAAAAAAAGATGTATTACATCACTCATTGAAGCATTTTTGGACATTTTTCAAGATTAATTTTAAACAGATTTGTTATAAGATCGCCCTGAAGTTCAAGCATGTAAAAAATACACAAGGTGGAAAATATTCTGAAAAGGGGATGAAATGTGAATGTGAGATGGCCTATAAATTCACAGTCGCACAAAATGGCTGGGCAATGGCAATCGTGTTCATGCAAATCTGCGCTATTCTATGGCCATTTAAATTTCAAAATGCAGCAATCAAACATGTCTTAATAAACAGCTCTACTCATTCAACTTAAAGAGTAAACAAATCCACCATTTGATTGCTAATCAAGCAAAGTAAATTGGAACAAGTATGCTTTTCTCAGAGTTGCCTGACTGGTTAATAGGAGACGATTTTGTTTTCATTTGCTCTCAGCACGTAGCCGAAAAATACTGATGTCAGTGGTTTTTTCCGGAAGCATTTCCCATGCCCTCTGATGTTAGGCAGTTTCGTTCAGGACAGCACAATAAAGCAAAAGGGAAAGCTTGGATGTTCACCCCATGGTAGCAGGTGGTGTTCCTACGCTTTAAAGAACATCGATTCAGAATTGTTACACCCCTGTAATATAGGCATGGTGCACTTTTATTAATTAATTCATATTCATTCATGTCAACAGAGAAACACAAACAGCAACAGGGACAGCAAGAGAGACAGCATCAGACAAAGCAACTGAGACAGACAAGGAGGGACAATTCACAGTTCACTTTAATTAAATTTATTTCATGTTAAAGGAAAGTTACTGAAAGAAAATGAATAAATAATAAATTAATAAATAAATATGGCTAGTGTTTTTCTAGTCCCCCCCCCCCCCCCGGCAAAAAATGTCCCTCATTGGAAAGTCAGATTGTTGGAAACCCTATGTACAGCTGAATGGGAATTTGAGACTGTGCAAACAGATGCTAAAATGACTCATCACACTTCGCTAAATGCAACAGATCTATTCTCTATTAGAGGCAGCAGGGTACCGCTGAGTTCAACGGGGTTAATGATTTAAGCATGAAGCAATTGAGAAGCAACAACATCATCAGATATGAGATATTTTCTTTATGGAACTGCATTTCCCAGGGGGCCACGTTCTTTTGACTGGAGCTCGCGTCAGTGCATTCCGTTCCGCGCTAAAGCAATATGACAAATTGCAGATGCGATGGCGACTGTCACTGTAATATGCAGTTATTGGAAGGGCAGTATTTTGGTCTGCTGCTGCTACATTTGATCAAGTCTTAGCGTTTCTCATCCCTGGGTCCCTGTAGTAATTTCCAGAGACAATAAAGGAGCTATTTACCAAGGTGCTAGATGAGTGAAGTAATCTGCAGAGCCCCTGGAAAGCTAACGTGCTGGAAGAAAGGAGAAACACCCCACAGTGAATCCCACTGATACAGAATGGGTCAGCTGGGGTCAGGGAGAGGACCATCTGAGCAACTGCTCACTCTCTCTCTCTCTCCTCTCTCGCTCTCCCAATTTCGCTGTCAATTCAGTTTTAATTCATTGTGCTTTAATTACCAGAAAAACACTTGGTAAAACTATGACACCACTGCTTGAAAAAAGTTAAAATTATAATAGTGATAATGATAGAAGTCAACACACCCTCACTCCAACTTGTCATATGGTGATGCTACCTAACCAAGATTCGATATGCGATGCAAAAGGAAGTTTTTGCCGTCCTTATTTAACGCTGACGGTTAGGATTTAGGTTAAGGGTTAGAGGTTAGGGGGTAAGGTTCATTTTAAACTGGTGTCAAAGGAGAACACAAAAAGCCCCCTTCTGCTTGGTCAGGTAGCATCACTATATGACACGTCGGGATGAGACTGGGCACCAGGAGCACTGTGTGGAGTTACACTGACTCTCTCTCTCCTTTAATGCAAAACACCTCAGGTTGACACAGAGCACCACGGCCTGACAGCAGAGCCGAGCCCCATATGTTTCTCGTCCTCCCCCTGTAGCGGCCTCTCGCTCGCGTACATCGTCTGCTCACATTTCCACGCCCTAATTACTGCACCGTATCAAGGGGGCGACAACCTTGTCGTGGTGACGTGTGCCGCGGCACGGCCCGTGTCAACCGCGAGCGGCACGGAGAGCAGAAACAGACAGGAGCCCGCGGGCCCAACAGACACATTCAGAGTGGCCTTTTCAGTCCCGCCAAAATGCTGTCTGAGTGACCTTTTCCGCATTCGGCAGAGTCTCCAGCCGCTGTCACACAGCGTGCCAAAAAAAGCCCTCTAACCAGGCCGCTAATCTGATATGAGCAAAATCAATAACTGAAGCGTCATTATCGGGTCGGTGAAGCAGCTAAACGCTGTGCGTGTCGCGCTGACGGAGGAGTTAGCCTCAACAATGTGACACAGGCAATAGAAATTAGCATTAGCTATAAATGTCACGGCGCAAATGTGCCAGATTACTGTTTAAACAATCAAAATGATGAAATAAAACTCCAATAACTTAACTCCTCAAGCTTATAATTGCGCGCATGTTCAATGGAAAACATCTTTTTAACATTTTGAAATGTTTTATAGTTGACCTAGGGACTGTGAAATATCAAGCTAAAAATAAGACTAATTGAACTTTATTCAAACCTTTATCTTGAAGATATCTCATAAAAACCCCAGAACAGAAAAGTCAAATCTGAACAGCAGTGCATGCAATATTTCACTGTCCATATCAAATAAACAAATCAATACAATATTCTACTATTTTTCACTGGACAATCCAAGGAATGCATTGCAAATTAAGGCATCTCCTTTTATCTGCAGCTTTCAAATTCATCCATGACATTGCTGTTTAAATTATAAAAGCTTATATGATGTTGAGCATATGCTACCTTCAGGCACTTGAGAGTAATGACTTTATTGGTCCACAAACTAGATGTGACTGCTCTCCATCAAAATAACAATATCCAGGAGAGAAAATTATTCGGATTCAATAAAACCAATTTTTAATATGACTTTCTATATTAATAACTGCAGTATCAGCATAATCCTAATGCAATGACACGAAAAACAGCACCCCTGGAAAAACTGTATGTTTATTTATTGATTTTTTTTTTAAATCTAAATAAAAATGAACTAAAATAACCCCTGCAGGGTAAACCAGTAGAAGATTTATTTCAGCTCATGACTAGAATTGTGCATTCATATGCCATATTGCATCCTGTTCTGGTGGCTTTAATTTTTTCCACTTTGAGATTCAGTAAAACTCGAGCAGTTCACTTTTGTAGGCAACTGATCAGCCAGATCTTGCTTTACCACCTTCATCTTTACCTCGGGAATAATGGTGCTGCTGCTGCTTAGCGTGGACACGATATTCAAATCCAACTGTCATTCCAACATTACGGGTGTATAAGCAATATTCAACTGCATGAGGGTCGTTATACAAAAATAATTGCTCACCTAAGAGGGTAATGACCCTCCACTTAACATT
This sequence comes from Gymnothorax reevesii, assembly GCA_029721435.1. Classification (NCBI taxonomy): domain Eukaryota; kingdom Metazoa; phylum Chordata; class Actinopteri; order Anguilliformes; family Muraenidae; genus Gymnothorax; species Gymnothorax reevesii. The sequence continues at coordinate 42,395,854 of CM056581.1, read as the reverse complement.
GTTTTACTCCATGTTTTTGCGAGTCATATATTGTACCTATAGCACAGTTACCAGACACATATGCTTAGCTTAAGACATTTTTAAAAAAAATATTTTTGTGAAAATATTCTGTTGCTATTGCTTTAAATTGCATTTATATTGAATAAAAACCACCACAACTACCGTTGTCACGTCTTGAAGAGCAATTTAGTATCATTGTTGATCAGCTGCTTCAGTCACTGGTTCCGCAGCATCATAGTTCCAGTTCGACAATCGTTGTCACATTCTGCTCCCACCCAGTCACCGTAAACACCAGACTCGCTTAGGATATATGAAAAGTTATATCAGAAAACTAAAACACATTTGCAATTTATTCAAGAAAAATGATGGTGGAAGAGCAACAACTGTAATAAAACTTTATTCGTAAATTTGAATTTAATGATCCCCTATGTGACATCGAGGGCACAGGATTCAGGCACAGACAGGAAATCAGTTTCACTTCCTTTACACCTCTTTTTCGAACATGGCAAGCCCAAAATGAGATGAGTATATCTCTGCGACTGCTTGGTCCATTTGAATAATCATGGTATCAATAATAAACGTAAACCCATTTGGGATTTCTGCCCTGGTGCAAAAATCACTATTTATGACAACACAGTATACACATGGAACACAGTATAAATGAAAGATCTCATTTTGCACCTGACAAAGTTTTACTTCTATCCCCTGTAAATTTGTTGAGTTCCAGCCTGAAACCTCTGAAAAAATTACAGCACAGAATATCATTATTATCTGTGCCAAAGTTTATTCTGATCAGGTCAATCAGAGAAAAATGAGAGAGGAATGTCTAGGTGGCTTCTCCATTTTGGCAATTTAGGTACCTTGTGTTCTATTTCAGATTATCTCAGATAATAAAATGTTTTATTATTTCTGCCAGTTTTGTTGCCTACAAAATTTCCCATTCAAAGATAATACATACAATGAAAATGAGGTTCGACTCCACTGGAGAAGATTTACTAAAAAACAAAACAAATAAATAAAATTGTGAATACAAAGGCAATGTGAAAAAATGTTAAAGAAAAGTAAGAGTAACAAAAATCCCGACAATTATTTGTAGAAGGAAACTGATTATTTCCCAAAAAAATAATCCTAGACCAGGAATCAAACCCTCAGAGTCTCCCTTGCAGCACAACATTTTAACCATTAGGCTACACCAACTCACTGTGTTACCATGGTCACATTGCCCATTTAAGGAATTGGTATAGAAAATATGTACTGTACTGTTGTAGTCTGAGTATTTGTGTGGAATAGCACAAAGATTCTGTCAGAAAACGACTTTGAAAATGAATGTTCAATATTTAGCAGATAATTATTCTGGCAAATGGCCCATGGACTCAGTTTGACGAAATGGGAAGGCAAGGCTGTAGCTCAGGCTATGTTTCTGCGATTAAGGTGGTTAAGAATTTGTAGGAAACATCAGAACTCATAGAATCAAATGCCTACTGGCATGGTCTTAGTGACAGCATCACAAGCCGATCGCAGAGAGGAAAATACACTGCAAGCTGAATGCTCAGGGAGCTGAGATCTTTGAAGAAACGCCCTGGGAAAGAACATGCTAGGATCCCGGCAGATCTAGTTTAGTTATAATACGAACACATTGGGCTAACAATAGCAAGCGTAGATTTACCCTCGAGCAGTTTTTTATTATAAAATATCAAAGGTAAGATTTTTTTTATTTTTGCTTATCTCTGTAGACTGTAAAGTGTATGCCTGCTATAGTTTGAGTGTGGTTTTGGTTTAAAACGACAGGGCTCATATCATTGGATTCTGTGGACTTTCCGCTTTCATTTGTGGTATCGTTTTTATGCATAGCACTAATTCAGGAGAAATTGTGGCGATTCAGCGCTGTAATGATTTTATCCGATGTTCTGCTGCATGCTTATTTACTTGCTTGGTGCTTGAATTGTGTTCGGTTGAGGTAAAAATGGTCTACATGAGCTTTTGGCCAAGTTTCTTTGCGAAATGTGGATATGCCGCATGACAATGTTGCGATTTGGAAACATGCTGTATTTATAATGCATTACAACCGGCCCCCAGTACCGGGGCGTAGGTCTTAAGGGGTTAAGCCAACGAACAAGGTCAGACAGTCCGGGTCAGTAGCCAGGAAATGCAGCACCAAACTGAAGAGAAAATACAATAGTCGTGGGACAGGCAGAGGGTCGGGAACCAGCCTGACAGGATGCAGCTTAGGAACGTGGGCAGTAGCAGTCCCAAAAGGTATTTCGAGGTCAGTGCCAAAAGTGGACAGACACTGAGGCAATTTAAACTCGTAAACTGGTAAAGGAAAGCCCCTACACAAGATGACAATATTCAAATGAAGGCTCATAAGAAACAGGGAAAAGATGAGACAAACTCGGACTGAAACAGCAGATACACAGAATTTAAATACATTAAAAGGAATTAACGCGATACGGGGCAGGTGAGCACAGGTAGGCGGAGCTTGTAAAGGGGCATGACTACAAACAAGGACACTATTACTGCACAGAGAGAAGGGAGCAGGGAAAGACAGAAGCTGAGACACATGGTGAAAATATCTCCGACAAAAAATGATTGGACACTGACATGACGTAACAATCAAGAATTCTGGAAACTTCTGGACGTTGACACTGAGGAAGTTGACACTGGGAAAATATACGGGCTTTTTTGGTTTCCCCCTTTCCTTTAGTGCAGGGATCCTCAAATCTGGAAACCAAATCCAGTCCAGGGTTTCTTTTATCCCACGTAATTAAATGAACACCTAATGCCTTTGATTGGCCAGACTGTCTTTACACCTGACTCATAGGTAAAGGCTGAGTGAAAAACCAGCAGTTCTTGGACCTTGAGGACCGTGATTTGAGGATCAGGGCTTTAGTTTGTTGAATTGTTTTTTTATTTTGTGTAAAATGTCTGCAAAGTTACAAAGCCCAAAGTCCACAGCAACTGAAGTTATTGTCTTTAACAGAAAACTGCGAGAACTGCCTGAAACACCATGTTTGTAGTCCAGCCTTTTCCTCTGCTATTTGTCTATGTAGCGATATACTGTTATACTATTGCATGACGCCTGTCTTTAACAAAGTTAGGATCAATGGAGACTTGGAAAAGTTTTTGTGCATCTCTACCCATGTTGAGAAGACGCTATTTTCTTCAATGAAAAGGCAAATTCCTTTTGTATGGACTTCCAAAGAAAGAGAAAACGAAGAATCAGGAGATAAAATAAATTTTTAACACAATACCTCAACAGTACAACCCCAACCTTTTATTTTCTTACCTTCATTTTACTGAGCACTGCTTCCTGAACTGGGCGATCGGCCAATCACAATGGAGTATGCTTTAAGGTAGGGGGCCTTAAAGAGACAAGACCCAACACAGTCCTTTTCAGGCTGAGTGAGCCTGGGGTGCTGCACACACAGCCTGTACAGCTGTAACTTGGAGCTATTTGACTATAAAAATATGCATATATTTGTAAATAGACCACAAACAAGAAAATATCAGCGGGCGATGGGCAAAATATAGCCTTTCTACAGGATTCAGGTAATCAAGAGATTTTCGCATAAAGGATGTGATTGAAAAAAAATACAGAGACCAGCTGATCTTCAACTCTTCAGCTGAAACTGCATTGAAAATTGACTTAGTTTTGTAACGGATATCACCACATCTGCTGAGACTACTTTAGAAAAACTTCGTCAAATAAAAACACTTATCAATTTAACCACAAATGCTTGTCAAGACTGTACGAAGCAAGGAAACCTTATGTAAAAAATGTCCAGGGGTGCGTTTCCTGAAATAACAGACGCTAACTTACATTCTTGGACCCATTGACTGTGAATGGACAAGCTATGTAAGTTACTTACTTAGTTAAAAACTAAGCTTTTGGGAAACGCACCCCAGATTTCCTGCATCCTTCTCTGGCCTTGAGCTTATCTGAAATGGACAGCAGAACACTGGAAATACTGGTGCAATTGTTGGCCCAGTCAACCTTACGAATTGGTTATTGGTAATTATGAATGTTTTGTTTACCTGGCCAAAGAAGGAAAGGGCCCTCTTGCTTGCTGACAATGCAAGGTTTAAAGCCAGCTTTTGTCATGTTATGGGCTGTGTATGTGCCCATGGCATGGGTAACTTGAACATCTATGTCGATACCACTGATGCCAAAGGACAGACATTTTGGAGCAACGCATGTTGTCCTTTAGGTCTTTTCTGGGACGCACAAGATCAGGCAAAGCCACATTTTGCACATGCTACTACAGCATATCCTCCTAGACTCTTAATATGGCCAATCGACAGTCGAAGGATGCGTTTCCCAAATTCACAGACGCTAACATACATAGTTAGTAACGTTGACCGTGAGTGGATGAACTACGTAAGCCGCAAACTTATTTAGCAACCACGCTTTTGGGAAACGTACCCCAGACCTGTCCCCTATTGAAAATAAGCAATGCTTTCAAGATACGCAAATAGGACAATTATATCCCCAGACGTGTGAGCAGCTGAAGATAAATCTCTAGGAGGAATGGGGAAAAAATCCCTCTAAACTCGAACAATCGGCATCCTCAATTCCCCAAACGATTACTTAGAGAGCTGTGATGTAAAGGAAAGGAAAGGTGATGTAACTCAGAGGAAAAACACCCGTGTCTCATCTTTTCTGGAATATGTAGCAGGAATAACACACCAAGTGAGTGTTTATCTCCAAATATTCTGTCAAGCACAGAGGGAAAAACATTGCACTTGTTGTCTTTGCATTTTTTTCCACAACGTATTTTATGCGAGGATGATGTCCAAGTCAATGTTATCTTTATGTGCATTTTCCTTATTGTCTCAACTGCTTCAGAAATGGGATTGTAGATACATTTCAATAGGCAACTTTGTGCTTTTATATATTTGCAGGCCTAACACTTCATAGCGGTATTTTTGTCAATAGTGTTACAGTGACAATGAATTTATTATGTGTGAGTGTGTGGTGAGGGGTGACCCCGAGCCTGGGAAAACTATTCATAGGTGGCTTTGATTAACCCTGGCTCAACCTCAGACCACATTTTTTACGCACACACACACACACACACACACACACACAAAATCAGACTGTGAAATGTTGGGGCGAGGGGACCCCGGAGGTCTTTTGCTCTTCACCCTTCAAAAAATGAATGCATTGAAAAATATGAAAATCAAGTTATCTACTTCAGGGGAATCTCCCGATATGAATTGTAAACTAAAACTTTTCATACGCCATACGATGTATGTAAAATGAGTACCAAAATCACTATTATCAAACAAATACATATTAGATCAATTTACCAAAAAACTGTAGTCCGAATTGATCTTACAAATACAGATTTCACAATAAAATTTCATCATAAGTACATAGCTATCCAATAAATGTGTTGAAATTTTGGGGCTGAAATAAATTTTTAACAGATATAAATGTAATTATCTTGTGCTGATGAAAACCTATCATGTGACAGCTTGTTTCTTTTAAACAAGTCGCAACATGATAGGTTTTCAGCAGCTTTGATTTCGATATCTTACATCATTGAGCAACAATAGCTGCATTTAGCACTCTGAGGGTTAAATTTGGCAACAATTATGGGTTGGGAACGTTATTGCTCTGGAGTAGGGGGGCATTTCACCTGGCCCTCCCCCATACAACACCAATGTGGCTACTTCTCCTCAGACTAGGCATATTAAATTATTCTGCCCACTAACACGCTAAAATGAAGCAGTCCAGACTAATTACACCTATAATATCTCAGTATAGCATCACTGCAGCATAACAGTTCCCCAGCACACGCACCTCTGTGGAATTAAATGTTTATCGTGTCAACAGTGATTTTAATGGAGCGTCAGAGTCTGACTCCTCCCCTACAGGGTCATATTCAGTCATTCAGGAGGTGGTGAGGTGGTTTTACCTAACATTAATTTCCAGCATTTTTATACTGACTCCCATAATTTTCATAATTATTTAAGCTGACACACATTTGAAAATAAAGATTAATGTGATGCAGTTTTGACCTGGTTTGTCTGGCTCTCATTCTGCGTACCCCAGTGTGATATAATCCCCATCTCATCGCTTCATTTCACATCTTATTAACATTTCATCTCCTGGCGCAGCTGTGAAGTTATAATCTGACTTGTAATGTTATGAATAGCCTGTGCTTGTCCATAGAGTGATCAGCAAATAAGGCTTCTGGTAAGAATGCTAGGAAATTGACTGGCTCCATTACTGGCTGATTACAGGATATGACAGAGAGGTCAATGGCCAGCTAACATTCTCTGCAAGCAGAAAAACACGCATCATCTGAAAGACTTATGTCACTCAGGGGTAATGTTTGTGCGTGTGCGTGTGTGTGTGTTTCGCATTCTATTTGATTGTTCTAAAACTTTTCTGGACAAAATCCAGAAATAAGGTAATATGACCAAATCTGCTACTCAGAAAACTTGATGAAAATGGCGGGTAAAGGTATGAATAGGAGTCACGGTTGTTGGACTTAAGCATTTAGATCTGATGATCAGTACGGGAAGAGATCTGCCATTAATTGCTTGTTAACACTAGAAGCGCCGAAATTTTATCACTACTAGAACTACCATGAACGGTCATTTGGACCGTTAGGTTCAAAGCATTCTAATCCGTCTCTCTGAGCACCTAATTAAGCAATTAATGCATCTTGTATGTTACCATGTATCTTAAAAGAATGAAACAACACCAGCATTACGTTTTAACAAATTTAATAATACATGTATGAATATTTAGGTAATAGAATTATGTATAATTAACATGAATTAAGCTGCTTTCACACCGGACGCGAAACGAATTTTTCGCAAGACAGGTTACATTCAGATTCAATGCAGAGACGCAAATACGCGTGTTTCGCGCGGATTCGCGTCTTTGCATTGACTTTTGAAAGTGATCTGTCCACGAAAAATTCGTTCGAGTCCAATGTGAAAGGGGGTTTATTGTAAACATTCACAACGATATTTTTGGGTAAAGAAATAATTAAACAATTCAGAACGACAAAAACAACAATTAAAAACATCTATATTGATTAATACACATTCGGATTCAACATTTATATGGAATATCTTATTTATTATGAAATAATTAATCGGAACAATCACACGGATTAGAAAACAATAGGTAGGTGCTGAACTTTTTTTTTCTCATTACCTTTTTATTTACGCAATGTCCATGTGTCCGAAAGTCGGACAGGGTTTTCATATAACTCCCGAGTCCGACAGTCGGATAGTTTCAATATAACTTCGTGTCCGACAGTCGATTATTGTTTTTAATCTCATAAAATCTGCTGAATCTTTTAGATATTAAACGTGAATGTTTTGATCAGAGGGCTCATTTCTTCAAGATGTGTACCGAAAATTTCAATCAAAGACAATCAGAACAACCAATGTGCTCTGCAATCAATTTATTAGGGCAATTTTTATAAATACAATGAAGTCCGTACAATGCCTGTCAGATATTAGGCCTAAATGCAAAATACTCCGTGTCCGACAGCCTAAAAAAAGAGGACGATTAGAACAGATTGATAACGAAGTAAAGAATAAAAAAAAAATGTACAACAAACAAAACAACCAATGAACACTGCAATTTATTTATTTGCGGGCCATCTTGTTTGGACGTTCTGTTTGTTGGTGATATATTTTTATTCTTTATTTCGTTATAAATCTGCTCTCATATCAATACTTTTACTTTCTGTTGTCTACCGGACATGAAGTATTTTGCATTTCGTGTCGGACAGTCTTGATCGTGCATGCAATATTTAATTCACACTGTCAATGGTCATGGAATTGATTTGCTCACTGACTACAAGCACTATTTTATCTCTGGTGTGGAAATGAAGCGTGAATCTGTTTGATCCATCTGACTAATTTTCAAAAGAGAGACCGAATAAAAACTGTTGTCTATCTTCAACGAAAGAAAACAGACGAATAAAAAGATCAAGAAAAGCGGATAGCTATCAATTTGCATTTTGTGAAGGTCGAACACAAACATGGCCAGGCGTAGCATTTAGTCTACTCGTAATTGTCTGCGTAGGTAACCTCCGTTCTCCTGGAGCAATTCCCACAGACGGGTCTGACGCATCTTCAGCAGGTGACGAGCGTCTTAATTTGTGAGCAGCTTCTGCGGACCTGGCACTGCCTCCGTTTTGGTGCCAGTGTCTCCCACTATTGCTGGCTCAAACTTTTTGCCAGTGCTGCCCAATAAAATAATTCTAGATGGCTCTACTCTACCAACTCCTGACAGTGGCATCGGTTAGTTGCTAGGCACCCAAAAGATAATTTTTTCGAAAAAAATAAGAGCCGCAAAACTATACGGTCAGTGAGACCGCTAATGGCTGTAATAGGTAGATTTGGTGGTATTTTATGCTTCGTAGGTGTAATCTATTTCAAATCAATTGCACGTTAAAATATTGACACTTTTAGGAAAAGTCAGGGACCCTCAAGGTTGTATTCTTTTATTTTGAAAAGTTATGACGCAAACAAATTTCAAAACGGTCAAAATGACCGTCATGGCAGTTCTAGTGTTAATCCAGTAACTGGGGATTCCAGGGAGTCACTGGTATCGTGAAGCTCACTGACATGCCCAGACATGTTACAGTGTGATGGCAGAAGCTGTCCTTGAAGGGCTGCATTCACAAAGGACCAACTCAGCCACACACACACTTATACCTCCCGCGTCCGCCACAAACAGTGAGACCAGCACACTGCCTTCAGAGCAAACACACTCACACCACGGCATGGAATGTGTGCAATCTGAACACTATTTAACACTCTCCTGTATATAAATAACCCTGTTTCCTTTCAATAAATCTGCCCTGTGTTTTCCACACAATAATGGCCCAGAAAAACAGATGCCTTGAATTGGCTTGAATGAAAGCAGCACCAGGTCTCTTCATCCTTGGGGAACACTGTGTGTGTTATTGTGCTTTTGATTTGATTGTTCGGAGTCGTATGCTGGGATTCATAGAGCTCCTTGTTCCCCTAAGACAGAGGTGGGCAGCGAGGGCCGTATCTGTCCTTGGTTTTCACACCAACGTCTGGTCTTTAATTGGTTGATTGTCTCAATTAGCCAAACCATTTATGAAATCTGACGTTTCATGCGCATTTCTTTAAATTATCATGAAACTACAAAGAGTAGTCTTGTCTCCCTGCATAAAACATTTTCCTTTGATCAAATCATTGCGAAAATCTACATTTGTGCATGCAATCAATTAACTCAATTAGTCAGGGTAATTGATAGGAATTAAAACCTGCATACACACCGGCCCTCCAGGACCGTGATTGCCCACCCCTGCCCTAAGAGCACTCTAATTGCGAATTTGTATTCTTACATCTTTCAGAGTTCATGGGTCAGGTGCGGGCCATGAGAACAAGGCCAACAGGAGAGTTCAGAACTGGTACATTCAGAGGGAGTCAGGGGTAGGCAGAGTGGCACCCAGGTGCCATCATCATTCGGAGCAGGAACCATCAACTCTGGCCCTCAAATTCTAAAACCTGGTTTTCTTTTTGCTCTGGTATGTAACTAACTGACTAAACAATTAGTGCTCCTAATTGGCCTGACAGTCCTTCCACCTGACTCCCAGGTTAAGGGAGGATGGAAAACCAGCAGTTCTCTGACCTCAAGGATCGTGAGTCCATGATCCCAGATTTAGCGCAAGAATCTTACAGAGTAAAATGCTCAGAGTTAAATCAGCTGTTACAGAATCAAATTAATTCTGTGTTGAGCGCAACTCTGCAGCCTTCAACTCACATTTTTATTGTGTACACTTTAAAAAATCAGGCTTTATGTTATTGTCATGATAACTGTTGCAGACAGGACAGGGCCGAGGGCTGCAGCTGGGTGGAGCAGACTGGTGGAGTTTGGGCTGAGGAGATGGAGCTATGTTAGTGTTCCCACCTGTTGTAGTACAGAAAGGTGGGGTGAAGAGTGTTCCTGTTGGAACCACTGGGGGTAAAATTCTCATGCTCATATCGATCCAATAATAGCAACAACCAGCACTACGCAACCCTCTAAGCCCCTCCCCCACTCACTGACATATTTGCCAGCATCACACACACACACACACACACACACACACACACACAATCATTACATTACATGTTCTTAGCAGACACTCTTATCCAGAGCGACGTACAAAAGTGCACAGGATCAGTACAAAAGTGCAGAGCTCCGAGGAGACAAGTACAGGTGCTAAAAGTAAGTGACAGAAGACTTTCCATTGTTACAGATCTACACCAATAAGCAATCACCAAAAATACTGGTAAAATTGAGTAGAATGACAAAAACCTAAGGGCAACAAATCAAGTGAACAAACTCAACTAAAATAGTATAAAAACCTTGAGTAGACTGGCAGCAAAGCTGAGAGGAGGACAACAGGATTAAGTTTCACAAAAGGGCAAGGTCAAGTGATCAAAATGGCAACAAGGTCAAGTGAACAAAATGGCAACAAAGGCAAGTGCAACAAAAATCAAGTGTAACAAAAGTACAGAGTCAACTGTAACAAAAAGAGTGACAAAATCAGGTGCAACAAGGGGCAGAGTCAAATGTAATAAAAGGGCGGCAAAATCAAGTGCAACGAAGGGGCAACAAAATCAACAGCAAGAAAAGGGCAACAAGTCAAATGCAACAAGGGGGCAAGAAAAATCAAGTAAACCGGCAAAATCGGGTGCAACAAAATGAAGGACAACCAAATCAAGCAGTAACAAAATCAGGAAAAAAGGTGAACAAAATTAAGTGCAACAAGATTGTGTAAAGGGCAACAAATCAAGGGATGTAATCAAGGGATCATCCTCATACTTACCCATTCACTTACACCAACCATCACACACACACACACACGTCACATGGTTCACACTATAAGGCGCCCATCATTGCATCAAAAATTCCATTCAATTATCCTGCAGATCAGTTACAGTGGCCCCCAGTATTGGCCCTCAGGGCCGCTGAACACTTGCCGTTGTTCAATCCACTATTGCAATCACAGGATTTTAAGACGCTGTAATTTGCAGTTACTTTCTTCAGTAATTTGAAGTAAGAAGATTTTTGCACAGATCAAATTAGACACTGAGAAAATCAGTAAGCTCCAAATTAGACTGCTGAACAGAAGGGTTTTAAGTTCTTTCCAAGTACTTTGCTTCATTGTAACTACTTAAAAATGACACAAAACAGGTTTGACTCGCCATCACTTGCACACATAATAAATGGTGGGTTTTCACAGCCATATGTCAATTAGCTTTCACTGATTATGAACCTGTTAATTCCCTCTTCCCCAACTCACAGTCCTAGATGGTCATGAACTGCTGGCTTTCCACCCTCATTTTACCTGGGTGTCAGGTGTGATGACAGCCTGGCTGATTCGGAGCACTAATTGTTCACTTAATTGCCAGGAAGGAAAGAAAAGCAGGGCTTCGTTTGGATTCGAGGGCAAAATTTTGGAATCCTTGTGCCAACTCTTTAATGTGATCAGTTCTTTTTCTTTTCCTTATAATGCAATTAGAATATGGCATTCTTATTCATAATGACGCGCATGGATATTTCTGTCAACATTTGGCTGACAGAGGCATTTTGCCTATAATTAAACCGTACAAAATTTCAGTGCGTAGGCTCTGTTTAAATAAGTCGCTCACAGACCATACACATTTTCCCACAGCGTCTTGTGTTATTTGCATATTTATATCCCCAATTCCGAAATAGTTGGGACAAAGTGTAAATTGTGAATAAAAACACAACGTAATGACTTTCAAATCACTCCAGCCAGTATTTTATTTACAATAGAACAAAGATAACATAGCAAATGTTGAAACTGAGAAATTATACAGTTTTATGCACAATATGAGCTCATGTAAAATTTGATGGCAGCTACAGGTCTCAAAAACGTTGGGACAGGGGCCTGTTTACCTTGATGTATCATACCCTCTTCTTTTTAACACAGAGTGGAGGCGTCTGGGCATTGAGGAGACAAGTTTCTTGAGTTTAGCCGTTGGAATTTGATCCCACTCTTGTTTAATACAGGCTTCCAGCTGCTGGAGAGTTTTGGGTCTCCATTGATGGACTTTTCGTTTAATTATGCACTGAATGTTCTCAATTGGTGAAAGATCAGGACTGCAGGTAGGCCAGTTCAGCACACAGACTCTTCTACTACGAAGCCATGCTGTTGTAATAGCTGCAGTATGTGCTTTCGAATTGTCCTGCTGAAAAACACAAGGCCTTCCCTGGAATAGATGTCTTCTGGAGGGGAGCATATGTTGCTCTGAAGCCTTAATATACCTTTCAGCATTTATGGTGCTTTTTAAAACATCCAAGTGGCCCACACCATATGCACTAATGCATCCCCATACCATCAGAGATACTGGCTTTTGAACTGAACGCTGATTACAGGAGGGGTGGTCTTTCTCCTCTTTAGCCTGGAGGACACAATGCTCATAATTTCCAACAAAAATGTCAAATTGGACTCATCTGACCACAGGACACTTTGCCACTTTGCAACAGTCCATTTTAAATTAGCCTTGGCCCACAGAACACGATGGCGCTGCTGGATCATGCTCAGCAATGGCTTCCTTTTCGCAAGATAGAGTTTTAGTTGGCGTTTGTGGACAGCATGGCAAACTGTGTTTACAGACGGTGGTTTCTTGAAGTATTCCTGGGCCCATTTAGTAATGTCAATCACAGAATCATGCCGGTGAGAGATGCAGTGGCGTCTGAGGGCCCAAAGATCATGGGCATCCAGTAAAGGTCTTCGGCCTTGTCCCTTTCGCACAGAGATTTTGCCAGTTTCTCTGAATCTTTTGATGTTATGCATTGTGGATGATGAGACCTTCAAAGCCTTTGCAATTTGACATTGAGGAACATTGTTTTTAAAGTATTCCACTATTTCTGAGAGACTGAGAGACTCAGCCCCTCTTTTCGACATCTCTTTTATTGCCAATCATGTTACACACCTGCTGCCAGTTGACTTTATTACTTGCTAAATGTTCTTTCAGCTGATTCTCTTATATATTAATTGCTTTTCAGCCCTTTATTGCCTGTGTCCCAACTTGAGTGAGAGACCTGTTGCAGCCAGAAAATTTGAAATAAGCTCATTTTGTGGATAAAATTGTAAAATGTCTCAGTTTCAACATTTGAAATGTTATCTATGTTCTGTTGTAAATAACATATTGGCTCATGTGATCTGAAAGTCATTGCGTTTTGATTTTATTCACAATTTACAGTTTGTCCCAACTATTTAGGAATTGGGATTGTATTACCCTTGTGGCTTCCCTCTGCATTTGCTGTAAAGACAACAACTACCAGAATGCATTACGATACTTTACTACTCCCGACACGCCCTAAGTCCCCTGGACCTATCAGCAACAGCTGCCATATAGCATCAGAGATGATAACATTGCATAAAGATTCTTTCATGTTACTCTGAGGAGGGCTGGTCCTGATATTAAAGCTATCAGTTCTGTGCCTGGGTGCATCGCTACAAAAAAGCCAAAAACACAGTCGTGATTTTTCACTCTTGTAGTATTCTAGTAGGACAATGACAATGGACCAATGCAAACACAAAATAGATGCTCTCAAATACATGTACTAGTGTTAGACCGAGCAGAAAGCATTTTCATCTTGAACACTACAAGAGAGATGGCAAATCAGAGTTAGAAGATTGTTCTTCTAAATAATTTGGAACAACATGGCCGTACCGTCCATTTTTTGTCAGCCTTGTGAGCAAGTAATTTTAATCCAAACTCACTTTCACTCTTGAAACCCCTGCTGAAGAAGAGAGGACGACTGACAGAGTTTCAGGTGAGTAAGCTAGCCAGGTAGCAGTTTTCTTCTTTCTTCTCAATGCAGTGATCACAAAACAGTCTGCTGGCAAATTTTCCCAACTGGGAGCCGGCCCCAGCCATTTGACGTGACACATAAACTAAGGTTAACGTTACTCGACTGAAATGAGGCGTTCCAGCTTGCGCCAGTCCACTATGACCACAAGCAAATGAAAACCTTTGCTAGCTGATCGAAAGGTAACACTACAGAGGGCATGTTATCTAGCCTGCTCTTTATAAAATATATCCTCGTCCATCACATCTCCTGCACCCTTATTTTGAGGTGCCATTTCTGCTACTGGAAGCAAGGCTTGCTAGTGTGCAATACATTAATCTGGATTTAGATCGAGAAGATCTAGAACACGTCCCCAGGCTACTCAGAGGTAGAGACTAGAAATTCATACTGAAATTGCCAGAAGTTCTTCTTTACCTCCAACTATGTCACTGTATGTGTCAACGTAGACAGACTTTTAAGCTAATTTCAACATATACAAAAAAATGGTAGATACTGTGTTCATTTTCCACACCGCATCCCTGACTCAGCCAGATGGAGATAAGGTCCAAAATCTGCAAAGTGCCCTTTAAATACAGCACCTAAATGCTCTAAATGTGGAATACATCTAATTAAAACAAAACAGCTTTTTAAAATTTTGGAATGACCATTGTTGTTGGAACAAAGACCAGCATGTGGGGCCCCAAGACTTCGAGAATCCCTGAGTTAAAACACAAGGCACTGAGAAACGCATGCACACAAATTCCACACTTACCACATCAAAGTGCACTAGTGCAAAAATCTGAAAATCTGAGATGAATACATATGTTGCTTTGATTGAACTGAAGTCCTCCTTAAGAAATGGCGAGGAATAGGAAAACATAAAGATGTAGGCCTCAGGATGAGAAAGCAAAGGAGGTCCTCTGATCTACACATGAAGAGGACAGAGAGAACACAAACAGGAGGACAAAACAAGACATCATTCATCCAGGGCCCATGCAGCCCACGGGGCAAATAAAGGGGAGACAGATTCAGCAGGAGAAATACAATCCCCTGCACTGAGGCACAGAGAGACTTCCATTTATCACCCCATACTCCAGACTCACAAGGGCCACACACTCTTCATCCTGCTGCAACACACTTCTTCATTCTGATCCCACACACTCTTCATCCTGCTGCCACACACATATTCATCCTGCTGCCACACACTTCTTCATTCTGATCCCACACACTCTTCATCCTGCTGCCACACACATATTCATCCTGCTGCCACACACTCTTCATCCTACTGCCACACACATATTCATCCTGCCGCCACACACTCTTCATCCTGCTGCAACACACTTCTTCATTCTGATCCCACACACTCTTCATCCTGCTGCCACACACTCTTCATCCTACTGCCACACACATATTCATCCTACTGCCACACACATATTCATCCTGCTGCCACACACTCCTCATCCTGCTGCCACACACTCTTCATCCTACTGCCACACACATATTCATCCTGCTGCCACACACTCTTCAACCTGCTGCCACACACTCTTCATCCTACTGCCACACACATATTCATCCTGCTGCCACACACTCCTCATCCTGCTGCCACACACTCTTCATCCTACTGCCACACACATATTCATCCTGCTGCCACACACTCTTCAACCTACTGCCACACACATATTCATCCTACTGCCACACACTCTTCATCCTACTGCCACACACATATTCATCCTGCTGCCACGCACTCTTCATCCTACTGCCACACACTCTTCATCCTACTGCCACACACATATTCATCCTACTGCCACACACATATTCATCCTACTGCCACACACTCTTCATCCTACTGCCACACACATATTCATCCTGCTGCCACACACTCTTCATCCTACTGCCACACACTCTTCATCCTACTGCCACACACATATTCATCCTGCTGCCACACACTCTTCATCCTACTGCCACACACATATTCATCCTGCTGCCACACACTCTTCATCCTACTGCCACACACTCTTCATCCTACTGCCACACACTCTTCATCCTACTGCCGCACACATATTCATCCTGCTGCCACACACTCTTCATCCTACTGCCGCACACATATTCATCCTGCTGCCACACACTCTTCATCCTACTGCCACAAACACTTTCATCCTGCTGCCACACATTCTTCGATCTGCGTTAACACACATTTCATTCTGATCCTTCTGAACAGTTTTCAAACTCTTTCATTCTGCTGCCACTTTTTAATTCTCCTCTCACACTCTTCATTCTGATGTCACACTCTTTTTCTGCGGCCACACATGATCATTCTGCTGCCACACAATCTTTCATTCTGCTGCCACATACTCTTTCATTCTGCTGCCACACATTCTTTCATTCTGCTGCCACATACTCTTTCATTCTGCTGCCACATACTCTTTCATTCTGCTGCCACATACTCTTTCATTCTGCTGCCACATACTCTTTCATTCTGCTGCCACACATTCTTGTATTCTTCTGCCACATACTCTTTCATTCTGCTGCCACACATATTTTCATTCTGCTGCCACATACTCTTTCATTCTGCTGCCACACATTCTTTCATTCTTCTGCCACATACTCTTTCATTCTGCTGCCAGATTCTCTTTAATTTTTCCATCGCACACACATCTGCGCCCAGTCTCCTTGCCTTACTAACAAATGGGGGGATCTCGATGCCCTCTCCCTGAACAGACCCTTACTTATTTTCATACTTGCACCGAATAATAAAGTAGCAGTGATTTTCCAGAACGTCACTTATTTACTCAGATTTTCCAAAGTGCTTTTCTAATTTAGAGTCCCATATTTTTGATGGTCTTTATATTGAAACAATGTCGAGCAAAATGTTTCATACAGAGACCCTGAATTTGTATTTATTTGCATGCATTAAATGTAAACATTCATAGAATAATTCATTGTTCCCCTCCGTACTCTGAAATATGTCCTATGTTGTCGCATTCAGAATATATTTCAGGTTTTCTGCCTTAACTTGAACTCTGAATGAACACAACATCAAAAACTTGCTTGGTTCTCCCCAACTATGCCCTTGGGTACCTCGTAGCACTGCAGCACTGAGGTCGTTCACAAAGGAACTTAAAGTAAACACACCATGCTCCAGGATCAATGCTGTCTTACTAGGCATATAGATAGGGAGCAGAGAGCGAGTGGGGGGGGGGGGGGGGGGGGGGGGGGCAGGAGAGTGAGAGAGCGAGAGTAAGAGAATGAGAGGTAGAAAATGAGAGAGGGAAGTAGAGAGAGAGTGTGTGTGAGAGAGAGAGAGAGAGAGAGGGAGTGGGGCAGGTCCCAGTGAAATGAATCTGCCTTCCTTGTAAAATAAATGTAAAACTGTCATGAAGTGCAATATTGTTCATATATCCGTGATTTACGCCGCCCTGAATTAAACATAGACCTGAGCCTGCGATTTGATTCACGGCAGATAGCAAGTACCTTGTTTCCACATTGACTTTTTACGGTTGCGGTACATTTTTTCGTGGACCTGATAATAAAAAAAAGCGTTGAGGGGGTAATTGGGTTTTTAATGGGTGTGCGTAGCCAAGCCACTTCGAGTGGCCCCCATGAACAACCCCCCTTTAAAACCCCCTCTCGCGTGGTTTCTGACATATAGAGCCCCGAGATTTAAGAACTGTGCAGTCCCACAGACTAGTCCAGGAACTGAGGCGGAAATGGAGTTATGAGTGATATAACATTACTGAAAGTGCTCTGGCAGCCCTGGCAGTTGGTGATGATCTCACACCGTTAAACACTCCTTCAGTAATAAGGCAGGACGGGCTGTAGAGCGAGGAGGTGGAGGGGACAGCCCACCTTCCCAGACACAGTGAAAGGATTGAATTCTTTTCTCTGGCTCAGTAAGTTGGTAAAACATGGCCCTCTCCAATTCCACAATTCAGCTATCGTCGCTATTTTGATTAAACTCTGATTGGTGTAATAAAAGTGTCATTCCCCCCCCCCGGAGGAGCGCTGCGACACAACTGCAGGGAGTCTGAGGTCTGTCCCAGAGATGCTTGGTCTACTCCGCGAACGCCAGCAGCTGCATTCAGCAGAGTAACTGTGCGAGGGGAGCGAGCCGCCTGCATGCAGATGTGCTTCCTCCACTGAGGGGAGGAGAGCTGCTCTCATTCGTGAATAATGAGCTGCATTATCATAAATATCAGGAAACCCTCCAGGACCAGACCAGGGCTCCGCACCAATCCCTGCAGGACCAAAGCTAGGGACCCCAGCAGATCCTGTGACTCTTCAGGACCAGGGTTCAGAACCCCAGTAGATCATGTGGCTCTCCAGGACCAAAGTTAGGGACCCCAGCAGATCCTGTGTGTCTTTAGTTTGGGCCCAAGGATAGGACCTAAGTAGACTCTATATAGACTCTAAATAGACTATAGAGTCTCATTGAGAGGGGTTTGAGCTGTAGAAGTGGAGCTAAAGAGCCAGTACATTGGGGATAAATTAAAAGGCAGGTTGGTTTATCGGCCCAATCTCAGCCAAGAGAATACTAGTCAACACCATGGGATTTATTATTAGCACCCAGAATGTGAATTCCCACTACTGAAAAGAAGCAGAAATAGATATAAATCAGTGGCGGCTCATGAACTGGCGATAGGAGAGGCTCAAAACAATCCCTGAAAATTAATGATTGGTCATGACCTGTTTTCAATCATTTAAATTACCATTTCAGAAACTCCGATCACCCTCAACATCATCAGGTGTTGCCAGTTTTCATTAATAACGCATACTTGTCAACTCTCACGTATTCGGTGTGAGTTTAAGTGGCATATTTACGCTCCTCTGCTGTAGTCAGAAATTATTCAATCAACTCGTATGTAAGAGATTCTCGCGCAGAATTGAAGTCTTTGTGCATGGAGGGGTTGGAAGCGATGAAATTGCATAAAGATGTCTCAAATGATCTTATTGAATTTAAATGATCATGAAACACATGCATTGCTTCCAAACCCTGAATAAAGAAAAGCGTGAGAAGTCCGGAGTCGTAATCGGTATGCGTTATAAATGAAAACTGGCCACATCTGATAATGTTGGGAGTTATGCCTAGTTTCCCACTGGGGAAAAATCATTGGCGATGTGGAAATAGACAAATTTCTCCTGATGGCTCCCGATGTTTTTGCCAAAAAAACAGAGTAGTCCCATTAGAAATTGCACTTACTAGGCATCCGGGATGGTTCGGTGAACGTTCACTGATGCTTCGGCTATGGTCACAAAGCTTCTGGGAATGTCCCCTGAACAATGCCCATGAAACATCGGGGATTGCTCCAAATGCTTGGGAAATTTCCAGGGTATGTTCACCGATAATCGGCGAAAGTGCCCCGGAGCTTCCCTGAATTTGAAACATCATCGGGGGAATATCCCCATGGATTAGGGGATGCATCGGTGAGTACTGGCGAACCATCCCAGGTGCCTCGGTGTAGGGTTATTGGGGAGGTATATATTGTAACGAGCTACGAGGTGCAACCAGCCTCTGAAATTATCGCACAGTTTGGATGGGAATCCAGTGCGAGACGCCAAGCAGGGTTTGGGAAAGAATTTTTTTTTTTTTACTGAAAAATCCTCTAACTTCCTTGTGCATCTCTGAAACTCATCCCACCACAAAAACTGATAGCCTATCGCAGAATAAAAACTTTCTTTTTTTTTATCACTCGCATTCACTCCACTTTCTCCTGTCCTGAGGTACTGTGAACATTGTTTCCCCCTCTCATATTTCCCCTCTAGCCTTTATTTTTACGATCTTGTTTCCTTAATTCTTTCTCTTAATTTTGATATAGTACAATTGAAGTTTGTATAATGACGAGAAGGCAGTCGGACACTGCTTTATTTAACTGATCGCGACTTGCGTCTGGGAAGCGCGTCTGGTTGTTATATTCTGTACTGCAGCGACCCAATCTTTTCCTTTCGAAATTAGTCAACTTTTCTTTTTTTTTTTAACTGAGTGGTTGGATATACAAAGACTATTTAGTGTTCTTGCAGGTGTCTAGGCTGAGGCCTGCAATTTGGGTTATTTGTTTTCTGCGGATGAATGTGTTTTTTTCCCTTAACCTGTTCATTTTTTCTCTTGATGTAAATAATGTTATGATTTGAGCAAATGGAAGTGCCTTTTTCTTTGTTGGTACAATATGTCATTTACTTTCTAGTAGTTTTGTTGACAAGTTTTTCCGTAAGATGCTGCAGTGGAGCTGAACACAACTAATTTATTTTGGTCTAACAGACGACCTGGTGCCTGGACAAAACGTTGATAAAATAACTGTGTTTGGCTACGCTATAATCCATGAATACTTTGGGCTAAGCATCATTCTCTCTCTGGCATGTACTTATATGAAATGTACTCAGACTGCGCGCGAATGCAAAATCCAGCCATTCAGCGCCATGGGAAAAATGCACTTTTCAATCGTCGCCGAAATTTCGAATATTGGGGGATGCAACCCCGACTTCGGGAATGTGTCATCGAAAGGTCGCCGAACTTTCGCCAAACATTCAAATATCCCCAAAGCTCTCTGATGCTTCGGCTAAGGCATCATCGATGCTTCGGGGATGCCTCGGGGAAAACAATATTTTGCTGAAGCTCCAGGGAAGCATACCCAGAGCTTCCCCGTGGCTCTGGAAAGCTTCGGCGAGGTCTCCCCGGCCTGTTTTCCCAACCAAACATCAGGAACACATCATTGAAATTTTTCGAAGTTCTCCCGATGCCTCCCGTTGGTTCCAGATGGCTTGCAAGGCACCCGAAGCTTCCCCAGGACATCGGGGAACCTGTTCCCGACGCCTCCCGAGGTTCATCAATTTCCATGGGGAGAACATCGCCGAGGCAAAAAATGCCAAGTGGGACTGAGCCTTTATCGGAGTTTCTGTAATAGTAATTTAAATGAATGATTGAAAACAGGTCGTGACCTGTCATTATTTTTAAGGGATTGTTTTGAGCCTCCCCTGTCGCCAGTTCACCAGCTGCCGCTGATATTAACCTAGGAAAAGAAATATACATGTCCACTCCATGGAGGTCCATAAACTGACCAATACACTGTAAAAACAAATGTTTATGTTCTGAACATATGCTGAACGCTTATTTTGTAACACTTTATAAACGTCCTAGTGTTTAGATTCAGTTTTAAAGTGTATTCATCAAATCTGAAAAACCTTGATCTTAACATCCAATAAACATCAGTGTTTTCAATGGAAACATCTATTTACAAAAATAATCACCAGGCATTTTACTTTTACACACTGGTGCTTAGATTATGAGCATGTCACATCTTCCACAGTTTTACAGTATAAGCACTGACCACTGAAGCCCCTGAAAAGGGGTCCTTGTATAAACTTACACATATTCACGCCTAAACACACACACACACACACACACACTCACTAGTGCACACACACACACACACGCAAACACATGCACACACACACAAACAAACACAGAACACATACACACACACACACTCGCTGCGGTAAGCAGGGTAATGAAGTGTGTGCTTTGTAATGACATGCAGATAGGAGGCTCATGGTACTGGGAGGTTCCCGCACTGCTATAAATTGACTGAATTTA
Organism: Gymnothorax reevesii; assembly: GCA_029721435.1. Taxonomy (NCBI): domain Eukaryota; kingdom Metazoa; phylum Chordata; class Actinopteri; order Anguilliformes; family Muraenidae; genus Gymnothorax; species Gymnothorax reevesii. The sequence continues at coordinate 42,374,444 of CM056581.1, read as the reverse complement.
ACAGTTAAATTAACGCATTGTCTCCTTGTTATTTTAACTGTAAGCTGAGTCCTGCGCACATTTAACTTTTGGTTTACAAACACGGAACCTCTGTTAAAAAATTATTGTTAAATTACAGCTAAAATGACTGGCAAAAAACGGTGTCAGTTGATAAAAGTTTGAGGTAAAGCACAAAACCCAGCTCTTCAGCGAAGGCGCAAACTCCAACTGAAATGAAACAGTTCTCAGGCGCAAAGGCCATGTTATTCCCACAGATAATCCACGCTATCCGGAGACCGAGTGAGAATAAGCACAGTGCGCTAATCTGCGCCAGGCACAGGGATGGACTGCTTCTCCCTCAAGTGTTTAGGTCCTTATAGCGGTCAGATGTGACCCTAAACACCACAGGGTAAAGCAGGTGTCCGCACTGCCACACTCAAAACGCTTCTGCCGATTTTTCACTTCAAGCGGTATGAGGATGGACACCATAACACACAGGAATCTGTCATCATGCTGTCCTTCATCTTCTCTCAGGGCCAGGGCACCCCGAGGTACGAGGGAGGAGGGTCAGTGGATGAGCAAAAATCCAGAAAACCTATACTTATTTCAAACACAGAGTGCTTCTCCAACAGATTTACCAAAAATACTATTGAAATGGTGCTTTTGGGTTCCGCTGGAGGTAATAAAAACACTGCTCTAACACTGATCCTCTTTGTTACATTTCTGACAGATAAACGCTGCTCTAACACTGATCCTCTCTGTTACATTTCTGACAGATAAACGCTGCTCTAACACTGATCCTCTCTGTTACATTTCTGACAGATAAACGCTGCTCTAACACTGATCCTCTCTTCGTTACATTTCTGACAGATAAACGCTGCTCTACACTGATCCTCTCTTTGTTATATTTTTGACTTATAAAAATGCTGCTCGAACACTGATCCTCTCTTTGTTACATTTCTGACAGATAAACGCTGCTCTAACACTGATCCTCTCTTTGGTACATTTCTGACAGATAAACAATGCTCAACATTGATCCTCTTTGTTACATTTTTGACAGATAGACGCTGCTCTAACACTGATCCTCTCTTTGTTACATTTCTGACAGATAAACGATGCTCTAACACTGATCCTCTCTTTGTTACATTTTTGACAGATAAACGCTGCTCTAACACTGATCCTCTCTTTGTTACATTTCTGACAGATAAACGATGCGCTACACTGATCCTCTCTTTGTTACATTTCTGACAGATAAACGCTGCTCTAACACTGACCCTCTCTTTGTTACATTTCTGACAGATAAACGATGCGCTACACTGATCCTCTCTTTGTTACATTTCTGACAGATAAACGCTGCTCTAACACTGACCCTCTCTTTGTCACATTTCTGACAGATAAACGCTGCTCCAACACTGATCCTCTCTTTGTTACATTTTTGACAGATAAACGCTGCTCTAACACTGATCCTCTCTTTGTTACATTTCTGACAGATAAACGATGCGCTACACTGATCCTCTCTTTGTCACATTTCTGACAGATAAACGCTGCTCTAACACTGATCCTCTCTTTGTTACATTTTTGACTTATAAAGACTCTGCTCTAACACTGATCCTCACTGTTACAGTTCTGACAGATAAACGATGCTCTACACTAATCCTCTCCCTGTTATATTTCTAACAGTTACAAAGCCTCCTCTAAAGCCAAGTTTCCACCAAATGCGAAGTGAATTTTCTCCTGGCCTTATTCGCGGGAGTTAGATCGCGGGACCATTTTTATTTTTTTGCTTTTAAGATCTTCTGCCCTATTCGTTTTAAGATCCCATTCATCTCTATGGCCGTATTCGAGTCCTTGTTCTCCACCGTTCACAAACAGGTTGAGAACATAGGAACGAGTTCGGAAGAGTCGAACAAGTAAGTGCAGTTACCATGGATTCATTTCCGGTTTTACGTAGATAAACACCGCGGATCATGGCAGGAGTTTTCATTTTGACAGAGATTTCGGAAATGATACTTGACAGTTATAATTTCTTACATCTACTCGCTGATTTTGCAAATGTTCGACAGACCATCATTGTTGAGATGTACAATGCATTATTCTACTGAGACATAGCAGCCAGTATCCCACCAAAAATTAGACTTACGATGGACACGGCTCCAAAACTTTCTCCTTGTGCGCCATCTTTGTTCCGCGACCGTTCTCACCACACCACCAGCGGAGGTAGTGTGGGATTTGGGTGCAAGAACAGCACAGGCGTGTTCGACTCACCTGAGAACACAGTTCTCTGTTCGCGAACAGGGAGTTGAATACGCCTTTTGAGAGAACAGCCTGGCAGAGGATTGACACGTGGGGCCCTAATTTCTTGGCGCAGCGCAGGGTGGCGCAGCGCGGCGTAGCGTGGCGCAGCCCACTCGGTGGTAATTTCGTCTGGTGCAACACCGTGCGCAGCCACTTTGGCAATTAAGGTAGATGGGCATGCGCTGAGATGGGTGTGGCCGCGTAGTAGGGGGAGGTGTCACATATTCATCGAGATGCAGTGACAATTTCGTAGGAAAAGCAAAAGCGAGCAGAGAGCTTGCCAGCTCCAACCTCGTTTACTTTCTGTGCAGTAGTAATTTGGCTGACCGGCGCACAGTGCGCACACAAAATGAATAATTACAGCAACCACTGTTTAATGTAACTATCAGAATAGGGACCTAAATTATGGTATCTATATCGATTGCCCTGATGTCAGATCAAAGGCGGTTGGCTCGCGTAATGGAAACTCAACCTGGCTTAATCAATGTAGCTGAATCTGTGATGCAAACTAACGATTTCACATCTTTCTCAGCCAACCACAAACTGCCTTGGCATCAGGCAGTGCATATATATATATATATATATATATATATATGTATATATATATATATATATATAAAATGCTTGCGTTCTATGCTCAGGTTTCTCCTCATAATTTCACTCATGTAATGTAGTGATTTTATTTTATGTTTTCATTCTTATTTTTCTAAGTTCTTATCTGTGTTGTTGGCCTTTATTTGCGTCCATTTGTTTTCAGGTGTTCTGCTGCATGCGCAGTGGCATTACGCACGTTCATTTTTAACATTATACGCCACTTGTTACATCAAATATGTGATACAATCGGTTACTCTGACATCGATTGATCGATTGAGCTCCAGTTAAGAAGGGCACTCAGAACGCATCTGGGAAACACTCAAGGCTCCCTCTTAACTGAACTCTTCTTTGGTGCCTTCTTTACTCCTTAAGAACGCTCTTAACTGAGACACACGGCCAAAGTCAATGCAGAGATGCGAATACACGCGTGAATGTCATCTGTCGGGCGAAAAATTTGTTTCCCGTCCAGTGTGCAAGTGGCTTAATACTATTATTGTCACTTATGTTTTATCGTTTTTCGTGGGGGAAAGGAATACAGCCTGATTGCTATGATTTCGTACTGAGTTAAGATCACATATTAAAAATAAATGAGTAACGTATCTTGCATTGTTGTCCATGCATGTTAATCCAAAAATTTTAAGCAGCAACAGGGTGTAATAATAGGAACACGCTATCCATCGTTTCTCTTCCCAATGATGCAGGCAGAGGAAAAAAATGAGCAACCGTCGTATTTCATTGCAACTTCATAAGTTTGAATGATCTGATGTAGTTTCGTTTTGAAATTCCATTCAAGTCCGTTAACTAGCTAGCTAGCTAACTCATATTTGTCATGCTTAATATAGACGTAAGCGGTGCAGGAAACATGCCTGAGGCAGCAAAGTAAAATGCAACATTAACGCATCATGCAGATATAGGAAAGAGGCTTCTATATTCCAACACATTAAAGGTGAGGAGAGGAACTCATTTGATTGGTGAAGATTTGACTCGGCTGTGTTATACCCAAACACGCCTTCTCTCCTCCCTCTTTGCCACTTGCGCCGGCAAGAGGGACCGAGGTGGGACAGAGGAGTACTTGCGCCAGGCTGCACCGAGCAAGAAATTGCAACATACGCCTGGACACACCCCGTTGGTGCACACCCCATTCGCCTCGCCTGCACCTGGTCTACAAATTTAGAGCTCGTGTAGTCAAACAGCCGATCGATAGCAAAGCCATTTGAGCTTTGTTTACACTCAAGGGGTGGTACTTTCTGCATTCTTCAAAAATCATCAACCAGATAGGCACGCTAATGTTGCTATGCTAATGTCACAAAAATTTTACTCTATGAACACTGTGCTGGCTTGAGAGTAAAAGTATTCACAAAACTGATAATTGTCATATCCGATGTTGAGCTAGACTACTATTTCATTATGAAACTGAGATTTGTGGCTTATTTGACACAGCTAACTCACTAGCGAGCAAGGTAGCTAGCGTCCTCATTATCTCAAGCAATTCAGCTAACTGTGGCTTGAATATCAAGCAAGGTTGCCTAGCTATCCAATGTTGCTGCTAGTAGCAATGTTGCTACTCAGAACATTGCTCTACTTGCGTGAATTTTTCGCAAAAGAATACTTTGATATGGTGCTAAATGCAAATTTCATGAATTCGCGCGCGCCATTCGGGTCGCGACGTGTCTCCCATGTGATTTGCATTGCCTAGGGCGAACTAGTGTCTGGTTGCGTGAAAAAAATTGTTTCTCTTTCAGCGGAAATGCAGCATAACACTCATCCTATATTTGTTTTATTTCTGAAAATTATAAATGTTGCTCTATCGCTGTTTCTATCACTTGCTGTTATAATTCTGGCAGTTAAGAAGGCTCCTCTAACACTGATCTGCTCCTTGCTCTATTACTGACAGTTAAAAAGGGTCCACAAACACTTATCCTCTCTCTGTTATATTTCTGACCATTAAAAATGTTGCTTGAACACTCATCCTCTCAGTTTTTTTTTTCTGACAGCTAAAAAGGCTGCTGTAACACTGATCCTCTCTCTGTTTTATTACTGGCAGTTAAATAGGCTCCTCTAACACTGATCCTCTCTCTGTTATATTTATGACAGCTATAAAGGCTGCTCTGACACTGATCCTCTCTCTGTAATATTTCTGACTGATGAGCAGTGGTCTGCTCTGAAGCAGAGCTGAACTGTCTCCTTCTATCCAATATGCCGTCAGCAATCATAAGGCAGGCAATAATTTCATAAAGCACATCCACAGTCTCTGGCATGTCACATCAAATTAAATTCACTCGCGTTAAATTCATTTGTCTTTTAAAAATATAACTGCGGTACTAATGTATACTAATTAAACTTACTCAGCTCCCAATTCTTCTCCAGCGAACACTTTGACTACAAGAGCCAACTATTTGCTTACCATCTAGGAATTGTTGCTACAAGATAGCCAGTGTTGTTTGCTTCATATAAAAAACATTGTGCACAAAAGGAAATGTGTGTCTACAGTGTCCCTGATGTGTACTACATGTAAACAATCAGCTTCATCTTTGTTAAAATAAAAACTACAAAAAACTCTGATTCTTCGCATCAAACTGCAATGTCTCATGTTCCCTGCTCATTTCACTCCAAATTCAGTATGTCTAATGAGAGGAGGACAGATGGGAAACAGAGTCTAGACTGACTCCTGGACTGATATCAGAGCTGCTTGCCATGAAGAAGCTGGTGCCTTTGGGTAGTAAAAATTCTGGCTTTACTCAGCGCTGGGTATACTTCAGGGTAGGGCAGGAATTATTAGATGTTCTGAATGACCAATTTTCCACATAATGACATAATATTTCAAGATGGACTCTGTTATAAAGCATTCACCAAAGTTGGAAAGAAATAAAAAAATCACGTGATAAAATGCTAACATAAATAGCTGAAAAGACCCAACAGGGTTGTCTTGTGGACTGTATTAGTGCGGCCAAAATGAACAATTCAGGGAGGGGGGTGGGGGGGTGGGGGCTTTGGATGATTTATATTGCGTCCGTGATTGGTCGAGTTCCAAAATGACATCACCATAGTATAAAAAGGTTAATGGCTAATTTCAATCCAGGCATGGTCTCGAGAAAATCTTTAGGTTTGTGAATCCATCTAGGGAAAAGTTTTCATCTTTTTACCTTGTTTATGTATACTGCATAGAGACATAAAAAGGAATTGATCATTTAAGTACCCAGGGATTTTCAGTTTTTTTATGTTTGTGATGGACTGAAATGACCTGAGTGAATATTTATTCTCATGTTCCCCAGGGATATACTTTAGAGAGATGAGTCTGATGGGTAGTGCAGAGCTTATGAGAGAGGAAGCGCTGGTAGAGCATAGGTAGTGTTCATATTCAGGGTCATGAGAGAGGCAGTGCTGGTGGAGAGTAGGGAGTGTTCATATAACAGGTCATTAGAGAGGCAGCGCTGGTAGAGCATGGGGAGTGTTCATATTCAGGGTCATGAGAGAGGCGGTGCTGGTGGAGAGTAGGGAGTGTTCATATAACGGGTCATGAGAGAGGCAGCGCTGGTAGAGCATAGGGAGTGTTCATATTCAGGGTCATGAGAGAGGCAGTGCTGGTGGAGAGTAGGGAGTGTTCATATAACAGGTCATTAGAGAGGCAGTGCTGGTGGAGAGTAGGGAGTGTTCATATAACAGGTCATGAGAGAGGCAGCGCTGGTAGAGAGCAAGGAGTGTTCATATTCAGGGTCATGAGAGAGGCAGAGCTGGTAGAGAGCAAGGAGTGTTCACAGGAGCAGGAGGTCTTTTACGAGACAATAGCACCACAGCAAGTGTTACATTTTCTACATTTCTGTTACATTTCCCATGCTAATTTCAATGCAAAAATGTCATTTATAAGTGAATATTTTTGGCAAAAAATTGCTACCAACACGTGTTTTGTTTAAATTTAATATTCTCCATTGTGCAGCCTTGTTAAGCAAGTGTGATATTTGGACAGTAGAGAAATATTTTTCGAATGAATAAGAAGCACATTAGTTTGCAGCAGTGGCGTCTCTGGAAGTGATAATTGGTGGGGCCCGGACCATGCCTTTGCTTCAATTATTGTTCCTGGCTTGTACTCAGGTATTTTCGGTTATTAACACGTTTTCCAATTTTGACAATAATCCTCTGGCAATCGAAGTTAACGGTTTCTCTCTCCATGAGATCTATTGACGACTAAATAATGGGATAAATTCAGATCAGAAAAATTATTTAGGGCACTCAAAAATTGTTTAACGCTTTATGAAAGACAAACTGCTCTCAAACGTCTGCGCTACCTTTTCCACGCATCAAGTGATTTAACTGGCACTTCATGATAGTTTTGTTTAAATAAAATAAAAGACCATTTGAAACGTCTGTGTGCAATTCTGAATAACGCTGATTTAAATGCACGAAATTACGCTTCCAGATTAATGATTGTCGCCGTACCGAAATGTACCGTACAGTACCGGCGTGTTCTTGGAGTGAATCTATTGCTCAGTCCCTCAAGGAAGTTGCATGTCGCGATTGCAATTATTAAAGCAAATTCAACCAATCCACGCAAATTTCTCGCGGTAAAAAAATAAATCGCCAAGACATTGCAACTTTCATTGCCCCTTTTTGAAAAAGTTACCGCAAAAAAAAAAAAAGCCAGGAAAATGCTGGAAGGATTGTTTGTCAATTATGTGAATGATTGCATGCAAGTCAGGGTAAGTAATTGTTTTAAAGGGGAGCTCTGGGCCCCACCAATCTTTAGTCCTAATGACGGCCCTGGTTTGCAGTGTTCAACTCTGTTTAGATGATGACAGATTCAGTGGCTGTACTGCTCAGACTCTGGCACCAAATCATACAGAATGTGACGCAACAAACAGAACTTATATTTTAGGGAAGATAATTTGGCCCATATTTTTTTCAACTGCTTATTTTGTAACTGACTCACCTGTGGATTCAATGGAATCATTGATTCACTTACTCATTGATATATGACTCATTTGCAGGTCTACTGATTTATAGCCCATTGACTGAATCACACACACAAGGTCATTCTAACTCTGTCTCCCTTTTACACTCAATCACATGCTTAGCATTACAGTCTAACATGGCGAAGGCTCAAGTGTAGTGCACAGCACAGCCTATCCCTCTAATTAAAGCCCAAACAGAGATATATGGCACACAGACTAAACAAAGAGATATAATGCACAGCCCAAACAGACAAATGTAGCACCCAGCCCAAACAGTGAGATTTAACAAACAGCCAAAACAGTGAGATTTAACAAACAGCCAAAACAGAGAAATATAACAACCAGCCAAAACAGTAAGATAACACACACAACCTGAACAATGAGATATAACACACAACCCAAACAGAAAGATATACAGCGCCCTCCATAATTATTGGCACCCCTGGTTAAGATGTGTTAAAAGCCTTAAAATAAATTAAATTTTATTGCAGAAGCATACTCTCACACTGAAAATTGTCGAAAAATGTAACCTTCAACTCTAGTGAATTTATAGGGAAAAAAAAATCCTGACTAAGAAATAATAATTTTTCATAAAATCACCCGTTCCACAATTTTTGGCACCCCTAACAGTTCCGAGGAATTAAATGTAATTGAAGTATTTCTGTCATTTCTAAAGTAGTTTACAAAGTTGATAAGAGTATCTATGAACATTTAATTAGTAATTCATCACTTCCTGTTTCCCTGGGGTATACATATGACGTAACACAGAGGCCATTTCTCTTATCCACTCTTTAACATGGGAAAGACAAAGGAACACACCATTCAAGTAAGGCAGATGTGTGTCAACCTTCACAAGTCAGGCAATGGCTACAAGAAAATAGCCACTCGCCTGCACCTGCCCATATCAACTGTCAGAGGAATCATTAAGAAGCTAAAAACAACTGGAACAGTGGTAAACAAGCCTCGACGAGGAGGTAAGGTTATTTTGCCACCACGCACAGTGAGGAGGATGGTAAGAGAAATAAAAAGTTCTCCAAAGCTCACTGTTAAAGAATTGCAACAAGTGGTAGCATCTTGGGGTCACAAAGTCTCTAAAACAACCATCAGGCGCTATGTACATGCCAACAAGCTGTTTGGGAGGCATGCACGGAAAATACCTTTTCTCACTCACAATCATAAATGCAAACGTCTGGAATTCGCTAAGCGGTACTGGGACTTCAATTGGGACCGTGTGCTTCAGTCAGATGAGACCAAGAGCTTTTTGGCAACAAACACTCTAAGTGGGTCTGGTGGAACACAAAAGATGAGTATGCAGAAAAGCACCTCATGCCCACTGTGAAGTATGGGGGAGGATCGGTGATGCTGTGGGCCTCTTTCTCTTCCAGAGGCCCTGGGAACCTTGTTAGGGTGCATGACATCATGAACACTTTGAAACACCAGGACATTTTAAATCAAAATCTGGTTGCCTCTGCCCGAAAGCTGAAGATGGGTCGTCACTGGGTCTTTCAGCAAGATAATGACCCTAAACATGTGGCCAAATCTACACAGAAATGGTTCTTCAGACACAGAATCAAGCTCCTCCCGTGGCCATCTCAGTCCCCAGACCTCAACCCCATTGAAAACCTGTGGAGTGAGCTGAAGAGGAGAGTACAGAGGAGAGGACTCAGGTTGCTGGATGATTTAGAGAAATTGTGCAAAGAGGAATGGTTGAAGATCCCTCTTTCTGTATTCTCCCATCTTGTGAAACATTATAGGAGAGGATTAGGTGCTGTTTCGTTGGCAAAAGGGGGTTGTACAAAGTATTAACATCAGGGGTGCTAATAATTGTGGCACACATGATTTGATGTAAAAGAATTATTTCTTAATGTGGGATTTTTTTTTTCCCCACTGAATAAATGCACTTGAATTGGATTTTCCTCTTTTTTTCATCGTGGTCCTATATTATTTCGAAAAAAACTGAATTTATTAGAAGCTGAAGAACACATCTTAACCAGGGGTGCCAATAATTATGGAGGGCACTGTAACACACAGCCCAAACAGTGAGATATAGCACACAATCCAAACAATAAGATAAAACACTCAACGGAAACAGTGAGATATAACACTCGACCCAAACAGTGAGATATAATGCACAACCCGAACAGTGAGATGTAACACACTGCCCGAATTGAGAGATATAACACACAGCCCAATCACAGAGATATAATACACAGCCCAAACAGGGGGACATAACACACAACTCAGACGCAGAGATGATATAACACCCAGTCCAAAAGAGAAATGTAACACCCAGCCCAAACAGTGAGATATAACACACAACCCAAGCACAGAGATATAACACACAACCCAAGCACAGAGATATAACACACAACCCAAGCACAGAGATATAACACACAATCCCAACACAGAGGTATAACTCACAACTTGAACACAGAGATATAACACACATCCCGTACACAGAGATATAACACACAACTCAAAAAACAGAGATATACTACACCAAACAATATGCTATTACACCCATTCCTGAAAGTGAGCTACAGCACATAGACAAAACAATAAGTTATGCACATGGCCTGAACAGATAAACGTAACACACAGCCTGAACAGATAGATGTAACACACTGCAAAAACAAGTGAGATACTGTATAACCCAAAGCACAATCAGAGAGCTAAAAAACACAGCCCGAACAGTGAGATGTAACACACACCCTAAACAGCGTGATACACTGCCCAAAAAGTTGTTATTCAGATTTATACAACCCCAATTCCAAAAAAAGTTGGGGAGCTGTGTAAATTGTAAATCAAAACAGAATGCAATGATTTGCAATTCTCATAAACCCACATTTTGTTCACAAAAGAACATAGACAACATATCAGATGATGAAAGCCAGACATTTTACCATTTCATGAAAAATATAACCTCATTTTGAATTTGATGGCAACAACACATCTCAAAAAAGTTGGGACGGGGCAATGAACGGTTGGAAAAGTAAGTGATGCTAATAAAAAACAGCTAGAAGAGCATTTTGCAACTAACTCGGTTAATTGGCAACAGGTCAGTAACATGACTGGGTATGAAAAGAGCATTTTAGAGAGGCAGAGTTTCTCAGGTATAAAGATGAACAGAGACTCACCAATCTGCAAAATACTTCCTCTAAAAATTGCGGAACAATTTCAGAAAAATGCTCCCCAATGTAAAATTGCGAAGACTTTGAATCTACAGTACATGATATTATCAAAAGATTCAGAGAATCTGGAGAAATCTCTACATGCATGGGACAAGTTCGAGGATGTGCTGGATAAGGCTGAACTAAGTGGTTTGACTCACAAATTGTCAATACAATTTCTTGGCCAAAATGAATGCAAATCTGGTCAGAAAATAATGTTGTAAAACTGTATAAGATTGTCAAAACAATACCACAACAAATGCGCGCCATGATCAAAGCTAAAGGTGGCCCAACAAAATATTATAGTGTGTGACTTTTTTTGTTTTGTCTTTTCTTGAATGGGCCGTGTATAACACAGTGTATAACTGTGTACTTCACTCATAAGACCACTTTTGGAATACTCTACACAATCTTGGGCTGTATCATCAAAAAAATCTCTTATTCACGTTGAAGGTGTCCAAAAGAGAGCGACAAAGTTCTGTATATTCTTGGTTACAGTGATTGTGAAGGAAGCGATTATAAAGCCCGTCTAATGAAGCTCAACCTATAGCTGCTTATCTACAGGCGTGACATAATAATGGATTGTGTACTTTTGTGCAAATGCCTGAGGGGTGAACATAACATTGCCTATGAGCACTTTGTCTCATGTCAAACAGATGGTACATTTTTAATGAATATTCTTAAATTTATGACAGAAACTTTACGATATTCATATTTTAACAGAATACTTTACCTGTGGAACGCCGCACATCGCTATCAACCCTCTGACTCCACAGCTACTTTTAAATCCAAGTTATTTATTCAGGAAAGTTTTACGATAATTTTTCTTCCAGTAACTGTTTTACATGGGTTGGCAAGTGTCATTGTACATTCTGCCGTATAATATAGTACAGCTATTTTTACTCTGAACTCACCAATGTACTTGCTTAGCTTTTAATTGCTTTTATGTTTTTTTGTGACTTTCTGTGTACGCCTCTGCATTAAATTGTTTTTATTTTTTGTTACTTTCTGTATACATTTTTGGAGGATCACTCACTATAGGTGCCTTGCCACCTGTGCGATCTCATCCTGACTATTGTTGTCAAAGTTTAATAAAAGGGATATAACACACAGCCCACAGTGAGATATATCACATAACCCAAATGCTGAGTTATAACACACAACTTAGAAAAGGAGATATAACACACAGCAATAACAGTGAGATATAATACGGGGCCCGATCGGAGTGATATGCCGAAACAGTGAGATATACTGCACACCCCAAGCAGGCAGTTATCACCAAACAGAGCAAAAATGCACCACCCAAAAAGGGAGAAATAACACACTCACACAGCCCAAATTGTGAGCTTTAAAAAACAGCCCAGAGAATGAGCTATAACAAAAAGCAAAAACAGGCACATAACACACAGCCCAAACAGTGAGAAATAATACACAGCCCAACCAGTAAGATACAGTATATCACAGAGCCCAAACAGTTTTATAGATATAACCCGCAGGCGCAGCCCAACCAGTAACATGTAACACACAGCCCAAACCAAGAGCTATAACTTACAGCCCAATCAGTGAAATACAACTTAATACCAAAACAGTGACTTACGTACACCTTACAGCCCAAAAAATAAATTTTAGCCTATAACATACTCCAGACAGGCCCTTGGCGCTGCCCAGATAGCTGAGAGGTAATCAGCTGTTGGATGAGAAGTGCACAGTGAAAAATTAAATAAATAAATAACAGCTTGCGGTCCACAAAGCTCCACCATTTGCATCATAATTAAAGAGAGAAGTTCTCCATAAAATGGAGGTACGGTCTCCTCCTGTTCTCTCTGCAGAGGTGTGTTCTGCTGACAATGGCTAAAGATCTTCCCACCTGTAAACATTACACACTGTGGGTGGCGACGGTGTGTTAGCGCACAGCTTCAGAAGAGCGCTCTCACATATGACGCGCTCAAACTCTGGGGCTCCTCCCGCTTCTCTTCTTCTAAACCAAGTTGAACTCTTTCTGGGATTTTCCCAGGCATTTTTTTCATGTCGAGTAAAATGGTGGAGATAGTCCTGATAAAAATGTGGACTCTTTTACAGCAATCAGAAGAGTTTTATTGGCTCAGAGCTTTCAGTGTAGCTGATTTTTACAAAAGAAAAAGAAATAAGACCAGGAAAACTATACTTAAACCAAGTGAAGGAGGCAGGCGTCTCTGTGGAAAATAAATGTGCTGTTAAGAAGCTCTCGTAATGCACTATAATGAATTACATTTTCCGCACAAACCATGAAAATAGGCCCCAAATTGAGCTCTTTTTCCCCAAACAAACAGCGAAAGAATGATGGGGTGCGCTTCCAGTTCTCTTACAAACCCAAATACGATTAAGGCATTAATTCAATCCGCCCGTCTGATCTTTAAAATTAGTCGAACCGAGAGTGTGGTCTTCAAGCAGCCCGGCTGGCTGAGGATTCCCAGGAAGTGCGAGGGATTCGCAAGAACAAAACAGGGAGAGGAACTCGGAACGTCATCAGCAGCTAAAATAATGCTCAGCAGATTGTATTTCAGTGATATGGTGCGTGCAATATTTTGACACAGCTTAGTTTGTCGGTACAGGTTCATATTTACTGTACCTTAACACTGCTCAGTTAAGGACTACAGTATTTTATTAAATTTTATTTCATTATTTCACACATGGCTCATTAGGGTGTACACTCTGGTATGTTTAGTAGCTACAACAGGACTGAGTTTAGGGGGTTAGTCTGATATTCAGAGTAGATTAAACAGGCCTGAGGTTATGGGCACAGTCTGATATACAGAATAAGGAAAATACAATGCTCGGGTTAGGGAACAAATTCTGATTAGGACTGAGTTTGGGGGTGTAGTCATTGATTTAGTGCTGGGAAATAGGGCTTGCCTTGGGGGTCTCAGTCTCTCTGCAGTCACAACACCGCTAATCCCCTCGATGGGAAACAACTCATCCTTCATACCCCGGCTCCCCAGAGAGCAGAGAGAGTAAACAATGCCCACATACCCTCCATCTGGGCTGCATCTCAGTTACCCTCTATACCACTCTACTCATCTCCCTCTCACAGCAGGATGAGAGGGACCGAGAGCGTCACAGAGAGGCCCTGAGATGGGAGACATGATTCTCTCAGCAGGGAATTGTGGGATACGTGGAGAGGAATCATAGAACATAGAATCTCCAGGCATCGCTGCACTTCAGCATAACTGTCGATCACAGCTGCTCTGACCCCACCGCTGAGCAGGAGATCTAATGAGGAGACTCAGTAGACATGTGGAAACACTACTGACACCATCACTGTAAATGCAGTCCAGAGGGAAACTCTACAGACCCAATCACGGTATAGTCCACAGGGAGAATATACAGACTATGTCACTGTACATGTATTGTGCAAGAGGATTCTACAGACCCCATCACAGTGTTTGAAGTCTACAGGAAAACTCTACAATTCTGGTGCCCAAATGATATACAAGGAAGTGCCAGGACTATGCAAGTTTTCTGCCCAACCAATATCTAGACCAGCTGATTACACTGATTAGCCCACCTTTCAAGCAGAGAGGAGTGAATGAATCAGTGGAGTCAGGTGGTGCAGTGATTGGTTGGAATGAAAACCTTCGTACTCTCGGCCGTCCTTGGCACATGATTGAGCACCGCTGCTGCACAGCCCTTATCTCTCAGAATGCATCTACAATTTACATTCCCATTCTTGTGTCTAATGGAAGATTGTAATGGTTAATGTATGCAAGACTGCTTTACTTTGGAACACCAGCTTACAGGATGCTGGTGAAGATGTGCAGTTTTGTCATGGGAGCGATTAGGTAGAAACACCAGATGGTTTTGTTGATTTTGATGCCACAGGCTGCTGAAGCCCTGGTTCATAATTGTGCCCAGGTAGCTTTGGCTCTTCATCAGTCCCGAAAAAAGTCGCCATCCAGAACATTCCACAGGAGGTTTAGTCGTTCTGTTGATAGGTCCAGAATCTGAGGCCAGCCTGACTTCACCAGAGGCCAGAAACCTTCTGTGTTTGCAGCATTGCATATCGATAGCAGGCTCAGGACAGTCTGTGTTGACTGGTGATCAGCCCCATGGCCGGAATAACAATATGCGCTACGTGTTGTGTTCCTGCAGTGAATGACACAAGGGGCTGGCTAAATTTCCGCGCCTGCATTAAAAAATAACCGAAACAGCTGTCAGACCAACCATGGTCAGGTGCTAGGCACTCAAAGTGTGTTACACTTGATGGCATCTATCAGTTCAACTACATCAGTGTTTGTTCTGGCCTAATGCGAGAGAAAACATTATTCTCCCACCGGGCAATGAGAGAACTTAACAATTCCTGAGCTGTTTTCTGAGATCCTCCCCAGCAATAGGCCTGTAGATTTTCACTACAGGAACCTGTCAGTCCAGCTTTTTGCTTTGATTTTGTCTGAGTTTGAATAATACTTCAGTAAGTCTGGCATCTGTAGCCACACACCTCAGTGACTCAGGCTCAGGATTATCTTTGAATTTTCTGCTAATCAACTCCCATGAAACAAAAATTGCTCTTTCCACCTCCCAATCACTCTATTGGGCAAATGAATATTTTCCTCATCATCAAGTGTAGATCCCCTTTCTGCACTCAAGGCCGAGGTCGACGAGTCTCTTGTCTCTTTCTCAGTCAGAACCAGTCCCCACATATCCAGCACTCAGCCCGTTATTTCGTAAATGTGCCTGTCCACAGGAGGCTCTCAGGATCCTTGGACATTTAAACATTATTATCATTATTATTAATTATAATAATAACATAATAGAGCCACCGCACAGTAAACACATTGAGGGTTCTGCTCGCCCCGGGGCCTTTCTGTGTGGAATTGCACATTCCCCCTGTGTTCACTTGTGTTTCCTTCGGGTACTCCGGTTTCCTCCAACAGTCCAAAGACAGGCATATCAGGCTAACAGGGGACTGCAAATTGCCTGTAGGCATGAGTGCATGAGTGTGTATGTGAATGGTGTGTGTGCTCTACGATGGATTGGCGAGCTGTCCAGGGTGTGTCCCTGCCTTTTGCCCATAGGCAGCTGGGATGGACTCCAGCGCACCTGTGAACCTAGTGAGGGAGAAGCGGTACAGGATGGAAAATAATAATAATTATACTCAGCAACAAAAGTTTCTGTGACACCAATATTGTTAATTATTTTTCATAACGCAATTATGAAATTGTCATACATGGTGATATCAGACTGAAACAGTACACGTAAACACAACATTGAAATGGAAATCATGAAAATGCGAGAAAATGACTTTGCACGTGAAAATGTGCATAAATCATGCTTGTGGATGGCAATAAAAGAGGAGAATTTTTGGAATGTTCACATTGTGCCTGATGAACGACGGAAGCATCACTTATCGAAAACACAGCCATTTCGGATCAGGAACTCTACCCTCTAAATGCCAAGACTGTCTGAAAATGATCGGTGGAGGGCCATTGGGATGATTGAATCCGGAACCTCGCAGAGGGAAGTTGCTCATCGCCTGAATGTCCACCGAAACACCATTTGGAACTTATGGCAGCGTCATCAGCAGACAAGACATGTCAGAGACCGTCCTCGCAGCGGCCGTCCACGAGTAACCACTCCCAGACAGGACAACTGGATTCGAACAACCCATCTCCGAAATCGATTCCAACCTGCAACCATAACTGCAAGAACGATACCTGGTTTAAGGCGACTGTCTGCACAGACAATCCGTCGCCGTCTCCGTCATTTTGGCATTGTCCCACGTCGGCCAGCAAGACGTCCAATACTCACAGTACAACACCGACGACTGCGTCTACAGTGGGCACAACAACATCGACGGTGGATCCAACGTCAGAGGGATCTTGTACTCTTCACTGATGAATCAAGATTCATGCTTAACCGATGTGATGGTCGTTTACGTGTATACCGTCGACGTGGAGAACGTTATGCCAACAACTGTGTTCAGGAATTTGATCGTTTTGGAGGTGGTAATGTCATGATTTGGGGAGGGATCACGGCTAGAAACAGAACAGATTTGCTTGTTATTGATGGAAATCTGTCAGGTCAAAGATATCGCGATGAAGTGCTACGGCCATTGGTGGTACCGTTTTTGATGCAACATGGTCCCGGAATAACGCTGCAACATGATAACGCCAGACCACACGTTGCAAGGATTGTACAGCAGTATCTGATGCAACAACATGTCAATGTCCTGCCATGGCCAGCCAGATCCCCAGACATGTCCCCAATCGAGCATCTTTGGGACGAGATGGATCGACGTTTGCGGCGGTTGGATAACCCGCCAGCTACACTCCAGGAATTGCGACAACGTCTACGTCAGATTTGGAATGACATCCCACAGCAATTTCTGGCACATCTGATTTGGTCCATGCGCCGGAGATGCGTTGCTTGCATCATGGCACGAGGAAGTCACACCCGGTATTGAAGTGTGAAGGTCACAATTGGTTAGACGTCAGACAAGTGCTTCATGACGCATGAAAATGACATTTTTTCGTTTTGAGTGACGTTGGCACTGAAAAGTCAGTGTTTCTCCTGTTAAATAAACATATTGATTGCATTGAGATCTTTGCGTGTCATTTATAACATACACATAAATGGTGTCACAGAAACTTTTGTTGCTGAGTATATAATAATAATGATACAAACTCCAATTCCAATGAAGTTGGGATGTTGTGTAAAACGTGAATAAAAACAATACAGTGATTTGCAAATCCTTTTCAACCTATATTCAATTGCAATTGCAAGGTGAGAAACGTAGTTCTTAAACTGTTGGACTATTTGCTCACGCAGTTGTCCACAAAGTGGTGAACCTCGCCCTATCCTTGCTTGTGAATGACTGAGCCTTTCGGAGACTATCCTTTTATACTGTACCTAATCATGACACTCACCTGTTTCCAATTAACCGGTTCACCTGTGGAATGTTCCAAACAGGTGTTTTTTGAGAATTCCTCAACTCTCCCAGCCTTTTTTTGCCCCTATTCTAGCTTTTTTGGAAAACGGGCATCAAATTCAAAACGAGTGAATATTTTCCAAAAAACAACAAGTTTATCAGTTTGAACATTAAATATCTTGTCTTCGTAGTGTACTGAACCGAATATAGGTCGAAAAAGATCAGAAAATCCTTTTAAGTATTCTGTTTTTTATTCACGTTTTACACAATGGGAAATCTTCAGTGTGTTCCTAGTAGGCAAGGAGCTGCCATTCATTTGGTATCGATGCAAGTTTTTTTATTTAAATGGTATTTGCTATCTTTTTAGAAAGCTCATAGAGCAGGTCTGCCAATAACAAGTAGTCATGGAGCCGGCGCAGAGGAAACAGCAGTATGGGTCAGCAGTGAATCGGCCCTCGCATTTCCATGGCACAGACTCTGTCCTTCCTCAGCTCCCCATGTGACCAGCCGTAACAAAAAAGCCTGCCTGTAATTCTCACTCGCTAAAGTTGTCTTCAAACCATCGCCTTTCCGGTAAGCAAAACACCTTTGTCCTTTGGTGCGCAGAAAATGTCATCCATTTTCAATACAGCAGTGAAGATTATAAATAGCATTGATTCATCTTTATTTGCCCTGTTCCATCCAAGGTCATTTTTTAATAAGTTATATCAATCATTCTCTTTAACCGCAGTCCCTGACTTTTGCTTTATCTCTCCTGGTGCGCATTAAAAAATGAATAAATACAAATTTCCAAGGAAATTTAATTACGGAGGCGAGATGGAGCTATTCTGTGAGTTGACCTGTGCCCGGTGTATCACATTATGCGAAAATTATTAGAGTTGCCTGTAGAGGTATCTGAGCTCTGATAGAAGATGAAGGTGTCTTTTAATCTTAATTTCAGCAGCAATCGGCAGAGGCGGAAAGATTATTCCCGGTTCCAAATTTAAAGCGGATTTATTTAGATAAAAGGGATGAGCTGAATTCATATTTTTAGGTTTCATTAAAAATGCCAAGCGCGACACAAAAGATTTGGGTTTGGAATCCAACCCTGCTTGGCAGCCACTCGACTGAGGCAGGAAAAAAAAAAAAACATGACAAAAGCCTGTCTCTCACCCATAGCTCGCTATCAAAAGCCATACTGTCAAAACAAAATCTGCCAGTGAGATCAGTCAAACATTAGGCTGGTCTGTTTATGTCGGCAATAACAGCATGTGGAATTACACCACAGTCTCTCCGCTTAAAAGGAACTTTCACCCTCTTCATTCAGTAATAACAGACACTGGCTCTCACATTTCAACTGAATCTCTCTTTTCTTCTACAGTCAACACATTCAGAGAGAAACACCCTGTACTTTATTTTCTCTCTCTAATGTTATTTCCCAGAAGCTCTAGCCTCGTTATCAGGGACGTACAAAACACTCACAAAAAATGAAATAAAATAAAATAAAGGTAGTGTTGGAGGCCCATTCTCCTTCTTACGGAAACACATTTGCCAAATCTGCCTAAAAAATACAATAAAGCTTGTATTTGGGTACCAGTAAGTACTTTTTTTTACAAGCTGACAAGGTAGAAGTGAATTATGCTCAGCACTGCTGGATAAGGGTACAGATGTATGTATTCCAATGCTGTTCTACCTTCAGTGACATTTCAGTGAGATTTTTACCTTTTTCATATAAGGCATTTTACTGATAATGTGCAAGTTAATTCCTGTCTTACAGTTTTTCAGCTCTTTTCATAAGCTGGGAGCCCAGCACCATAAGGGCATTTAAACCTGGACGAGAGAGGGGGGAGCTCAGCTCGGCTCTGTGCTGACGGTACTATTTCACTCTCAGCGCTGAAGGTACAAAGGAGAATATCTCTCCTCTTTATGAAAACATCTCCTAAATTCACCAAGAAGGAGCTATCATGCTTTATTTTAGAACTAATGAGTTCCTTTTAACAACCAACAAAGAAACATGTACACATCAATAATAAAGAGAGGCTACTGATAGCCTTTACTCGGGCCGATGAGCTTTACACCTCGTGCTCGTAACTAAAATTTGCTCATGCGTTGCATTGGTAACGGAGCATTAGGAAGATTGCAAATTTTAAAAATTTAAAAACACAGAGCCCATATTTTCAATTCGGAGCCTATCGGCCCGAGTAATGATTTTCTGGAATGGAGTGATTTTACGTGTATGGAGTGTCATGTCAGTGATAGATGTTTGTACATATTCCTTACATTTTTTAAAGACATCACATGCGCAACTCAGTGTACAAACTCTCTGTAGACCTGCTAGATACCTACAGGGGTAATACATCACGTGGTTTCACTTTACTGCTGAAAAGAGCATCACAGGTATTTAGACGGGTTCTGTCGATGCTACAGCATTAATTCTCTGTTTTTTATTGTTGTGTGATTGTAATAACTGAACAGTATTCTACTTCCCCATGTTACTCCAGCTGCTTGGGATGCAGAGCAACATCATTCAGGAGACAGAAATTAAATACCATTAAATAAATCAAATATTTGAATTCTGAATATTGAACTGCTGTATATACGGAAGCCCACTGATCAGTTTGGGAATATAAGGAGTCCTATCTGCGTTGTGACTCTAAAATCATAAGAATGCATGTATTAGTGTACATTAAGGGTTAGCTTGTAAGAAAAAGCTAGGCATCTGTATGCTCTTGATAGGCATAAAAAGCTGCTAAACTGGTACAACAAAAATCAGCATGAATGCACGGTACCCACGAGGAAAAAGAGGAGAATGTGGTCCATCTGTGCACCACGTGCAAACATTCACGAGTCAAACCCTCCCTCCACCACCCATCTCACACGGGGCACCACCCCCTCCTCCGCCTGTGCAGAAATCAGGGGCACAATCAACTCCGCCGCACACGAGAGCTCTCCAGTCATCACCCAGTACAAAACAGAGCGCAGCTCTTTAACCTGCGTACTCTCAGCCCCCTGCGAGGGGCGTGCTCCAGAGCCCCAGCGCCTCTTCACGCGGATAACCCGCCATTTCGCCGAGCCTCACCGGTCCCAGGCCCCTTTCAGGAGACCGGCCTCAAGTGCCGCTTCTCAGACAGTAAACACGCGTCATTCAAAACAACAGATTTCCGACACATTCGTCTGATTAGTTCTGATTTGTTTTTCACCAGAGCACTGATTGAGTGTGTGTGTGAGTGTGTGTTTGTGTGTGTGTGTGTGTGTGTGCGTGTGTGTAGGGTCTTTAATGATCCTGAATTGTGGTTGATGTGTCAAACAGAGGCCGACTCTGTGCTCAGTGATTCACATAAAACTGCATCTGAGTTAGCATTAGCAGTCCTGTGGGCTGCTCTCCCTCTGTCTCTAGGCTAATCAGAAGACAGAGCACGCTACAGCCTGGGCAAACGCTGGCGTTATGAACTACGGACCACAGCGCAGTGCAGCCCAGCAGATCAGCACTGTTTACCGCCTCTCAATCTTATTCAATAAGCTGCTACATATTAGCAAATATATTGCATTGCAGTGAAGTATAAATCAGCAAATATACAAATTATAGACACTTTCAGATATTGCACTATACTCATTTTGAATGCAGTTCTGTGAAATAGGTGAAAATGAGATTTTATTTTGCATAATACTGCATATTCTGTACATTCTCTTTCAGCGAGGGCATTCCAGCGAACAGAGCCAAGTGTACACTCAGCCAAAGCACAAGCTGCTTCTTCTTAAAAAAGCTGTAAGATGCGCACCCCCTCAATGGTAAACTATAAACATTGGCCTGAATTCAGTTAACTTATTTGCTAAACTTTGCTAGATTAAAAAATGCAAGTTCAGAATGCATTTAGGGTTTCTTTGAAACATACTGGTGGACTGAGTAATCATTTTACACTGTGAACTGGATGAATGATAGTTTAGACCAGGTTTAAAATAAAGCCAAAGAGCAGGTCAAAGGGAGCTTGAGTCCCAGCGTGTGACGAGAGAGACTCCATGACCTCGCTCTTGTTGTAGCCCTTGTGGAGCTCTGTTAGTCTGGGCTGTTTAGGAGGCCACAAGTATAAACATTTATCTCATAACTGTAGCAGTTTATTGCACCAGTGTATCCCAGTTCATTACTTACATTGATATTACCCTAGGTACATAACTCTTTTGAGAAAATTTCAGTGGCTGCAAGCATGGGAAAAAAATTGTTCTGTGTTACATCACAATGTTAATATTCAGCCAAACTGAATACCAAATATAACACTGGTCAAATTGGTATGGCTTAGCATTGTAGCAAGCTAGCTAAGTGCCACTCTCAGAACTAAGTTAACGTTATTTTGCTAACCAGCCAACGTGCGCACTGAACATTTCAATAACCATTATGTAACATTAGTTTAGTTATTAGTATTAGTATTAGTATTAGTTGAGCAGCCTAGCTAGTAAGCCAATGTGTGCTAGCTGCTCAGTTGACTGAATTTAGAAATTGTTGCTTGTTCAAATGCAAATGTCTCTGACTCACTGACAGACTGAGAAGAGGAGTGATGGCATTTCCTCAATGCTAACATATAATGGGAATCACCATTAAGGCAGTAACTGAAATTATGTTTGTTTTCTATGAAATTACGCAATTCCTTTGAATGATAAACAGAATTTTACACCGTACTCTTGGTTATCTTGTATGAAATTTTTGAAACAAGGTGAGTAAATTTAGGGTTTGACTACTTGTGTATGATCCTCTAATGCTGACCAGTCAAGGAAGATTAGTTCTCTGCACTCAGAATTTCAAAATATACACATGCCAGGGTAACACTGCTCCAAGTGATTGGACAACACACATGCTAAGCCACCATTGTTCAGAGCCATGAGTATTCTTGCACAAATCAACAAGATGTGGTGAAAGATTGGATTAGAGACACATTAAGCCAGTGGTTCTTAAACTGGGGGTTGGACCCCTTTGGGGGAGCACAGAGTCGCGGCAGGGAGAGGGTGTGGATGTTGAGCTCACCTAAAGTTGCATGAATATGATTTTTGAGGCAACATAAACTCACAAAAGTGCTCTGATGCAAGAAAGGCTATTTTGCTCACCTCTTTTGTTAACTTCAATAGCCCAAATTCTTAATGAGTGATTTAAAGGTGCTCTATGCAAGTTTGTTTACTTTCTGCGGGATTATATTTTTGTCTCAATTTGCTGACATCCCTCCACGATCTGCTAGCTGCCTGCCCCTAAATTCACTGTAAAAAAAAAAAAAAAAAAAACCCAGGCTGTGGAGACCGCACAGGCGTCACAAACTCAAATAAACACAAGGGGTACAGGCTGTGCCCTGTAACATAACAAACCGTCCCGGCCAATCACCGACAAGAGTTGATAGTTATGGAAGCATGGGAAGGAGGGAACTATGGGAGGGAGGGACGAGCTACCTCTGTCTTGTTTGAGTTTGAATGTCAACAGAAGTGAGAGTAAACAAACTTGCATAGTGCACCTTTAAGTGAAATTTGCAGGGGTGGGGGGCACAAACTTTTTCTGGCTTCTGAAGGGGGACGTGAAAGGGAAACTTTGAGTACCACTGCACAAAGCTTCTATTGTATTGAACACAAGGACCACAGCCATGCTTCCCAGCAATTATGCTGAAAAGCAGGACAAAAGACATGCTTCGCTAGAAATATGCCGAACACCAGGATTACAGGCACGCTAAGCAACTATTTTTTTGAACACCAGGACTACAAACATGCTTAGCTAAAATTATGTTGAACAGCAGGACTACATACATGCATCACTACAATAATATTGAGCACCAGTACTACAAACATGCTAAGCTAAGTTACTGTTGTATGGAACTATCGGACTACAGACATGCTTAGCCACTTCTATTCTTCTGAACAACAAGACCACAGACATGATGTGGGAATATTGCATGGAACAAAAGGACTGTAGACACACTAATTCACTATTGGTCTCATTAAAATGACATGCTGAACAAGATGCCTATAGAGAACCAAAGCAAGTATTGTGTTGAATGGTCGGACTGCAGACATGCTAAGCAACTATTTGGTGGAACAACAGGATGACAGACACACTAAGCAACTATTGTGTTGAACAGTGGGACTACAGACACACTAAGCAACTATGATGTTGAACAATGGGACTACAGACACGCTGAGCAACTACTGTGCTGAACAATTGGTGGACAGACACGCTGAGCAACTATTATGTTGAAAAACGGGATTACAGACTTGCTGAGCAATTGCTGTGTTGAACAAGGGGACTTAAGCCATGCTAAACTGCGCCTGTTGTATTGGACAACAATACAACAGACGCAATAAGCCAAAAGACACTATAAGTTACTGTGGTAAAGGGATCTGAAGGACACAGCACAGTAAAAGAGGGCCGCGCGGTAAACAGCTCGGAGAGGCCAGCAACTGATGGTGCATCAGTGAGAGCAGCTGCAGTAAAGGACAGGGCGCTGTTACAGAGCATTAGCATAGCCACCTGAGCCCCCCCCCCTCAAGCATCACGCCCCATCAGCAGTATCTGAACACCCCCCCCCCCCCCCACACACACACACACTCGCGCGCGCAAACACTCACACCGTCTTCTGATTAGACACAATCACATCCCGCTCCTACAAATCAGGAGGCAGATGGTATTTCGCTCATTTATTTATGAGTGCTTTCCCCCAGTGTTTTTTTATATCTGAGTGGCCTGCTTGTTGTGCTAGAAAGTGAGACTTTGATGTTTCTTGCATATTTTTTTTTATTTGCGCTTGTTTTTCTCTGTTATTTTAAGAAATACCCCAGACAGCTAATAAAGCAGACCACAGCTCCCTTCATTGCCAGTTTGGAGCTGGGACTGATGACCTGGGGACGTTCTCACTGTGAGTTTAGGGTGTAAAAGATGAGTTATCCAGGCGTTACACTTCAGCAGATGAGCCCCACATTTGTGACTCCAGCAAGGCCTTGTCCATAACTGCCCTGGGATGACTGTGACCTCAAAATATGTGCTGTCGACCAAACATACCTATTCTAGTTGACACGGATATTCAGAAACTGCTCTGGCTAAGCCGTTCAGAGAAAGTTTTGTCTGCTTAACTTCATTTAATGTGTAAGCACAGTGTCTGGCGAGCAGTTTTCCCAGGTGGAGCACATCGCTTCATGTCTGCACAGCGACAGATCTTGGTGCTCTGGGGTGAGTTTCCCAAAAGCATAGCTGATAACTATGTTAACGACTTACATAGTTTGTCCATTCACAGTCAATAGTTCCAACAATGTGAGTTAGCATCTGTACTTTCGGGAAGCGCGCCCCAGGTCTGTTTGATGGGGGAGTCTGGACGCATCCACGTGTCTCGCGAGACGGGAGGCGGGGAGGGGCTGTGGCCTTACCTGTGGGCATCGCGGCATCCATGCTGGGTCTCTCCCAGGTGTTGACCTGTTCCCAGGCAAATCCAGTGGTACCCAGGGCCACGCTGTACCCACAGCTGCTGTAGTGCTCTTCAAACGAGCAACCGCCTGCAGGGAAGAACGGCATATGTCAACATGATTAAACCGCGTACTCACATCATTATTTTATCGCCGCTAAATAATGATTTTCCACCACATTACGCTTTATGTACGCCGGCAGCCATAGATTAGAAAACCAAGAAAAAACCACTAATTAAATCTAGTCTTTGTGGTAGAGATTTTAATTGCCACGAAAGACTCAGAAGAAATAAAAACGACTGTTTTGAAGCACTCGCCTTTGGTTATAATTTTTTTTTCTTCTTATGCATTTTAACATTTTTGTTTCATAACCTCCCAGGCTGTTTCACAATCCCAATCAAAGCGCGCCTTTGTGAAAGATAATTGCAGTCACTGTTCTACTTACAAAGCGTGCCGCACCATCTTTGCGATCGAGGTTATGCATCTTTATTTAGCCAAAACAGAACAGAACCCCCCGTTTCTTTGGCTCACGACTGTGTTTCTCAGGATGAAATATTTGCCTTCGGGTTGATTAAATTTGTAAAACCACCTTAGCCAAGGGCTCAGTACTTAAACTATTTAATTATGAGTTTCTGAATATCGAATGTGGTGAAGTATTTGAAGACAAAAAGCCAGTCTTTTTCTCCTGCTCCTGCTTTCTGTTTTTGTTGCATTTAAAGGAAACATGTACTCTGTGGCCTTGCAGTACAGTCCATCATTAAAAGAAGAAAATGGTACTCAGTCGCTGCCGACTGGAGTTTCAATGGAAATCTGTTTTATAATCCCCGACCTTCCCTCCACCTCTCTCACCACACACACACACACACACACACGCATGCATGCGCACGCAATCACACACTCACATTCACGCACGTAAACACACACTTAGGCACGCGCATGGACACTTAGACACACGCACACACTTAGACAAATGTGTGCGCGCATTCACACGCACACACACACACACACACACACTTAGACACATGCACGCACACTCACACACACACATACACACACTTAGACACATGCATTCACTCTTGCACACACAGACACACACACACACACTTAGACACATGCATGCACACTCACACACACACATACACACACTTAGACACATGCATTCACACTTGCACACACACACACACACACACACACACACACACACACTTAGACACATGCATGCACACTCACACACACACATACACACACTTAGACACATGCATTCACACTTGCACACACAGACACACACACACTTAGACTCACGCATGCACACCTACATGCACATACACACAGTTAGACTCACACAAGCACACCTACACACAGACTTAGACTCACGATTGCACACCTACACACACACACATGCTCAAACAAGCCCCCCATTAGCCTTCAGCTGCTCTGCCAGCTTGGACCCGACCGGCTTGCATCTTTTCAATCAGGGGTTTAATCTAGCGAGGAGACCGATCGTTACTGTGGGCTGGCACTCAGGACGTAGGGCTAGTCATCATCTGGCAATAATTAAGTCCCCATTAATTTACTTTGTCCTTACATTTGTATCACCTGGGGTAACAGAAGGAAATGGGCGACATGTGCCAAGGCCGAGAAGCTTTCCTGCTCAGTTTCAAAAACATCACACTGTCGGTGCCGAATGAGTCTGCGGTCTCGGTCGGAAAATCAGAGAAAAACAGCAGCGTTTCATTTGGTCTAATTAATGCTGCCCACCAATTTGATCCATTATTGATAAGTTGCCGGCAGCAGGAAAGCAATAGTTTCTATCAGAGGCTGCAGCGAGACGAGCATCCGGAGAGGAGCCGACGGCCTGATAAACGCAGCACAGAAATAACAGCGTGATTTTAACGCGTATTCCTCTGGGCATAAGACACTGTTTATGAGCCAAAATGTCCATGTGGTCTTCTCTTTGCCTCATCTCAAAGCACTGAAAATGATATTTTTGTGTATCTGGGGTGTATTTTGGGAGGGAGGCTTTAAACTACAGTAGTTACTTCAGACTTCTATCTTTTCTGAATTAGCAGAACAACTCTAAGGTCATTCTGACGAGAAAATAATGCATGTGCAGGTACAACCTTTCCTTCCAGCTTACTGCTACTTGAGACATGGTTATTGAAATGAGCAGGAGTATCAGGTCAGCCCAGGTGCTTTAACAGGGCAGTAATGACTGCAGACAGCATCGCTGGTGTGACTGAGAGAGTGTTCAGGTCTCAGGGGGCCACTTCCTGGATGAAATATGCTACTGAGTGGAGGGATGTTCACAGTAATAAGAAACCAGGCCATGCCATGGAAACCCCAAAATAATGACTCACTTGAAAGAATGGAATGCATTATACTCAAATCAGTGGAAAGTTAACCCAGCATGAAACAGTTAAGTGCTCTGAGCTAGTAATAATTGTGATGTTCTCTCTTTGTAATGAGACCTACGTGGTGTATTATTTGTTTCTGCAAATGTAATCTACCTGACATCATGTACTGTATGTACTTACACACAGTGGTTGGTGGACAAGGCCTGTAACCTCAAGTGATCCCTGGTTTGATCGATGCATCGTTAGCGCATTATTTATAGTCTATTTGAGCAGGATGCTTAGCTTAAACTGCATAAGTAAACATCCGAGTCCATTATGGAATACCACATCAAATATTTGCCTAAGTTGGCCTGGATAAGAACTTCTTTAATAATTGCACCGCAAGGTGACA
This sequence comes from Gymnothorax reevesii, assembly GCA_029721435.1. Taxonomy (NCBI): domain Eukaryota; kingdom Metazoa; phylum Chordata; class Actinopteri; order Anguilliformes; family Muraenidae; genus Gymnothorax; species Gymnothorax reevesii. Next base: position 42,346,410 of record CM056581.1, on the reverse strand, counting down.
TTAATGAAGTAACTCTGTTGCCACAGAGCGAATTGAATCATAAATAAGATAAATACTGTGGCAGGCTAGTTTTTCAGCAAACGGAAAGCTAAAATTTGAAGTCATTGCACCATTTTTTTGAGTCCTGTACTGCCAACACAAACCAATTAATTTGGCTTGCACTGTTTTCTTCTATAATGAGGTGGGTCAAAATGTTTGAGAGCACCAAGCTACTTTGATTTATAGCGCACAAGGGGAAGAGGATCAATGTGAGTTCAATGGTTAAAACAGAAGTGAGCGATTCATTCAGTGGCTTTTAGTCCTGCTATGTTAAATTTACTGTCATTCTTTTAGATTTAATTAATGCCATTGTAACCATATGTCTCTCAACTTCTCCTCCCTGTGGCACTATATATAGCAATCGAGGAGAACATGTCTTGAAGCCGAACCCATTATATCCAGTTCAGTAGGCACAAGTAATATGAATAATAACAATCTTTATTAATTAAGATACTATCCGGTATTCATTTACATTTCTTTAATTTTTTTTTTTTGCATACTGTAACTAAAGATGAAATATTCACAAATGAAATTCATATTATTTCCAGACTGAAAACTGGAGCTGGTTTGTCTGACCGGGAGCTTATTTTGTATTCAGTCTAAGATTATCAGTAATTCTCTTTCTGATCAGTCAGCATTTGTCCTGCTGTTTGACTCCGAAACTTGTGCTAATATGAGTCTTTTTTCCTCACACAATCAATGTTGGGAAGTTCTGAAGTCCTCAAAGCCACTATTCTGAGCTTCCAAACTCCTGCGGATAACGTGTGAATCCCAGCCATCATCTCAAATACTCCATTTCCTGACATCTGAGTGAAAAAAAACAATGCAACAGATTGTTTGTGGGCAATGTTCTTCTGTCCAATGACAGAGGGCATCATGGGAGTTTTTCCTCAGGTCTGGAGCCAACAGAGCCAATCTGTTCTAATGGGGACTGCACACACTCACATGCTCACGCAAACACACACACACACACACACACACACACACACACACACACACACACACACACACACACACACACACACACAGGTGCACTACTCTCTCTCTCTCTCTCACACACACACACACACTCCAGGGCAAAAGGCAAAAAAATGAAGCTTTTAATGGTCTTGAAAGCAAATCACTGGACAGAAAATTAGCAAGGATTAAACAACTGCTCTCCTGCGTTGCCACCATGTGCTCATTAATTCTTGATGCAGTGAACTGTTTGGGGGAAAAGCTGGAAACTGCATCACTGTGAAGCTGAGCTGCTTCACTGCAAAAAGTCAATTAATGTTTTGAAGTACCGTACAATACTGCTGAATGGTTTGCTACCAACACTTGTTTTCTCAAGAGGAAGAATCAGATGTTATTTTTCAGCTCTCCTTTTTGTAAAAAGCTGTCCATAAGTTTATTCACAAGGCTGAAACATTAAATGAAATCAAACAGAAAACCTGTCTAGTGTGTAACTTTATCTGTCTGAATAACTCTTGTTAAGTATTTCACTCTTGAAAGTTCACACAGACACAGGAACACAAGTGTTTTTAAAGCATTACTGGTTAGGACACTGGATTGACTTCCATTAATTCTGTGGAATCTGGAAACAATTGATGCCATCGCTTATCCTGACCTCAACCTGTCCCGAATGGCCACTGTAACCTTAAGTTCAAGTGGCAGATTTCTCTGAAAAATCATCCAAAATGTCCATACGATCCTGAATATAACTACACAAGCCCATTGGGGCGCACACACACATATATACACACACACACACACACACACACACACACACACACACAGACACACACACACACACACACACACACATATACACACACACGCACACACATATACACACACACAAACACACACAGACAGACAGACACACACACACACACACACACAAACAAAAACACACACACGCACACACACACACATGCATACACACATCTGCTCCTCACACTTCAGATGAAATGAGGCTCGCTGAGCTGTTCTGAATTAGGCCTGAGATGCAGAGAACTGGCAGACTCCCACAATGAGCTCAGCTCATTGAAGCCCTGCTAATTCTGCCCTTTCCACTTCAATTACAGCCCTTAACCTCCGAGAGCACAATCACTAATACTGTTCCTGTGGAGCACAACCACTAACACTGCTCCCGTAGAGCACATCCTTTAACACTGCTCCTGTAGAGCACATCCACTAACACTGTTCCTGTGGAGCACAACCACTAACATTGCTCCTGTAGAGCACATCCTTTAACACTGCTCCTGTAAAGCACATCCACTAACACTGCTCCTGTAGAGCACATCCACAAACACTGCTCCTGTAGAGCACATCCACTTATACTGCTCCTGTAGAGCACAGCCACTAACACTGCTCTTGTACAGCACATCCAGTAACACTGCTCCTGTAGAGCACATCCACTAACACTGCTCCTGTAGAGCTCATCCACTTACACTGCTCATGAAGAGCACATCCAGTAACACTGCTCCTGTAGAGCACATCCACGAACACTGCTCCTGTAGAGCGCATCCAATAACACTGCACCTGTACAGCACATCCACTAACACTGCTCCTGTAGAGCACATCCACTAACACTGCTCCTGTAGAGCACATCCAATAACACTGCACCTGTACAGCACATCGAATAACACTGCTCCTGTAGAGCACATCCAAAAACACTGCTCCTGTAGAGCACATCCGCTAACACTGCTCCTGTAGAGCACATCTACGAACACTGCTCTTGTAGAGCACATCCACTAACACTGCTTCTGTAGAGCTCATCCACTTACACTGCTCATGAAGAGCACATCCAGTAACACTGCTCCTGTAGAGCACATCCACGAACACTGCTCCTGTAGAGCGCATCCAATAACACTGCACCTGTACAGCACATCCACTAACACTGCTCCTGTAGAGCGCATCCAATAACACTGCACCTGTACAGCACATCCACTAACACTGCTCCTGTAGAGCACATCCACTAACACTGCTCCTGTAGAGCACATCCAATAACACTGCACCTGTACAGCACATCGAATAACACTGCTCCTGTAGAGCGCATCCAATAACACTGCACCTGTACAGCACATCCACTAACACTGCTCCTGTAGAGCACGTCCACTAACACTGCTCCTGTAGAGCACATCCAATAACACTGCACCTGTACAGCACATTGAATAACACTGCTCCTGTAGAGCACATCCAAAAACACTGCTCCTGTAGAGCACATCCACTAACACTGCTCCTGTAGAGCACATCTACGAACACTGCTCTTGTAGAGCACATCTACGAACACTGCTGCTGAAAAGCACATCCACTAACACTGCTCCTGTAGAGCACATCCACTAACACTGCTCCTGTAGAGCACATCCACTAACACTGCTCCTGTAGAGCACATCCACTAACACTGCTCCTGTAGAGCACATCCACTAACACTGCTCCTGTAGAGCACATCCACTAACACTGCTCCTGTACAGCACATTCACTTACACTGCTCCTGTAGAGCACATCCACTAACACTACTCCTGTACAGCACATCTACGAACACTGCTCCTGTAGAGTACATCTACTAACACTGCTCCTGTACAGCACATCCACTAACACTGCTCCTGTAGAGCACATCCACTAACACTGCTCCTGTAGAGCACATCCACTAACACTGCTCCTGTAGAGCACATCCAATAACTTTGCTCCTGTAGAGCACATCCACTAACACTGCTCCTGTAGAGCACATCCACTAACACTGCTCCTGTAGAGCACATCCACTAACACTGCTCCTGTAGAGCACATCCACTAACACTGCTCCTGTACAGCACATCCACTAACACTGCTCCTGTAGAGCACATCCACTAACACTGCTCCTGTAGAGCACATCTACGAACACTGCTCT